>CM036906.1:4637412-6014079 GCA_020800305.1 Porphyrio hochstetteri
CCACATCTACCCTGAGTGTCGCTTCTCAAACAGATGGAGCACATCCCTTCCCACGTCATCAGCACAGCCTGGGCAGGCCTTTGCTAGAAACACAGCAGAAGGATGCCATAGAATCACAGAATGCAGTAGGTAGGAAGGGACCTTTAAAGGCCATCTAGTCCAACCCCCCCTGCAGTGAGCAGGGACACCTTTAAATAGATAGGGTTGCTCAGAGCTTCATCAAGCCTGACCTTGAATGCCTCCACCACCTCTCTGGGCAACCTGTTCCAGTGGCTCAAAGAAAGCTGAGGAAGAACTGGTCCCAAGGGCTTGTAGCAATAGGACATGGGGTAATGGTTTTAAACTCAAAAAGGGGAGATTTAGGTTGGATATTAGGAAAAAAATCTTCACTGAGGTTGGTAGATCACTCTAACAGGTTGCCCAGAGAGGTAGTGGAGGCCCCTTCCCTGGAGATATTCAAGGTCAGGCTTGATGGGGCTCTGAGCAACCTGATCTAGTGAAGATGTCCCTGCTTACTGCAGGGAGTTGGACTAGATGACCTTTAAAGGTCCCTTCCAATCTTACACATTCTAGCATTCTAATCCTACCCTGCTGCTCTAGTGTAAAACCATTGTCCCTCATCCCAGCGCTACCTGCCCTTGCAAACAGCCCCTCCCCAGCTTTCCTGTAGGTGCCCTTCAGGTACTGGAAGGCCGCAAGAAGGGTCTCCCTTGAGCTTTCTCTTCTCCAGGCTGAACCACCCCAACTCTCTCAGCCTGTCTTCATAGGAGAGGTGCTCCAGCCCTCTGATCATCCTCATGGCACTCTGGATGTGCTCCAACAGGTCCATGTCCTTGTTGTGCTGAGGGCTCCAAAGCTGGACGCAATATTCCAGGTGAGGTCTCACCAGAGCAGAGCAGAGGGGCAGAATCCCCTCTCTCAATCTGCTGCCCACGCTTCTTTTGATGCAACCCAGGATGTGGTTGGCCTTTTGGGCTGTGAGGGCACATTGTTGGCTCATGTCCAGCTCTTCATTCATCTGTACCCCCAAGTCCTTTTCCACTGTGCTGCTGTCTATCACATCAATCACATCACATGTCCCTTGAGCTCTACTCGGGTAGAATTTGCTCCACCCATTGTTGGAACCTGAAGGACTCTGGGGACTTTGCCAAGAGGCTTCCCTGCAGGGTCTGGAAATACAGACCTCTTCTGGGAACCTGGACCTGATGGCCTTCCCAGCTGAGTCTCTGCAAGCTTGCATGACTGTGTTGACCTGCATTTGCATGGATGTACACATGAAGCCTTCACCCAACTCAACTGCAGAGGAGCATGTGCCCCAAATCTGCTCCCAGGAGACCAGCACAGTACACGTATCTTGCAGAGGGGCAGGGATATCACAGAATCAAAGGATCACCTCCTTCAGCCTGCTGGCCACACTCCTTTTGATGCACCCCAGGATCCCATTGGCTCTCTCAGCCCCCAGGGCACACTGCTGGCTCATGGCCAACCTGTCATCTACCAGGACCCCCAGGTCCTTCTCCACAGAGCTCTTGTCCAGCAGGTCACCCCCAGCCTGTACTGATAGATGGTTTTGCTGTTGGTTGTCATGTGCAATGCCAGATTTAAATTACTTGTGAAGCAGCAGAGCATCCTTTGTGCTGGCTGCTGTGGGTACTCTGTGCACAGCACCTGTAGCGTGCTGTAGTATGTTTTTACTGCAAAGATAGTACAGATTTCAGCATGGAACCAGGTGTATTAATAGGAGTGCCCTCATTTGGCTGCTTCTCAATACCACAGGAGCTTATAATGGAGGAATTGATTGAGCCCAAAGCCAGCACTGGGTGTTTCTGTGCCTCTGCAGATTTTCCTCGATGTCTCATTGTCTGGTTGCTGCAGCCTTGGTCATTAGGAAGCAGCATAAAGAAGAGAAAAACCCTCCCCAAGGTGTACCTGGAACAGGCAGGACTGGGAATGGCTGTCTGCCTCCCTCCCACCTTATGTGTCCTGGGCAGTGGAGAGGCAGGGACCACTCTTTCAAAGCAAGTATTGAACCCCATAGACCAAGCTGCTTCTCTGAACCTCTGTTTCTGGCAGACTCTGAACACCCAGGTATGTCCTGTGGCTCCCCTATGGAGTCCATATGTGTGGGAGCAAGGAGCCCCAGGCAGGGATCAGTGATGCCAAGCACAGGGGAGCCAGAAAGTAGAAAGGACAATGACAGAGGAGCCTGTGTTTTAGGCATGGTCCCATTTTTCTCATGGCACATGCAGCTGGAGACACTAAGGGGATGTGACCCTGCACTCTCACCACTGACTGTGATGCCCTGTGGTCAGGCAGGGCTGGTTCCACTGTTTTTTCAGAACTTGGCACAGCAGCTCAGTCTCCAGTGGGATGCTTGGAGCATCACTGGGATGAGGCTCCCTGGGTTTGCCTCTCCCTTGGGTCTTGTACAGAAAGCTTTTTCCCTGCACAGCAGCTTTGCTTGTTATTGGAGTTGCTTTTTCATTCCCCTCCTTTGCCTTTCCCCCCACCAAGAGGCAGAGCACAAGTATGTGCATCCCCAAAACCATCTGTTATCCTCAGTAGTTCGCTGCTGCTTTCATCCTAAATGATGAATTTCGGGTTGTGGCTTAATTTATCCAGAGAAACTCCTTTGCTTTCAGCTTGCTCAGAGCCTGCTCCAGCACAGCAAGGGTGGCCAGGAAATGCCACCCACGCCAGGGTGTCAAAACCATCCAGGAGCCAGGCAGAGCCAGAGCAGCTTGCATGTCTCCAGGCCATTAAAGCTTCCCCCTGGGGCTGGGGAGGATGTGCAGAGCTGGGATGAAACGCCAGCATCCTGCCTGTCCCATTCCTGCTGGATCCAGCCATCGGAGCTCGGGAAGCTTTCCTGCTGAGCAGGGTGAGGAGGCTTCACATCTCAGCATTTATTTAATTTTCAGCTGATAAAAGCCTTGCTTCCCAGCCAGCACGTTCAAACTCTTCCCTTTCTGCTGTGAATTTGCATTTCCCTAAAGGCAGCACTGGTTGTATGCAAATAGCCCAATAAAAGAAAGTCAAAGGCATAGTAGCATGCTCATGAGTAAATGTTCCTGGACCTTTGTTGAGCAATCAGATGCTTTCTTCCAAGCCTTTCAGCATTTTGGGGAGAAGCAGCATGGCCATGCTTTGCCTACTATGGGCTCCTCTGGCTCTGTGCAATGATGACTTCACCTCCATGTAGTCCTGAAAGTGGTATCAGTCTGGAAAGGTGCTTTGGGGTTGCAGTGTCCCACTGTTGGATTTGCTTTTTCTGGGTGTACAGCTTCCATGGGATGTGGCATCCCCACTTCTTGTGGTGTTCACGTGGTGGTCCACAGCAGCACTGTAGGCAGAATGGGTCTCCTCTTCCTGCCATTCCCATGAATCATAGAATCATAGAATCATAGAATGGTATGAGTTGGAAGGGACCCCAAGGATCATAGAGCTCCAACCCCCCTGCCACAGGCAGGGCCACCAACCTCAGGCTTGGATCTACACAAGGTTGCTCAGGGCCCCATCCAACCTGGCCTTGAACACTTCCAGGGACGGGGCAGCCACCACCTCTCTGGACAGCCTGTTCCAGCCCCTCATCACTCTCTCTGTAAAGAACTTCCCCCTAATATCTCATCTAACCCTTCCTTCCTTTAGTTTTAATCTATTCCCCCTTGTCCTGCCATTGTCTACCCTTCTAAAAAGTTGATTCCCCTCCTGTTTCTCTGCTCCCTTCAGGGATGGGAAGGCTGCAATGAGGTCCCCCCGCAGCCTTCTCTTCTCCAGGCTGAAGAAGCCCAGCTCCCTCAGCCTCTCTTCATAGGGCAGGTGCTCCAGCCCTCTCATCATCTCCGTGGCTCCTCTGAACCCTCTCCAACAGTTCCACATCCTTCTTGTATTGGGGGCCCCAGCTCTGGACACAGGACTCCAGCTGGGGCCTCACGAGGGCAGAGTAGAGAGGGACAATCCCCTCCCTGTCCCTGCTGGCCACCCCTCTTCTAATGGAGCCCAGGATACCATTGGCCTTGCGAGCTGCAAGAGCACACTGCTGGCTCATGTTAAGTTTCTCATCCACCAGAATCCCCAAGTCCTTCTCAGCAGGGCTACTCTCAAGAAGCTCTTCTCCTAGTCTGTATCTATGTCTATGAAGATGTGGTCCTTCTCTTTTAGTGGTCTCCAAAATCACCTGGGCACAGTCCATCAGCACAAGCTGGGTTGTGCTGCACGACCTTCTTGCTTTCCCTGCAGGGATGAAGAGAGAAGCGAGTGGCAGCATCCCACAGCAGCTCTGACATCTATTTGGAGCAAGATTCTTTGCTCATGCAAATCATTGCAGTTTCTCCTGAGATGTCAGGGCATTTGCTGGCTTTTATAAAGCCACTGCTGGAAATCCTTCCTGGGAATGACAGGAATATGATTTGATGACTGTTCATCTTCTGTATCAAAAGTTCATTTAAATGACAAGAAGCACTGGGATCTCAATTCCTATTTTAGATGGTTCTGCCTGGGAGCAGCCTTGGCATGCTGGAGCATCACTGTGTTGTATGTGAGGATGTCAGCCACCCCTGGGAGTGGTGGCTGACACACCAGAGGGCTGTGCTGCCACTCAGCAAGGCTTAGACAGGCTGGAGAGCTGGGCAGGGAGAAGTTTAATGAGATTTAACATGAGCAGGTGTAGGGTCTGGCATCTAGGGAGGAACAATCCCAGGTACCAGTGTAGGTTGGGGACTGGACTGTTGGAGAGCAGCGTAGGGGAGAGGGACCTGGGGTCCTGGTGGACAGCAGGATGACCATGAGGCAGCAATGTGCCCTCGTGGCCATGAAGGCCAATGGCATCCTGGGGTGTATTAGAAGGGGGGTGGTTAGTAGGTCAAGAGAGGTCCTTCTCCTCCTCTGTCCCAGTCAGACTGCACCTGGAATATTGCATCCAGTTCTGGGCCCCTCAGTTCAAGAAGGATTAAGGACTAGGGGTAATGCTTTCCACATCAAGCAGGCACTGCACAATGAATGAAGACACTGATGTTCCACCAGCAGGAATGGATACAACTTGGAACTGCATCCCCTTTAACCATTTTATTTGGAAAAACACCACCTTTATTTGCTCTGGCAGCTCTCATGGGTGGGGGATACCTCTCAGCACCTGCCAGCACAGCATCCCTTGGCAGTGGAATTTTGTGAAGAGCAGCAGCAGCTCACACCAAAGGATTTTGTCCCTGTTGCTGGTGGTGGCCAGGTGCAGGTGGGGAGGAGAGGGTGCAGGATCAGGCCATACCTGTAATCATGCATCAAAAACTGGCAGACCTGCCTCTGTCCCTAGAGCTGTGTCAGCACACTGCCTTTGCAGGTTAGTAGTCCCATGGCAACCAAGGAGCTATGCCATGGCTTTTTGCTGGAGCTAAGGAGGTTGCTGAAAGAGTTTTGTGGGGAAAACCTCTGCAGGACCTGGGCTCAGTGGGATGAGCCAGGAACTGGGTGTGATAGGGTGTGCAGCATGTCTGGGTGCCATTGCACCTGGCAGCATCCCATGCAGGAGCAGGGTATTTTCCCATCTCACTTAGCTTGCTCCATGGCTTTTAATTATCCTGGGTGACACCCATCATGCTTCCCCTGGCATCTCTCCATATTGTTAATAGTTCTTGGGGGGGCACTTAACACCTGCATGCAGCGTCTCTGTCCCATACTGCTAGAAAGGGGACAGCTCTGGAAGGGCTGTTTCAAGGGGTGGTTTCTGCTGGGGAGGTGACAGCAGTCAGGGCTGGTGAGGACAAAGAGGAGCTGTCCCAGGGTTTTCCAGGCAGCACTGTACTCATGGGATGCTGCTGCCTTCAGAAGTGCTTCTTTGCCCATTACAAGGGAGAGGTGGTGTTGCTGCCCCCCAGCAGCCTGTCACGATATGCATGACCCTGTTTCTGTGGGGTGAAATCTGTAGACCTGGTAGTGAGGAGCAAGGGTGAGATGGTTTGGGAGGACAAGATCATCAAGTCCAAGGATGAGAATGGTTGGACTTGATGATCTTAAAGGTCTTTTCCAACCTTGTGATCCTGTGATTCTGTGACAACCCTGAGTCTGGATGGTGGGGGAAGATCAAGGACCCACAAACCCCATCTCAGCTTGGTGCCATTGACTTGGAAGAGCTGCCTTTCTCCAGAGCTTGGCTTCTCTGGTTGATCCTGGCTATTGTGTGGTGCCACCAGAGAAGACCTTTCCATGGAGCTCATCACAGACAGAGAGTGTTTTCTTCTCTGCTGTGTTGCCATTCCTCAGCATGCCATGGACCAGGGTGTACTTAAAACACGATCTGCAGGTCGAAATCCACCTGTTGGCTAGATTGAGTCCCCTGGAGCCTCCTTCTTCGTCAACAAATGCCCATCAAAGCCGCCGCAGCCCGTTGACATTGGGAGTTGTGCAAGATGTGCTGATGACCCAGAGAAGGCTGCCAGTGCCCTTTGGTCAGGGCTGCTGTTGGCTTGGCAAGGTTGTAGGACTGGACAGCGTAAGGACACCTTCACAACAGGATGCCAGCACTGAGTGGGGACATGTGAAACAGCAAAGTTCAGGTCTGGTGGAAAATGGGGAGGTTGAAGACCAGGGGCCAAAACACCAGTGCTGGGGTAGGCAGTGGAAAAACTAAACACAGGCTGCACCTCTCCCAAAAATAGCCTAGCCTCCCCATCACAGGCTCAAGCTGTACTTTGAAGGGGAGGTCACAGCAGCCGCCTCATTCGCTTCCTGGGGAGCCACTGGTCCCCTTAACCCTGATGGTCCTTACCCTGTAAGAGGCATCATTCCCACCCCCACCTCCCCCAACTTTACCCCCCCTGCATTCTGCCGTTTGGACACCTGCCACAAGTATTAAATTCGCTCAAAATGCTGTGAGAAACCACAAGAAAAGATGAGCAGATGTTCAGCTGCACCAGATTCGGGGTGGGAGAGGCACATGGTAGTTGCAGTCGTTGTGGGGGGGTGGAAACCACTGGAGTCAGCTTGCATCCCATGAGTGTTTTGAGGCAAGGATGCTGCTTTGGGGTTTTGTTTCTCTCTAACATGATTTTGGGCAAGGCAGGAAGCCTGGAAATGCCCCATCAGATGCAGAATTCCTTTTATTTTTAAATTATTTTTTTCCCCTGCTTCCTCTGGCCATAAGAAATCCCTGAAGGATGGGAGGGAACTGGCCCCCCCAGTATTTGGGGTGCCTGACTTCCATGTGCATCAAGTGCCAAAACATGGGGACCAGCCATCCCCAAACAACTGAGCCTTTTTCCCTGCAAAAAAAAAACCCCTCCAGGGTGCACCCTCTGCAGATTTGGGAGGCAGCCAGCCCAAAGCCTGCTATTACTTTTCCCCATGGAGTTGGCCTCTCTTCCTCCTGCCTCTTTTTTCTGCCTCCTTTAGATCCAAGCCAGGAAAAGCCTCTGACGTCGGCACCGCGGCTGTGGGCTCCTCGTAGCTGCTGGGGGAAGGCAGCAGAGGGGATATCCTGTATCATAAAACTGGGATCTTGCTGGGAGCAGGGCTGCCTCCAGCTGCCCATGAGTTGTCCGCTGCTGGGGAGAGGGTGGGAGGGATGGGCTGTGGTCTGCATTCAGCTGGGGAGGGCCTGTTGCCCCCAGTGCTGAACATTTTGTGCCTTTTAGTGGGTTTTTTTTCACCAGCTGGCTGGCTCACTGTCTCATCTTCTCCGTTCCTCCCTTGTTCATGATCACCCAGTTCCCTCCTGCTTGCAAATCTCTGTGTCAACATCATGCTAACATCCTTCCCACTGCCTAAATGCCACCAAAATCTTTAAATCTGAACTGGGCTATTGAATATGGGGATGTGTCCCTCTTTTGTCTGCCAGTTTACACTGGAGCTGGCATTTACCATGCACTAAAGAGGATGTGGAGGAAGATGCATGAACTAGTTTATCGTGCAGTTTCGGTGGGCTGCCGAGAGCTCCCCATCAGTCTCCCTCTGTGCTCCTGCAATTTCCATTCCCCATCTTGCTGTTCTGGTCAGAAAACATCCCCTGTGGGAAAAGAAACAAAAAAAAACCTTAGGAGGAAAAACTCCACAAGATTCTCCTGCAGACAGCACTGGGCACTGCTCCGTTCTTGGCAGCAGATGCCCTGCAGCCACCCCCTCCCTGAGGTGTCCAGCACAGCTTTTCCAGGATATCTCTGTCTGCTCCTTCCACCCCTGCACCTGGAGCAGGATGTGCTGGTGGCTGCTTACGCCTCTGCCCCCAGACACCAACCGCTGTGGAGTGTTTCTGTTCCTGTTGCTCTTCTCCCGGATCTTCCCTGTTTCCTTCCGTGCAGAGGCAGCTGGAGGAAATCTCCCTGCGTTGGTTTTCCTGTGCTTCTGGGCTGGGGACAGCACCGTGGGTCTCCATATCCTGGGACTTACCCTTCCTGGTGGTGGTGGTGGTGTAACCAAGCACCATAGACTCGCTGTGGTCACAGATGGCAGTGATAGATGGGTACAAAACTACTACCTGGGAGTAACCAGGACTGCCAGCCAGCAGTGTGCCCTGGGGGCTGAGAGAGCCAGTGGGATCCTGGGGGCATCAAGAGGAGTGGCCAGCAGGTCAATGGAGGTGATCCTCCCCCTCTGCTCTGCCCTGGTCAGGCCCCATCTGGAGTGTTGTGTCCAGTTCTGGGCTCCCTGGGATAGAAAAGCCAGGGATCTCCTGGAGATAGTCCAGAGAAGGGCTACGAAGATGATTAAAGGCCTGGAACAGCTCCAGTATGAGGAAAGGCTGAGTGAGCTGGGGCTGTTCAGCCTGGAGAAAAGAAGACTGAGAAGGGATCTGATCAATGGTTATATGTGGCAGGGGGGTTGGAGCTCTATGATCCTTGGGGTCCCTTCCAACTCATACCATTCTATGATTCTGTGATTCTATGTATCTCGTGTGTGAGACACTGGGAAATGACCAGCCTCTTTTCAGTGGCCTGTGGGGACAGGACAAGGGGCAATGGCTTCAAGTTGGGGCACAGGAAGGTCCCCACCAATATGTGGAAGAACTTCTTCCCAGTGATGGTGACAGAGCCCTGGGACAGGCTGCCCAGGGGGGTGTGGAGTCTCATTCTCTGGAGATATTCAAGACCCGTCTGGATGCCGGCCTGCGCGACCTGTCCTAGGGAGCTGCTTTGGCAGGGGGGTTGGACCCGATGATCTCTTGAGGCCCCTTCCAACCTCTATGATTCTGTGACTCTGTGATACTCAGAAACTTGACTGCCATTTTCAGGGTGTTGGAAATGCTCGTTGTGGAGGTGGGATTGGGGGCAGGGATAGTAGGACTTGGTCATCCATAAGGGGAAAGGGCTGGTTTTTATCTTACACGGGCTGAAACCAGGAGAGAGGTCGTGCAGCTATAGTGCAGATGGGTGTTTTGTTAGGATTTTCTGCAGGTGAACTTTGAACACTCAGGAGATAGCTGTATTTATGTATGGGTGAAATACATACTCTTTAGGTGAGCAAGAGCCTTTTGTTCCAAGTCACACTTCTAAAGCCCACGTGGAGAGACAGTTTGGTGACAGTCTTCCTCTTCCTCTGCTTGAGGAGTTGCAGTGCTTAAGAAAACTTGACTTCACCAGCTGCATCCCGAGTACTGGCAGCATAGCCCTCAGGTCTGACATGGCTCACCAGCCCAGTGAGGAAGCCCTGACCTTAGTTTTGCCTTGGGGTGCTGGGAGGAAGAGCAACCTATGGTGGCTCACCCCATCCCTGATGGGGTCCATCCCTGGACAGTTGGGAGGCCAAAGTATAATGGAGCCACGGTGTTGCACAGAAATGATTAGGAGAGTGCTGTGATCCCCTCCATGGTGGGGTGTAAGCAAGGAGGTGATGGTTCAGTGGCCCCCCAGAGCACCCTCATTGTTCTCTTGCCATACCAGAGTGATCTCACCCTGGATCCTCACTGTGCTCTTGGCTGCAAAACTTGGGGAACAGCCAGAAACTTCCACAGTTGTGGGGAGAAAAGTTATGGTGGCTCACATGGTATGGCTGTCTTTTGGTGGCTTTGTGAGGAGCAAGCCCATCATGTCACACAGCTCTGACTGGAAAGTGAGTACTTGTAGAAATTCAAAGGCAAACATCAGAGTCCCCTTCTCTGGAGACATTCAAAACCCACCTGGATGCATTCATTCCTTGTGTGATTTAGTTTGTGTGATCCTGCTCTGGCAGGGGTGTTGGACTAGATGATCTTTCGAGGTCCCTTCCAACTCCTAACGTTCTGTGATTCTGTGATCAAGAGTGAAGCTTTGAGATGAGCTTGCAGATGTTGGGGTGGTGGTGATCAGTACGCTGCAGGTTGATGGCCCCAGTCCTTCTCTGGCCTTGGGGAAGCACACACAGTCCAGCTCCTCCAGTCATCCATGCTGGATTTCCTTTGTTGGGCTTCACCCTGATTGGGTTTGAGCCTGAAAGGCCAGTGCTGCACTGCTGAGCATCCTCATCCAGGGCCTGCTTGCTGTGTCCTCACAGGCTTCATCCCTGCAGCACTCTAGTCAGAAGAACACATCCTCACTTGGCAGGTTATTAATATCAGCTCAAATAGCCTTTTCTACATTGTTCTGCCACGCTTAATATGGTGATCAGCATCACAGCCTGCAGAGCTGGGGATGATTTGCCATTGAAGATCCATGAGGGATTTATGGGCTTGGGGGGGGAATTGCCAGGACGTGCAAGTGCCAAAATACTTGACATGCTTCCATTGGAGATGAGACCTTGTGGGAAAGGAGCACTCTCTGTTCCTATATGCAGGCAGTTCCCAGTGAACCTCTGTTACTGGCAGGGAGTATGCCCAAGCACATAAAAATCTGTATGGGATCCAGAGCATGAACAGAGCATGAACCATGTGTCAGATGATGATGGGGAGCACACTCACCTCTCCATGTGCACTGCTGGTGTTCACAGTGGCTCCAGGTCTCACTGGGCCATGCTGGTCCCACAGCTCTGCAGCTGGAGCTGTAGGAGCCACATAACCAAAACCAGCTCAGAATTATCCTCCAGAAATACCTTTACCTACATGGCCACAGTGAGCTCATCTCAAGGGGAAGCAGACCCCACAAGTGAAGCAGAAGGTTGGAACATCACTGGGAAAGCATGTTAAGCCCAGGGGAAAAGCACATTTCCCATCTTCTCATGCACGATCATTGCAAGGTTTGAACAAAGATTCCAGTTTGCTATGGTCCAGCTGGGGAGGGTGAGCTGCCCCAGTGGGCAGGTAGCATTGCCTTGGGGCTGAGCTGCTCTGAATGAGACCCAAAATGCTGCTGGGAGGCAGCTCTCACGTTTCCTCCCATCTCTCAGCCAACTGTCTCCATCAGCTACTAAAATGTTGATTTTTCTCAATTTGGGCTGGAAAAATCCCCCTGGGATGTCTTGCTTTTCCCTACAGCCCAGGCTGGATTTGAACTTATCAGAGCATCCTTGCAGGGTGGAGTATTTATTTTCACAGAATCACAAGGTTGGAAAAGACCTTTAAGATCATCAAGTCCAACCATTCCTGTCCTGTGCTAAACCATATCCCTAAGCACCTCATCTACCCTTTTTTTAAACACACCCAGGGAAGATGTGTTTTCTTCACATTTTCTTCAGAATCCTCAAAATAAAAAGAAAAAACCCCAACACACCCTAACCAAAGGAGCACACAGGTTGACAGCACTCAGCAGTGGGTCAGCATCACAAACCACAGCTGGCTCCATCCCATCTCTTCCTGGCTCTGGGGTAGCGTTACCTGAGTTTCTTACAGGAAGGAAAGTGAGGAGTGGTGTGATGTGGTTGTCAGAAGGGTATGGGGTAATTTGGGGGATCAAGGGGACACCTCAGGGTCTGTGGTGGAGCTGGGAAGGGCTCAGTACTGAAGTCCCCTTGAGTTCTGGCTCTTTCCCAGCTCCTACCCTGCTCTGAGCTCCTTTCCAAAATCGTGGCTGTAAAACCATGGGCACAGAGATGTGCTGTGTGTCAGGCAGCACTGGGGATGCCAATAATAAATAATTAGTGTCCATGATTTTAGCAGCCAGGCTGGGCAGGCATATTTGGGAGAGCAGCCCCACTTCCCCCTGCACTTCACCTGTGGTGTGGGGGTTGGAACATTATGATCCTTGGGGTCCCTTCCAATCCAGACCCTTTGCTATTTGATTTTTTCCTTGTTTGATGTTTTAATTCATGGGGACCACTGATGAAGCAGCTGTTGTAAATGATGCTCAGGCATCAAGGAGCCCAGTGACAGAAGTGTGATGAGCTGGTCGGTGCTCAGCACACCTCCCTCCTCCCACCTTGTTGTGTTGGGATAAAACCACTCAAAGGGGAAAGTTTCTGGATGCTGGGGCATGAGGAGGAGAGATGAGAGGGTGCATGCCAGCCCAGCTCGGGTTACTTATGTGCTTATGGTCTATTTTGAGGCTCCAGCCACGCGGGGCTAAGCAGCTGCTGACCCAGGGAAGAGACCAGCTTCAAAACAAGAGTCTGGTGGGTAGTGACCCAGGGAAGCACCAGGTTCCCTTTGGCTCTAAGAGGGGCTTGCAGCACCCTCACCTCCCCCCTAGGCCCATCTTCTCATGGATTTCAGCATTTCCATGGTGAGAATCAATTTTAATTCTTCCCATCACTCTCCCTGAAGGCAAAGATGCCCCAGGCTGCAAGGCCAGGGTACTTGATAGGGAGCGACATGCAGGCAGTGATGGGGATGCAGATAGTGAGCTGAGGGACACATCCATCACTAGTGCTGGCAAAACCAGGCATCTGTGACCCCCTCCTCTGCTCCCCCCCCTTCCCAAGAAAGCTCATTGGTGGGTGGCTTAGTTTGCCTAAGAGCATTAGAGGTGCATTTGGTGGACATTAGCCACTCAGCAGCGTGGGCAGCGTGTGGCTGATCAGAGGCAGCAGCAGCTGGTTTGGGCAGAGCACGGCGTTCAGGGTGGAAATATTTGCCCTGCGTTTCGGGGATGCCAAGGTGAGGTCTGGAGGGAGAGGATGGGTGCTGGGGGAGGGGTGGGGATCAGCTCCTGTGGCTCAGGTGCTTAAATGTACCGGCTAGGTGTTGATGTTGGGCAGCATGAGAGCAAGCTCCTTCCCTGCAGTGTGCTTTTCCCTTTTTCAGGGAGAATGTGAGTTGCCACCTTGGCTTTCCAGTGCCCTTTCAGCTTTTCAGATGATAATCTTTTTCTTTAATCACCACCTCACTTTGGAATCATAGAATCATAGTCTAGATTGGAAGGGACCCCAAGGATCATAATGTTCCAACCCCCCTGCCACAGGCAGGGCCACCAACCTCCAGGCCTGGATCTACACAAGGTTGCCCAGGGCCCCATCCAACCTGGCCTTGAACACCTCCAGGGACGGGGCATCCACCACCTCTCTGGGCAGCCTGTTCCAGCACCTCATCACTCTCTCTGTAAAGAACTTCTCCCTAATATCTCATCTAACCCTTCCTTCCTTTAGTTTTAATCTATTCCCCCTTGTCCTGCCATTATCTGCCCTTTTAAAAAGCTGATTCCCCTCCTGTTTCTCTGCTCCCTTCAGGGACTGGCAGGCTGCAGTGAGGTCCGCTGTAGCAACCCCTGTTCTTCATCACCAAAGAAGAAAGACCCTTTGTAGCAGTCACAGACAGCAGCAAAGGGTTTTCCCAGCTATCCCTTGTCTTGCCATTGTCTACCCTTTTAAAAAGCTGATTCCCCTCCTGTTTGTAACCTGTGGTCTCCCATAAAGATGAGCCTGGTCAGGGATGCTCGTGCGGGATGTGGTGCGCGCTGGTGCATTCGGCTGCACCGTGTCCCCCTCCACATGGGCTTCCTGGGATTGAGCCCTGGGAGGAGCACACCCTCCCCAACCGTATTTCCCTTTCCCTCCCTTGCAGCCTCGCTCTCCGCTGGGATCTATGGAGGTGCTGATGAGCAGCTCTGAGCCCCGCAGCCCCCGGCAGCCCGCCCTGTGAAGCAGTGCCCGGCTGCCTCTCCTCACCTTGTCCAGCATCCCAACCCTCCGACTCAACCATTCAAGGCTCCCGTGCATGGATCGCCCCAGCGAGGGACCGCTGCCGGACGCCGCCGACGCCGCCCCGTAGCCTCCCGGCGCCCCGTGCCACCCCTAAGTACTCCACATACCCCGATGGGGTAACGTGACGGGGGTCACCCTCCCACCAACCCCCCCTTACATATGCAGAGGCCTTTCTAAAGCGCCGGGGAGCGCGCGGCACCGGAGCCGGCAGCCGCTCACCATCGCACACACGCCAAGGACGCCGACACTACAGCAAAGGGATTTCTTTTTTGTTTTATTATTATTATTATTATTATTATTATTATTATTAATTATCATCATCTTTAATATTATTTTTTCCCCCATCTGGCTTTTTCCCCCCGGGGGGGTTTGCGGTGTGTCAAGGAAGCTGGCGCGCTCCCAGGAGCTGGGATTATTTGCACAACGTCTGTATATTCAGTTCTCCATCCTGGTTTAGTTTGATTTTTTTAAGCTCAGAGGGGTGGTTGGGGTTGGTTTTTTTTCCCTCCACACCACCCTTTTCTTGGGGTTTTTTTTCCCCCACCACCGTCAGCACCACCTCACCCTCCTCCTGTCCCACCATGGCCCGGATGAACCGCCCTGCACCGGTGGAGGTCTGCTACAAAAACATGAGGTTCCTAATCACCCACAACCCTACCAATGCCACGCTCAACACCTTCTTGGAGGTAAGGAGGGGAGACTGGAAGGGGGGAACTGGGGCACAGCTGCATGTTTTGGGCCCAAAGGCCCATGTAGAGATGCAATAGGGATCAAACCACCTTCAAATGGAGCAGCAGCACATCCACTTTGGTACCATGACCCACAGCGTCCTGTCACAGTGTGTCCAGTCACTGCTGGCTTTTTACATTCTGGAGGACCCAAGTGCAGTGTTTGGGCACAGTGGAGATGGAGCAGGGTTTTCCTGTTCTGTTACATCCCCTGCCAGCTCCACCAGCACATCACATCAAGGGGATTCACAGTGATGCAGATGGATCCATGCAACCTCTCCTGTGTTTCCCAGTAAATAAGGACTTTTTATCCCAAATGTTCCAGTGCCCAGAGTGCACTGGGTGGTGCACAAGGAGCTGGAGGGCTCGGTGTTGCATGAGCCACCAACACTGCCTTGCCTGGCAGCGCTGCCTCCATCCCTGGCAGCAGCTGGGAGTTGTGGGGGAGATTAGTGGATGTGTGTCTGCGATCTGGGGTGAAAGACTTTGACTTGGCCTTTTTATCACTGCCTGGGGCAAAGGCAACATCCTGCAGGTTTGGCCGAGCCAGCACAAGCAGCTTCTGCTTAGGAAGAGGCGTTTGGGGATGTTGCTGCATTGGCAGAAGGACTTGGGGCTGCACACAAGCCCAGCAAGGGATTTTTGCCATAGTCCTAAACTCCATTAAGGTCTGATGGGTCAGTACCAGATGCATCCTCCAGGCTAAAGGACACTCCCCCATCTGCACATCCAACAAAGCAACGTATGATCCCCAGCTCAGAGTTGCAGGAAGGCGTGGGGGGTGGGATTTGGACAAGACAGTGGGGATGGCACCAGTGGGAAGGGGCAAAAATCCCCCTTTCCTGCAGTTTCTTTGATTTTTGACTAAGCTACTGAGCACACAGGGGTTTGCCATGGCCTGGCAAGTGTGCAGGGGGAAGCAGGAAAGGATGGAAGTGGCTTGTTGAAGGGGACAGTCTCACGTGGCGCCTGGCAGGGCCGGTATGCCGACACATAATCCCAGGGCAATCCTTTGGGCGGGCGATAAGCCACCCTGGAAAGAGCCCAAGTCCCATGCCCAAGCCTGCAGCACACTTGAGTGATGACTGGATACAGCAAGGAGGTCAAGAAGGAGTCCCTTAGCAATCTGCCAGGCACAAATTATTTCTCCTTTCGGGGATTTGCAACCGTGTCAGGGGGTGTTTCTCTTTCCTGGGGTGTAAAGGTGCTGCTGAGGGTGTGATGTGGCTGTGATGGGCTTCAAAATAAACAGCACTGGTGGTGCTTGCAACGTAAGGAGCTGTGAAGGTACTGGGTAAAAGTTCTATCATGGCCAGCCAGCTTTGGTGCACTGGGATTTTATGTTTGCTTGTGCTTCCCAGGCTGGATGAACCACAGTGGGTTTTGCTCAAGGGTCCAGAGATGTGGCACGGTTCTGGTTTAGGGTCCATGTGGTCATAACTGTTGGAGAGGGTTCAGAGGAGGCCACAAAGATGATCAGAGGGCTGGAGCACCTCCCCTATGAAGAGAGGCTGAGGGAGCTGGGCTTGTTCAGTCTGGAGAAGAGAAGGCTGTGGGGGGACCTCATTGCAGCCTTCCAGTCCCTGAAGGGAGCAGAGAAACAGAAGGGGAATCAACTTTTTCAAAGGGCAGACAATGGCAGGACAAGGGGGATGGATTGAAGCTGAAGGAGGGAAGGTTTAGATTAGATATTAGGGGGAAGTATTTTACAGAGAGAGTGGTGAGGTGCTGGAACAGGCTGCCCAGAGAGGTGGTGGCTGCCCCGTCCCTGGAAGTGTTCAAGGCCAGGTTGGATGGGGCCCTGGGCAACCTTGTGTAGATCCAGGCCTGGAGGTTGGTGTCCCTGCCAGTGGCAGGGGGGTTGGAGCTCTGTGATCCTTGGGGTCTCTTCCAACCCATGCCATTCTATGATTCTATGGTAGCAGGGCTTGGATGTGTTGGGGTTAACTGGGGTGTGACCCACAGAGTGGTTTTTTTAGACCCCTCTTTCTCCTTCTCTCCCCAGGACCTGAAGAAATACGGTGCCACCACGGTTGTGCGAGTGTGTGAAGTGACCTATGACAAGACCCCCCTGGAAAAGGACGGCATCACCGTCATGGTAGGTGTCCTGTGTTGTGTCCCCCCTGCCCCATCCATGCTTAAATACCCCTGTCTCTGGGGTCTGCTAAACACCCACATCTCAGAAAGACCAAATTGGCATCCCACGTGCCCAGGAGCAGAGTTTGAAGCCCAACTTCATCCTCAGGGGTTGGGCAAGCAAGCTCCCCACTCCTGGGCTGAGGTGGGGCTGGTGCTTCAAAAAAAGAAAGTGCTGCCCACACACCCGAAACTGTGACTCATAAGGTTGAGTTGGCAGCTGCCTTCCCTGCCTGATGCTTGAAAGCATCCAGGGGATGAGAGCTGGAGAGCCTGATCCCACTTGGAAGATGCTCATGATTCCCGTTACCCCCGGTGTTACCTTACCCAGGGGAGCTGTAGGGAGTTTGTTCTCACAGCAGCTTGCTGATGCAGCTTGGGGAGGTGAAAGGGAGCAGGCAGCAAGCAGGAAGAGGCAAGGAGGCAAGGCAGGTAGCTGCCTGGGCTGCATCTTGGCTGATAAATAATTGGGGATGATATCAGGCATGATTGGCCTGCCAGGGAGTTCAGCTCTAGCTGGAAAGTTGAGGCTCTGCTCATTATTTAAGAAGGTTTTGGAAGCATCTTATGTCTCCTGGGGTGGTCCTCTGTGTTTAGATCCTCCATATAGAACTCCCTTTGTATAATGTATATCCACAGAGATAGCTAGATCCTCTGGGATAGAGGTAGACGTAGAGCCTAAGTCTCTGTCTAGATACAAATCTTCTAGATACAGGTCATCTAGATGCAGATCTCTTTACATACAGATGTTAAGCTGCTACAGGATGTATCTTACAGAGGAAGAGAGCTGTGCCCTACATATAGAATCTGTATGCAGAGGATCATCTCTGCTCTCTTACAGACCACATTCTGCCTTTTACCCTGTTCCTGGCTAGAATCTTTCTGCCTGGGTCTCTATATCTAGGATATACATGCCTCTCTGAATGTATAGAGAGAGATCTGTGTGTAGGACATGTTTTAGATACAGAGATGTCAACATCCCAGATACAGAAAGTATATAAGGTATCTTACCTAACAAGATACCTGTATCCTAGGTATCTGTGAACAGATGTATCTATGCAGATACAGCAATATCTCTATTTATAATTACATCAAATATATCTATATAGAGAGACTATATCTATATATTCTGTGCCTTTCTTTGGGGAATAGGCACAAGGCATGACTCTGGTGTGGTGTGCCTGGGTGCCAGCATCCACATCCATGGTGCCCACACGTGCGGTGCTCCAGTCCTGGTTGCATCCCCTGAGTGTTTTGGGTGGCTCCTCTGCATGCCTCAGGGTCCCAAGCCATCTCTAGAGCTGATGGCAGTTTTCAGGTTGTGCCAGACACGAGTGTGCTGTGCCCTAGACACCTGCTCATCAGCTCTTCCAGCAGGTTGGAGATGGGGACAGGAACCCTGCCGTAGAACCGGCGCTGTGTGGGTAATGATGTGGGAAGGTTTATGGTGCAGGATGGATCTGTGTTGGATCTACCAAGAGCATGTAATGTCTTGATCAGTGATGTAAAGTGTGGGATTGAGTGCACCCTCAGAGAGTTTGCTGATGACACCAAGCTGTGTGCTGAGGTTGACACGCTGGAGGGAAGGGATGCCACCCAGAGGGACTTTGACAGGCTGGAGGAGTGGGCCCATGTGAACTGCATGAAGTTCAACAAGGCCAAATTCAAGGTCCTGCACATGGGACAAGTCCCACACATGGGACAGGGTGGTCCCTCAGTATCAGGAATGGATTGAGAGCAGCCCTGAGGAGAAGGACTTGAGGGTGTTGGTGGATGAAAAGCTCAGCATGACCCAGCAATGTGCATCTGCAGCCCAGAAAGCCAACTGTGTCCTGGGCTGCACCAAAACCAGTATGACCAGCAGGTCAAGGGAGGGGATTCTGCCCCTCTACTCTGCTCTGGTGAGACCCCACCTGCAGTATTGCATCCAGCTCTGGGAATCCCAGTACAAGACAGACATGGAGCTGTTATAGCAAGTCCAGAGGAGGCCACAGAAATGGTCAGAGCGCTGGAAGATCTCTGCTATGAAGACAGGCTGAGAGTTGGGGTTGTTCAGCCTGGAGAAGAGAAGGCTCCAGGAAGATCTTATAGCAGCTTTTCAGTATACAAAGGGGGCTTATTAGAAAGATGGAAAGAGACATTTAGAATCATAAAGGAATCCTATAATAATTTAAGTTGGGAAAGACCTTTAAAATCATCAAGTGCACTAAACCATGTCCCTGAGCACCACATCTATGCATGTTTTAAACAGCCTTCAGGGATGGTCACTCAACCACTTCCCTGGGCAGCCTGTTCCAGGGCTTGACAACCCTTTCACTGAAAAAGTTTTTCCTAATATCCAATCTGAATCTCCCCTGGCCACAACTTGAGTCCATTTCCTCTTGTCCTAACACTTGTTACTTGGGAGAAGAGACCAACATCCACCTGGCTATGACCTTCCAGGTAGTTGTAGAGACTACAACTGAAGGTCTCCCCTCAGCCTTCTTTTCTCCAGGCTAAAGAACCCCAGTTCCCTCAGCCACTCCTCATAAGACTTGTGATCTAGACCCTTCACCAGCTTTGTTGCCCTTCTCCAGCACCTCAGTGTCCTTCTTGGAGTGAGGAGCGGCCCAAAACTGAACATAGTACTCAAGGTGTGACCTCACCAGTGCCAAGTACAAGACCTGTGATACTTTACCAAGGCCTGTAGTGACAGGGCAAGGGGCAGTGGTTTTAAATGGAAAGAGGGTAGGTTTAGATCAGATACAGTGAAGAAATTTGTTAGGATGAGGGTGGTGAGGCACTAGAACAGGTTGCCTAGAGAAGTTACAGGTGCCCCATCATCAGAAGCTTTCTAGGCCAGGTTGGATGGGGCTCAGAGCATCCTGATCCAGAGAAAGATGTCCCTCCCCCTGACAGGAGGTGTTGGACTCAATGATATTTGAAGGTTCCTTCCACCCCAAACCGTTCTGTGACTTTGTGATACAGCACATCATCCTCTGTGAGCCTGGTGACCTTCTCTCCTGGCTGAAGCGTTGCTTTCCAGGCACTGTGAGGTGGAGATGGGCTTGCAAGATGGGCATGTGCTGTGCAGGGTGGGCTGCCTCCAGCATCATTATAACCCCAAGCCCAGCATGCTCCTGTCCAAGCAAAGCCCAACTGAAATCCCATTACCTGTTCAAACCCTGAAGTGAAGCTCAGCTGCTTCTTGTAACATCTTACACCAGGGATGACTCCAGCACAGCAGCTTAGTGACTCACTCCTCAAACTGAGGATTACAGCCCTGTGCTTCCCACCCATCCCCTCCCAGGCTCACAGTGCCACATCCCCTCCAAGTGATGCTCCCCTCCCCATCCCTCTCTCCCACTGGTGTGTAGCTAGTGGTCACACTCCTGTCAAATCTATTTTGGGAGAGAAATCCCTGTTTTGGGGCAGATGTGCAGCCTCAGCTGGCTTCCAGTGCCCATGGGGGAGACACAGTCCTGTCCCCAAAATGCTGCAGCAGTCACAAGCAAGGCCATGGGCTGTCAGAGCCCAGGGCTGGGGGATGTTTGATGCAGCACTCGTTTCACCCACATCATCACCAAGCCCTGATGTTGCAGCTCAAGGATGAAGCTCAGAAGAAGACTGGTGCTTTTTTTTCCCCTCTCTTAATAACCTTTCCTGAAGGATGCTGTTTACCTGGGCCCGTTTGGAGGGACCTCCCTCCAGAAAAACAGGACAGAGCCCTTCACCTCTCTCTGTGGCTGCTTTAGGGGGTCCCTGGAGCATCATTCCAGGGCTTGTGTGCTTCCTTCCCTCCATGTATTTGAGCAAGCTGAACTTCAGCACCACGTCAGCCATCTCCAAACCCCCTTGGCTCAAACTTCCTGCCCAGTGGCTTTGCATTCCCAAGCTCTGGATTTAGATGGGGGATGGTGTGGGGAAAGGATGGGAGTTGCATCACACCAAAGCTCACTGTGGTCATCCAAATGGGGAGGAGGCAGGTGGTGGCCACACTGATCTGCAGAGGCAGGAGGACACAGGGACCATGTTGCAGGTCCCATAGGTGCTCCTGAAGGCTGAACCTGTCCACAGGAGATGGGAAAACCCCAGAACTAAACGTCATATGGCTGAAAACTCTGAGCTGAAGTGGCCAGGGCATTCCTGCTGTCCAGGCAGTGCTGCAAAACCTGCTACATCCCTGTGGAGCTGCACTGTGAGCCCAGTTCATGGCACACACATCCACCTCTCTGCTGCCACAGTCCAAAACAGCATCACCCTGAGTAAAAAAAAACAATCCCCTGAGATTTTCCCTGGGGTCTGACAGCATTTCTCTCCTCCCCTTGATCTCTCCCACCCTTTTCAGGATTGGCCATTTGATGATGGAGCACCTCCTCCCAGCAAGATAGTGGAAGATTGGCTCAACTTGTTGAAGACCAAGT
Source organism: Porphyrio hochstetteri (assembly GCA_020800305.1). Classification (NCBI taxonomy): domain Eukaryota; kingdom Metazoa; phylum Chordata; class Aves; order Gruiformes; family Rallidae; genus Porphyrio; species Porphyrio hochstetteri. Next base: position 4,658,651 of record CM036906.1, read on the forward strand.
TCTGCGAAGACCCTGGCTGCTGCGTGGCTGTGCACTGTGTGGCTGGCCTGGGGCGGTAAGTGAGGGCCTGGCATCCCACCTACCACCCCACCCAGGAAGGAGGGAGAGGGGAAACCCTGTCTGATCTCCTCCATCCCTTCCTTAGTCTCCCTTTGAGCAGGGTTTTTGCATGCAGTGAGAATAGGTGTCAAGGGAGGGGGGCGGAGGGTGGTGGAATGGCTGATGCCTGAGCTCCATCTGGCACTGCTCATGGCCAAATTCAGGGCATCAGGGGAGGACCAGGGTGCTCAGTGCTGTCCTGCCAGTGCTCTGAGGCTGTTTGGCTAAGAGTTTATCATGGAAACCCTGCAAAATGCATCCCACTACAACAGGGGGCTGATGTTCACAGAATCACAAGGTTGGAAAAGACCTTTAAGATCATCAAGTCCAACCATTCTCATCCTGTGCTAAACCATATCCCTAAGTACCTCATCTACCCTTTTTTTGAACACATCCAGGCAAGGTGACTCAGCCCCCTCCCTGGGCAGCCTGTTTTTCAAAAGCTGCTGCATTTTACTGCTCCCCTTGCTGCAGGTCAGGTTTTGCATCTGTATTTACATCCACATTTCCTTTGGATTTGCCTCCAAAGTCCCCATGCACCTGTCAGTCCTGTCATAGGGGTTTTACCCCAAAATGCTCCTTGGGGGCAGCACTTGCAGCCAAATGGCAAGAAATAAACTCAAAGCTGTTGACTGCCTGCCATGCCATCATTACACCCCCCACCCCAGGATGGGATGTCAGGCTGTGTGGCTGGGGAGTGACTGTCACTGCCGTTGCCTTGCAGCGCTCCTGTCCTCGTGGCTCTGGCCTTGATTGAGAGTGGGATGAAGTATGAAGATGCCATCCAGTTCATCAGACAGTAAGTCAAGTGGCATTTTGGTGTTGGGGGAGAAAGCAGCCCTTCTCCAAGGGAATGGAGAGATCTGGCATGGCCAGGGTGTTTTTTTCAGAGCTCTGGGATTTCTTTTCTCTGCTGTTGAAGGGGCAAGAAAAAAAGGGAGAGCCAACATTGAGCCCCTTGTGCCTTTGCAACAGGGCTGGGGGAGGTTGATGTGAGAGCTGGGAGCATCCTTGGGGGCTTTTGACAGGCACCCTGCTTTGGGCAGCCTCCCTGTGCCTTCCTTCCCTGGCTGTCTCCATGTCCTAAGACTCTTGGGGTGGATGAGCAAGAAAAGCTGCTGGGGTCAGTGCTTGTCTCCATCCCCACAGGGATGCACACAGCTGCAGAATTCCTTCCCACTCCAGGCAGGGGGGAGTTTAGCATAGAAGCATAGAATCATAGAGTGGTCTGAGTTGGAAGGGACCCCAAGGATCATAGAGCTCCAACCCCCCTGCCACAGGCAGGGCCACCAACCTCCAGGCCTGGATCTACACAAGGTTGCCCAGGGCTCCATCCAACCTGGCCTTGAACACCTCCAGGGATGGGACATCCACTACCTCTCTGGGCAGCCTGTTCCAGCACCTCACCACTCTCTCTGTAAAGAACTTCCCCCTAAGATCTAATCTAAACCTTCCTTCCTTTAGTTTTAATCCATCCCCCTTGTCCTGTCATTGTCTATCCTTTTAAAAAGTTGAATCCCCTCCTGTTTCTCTGCTCCCTTCAGGTACTGGAAGGCTGCAATGAGGTCCCCCCGCAGCCTTCTCTTCTCCAGGCTGAACAAGCCCAGCTCCCTCAGCCTCTCTTCATAGGGGAGCTGCTCCAGCCCTCTAATCATCTTTGTGGCTCCTCTGAACCCTCTCCAACAGTTCCACATCCTTCTTGTATTGGGGGCCCCAGCTCTGGACACAGGACTCCAGCTGGGGCCTCACGAGGGCAGAGTAGAGAGGGACAATCCCCTCCCTGTCCCTGCTGGCCACCCCTCTTCTAATGGAGCCCAGGATACCATTGGCCTTGCGAGCTGCAAGAGCACACTGCTGGCTCATGTTAAGTTTCTCATCCACCAGAATCCCCAAGTCCTTCTCAGCAGGGCTACTCTCAAGAAGCTCTTCTCCCAGTCTGTATCTATGTCTGGGATTCTTCTGGCCCAAGAGCAACACCTTACTCTTGGCAGTGTTGAACCTCATTAGGTTCACCCGGGCCCATCTCTCCAGCCTGTCAAGATCCCTCTGGAGCATCCCAAGAGGGGTGGGTTTGGGGGGATGTGGGCTCTTCTGCCACGCTGCTGACTGTGTCACCCCTTTTCTGTCCCCACAGGAAGCGCAGAGGAGCCATCAACAGCAAGCAGCTGACCTACTTGGAAAAATACCGACCAAAGCAGAGACTCCGATTTAAGGACCCTCATAACCACAAGAACAAATGCTGCATCATGTAACCTCAATGACCTCTTGCCAAAATCCATGCACACAGACACCCAGCCACTCACACACATCCCACCCCCTCACACCCCCTGCCCAGCCCTGTGCACCCCACATGCTGCCCTACTGCTGCCAGGGCTGGGTTGGGCTGGGGACATGAAGCACCACCACGGTGTTCCAGCACCCACAGCACGGTCAGATTGTTGGACCCCTGACAAAAGCTGCTCTCTCCAGCTGCAGCCCCGAGGAGGGATGGCAGCGCTGCCCTCTGGCTCTTGGCATTAGCAGGCAGTGAGCTCACATGACGGTTCTTCATCGTCCTCCTCCTCCTCCTCCTCCCTTTTCCCTCCCGTTGCACTGAGAGGGATGGGTGAAGGGTGCTTGGTTTGGGGTGATGCAGGCAGGGCTGTGCCAGCTGAGAAGGGACAGGGAGCAGGAGGGCTGGAGCACCCCCACAAAAAACCCTTTCCCACCTCTTCTGTATACACAAGGGCTGCAGCAGTGGGGATGGAGGTGGGGGTTGTGCAGTGGCCTCAGGGGAAGCAGGCAGAGATGAAGGGGGCTAGTAGCTTGGTGCTGACCTTGTGGAAGGAAGAGCTGAGCTAAGTCCCCCAGCACCATCATTCCCTTTCTCTTGGCCCCTCTGCCACTTCCATCATCTCTCTGTGGCCTCAGAGCCAGTCAGGGTGCTGCAGATGGGGCTCACTGGGGGTAGCTGCAGCAAAGGCAGAGTGCTCTTATTTATAGCTTCCAAATTCAATGCACAGGGTGGTGGGTTCTCTCCTGTCATGTTCCCATCATCAAGCCATGGCACAAACCCCAATTCAGGCTGTGATGCCCTGGGGATACAACACGTATCTCGGGGTACATCCTCATCCTGCACTGCTGTGTGTGCTGCAGCTGTCCTGGGGAATTGTGGGTGCTCCTGGCAAGAGCACAGAACTAAACTTTGCACCTGCCTTTCTCACACCTTGGTGGCACCTGTAACACAACCCCCAGCACCCCAGAACTTCTCAGCACGTGCCCTAGTAGGGTGGGCTCAGAGCTGCCCCTGAGATGGGACATGAAACATCTCTCAGCTTTCTGCCTTTGAATGCTTGCAGCCCCTGGAGTGGTGGGCATGGAGGTGATGTGGGGGTGTCTTTTTCTTTTGACCAGGATAAGAAAAAAAATTTGCTAATTAAAGGAAAAAAAAAAATCTTTAAAAAAACCCAACCTGTTTGTCTTCCACACGTCCTCTGGCCTTTCTTTCTCCACCACTGCCTGGCAGAGCCTGGGAGGTGACCACGGCTCCCCCAGACTGATCCCCAGAACCAGGTCAAAGCCAGCTGCCATCTGCTGTCACCAGGGCATACGAGTGTCCCAAGGGATGCTCCAGGTATCCTCTGGCCTGGCTGCTCCTCACTCCCTCAGCTGCAGAAGATTGCAGATGTTGGGGCAAAGAGGGCTAGTCATCCATCATCTTGTGACTTTAGGCTGCCCAACTTGAGATGCCTTCAGTGCCCTGTGTTGGGTATCTCCAAAGGTTTGTGTGCCTTCCAAAACATACTGTCCAGAGACATTGGCTTCAGAGTGTCCATCTCTTGGCATAAGTGATGAGGAAGGCAGGTTAGACACTTCCAGAATCTAAGGGTAAGGGATAGTTTTGTGCTACCACACGTGGCCAGAGGAGCTTGGAGCCATTTCCAGAGCCACTTCTCTCCCAGTGGAGCAGAGAGAGGTGGAGACTCCAGACATGGCACCAGAGCTGTCATACCACACACCTTGGGCCTGTCCAAGCCCTCACATGGTGGGACAGCCCTTGGTTCCTTGAGTTCCTCCTGCCTGGTTCTAGACTGTTGGTTCCTATGTCTCCTGGGGAAGGTGGTTGAAGGTTCTGCATTGGTTGGGAAGGGTGAGAAATGGGACTGATAAAATCCCTGATGTGTAGTGCAACAGACTTTACAGGTGGGTCACCACACTCTTCTTGCCCCATTGTGTCCTCCTGCTGCTAAAATAGGTGCTGCTTCACCCCCAGGGGCAGTAGGAGGTGGCTCAGCACTGTGACAGGAAAAGCTCCAATGCCTTGTAGCCAGAAGGCCTCATGGCCTCATGCTCCCCAGTCACAAGAGGCTGTGCCATGACTTGTGAAGAGTTTAGGGTAAGGTGGTGGGAACTGTTGCTTTGCAGGCTTGGAGATGTTTCTGCCCTGGCAAGAGGAGGAGAAATGTTTTCCTCACCCACATTCGTAGGGGCATTGCATGGCAGATAACCCAGGGCAGGAGGTCCAGGGCTTCAGCCACGATGCTTTTGGGTTGGGGCACAGAGAGGCTTGAATTCAGCCTTTTGGCCACAAAAACTCCTCATGTTCTCCATGTAGGGTTTGATGGGGGAGGTGCTCAGTGCTGAGCACATTCAAACCTCAGCTTGGAGGGTTTGTTCTGGGGGAAGGCAGAGCAGGGGAAAAGCTTTGCAGTGCTCCTTGCTTCATGTAGCATCAACCCAACCACCTTAAAAATAGAGAGCTTCTAGTCTTAAGAGCAGTCCTTGACCTGGTACAACACATGTGGCCAAATCCTGAGCACCTCTGGCTAGCAGAGCAGCATCCTGATACTCTGCTTTTGTGAGTGGCTGCAAAATACCCCAAAACCATGCTGCTTCCTATTTTTTTTTCTCTTTTTTTTATTCTTGAATGAATGTTTCTTCCCTGTCCTGGAACTTCTTGTCACCTTCTAAATGGTGCTGCATGGAGAGGACACCTTGGCAGCCCAGGAGCTGCCGTCCTTGCATGGACAGCATGAACCCACTCCAAGGTTTCTGTGGGTTGGATTGCCAAATATTGTTTGATTTTTTTTGATACAGACTTGAGCTCCTACTTCTGAGGTACCAGGTCCTTGATGTTTCAGTTTAGAGAAGGTTACAGAAACGTAGCAGGCTGGGGAGCTTGAGGGGGTCTTCCAACAGGGTTTTGGGTTAGACATGTCAAAGAGCCCAGTTCCTTCACAGAAATCTTGGGACAGCTGAAGAAGAGGAAAAGTTGAAGCTCAGTAGTCACATAGAACCAAAGTGAAGCCTGAGTGGCCAAGGGCTCATGGTTTGGTCTGGTTCTGGCATCTCCTTGTATGCTAATCTTCATTTCACCTCAGATGCCATGGTGTTGAAAGGTGAGCCTTCAGAATTGGACCTGTTTGCTGATCCCGTTACTGTCTCCGTTGAATCTTGGCAGATGTCATGGGGAACAGACACCTCCATGGCATTGGCTACAAACCACCCACCTTACCCTGCCCTTTTCTGCAGAAGCAAAGGCACAAACTTGGTTTTACACCTACTCCCTCCTACCCAGCTCCCTCACCCCCTCCACAGAAAGCCACCATCTCTCCACAGTTGGCAGGGACAGAGCTCTAAACTGGTAGCAAGAGCTTTGGAGACCCAAGAGATAGCAAAGCAGAGATGCCCTAACCAGCAAACCAATGGCTTGTGGGCTTCTCCCAGGAACCAATCATGGCTGAACCTTCTTTGAGGGAATAAAGCTAAGCAGGAATCCATAGTTGTGTCCTATCACTGGTAGCACACGTGTGCCTTGTTCTGCATTTCGGTTAGGAGGCTCATGTGTGTGTCTGTCTGTCTGTGTCCCTTCTGTTTTCCATGTTTGCCAGATGTGTGGAACACATAGTGGGCAGGAAGGCAACATGCCCATCACAAATGGCCAGCTCTTTATTTAAAAAAGGTCTGGAGACACATGTAAAGACTTTGCATTGGTGAATTCATAGTCTTGCAGTGAGGCTGCCACAGTGGTGCTTGGGCTGAGAGCTTCAGAGGAGGAGGTTTATGAGTAACACATTTCCCCAAGGAAGCAAAGAGCCTTGCTCTATCTGCAGCAGAACGAGTCATTTTCTTCTTTTTCTTCCTTTTTTTTCCATGGGGTTTGTTTGGTTTCTTTATTAGCCCCAGTGGGAAAGGGCCCAGGGAGATTCGTGACTTCCATCCAGTTTCCAGGGCTTTACATCTCCCTCGCTTCCAGCAGGCTGGGTAGGTGCAGTTGGGTGGGTGGATTTGGATGGGATACTGTCTGGTGGGAGAAAAATGGGGCTGGTTTCTTTGCACAGCCTGGGGTGGGGGGGCACGGGCTGGCTGCTCACAGGCTCTGGCAGGGATTCCCAGGGAATGGGGAGGGGGGAGGATCCTTTCACTGAGCTCAGCTTCCCCTTCAGATGATGAACTCTCCACTTCCCTGCTGTTCCTTTTCTGTGCAACAAAGAACTGCATAGTTTCCTTTTTAACTCCCTGGGCAATCGTAGTTGTATGTAGATTAAGCCCAGATGACTTTCTTTTTGGGTTTTGGTTGGGTTTTTGGTTGGTTTGGTTTATTTTTTGTCTGAGCCATAGCTAAATTATTATACCTAATGCTTTTTGTATCAAATGGCATCACTTTGAATATGCAGATGAGGTATAGGATCTTGACACTTTATAACCTTTTTAAAGAAGAAACTTGTCTGTTTACTTACATCTTGGTTAAAAAGGACAAAAAAAAATACTGTATGCCTTTTAGTAATCACTTTTATTTTATTTTATTTTGGTTGAGTTTTATGAAATTCCAGTGGTTTCACTCCAGCAGCGAAATAAAAAGCGTTCACTCTTTTGTACATCCCTGTGTGCTGCAGTGCTGCTACTGGGGGAGTTACCAGGATCCAAACTCTGACTCCCAAGGAATGGCAGGAGGGGTGCATGGGAGGGTGTCAGGGTCATGCTGCCTCCCCTTGGCTGGAGACCTCAGCTCACTCCTATCCCATCCCAAATATTTACTTTTTCCCAGTGAGGGTGACAGAGCCCTGGGACAGGCTGTCCAGGGGGGTGTGGAGTCTCCTTCTCTGGAGATATTCAAGACCCATCAAGATGCCAACCTATGTGACCTGTCCTAGGGAGCCTGCTTTGGCAGGGGGTTGGACTCGATGATTTCCTGAGGTCCCTTCCAACCCCTGTGATTCTGTGGTTCTGTGATATCCTGGAGAGAGTCCAGAGGAGGCTACGGAGATGATGAAGGGCCTGGAGCATCTCCCCTATGAGGAAAGGCTGAGGGAGCTGGGGCTGTTCAGCCTGGAGAAAAGAAGCCTGAGAGGGGATCTGATCAATGTTTATAAATGTCTCAAGTGTGGGACACAGGGGGAAATGGCCAGCCTCTTCTCAGTGGTCTGTGGGGACAGGACAAGGGGCAATGGCTTCAAGTTGGAGCACAGGAAGTTCTGCACCAATATGCAGAAGAACTTTTTCCCAGTGAGGGTGAGAGAGCCCTGGGACAGGCTGCCCAGGGGATGTGGAGTCTCCTCTGGAGATATTCAAGACCCATCAAGATGCCAACCTGTGTGACCTGTCCTAGGGAGCCTGCTTTGGCAGGGAGGTTGGACTCAGTGATCTCTTGAGGTCCCTTCCAACTCCTACAATTCTGTGATTCTGTGAAATATGTCCCAGCTACATTCTTCTCCTGGGTTGTTTTCCTCCTCTAATCCCCTAATCCTCCTCTTGCCTGAGATCTCCCAAGACAATGGAAGTGGCTGGGAAAGGGTTGGACCTACTGTGATTAAATGGTTGAGCTGCAGCCAAATTAGGTGAAGTAGAGCCCAGGGCAGAGAGAATTTATTTGCTCAGTGCCAAGGTGGGTGCTATGGGTGCACCCAGGGCCCCAGGGATTCACAAAACCAGCTCTTTACTCCACAGGCTGCTCTTCCCATCCAGCATAGCAGGGTCCATCTCCAGCCCTTAGCAAAACATCGTGCATGTCTTCAGTGGTGGTTGCCAGGTCAGGTAGCCCCCACTTCCAGCATCCCCCCAGCACAGCCATCACCATCACCACAGTGTCAGGAGCCAGGGCCTTGCCACAGACAATCCAACCATCCTGTTTTGGCAGGGGGGTTGGACCCGATGATCTCTCGAGGTCCCTTCCAACCCCTACGACTCTCTGATTCTGTGATTCTGTGATCACATCATTTAGCTCCAGTCCAGAAGTGAGGTCCTCTCCAGAGGAGGGGCTGGCAGCAGGGAGACCCCAGAGCTGGTCTGCAGCTGTGGACTTGCCTTGGCTGAGCAAGCTAATTGCATTGCTCATTTACCAAAGCATGTCATGGTCTTTAAGTACCCACTTCATCATCAAGTAATTGGCACAAGTAGAGCCCACACACACCCTTGTCCTGGGTCCAGCCTGCCTCAGCTGATGTGGTTTGGATAAAAGATGTAAGGCTCAGCAATGCCTTTTATCCCATGTGGAAAGACATGATGTCATAGCAAGGTTGTAGGGTGTTGTTGGACAAGCTGCCTAACTGAGGACCCCCAGTTCAGCCCCCAAGGACCCATGGCTCATAAATCACAGCGTGCAAGATCCTACCCACTCCTGAGGGCAGCACTGCAGTGGGCAGCCCTTGTTCCAGAAACATACCAAATACCTGTATCAGCTGTGACCAGCCTCTCTGGACTCTGGCATGAAGCAGCAGCAGGAGGAACTAGCTCCTAAATATCCATCATCCACCAGCACAAACTCATCTGCCAGGGACACCTGGGTTAGGAAGATCTTGTGGCTGGAGATCTGATGGTTGCTTCTCCCTCCCTTGATGATTCTCCTATTATAGACCAGTTTAACAGCTAAATCTACTGGGTGGAGAGCAGCTGCTCAGTGACTGAGGTCTTGGAGCAGCGTCTCCTCATTGAGCAACATGAGACATGTTGACCTCAGTCCACCCAGGAAGGTAGACTGGGTGGACTGGTCAGCACACCAGCAAGGAGGAGCTGGGTTGAATACCAGGGTAGGCTTTCTGCTGGTGAAGGGGACTTTTAGAGGCAGGGCATGGTGTTCAAGCTCTTGGGGGACTTCTAAGCACAGGAGAGATCCTTTATTCCATCGAGGTCAGGATGGGAGGATGAGCTCTGTAATAGAACTTTTATCCCAAACCCCACTAATGCTTTGTGATCCACTGTGGTGGAGCCTAGCTCTTCTCCAGGCTCAGGCCCAACTGAGCAAGGTAAAACTGTGGAGACAACTGAGCTAGGCTGGACATGGGATATTCAGAGACCTATCTTAGCATTTCTCCAGAACTAGATATGTTATCTATGGCAAAAACAGCTTCCCTTGCCTAAGGAGAGGAGGAAGGCTGAAATGACCTGGACTCAATGTTTTCTGCAGGAAGGACCTACCAGCAAAAGGGGTCTGGTTTGGATGGCATGAGGTGGGTTTTACTTACCCACTCTCACCATCCAGTTTAGACCCCTCAGTTCTGCTCTGTAGCTGGGACTCCTGAAGGAACCAGGCACTGTAAGGTACCAGTCAGGCTGCTCCTGGAAACCACCACAGCTCAACAGAGGCTCTTGAGGAACTTTGACCTTCTCCAGTGGCTGTTGTCCACAGCAAAGCTCCTCCATGGAAAAACATCCAAACAGCTCAGTTAGGGCAGGGTGGCACAGGCCAGCTGGGTTGCTGCTTGGGAAGATGCTCCAAGGCTGCTTCAAGTGGGCACTGACATTACAGCTTCAAATCCAGGCATGTGATCAGGTTTCTTTAACACTTCCACTGCCAGCCTGATGCTTTGGTATTAGTTTTGATGCTCATAAAGCCCATTTGTCCATCTCTCCACCCCAAGAATTTGAACCCAATGACTGATTTCATCTTGCAGAGCATGAGAACTCCAAAAGACACCACATTGCTACAAGACCAATGAAAACAGCAGATAAACAAAAGACCTAATCTGTATGTCCAGTAGAGCATTGGCTCAACTTTGGTTAGACACCCAAGAGTCCACCCAGAGGAGATACTATACACACTCCACCCATTGAAGATGGTGCTGCACCACTGGCAGGGACAAACCCATAGGGCACAAAAACAGGCTTCTCCCACAAAAACAATTGGATTTTTTAACATGACCAAGGCAGGAAGGCAAAGACCAAAGGATGCACTGGAAGCTGAAGAGCAGGAGCTTGTGTGGACAAGCTGGTAAACAAGGAAAGCTGATGCTAATTGTGTGAGCTCCTGAGTAATTACAAGTGGTTGGGTGGGGTTAGTGGGGAAGGGGAGAGGAAATTCCCCTTGTGCTGCTGTAGGCTCAGGAAGGGTTTTTGTTGAGATGCTGCCTTGAAAGAGAAGAGAGCTGCAGGTCAGAGCACAGTGGGGTGGCATGGCCAGAGCTGTCCTTGGATTGCCCCAGCACTACCCAAGTGCTCTGCAAGGCAGATCCTTATCTCCTCAAAGGCTTTGTACCATCCAGCTGCAAGGGGCACTGCCTCAGGGCTTGTGCAAATAAGCAACTGGGTGTCAAGCAGCCTAATTGCTGCCTCACCTTGCAACCAGGAGGGCCAGGGGGACTTCTGAATGAGGGTGCCTGTGCTGGAGAAACACCCGCCCATGCTCCTGCCCATACACGCTGTCTCCTACCTGCCCACATTCCTCCTCACCCTCTGTCACCTAAATTGTGCACCCCCTGGGGAGCCAGATCTGGTTCTCTGTGATAGGCTGCTGCCACAGCATGCAGAGTTTCCTACCCTCTTCAAGAGGAGCACTGGAAAAGCCCATCAAATTGGTTGTTCAAGGGTCCTGGGATGTCTTCCCAAATTATGACATGGTTTTCAGTGCCCTAGGCCCCTCTCAGCAGAGGAGGTGGGTACCTACAAGCCCCATGACAACAACATATTTCCATGCCTTCAGCCATGCCAATACCAATAGTGAGTGAGCTCAAGGTGGGTGTCCACAGTCTGGTCTCATCCCTGGCTCCCTTTCCAGTCAACAGAGAACAAATCAAAGGTTAATACAAGAGATTTGGGAGGAGTCCATCTCATATTGGCATGGGCAATTTTTTTCAGAGCTCCACCACTGCAGAGGGTCCCCAGAAGCCCAGCTCACTTAGAGACACCCACGCTGGAGACACCCAAATCACTGGGAGATGACCCATGGCTCAGAGATCACCCTGTCAGTTTGACTGGCCTACCTCAGAAAATCATCTCCCTGCAGGCCACAGAGTCAAAGGAGGCAAAGGTCTTCAGTAAATCTAGATCACTCACTGTCCAGGCACATGAGACTGAATAAAAAATGCTCTCTGAGGACCACCTTGTTCCCTGTTTGCTGTATGCTGAGCCACGATGAACCCTTCCCTTGCTTGTCATGGACTGGTGCTGGCTGTCATGGTCAACACTGGCTCTTCTTGGACATTGCACAGCTCTCGTCACTGCTCCTGTCAACCTGGCTGAGATCAGCCCTTTTACATCTCCAGCTGAGGATATTGTGCTGTCTGAAAGGGGTCTTGCAGCTTTCCTCTGTGCACAAGAAGACACACACCATCAAGGAGAGCCAGGTTGGTTGCCCAGGGCCAGGTTGGATGGGGCCCTGGGCAACCTAGTGTAGATCCAGGCCTGAGGTTGTTGGCCCTGCCTGTGGCAGGGGGGTTGGAGCTCTGTGATCCTTGGGGTCCCTTCCAACCCAGATCATTCTGTGATTCTATGATTCTATGATTCTAAGGAGACCCTGTGCAGTGATGGGAGGCTGCGTGGGTGAAGGTCTCACTCCTCTCCCCCCTCCATCCCCCAGGACCTGGGGGACCCTCTGCACAAGACACAGGAGGGTGGGAGGTGCTGCTCTGCTCACTCTGAGGTATCTGGAGAGTCCCATGCTGGTCGGTATGAAAAGGTAGGGCAGAGCTAGGGTTGGGAAGATGATCAAAAAGTTCAAATGTAGCTGAGCAGGGGAATTAGGCACTGCTTGGGAAAGGAACCATAATGGGCATCACCAGGGGTAGGCTTTGCCCTGGGTGTTTTCACTGCACACAGAGCAAGGAGGGGATGGAGAACCTTTGCCCAGCCTTACACAGCCACCCCCATGGTTCAGAAAGGGGGTTCTTCAAACCACCACTCCATACCACCACCCCAGCAAGGAGCTGTGCTGCCCTGCTTGAGCTGCTCACAGGGGGGGCAGGACCTCAAGGAAGAATTTCCTGTAGCAGTTGGAAAGAGCAAAGGCTGGAGTGGCAGGAGGGGAAGAGGCTCACACAGAGCCTGCTGCAAGGGGCTGAGGCACTCGCTGTCGGCGTCAGCAGCTGAGGAAGAAAGCACAGCTGCCAAGCAGCCACCTGGAGCTGTGTCAGCCCATCATTTAAAAAAAGAAAAGAAGAAAAGAAAAAAGAAAAACAACCCCCCTCAAGTGACAGCTTCTCCCCCATCCCAGCAGAGAACTGCGTGTGCTGCACGCAGCTGAGGAGTTCCCTGCGAGAGAGTGGCTGTGGAAAATGCCCTTCCCTGGCTGCAGGTGCTGGTTTCTGTTGCAACATCTCCCCTGGGGCTCGGGGAGCAGAGGAGGCTGCGTTGCCCTCCCACAGCAACCTCCAGGGACATGTCACAGCCAAGCTGGGGCTGGGTCCAAGGGCCGGGGGTGGGAGATGATTAGAGACCTGACAGCTCGGTGCTGGGAGAAGCACGGCGATGCAGGAGCTGCCTCTGCCTCACACTGTGAGACTGGCAGCCCTGGGGACTGACTCACCTACACCAGGGGCATCTTGTCTGGCTGTCAGGTGGAGACAGGGAGAAGCAGTGCATTCAGATGAGCTTTGATCTTTAAGGCAAACAACGCTGCCTTGTTTTCACTGGGCTCAGGCAGCCAAGGGTGACAGGGACGATGGCCAGGCAGGTTTTGGGGTGCCCAGTTCTAAGGCACTCATTTTCATTAGAGGAGGGGTGGCCAGCAGGGACAGGGAGGGGATTGTCCCTCTCTACTCTGCCCTCGTGAGGCCCCAGCTGGAGTCCTGTGTCCAGAGCTGGGGCCCCCAGTACAAGAAGGATGTGGAACTGTTGGAGAGGGTTCAGAGGAGCCACGAAGATGATGAGAGGGCTGGAGCACCTGCCCTACGAAGAGAGGCTGAGGGAGCTGGGCTTGTTCAGCCTGGAGAAGAGAAGGCTGCGGGGGGACCTCATTGCAGCCTTCCAGTCCCTGAAGGGAGCAGAGAAACAGGAGGAGATTCAACTATTTAAAAGGATAGACAATGGCAGGACAAGGGGGAATGGATTAAAACTAAAGGAAGGAAGGTTTAGGTTAGATATTAGGGGGAAGTTCTTTACAGAGAGAGTGGTGAGGTGCTGGAACAGGCTGCCCAGAGAGGTGGTGGATGCCCCATCCCTGGAGGTGTTCAAGGCCAGGTTGGATGGGGCCCTGGGCAACCTTGTGTAGATCCAGGCCTGAGGTTGGTGGCCCTGCCTGTGTCAGGGGGGTTGGAGCTCTATGATCCTTGGGGTCCCTTCCAACTCAGACCATTCTATGATTCTGTGATTTCCAGTGGATGGATGTTCAGCACTCAGAACAGGGCTGTGATAAAGGGCTATAATGAAAACTCACCCAATGCCACCAAAAATACCAGGGACAAACATCTTGGGGCTCTTTCTGGATTGCAGATCTGCTAGGTTGAGGGAGAGAACACAGCTCAGTAGTACAGAGAGAAACATGTCTGTAACTACCCTGACTGTAGCCAAGTGACCCAGCTGAGAGTGAATGTTCAATCCTTCTGGTTGCAACCCCTCAACCTGATACCTCTGCAGTCTCCAACTGGGAGGGTTTCAGGATAAAGCCATGAGCAACTGGGCTAACTCTCAAAGCTGACCCTGCTCTGAGCAGGAGAGTTGCTGAGGTCCCTTCCAGCATGAACACTGTGGTCCTATGATGATCACAGTCAAGGTGTTCATATGTGTAGAGTGAATTATGTCCAGACTGCAGGCTCCCTGCATGGACAACTCAGCATCCTCTCTAAAGTGTGGACACCAGAACCATGTGTTAAACCCAGCATCTGACATCTAAAGCAGTCAAAATTTTCCTGCACAAACCTCTTACTCAACCTGGGGGAGTTGGGGTTGTTCAGCCTGGAGAAGAGAAGGGTCCATGAGGATCTTAGAGCATCCTTCCAGTACCTGAAGGGGCCTATGGGAAGGCTGGGGAGGGACTTTTTAGAAGGACATGTAATAATGGGATGAGGGGCAATATTTTTACATTGGAAGGGGGTAGATTTACATTGCATATTAGGAAAAAAGTCTTCACTTTGAGGGTGATGAGGCACTGGCACAGGTTGCCCAGAGAACCTGTGGCTGCCCCCTCCCTGGCAGTGTTCAAGGCCAGGCTGGATGAGGCTTTGGGCAGCCTGGTCTAGTGGAGGGTGTCCCTGGCCATGGCAGGGGGTTGGAACTAGATGATCTTTGAGGTCCCTTCCCACCCAAACCATTCTATGATTCTATGAACCTGTCATCTGTTTTCTATCAAGAGTGTGTCTGTCACAGGATGCAGATCTACCAAATGCAAAGCCCTGCAAAGAGATGTCCCTGGCTCCATCAGCTGTCAGCACACAATCCATCATGAGGCTGAGCTACAGCCCATCACACTTCAACCCCTCAACCCACCACCAGGTCCTTTTCCCTAGGATACAACTTTTCCAGCTGGCTGGGCTAAACTCTACATGGAAACAGCTTCTTACCAAGACAGACTAACCAGTCCCTGTGGCTCTCTGTCTTTGTCCACCTAATTTTTCTCATTTTCCTCCTCTCCCAGCTTCTTCAGGAGCAATTTTGCCTTCATTTCCAGCTCACCAATGGAGAAGGCTGCCTAGTTTTAGGCCTAGAAGAAACAGTTTGAGTCACTAGTGATTTCCCACTTTTTGAGACGTGTCAGTTAGCCACCTCACAGCTCATTTAACATGGGCTCTACTGATGTGTGCTGCTTCCCCTGACACTACAATGCCACACTGTACAAATCCAATATTTTCCAGGCCTCTTGCACATACAGTTATATTTATGAACCAACCTGATGATCTAAAAGAACAAAATCAAGTTGATACAAGAAGACCTGTTTTCCATAAAACCACAGCAACTGGGATTTATTATATTTCTCTTTCTTGTTTTCATGAATCAGATTCTAGATCAGACTGTTGTTATTGGCCTGACATCACTCCTTGACATGTCTGGCCCATAAAGGCAATTAAACTGCTCAGCAGGCTCCTCAGGCTTAGCATCATGTTGGTAGGGACACTGGAGACCAGGAGAAGATGTATATTAGGAAAAAATTCTTCAATATGAGATGGTAGATCACTGGAACAGGGTGCCTAGAGAAGTAGTGGAGGCCCCATCCCTGGAGGCATTCAAGGTCAGGTTTGATGGGGCTCTGAGCAACCTGATCTAGTGAAGATGCCCCTGTTTACTGCAGGGGGGTTGAACTAGATTACAGAATCATATAATGATTTGGGTGGGAAGGGACCCCAAAGATCATCTAGTTCCAACCCTCCTGCCATGGCCAGGGACACCCTCACTAGACCAGGTTGTCCAAAGCCCCATCTAACCTGGCCTTAAATGCCACCAGGGATGGGGCTTCCACAACCTCCCTGGGCAACCTGTGCCAGTGCCTCACCATCCTCACAGTAAAGAATTTCTTCCTAACACCTAACCTAACCCTGCCTTCTGTCAGCTTGAAGCCATTGCCCCTTGTCCTGTCACTGCACTCCCTGGTGAACAGTCCCTCTCCCACTTTCCTGTAGTATTGGTATACCACAATTAGGTCTCCCCAGAGCCTCCTCTTCTCCAGGCTGAACAAACCCAACTCTTGCAGCCTGTCTTCAGAGGAGAGCTGACTTTTAAAGGTCCCTTCCAACCTGACACATTCTGTGATTCTGTGACTGACCCATGCATTGGCCTTTGCCTCTTTCAAGGAGCCAAGCCCTAGTCTTGCTTGGGTTGAGCCTGAAACAGTTGCTTTTCATCTTTCCTTATTGCATCCTGAAGTTTTGGGGAAAGTTCAGTTAGAAGATAAGTCTAATGGCAACATCTAAGCTCACAGGAGGCTCACAGCATCTCCCTGTGACCTTGAAGAGTGGCCATGGAGAGGAGATGGTTGTGTGGATCCTGACAGGATACCCCAGAGCTTAATTCTCCCCTCCAAGCTGCTGATGTGCAGCTGGGGTGATCTGCAAAGCCCTTTCTGTGTGAGAGCAGAGTGTTGTGGTCTCTGACCCTCAGGCTGTGGGTCAGCAGGGAGCAGGCTGGACTCTGCAGAGCTGGGGGTGATACGCAGCTGTAGGAAGCTGTTCCTGTCCTGAAAAGTTTAGGAAGCAACTGCACCATTTTCTAAAACCTCAAATCTAACCCAAAATCAAGGGGTGAAGCAGCTGACCCCCTGGACCACACCAGAGAACCCCACTTGACCATTTCTATAAGGAAACTCCTTTTGCCTTGTCACAGGCTCTGCTTGGGGCTGTTTGGCAACAGACTGCCCTCATTTTATTCCTCATATGCAGCTTCCTTCACAATATGTGTCCTCCTCCACAAATTCTTGCTCCACCAGGTCCCCAAAACTTCAGTGTAAAAGACTCAGGATGCCTCATGTTTTGGACCCAAGGTCAAGCCAGATCCTGGTGCCCAATCCCACCACCGTCTCCCCCAAGCTCACACTCAACCCAGCCTTAGAATCATAGAATGGTATGAGTTGGAAGGGACCACAAGGATCAGACAGTTCCAAGCCCCCTGCCACAGGCAGGGCCACCAACCTCCAGGCCTGGAGCTACACAAGGTTGCCCAGGGCCCCATCCAACCTGGCCTTGAACACCTCCAGGGATGGGGCATCCACCACCTCTCTGGGCAGCCTGTTCCAGCCCCTCACCACTCTCTCTGTAAAGAACTTCCCCCTAATATCCAATCTAAACCTTCCCTCCTTCAGCTTCAATCCATTCCCCCTTGTCCTGCCATTATCTACCCTTCTAAAAAGTTGATTCCCCTCCTGTTTCTCTGCTCCCTTCAGGGACTGGAAGGTTGAAATGAGGTCCCCCCACAGCCTCCTGCTCTTGCAGCCTGTGCTCGAATGAAATCCTCTGTGCACTAAGACCCCACCAGCACAAACAGCCAGCAGCCCACCCATGCTCTCAGCCTGCCACCAGCGTAGAGAATCCCCATCCTTAAGGACGCAGCCTTGAAGAAAAGCCAAGGAAATAAAAAAAAACCAAAACAAGCTCCTCCACAGCCTGACCTTTTATTGTCCATAAGGAGCTGCCAAACCAAACTGTGCTGCGAGTCCTTCCCACTCCTTGCAGCTCCTCTGAGATTCATCCCCACCCTGCGATGGCTCGTGGGGTTGCAGCCCTGTCTGCATCATCAGGTCTCCCCCAGGAGTGAGGAAAATAATGGGGGGGGGGATCCTTGGGGTGGTGTGGGCAGCTTCCTCTACCTCCATCCAAGGAGGGTGTCCTGGGAAGAAAGACTCAGTGGAGGGTGGGATCTGCAGTTCCAGGCAGGTAAGACAGTGAGCCAAGGTGGAAGAGCACCTGCAGCTTTTTGGAGTTGACCAGTTAGGAAGGACCAGAAGGAACACAGCAGATTTAAATAACCTTCTCCCCCCATTTGGGCCACTTCAGGAGGTAAACAAAAGGGGAAAAAAAAGGGAGCAGGGGGGGAAATTCCCCTGAGATTATCTGATCCCAGCTGCCAGAGGAAAAGCTTGGCCCCAGACAGTGCTTGCCCCAGCAGAGCCTGCCTCACTTCTGCTGCCCTTCACATTTCCACACTGTGTCAGCTCACCAGCTGCTGAGGACAGGAGCCAACCTTGAGCAGCTCAGACCCCTTTGCTTGGACATGACAAGCTGTGCCCTCCCTGCCTGCAAGCACACAGCCAGGGCTTGTCCACATTAGACAGAGCTGGCTGCCTCTAATTAGCAGCAAGTGATAAATCTGAGAGGGGAGATGACAACCCGGCAGGATGAACCCAAGCATCCTGCCTTTCCAATTCTCTTCCTGCCATCACACACAGCCAGGCTTGCCTGGTCCTATCATCTCCTGTAGCAACAAGCCATCACTCCAGGTGGTGAATGAACTTGGTTATGTGGTGCAGCCCCATCTGATGGCCTAAGAGAATGGGGCATTTACTCTGCGCCCTGCTGCTGGGAAGCAGAGTTTGTCCTAGCCTCTCTATCCCACTGGTGGTGGAAGGAGATGCCATGAGGTCTCACCTGTTAGACCATGTTCAGTCAGGTTGTCCAACTGACTTGGGGCCCTGCACTGAACACCACTTTCATTTGGTAGAGAGCCTGGGGGAAGAGCCACCTGGTCTCATGGTTTACTTCACTGGGCCTCATCCTGCCAAACAGGCTGCTGCACTTGCAAACAGGATTTGCATATATCAGCATCCTGATGTGGAGAGTGAACTGGTGAGCTTCATGGAATGGCTTGGGTTGGAAGGGACCTCAAAGATCATCTACTTCCAATCCCCCTGCAGGGACACCCTCCCATAGACCAGGTTCCCCAAGGCCCCATCCAACCTGGCCTTGAACACTGCCAGGGAGGGTGCAGCCACAGCTTCTCTGGCAAACTTCTCTCATCTTGCACCCCTCCATAAGCTTTCATTCTGCCCAGCAGAGGAGACTGAGAAGGGCTTTAAAAGCCAGGGTGCCATGCATGAGGCTGCATGGAGACCACAACACCAAGAGCTGGGGGAGCTGTCAGTGTGACTTCTGGCCAAAGCCAGGATGAAAACAGCTATATAGTAAAAACTGAACCAATTCATCCCAGATGGAGAGGATCAGAGCCTGGAAAGGGGCCAAGGATGTCAAGAGTTGGGGGACACAGCCAAGCAGGTTAGGAGCAGGACAATGTCAAAATTCAGGGTTGGATGGGGTTTCTTCCAGCCCTCTCCTCCACAGCTTGAGGGGAGAGTCCATGTGTGCACACTGATGCATCAGCTAGGTGGCACCTCATGCCCAAAGACATGGACCCACCTGCCCACTTGTCCCCACTCCCAACCCACCCCAAAGTCTCTTGCTCACTGTACATTCATGCTCCTGCCACCGACCCTCCCCCTCCCCCCAGACAGAGCAGGGCCCTGCTGACCCAAAATGCCACCTCTGCCAGTGGGTGAGCTGCTGGTTTGGGACAGGCTTCAGGCAATAACTTTTATACCTGGAGCTGCCAGAGTGGCTGGGCAAAGGCAGATACCAAGCTAGAGGGTCTCCCATGGATGGAGAGACACAGCTCAGCCTGTTTTTAATCCTGTGATTTCAGCCAGGATCTGCCCTGGGTCCTGCCAAGCAGAGGGAGGGTCCCCTCAGTGCCATGGTCCCCAAAGGCAGTGGCTGTTTTCCCCCTGCAAACTGCAGGGAACATCCTCTCCTTAAGGGCTTTTCTATTCCTCATCGTTGGGGTTGAAACTGCCCAGGGTGATTCACATAAATCTTGCTGCTTTAGGAAAACAAGGGGAGAAGCATTGGGGTGTGGTGTAAAAGCAGCTTGCTGTGCCAAGAGCATCCCTGCTGGGTGTGCAAAGTCTTCCCTGGTGTCTTGCAACCCTGCTCTGTGATTGGTACTTTTGGGAGACCATAAACCCGCACTGGGACTGGCATGGTTTGGGGACCACCAGCCCCCAAGGAGGGGTAGAGGCTGGTGTCTGCTCTGCAGACCAACATGAACTTCTCAGAGCCCAGCCCTGCTGCTGGCTGGGGTGGGAAAGCTGTGAATTCATCTCCCCCCCAGAAAAAAATGGACTCAGGACCATTTCTCAGATCTTCCCTCCATAAGGAAAGTGTGCACCTCCCTGGGGAGGTTCTTCACAGCGTGGTACAGTCAGGCTTTGGTTTATGGTTCATTTCCCATTTCCCCAGACTTCCCTGAGGGGGAAATAAAAAGTGAGAGCAGATGTAGGAAGATGCAAGCCTGGGATTTGGGCTCAGGCTGGGGTGGGATATGTGCTGGAGAGAGGAGGAAAGGAGGAATTATGGGACATGGTTTCACAGTGATCATAGAATCATAGAATCACAGAATGGTCTGGGTTGGAAGGGACCCCAAGGATCACAGAGCTCCAACCCCCCTGCCACAGGCAGGGACACCGACCTCCAGGCCTTGATCTACACAAGGTTGCCCAGGGCCCCATCCAACCTGGCCTTCAATACCTCCAGGGACGGGGCATCCACCACATCTCTGGGCAGCCTGTTCCAGTCCCTCACCACTCTCTCTGTAAAGAGCTTCCCCCTAATATCTAATCTAAACCTTCCTTCCTTTAGTTTTAATCCATTCCCCCTTGTCCTGCCATTATCTACCCTTTTAAAAAGCTGATTCCCCTCCTGTTTCTCTGCTCCCTTCAGGGACTGGAAGGCTGCAATGAGGTCCCCCCGCAGCCTTCTCTTCTCCAGGCTGAACAAGCCCAGCTCCCTCAGCCTCTCTTCGTAGGGCAGGTGCTCCAGCCCTCTCATCATCTTCGTGGCTCCTCTGAACCCTCTCCAACAGTTCCCCATCTTTCTTGTATTGGGGGCCCCAGATCTGGACACAGGACTCCAGATGGGGCCTCAGGAGGGCAGAGTAGAGAGGGACAATCCCCTCCCTGTCCCTGCTGCCACCCCTCTCCTGACGCCCAGTTACTGGCAAGGACTGGAAGTCTGTGGAGGCTTTTCAGACCCTGTCAGCAATTTAGGGAGGCAAAAGTCACTGTTAGTTGGAGGAGGAGTCAGAAGGTATGGGTACAGAGCTGAGAAGTCTGGAGGTTTGGGGTGTAGCCTCAGTTCAGCCACTGATTTGGCAAACCAATTCCCTAATCTTTTTGAGCAGCCTGACCCCTTTTTGGGGGGCAGGGTTTTCACTTGGCTTTGGTGGTGTAGTGCTTGGCATGGCTGGGACATAGGGCTGGGGTGGGAAAACTGCAGGTCCATCTGTAGTTAGCTCAGCCCAGTAGTTAGCTCAGCTCCTGGCCCTGCACGGTGCATCAATGCCCTCTTCAGGAATGGTGTGGGCACCATCACACCTTGCAGAGAAGGGACTGTGGACCACAGGGCTTCCCCATGCATGACAACTGGCTCCTGGTCCTAAGGCCAAGCAACTTGGACTGGAAGAGGCTGAGTCAAGAGAGGGAGGCAGAAAGGATGACAAAGTGATTTCATTTCTCCTTCTTTCCTCACCACTGACCTCCTCACCAGAAAATGGTGGGGGAAATAAAAGGCAGAATAAAAAGCTCTGAGAGCACCTGGGATCAGGTCTTTGCAGCTCCAGTTGAACTGGACTGCTCCTGAGCAGAGTCTACAATGCTTGGACAAGGCCAACTTGAGCATCCCCCAGGCAGAACAAGTAAATGGCAGGTACCTCAGCAGAGCTGGCATCTCTCTTTCATGATTTTATATAAAATGAAATATTATAGAGTTAATTGCAGACCAATAAAACACACCAAGCAATCTTTGCTGAGAACATCCATTGTTCTGTGCTGTCCTGAAACATGAGAGTGGTAAAACAAGCCCATGCCTCAGAGTGGGAGTAACAACAAAGTGTGGTTTGCCCTGCTCCAGCACCCAGCCCCAGCCCAGACCTTCTGCAAGAACAAAACTCACATTGCAGTTATGGTTCTTTTCTGTCAGTAGGAAAGGGCCAGAGAGATGCAACAAGCACTCTGCAATCTACTCTTCTGCAGGTGTGCCTCATGCCAACTGTAGTTGGCATGGTATCCTCTGGGATCAGTAATGTCCTGTTGGTTGTGGACCCCTTGCCACAGCTCATTAGCAGAAACAAGCCTCTGGTGGCTTTAGGCAGAAGCAGGGCTGGCTGGAGGACTGTGTGGAGCTTCTTTCTTTGGCCAGGAGTTGGAGTGTCACCTCCTGGGGATAGGCAAGTGGTGTTTGCTCTGACATGCAGTTATGCAGAGACTTGAAGCACTGAGTTTCAGGTTGGGGCAGTCTGGGGATAGCTATCTGGGGTGGTTCACTCAGTGTTATGGCTGAGGAGCTTTCCCCAGGCTTTCCAGGCAGCAGGGCCTGGTTCCCAAAGGATCCCAAGTTTCCTGGCTTTTGGCTGCTGAGTCCAAGATAGATTCAAGACACTCACAGTTTGAAGATATCAGGGATGGGCTGATTATCTCAGAGCCATGGACACTGGAGTGGCCTGAGGCTGTCCCAGCATGGTGTCACACAGAATCACAGAATCACAAGGTTGGAAAAGACCTTTAAGATCATCAAGTCCAACCATTCACATCCTAAACTAAACCATATCCCTAAGTACTTCATCTACCCTTTTTTTGAACACATCCAGGGAAGGTGACTCAACCCCCTCCCTGGGCAGCCTGTTCCAGGCCCTCACAACAATTTCAGTAAAATTTTTTTCCTAACATCCAATCTAAACCTGCCCTGGCACAGCTTCATGCCATTCCCCCTTGTCCTATCACCTGTCACCTGACTGAAGAGACCATCACCTATCTCTCTACAACCTCCCTTCAGGTAGTTGTAGATGGTGATAAGGTCTCCCCTCAGCCTCCTCTTCTCTAGGCTAAACACCCCCAGCTCTCTCTATCACATCTGCCTTCATGGCTCAGGTGGATGCCATCAATGTAGTTAACCACAACTTCCAGAGTCATGGCTCTGGGTTGCATGGTCTGGAAGACCCATATTGATGTGAAGCTAGGAGCCTTCCATGTGTTCCCATCTAGATAGTGAAGGTGTTTTGTGGCACATGACACCACAGGGCTCTCAGCTTTCTGCTGCAGACTCACAGTAAATCCAGCACCCACAGGGGGTTGTCAGTGAATGTTTTTCACAATGTGTCTCACCTGCTACTCCAGGCTCTGGGAGAACTGCAGGCACTTAGAGCAAACAGGTGCTGGAAAAGTGACTGGTGTAAGAAAACCAGCCCCAGAGTGTCATCTTCACAGACTGTTCCATGCATGAGGAGAGGAAGCTGCTGCAGGCATTGGTCTGCTGCTCCCTCATGTCTCTGCTCTGGTCTGTAGAAAGGTCTCTTGCAGCTTCTTGCTAGAGATGGTGGAAACACCATATGCATGGCCAGGTGATACTGCTGTCACCATGCCTCAGATATGAGGAACCAAAGCTGCATGTGACACATCTCCAGGAAGTCTCACCATGTGCAACTGGAGGCATTGCTTTGACACCTTGGAGGTACACAAGACAAATCAACATGTGCAGCAAGCTGGAAGACCTCCCATCTCATCTGAGAGTGGCCAGGATGAGTGGAAATGTTGTCCAGGGTTGACAAAGACTCACCACATCTCTGTCCTTCAGTGCTGTGCTGAGTGCCAGGAGCAAATAGTTACAGGAGCTTGCTCTTGCTGCCTTTGGAGCAGTTAGACCAAACCCTTCTTGAATGAAGTCTGTCAGGATAAGTGCCAGCAATTATGTCAGTGTGCTGTTCTTTAGGAAGTCCAGCAGTCTCCAGATCAGTGGTTCTAGGAGGATGCACAAGAAAAACTTCTCTTCCAGAGATTTTCCAAGAGGACCCCCACATTACCTTGAGAATACATTACTTTTACTGAAGCTATACACCTCACCTTGGACCTTCAGTGTCTCTCAGATAAAGTATTCCTCATGGAGTGCAAAGGCTGGGGAGATAAGACCTTTCTCCCAATGGGCATTTATAAGTAGCAGTGTGCAGAAGGTGGCTTTCAAACAGGAGGAGTTGGAAGCTACTGTGCTACTAGGAAGCTACAACCTCATTGCCATTACTGAAACTCGGTGGGACGAATCCCACGACTGGAGTGTGGCTATTGATGGCTACAGGCTCTTCAGAAGGGACAGGAGGGAAGGAGGGGTGGTGGCATTGCCCTGTGTGTCAGGAAATGCATAGAATCACAGAGTCACAGAATCACAGAATCACAGAATCGTAGGGGTTGGAAGGGACCTCGAGAGATCATCGGGTCCAACCCCCCTGCCAAAGCAGCTCCCTAGCACATATTGCTCAGATAGGCATCCAGACGAGTCTTGAATATCTCCAGAGAAGGAGACTCCACCACCTCCCTGGGCAGCCTGTCCCAGGGCTCTGTCACCCTCACTGGGGAAAAGTTCTTCCGCATGTTGGTGCAGAACTTCCTATGCTCCAGTTTACAGCCATTGCCCCCTGTCCTGTCCCCACAGACCACTGAAAAGGGGTTGTCCAATTCCCCCTGCATCCCATACTTAAGATATCTATAAACATTAATTAGGTCCCCCCTCAGTCTTCTTTTCTCCAGGCTGAACAGCCCCAGCTCACTCAGCCTTTCCTCATACGGGAGCTGTTCCAGGCCCTTAATCATCTTCGTAGCCTCCTCTGGACTCTCTCCAGGAGATCCCTGTCCTTTCTATACCAGGGAGCCCAGAACTGGACACAATACTCCAGGAATAGAGTATGAAGAGCTGTCCCTGAAGAATAGCCACAAGCAGATCAAAAGCTTATGGGTGAGAATAAGAGACTAAGGTGTCTTACTTTGCTGGTGGTAATAGACAGCTGATCAAGGGGAGCCCTTAGATGAAGCCTTCTTTCTCCAGCTACAGGAGGCTTCAAGGTCTCAAGCTCTTGTCCTACCTGGGGACTTCAACCACTCTGGCATCTGTTGGGAAAGTAGCACAGCAAGCTGTAGGCAATCCAGGAGACCCCTAGAGTGCATTGAAGATAACTTCTTAGCTCGGGTAATAGACACCACTACCCAAGGGGATGTAATGCTCCCTCCTTGGCAGTGTTCAAGTCCAGGTTGGATGGGGCCTTGAGCAGCCTGGTCTAGTGAGAGGTGTCCCTGGCCTATGGCAGGGGGGTTGGAACTTGATGATATTTGAGGTCTGTTCCAGCCTTAACCATTCTATGATTCTATGATTCCCAGCCTCGGATCAACCACAGCATAGGCAGGGTGCACCCCATATGAACAGCAGTTGAGCAAAATGGCTAACTACTCTTTGAGCTAGCAAGTGGGGCCTCATTTTCATGGGTGCCTAGAGCAAACTGGGTAATGGGAGCCTGAAATCCATGATCTACCTTATGAGTTTTGCCTCAAGTCCTTTTCTCCTCAATGTCATTTGGACTCAATTACTATGGTGTCATTATTTGAGGAGCTGACATTGAAAAAACAGTCCTATCACATGGTAAGGGAGATAGATGTCATAGAAGACCTTTGATTCTTGGGCTTTTATCTTAGTTACATATTTTGAATGCTCTTGAGGGCTTTTTCCATTGAAAATTGAATGCATAATAATAATGCCTTGTGTTTATAGGCAGCCACATGATGGTCTTGCTTATTGGGCTAATAATTACTGGGAAAAGATTAATGAAAAGCAGACTATTTGAACAATTAATGAAGAGCAACACTTTGAATAGCTGATTGAAGTCCTTTTTTCTTTTTGGTTAAACAACACAAAGAGTCAAGTGCCTTGACTGGTGCAGCAGCCACTCACCACAGAATCACAGAATCACAAGGTTGGAAAAGACCTTTAAGATCATCAAGTCCAACCCTTCCTGTCCTGTGCTAAACCATATCCCTAAATACCTCATCTACCCGTCTGTTAAACACATCCAGGGATGGTGACTCAACCCCCTCCCTGGGCAGCCTGTTCCAGGCCTTCACATCTCTTTCAGTGAAGAATCTTTTCCTAACATCTGATCTGACCCTGCCCTGGTGCAGCTTTGTGCCATTTCCCCTTGTCCTATCTCCTGTCACCTGGCTGAAGAGACCATCTCCCACCTCTCTACAACCTCCTGTCAGGTAGTTGTAGGTGGTGATAAGGTCTCCCCTCAGCCTCCTCATGGTCCATCAGATTTGTGTTATATATGTTCTTGGACTAAGTTAACAAATATTTGCAAGGCTCTGATTCAGCAAAGTGCTCAGCTGTGTGTTTAGATCCCCTTGGACTCAGTGCAACTTGCTAAATTTGAGGACCTTGGATTTTTGTGTCATTTATGTGTCGTTGCCAAACTACATGTCACTGAGTCACACTGCTGGCTAGCACAAAGTTCTCCATCCTTTTTGTTCTCTCTTAAGAACTGAATACTCATAGAGCACCTCAAGAGACCAAACCCCCGTTCCATGCAGTGTGTACATTTACTTCTTTCCTTGCTCTTGCACCCCCTCTGCTGATCCAAACGATCCATTAGCCCCGAGAAATGCTGGTGCCAGAGCCAGCATGAAAACAGCTGTGTAGTAAGAAAGGAACCACTTCATGCCAGATGGTGAGGTTCAGAAGGCAGAAGGGGGAAAAAAAGTATGGTGAGAAACAGAGATGTGGCAAATACAGTCTCAAAGCAGGGGGCTCTCTGCAGTCCCAGCCTGAGCACGATCTTCAAAACCCCAAATTCCTCCCCAGTGAAGCACCCGTCTCTGGAAAAGCTCAAAAGTGGCTTACTCACTGAATGAGTTTGTCCAAGAGCCCATCTACAGAGTTGTCTGACGTAGAGCTGAGCTTCCTCTTCTCTCCAACAGTGGCCATAGCAGAGGTCATGGAATTCAGGGGATAATTCAGACTGGGGGTGGGGATCTCAGAAGGTTTATAATGCAAAGCCAACCTGTTCAAAGCAGAGTCCGCTTCAGCAATCAGCCCAGGTTGCTCAAGGCTTTCTTCAGTTTGGTCCTGAGAACCTCCAAGGTTACAGACCACAAAACCTGTTTGATAGCTTCAATCCAGCTAGATCTACTTCAGGCCCTGTCTAAGACAGCACCAAGGTCTTGAGCTGGCACAGACAAAGCTGTATCAGGCTGCAGACACTCCTGCACATCTGCCTTTGTCATCCCTTAAGCTAAGTCCTGAGTACAGAAGAGAAGCTCAGCTCAGCCTTTGGAAACAAGCAGTGCCTGGGTTTAGAAAATAAAGCTGTCAACCTCCTTTCCTTGGGGGCACTCACACACCAAAACAGGAGTCTCCAGAGCTGGAAAAACAGACCTCCAGCAGCCATAGAAAAGAAACCCTTTGGCCATGGCTACAATCTCACCATAGCAGGTCAGACCCATAGGACCCACTTCCCACCACTGATAGCTGCACCATCAGCAGAGAAAGGAGGCAAAGGCTTATACCACTGCCAGTAACTTTCCCATTTATCTCACATTTTGCAGGGCTTCAGCATCTGTGACCCTTTGCATGGCATCACCCCCAGTCTTTCCCTGTTGCAGCTGTCCTAGGCTGAGGTGGGGTTGCTCGCAGTGGTAAGAGGTGAAACATGGTAACCAGAGTTGGAAGGGCAGGAAGCAGCTCTCCACTCTTCCATCTCTCTCTTCACAGACCAAAGGATCTCCTGCTCCCTTCTCCTCCCCCAGCCTTGTGGTGACAGCTCAGGTGATGGTGGCTCTCTGCAGAATACCCAGGATGAGATGAGGTAGCAAAGGAGCAGGTGGGATTCACCTTTCTATACCCTCTCTAAACTATGACCAAGGACATATATCTACCTGTCACCCACCTTCCTCTGAGGCTGCCTCTTGATCCTTTGGAATGAACTTTAGCTCTACCAGCACACGGGGTGCCTACCCCTCAAAAAACCCAAATCCAAAATAAGAAGCCTTGCTGTTCAGCCTGGGAGGCAAGCTCTGTAGGCCAGAAGAAACATAACCCACAGAGGCCCAGTTAACCTTTCCCCAAACCACTTTGCCTTTCATAAGCCAAAAGGATGAGAACTAACGGGGCTTCTGGGAAGTGGGGGAGAAGCAGAGAATCGCTCCCTGTGTCCTTTTGAAGGTCCAGAAGGAAAAGGTCTCTGACAAGGAGTTTATTTTCATTAAAAATGACAGGCCTAGCTCAACCAGTCAAATAAACAAAGCAAGTCTGTAAAACAGCAAGTGCAAAAGGTCCTGGGTTATTTATAAAGGGCTTTTAAGTATATTAGGCCTAACACCAAGATAAATCAACCCCGCTAGGATTCCAGAGGCATATCACATGTGGGTCTAGCTGTTGTCAGCTTTGTGCTGGAATATATTTAGTGGCCTGTTATCTTCCAAACCCTCTCTGCTTTTTGTCCCTAGGGACTCCCCTTTGAAATTAATAGATTGAGACCAGACACAAGTTCCTGTCTTCAGTCACACACTGACCAGCTCAAAGCCTTCAGAGGCATTCAAATCCTAGCCACTGCATTCAACAGATGTTTGGCTGCCCAGTGTGCTGCAGAATGGCAAAAGACCCTGTTCAAGACCAGGTTTGATCGAGCCAACAGGGTTTTTTTCTGAGACAGGCTATACAGTTCTACCGCTGTGAACTTCAGCTGAAATAAATTTGTGGGATTACTTCTCAGCTGGTCAGAAGGAAGATGAGGATGTTTGGGATCTTGTGAGGTTTGTTCACACAGCCAGGTGAAGACCCTGCAATCTAACTGAATAAAATATGAATGATTTGTGAAAGAGACAGTAGGAGTTTGCTTTGTTGCCTCTGATCTCTGGGAGGTAGGACTATGGAAACGAAGAAAAGATAAAGGATCAATGGAGGTAAGAGAAAGGCTTAGTCTAAAAGCTGGGTCTGTCACTTTGGCAGCTGGGCCCAAAGCTTGTAGAATTGCTGGAAGAAAAGTAAGGGTCTGGCCCACCTAAGACACAGATATACATTATTTTCTGGCAAGCAGTTCTTTGTGTTCAGACCCTGGGCAAAGCTAGTGTTGGGAAATAGCCACATGTTGGTCTGCTGCTGCCACATCGACCTCTCTTGCATTTCAGATCACTCCTCACAGTGGCATGGTCACAGGAGAACTTCTGTTGAGCATTTTCTTCTCCAGTCCCACCAGCACAACTTTGTACATTCCCAGACCCAGGGTCCAGACCAAGTCCAGTATAACACGGTGTGTCCAGGACTGCACAGAGCAGAAGAGGATTTCATTTGGAGATTGGCTGTAGAGGTCTACACGTAGGTGTTACTGTAGGGGTGAAATCTAGTGTCCTAACACAGTTATTTCATACCACATATGGTATTTTCACTGACCTCCATCTGCTACAACAGCAGTGCATGAGTGTCCTGTGGTTCTCTCTGGCCTTCCCTACATATATCTCTATCTCAGGTATCATGATGCACCTCAAACAGTACCAGATGTTTAGGCAACTGCATTATTCTGTACATCCCAGGAACCTGGGGACATCTTGTCCCATATAATGCCTTTCACTGCAAAGCTAGAGACAGTCCCATTTCTAAGCTTTGTTTCTAGCTTTATTTGTTCCAGCTCTTGTTTGGAAAGGATGCTATGTCAGGGGATGGGACTTCTGGGCAGAGGAAAAATGTTCTTAGAACAACCATCAGATGGGTGTCCATCCTTAGGATCCCAAATCACCTGCCAAATAGCTTGGCTGTTTGTCCACCCCTGAACAGCTGGAATCGCTCTTCCAGAGGCAGTTCAGGACAGGCTTTTCATCTGGTTTTTTTATTATGAGGTCAGATGCCTCTGTGTGCCTGGGGAGGTGAAGGCATTCTTTCATCATCATAAGGCCAAGGCCAAGATCACAGAAAAGGTTTCTGAAAAGTAATGCAGAAAGGGAAGGGAAGTACCTGATTTGGGGAATCCTTTGGATTTGCTTTTCAATGCCAGATGCCTCCACTGTTTCCAATTTATTGAAATTATCTCCAGTTTAGTAACACCCAATAATTGCCTAATTGGTTTGAACTAATTGACTACATACAGCCCAGAAGATGCCAGCTGGTGACCCCCTGCCTTTCTGAAAAGGCTGTGGGAATTGTCTGCAGGAACAATTGCTCAGCAGGAAAGGCGTGTTTTGCAAAATCAAGCATCACTCTGAGAAAAAAGCTGTGGTTTTGCTCAAGTAATTCCATTTTGTTTGTTTTTCTTCCCAAATCAAATATCTTCATTTGGATTAATTTAGTCCCAGACATTTGCTTTTAACTTTGTGCCATGACGCACAGAGCCTCAGCAATCTTCTTGCTTCAGCTCAACTGTGTTGGTGATGCTTCTGGACAAAGCTCCCCTTCCCCTTAGCCAGACAAGAAGCAGATGAAAGCACTGAGACTGGGGAAAATAAAAACTTGGCTATTTGGTCTTATACAGGGATTTCTGCAGTCTTTTACCTCCATAAATAGGAAATTAAACTGGGGTGGGTTTTTTTTCCAGGATGACACTCAGGTCTCCATCCTAAATATAAGAGTTAAAAGACAATGTGTCTTAAAAACAAGAGTTATCAGAATTTTAGCAACCCCATAGATTCAGATGCTTCTGAAGAAATTTAAGGGTCTGGCCTCCACTGAAGAATGCTTTTCTTTCTTTCCTCCATCCCTACACTCAGCAACTTGCTGTTTGATGCCCCATATATTTAGGAGGGAAGATTTAGGCTGGAAAATGCTGATCATCAAGGTGAGCTCTCCTTGAGCCATTCAATCCAGTGGTGCTGGGCCAGGACCAGGACCAGCATAGCTCTGGACAACTATAAAATCTCAGGCAAGTATTTTCATGCTGCTCACAGCCGGTTAATTCCTGGAAACTTGCACCAGATGGCGATGCCAGCCCATTTCCAGCTTCATCTCGTACTGATTGAACTACATAATTGAAAAGGCAAGAGCTCTGAAGGATCTGTGGATTTTTTGATGGGGTGTTTTTTGTGTGTTAATGGGAGATAAACTGGCTGCAGTGCAATGGTCCATGCTAAGGATGCATCTTCTTAGGCATGTATCTTGCCAAAAGCCTGTGAAGAATATATAGATAGGTGAGAAAACAGCCATCACTATATTCAGGGCAAGGAACCATTTATAGAGGTGAACACATGGCTGTATATAGTGGGTCAGAACAGACCGGGGATTCAAGGTACCAAGATCAGGGATGAGCAGCAGAATCCACCAAGAAACTGTCCTGTCTGTTGGCCTAGTAGATATTCCCCGTTTTGGTGGGTTAAAAGCAGCTTCTACAAAGCCCTGATAAATGCCTATACCTCTGCTCACTGATCTCTGCCCCTACATGCTGCAGCACCAACCTTGCAGTGATGCTAAACAAGTCTCTGACTCTCTGACCCAGGGCTCAGTCCTGGGTCCAGTCTTGGTCAACATCTTTATCAATGATCTCGATGAAGGGATTGAATGCTCCCTCACTAAGTTTGCAGATGACACTAAACTAGGAGGAAGTGTTGATCCGCCTGAGAGGAGGGAGGCTCTTCAGAGGGATCTGAACAGACTGGACCGATGGGCTGAGCCCAATGGGATGAAGTTTAACAAGGCCAAGTGTAGAGTGCTGCACATGGGACATAATAACCCCATGCAGCGCTACAGGCTTGGGGGAGACTGGCTGGAGAGCTGTCAGGCAGAGAAGGACCTGGGGGTGTTGGTTGACTGCAGACTGAATATGAGTCAGCAGTGTGCTCAGGCGGCCAAGAAGGCCAATGGCATCTTGGCTTGTATCAAAAACAGTGTGGCCAGTAGGTCTAGGGAGGTGATTGTGCCCCTGTACTCGGCATTGGTGAGGCTGCACCTCGAGTACTGTGTCCAGTTCTGGGCTCCTCACCACAAGAAGGACATGGAGGTCCTGGAGCGAGTCCAGAGAAGGGCAACCAGGCTGGGGAAGGGGCTGGAGGGCAAATCCTATGAGGAGTGGCTGAGGGAGCTGGGGCTGTTTAGCTTGGAGAAGAGGAGACTGAGACCTTATCATCGCCTACAATTACCTGAAGGGAGGTTTTAGAGAGATAGGTGATGGTCTCTTCAGCCAGGTGACAGGTGATAGGACATCCTGATAGAAAAGCTAAGAGATCATGGGATAGATGAGTGGACAGTGAGGTGGGTTGAGAACTCGCTGTCGGACCGGGCTCAGAGGGTCGTGATCAGTGGAACAAAATCTGAATGGAGGCCTGTGACTAGCGGTGTTCCCTAGGGCTCGGTGTTGGGTCCAGTCCTGTTTAATATCTTCATCAAAGACCTTGATGAGGGAATAGCATCCACCCTCAGCAAGTACGCTGATGATACAAAGCTGGGAGGAGTGGCTGACACGCAGGACACTGCGCTGCCATCCAGAGAGACTTGGACAGGCTGGAGAGCTGGGCAGGGAGAAACCAGATGAGGTTTAATAAAAGCAAGTGTAAAGTCTTGCACCTGGGGAGGAATAACCGTCAGTATCAGTACAGGCTGGGGGATGACCTGCTAGAGAAGAGCTCTGTGGAGAAGGACCTGGGGGTCCTGGTGGATGACAGGTTGGCTATGAGCCAGCAGTGTGCCCTGGTGGCTAAGAGGGCCAATGGGATCCTGGGATGCATCAGGAAGAGTGTGGCCAGCAGGTTGAAGGAGGTGATCCTCCCCCTCTACTCTGCCCTGGTCAGGCCCCACCTGGAGTATTGTGTCCAGTTCTGGGCTCCCTGGTATAAAACAGACAGGGATCTCCTGGAGAGAGTCCAGAGAAGGGCTACGAAGATGATTAAGGGCCTGGAACAGCTCCCGTATGAGGAAAGGCTGAGTGAGCTGGGGCTGTTCAGCCTGGAGAAAAGAAGACTGAGGGGGGACCTAATTAATGTTTATAAATATCTTAAGTATGGGATGCAGGGGGAATTGGCCAACCCCTTTTCAGTAGTCTGTTGGGACAGGACAAGGGGTAATGGCTGTAAACTGGAGCACAGGAAATTCCACACCAACATGGGGAAGAACTTTTCCACAGTGAGGGTGACAGAGCCCTGGGACAGGCTGCCCAGGGAGGTGGTGGAGTCTCCTTCTCTGGAGATATTCAAGACTCGTCTGGATGCCTATCTGTGCAATATGAGCTAGGGAGCTGCTTTGGCAGGGGGGTTGGACCCGATGATCTCTCGAGGTCCCTTCCAACCCCTACAATTCTGTGATTCTGTGATTCTGTGACAAGGGGGAATGACATGAAGCTGTGCCAGGACAGGGACAGATTAGATGTTAGGAAAAAATTTTATACTGAAAGAGTTGTCAGGGCCTGGAACAGGCTGCCCAGGGAGGTGGTTGAGTCACCTTCCCTGGATGTGTTCAAAAAAAGAGTAGATGAAGTACTTAGGGATATGGTTTAGTTTAGTATGTGAATGGTTGGACTTGATGATCTTAAAGGTCTTTTCCAACCTTGTGATTCTGTGATTCTGTGATTCTGTGATTCTGTGATTCTTTTCATGTACCCCTCCAGCAGGTCCCAGGGGCCTAGCTCTGGGAAACAGGCTGGAACCACCACAGTCAGCCTGGCCATGAGCATTTTCATCACCCTGTTGTATGTTCCCGGTTCTTAGAGAACTTGTCAGGGAGCTTATTCCTGGATGGGAAGTGCTGGTGCGTTGACAGGCCAGATCCTGCACATATCAGTTACCTCAGGCCACGTGGAACCCCAGCCATGCAACCCAAAAGGCTTGTCTGGTTGTGGTGGGTAGGAGGTAACACTCATGCCACGAGCCCTGATTCACCATTCACCACCCATGCATTGGTGGGGATTGCAATGTAGCATGAGCAGGGCTGTAGGCTGCATACAGGAACACCTCCTGCATGGACAAAGGGTGGTGTGATGAGTAAAGCTGGACACAAAACAGGCCTGTCAAAATGTCAGCTGAGGAAACTAAACTTTCTCTGTACAGGCCTCCGACATGCTGGCCTGAAAAGGAGCAGCCAGCAAGCCGGGCCTGGCCTGTTGTCACACTGGGGACACACACACTGAACTGTGTTAGTTGAAATACGCAACTTCCCAGCCTGATCCTTCTCTGCCCAGCATTTTAGCCTTATTATTTCTGCTTGAACAAGATTGAGAATGTGATTTGTCTGGTTGCATGGGAGCCTGGCCTTCCTCTTACCCAGAAGTGAAGGATGGCCCTGGAAGGAGGCAGGAAGAAGAGGGATAGGTTGAGGAAACTAGTCTGGCCTAGTGGGACATCACATTTACCATTGCCTACTGTAATAATAACCAACAGTTCTACACCGTGGTGGTTCAAAAGCCATGGTTGTAGACAGCAGAAATTTCCATCCCTCGTTTGCCCCTTGCAAGCACAGCTTGATCTCAGGGGAATTCTGCATCAGAACAAAAATATGCTGTAACATTAACATGTGCAAAGGTTTAGATGAAGCTGTCAAACAAACCCTGATCACTCATTGTTTAACAGTTATGGATCCAAGCTACATAAATCGGTGACAGAGTACACTGGGAATTCGTCCACCTTTCTCTTCTGGAAACTCTCAAGGAATTTAGGCGTGACACGCCTAATGATTGTGCTGATCTCTCCAGCCAGCCAGGCAGATGTGTTTTCAGGTGGTGATAAGCCCCTGCGTGACAGTACGAGCACCCTCTGACTAAGGCAAGTGTTCAGAGAAGGACCATGAAGGAGAGAATGTAGGTGGCGTGGAGGTAGGCACCTACTCAGGGTCATCTCTCCCCCTCTATTAAATGGGGTGGGTAATACCAAAACCTTGTGATGCAAATCCAAAACAAATGGTTTCCTTATTGTCAGAGCTTCTGAAGTATTTCTGACTGAGAAAAAAAAAATAGAATCATTAAGTTTTTCACAGAAAATCAGAGAGAATGAGGGAGATGCAGTTACTTTTGCTTAGCTAGTCCATAGGCAGATCACTTAAATGGCCTACCATAGTTCACAGTTCTGTTCACCCTCATCCAACTCAAATACACAACTTCCAACCACTGCCACATGCGAGCCCATATTTACCCCTGTTATTGCAGAATCATGTGGCCTAGAAGTGCTATCAACCCTGCCCCAAGCTGAGCTCAGCCACAGCAGGTTGGTCAGAGTCTTGCCTGCCCAAACTAATACAGCCCAGTACAGGGTTAGTCTTCATCACTGCACAGGCACATTGCTGTCACATCTGTGTCGAGTTGCTCTGCTTTGTAGAAGTCACTGTTCACTGGAGCAGGGATTTGAACCCCTGTTATCCCTGTCCTATGGGATTTCCATATCTCCCAGGCTCAGATAAAACTGCACACAAACTCCCTTCCTCTGGTTTTGATCAGAAATTAAATCTGGGACCTGGGAAACAGTTCTCAACTGAGGTTTCATTGAAATTATTATGTTCCCATGGAAAGTTTCAGTTTCAATTAAATCAGTATTTTTTGATAAGAAAAAAAAATCATAAAGCATTCTGGTCAGCTCTAGACAAATTTTCTAGTATCTACCCTAAAAGAGACCTTCATGGCAGACTTTTGTTTCACTACTGAGATGTTTGGGTAAGGCTCTGGGTGTTCAAGTTATACCCAGAAATCTTCTTTCTGATGGAGAAACATGGCATGAAAGGTTTTGGCTTGATGATATTAATATGCCTGTCTTTACTTGATTGGGAGTCTTAGTGTTGGCTCGCCTGATTTCTGTTGAAAAACCTTTTCTGGATTCAGAAGCATATTTATTTCAATCTCTAAATTCTTCATCTGCACAGGGAAAGGAGGTTGAATCCTTAATAGAGACTTCCTTCCTCTCAGTGTTATTTATTCACTGGATAAAGATAGGCTAAAATAAACATAAATTACTGGTAAAGACTTAAAAGCTTCAGTGGTTAAAACATTCTACTGTCAATGCTCCACATAAATTCCTTGATTCTTAGGATGCTGTTACTCAGTTTCTCCAGTTCAGCCTAAATGACCTCAGATGGCAGAGAAAGCCAGTATCTATCATGAATAGAGGTTGCAGATTTTTGGAAATAGCATATTCTGAAATGTATGGACAGTTCCTCCCATCTCCCCAGCTTGTGGATCTGCAGTTTGGTCAGGTAAGGTTTCTTCTGCCCAACCTCCTGTCATACTGCATACAGTGTCCAGCCCTGTTCCTATATCAAACATTTGTCTCTACTCTGTGCTCACTGTTTGTCACTCACCACTTTCTCCAACAATTCTCATGCAGGAAAAACATCTTTAGAAAAAGCTCAATGACTAGGAGTGGGCCAAAGCTGACAGCCCATGTTGCCTTCAGGGTTGTCCTAGTTTTTTCCCTGAGGAGGACACAGCATGGAGCTCATTCTTCAAACAGACACGAAGCACTTTTGGACATGGTTTTATGGCAAACATTGGCTAGTTAGCTATATGGCAGAGGCATCTGCTGTTTAGCTTGGAGTGGTAGGAAAGCTAAAAGGGAGAAGTTCAATTTGCTGCCACTTGAGCATTTACTGGCAAGAAAACACTTCTTGTAGAAGATGTTTATGTGTTAATCCTTGGAAAGACAGATCACCTGAGAAAAACACAAAAACATCTGTTTATCATTTGGCTTTTGAAAGAGAATAAATGAGAAGAAAATATTCATTTCCTCTGGCACATGTCCATGTTCAGATCCCAAGGCACTGTGAGCTTTGTGCTGTCTGAGGCAGAGTGCCTGAAATTAGGGACCAGCTAGGGAAAAACATGCCATACACAGCAAAAAAAGAATTATTTCTTATTTCTGACCATGCTAAAACCCAATCAGTATCCAGAGAGACAGTCAGGCAAAGGGTTTGATATCATCAGAAGGAAAGAGCTTTTCTTCTACATGGTGCATGTAATTAACCTGTGGGACTTGTTGCCATGGGATGTCCTGGGGGCCAGCGTTATGCATGGGATCACAAAGGTGGTACTGGGGACAAAGGATGTTAATTCCTGATATTAAGCACAGGGTTTTCAGGGATTCACAAAGGTTTTCTTCAAAATCATGGAGGATATCATTGGGACAGCATACCACAGTGACCAGGCTGCAACTTCTGCTGCAGGAAGTTCCTAAAATGCTAATTAACAAAGTCAGAAGAGTCTGCCAATGCTGGTCTAGGCATCTGTGTTTCTTGAAGTCATTCTTTAAACATCTGCTCCACTGTCAAAGACAGCATCCTGAGATGCACAGACAGAGTTTAGCAGTTATTCATTGACCAAGGTGGCAAGGAAAGACTGTGGACTAAGGAAATAATTCTTGATTTAATAGGATGTGGAGGGCAGATTTGTAGCTGCTGTAAATCAGTTCAGGTTCCTAGATTCCCATGAGACTCCAGAGATTTACCCCTCCCAAGGATCTGGCACTTTTTCTTCTCTTGTTCCAGACTGACAGAAGGTCAGTTTCCAGCATGGCCTCAAGAGCTCCCCTTGCACTGCAAAGGGTCCTAGGCCAAGCCCTTGAGACTTGCTGGAGTTGCACAGAGTTTCCTCATAGCCCTTCACACTTTGAACCTTCACAAGACCCTCACTGCAATACTGTGCCCACACAGGCCATGGAGTTGTCATGATGGAGATACTCAGACACTTCAACACCAGCCAAATGAGGGGGTCAGTCAGGGAGCAAGCCAAGGGGCCTTTCTCCAGTACAAAGTCACGCATCTTCCTCTCTCTTCCTCTGTCTTTGAGCCTTTTTCTCTCCTTTCAGAACTGTCTTCAGCAAGGAGGGAAGGATTTCGTAGGAGTAGAGCCCTGAGACCAGCTAGTTTGGGAGGTTTTCAGTGCAGAATGGGCTTTACTTAGAAATGAGCAATGCACCACCCTTGGGATCTACCAGCCACTTGAACTTATAGTGGCTGGGGAAAGGTATACAACACATGTTTGCAAAACTAACCAGGATAAGGCAGGCCAGTCCTCAAAAACAAAGGCAGAAACACTCTCCTGCCAGCAGAAAAATATCATGCATACTAAACACAGAGCAGACAGCTGCTTGGCAGCCTTCATCCATTCTCATGGGACAACTCTATCTGGCCCTACAGAATTTACCACCATGGGTTTTTTTCCCTGTAAGTCCCTAAATAAACTTCACTAATACCCCTAATGTGAACTGATCCCAGCTGCTCCAAAGACAGATGGCTGGATTTCACATCAGTATCAGATACTGACATAACACTCAAGCGTTTTGCCTTCCCCACTTCCCACCCCTGAAGATACCACATTTCACAAGAGTAATAGCTGGCAATCCTCAGCCAGCAGCTCAGAGGCTGGAAATTGTATCTAGAGAGGAGATCTGCTCCTGCTCTAAAATTTTTTACTGAAAGAGTTGTGAGGGCCTGGAACAGGCTGCCCAGGGAGGGGGTTGAGTCACCTTCCCTGGATGTGTTTAAAAAAAGGGTAGATCAGGTACTTAGGGATATGGTTTAGCATAGGATGGGAACAGTTGGACTTGATGATCTTAAAGGTCTTTTCCAACCTTGTGATTGTGTGATTTATGCCAGCTGACTGAGATTCTATAGGCAACAAAGGAGAAGTGACACCTCCAAATGCTAACAGTGTGGCTGGCAAGTTTTGGGGTTCCTGCTGGTTGACAAAGACTCAGCCTGGGGTGGTGGCAGCCCATGGAGAACAGATAGTCTCAGCCTTTTCTCTGGTGGTTTGATTTCCATAGACAGCCCCCCCTGCAGAACTGACATCAGCTACTAAACTACCTGGAATGAGAGGCCTGGGATTTACTGTCCTTTCAGACCAAAATAACATGCTGCTGCTGAAGGCTGTGGCTTCCTCCAGGTGTTGGCAGGGCAGTGTGAAGAAGGTGCTGTGAAGATATTATGTGCACCTGTAGCTGTCAGGTCTGTATTTTTGCTTGTGATAATGAAATGTACCCGTGTGCCAAGGTAAAAACTGATCTCCTGGTCCTTAAAAGCAGAGACAGTCAATAGGCCTTAGCTTAGAATCACAGAATGTGTTAGTTTGGAAGGGAGCTTTAAAGGGCATCTAGTCCAACCCCCCTGCAGTAAGCAGGGACACCTCTGAGGTTGCTCAGAGCTTCATCAAGCCTGACCTTGAATGCCTCCAGGGATGAGACCTCCTCCACCTCTCTGGGCAACCTGTTCCAGTGTCTCACCACTCTCAGAGTGAAGAACTTTACCAGAAATCTTTGTGTGAAGCTTCCTTCTTCAGTTTGTCATGACAGCCTATGTATTTGTCTCACAGTATTCTCCTCAGGGGTCTGTCTTACAGAAGACAAAGGTCTGGCTTCACCAGTCTTCTGTCTCACACAAGAGCAAGCACTTGCCTAAGAAAGAGCATGCAAACACAGTTGGACTGCAGAAAAACGTCTCCAAATTACCCCCACATCAGCCAGAAGAGTTGTATTTCTTCCTAATAAACCTCACTGATTTGGGTTTTTTTTTATTCCAGGCATTGTCCAGTCACAGGAACCCTTTGCTGCATTCACAAGGCTCTCTAGTCAGGAGATCCATGCTGAGTTACACACTTGGTGAGAAAGCATCTACAACCAGGACCGGTTTAAGTAGGAATCGGTTCCTGATGGTTCTAGAAGCATCTTGATTTGGAAGTGGTGTTAGTTTTCTGTATTTTCTGTGCTGCCAAAAGCCACCAAGCAAATCCAGCTAACACATACTCGTGCACTCATCCATGCTCCATTTCTCATGGTATGGAGACCCAGAAAGGTCCTCCAACAGCAGATAACAGTCTCTGGTTCTGGACAATATCTTCTCTCCCTATCTTATGTCCTTCGGGTCAGAACAGACTGAGGATTCAATTTTTTTGCCAGTATTTCTTGTGGATACTGTGACCTGGGTAAAACTGAGAATGCTCTGGCAAAGCTGAGGGGAGAACACATTGAGACCTGTGATAAACAGTGCACTGGAAGGTGGGAAACAGCAGATTAAAATATCACATCCCTGTTTGTTTATATAATTAACTAAATGTGGGTCCCACAATGGCAATGCCCACCCCTGAGCCACTGGTTTTCTCAGAGTGTAGGGCACAGAACACCTCACCCTAAAGCAGATACAGGGATCAGAGCTGGGTCTCTGTCTCACAGGGGTGGCAAAGCCCTGAGGTGTACTAAAACTTGGTGTATACCCAGCACTCATCACACTCATTTTGACCTGGAAGTAGACATACAGAAAGGTCTTCAGAGTGTCTTGTCTGTCCAGAGATGATGCCAAGGATCAGTCCAGGTACAGGGGGAGGGATGGCCCATCCACAGTGCAGGGTAATACCAGTAGGAGGATGCCCAAAGCACCACAAATATAGTAGCAACCTCAAAAAGAATGGTCTACACTGTCCTGCATTTCAGCTTTCCTTCTGCCTCCAGACTAGTGAATCCCAGCAGCCAGCCAAGGCTACTCCATAAGCTCGAGTGTAACACAGACATATTTTGGAGTTAAACATCCTGTAGTTCAGAAGGGGCTGCCAAAGGAAAAGAAATAAAATAGGTTCCTTCCTTGCTTTAAATTCTTCAGGCTTTTTTTACAGCTGGAGACATCCCAGTGTCTTGCTGTTGTTCATTAGTCTTCTCTCTGGATAGATGCATCTCTGATCTAGCACAGACCAGGGGTACAAGTATTTGGACTCCTGAAAAGCCTGTGCCTGACACCAGGAATCACCATCCTTTGTGATGTGATTTGCCAGCTCTGATGTACATTTTTGTGTGACTGTGGAGACCTTCTCTCCTGTTTTGATACCTCAAGGCAGCACCACTATAGCCTAAGAGAGCACCTCCTTTCCTAGGCATGGTTTGGAGCTCTCCCACATCTCTGAAACAGAAGAGTAAGGCACTGGGTCAAGCCTAGGGAGAGATCTTAGAGCATCCATTTCCTTCCTTGCACCACAATAAATCTTACCAGGAGGTTGCCCACTGCTCTCTATTGCCATTCAATTTGTTCTTGGATGTATATAAAAAGTGCTTGACTTCCCTTCAGGCTGGTATATTCTCCATCTACTTCTGCTGCCAGCTCTTTGTTTCTTCCCTCTTCCCAAACAAAATTGGAAAATGTGTTTCTCCTGAGCCTTGCACCCAGAAAAGGGCTTCAGAGTAGCCCCAGGAAGTTAGGAGCAGTTTAATAGTGCACATTTCATGCATTTAACCAGCCTTTTCTTCCTCACCTGATTTTGCTGACCCTGTGATGCAGTTTTCTATCCTGCTCTGGTATCCCATGGGTCACACTACAGCCCTGACCATCTTCCCAAACCTAAATCATAGAATCATAGAATGGTCTGGGTTGGAAGGGACCCCAAGCATCAGACAGTTCCAACCCCCCTGCCACAGGCAGGGCCACCAACCTCCAGGCCTGGATCTACACAAGGTTGCCCAGGGCCCCATCCAACCTGGCCTTGAACACCTCCAGGGATGGGGCAGCCACCCCCTCTCTGGGCAGCCTGTTCCAGCACCTCACCACTCTTTCTGTAAAAAACTTCCCCCTAATATCTAATCTAAACCTTCCCTCCTTCAGCTTCAATCCATCCCCCTTGTCCTGCCATTATCTGCCCTTTTAAAAAGTTGATTCCCCTCCTGTTTCTCTGCTCGCTTCAGGGACTGGCAGGCTGCAGTGAGGTCCACTGTAGCAACCCCTGTTCTTCATCACCAAAGAAGAAAGACCCTTTGTAGCACAGATAGCAGCAGAGGGTTTTCCCAGCTATGCCCATGACCTTGGGGGCTCCAAGCATACCTCTTCACCCTACACCACCTTATCATCCCTCTGGCTCCAAACATAGTCCCATCTTAGCCACCAACATGAGCTCCCCCAAGGGACATGATACTGAGGTGCCAAGGGATATTATTGCACTGACAGCTGGATTTACACTTTCTTCATCTGGTCCAAGCGTCACTTTTCACAGCTCGTTGCTCTGCTTTGTGTCCAGCCCTGCTTCTCCCTCCTTCCCTCCCTCCTCTCCCTTTATGTATAGATATTTTATTGCAAACACTCTGGCTTTTACAACCGGATTTTTCACGCTCTGGCCCGCTTTCCCCATCAATTCTTTTGTCACTTTTACTGTCAGCTGCTCCTGGATAAAAATAA
Organism: Porphyrio hochstetteri; assembly: GCA_020800305.1. Lineage (NCBI taxonomy): Eukaryota > Metazoa > Chordata > Aves > Gruiformes > Rallidae > Porphyrio > Porphyrio hochstetteri. The sequence goes on from CM036906.1 coordinate 4,700,251, forward strand.
CAAGAAGGGCCAGGTTTCCTGCACTGTGCTTAGGAAAACCTGCAGAGAACAAGGGGGAAATTACACTGAATAACAAGGCTACCTGTCAGGAGAATAATTTGCTAATAATAGCATACTGGGGCAAAGAGCATGGTGCATTGTAACTTGCTATTTAATTGAAATGCTGTTCTGTTCTTCTTTGAGGTCCTCTTCTTCTAACCTGGGTGTTCATTAGAGAGCCTCTCATCATCCAACACAGCTTGAGCTGAGAGCAATGGGATGCTGCTGTAACTCCCCAGTGAGACCCTGTTCCCATCAAATCTGTGCTCTGTCCTGTTTCCACCCAATCTGACACTCACCAGTCCCTCTCCCAAGCAATCCCCAGGTACTCATGTAAAAGCCATCATGTCATGAAGTTAAATCCAGAGGAAAACTCATCTGTTCCCTGGTGAAATTCACACACCCAGGGCAGGAGGGTCTTCCCTCACAGTCCCATACCAGCAGGGCTTCATTAGGAACAGAAAAACCTCCAGAGCCAGGAAATGCTGATGATTCTTTTTGGCTCAGTCAATCCTTGCTGCACCTTGTGAAATCTGCAGCAAAGAAATCAGAATAATCCCTAATTTCACACTCACAGGAACTAAAACTGATTTTCTACCACCACTGAGTAACTAGGAAGGGGCTCTCTCTTACAGATGTTCATAAAACCCACAAGAACTCAGCCAAGTAGAGTTGATCCTGCTTCTGTTGGCGCAGCACTTTGGCATGACTTTGGCTGGGAACAGCTACCTCTCTCCTAAATGATCCCCATGCATAAAAATCAGGAGTTAGCGCTGGACTTTTCCCACCAGAGACCTGCACACATCTTACTTTGGATGTAAGGAGTGTTTAGATCATTCCCATTGAGCTCAAGAGGGTAGAAAATCCCCTGACACTGGCAAATTTACTGTTATAGACATAGATGGCAAGTGCAGATGAGCTGGCATTGAGCTGTTGACCTTCTAGCTTGAGCATTACTGAAACCATAGAGCTTTGTAGGATTATTCCTTATGGGATCAGAAGTCAGGGCTACAGCCAGGGATTTTTCTGGTATTCATGTTTACTTACAAAAAAATAATAATCTGCTGTAGCTCATCCTTCACAGCAGTTCCCACCTGCTGTGAACCATCAGATCTGATCTCTGATGGCCTCTGCCTTCAAGAAAGTTCCATGTCCATGCTCATTCCTCTTGCTCAAAGCTGTTCTGGTTTTTACCCACAACCCAAGCCAAAACACTGGCCCCAACATTACCAGCTCCAAGACAGCACCTCCCATTCTGTACCTTTCTTCTGCTCCTCATGCTATTAATATTCTTGTCATAGTTTAACCCCAGCTGGCAACTCAGCACCACAGTCACTCATTGACCCCTGGTGAGATCAGAAGCATAAAAAAGAGAAAACTTGTGGGTTGAGATAAAGACAGTTTAATAAGTAAAGCAAAAGCTGCATTTGCAAGCAAGGTGAAGCAAGGAATTAATTCCCCACTTCTGATGGACAGATGGTGTTCAGCCATCTCCAGGAAAGCAGGGCTCTGTCACATGTAATGGTGACTTGGGAGAGAAACATCATCACTCTGTACATTCCCCTCCTTCTTTCTTCTTCCCACACCTTTTTATGTGGAGCATGATGTCATATGGTGTGGAACATCCCTTTGGTCATTGGGGTCAGCTGTCCTGGTTGTGTCCCCTCCCAATTCCTTGTGCACCCCCGGCCTACTCACTGGTGGGGTGGTGTGAGAAGCAGCAAAGGCCTTTCTCAGCAAACTTCCCTATATTATCAACACTATTTCCAGCAGAAATCCAAAACACAGCCCCATACTAGCTCCTATGAAGAAAATTAACTCTACCCCAGCCAAAACCAGCAGAAGTACCCAAAAGGTCTTCCTTTTAACCTTTCCCCAACAGACCTTCCTTGGTTGGTTCTTAGCCAGCCAAGAACAGGAACAACTGGGCACTTTTCTTCTCCACAAGCCACAGATGTGCACTGCTGGTTTAGCTCTTTCTCTTTCCTCTCCAAGGCAGGATTGACTGTACTTCACATGGCAGGTATCAAGGCCTAGTAGGGATTCACCTGAGCAATGCTTCCCAAGGTTTCATCTGTATTTCACCATACACGTCCAGCACACAGCTCTGGAGGAGAGCAGCTGAGGTGACAACACCCACCACCATGCATGGGGCACCAGTCCCAAAGTCAGCCCAGAGTGGAAAAAGAGAGAGCAATGTCATGCTGAGATCTCAGTCCCTTCCTGGTCATGGAGGCATAGATTTCTCCAAACATGTAGATTGCCATTTTCTGATAGAACAAAAGGCAGCTGTAAAAAAACAACCCAGACACCACTGCCCCACAGAGAGAGCAAAACTCATTTCACTTTAGCTCAGGCACCCAACAGTTAGGCATTAAATATAAGCCCATCATTTAAGCTCTTTCTCTTGTTAGTGTCAGAATGGAAGGTCCCATGTGTATTGTAGCTGAGTCTTTTCAGATGTTAACTACTCCTGATAAAAATACCTGGTTATGAAGATGGAAGTTTCTCCTTTAAATCTATGAATAATTGCCAGATGATATGGCTTATGGTAAATGAGGGCTGAATTTGTCATAGAATTCAGTTCCTTGCAGGGATAGAAAGACTTGATTAGAGGCTAAAAATTTTAGTTTGAAAATTACACTGAAAAATAATTTCTCAGAGTGTTCCCTCACCATGGAAGGGAATCTGGTACAGCAGCTCGTAAACACCTCGATAATGCAGCAGGGGAATAACTTTCCTTTATATTACAAAATAAAGAAAGTTGCTGAAGTTGCAGAGGATTTTTCATTTGCATTAATTAGACTGAGAGCATGACAGACAAAATGACACAATTGTGACTATAACTGGCAGTGAAGCAGAGTTTCCAAGTTGACAGGAAAAAAACTTTCCTGTCCAAATTGGATTCAAATCAGTATATGTATAATTTTTAGCTTCCTAGAAACTGGAAACTTTCCAAACATGGTGCACAACACCCAAGAGAACTGGCATTTTGTCAGTTCTCCACAGCCAGTAGCAGCAAAACAGAAATTGATACCAAAAGCACAGCATTGCTGCAGGCAGCACCCATGTTCCCCTGCTCCTGGGGTTAATCATGATATGAATTCACACAGGGCTCAAAAAACTGCAGGTCCAAGAGTTTCTGGTCCATAATCCTGGACAGGTTCCACTAAAGCCTAACCTTGGACTCAGTAAAATCACTTTAAACCCAAGTTTTTTTCAGACAAAGAATTTTGTTTGCTGAATGAGTCTTTTCCCATGACCCTTTTACTTCACTGAAAAAGGAAAAAAAGAGTTATTCCAGTTGCTACAGTAGATCTTCTATATGCCTACCCTTGATTTTACATGGGCATCTGTGCAACCTCTCCTACTCAAGCAAGGGCCAAGCACGCATGATATAACCACATTGCTAATAAAAATATCTTATATCAGAGATAGCCTGGAAATGGGAGATAAACCCATTGATTAATATAACTTAGAATCATAGAATCATGGAATCATAGAATGGTCTGGGTTGGAAGGGACCACAAGGATCATAGAGCTCCAACCCCCCTGTCACAGGCAGGGACACCAACCTCCAGGCCTTGATCTACACAAGGTTGCCCAGGGCCCAATCCAACCTGGCCTTGAACACCTCCAGGGACAGGGCATCCACCCCCTCTCTGGGCAGCCTGTTCCAGAACCCTACCAATCAAGTGTTGCCAGCACTTATACCAATCAAGGCTGAAAGCATATCAGCAATTTCCAGGTACGCAAGTTACAGTGTATAGTTAGAAAATAAAGCATTACAAACACTGGAAATGCACTTTATATCTAAAATTAAAGAAGTCTGAGCACATGAATGTAAGGAAATGCAGTTAGAATAGCCAAAAATATTAATTTTGCCTTGTAGCAAGTCCACACACACACACAAAAAAACCCCATTTCATTTCATTAAGTGCTTTAATTCTACTTTTAAGTCATCAGATACATTGAGCTGCCCAAGGTCACACTTGATACTCTCATTTTTCTTTTTTGTGATGCAATTGAGGCAAAATTATCAAATGGGCTTCAAGAGCTTTTAAAAGAAACCCCTGGTTTTGCAAAAGTACATGTAAGCAGTGGAATGTTCTTGCAATAACAGTCTCATTGCTGGAGTTGTTTAAATCTAGAGTAGGCACTTGAGAAAGAAGCAAAGAGACAATCCTGTGCTGCTCCTGCTGGGGCATGTGGACAGGATGACCTAACAAGTCTTTCCCATCTGCCATCGCAGTGGTTCTCTGAGAAATTAAATCCCAGGGGACCCAGGGCCTGATCCTGAGAGGTGAACCCAGCTGACTAGACTTCACCCTTCTATGGCTTCCTATAAATAAATTTGTGTCAGGGCCAATTACTGGCATTTGCCTCTTTCTCAGTCCTTTCAGTTAGACCCTCTTGGCATTTAACAATGTGGATTTTTCCAGCAATATATGGATTGCTTTCACTTCCATGTTTTTTCCCAGCTGTCTAACTCAGAAATGTGCGCTGACTTGGTTACATCTAGGGTGCCAATGCTAGAGAGCTGGGCAAAGATGTAAAAAAGCCAACCACCCCAAAATAAATCCAGCCCCACACCCTAATTTTGCAAATATCTGTGCAAAGGAAAAAATGAATCTGCCTCTCACGTGTCTACCCTCTTGCTGAGTTTATAGTGAGTACGCCAGGGCATGACTTTTCTGGCAGGAAAACTGGTGTAGAGCAGAAAAATTACTTCAGGAGGGTTAATTTTTATTGCATAGCCCTCCTCCTAAATGTCATTAATCTCATCAAAGATCAAAAACATCCCTGTGTAATCTGTGTACCCTACAAAAAGTTAACCAGGCACGAAACTGTCACTAACTGAGAAATATTTACTACAACTAGATGAAAAATAATATCCAATAATGTGTACAATCAAGAAAACCTTCATTCCCTAGGGGACAAATTAAAAACAGAAAAGGAGGCTAAATTCCTGGCATGTGTTATTTGACTGAATTACATTCTCAACCTTCATTTCGGGTTTCTTTTCATATGTGCCTTCGAATCTGGGGAAAGGATTTGACATCATTTTAGAGCTGTTCAAAGTTGTTGGTGGGAAACTACTTATTTGTATGAAATCAGCCATTTTCTGTCAAACTGGGAGTTTACACAAGAAGTTTCCATTTTTCATGGAGTAATTTTAGCCAGCAAAAATGCCCTTCAATCAGTCTAATGGAAGTTTGCAATTAAGGCCAGAGTGAGTTGCAGTGAATTTGAAAATTATTTGCACTCAGCTTTCAAACATGGAAAAACTGTAATTTTAGAAGTGCTAAAAAATGTGTGATGTTTGCACAAAATAGCCTTTTTTTCACAGGCATATCAGGGGGAAATTTTTTACTGAAAGAGTTGTCAGGGCCTGGAACAGGCTGCCCAGGGAGGTGGTTGAGTCACCATCCCTGGATGTGTTCAAAAAAAGGGTAGATGAGGTACTTAGGGATATGGTTTAGTTTAGGATGAGAATGGTTGGACTTGATGATCTTCAAAGGTCTTTTCCAACCTTGTGATTCTGTGATTCTGTGGGAAGAAGGTGGCCATCTAGCACAGCAAGGTATCTTCCCTGCATGCTGGCACTGAGAACAAGATCAGCAGCAGTGTTGATGCCAACCTGCTGAATCCTATGCCTAGCAGCTGCAGTAATACACCATCACCAGGGTTACCCCTTAATAATGCCCTGGGTGCCTTCTACTTCATGCCTTAATGTGCCATCAAGGTATCAACTGGGGAAAAATAATGCTGAACAACAGAGATGGCATCTGACAAAGACAAGAGCTTCCAAGTTATGATCACCAGGACACACATACATATTATAATTTCTGCAGCTAAAGTGACTAGAGGGTTTTTCCAGGTCTTGTTTTCCTCCCTCCCACACATAGGTTTGAACCCTGGCCAGGAGTCCCTACATCTCTTCCATACGAACACGTGCTGGTACAGGAGTGTTGTCTCCTACCACTTTTGACTGAAAGTCCCAGAAAACCACTCGATGTCACAAGATATAAAGGAGCTTTTTGGTGTACAGATGAGTCATTTTCTCCTTCTGGTCCATTCATTGGTTCCCATTTTCCAAGTTCTGTCTACTTCCCACAGGGCTATCATCCATGGCAGAGGTGATGGATGGACCTGGTGGCTGCTTGGGAAGGCCACTGAGCAACAAGAAGATCAGAGGTGAATGTGTCAAAATTGAATGAAGAAAGTGTAGACCTGGTTCTCTGACAGATGGTAAAGACCCAGGTACATTCTTGTCTCCCTCTAACCTTCTTAATATGGATTAATTTGTGTCCATCTTGGACAGAACTGTATCATACATCTGAAGGCTTGGCAACAAAGAGAATGTCCTCCATGCCCTAGCATGGTTTTATTTGTCATCCCTATCCCTCCATCCAAGGTCTGTGTCTGGAAGATGCTGAGTTCTTCCTCATGACAAAGCAGGGCATTTTCTTCCTATGTCCACATGGTCTCAGCACTCCTCAGCTGGACCATGTCCTTGGTTTCCACCCAGCCTGGGTGGGCTTTGGGAGTTGGCAGCCTTTCTGTTACAGAGTTAGTCTGTGACAATGAGAAATGCATTTGTGATAATGAGAAAGGCATTTGTGAGAAAGACTGGCTCCATGTAAGGAAGAGACAACTGTATGCTCCTTCTCATGGGCTTTTCCCCCCACAGAGCTGGACGGCAGGCAAACCAGCAGGTCACCAGGCAGGCAGTGAGCTCAGGCATGACTGCACCTATTGCCAGTGATTGAGATGACAGTGTTGTGGTCTCTGCACCTCTCCAAAGGAGCTGGCTATAAAAAGCTCCCACCAGCATAGACTTCTCAACACAATTCTGGGAAATCTATCACAAGGAGTGCACAGGTCTCCCAAATTAAAACATATACCTGCTGTCCACAGTGATGTGGCAATGATGTGAGTCATGTCTCCATTCTGGTCCATACAATGCCTTGCTCTTCTCAAAGTAACAGGTTCCAAGGGGCAGAAACAGATATCCATTTAACTGAGCCCTAAGAAGGCCAGAGGACAGAGAATAAGCAGCAAGGGTAGAAGGAATTACAGCTACTCTGTGCCTCATAGATGCATGCTTCTGAAACTCTAGCCATGAATACAAACTACTCCTCTTCAAAGGAAGATCGTGCTCCTAAGTCAACAGCAAAATGCCCAGCAATTTCAGTAGCAGCAGAAAAAAGCCTCGTGGAAAAAAAAGAACAAAGAAGGGCAGCAAATTCACAGTTGCCATAAAAGTGCTCACACGTCAACCTTCTATCTGCAAAGCCTCTGCGTAAGCCAACCTCATCCCCATCACTGCAAGCCCTCAGCCTCTGTGTGGGTGGTCAGGGCAGTGTTCAGGGCAGGGCAGACTTATATCATCAAGCTGCTGAGCACCAGACTTCTGCCCTGCTCTGACTGGAGGTCCCACACGCTGAGATGAGCACTACCCATGTTAGGTAGTGCTCAGGAGACACATTTCTATTGATTTCAGGGGCTGTGCATGTCGTCATCACACCATCCTGCTGACACAGCACAGAGGAAAGTGATAGCACTAGCATTCAGTGCTTATAAATACCTGAGGGGTGGGTATCAGGAGGATGGGGTCAGTCTTTTTTTCAGTGGTGCCCAGTGACAGAAGCAATGGGCACAAACGTGAATATAGGAAGTTCTCCCTAAACATGAGGAGGAACTTTGCTGTGAGGGTGACAGAGCCCTGGGACAGGCTGCCCAGGGGGAGTGTGGAGTCTTCATCTATGGAGACATTCAAAACCCATCTGGATGCCGTCCTGTGCAGACTGCTCTAGGTGATCCTGCTCAGGCAGAGGGTATGGACTAGGTGATTTCCAAAGGTCCCTTCCAACCCCTACTGTTCTGTGGTTCTGTACTAGGAAGGTGGCACCTGCACATTGTTTCAAAATACAGCTTTGCTCTGGATTCCTTTTTGCCCAGGAAAAGGAATAGGGCCCAGGCTCCAAGGCAGCTTGTCAGGCAAGGATCCTGGAATCTCCAGCTCTGGGCAGTTCACCTGACAAAGCACTCTGACAGTCCACAGAAAGCTTGGTCTGCTCAGCAGCCTTCACACTAAACAGCAGAGAAACAGCTCAGACATGCATTACAGTCTATTTTGCTAGAAGCTTTCACAGAATCACAGAATCCCAAGGTTGGAAAAGACCTTTAAGATCATCAAGTCCAACCATTCACATCCTAAATTAAACCATATCCCTAAGTACCTCATCTACCCTTTTTTTGAACACATCCAGGGAAGGTGACTCAACCACCTCCCTATCAACCAAGTGGGTCTGCTGGCATGTCAGCACCATGCACTACTCCAAGGTGTGGGAGGGTCTGGATTATACTCCCTCTGTAAGGAGAATTATTTATTCTTCATTTAACTGGCTCATCACATAAGCAGTCGGAGATGGTGTCTCACTTTCTCTATTGGCAAAAACTCTCTCCTGAAGAATCCTTCAGAGTAAATAAGTACATGATAGATTTGGAGGTAAAACTATTTTCTTGTAGACATGTAAAAGTTTGAATTTTTTTTTTCCCCAGGGTAGAAGTATTGCAAATGTTTTGAGGAAGAAGGGAAGAAATACTTTTTGAGATGAAAGAGCTCTCATCTTGCTGATCTGTGGCTGTCAGGACAAGCATTAGGGCATTGGACTCTCAGGCATTCATCTCCATCTCTTGTATAAACAGAAGTATAAACCATCAAGCAAAGGCTTTATCTCCCAGGGAATTTAACCTCTTCCTTGAGTGCTCTTCAAAGGAAAACAGTGTAACTACAGAGATGGAAAAATTTGCTTTGGGCCATCTTCATGGTTGATGTCACCATAGATAAAAAAAGCAATTCTGGGACAGCCATGGCAAAAATGGCAAATTCTCCCTTGCACAGTTACACCAAGAGATACCCTGCCTGCTCTGAGGGCAATGCAAGCTCCTGCTCAGGTGGCAAAAGGGCTCTTTGGAAAGTGGAATAGATCTTGAAAAGGCCACAAAGACCTCACTGACACACATTGTCCCAAGAGTACCACCATTTTCCTCAATGGGACACTAAAGTCACAAGAAAATGATACATGAGGGCATCTCTCCCTTATCTCCCCTCACATTGCAAAGTGCAGGGTACAGAATAAAGCAATAAGGTGTGACCATGGGGCCACAAGTGGAAGACAGGGGCCTTATTCTGAATAAGAAACAAATGGGTCTGAGAGGAATGAAAATAGGATGAAACAGTTTGCACTCACATCATGTTCTCACCAACAGCCTCCTGATTCACCTACCTAAGAGACACTGCAGATTGAATCACAGAATCACAGAATCACAGAATCGTAGGGGTTGGAAGGGACCTCGAGAGATCATCGGGTCCAACCCCCCTGCCAAAGCAGCTCCCCAGCTCATATTGCACAGATAGGCGTCCAGATGAGTCTTGAATATCTCCAGAGAAGGAGACTCCACACCCCCTGGGCAGCCTGTCCCAGGGCTCTGTCACCCTCACTGTGTAAAAGTTCTTCCGCATGTTGGTGTGGAACTTCCTGTGCTCCAATTTACAGCCATTGCCCCTTGTCCTATCTCCACAGACCACTGAAAAGGGGCTGGCCAGTTCCCCCTGCATCCCATACTTAAGATATTTATAAACATTAATTAGGTCCCCCCTCAGTCTTCTTTTCTCCAGGCTGAACAGCCCCAGAGCTCACTCAGCCTTTTCTCATACGGGAGCTGTTCCAGGCCCTTAATCATCTTCGTAGCCCTTCTCTGGACTCTCTCCAGGAGATCCCTGTCCTTTTTATACCAGGGAGCCCAGAACTGGACACAATACTCCAGGTGGGGCCTGACCAGGGCAGAGTAGAGGGGGAGGATCACCTCCTTCAACCTGCTGGACACACTCTTCCTGATGCATCCCAGGATCCCATTAGCCCTCTTAGCCACCAGGGCCACTGCTGGCTCATAGCCAACCTGTCATCAACCAGGACCCCCATGTCCTTCTCCACAGAGCTCTTCTCCAGCAGGTCATCTCCCTCCAGATTAGGACACCCAAATGCAGGTGCTCCAGTGTAAATTTTGTGTCTGAGTTTCCACCACAGTCACAGGAGATCAATTAAACAGAGCTTAGAGCTTGATCCAGCCCACCCTACAGTAGATACCCAGCTTGGAGTGAATTCATTCACCCAGAAGGAGACTACTAGAAAGATCTGAGGTTCACAAGGCTGTGTAAGACATCCTGATGAGTGTGATAGATAAGACACAGGACCCATTTCAAATGAGTTGAATCCCATTCAACAGTTGAATCCCATCCATAGCTAACCTATGGGGGTCAAAGACATTGATAAATCAGGTACCCAGATATTTCCTCGGAAAACCTGAATGTTCTGTTTGCTTAAATCATTCCACCAACTTTGTAAATAGTGCTAGGCAACTGTGCAGCCTTTTCTGCAAGGTCTGACAGCAAGTCATGCTCCAACAGCTTCAAGTCCTTCTTATACTGGGGGGACCCAAAGCTGGATGGGTCTAGCTGGGGTCTCATGAGAGAGGAGTAGAAGAGCAGAATTCATAGAATCACAGAAAGTGTAAGGTTGGAAAATACCTTTAGAGGTCACATAGTCCAACCCCCCTGCAGTTAGCAGGGACATCTGCACTAGATCAGGTTGCTCAGAGCCTCATCAAGCCTGACCTTGAATATCTCCAGGGATGGGGCCTCCACCACCTCTCTGGGCAACCTGTGCCAGTGATTCACCACCCTCATAGTGAAGATTTTTTTCCTAATACCCAACCTAACTCTACCCTTTTTGAGTTTAAAATCATTAACCTTGTCCTATTGCTCCTTGCCCTTGGGAACAGTTCTTCCCCAGCTTTCTTAGAGGCATCTTTCAGGTACTGGAAGGCTGCTATAAGGTCCCTCTGGAGCCTTCTCTTCTCCAGGCTGAACAACCCCAACTCTCTCAGACTGTCTTCACAGGAGAGGTGCTTCAGCCCTTTGATCATTTTTGTGACCCTCCTCTGGATGTGCTCCAACAGGTCCATGTCCTTCTTCTGTGCTGAGGGCTCCAAAGCTGGACACAATATTCCAGGTGAGGTCTCACCAGGGCAGAGGGGCAGAATCCCCTCTCTCCATCTGCTGGCCACACTTCTTTTGATGTGGCCCAGGATGCAGTTGGCCTTCTGGGCTGCAGATGCACATTGGTGGCTCATGTCCAGCTTCTCATCCATGAGTCCCCCCAAGTCCTTTTCCTCAGGGCTGCTTTCAAACACATAATCTCCTAACCTGTATGGATAATGGGGATTGTTCTGACCCAGGTGCAGGAACCTTCACTTGGCTTTGTTGAACCTCATGAGGTTCACCTGGGTGCACTTCTCCAGCTTGTCTGGGTCCCTCTGGATGACATCCATCCTTCTGGTGTGTCAACTGCACCACTTAGCTTTGTGTCATCAGCAAACTTGCTGAGGGTGCACTCAATCCCACTCTCAATATCATTAATAAAGATATTAAATAGCACCAGTGCCAGCACAGACCTTTGAGGAACTCTGCTTGTCACTTCTGGACCTACAGATGCATCTCATCACGTCCCATGGACTTGTGCACCTTCAGGTTCCTTAGATGGTCTCAAACCTGATCTTCTACAGTGAGCAGTTCCTCATTCTCCCAGTCCCTGCCTTTGCCTTCTGAGACCTGGGCAGTGTGGCTAGAGCATTTGCTGGTGAAGACTGAGGCAAAAAATTCAAGTAATACCTCAGCCTTCTCCATATCCTGGGTGTCAGCCATGTCAGCCTATGTCCATGCAAGCTCTAAAAGAAAGATGCAAGAAAATAACCTGAGTCACCAGGTGCATATCTATGTCTGAAGCCAAGGTTCAGTCATATTCTCAGTGTTATTGCAACATTTCAATCTGGTGTAGGTATCTCCACACTTTCAATTCCTTCAGCAGGGAGGCTGAGAGAAGAAAGGCTAATGACATCCATTTTCCCACTAAAATAAGAATTTCTTTGCCTCCATCCAAAATGCTTTCATTCCTCACTCCAGTGCTCTAAGCTATATGTACACCACCTCTTCTGGACCCTTCAGCCATCCCCTGGGACTGATGGGAGAACAAGCTGGGTGAGTCAGCATCCTGCCTCCAACAGTGGACGCCCAAGAAAGAACATAGGCTTAGGACAAATATATAACAGTATTTCCTTAAAACAGTTCCCAGCATTCAACAGCCTGTGTGTTGGGAATTTCCCAGGTAAGAAAAGGGATCTTCAGTGAACTTTTCTCCCAGGCTTTTCCCCCAGACTTTTCCAGTCTCTTTCTGTGCATACACAAACTTTCCAGATCCTCAACATCCTGCAGCAAAGCCCTCCATGGTTTTACAACACCCTGTGTGAAAAACCACCTCTTTTCCTTGAACTTGTCCCTCAGTAGCTACATTTAGTTCCCCATAGTTCTTGCACTGGCAGGTATTGGAAGAGCGTCTACCTGGAGTCATACTGTCCTAGGCTCCATCAGTCCTCACTTTCCCAGGCTGAGTCGTCCTAGAATTTGGCAGCTCTGCTTCCCTCCAGAGCAAGTCAGCAGAGGGAGCTGATGCTCTGAGCCCTTCCAGCAACTTACGTTTCTGCGTGTTTCAGCTTCTAGCACTCAGTCTAAATATAAAACAATAGCTATTGTTCCTCCCAACTGCCTGTCTGCAAGTTTCAGGGAATACCATCAAACAGCCAGTTAAGGCAAAGCACTCAAAAGGCAGAATACTGGCTCTTAAGATAATGTTTTATTCTGCTCAGAGGCAGATTTCAGGCTTGTCCTAAGACACCAGCCAAAAGAATGAGACAAGCAGGAGAAAATATAGGGGATTCAGAATGATGCCTTGACCTTGGCATGTTTGTAGGCAGTTGCTTTCACTTGTGTTGTCAGAGCATGGAAGATTCTGCACTGAATATCATGTACCATCAGGGTCAGTGGAAGCATAGCTTGCCTTTTCCTAGAAACCCCCTTTAAGACTTGGAGACATCACCTGAGCCTCAGTTTCCCCTCTATGCTTTGTCCATCTTTATGGTAGGTACCTCAGGACAGGGACCATGTCTTGCTGTGGTGGTTAGAGAAAGACCCAGCTGATGTGATCCAAACCAGCCCAGACCTTACCATGACCCATGAGCCTGGACACAGATTCAGCTTGGAGGAATTAAACATCTACAAGAGTCTGAAAAATTTCCACTTCCAAAGACTTTCCCCAAATTCTCAGGCACGTTTCCCCTGAGCCTTTTCTGCACAGTTACAGACTTTGCCTCAGCACGGAGCAAGTTAGGAGCTGGGGGGATGTTGTTTCAGAGGAGGTCGTGTTGGTGAGGTCTGCGCTGTGATCCAAGGCATTGAAAGCTCTGGCTACCAGCCCTGAGCTCCCCATGTGTCCCTAACCTGGGCTCTGGAGAATGAGCTCCCTGGGAAGCTGGCTGCATCAGGAGACTCAGGAGCCTGACACCTTCCAGTCCTCCGGAAACTTCAGAGGGGATAAAAAAAAGTCTGGTTTTTGTTCAATTTGGACCCAAACCAGGTCATTAAAGAAAAAAAATAATAAAAAAAAAATACAACCCACACTTGATGACATTTCCCACTAAGCAGAAAGCCTCACACCCCCCCATCAGCCCTGGTTTTGGCATCCTTCAGAGCCCACGTGCTTTGGCCAAGTTTCGTTTGATCCGCAGCGCGGAGGAGCCTCGCCTCTCGCTTCTGGCAGCTGCACAGCACCACCGGGTAATTCTGTGGCTAAACTGTTTAAATAATGTTAATGGCTTTACAAACTCACTTTCAAAACAGCCTGAAGTGTAAAGCCAGCGCAGCTGAAGCAGCGTGCTGGGGCTTAGGCATGTTTAGATAAGAGTGGGTGCAGAGTAAGCTTTCAGAGTGCTCCACACGAGCTAGTCAACAAGCTGGGAACTGTGGGCTTCTGCCTCTTAGCTACATGTCCTGCACTGTGGTGGGGTAGAGGTTTGCTACAGCAGGGCAAGGATTGGAAGCCAGCACAGCTAGAGGCTTTGGGGGATTAGTATTTTTATTGTTCTTGGCAGCCAGCTCCCTCTGGAGCAGGTGCTATTGGAGAAAACAACGGCAGGTCTATGGGTATTCTCAGGTTTTCAAAACAGCAATAAATAAAATGAAAAATAAACCCAAAACCAACCCAGAAAACCAACCAAAGGCTTAGCTGAGGGTGCTGAAGATATGACAAAAGGTCAGGTTTTAACACTGGGCAAATCTAGCTCACACTGACCTACTCAAAGCAAAGATTGCACTAGTCTGGCATCGTGTCATGCCTTTAGCTTTTAGACAGAATCACAAGATTGGAAAAGACCTATAAGATCATCAAGTCCAACAGTTCCCATCCTATACTAAACCATATCCCTAAATACCTGATCTACCCTGGTTTTTTAACACATCCAGGGATGGTGACTCAACCCCCTCCCTGGGCAGCCTGTTCCAGCCCCTGACAACTCTTTCAGTAAAGATTTTTTTCCTAACATCTAATCTGAAGCTGGATGTGTCCCAGCTCCCCAGCCAGTGAGGAGGAGGTTGGGAAGTGCAGTATGTCTTGCTGGAGGACAGGACTCAGGCACATGAAGCTGGGGAGGGTGCAGGCCACAAGGATTCAAGTCCAAAAGGTGTGGAACAGGCTGCCCAGGGAGGGGGTTGAGTCACCATCCCTGGATGTGTTCAAAAAAAGGGTAGATGAGGTACTTAGGGATATGGTTTAGCATAGGATGGGAATGGTTGGACTTGATGATCTTAAAGCTCTTTTCCAACCTTGTCATTCAGTGAAAAGGCAAAGGCAGAAATGTGGTGACATTAGCAGCAACTGCATTTCCACATCCAGAGCTTTCCTGGATTAAGCACAGAAAGCAATCAGGGAGCAGGAGAGCTCTCTGTGCTCACATGGTTTTGCACACCTACCCCTCCCCGCACGGGCTTTGTGCCTGGCATGCAGGTCATGCTGTGATGATTGTGACACTCATCACAGCACCACACAGGATTATCCGTGCCTCTGAGCAGCCCACATTTCACAAGGGTCACCCACAGCATTCACATAATTGCAGCTGTACTCCATAATATCTCTTGGCCAAATGAAAACAGGTTGGGGAGATGTTTGTGCTTTGATTTACCCTGGGATAAATCAGATGTTCTGCCCCACTGGTTGGCTGTCTACCAGCAAAAGAAGAGTGAGATAAGGTCAGCACAGACCTCTGGAGTGTTACTGCTGGAAAGATTTAGTGTGTGACAGTGTGGCTCAAACTTGTGTTTCGGAAACCAAATTCAGAAGAAAAAGTAACTGCATGTTTAACAGTGTGGATGGGAAACCACTAAAGCAAGTCGGTATGGGAAGGGATAGATTTACCAGTTCTTGATGCCTTCAAATCAAAACCAAAAGCTTTTCCAGCCAAAAAAGGCAACTTATGGCAAGTGAGGTACTCTCTGAAGCATCCCTCACTACAAACCATGGGTTCTCTGTATGATTTGGGCTTCTGAACAAGCAGGAAAGATAGGTCTGCAGCCAGTCAGTGTCCAGCCACCCTCAGACTGATCCAGGGACCAGACAAGAGGAATCACAGGATCACAGAATCACAGGGGTTGGAAGGGACCTCGAGAGATCATCGGGTCCAACCCCCCTGCCAAAGCAGCTCCCTAGCTCATATTGCACAGATAGGCGTCCAGACGAGTCTGGAATATCTCCAGAGAAGGAGACTCCACCACCTCCCTGGGCAGCCTGTCCCAGGGCTCTGTCACCCTCACTGTGTAAAAGTTCTTACCCATGTTGGTGCGGAACTTCCTGTGCTCCAGTTTACAGCCATTGCCCCTTGTGCTGTCTCCACAGACCACTGAAAAAGGGTTGGCCAATTCCCCCTGCATCCCATACTTAAGATATTTATAAACATTAATTAGGTCCCCCCTCAGTCTTCAAGATCATCAAGTCCAACCATTCTCATCCTAAACTAAACCAGATCCCTAAGTACCTCTTCTACCCTTTTTTTGAACACATCCAGGGAAGGTGACTCAACCCCCTCCCTGGGCAGCCTGTTCCAGGCCCTCACAAATCTTTCAGGAAAAATATTTTTTCTAATGTCTAATCTGACCCTGCCCTGGCACAGCTTTGTGCCATTTCCCCTTGTCCTATCTCCTGTCACCTGGCTGAAGAGACCATCTCCCACCTCTCTACAACCTCCCCTCAGGTAGTTATAGGCAGTGATAAGGTCTCCCCTCAGCCTCCTCTTCTCCAGGCTAAACAGCCCCAGCTCCATCAGCCGCTCCTCAGAGGATTTGCCCTCCAGCCCCTTCCCCAGCCTGGTTGCCCTTCTCTGGACTCACTCCAGGACCTCCATGTCCTTCTGATGGTGAGGAGCCCAGAACTGGACACAGTACTCGAGGTGTGGCCTCACCAATGCCGAGTACAGGGGCACAATCACCTCCCCAGACCTACTGGCCACACTGTTTTTGATACAAGCCAAGATGCCATTGGCCTTCTTGGCCGCCTGAGCACACTGCTGACTCATATTCAGTCTGCAGTCAGCCAACACCCCCAGGTCCTTCTCTGCCTGACAGCTCTCCAGCCAGTCTCCCCCAAGCCTGTAGCGCTGCATGGGGTTATTATGTCCCATGTGCAGCACCCTACACTTGGCCTTGTTAAACTTCAGGAAACCCAGCCATGGCTAGATAGGAGCCAAAGCCCTAACATAATCCATGCTCCTAAACCAGCATTCAATGTGCACTTCAAAGATGTGTTCCCAGCATGAACCAGAAACCACTGATTTCCTCTGAATCCAGCTTCAAGGTCATGCTTGCCTGGAGGATCCACACTGCTCCCACGTGCAAACCATTGTGCTCAAAACATGTTCTGCACAGACCCACAGCTGAGTCTGGTGGGACAGCCTCAAGCTCAGAGCTGGACCCAGCACTGGGTTTAGGCACTATGTGGGGCATGGTCCACCTGCCATTCCCTTTCCAAGTCGCTCAGTTCTGGCACATCTGCTGTACTCAGTGGGGACTGCCAAGAGTCACTGCTCTCTCACGAGCTCCTCCTCTCCAGGTGGGGAGAGCATTTTTTCCAGATGTACCCAGGGATAGAAAAAACTGTGAATATAATCCATTCCATCAAGCTGCCCCACATCCCCTCACCTCCAACTGCAATCCCACAGGTTTTGTTTAAAAAGAGAAAAACATTCAAATGGGGACATCTGGGGGGAAATTACTGCACTTTGCCAGGCTAGTAGGTGTTTCTCAAGCATGCACCTGGGCAGGTTCAGATTAGATGTTGAAGAAAAATTCTTCACTGAAAGAGTTGTCAGAGCCTGGAACAGGCTGCCCAGGGAGGGGGTTGAGTCACCATCCCTGGATGTGTTTAACAGACGGGTAGATGAGGTACTTAGGGATATGGTTTAGCATAGGACAGGAATGGTTGGACCTGACGATCTTAAAGGTCTTTTACAACCTTGTGATTCCGTGAGAGGTTACAAGGGACATTGCCATCCCACACTCTCAGTCCCTATCTCCTTGTGGTCTCTCTCCCAGGCTGCAGGAAGCCAAAGGCACCTTGGGCTGCTCTGTGATGGCTGCAGCTCCTCCCAGCTCAGCCTCTCCATCAAGGGTGCTCTGTGGTCCTTCTCCAGCCTGCTGGCTTGCCGTGATTCATGGCTCCTCTCCTGCCCTTCCTTATATGGGTACTTTGCATTTCACAGAATCACAGAATCACAAGGTTGGAAAAGACCTCTGAAGATCAAGTCCAACCATTCACATCCTAAACTAAACCAGATCCCTAAGTACCTCTTCTACCCTTTTTTTGAACACATCCAGGGAAGGTGACTCAACCCCCTCCCTGGGCAGCCTGTTCCAGGCCCTCACAACTCTTTCAGGGAAAAATTTTTTCCTAACATCTGATCTGACTCTGCCCTGGCACAGCTTCATGCCATTCCCCCTTGTCCTATCACCTGTCACCTGGCTGAAGAGACCATCGCCCACCTCTCTACAACCTCCCTTCAGGTAGTTATAGGCAGTGATAAGGTCTCCCCTCAGCCTCCTCTTCTCCAGGCTAAACAGCCCCAGCTCCCTCAGCCACTCCTCAGAGGATTTGCCCTCCAGCCCCTTCCCCAGCCTGGTTGCCCTTCTCTGGACTCACTCCAGGACCTCCATGTCCTTCTTGTGGTGAGGAGCCCAGAACTGGACACAGTACTCGAGGTGTGGCCTCACCAATGCCGAGTACAGGGGCACAATCACCTCCCCAGACCTACTGGCCACACTGTTTTTGACACAAGCCAAGATGCCATTGGCCTTCTTGGCCACCTGAGCACACTGCTGACATACTCAGTCTGCAGTCAACCAACACCCCCAGGTCCTTCTCTGCCTGACAGCTCTCCAGCCAGTCTCCCTCAAGCCTGTAGCGCTGCATGGGGTTATTATGTCCCATGTGCAGCACTCTACACTTGGCCTTGTTAAACTTCATCCCATTGGACTCAGCCCATCGGTCCAGTCTGTTCAGATCCCTCTGAAGAGCCTCCCTCCTCTCAGGCAGATCAACACTTCCTCCTAGTTTAGTGTCATCTGCAAACTTAGTGAGGGAGCATTCAATCCCTTCGTCGAGATCATTGATAAAGATGTTGAACAAGACTGGACCCAGGACTGAGCCCTCCCATTTCCTGCACTGGTGTAGCCAAAGAAGGCCTTTCTGTAAGCTGTGCCACCAGCCCCATTTGTTCCTCTGATCCCCTGCCCAGGGGCACGTCACAGACCTGATGTGCTGCATGGTGCTCCCCACACAATGACAGCTCCTTGGAGTGCCCCTGTCCCACACTATTCCCTACCACCTGAGTCATCACAGGTGCCATCCCCATCCACAAGCACGTGTCCCATCCCCATGCAGCAACCCATTTCCCCAAATGATGGCACATGTACAGCAGAGCAGATCAGCCAGGCAACACATCCCTGCTCACCCCAACACGGTCAAGGGGCTGTGGTGGACCAGCCTCTCTCAATGTGTGCTCACTCTTGAGTGCTGAGAAACCTGCCAGCACGTTTTCTCTTTGGGATCTCCAACCAGGTTAGTTCCAGGTGGCAAAACAACTGAGAAGTCAGAGCTGAGGGGAACACAAGGAGAAATGGACAGGAGCCCATTTCCTTATGAAACCAGGCTAAAAATAGGGTGAGATCAGCTCTTGAGAAGGCACAGGGTGCATCCCCTTGTGCCGAGGTGGGTCCGCTTCTACGAAAGCATTTGCGACAGGAAGTATTTTTATCCCCTTCCAGCTCCTCCCCAGGCAAGTTGCTTGTGTTTATCCACCCCACCCCTGCACCATCAGGTCAGGGGCACAGCACAGGGTTGCCCATCTCTTCCCATCAGCAGTTCTTCCCTTTGCAGCATCCATTTATGGATGCAGAAGCTGTCACCATGCACCTGCATCCACAAGGGCCATGGAGATGGTGTGTCCTCACTCTCCTCGTTGTGATCCCATTCCCAAATGTGTGGCAGACACATAGGCACTAACACCCAGGGTTTCCAACTGTTGTACCCAGACAACATAAGCCACAGAAGCAATGAGTGTCTCCTTAATTTCTACAAAAGAAAATGGAGTGAGATTTGTACCTATTCCACCTATGGTTAATTTCTGCCGCTAGACTTCATGGCTGATTTTCCACACTTCCATGTATTTCTCTGGGAGAGGCTTTCCTACAGTGAGTGCCATCTGCTTCAACTCTCCTGTCCCTCCTCAGCACCAAACACAGCCTACTTGTTCTGCTAAATATGGAATGGATCAAGCAATCATATGCAAGGTAAGATGAACTAAACCTGATGGTTCTCCAACCATCTCAAATTTACATCCTCATTTCAAAGTCCTTCTCCCAGCCAGCTCCTACCCTGGCAGTGGAGTCCAGGGAGATCTGTTTCTCAGCTCAGCCCCTTGTTTTGAGTCAGAAAGCTTGCCTTTCCCTATCTTTCTTCTTTTCTCCCATTCTGCCCCTATGGAACAGCCCTCTCCAGTGGCTGTTCAATCCCGATTAAGATGTTTATTATAGTCTAGTTGCAGCAAAATTACAAGTTTTTACTTTATGTTGAGAAGTGAATTGTTTGTTTTATTTTGGGATGTGAGGCTTTATTTGGGATAAAGGCTGAGGATTTATTTAGGGAGCAAAAATGTAATAAAAGAAAGTATTAAAATAGATTAAAATATTAAAATAAAACACAGAAAGGAGTGCAGTAGCTAAATGCTAGAGCCATTAAACCACACATTTTTTACTGCTGTGTTTACACCTTTTACTGCCTGCTTTCCTGATTTTGTGTAATGAAAAGCTGCCTTCTCCACAGCCCTTTCTTGTCCAGCAATTTCCAGACAAGAGTATGTAGGTTCTGACTATGGCAGCCAGCTTGAAAATGCTTCTTTTGCAGCCAGAGAAACTGTGACACAGCAGGTGTGTTGAAAAGGGAAAGGCAGTATCAGGAAGGCATCTTCTGTCTGGTGAGAAAGGCATGAGAAGGAAAAGTCTCCTGGGACACAAAAGCCTGTGGAGGAGAGAAGGTGATGCAGAGCTTTGGACACTCCAGCTCTCTCCAACCAACTGATTCTCCTGAATATAAAAACAAAACAAGGGAGCATGAAGGGATGAACAAGTGTTGTGTAGGAATGAGCTGGTCAGAAATTCTGGAAGATGAAAAAGGAAAAGAATCTTTTCCAAAGAGATTGGACTGGAGAAGAACATCCAGCAAGTGGGCACACGAGCCCAGCAGGATGGGGACTCACAAAATTACCCCCCCATCCCTTCCCTCCCAGCTGATGTCAGGCACAATACACAGAGCCACAGCCTCACCAGGGCAGGGGACCATTGCAAAGAGAAAGGAGCCTGTGTAAGAGGGATAAAGGTACCCTGATGGTTCCTCCTGATCTGAATCAGCTCATTTTATTTTACAGTTTCTTCTTCCTCCCTGTCTGTTTTGCTGTCTCTGGTGTTTTCCACAGCTGCATTTCAGGGTAGCTTTGAGCTGTGTTCAACCCAGACACTTTCCAATAGGATAAGCCTTCCTCCCTCCCTGTGCAAAGCCAGCTTGTCCAAATCCCCAGGGAACTGCAAAGGGATGGGAGACATTGCAGAAGTCCCCAGAGTCCTGGTTGCATAGTCATGTTCCTGGAAGGATGCGGAGGTTTAGCCAGGCTGATCCCTGTTTGTGGCTCTCACAAGCACATCTGGAGTTTGCAGTTTCAGAGATTTGGCTCTGAATCACAGAATCACAGAATCACAGAATAATAAGGTTGGAAAAGACCTTTAAGATCATCAAGTCCAACCATTCGCATCCTAAACTAAACCATATCCCTAAGTACTTCATCTACCCTTTTTTTGAACACATCCAGGGAAGGTGACTCAACCCCCTCCCTGGGCAGCCTGTTCCAGGCCCTCACAACTCTTTCAGTAAAAAATTTTTTCCTAACATCCAATCTAAACCTGCCCTGGCACAGCTTCATGCCATTCCCCCTTGTCCTATCTCCTGTCACCTGGCTGAAGAGACCATCACCTACCTCTCTACAACCTCCCTTCAGGTAATTGTAGGTGGTGATAAGGTCTCCCCTCAGCCTCCTCTTCTCCAGGCTAAACACCCCCAGCTCCCTCAGCCGCTCCTCATAGGATTTGTCCTCCAGCCCCTTCCCCAGCCTGGTTGCCCTTCTCTGGACTCACTCCAGGACCTCCATGTCCTTCTTGTGGTGAGGAGCCCAGAACTGGACACAGTACTCGAGGTGTGGCCTCACCAATGCCGAGTACAGGGGCACAATCACCTCCCCAGACCTACTGGCCACACTGTTTTTGATACAAGCCAAGATGCCATTGGCCTTCTTGGCCACCTGAGCACACTGCTGACTCATATTCAGTCTGCAGTCAACCAACACCCCCAAGTCCTTCTCTGCCTGACAGCTCTCCAGCCAGTCTCCCTCAAGCCTGTAGCGCTGCATGGGGTTATTATGTCCCATGTGCAGCACTCTACACTCGGCCTTGTTAAACTTCATCCCATTGGACTCAGCCCATCGGTCCAGTCTGTTCAGATCCCTCTGAAGAGCCTCCCTCCTCTCAGGCAGATCAACACTTCCTCCTAGTTTAGTGTCATCTGCAAACTTAGTGAGGGAGCATTCAATCCCTTTGTCGAGATCATTGATAAAGATGTTGAACAAGACTGGACCCAGGACTGAGCCCTCGGGGACGCCACTCGTGACCGGCCTCCAGCTGGATTTTGTTCCATTCACCACCACCCTTTGGGCTCGGCCATCCAACCAGTTTTTAACCCAGCTGAGGGTCCACCTGTCCAGGCCAGTGGCAGCCAGTTTCTCAGTCAGAATGCTGTGAGAAACTGTGTCAAAGGCTTTACCAAAGTCCAGGTAGATCACATCCACAGCCTTCCCCTCGTCCATTAAGCCCCGAAGCCCTGGGTGTGATTTCAAATCTGTCAGTCCATGGTGCCTCCCTGCACTGCCACTCATTTTCCATGTCCCTGGCAGGTGAACAAGGAGGAGATGACACGTAGTCTCATGGGGCTTGGGTGATTATTGCTTTTGCTGCTCACATTTAACAGGCACACATTCTCACTGACATTTATTTCAGATGACTTCCCTTTCTGCATGAAATGAGCACATCTCTCTGCATGGAAAATTTAGCTGTTGCAAATATCAAACTGTGCTGCTTGTTCCATATGGGAAAGATCAGAAACAGTTTAAGTGGGGTTTCAAAATGCAAATTAAAATGATGGGCTGGAACAAGATCTTGGTTTGGAAGCATCATGAAAACATCATCTCAAGTTTCAGCAAGCTGAAAGTTAGGAATGTGTTGCACGCCAGGATTTTTCAGGCTGGAAAAAAAAGATGAGCAATAGGAGGGATGACAGTGATTTATAAAAACAGGAAAGACACAAAAAGGGTACAGAGACTGATTTTTCATGGTCTCTTTTAATACAAAATCTAGGTCTTTAATCAAACCACCACAAGGAAGATTCAAAGAAAATGCAAGGATCTTCTTCATGTAATGTGTAGCCAAGCTATGGAAATTCTTGCCACAGCATCTTGTGGGTGCTATAAAAGTCATACAAGTCAACAGGGCAGGAGGTCACAAAGAAAAATACATGGAGGACTGCTAAACATGTAAAAACCCCCATGCAACTCAGAACACTTTTAATGCACAGGTGTTGGAAGGAGGGAGAATACTCAGAGGAAAAATGTAATGCACGTTTACTCTGTTCTTATACAGTGTAAGTACATACAGACCATAAAGCTTCTATTCCCCTGGAAGCACAAAGGACACAGCCAGCCACCCTGAGTTGAACTGCAACTTGAAAATGTCCCTGCTCCTCTCATTTTAATCAGATTTAAAAAAAGGCTGGTCAGGGACAGTTTATCCCTTCTGTTGATTCCCAGTTCTGACAGACCCTCCTCCAGTAATGAAAGGATGAGTGAGGGAAAACCCCCAGCCACTGACATCACCCTTTCCCTGGGGGTGCTGGCCGGATGCAGTAGGCTGACTGGAGGTCACTCTGTATGTCCCAGGATTCAACAAACAGCCTTGCTTTGCCACACTTTGAGTTCCCCAAGGTGATCCCTGGGTGCTGCTTGGAGCCAGCAGAATGGACTAGAGACTGTAGAGGTCCATTCTGACCTGATTTATTCCATCAGTCTATGATCCAGTGTTTATTTGAAGCTGTGGTTGGAGTCCTCCATTGCTTCTTTGACAGTGGATTGGTCCATCCCCACAGGGTTAAATCCCCAGTAAACCAACAGAGAATTTTGGTGTGACCAAACCACAACCACACCCTGTGAGCTTATGTTTAAGTTCATAGAAACATAGAATAGTTTGGGTTAGAAGGTACATGTAAAAGTCCTCTAGTCCAACCTCCCTGCAATGAGAAAGGCCATTTTCAACTAGATCAGGTTGCTCATAGCCTTGTCCAACTTGATCTTGAACGTTTCAAGGGATGGGACATCTACCACCTCACTGAGCAACCTGCTCAGTGTTTCACCACCCTCATTGTAAAAAATGTCTTAATTATATCCAGTCTATATCTACCCTCTTTCAGTACTGAACCATTGTCCCTGGTCCTATTGCAATAAGCCCTGCTAAATACTTTGTTCTCATCTTTCTTATAGGCCCCCTTTAGGTACTGAAAACCTGTAATTAGGTGTCACCAGAGCCTCCTCCAGGCTGAACAAGCCGAACTCTTTCAGCCTGTCTTCACATTGGAGGTGTTCCAGCCCTCTGACCATGTCTGTGGCCCTCCTCTGGACCAGCTCTAACAGCTCTATGTCTTTCCTATACTGGGGACTCCAGAGTTGGATGCAGCACTCCAGGTGGGGTTTCTAAGAGAGAAATAGAGGGGCAGAATCACATCCCTTGGCCTGCTGGTCACACTTCTTTTGATGCAGAAAATGGACATTGAACCTTGACCAGTACCCTCTAGATGTAACCATCCAAGCTATTCCTCATCCACTGAACAGTCCACCTGTCAAATCCATAGCTATGCAGTTGAAAGAGAAGGATGTTGTAGGGAACTGTGTCAAAGGCCTTACAGAAATCCAGATAAAGGAGATCTGTTGTTCTTCCCTTGTCCACTGATGTAGTCACTCTATTGTAGAAGGCCACTAGGTTGTTCAGGCAAGACCTGCTCCTGGTGAAGCCATGCTGGCTGTCATGAACTGCCTCCCTATCCTCCATGTGCCTTAGCATAGATTCTAGGAGGATCTGTTCTATGATCTTCCCAGGGACAGAGGTGAGGCTGACAGGTCAGTAGTTACCAGGGCCCTCCTTTCCATCCTTTTTTAAAATGGGTGCAATGTTTCCCATTTCCCAGTCACCAGGGACTTCACTTGATTGCCATGGCTTTATCCTGGAGAGTGGCTTGGCAACTACATCAGCCAATTGCCTCAGGACTCTGCGATGCATCTCTTTAGGTCCCGTAGACTTAATGCATATTCAAATTCCTCAGGTGGTCACAAACCTGATCTTCTCTTAGCTTCTCCAATCCCTACCTTGCAGTCCATCCAAGATAACTGTATAGATTATATTCATGTCCCTGGGATGCTCCTGCATAATTTATTGGTGTAGACACAGCCTGTGTATCATAGAATCACAGAATCACAGAATCGTAGGGGTTGGAAGGGACCTCGAGAGATCAGCGGGTCCAACCCCCCTGCCAAAGCAGCTCCCTAGCTCATATTGCACAGATAGGCGTCCAGACGAGTCTTGAATATCTCCAGTGAAGGAGACTCCACCACCTCCCTGGGCAGCCTGTCCCAGGGCTCTGTCACCCTCACTGGGTAAAAGTTCTTCCGCATGTTGGTGCGGAACTTCCTGTGCTCCAATTTACAGCCATTGCCCCTTGTCCTGTCCCCACAGACCACTGAAAAGGGGCTGGCCAATTCCACCTGCATCCCATACTTAAGACGTTTATAAACATTAATCAGATCCCCCCTCAGTCTTCTTTTCTCCAGGCTGAACAGCCCCAGCTCACTCAGCCTTTCCTCATACGGGAGATGTTCCAGGCCCTTAATCATCTTCGTAGCCCTTCTCTGGACTCTCTCCAGGAGATCCCTGTCTGTTTTATACCAGGGAGCCCAGAACTGGACACAATACTCCAGGTGGGGCCTGACCAGGGCAGAGTAGAGGGGGAGGATCACCTCCTTCCACCTGCTGGCCACACTCTTCCTGATGCCCCCCAGGATCCCATTGGCCCTCTTAGCCCCCAGGGCACACTGCTGGCTCATGGCCAACCTGTCATCAACCAGGACCCCCATGTCCTTCTCCACAGAGCTCTTCTCCAGCAGGTCATCCCCCAGCCCGTACTGATTCCAGCAGTTATTCCTTCCCAGGTGCAAGACTCTACACTTGCTTTTATTAAACCTCATCTGGTATCCTCTCACCTGCAGCCATAGTGTGACAGCATCAAGGCCAAACTCCACACACAGCAGCATGTTGGATAAGGTGTGTTCAGCAGTGATTTAAGACCCCAGGGTTCCTCACTGCCTATAACTGTCTGGACATGCATGGAGAAGATAGCATTTTCCATCTGATCCAACCCTGTTGCTGATGTTCCCGAGCTCTGATGATCACTCAGCATTGATTACTCATTCAGTCTCTCTTGGAGCATGTGCCTCTCTTCCTCCATGCCCTCAAGTTCTATCTTGCCCCAGGGGAATTGCAGCACAGCTTGGCTTTAACCAAAATAAACTGTCCTGGCACGAGGTCCTGTTTTTCAAGATAGATCTTTAAAATAACAAGAAATGTTCCCCTTTCCTTGCTCTTACAAGCAGCATGGGCTCCATTGTGAAAGCTTCAAGGATTGTCACCTACAACACCACAGTGACCCCAGAGTACCCATCTATTTTCTCATGAAAGGGGATTCTGTAGCTGATGGAGATTTAGAAGTTGAAAACAGAAAAGATTTTCCATGGCTTGTCAACTTGGGGAAAAACCAGAGGGACAAAGACAGCTTGAGGCTTATAAGCTGTAAAAGAAACACTCAGCCCATCTGATTTTAAGTGCTTTAGACCTTATATCAATATTGTTCTTCCATCAGTGGGAAGGGGGGGGGGGGGAGGGGGGGGAGGAGGGGGGGAGCGTAGGAAAAGAGGCTCATCTACCCCAACAGCAAAAGAAATCTTTTGGAAACAACAACAAAACCACAGGCCTGGGTAATCCCTGTTAATAAAAACAAAGCTGGATCTCAGATTGTATGTACAAGCTGGAATCAGGCAAATTTATTCCCGTGGTGCTGTGAGACCAAAGAGATATCAAAGTGGCCACAGAAGCATTTTGGAAGCTCCCCAAGCGCATCCTTTTGTCGTCTTCTCTTTTCACTTTTAATTTGAAGGGATGGAGCCCCAAGCCCTGTAACCCAGCTTGGATCTCCCACTCTGTTCCTCCTGTTATTTTAACTTTAGGCACAGCAGTCCTTTGAAAAAGTGCCCCGTTCCCACTGCCTGGGAGCGATGGGAAAAGCTATCTTGGTCCTGTCAGGAATGTGCCTCGCCTCTGCCCTGCGGTTGTGCTGCCTTCGGAGAAACTGGTGTCACGAAGCACCCCAGGAGGACAGGCCACAGCGTTCCCTTGGAAGAGCTGGGGAAAGGAGGGGACAAGTGGATCGGGCTGTGCTGTCTCTTTGTTGGAGGAAAGTTGGAGAGACCTGTTTTGTGGGTTTTTTCCTGCTTCTTGGGGATGGGAATTACTTCCCTAGTAGGTCTGGGGAGGGGATTGTGCCCCTGTACTCAGCATTGGTGAGGCTGCACCTCGAGTACTGTGTCCAGTTCTGGGCTCCTCACCACAAGAAGGACATGGAGGTCCTGGAGCGAGTCCAGAGAAGGGCAACCAGGCTGGGGAAGGGGCTGGAGGGCAAATCCTATGAGGAGCGGCTGAGGGAGCTGGGGTTGTTTAGCCTGCAGAAGAGGAGGCTGAGGGGAGACCTTATCACCACCTACAACTACCTGAAGGGAGGTTGTAGAGAGGTGGGAGATGGTCTCTTCAGCCAGGTGACAGGTGATAGGACAAGGGGAAATGGCATGAAGCTGCACCAGGACAGGGTCAGATTAGATGTTAGGAAAAAATTCTTCCCTGAAAGAGTTGTGAGGGCCTGGAACAGGCTGCCCAGGGAGGGGGTTGAGTCACCATCCCTGGATGTGTTTAACAGATGGATAGATGAGGTGCTTAGGGATATGGTTTAGCACAGGACAGGAATGGTTGGACTTGATGATCTTCAAAGGTCTTTTCCTACCTTGTGATTCTGTGAGTCCGTGAATGTTTTGGAGAGGTGGAAAGTTGAGGACAACACGCGACAGGGTTTTGGAAAGACCATGCTCTGTCAGCAGCTGGAGGCCAAGTGAGATTCTAGAGAGCACCACACAAAGTACTAGGAGCCCATATTTTTGCAAGTGAATCAAGACCTTTCTGGCTGGTTTCTGTTAAATATCTATCCACAGGATATAATGGGATCTCAGACACCCAGTAAAGATGGATACAGAGACCCTGACATGTCTCCTTCTCCATCCAAAGCTGAATGCCACCTGGAGCTTGTGAGATTAATTCCTACCCACGTGGCCAAAGGTGTAGAGATGATGAAAATTGCACAGCAAGGGTTGAGGGGGGAAGAGGAGGTTTTGTAGCTTGGGTTTGCTGCAGGACCTACATGACACAGTTCCTTGAAAGTTCATCTTTAAACCCAAACATTCAATCCCTTTGAAGGTGGAAGAGGTTAAGCAAGAGTCCACTGAGTAAATACTGATTCATAGAACTTTCCTTACAGTCAGGAGGGGTATTAAGCTGAAGGATACTACATACTGAAAAGATACTGCTGGCATTCCCCAAATAGATGCCCTACTCATGGAAAACAAGTGTCCTGCCCCAGATTCCCTGACAGAGCTATAAGGGGTGAACAGGAGTGACATGCTGAGACATCAGGACACCCAGACTCAGAAGATGAGTCTGTGTGTTAATTCAGTCTATGCAAACAGGGCTAAAATCTACTTTCCATCTCAAAACACAGTCTCCTACTACTTGTGCCATGTCCTCCATCCCACAGTCTCTGAAGTCTCCAACTATTGCCCAGCTTTTCATGCCAATGTGCCTTAGAGATCCATCTGGGGCTCCATGAGCTACAGGAGGTCTGCCACCTTCTAAACCAATCCATCAAGCAATGCTCCCAAACCCATCTCAAAACCCACTAAACACCCCTGTTTAAGCAACTGGTGCTTGACCATGTCTGCCCAGCCTCTCATACACACAAATCCAGCATCTTCACCCAATTTGCAGGTTCAACCTTCAACATCTGTTTGTTCAGAGTCCAGAAATGGGTAGGTCTTCCTTCCTTTGGTGTCTGTTGCAGAATTCTCACTGACCTCAGAGGAGAGGGCCTCAGTGGTGGAGAATACACAGAAGAGTGATGAGGAGGGAATCATAGAATCATAGAATCATAGAATGGTATGAGTTGGAAGGGACCCCAAGGATCACAGAGCTCCAAGCCCCCTGGCCACAGGCAGGGCCACCAACCTCAGGCAGCTTACCCAAAGCTCCTCTAAGACATTGCCATGGGCCCCTCCACCTCAGCCTCATCCTCAAGCACACAGACTTATCTATGAGTGAAACTGCCAGGAACATTGCACTGCACCTGATGTGCCTCCCCCAAATACTGTCAGATGTGCAAAACATGGTTGTCTCCAGTCTGGAAACACAAGCCACCCTGAGAAAAGCTCTTCTCCCACTAGCTGTGGTTGGACAGATCTGGTTAATCCTTTTCCAAGGGTGCCAGGCCAGCTGCCAAGCCTGCCTGTGGGGAATCCATCCAAACCTGACTCATCCCCAAGCAATTCAGATTGTTCCCTTTAGTATTTTGAAAAGGTTATCGGTCATTCTGCTTCAGGCTGGAGCAGGATTGATGGATGAGGGAAAAAGGCAGCATGCATCACACTTGGCCTCCTTCAGAGAAGAGGACTTTGTGGAAGGCAAAGACGTGTTATTCAGGACTGACTAGTGGCTTGCCCCTCCACAGAAATCCATTTTCCACGCGTGAAATGAAGGGGTTTGCACTCCTCTGTATGTTACTACCTCAGGAGATGACCTTGGGCTAGCCAAGCATCCCAACTCTGCCAGATTGGGACCCTGTAAAAAAGCAGACCAAGTGGTGGGTCAAGCACTTCGTATGCTGCCCTTGCAGCAGCACTCTGAAGTAAATGCATCAGCCAGAGCACAAAACCCAGTCCAGGGAGGTGGTTGAGTCACCTTCCCTGGATGTGTTCAAAAAAAGGGTAGATGAAGTACTTAGGGATATGGTTTAGTTTAGGATGTGAATGGTTGGACTCGATGATCTTAAAGGTCTTTTCCAACCTTATTATTCTGTGATTCTGTGATTCTGTGATTCAGTCAAAGAAAGAGCATGTCCAGTGCAAGCACAGCCTACAGCAGGGAATATCACACTCTTCCAAAAACACATCCAAGAACATGTTGCTTTCTAGGCTCTGGAGAAATCTGCATGAGAACTCATTATCTCTGCTGAACCACCAAGGCCAGGAGAGGAGAAGGTAAGCATCAAGTCACAGGTAGTCTCTGCTTCCTTCCATCCTCCCTTGGACCAAGGAGGTTCCTCATCTGCACACCTTCAGATGGGTAGGGTCTCCCTTACTGGTCATGCAGCCATGTCAATGTGTCATCTGCTAATGTCAGGGCTGGTAAATAACTATAAGGACCCTGTAGGAAGGAGAGGGGAAGAGCAGCAACAGTGGCTGGAAAGGACTAGGGTGACACCACTAGGCTCCACATATGGTTATCCCACCAGACTGTATCCTCTTTGTCTGATCCCACATCTGCCCTTGCAGGAACTCCAAGGAGTGTTGTACTTCAATCCCTCCTGTCTTTTTTCCCTGTTTAAAAGGCAATCCAGCAGCTGCTCAGATTCTGTGCATCCAGCATTTGATCTTTCCAGCCTGAATCACTTGCCAGATGCATTTTCTAAACTATCAGTCATAGGCAGGGAGCACAGATGTAGTTACAGCACTTTTAAGACCAAGAATATCTTGGAAGGGGATTTAGGAGTCCTTCTGACTAAGTAATAAGCTGAAACTCAGAACAAAAGAACAAAGAAGATCAGAACATCACTTGTAAATACGGACTTTCCAAATAGTGGGATATCAGAAGGGTCCTACTTAAATCAGAAAAGACATAAAAAGTGGCTCATGGCAAATATAACATAAATGAGAGGGCATGCTTACAGTTTTGTGTCCTACCAAAGTGGTCAGAAATTACCTCGGAAGACCTCAGAACCAGAGGCCATTTCCAGTAACAGCAGAGTGGCTGCACAACCCACATTTGTTCATCAACACTTGCTATGGCTTTGCCTTAGAGCTGTGCTGGCAGCCAAAGATAATTAACAACATCACTCTTCTGTTAATCTGTAGCCCTCACAGCCATTGGGTGCACTGAAGCAAAACAAAATGTTGTGCTGAGATCTACTTTTCCCCCCTGTTTTCACATCCACTGTCCTTTGCCAAAAGCTCCCCAAGCCATCAATAGGAACGAATCGATAACAGGCCAGTAATCACTTCCAGGAATGAAATGTCTGCCTGTTTCTAGCAAACTCCCAAAGGAAAGACCTTGGCCTCATTGCTGAAGCACACAGAAAGGCTTCAGAGAGGACAAATTAACAAGTTACATCAGTGAACTAACTATCCTTTAAACATTTTACTGCTTCCTTTTGAGTTAATATCTCTTCTTGATGGGCTGGAGGCTGAGGGCAGCTTGTTGGGTGCCACCAGCAATGTCAGTGGATGGAGTGAGCTTGGCATGTTCTCTTTAGCACACATTGTCCAAGCTTGCACAGGGCAGCCCCTCCATCAGGCTGCCACAGGGGAGAAGATGGTGATGTTAGAGACCAAGCACACATCAGAAAAGATGTGTTTTCTGAGCTAAGAAAGGTGATGACTTGAGGGACTGTGTCCTTAACAAAAACTGAGTGAGTGTGGCGTTGCACTCATCTCCAACCTAGGAAAGTCCATGCTGTTGCAGCAAGGATGAGTCCTGCTACACCCACTGTGACCTTCCTGCTTCCAAGGCAGATTGCTGACACCCCATGATCTGGCTGTAGACAAGGCTAAAGGCTGCTCTAAGGATATGAGCACCCCTGGTCATGGGAGGAGGAGAACTTGGCCATGAGGCATCTGATCCTTATGCAGAAGATGAATCACAATCATTTGGTATCCAGCTCAGGTTTTGGTTGGTTGGGGTTTTTTTTTTTCACAAATTGTTTTTGGAAACTCTTCTACCCAAAAGTACTATTCTGGAGAAGCCAAAGAAAAGCTACAACATCTCATGTAGCAACACATCAAGTCCTGTGACAGCTCCTGTATTCATGAGACATTGCCCACCATAATTTGTGTTGACAGTCTTGCCTAGAAACTGAAGATCCAAAGGCAGAACTCCCACTGATTTCAACAGGGACAGAATTAGCTACAGAAGATTAACTGCTTTGATTGTATCATTCAGTTTAGCCTGCAGAAGAGGATGCTGAGGGGAGACCCCATCACCACCTACAATTACCTGAAGGGAGGTTGTAGAGAGGTGGGAGATGGTCTCTTCAACCAGGTGACAGGAGATAGGACAAGGGGAAATGGCACAAAGCTGTGCCAGGGCAGGGTCAGATTAGATGTTAGGGAAAAATTCTTCACTGAAAGAGTTGTTGGGGTCTGGAACAGGCTGCCCAGGGAGGGGGTTGAGTCACCTTCCCTGGATGTGTTTAACAGACGGGTAGATGAGGTACTTAGGGATATGGTTTAGCACAGGATGAGAATGGTTGGACTTGATGATCTTAAAGGTCTTTTCCAACCTTGTGATTCTGTGTGATTCTATGATTAATGTACAAATTGTTTACAATGTTATTCATCAGAAAGGTGAGATGCCCAGGAGTCTACCTAACACCGAGTTAACAAAGTCAACAGCAAGTTGACTTTGACCCAATAAAGTCCTGGCCATTCCTCCACTGGCTGTACAACTTTACATAAAACAACTGTGTTATTTTCTTCCAAACAGCTCATTCCAGCTACAAATCTCTGAGTTCACAACACCCATAGAGCAAACTGGCCAAGAAACAGCAAGGACATCTTTAATGAGAGCAGGGCAGGACTTGAGTCAGTGAAAATAAAGAGAATAGCTGTTTTTCCCTCCTTTTCTGCTCTGGGATAAATGGACCCCTCTAATGTCAAGGTTCATGCTTTACCAGTGATTACATACCCATACATTTTACCTGGCAAACTCACTTTAAGCAGTTAAAGTGCAAGTGCACAAATGGCCATCCTTGCATTGAACTGATGCTCCCATAATTCAGAGTTTCTGATAACTCTTGCCAAACTTGGAGCTGGTGTTGGCATTGCTGCTATGCTGTGGGATGCCCATCCTGTTACAGTACAAGAACAGGATCAGGTGGTTCCCTAAAGAATCCAACCTCCTCCATCAATGGTTAAACCATGGAAAATTCCCAAGTACCAGCTTATGTGCCATTTGCAAATCAGGCAGTTAGTTACGTGTGTCCTTCTCTGACCAAGTGAGCTAGGACTTCTATGAGTTGTCATGTTGACTAATGGAAAGTTAAGCCTTAAGGGCTCTAAAGGCTGGGGCACTGAGCCTTAAAATCACTGTGCTTTGCCAGTGTGTCTGAGACACTTTGGGCAGTACAAGATCTTGCTGTTGAGTTTTTATTTTTAATCTTAATTTTAACCAGAATGGAAGAGCACGACGATGGAAGAAATGTAGTAAGGGCATTTGAAATGGGCATGGAATTTTGCACAGGACAGAGCTCCCAGAAATAGGTCCAAAACAGACTGGTTTTTAAAAAAAATTGAAATAACAGTTTTTATTGGTGTTAGAAGGGTGATTTCTCAGGGCTTTGTTTACTGTGGCAAGCCTGGAAGGGAGGGAACACATATTCCTCCAAAACAGAAAGCAGGAGACATGCCATTACACACCCAGACAGCACATGAGACCGGGCTGCTCCAGCATATATTCTGTTTTGATAGTGGCATTGCAGCCCTGTATGGAAAAATGTTTTTAGAGATATAAAGACTCATGGAGATTTGCTTGGTTCACAGGCTTATTGCTTTGAGAAGAGGAAGGGTAAAGGTGCAGATTGGTTGGAATCTGCTTCTTCACTTGGTCACTGAGAAGGGTAAATGCTGCCACATGTTCATTTTCTAAGTAAAATACTTGGATATGGTTTCACTTTTTCCCTGGGTCTGGTCTGATACCTAAATATCTGCAAAATGAGAAAGGAGGCATAGGAAAAGCTCTTAGTAATACGAGCTCAGCCTGAGTTCCCACCATCCTCCCCCTGAAGCCCTTGAGCAGCCCCTGAACGCAACCTTCAGCTCCAGCACAAGTGCACTGGGAGAAATAGTAAGTCCTGGCAGGGCCCCAAATGAACCATTATGACTTTATGAGCCATTGTTTCCCTTATTGATGGGCCAGCTCTCATTCACAAAAAGCTGCTTTAGCAAGGCAAAGAGGAAAAAACACATTTGGAAACCCAGATGTGAGGCCCTGCATGGTGGGTGAGAACCCAGCTGTTACTCAGTCTCCACATGGACAGTGTTGAAACATCACACACAAACCTGCTCACTGACTGCTTCAGGCCCTGTAAACTTTGCTGTGGAGCTTTCTCCACAGGGATAATGGTTGTGGAAGCACTGCAGCTAAAGGATCTCTAGCAGTTTCTCTTGCCTTCCCTCCTGCCAACACACACCCCCATGGATGACATAGATAAGGAATTGCTCAAGGGCTTACATGAAGGTGAAAGATGCTGAATCAGAATTGTGTACTGATTTGGGTTGGAAGGGGCCTCAAAAATCATCTTGTTCCAACCTCCTTCCATGGCCAGGGACACCCTTCACTAGCCCAGGCTGCTGAAAGCCCCATCCAACCTGGTCTGGAACACTGCCAGGGAGGGGGCAGCCACAGCTTCTCTGGGCAACCTGTGCCAGTGCCTCACCACCCTCACAGAGAAGAATTTCTTCCTAATGTCTAATCTAAAACTACCTTATTTCAGCTTAAACCCATTATGCCTTGTCCAATCACTACACCCCCTGAAACACAGTCCCTCCCCAGCTTTCCCATAGGCCCTTCAGGTACTGGAAGGCTGCAATAAGATTTCTCTGGAGCCTTCGCTTCTCCAGGCTGAACAACTCCCCCAGCCTGTCTTCACAGGAGAGGTGTTCCAGCCCGCTGCCCATCCCTGTGGCCTCCTCTGAACTCCCTCCAACACCTCCATGTCCTTCTTGTGTTGGGAGCCCCAGAGTTGGACTCCTGACAGGTTCTCACCAGAACAGAGGGGGACCAGCACATCAGTCAATCTACTGGTCACTCTGCTCAAATCTGAAATCTGACCTGTTTCATCCCTCAGCTGATCATCTGGCCAAGCAGCAAGACCACTGGCCACCCAGCTTGGGAGAGGGTGCTGGGGCTCAGTTAGGCTGTGTATGTGGTGGACATCTTGAGCCATTGGAATTGTCCTCCCACACCCAGAAGAGGCATGTGGGACTCCATGCAATTAAGTAGCAAGCAGAGGCCAACTTAGCACCTCTAAAATGGCATCTGTGTGTAGGCAACACACTCAAGACCTTCCTGGCTTGTGACTGAGTCTCTGTCTAGAGTACACTGAAACACCAGCTACATTTGGATACCCAGAGGACAGGAAACACCAGCACCTGGGAGTCTTCCCATCAGACTGAATCCAGCTGTCTGTGCTATGACAAGGTCAGTTGTCTAGTGATGTCTGAGATGCTTTAGTGAAACCTACACTCCTCACAGGCCTGGAAGACAAGACACAGGACGTACTGGAGACCTATGAGCTCAGTGACTATGCTTCTCCAGTGGGACCAGACACCTTCATACAGACAGTTTGAGTCCAGCCCTGAGCTTCTCTTCTCTGCCTCCTCCCCTAAGCCAAGCCATGCAGATGTGTGCCATGAAATGCAGAGCTCAAGGTGCCAGGCAGAGCTCGCTGCAGGCCTGTGCCCAGGGGACCAGCCGTGGGTACACGACCACATGGTGTTGTGTACCACAGCTAGCTCCCTTGCTGTTGCACTCAGAGCCCATATTGGCTCTGCAGAAGGACACAGCAGGCTGGTGGGACAGGGATGTCTGTAGCAAAGAGCTCCCACCATGCTTAAAAGGACCCAGAGACTGGTGTGTTCTCCTGTGCTTGAGTGAGAGGGGCTTTTTTTTTTTGGCAGCATGAAGTGCTGAACTTTTGTTGGACTCTTGCCTCTTCATGTTCACTTTTGGAGACTCCTCTGCTGTTTCTGGAGTGATGCAGATTTGCCTGCCTGCAGAGGTGGTTTGGAAGCAGATGTTGGAGCAAAAAGATCCGATCCTGCTCTCACTCTCCCCAGGATACCTTGGCTGTTTGTGTCATCAAAGCACAGAGCCATGCTCCTGCAGCCTCCAAGCACCACCTTTGCTCCCAGCACTGGGAGCTGCAGGGAATGGGTTTTTTTCCACCCTAGAAAGCTCCTCAGATACGTGCCAAGCTAAAATCTACACTGTTCCAGCTTCTCTGTGCTGCTCTACACAGCATGGACTTGGAAAGCCAGTGCATAAGCTCATCTGAAGGCTCCCCAGGAGCTTGAAGCTTTATGAGTCTGACATTGCCTGGGGTCCAGGCAGTGTCTCTCCGCTGGGAGAAAGGGGAACCTGAGAAAAGCAACATCTCACTTGGACCCATGAGTATCTGAACACACACCTGTATTAGGATGAATGACATCCTAAAGCCAAGGAGTAGCCAACTCTGGAGAGCTCCTGTTCAGTTTTGAAGAAGAAGACATCCCTCAGGCTGCAGCCACCCAGCAATGGGCCTGTGGGTCTCCATCTCCATGGAGGGTTTGAAAGCCTACAGCCTCTCTACCACCCACCTCAAGCATAGCTCTCTAAAACAGTGATCCACCAGTTTACAGTCCTCCACCACCTATACCAGGTACACTGGAGCCTGAAGTTCCCAATGTATCCAGGGGATCTTTTGGCCAATCTTTTTTACTGGGAGCTGGAAGATACCTGCTCAAGACTAGAAGTACCTGTGATTTCAGATCTGTTCTGTTCACCAAATCCATTTCAGTCCAGGAGGCAACCTCAGCACACCCAGCCCTACGTAAGAACCACCAAAGGATGAAGACATCCTTATTCAGGTTCTTACATCCAATATTCTTGCAGACTGACTCAAAATAGGGAGACAACTAATTTTTCTCATTGCAGATCTCCCAGTTGAAGTCCTTCCTGCACACAGAAGGATTCAAATGCACATCACCTGACTCTCAGTTACGAAGTTATAATATCCAGAGATGAGGGGCTCATGTTCACCTCTGTAGAAGATCTTTCAGTTTCCACAGGGACTCCCTCCACAGACAGATTACATTACTGTGTAGATACAAAGCCAGGGTCATGGAAGAGATGCCATGGCAGTCCCTGCTTTAATGAACATTAAGATATTTTTAAGAAATCAGACCCTGACTATACTCCTCCAGAGCTAACAGAGCAACTGCAACACAGGCCTCCAGCCAGAGCTTCCTATCTATGACATGACAGAGGAGAGACCCCAAATCTGTGCCATCACCAGGTGTTATCACCACCCACCCATCAAGGACTGACTAGGTTTTTCATTCAAATTGAGGTCTCTGAATAAATGGCTTTTAAGTCCCTTCAGCTACATGTAATCTGTGTAGTAGCTAGTAGGCCTCATTCCTGAGACATATCTGAGAGCCCTCACCAGGATATACCACAAGTCCTTTTCAATCCAACACCTTCATGATCATAACATCTCCCTGAACAATGTTTCACACCCCCCAAAAGCTGTGAAAAACTGTAAAAATCCCTACTGGGTGAATGAAGAGTTAATGTCCCTGCTACCTGGGAGGTTATCACTACAATGGCACTCCTGTCCAGGAATGATGGTTTATAGACACAGCTCCACTGTGATGGTTTCTTCAGAACTTGTTGGTCTGCCTTCTTCTGTTTAGGAGGTTTATTTGTAGTAAAAATCTATAAATAGTTTGATAGATTCAAAGAAATGAAAAAGGGCCACTGCTGGGTCATTTAATGTATAGACAAATACATATTCACTTCATCTGCCATGTAAACCTCAAGTGTTCAAGTTTATCATTCACTGCCAAAAATGCTATTACAGCAGCTTGAGATTTCAAAGACAGTTTTATTCCTGTTTCTGACTGACCTTTGGATGGATTTTTTAACTCGGAAAAAGAAGAAAAAAAATTTTATGTGCTCTGAAACGGAGCTTAGAAGGTTTAACACATTTCTAAGTATAGGCATGGTGATTTACAAGGACATCTTTTTCTGGTTTTTATAAGCCTCTGTCTTTCTTCAGCTGTGAACAATGTATTGGTTCTGACAAGGACACCAGGAATCTTTGAGTCTTTAGCATTATTTATGATGGAGAGTGTGTGATCCAATGGCCAAGAAACTGGACTTATTACTTGGCTCTGCCATGCACATGCTGAACAACCTAAGAGCTTTCCCTTCCTATGTCTCTTCTTCTCTGCAGTGATGGTACACTCTGGTCAAAATTTATTATCTCACTATTGGTATCAGATGAGATTTCCTTGTCAATAACCCCTGCTCCCTGCAAGGTTTTATTACTAGTTTCCAAGGGAAACATCAACCCAATTACATCAACATCATAGGTGTTTGGGGATGTTTATGGGTGCTGGTGCCTGGATTCATGCAGACTAATCTCAAGGCTTGCCCACATGAGTTGACAATGAATGGTTTGCATCAAGGTATCATACAGATGGGCAATGGCTTCAAGTTGGAGCACAGGAAGTTCTGCACCAACATGGGGAAGAACTTTTTCCCAGTGAGTGTGACAGAGCCCAGGGGGTGTGGAGTCTCCTTCTCTGGAGATATTCAAGACCCATCTGGACGCTGACCTGTGCAATATGAGCTGGGGAGCTGCTTTGGCAGGGGGGTTGGACCCGATGATCTCTGGAGGCCCCTTCCAACCCCTTCAATTCTGTGATTCTGTAATATTGGATGACAGACCAGTTGTGTTAAGAGCTGGATAAATGCATCACAGAAAGGTGATCCATGACCAAGATGGGTTTAATTGTGATTGTGCAACAGCACTGGGGAAAACTCCATATTTGCTCTTACCTGGGGCTGTAAAATTCAGTGCTCAAGCATTTGCATCACACAGCTCAAGTGAATGAGCACTCACACACCTAACAGAAAACCATCAGCATTTAGGGCATGAAAGCCTTACGTTGGAATTCCTGGAAGTTGTTTGGCCATGCAAAGAAATCTGGCTTTGCTCCCAGCCAGAAAGAAGCCCTAAACATAGGTGTGATTAATCTGCTGTGAATAATTCAGTACTAATGATTGCACTCACAGATTCCACTTTCTGACTGTGTTCTCCACATCCCTCACAAACATCAGACCTTTACATGCCCAGAAAATGTCCAGTGCAAAGGGCTGCACAGGGATGGGGGATGGATGTGATGATCCATGTGATGATTGCACATGTTGCAGCAAAAATCCTAGGATAAAACCTGACAGAGCAGGATCTCCACAGGAGACAAGTACTCTCCAATCCTACAAGGATCTAGGGAGAGGTGATTTATTCAGGTTCTTGAACCTGACCACTAGATGCTGCAACCTGTAAGCCTGGAAAAGGCTGATACATGTGCATAGACAGGCTTGTTCAGGTGCACACTTACCTACAACTGCACAGCCCATGGAGCCCACGTCTGTAAGGCCATCCCTTGAGATGGTAAAAACAACTCAAACTGTCATCTCCCTATTCCCATGGAGACAGACGCTGGCCCTGGCCTGGGCATGGAAGCAGCACAACTGGGCAGCTGTGTCCATGTGCCATTGGGTAGGGGCATAGACCTCCCTCAGTCCCTCAGCATTCCCTCTCCCCTTGAACCAGTGCCCAGGTACAAACAATCGCCAAAGGTGGGGGAAGGCAGGGCTTGTTCTCCCAGTCAGGATGCTGGTGCAGGTGGGAAAGGAGATCTCTGTGAGGGTCAGGCCTCCAATGTACCCACATCCAGGTGATGATCTACACCCAGGGTCAATGCAGGCTCCATAAGCAGCCCTTCTTTCAGCATTAGCCCTTAAAACCTCCCACCGCTGGCTGCCCACATCACGAAAACTCATCTCCAGATCATCCTCACTCGTCTCCCTTTCCGACCCCTCCCCTCTCCCCTGAAGACATCCTTTTACCAAAACGAGACGTGGAGGCTAGAAAAAGGCACTGACGTCAATGTAAAAGTAAACCAAAGAGGTCTGGTTCCTGTATCCCCACTGCACCAGGCTGAGCACCGGGGAGCGAACACACGGTCACTCGGTCGAGGAATCTGGGAGCTGGCTCAGGGATCAGCAGCTGAAGCTTCTCATTCAGGCTGTGTGAGTACTGGCTGCAGCATGCTTTGGGCTGGGAAAGGAGGGCAGGCAGCAAGGGGGGAGAGGGAGGGAGCTTCACCAGCTGCAGCTGTGGAAGGCAGTGTGCTCTGGTCCCAGCTGGACTGACAGATGGGAGGCTTGCGGACAGGAATGGGACACCTCACCAGCCGGGTCGATAGCCAAGCACATGGGTTTGGATGTGGTTTGGCTCCATGCTGGTGGGAACAAGGTGGGAGAAAAGGTCTCCTACACGAAGTGCTGCAGGGGTAGAGGAGGTTTAGGGCAGGTGAGAAGGAAGGGAATGTCTCATTGAGGGAAACGGGGGTGTTTCTAGATGCTGGATCCATTTGGATGCTGAAGTGCATTTGTCCTGGTCCATTATCTCAGCCTATGATATGCATGTGAGGACACATGAATGCCCATACATAAAAATCAGTCTGCAGGCAGAGCTGTCTGGAGGATTCTGCACAAAGCCTTGAGTATTTCTGGTTTACCTCCATAGGCTGCACTCAGTCAAGCACAGCTACACATGTAGATAATGCATCATGCAAGCCTCCCTGTACAGTGATGCAGAGCTAGACACAAGGCTTTTAGACTCAAGTTATGAAAAAGTGGTCTGAGGGGGCTCAAAATGAAGTTTATAATATGTGTTTGGAAAGAAGAAGACTTTCCCTAGGGAAATGGTATGGAAATGTCCTTACTTTGGGAGCTGTGTGGATGGGGGAAGCATCTGGGTCAGAGCTGGGGTGAGTGAGAGGGATGAATGGCCCTGCTAGCCACATCAGCAATTCGGTGCCAGCTGAGTCATATCCGACCCCAGTGCATCACATAGAGAGCATCCCTCATCGTTTACACAAACTATACTCAGTGGCGGAGTGTGATGAATTGGCAACTTGGCCCTTTGGACTCATTTCAGCTGTGTTTTGGTAGCATGAGGCACCTCTTCTTCTAACAGTTTTCACATGTCGGGGCCAATTTCTCTTCTTCAGCAGAAAGCCAGCTCTCTTCCTGAAACTGCAGCTCCTTCAGCAAAGCTGTAACTCCCCCATCCATCAATGAAAGAGAGTGGGCATACAAGTTTAATCCCTATTACAGGGGCATGACAATCCCAGTTGAAAATCACGGGGGTAGATGCCTCCATTGCCCATGATTAGATGCAATGCTGCATTTCAGGTCACTCTGTAAATCCCTGAGTGAGCAGCCACAAAAATAAGGAGGCAGAAATACCCATCACCTCCATGTTGTAGCATCTACTGGCACAAATAAGGGCAGAAGCCTGCCTTTGGTGGAGAACTCTGGACTATAATGTCCTTTATGCAGAGAAATCTCAGAGAACCCACAATTAGAATGAAAATCTCTTTCTTCCCTCCTCCTTTCTTAGAACACATGGCGACTCAGCAATGCAGTTGAGCTGCTGAGTTATTAATCAATCAATTTCAGCACAATTTGCTTCACTCTGCTTGCTCCTTCTTCCCCATCTCCCTTGTGTGCTGAGAGAAAACACAGACAGGGAGCCATTTGTTCCCTCCCCACATACCATGAAGGTGTCAAAATCACCCTACAAGTCTTCCCTCCCCTGTTTTGAACACGGAGGCAAAGGCCAAGGAAGGAATTGTACATGAAACATCTCTCACAGCACGTTCTCCCCAAGGCAGAGCAAGAGGAACGGGGGAGGCTGCTGAACAGAGCTATAAATCCCACCACACACACACACGCACAACCTCGTTGCAGCTCTGCTCCCCCTTACATGCATCATGCCCTGGGGATGACGTGGTTCCCACAGGGATGCACAGGCTGTCCTGCCCCTACATCCCCTTTCAGGGGGGAAAGACCAACCCATATATTCCAGCTTGTCAGACAGGCTGTGGGATTTTGGCTGTCCTCATTTTAACAGTCTGGAGGCACATAAACAGGAGTGTTTAGCAGGTAGGTGCTCAGCACATCAGGGGGAAAACCTCACCCTTAAAGGAGATGTGAGTTCTGACATCTGAAAAGAGAGACATCCGAATTCCTGAGCCCTCTTTCAAAGCAGAGCCCAAAATCCCCCGTGGGAGTAACACTCTAACAAACACACAAAGCCCACATTGTTTGGGCTTTCCTTTCCACCATGGATTGTTATAGCAGGTTTCTACAAATGCTCAGTTGCTAAATTTAGGGGGAGGTGAGACAACACATTACTGATGCATGCCCTTTAACAAACCTCCTGTGACATGTAAGGTAAAGTCTATGGCCCCTTCTGAGGAGTGTCTGCTGCTTCTTAGCAAGATTATCTGTTGTAAGGACCCTGCCATCCCTTCTTGCTCTCTTTTACTTCCCCTCCAGTTTTCCTACTTCCTTTCTGACATAGATTTTGCTCCTGCTCAAAATGACTGATTAAGGATGGCTGAGCAAATCCCATTGATGCTATAGCAGAGAAGCATTTCCCATGCAGTAATTCCTATAGCGTCCAGCTGGGCATGAGAAAGTCCAGAGACAGGACTAGTTGTGCTGAGGTGAAGGGTGAATCAGGGGAATGGAAAAGAGAAGCCCACAGTCAAAGCACACTGGGTCAGTAAAGCTGTGTGGGTCAGAAGGGATTAGTCTGAGCTGGCTGTGACACCCAAAGAAATGATGTCACCCATCAGGATGACACTAAGCAGGGATGCTGTTGTTCAATCTCAGCATGATATTTACTGGGATCAATACACCATTAGTGTATAGACACAGAGGAACTGAATTCTTTATGGCCTCTTATGCAAAACCCATAAAGGATGTGCATCTCATCTATCAGCCTGCAAAGCACCACTACAGCCATTACCACACAGCAGTGAGGATGACTTTTTCCATGCTGCCACAGAAAAAGATTCTCTGTCAGATGTCCTCTTCTCTTCATGACTCCAGCCACCTTCTCTACAAATACCTATCAAAAAGATGGGGTTCTGGGAAAGGCCCCTAAAGCTACCACACATGGTGTATGGCTCTTGGTGGGGTAGCCCAGTAGACAGCTCCCCATCCTTGTATGCAGTGAGGTTGTCAGTCCTCTCCATAGGACGACTGGAGAGATGGATTGGGGTCTCTTTGGGGAACTGCCCCATAGTAGAGCTGTCACAGGTAGGCTGTGGCCTCGTGGATGAGACTGGGGATGCTGTGGAGGTTACCCCAAATTCTGTTTGCTGCAAAGAGTAGCTCGTTCACCACAGGTAGGCATTAGCAAGGTGAAATGGCACTGAGCTCTGAGCACACAGGCCCACAAAGAGTCCACATTGGGTATTTGTAACCCACCCTGGTCCTGTTAGAGAGACTAACCCAGGGTTCCTGAGCACAGCAGGAGAGGACACTGAGACAGCTCAGCAGGGTGACCAACTTCTTTTACAATATGAAAAAGGCATTTCTAGCATTCAGGTGCACAGGACAGGAAATTGCTGGTGGACAGGTTACATGGCAGAATGGTAGGCACAGACCTCTACTGCACAGAGCCCATCCTGTGCAACCAGACACTCCACTCTGGGGGTGTATAAGCACCATCTTGCTGGTTTGCCAACTCTCCAGGAGCTCCAGGATGGACTGGTGTTAGAGACACAGACTTGCTGGAGCAAACCATTGAGGGACAGATGTTTATAACACACCAATAACTCCACTTTGTGCACTGTTGTGCAAGGTAGGTTGAGCAGATACTTTCCAAAGGAGTCCAAGACTGAGTCATGGAGCAGGGTTGCATGGAGCAGCACTGCAGAAGGTACAGCCTAGGGAAACATGCTGCCCCCAAGCTACCCCATCTGTGACCTCCCTCAGATGGCTTTGTCAGTGCTGGGAGGAAGTGCATAGGCATTTTCCACCCCTGTCTCAGCCACACAGTTTCAGGTCAGCAGCACAAAGGGAGACAGTTGTCACATGAATCACAGAATCACAGAATTGTAGGGGTTGGACGGGACCTCAAGAGATCATCAGGTCCAACCCAATTATCATGCAGACAATTTGCCCTCATAAAAGCTGCACTGCTTTTAAAATACTCCTCTTAAGGTAACATAGCACATGAAAAGGCTGGGGGAAAAAAGGAACACAGTGAAGAGGTCTATATGTCAGGAAGTAAATATTCCTCAATATGAAGCCACCATAAAGTTCACTCTGACTGCAGCCACCTCAAAGGATACCCAGGACTGAAATAGCAAGGGACAGACGTCAGGAATCAGTCACTGGCAGGAGAGGGAAAGGAAGGGGAGTCATGCTGCCTCTGGCCCCTGCCTAGATTAGGTCTGTCTCATACCAGGGCTGTTGATCTCCCACTCACCACAGTATTAAGTTCACCCAGAGAATCAGAGCTACTAAGATGCTCACAGTAAGAGATTCCAACAGTATGATTCCTCACGAGCAGCTTACCTAGGGAAGTGCATGGTTATTTTAAACTCCCTGATTTATTAATAAACTCCAGGTCGCTCAAGACACTAATTCTTGCCCAAGGGAGTTTAG
The DNA here is from genome assembly GCA_020800305.1 of Porphyrio hochstetteri. Lineage (NCBI taxonomy): Eukaryota > Metazoa > Chordata > Aves > Gruiformes > Rallidae > Porphyrio > Porphyrio hochstetteri. The sequence continues at coordinate 4,744,658 of CM036906.1, forward strand.
CAGAGGAGCTCAGCATCTTGACTCACAGTATTGGGACTGATATATGACTAGCTGTGATCAGATGGCATATCTAAAAATACAGAGCCTGCGGTTTATTTTTCTTGGAAAATGGAAAGACACCCAAAGAAGCAGAGCCCAGTTTAGCAACCACAGCAGGCTGGATTTTTGCTTTAAAGAAGCCAGCAGAATTTGCCCAGAAGGAGATACAGCTTAGGTTCTGTTACAGCCATGGGATTAACCAGCAGCTCCAGCACCATGGGGGTAACCTCTGCCTGCCTGGGCTGCTGCTGTGGCTTTAACTGTGTATTACAGAGGTCAGGATTGCACATCCCTGACCTGGAAGACACAAGCAATAGGATTCCTCTTAATCAAAGGAGGTCTCTGAACTGGGACTGCAGCAAACTGGGCTGGTCATTTAGTATGGCCTTGTATTAATGAACTAAGCCCTGTGAGATGAACCTACCTTGTATCATGCCCAGGGAAGCTGCTGCAGACATCTCTGGGCCTGTTATCAGGTCTGCCTTCAGTCATCTCTTCTCTAGACTAAACAAGCTCAGTTCTGCTGCTCTGTCCTGGTGGGTCATGTTTGCTGGACCTCAGGTCACTCCTGCTGCTTTGGTTTGCACTTTTTCCAAGGCAGAGACACGTGCCCCTTTTACTGGACCATTTAACACTATTTGTTACTATTTGAGGCCATGAACACAAACTGGAGTGGAGCCTCTGTCTTCCCTCCATCATACTGTCCATTGCCCTCAATGAGGTCAAGGCCTCCTTGATAACCAGCAGTGACAATCTGTTCCCATGACCTCATCCCAGGCAAAGAAAATATCCCCCCCAGGATTTCTGAACCATCGTGTTTCCACCTGATTCAGGTCCACAGCAGGTTCCCTCTGCCCCCTGTGAGAGACAAAAGGATCTGTGATCCTAAAGCAAAACACCACCACCACCACAAACAGCGCCTGCTGGATGGATTGTGCTGCCCACCCATTTGTCTTCAAAAGGAAATCAATTATTCTGGCATTGTGATTTACAGCAAGAAGCCCCTTTAAATCACACATATGATTCCCTCCTTCCCTTCCTGAAAATTTCCCAGGGTATGGGGTTGTTTCAATGGTTGGGAAACTGAGGCACGTCCCCAGAAAGTGGCTCTTTGAAGAGTCCCCAGTGAGGCCCCTTACACAGAGCTTGCCTCCCAAGCAGGGACTGCCTGCCTGCAGCAACAGGAGATGTACTTCCAAGCAGCTGAAAGCACAAAGTAAAACACCCCCTCCAAAATAACAGGCAAAAAAATATATAAATCAGCAGATTTTCCCAGCTTCTTCCAGAGGCAGCAGTTTCAGGAATCATTTGTAACCAGACAGAAGCTGAGGGGGCTTTTTACTGGTGGTGGTTTGTTGTTTTTTTTTTTTTAAATGGGGCCCTTTCTTCTTGCTCATACAGGGTTTTTCATCACTGTGGCATTTCCTATGATAATCCATCAGATTTATGCTGCCCTGTTCCAGATCAGAGCATCGCTGAGCTCTGTGCATGTCTAACAAAAGACAGCCCTGACCTGAGCTGTTCCTGCAATCTTTACAAACCAGGCAAACAAAGAAGAGAGAGGAGGATTAGCATGTTTGCAGAGAGCAGGGAGGGGATAGATGGCTTTCTCTAAAGTCAGTTTAGCAGTGTGGGTCCAAAGGCCAGGTTTTCTGAGTTGCAGGCATCCTTCCTCCCAGGCTAAATTGCTCATACAGCAAAGGACCATGGCCATTGAACAGACGGCCCTGGAATCACCCCGCTGCCCCTTACCAGGCTTGTGCTTGCTGCTAATCAGAGCAGGTGGAGATACCAGACTGCTCCCCTAAGGTCCCCACCACTTCCTTGCCATGTGTTTTTGAATGCCCCTTCTGTCCTCCGCAGCACTGCAAGGCACAGGCCACCTCGTGCTCAAGGTTTTCTGTCTCATCCCTGCCACGCTGTGCTTCCCACCTCCCCAAATGCAAGAGCAGAGTCCTGAGAGCTGCCTGGGGGCTCTCTTGACCTCCCTCAAAGCCACATCCCAGAGCAGCCACGCCAAACATCCTGCTGATTCCTGCTTTGCAGCCCTCAAGCCAGAACTGGGCAAGAGCCACTCCGCTCGGCTCTGACCTCCCCAGAGCACGTGTGCCCAAGTGATGCCAAAGCCCTGGCTGCCTGCGTAGCGTTTCCCTCCAAGCACCAGTTGTCCCTGTGTGCCCAGTGACAAACAAATCCGGCAGGAAATACTGCGCTGGGAATGGGGAGAGCTCTGCAGTGAGGTTATGACACTGGACGTTGTGTTCTTGGCAATTAGCTCCTGAAACGTTGAAAAAATAGCAAAAGAAAAGAACAAGAGGTGGCTGCTGGCCAGAGCTAGGTTGGGGGGACATAAAGGGCAGAGCAGGACCCTACAAGGGATCCCAACAGTGGTTGGATTGCAAGGGGCAGTGGAGATATGACATGCCTTGTTGGGTTGCCAAAGGGTCTCTGTGGCTCATTTGGTTGGTGCCTTGACTGAGGATCCTTGTCAGAAACCTCACTGTTGTGAGAGCGGTGGTGAACTGGGCAGACTGGGATGGAAAGGGGTATCCCATCTCACCCCCACAGGGTATATTTATACCAGGAAAGGGCACATCCAACTTCTCACCCCTTGTCATGCAAGAACTGGAGACACGCAGGACCAATATACTCCAAACCAGTCACCGAGGAGAGACCTCAGGGTCACCCAGGGGTGTAGCTTGCAGTTGTCTTCATTTTTCTTTCAGCTCAGCAAAAATTCCATGGCCTGAGGAGGGAGATGGAGGGGGAGGCAATGGCCAGAAAAGCCAGTTCTGAAATGTGCAGGAGGCAGGCAGGAAACAGGCTCTTGCACACTTTCTCCTCTGTGCGTGATTCACCCAACAGGACCCATGACTGTCATTTGGGAACCACTTGTCTTTCCCTGCTCCTCATCAAACAGACAAATCACAGCTGGATCCCATCAGCAGAGGCCACCATATGGCAGCTGCCTGATCCCCTTCCCTGTATAAGCACGCAGATCGGGAGCCTCTTCAGAGGCAGGGCCACATGCTAATGGTGGCCCTTGGCCTTCGCAGTCCTTGGAGGACAGTGAATGACAGCCCAGTGGGAAGCAGGTGTGATCTCTAGCAGTTGGCAGAGGGCGCTGACTGCTCTCTGCTGAGCTGCTTAGGTCAGGTAGGTGCAGCTGCCTCCAGGCCCTGCTGAGGTGCTGTTACAGAGACAGCTGGACCATCTTTTATGGCCTCTGTTGCCCACACTGAGAGTCAGGCAATCAGCCCTGTGGGTGTTGAACATGAGCAGGGGCAGTGGTCCAAGCCTTCCTTCTCCAGGTAGAAGCAACTCACATTTCTTTGCCTCTTTGGTGTTTCTGCCCCAGAAATGCATGACAGGGACACCTATTGTGCAATCTAGTGCTCACTGCGGAGGACTCTCATCTTGCTCTACAGCCCCTCCAGCTGCCACCTTAGTCTTTGATCTCCCACACATTCCAGCAGAGCATACCTGGATCATAGGATCACAGAATGGTCTGGGTTGGAAGGGACCCCAAGGGTCATAGAGTTCCAAACCCCCTGCCACAGGCCCAGCCACCAACCTCCAGGCCTGGATTGCCCAGGGCCCCATCCAACCTGGCCTTGGATAACAAAGCAAAGAGCAGAGAATGATCTCTCAGTAGCCCAGCAGTAAAGTTGCTTCCTGAGCTGGTGATGGATAAGGACTGAGTGAAGAACATGGAGCAACCCACAGCACTGATCCCCTGTGAACTCCCTTTTTCCTGCAGACCCTACTGTGCCGACCCAAGCCTCTCTCTGCCACAGGTTTGCTGCACCCACCTGAGTTCCAGCATCAAAAGGTCACAAAGGTTGTCAGAGGGCTGGAGCACCTCTCCTCTGAAGACAAGCTGAGAGAATTGGGCTTGATCAGCATGGAGAAGAGAAGGCTCTGGGAAACCTCATTGCAGCCTTACAGTACCTGAAGGGGCCTACGGGAGAGCTTGGGAGGAACTGTTTATCAGGGACTGTAGTGACAGGACAAGGGGCAATGGGTTTAAACTGAAAGAGGACAGATTTAGGTTAGACATTAGGAAGAAATTCTTCCCTCTGAGGATGGTGATACATTAGAACAGTCTGCTCGGAGAAGCTGTGGATGCCTCCTCTTTGACAGTGTTCAAGGCCAGGTTGGATGGGGCTTTGGGCAACCTGGTCTAGTGGAGGGTGTCCCTGGCCATGGCAGGAGGGTTGGAACTAGATGATCTTTGAGGTCCCTTGCAATTCAAACCATTGTGTGATTCTATGATCCCTGCAGGGGCCAATTTTGAATCAGATTAAATAAATGGAGTCCTGCAGGGTCAAATCCAGCCTTTGAGCTCCTTCCCATGACTGCCCACAAGATTCCCCACCCTCGTGCATCACTGGCAAGGAAATGGTCACCCATAGCACAAGCAGGATCAAAGCTGGATGTAGGAAAAGGAGTTTTTCCTGGCCCTTCTCAATTCTACAAACTCAGAACATCTACAAGTTGTTCCCACCAAATACTAGCTTCTCTCCCCTCTCCTCACTGCTGGCAGTGGGTTGTAAAACTTAGGGCAGGTGCTTTTATCCATCAGGCAGCACCTGCCAGATCCCTGCTCTGCTCCATTACAGCCCGTGGCAGGGCTGGGATAGAAGCCAGTGTTTTGTTCCTCGTCCTTTGACAAAGTTCCCACACTGCTGTCCAAGCTTTCCTTCCAGGGGAAGGCAACATACACATCCCACTCATTAACAATAAGGAAGCATGATGGGACTGAAGACCAAACCATTTGCAAGGAAGGAAATTCCTACACATTTGGGGAGAGTCTCAGTGTCCATAGGTTTCCTCCTAAACCAAATGCCATGTGGTGTTTTCCTGGCAGTTATTCTCTGTAAAAGGAACAGGAACTGGCTGCCCAGAGAGGTGGTGGATGCCCCGTCCCTGGAGGTGTTCAAGGCCAGGTTGGATGGAGCCCTGGGCAACCTTGTGTAGATCCAGGCCCGAGGTTGGTGGCCCTGCCTGTGGCAGGGGGGTTGGAGCTCTCTGATACTTGGGGTCCCTTCCAACTCATACCATTCTATGATTCTATGATTCTGTGATTCTGGAAGGGGGTCCAGCACATCAACTTCTCCACCCTTGGTGCATTTGTGAGAATAAACAAAATGCTTTGTGTGAGTTCTGCATCTGACTCACAGCATCCCACAATAGCCCTAAAGACCACCTAGAATTTAGGACTCCTGAGCAGTGCATATTATAGGGACATCTATGAGTGTTTTCCAGCATTTATTAAGTTCTGAGGCTCTTTTGGGGAAGATTTTTCTAGAAGGATAAAATGGATGTAGACTCTCCTTCATGCCATTAACTTTATCTGCCATGGAAAAGGGTTTATGCAGGTGGCAGGAGGCAGAGCCCATCTCAAGGTGCCACTCCATCAAGCCTGCAGCTGCATCAGCTGGGAATCTCCCCTGAAAGCAGTATTCTAAGGACAGGCTTGTGCTTGTGTGTGTTTGTTGTGACTGTGGGCATTACTTGCTCCTATTTCTCCTACTTCTTGGTACAGGAGCAAGATAGTGGGAAAATGTCTCAGGAACATGTGTTTTGGAGGCAAAATGGGAGAATGTTCAATGGGAGAATGTTATATGAGTATGTGAATTCACTTTCTGTGGAGCTGATGATAGAAAGAGGATTCCCAGACAGGCCAGTGAAAATACTACCCTTCAGTGTCCTCTGTGTAGTGAGAATCCCACTCTTTGGTTTCCTCCATGCAGGCATGGTAAAGGCTCCTCAATTTTCTGAGCTCTGATTCCATTGCATCTGGATCCAAGAACTTACTGGGTAGATCTCCTTCACCTTTGAAGAAGATAATAATTGATGAGAATCTGTTCAGAAAAACAGAGTTTACCTTCAATATCCTAAAAAAAACCCTCAGGTGTGTTCAGATATTGGATTCTGGCTTGGATAATTACAGAGGTGGTCAACAGAGATATCTTGAAAGCAGATCCAGCCATGTGTCTTGAGCACATCTGAGAGGTGCAATAGTTTGTCACACTGTGCCCAATCTCAATCTCTTCCCCTGCAGCAGGGGATCAAGGGACACTCACCTCCCCTTTTTGAATAGGCCTGGAAAGTATACCCTTCTCCCAACAAAAGTGGAGAAGACATCTCCCCAGGATGGGGTGTGGTATCAGCTTTGTACCCACCTCCTTCAGAGCCGTCTGCCCTCCTGCTTTGCTGCTCTGTGCCACAGACGACTTTAAAACAGAACCATGGCCCTCTGCTATTAAGGGGTTAAGGGACTGCTAGGAGTTATTATGGGCCAGTAACATCCTTCACTGTCCTAACTATTATTACTTTTCCTGTGTGCTAATTTCAACTGAGCCAATACCTTCTTCCACCTCCAATCTCAAGACACTCAATGCAGTATTTAGTACTGTTGCATATTCAGCAACCAAGCTTGAAAGTTTTCCACTTACTAAAGCTTCATTTCTTTTAAATTCCCTTCCCCCTCCCCCTGGGAGGCTGATAAATGACTGAAAATCAAGCTAGGATAGAAGCTCTTCATTCATCAGCTACGGTTGCAACTCCTCCTGAAGTCAAGTGTGGGAACCGTGTCTGGGACAAAGCATGGCCCTGAGCCCGGACGTGCCTTCTCCACCTTAACAGCAGCATCTGCTTCCCAATATGGCATGCTCTGCACTATCTCAGGCACAACTTGAAACTCTGCAGCTGTTGCCACTCCAAGTCTAGCTCTAAATCCAGCGAGGAGGGAGAGGCTGGGATAGTGGGGGAGTGCAGGGAACTCATTATTCTGTGCACAGGGGTGGGAACAAAGCTCACATGCATCATGGAATAGCACAAAAACAAGACAGTCCTTCACACAGGAAGGGCCAGGCAGTCCCTGAGAAGGTGAACAGAATGTAGGTACCAGTATCTCATCCTGGAGAAAAGCCTCCTCTTTCTTTCAGTCCTGCATTTGCACCTTCCAAGGGCGATTCCCTAAGTAGAAAGTTTTGTTGACAGGCTGGGGCGAGCTTAAGCATTTGCCACCACAGGCAATAAGAATCACAGAATCCCAAGGTTGGAAAAGACCTTTGAAGATCATCAAGTCCAACCATTCCCATCCTAAACTAAACCATATCCCTAAGCACCTCATCTATCCATCTGTTAAACACATCCAGGGATGGTGACTCAACCCCCTCCCTGGGCAGCCTGTTCCAGGCCCTCACAACAATTTCAGTGAAAGATTTTTTCCTAACATCTGATCTGACCCTGCCCTGGTGCAGCTTTGTGCCATTTCCCCTTGTCCTATCTCCTGTCACCTGGCTGAAGAGACCATCTCCCACCTCTCTACAACCTCCCTTCAGGTAGTTGTAGGTGGTAATAAAGTCTCCCCTCAGCCTCCTCTTCTCCAGGCTGAACAGCCCCAGCTCCCTCAGCCGCTCCTCATAGGATTTGCCCTCCAGCCCCTTCCCCAGCCTGGTTGCCCTCCTCTGGACTCGCTCCAGGACCTCCATGTCCTTCTTGTGGTGAGGAGCCCAGAACTGGACACAGTACTCGAGGTGCAGCCTCACCAATGCTGGGTACAGGGGCACAATGATAGGGTCCAGGTTCACCCACCCTGCCCAACACTGGACTATAGGCTGATTTCTTCTCTCTCATTCTTCCCCTTGTTCAACTCCAAAGATGGAAGGAAGTGAAGGCAAGTTTATTACCCAGACAGGACTTGTGGAGGCCTTCCAATCAAACTTGCTTTCCCACTGATAAGGAAGTGAAGAGCAGATGAGATCCCAGGCACATGCCAGAGCAGGAAGTCAGTTGTGAAAGTCTGGATGCCTGAATAAGGGGGCACATAAAGTCAAGGAGGATGTTCCTGAAACTGGGGGGAGAATCTGCCCCTTGTGAGGAAACTCGAAATAGAAAATCAATAAAATAACCAGACAAAAAAGATCAGTTCAGTCTTCCTGGGAAAGATCCAAGGGTGAAAAACTAAATCCAGAAAATGAGGTCAACCTTCTCTAATAACCATAGCTACTGTTTGTGCTCCAGTGAGACACACATTTGTAGAGTTTACCTCTCCTCTATTTATGGATTTGGCCTCTTGACCTGGAATTCAATGCTTCTCAGTTGATCCTGTTGTGTTGTGACGGGCCATATCCTGCATGTTTATTGCATTGGCACCAGCATTGTCTTTATCCAAAGGGTGAGGGAAAAGACCAGTCCAGGGTTGACACTAAAATCCAGCATCCATACTGCCTGTTCTTCTGAACAACTAAATTTGAGGCAACTTTTCACTTCTTTTTTTGCCTTTTTTCCCAAAAGGGACATCTAAAGTTACTGTAAAGCCTCCTGGAAAAACCATCTGTACAAGCCCCACAGAAGAGGGCTTTTTTGGTACCAAATTCATAGCAGGAATTTTTCCATCATGAAGTGGGAATTTGAAGGATTTGGGAGGTTTGGGTCCTTACAACAGTGGTCCAGAGAGAGACATCTTGAAAGCTGATCTGGCCATGTGCTTTAACACATCTCAACAATTGGATAGTTCATTATGCTTTGCCAGCTCTCAATCTCTTCTCATGCAGCCAAGAGTGAAGAGACACTTAAATCCCTGCTCTGAGATGTTCCTGATGCTCACAATGAAGGGAAGGGTTCACACCAGTAAGGAAGAGCTGTGTGAGGATGGAGGAACATGTTGGGAGCTACTTGGTGTAACCTCTGACTATTTCTACCCTTGACTCATCTCTGTTCAGCCACTTCAGCTCAGTCCTTGAACAGTTGTTACCAATTCCTCTCCCTAATGACAACAGCCAGAGTGTCACCTAAGTGTGCAGGGTCACCCTTTGTCTCCTTGTGCCAGGTTTCTTCCCAGGGTCTTGACAGATGGGTTGGTTTGAAGTATCATAGAGTCATAGAATGGCATGGGTTGGAAGCGACCCCAAGGATCATAGAACTCCAACCCCCCTGCCACAGGCAGGGACACCAACCTCAGGCCTGGATCTACACAAGGTTGCCCAGAGCTCCATCCAACCTGGCCTTGAACACCTCCAGGGACGGGGCATCCACCACCTCTCTGGGCAGCCTGTTCCAGCACCTCACCACTCTCTCTGTAAAGAACTTCCCCCTAAGATCTCATCTAAACCTTCCCTCCTTCAGCTTTACTCCATTCCCCTTGTCCTGCCATTGTCTAACTTTTAAGAAGTTGATTCCCCTTCTGTTTCCCTGCTCCCTTCAGGGACTGGAAGGCTGCAATGAGGTCCCCCCACAGCCTTTTCTTGTGTCCCCCCACAAGCCCAGCTCCCTCAAGTATGTCACAGGCTTTGTGGCATTTGGTCCACTACCTTCCTACAACTGCAAGGGATGCTTCTGTCTAATCCAAGTTCATATCAGGAAGATGAAAAGAGGGGTGTTTTCCTCTTGTGTCACACAGTGGTGGCCCAGTGGCATTACACTGGCCTTGAGCTGGCAAGTTCTCAGCAAGGAGATTTTGTTCCCAAAGAGACACAGGAAAATTGACCCAGGGAGGGGACAAGAAGGGGGGTGTCTGGAACATCAGCATTAGTTTACTAGAGATGTTCAGGCATTATCACCATGAGGATGGCTGGAGCCCTCTTTAGGGTTTCCAGCACTTCACAAATTTCAGAGAGGTTTAGGGCAAGGAGCCAGATGTTTGGGGAGAAATTCTGAACGCTAAAGACAAGTGGAAATATTTTTTTTTTTGGGTAGTGTGTATTTTTTCCCATTAGTTGCAAGGCTATATTTAGAAGAGGGGGGGGGAGAGAGAGTGCTCCAGAGAGAGAGATTAGGCATTTCTTCATATTCTGTAGTCACTCCAGTTGTTCTGCTTGTAGGAACAGATGTCTCTTTCCTGGGGCGATAGCGTTCAGGTCCACAAGGAACTTTTCTTGCCAGCAGCTCCTCTAACATAGAAAGGAGATCAAGCCAGAGGTAAGTCAGTCCCTCATGGAGGCATACACTGCAGGGACCATTGCAGTGTGTGCTTTGGGATATTGGTTAGAGAGAAAGGGGGGTGGCATAGGTGTGGAGGGGTGATGGGGGTGGAAGGGGCAGGAGGGAGTCACTGGGGACTGGACCCCAAGTCTGGAGGGAAAAGCATGTCTATTGCAGGAGGGAGTCCTGGTAGGGATGGTGCTGGAGAGGGTCCTGGTCCAAACACACAGATGAGCAGCTCGGGAAGCCCTTGGCTCTCCCCTTGCAGCGTGTATGGAAGTTCATCAAGAGGTGCCCAACCTGGACACCAACGCTGTACCAGCAGCTGTGAGGGTCTGCAAGGGGTTTCCCCTGCTGTGAGGTTCTCTGCTTTTGGTTTTTGGGGCAGTGCTGTGATATTTGGTTGATTCCTGAGGAGATGAGGGGGTGATAAAAAGTGTGTGACAGTACTGGTTTTCCCACAGTGGAAAGTACAATGCCAGCTCTCTGTAAGCAGTCAGTGATGTCTTGTTTGTATCTCTGTGTTTCCAGGGGTAATGAAATTTTGGGGAAATGCATTCAGGCAGGTTTTGGAAACTGGGAGAGGAGACAGTGCACTGCCTGGCATGGGGTCAGCTGCGATTGGGAATGTTTTACCTCTGTTTGGGCATGCAGTAGGGTGAGAGCTCTAGGGAAGATGCCGTTTTATTTCTCTGAATCTACTTGCTGGATCAGTCTAAGGAGAAATAGGTGCTTTCCAAGATCCTTAACCAGGGTCCTTCAAAAATACCCCCTGCTCTGATAGCAACACACCACTAATCAGAGTTTTTACAGGTTAATCTAGAAAACCCAAAACTTGCAAATCCCTGAAAGCACTGGGAGCACAGTGCCTAGCAAAGGAAACCACAGATACTTGCCTCCTAAAGGGTTGAGATCTGTTTATCCATCCTGGGCTGCTTCAGAAAATGTCTGCTCCCTGACCATGTCTCCCATCTCACTACATTCCCTGGGCCAAGCCCTGGCATGGGTCTGTGCCTCAGTTTCTCCATGCAGCCAAGAAAGCAGCACAACTTGAAGTGAGTGTTGAGCTACGGGGCTGCATCCACAGTGGGCTGCTCCACTGCTCATGGTGCACTTGACCCCTCTCCCTACTGCATCACCCCTTCATTTCTGCTTGCCTTCTATTCCCTGTGCTCCCTGGGGTGTGAGCATCACCTTTTCTGTCCTGGGTGATCACCCCTGGGTGATACAAAGCCCCAGGTATTCCCCAAACCTCTGTTACTGCTCTTCCCTCATTGTCCTCAAGCTTCTTGCCCAGGGACAGAGCAAGCACGCAGCTAGCAGCAGAAAAAGGAAAGCAGCTAAGAGAAAAGTGCTCAAAGATCACTAAATCTGCAATTAAACTAAATTAAAAACTTCCCTTGCAAAAGCAAGCAGTGATGCACAGGCCAGATGTTGCATCTTATGTTCTCCCTCAATGTTTTTTACCCTTGCCTGTAAAGTTCCTGTACGTGCTGATATGGTAATTCTCACTGCAGGGTTCACTCTGTAGATAGCCACAGTAGCTTTTATTCCAAGCTGGCACTTCTAGAACTATGTCTCAGGAACCCCTCAAACATTGGCTGGGTTACTGAAATCCCAATAAAATCAAATGCATTTCTCTAGCACTGTTACAGTCTCCCCAGTAGACGTGCAATAAATCCATTTTACTGGCTGGACTTAGAAAACTCCAAATCTGGGTGTTTCTTTCCAGAGTTAGTTTTAAAAATAAAACCCAACCCAAAACCTTAAAACCTCTTGGAAAAATAAATCCCCCCAAAATAGGTGCTTTTTCCTCACATTATTATTGATCCACAAAGGGCAGTGGGATACATGTGGGAAGTCGTGCCCTGATTTCTCTAGGATCAGAGCTAGAACTACACAGCATCTACTGCAGAGATGTCACTCCATGCTCCCTCATGACAGATGGCACTTGGTACTAGCCCTGACAGGCTATGAGATATTGGTCTTTTAAATGCTAACAGCATGATTTATAGAGCATTCACCAAGACACTTTAATATTGCTGTCACTCCAAGGCCAAGGTCTGGTAATGCAGAAAATGGGGACATGAAAAATGCAGCTGTATCAGTAAGGCATTGTATGCATCAAAATGTTTGGGGAGGGACCTTTCTACATGGTGTGGTATAAACAAGGAAGGGGACCCATAAACCCTTTATGATCACTTTAAAGTGATCAATGGCAAGCCCCATTAGAGGTGTGCTGAAGGACCTCTGGGTGCCCACCGCTTCTGGGTGTACATTAGCAGGTCTGGAGAGGCAATGTATGTACATTCCCACTTCTTTGTTCACTTATATATGTACATCTGGGGCTCCTTTCAAAGGCTGAGGCATTTCTGCTGCAAATGGGCATAGAGGAGGTATAAGCTCATAAGAAATCCCCCGGCACTTGAATTTTGTGCTCTGTGTATCTTTGGGGAGCTTCATTCCATATTTTCCATGCATGCCCAGGACAGGACTGGGGGATGACCAAGTTTTAAATAGATGGTCTCTGCAGTGTGCAGGACTGGTGATCCATCACCCAGTTTTAAGCAGCAGGTTCAAGCGTAGATGCAGAGAGTAGGCATATGGACCAAGCCACGTGGCCTCCCCTCCCATCTGGGTAACTTTGCTCCATGAAGAAGAGGAATAGAGTTTAGAGAGTTGTGCTCTCCCCATTCTAAGTGGAGATGATCCCTCATGGCCTAGGATGACCAGTTGGACTAAATCATTGCTTGGGCACCCACAGGCTACTGCTTGTCCCAAAGGGAACCAGGTTTCTGAATCCCTCACTCTCAGAGGACCTAATTTTGGGTTCAGCATGAGGTAGGCTCGTGCACACACAAGAACTCAGACCACAACTCATAGAATCATAGAATCTTTTGGGTTGGAAGAGACCTTAAAGATCATCTAGTTCCAACTCCCAGTGATACCTATTGCCCATCCACAGCAGTGCCTTGGAGATGCAGGACAATGTGTAGGCTAAATGGGCATATCAGGCAGGAGGCAAATGGCTCCACAGCACATCAGCAACATCAGCCCAACAGCCAACACTGCATTCATTAGCTTCCACATATCCTTAGTCTCTGATTGCTTACATGACTTGAACAGCAACCCCCAGTTATGTCCTGGACTGGACATCCAAGTTTTTTCTCCAATCAGATGGGAAATCTGATTCTCATAGGCAACTTTAAAGATGCAGAAGTCAGTAGCAGGGATTAGTCTTTCTTGCTGTTGTGCAACGTAAGTTCACACCTTTCTCCTTCCAAACAAAGGCACATGACCACTCAAACCACTGGACAAAGCAGGAGTTGCTGGCCATCATGCTCTTCATTACATATGGGCAAGCATACCATGACTGGCCAGTGCTGTCACCAGGCAATCAGCTATCATATATCCCCAGTCAGGCTGGTTCTGCCATGAGGAAGATACAATTTGGTGCAAATCTGAAATTATTTCACTTTGGAAAAGCAATGAGAGGCAGGCAGGCAATGCTCTCTCTTTGAAAAGAAGTCATGAGCCCCATCTGCAGTGTTTCAATGCCAAAGCAATTCTGAATTAGCAAGGAATAAGACCTAAATGAAAGGATGTGGGGTTGAGTGTGCTAGCAAACTCTTTACAAGTTCATATTAGAGGAAACAAGAGTCACTTTTGGTGCTTACTTGTATCTTTGTCAGCTCTGATTTCCTCCCTTGTACTAATGTTTTTCATTCTGTTGGCTAATTTCAGCTAAAATTTGGCAGAAGGGGATGATCACCTCAATTTTCAGGGAATTAGGCAGCAAAGAGAGGAGAAAGTCAAACAAGTGTCAGAGCTGAGGGAAGAGCTGGAACGTGAATGCTCATTAAGGCAGCCAAGCATCCACATGGGGAAAAGTTGCAATAAACATTTCAACCACAGCAAAGCATTTATCCAGCCCTGTGAGCCACTGCAAGGCATGAAACCATAAGAGAGCAGGTGTCATTTAATCTGACACAGACTATGTGGTTTGTGTCTCCAAAGAACCTTCTATTTCTATAGCATTGAAGGGGAGGGAATAAACTAACTCTGGGCTGGGATTGACTATTTCCAATTGCAATTCCCCAGCAGTTGGGTGTTTCACACACTCTGTATAGCCACCCTCAGACCTGGAGGCTTCTAGGAGACATCAGTGCCCAAGAATCAAGTGAGAGAAGAGATCTGATGCCTGCAAATAGGAGATCTTCTCTGTCCTGGGAATAGCCCCACTTCTGCTTCAGGGTGGGATCTTTCTCCCCCAGACATTAGCTCTCTTCTCACAACCTGAGAGTTAGATGGGCATCAGATTTTCCCTTTCAGCAGCTAGACTCATTCCCTCTGTCTCCCTTTCTCCCTCAGTTCCCACTGTCAGCTAGCCCACCCTCCCCAGGCTGAGCACGAGGCACACAGAACAAGCTCTACCACGTATAGGGCAAGGTCCTCGACATGCACAAAAACACCATATTTGGCCAGTTTGAGCCAGAGTTGAGTGAGAGCTTGCCAGAAGGAGAATCATACAATTTAAACTGAAAGAGAGTGAGTTTAACCCTTAATTTATAAATATGATGATAAATCACCCAGGGAACTTTAAACATGGAAAGACTGCAAAACTAAACACATACTGCTGCCATCCCAGGCAGCAGAGTAACATGAGCAGGCAGGACAGGGTGAGGGGGACAAGGGGGATGATAGAGGAGCCAGGTTGCCATATCAGATATTCTTATTCAAGACAGGGAGATGAGAAAAGCTGAAACTGTTTATACTAAATAACACTCACTCAGGCTTGTTAATGTCCTTTTCATCTTTCTGATCCCAGTGCATGACTCTTGTTCTCTATCCCTGGGTCTGCATGCAGAGATCCTATCTGCACACACCAATAAATAACCTTTTTGGAGAGCAGTCAGGACAAAGCTCAGTTGCCTGCCCTGCCTTTTCTTTTCTATCCCATAACTTGAATTGATGAGCCAGATCCAAAAGTCCTTTGGGTCAGGGGAGTGAACCCTGTTAAGTTCAGCAAGTAGAGAGCGAGGCTTAAGGCTGACAGCAAGCATAAAGTTGGGTGGAATTAAGCACAGGATGATCAAGGATATCCTCCTGGGGCATACATAGCACTGAGCTGCCCATGCTAAAGGAACAAGTGTGATGCCAAGCTGCAAGCAAGCAAGGGAAGAGGACACAGGACCTGGTTGCAGTACAGTGACCATCTGTTTCCTATTTGGCCCAAGAATGATGGAATTGGTTGTGTCACACAACACTGAGAGAGCATTTCAGAGCAAGTCCCCCTCTCCCAGTGCTGAGAAGGGACCTTTATCACAACGAGGGAAACCAGGTCAACTTCCAGTCTCCGTCCCTCCCCTTATTCCATTTCTACCCAGATGCATGCTGTACTTTTAAGGAAATGCTACCCACAGTCTCACAGCCAGACAGACAAAATCCAGCCTGAGAGGTATAATAGAACAGCACAGGCCAACTGGCACGGTCAGGCAGCCCTCAGAAGGATGCATGTTTACCTATCTTGGGCTTTGCAGACTGGCAGCACTGAGAAACAGGGAATGCATGGAAATCTGGGGGGCTGAGAGCTAAATCAGGTATGAAGAAGGCTGAGGTCCAAACTCTTAGAAGGCTTTAGGAAGGAGGTTAGCACAAGGGCTATTTTCTCTCTAAGCAAAGGTGATTGTGGTCCTTGTAGCTCTACATGAGGATGACCTGATGGAGAAGAGCTCTGTGGAGAAGGACATGGGGGTCCTGGTGGGTGACAGGTTGGCCATGAGCCAGCAGTGTGCCCTGGGGGCTGAGAGAGCCAGTGGGATCCTGGAGGGAATCAAGAGGAGTGTGGCCAGCAGGTCGAAGGAGGTGATCCTCCCCCTCTGCTCTGCCCTGGTCAGGCCCCACCTGGAGTATTGTGTCCAGTTCTGGGCTCCCTGGTATAGAAAAGACAGGGATCTCCTGGAGAGAGTCCAGAGAAGGGCTACGAAGATGATTAAGGGCCTGAAGCATCTCCCCTATGAGGAAGGGCTAAGTGAGCTGGGGCTCTTCAGCCTTGAGAAAAGACTGAGGGGACCTAATTAATGTTTATAAATATCTTAAGTATGAGATGCAGGGGCAAGCCCCTTCTCAGTGGTCTGTGGGGACAGGACAAGGGGCAATGGCTTCAAGTTGGAGCACACGAAGTTCCACACCAATATGTGGAAGAACTTCTTCCCAGTGAGGGTGACAGAGCCCTGGGACAGGCTGCCCAGGGGGGTGTGGAGTCTCCTTCTCTGGAGACATTCAAGATCCATCTGGACACCGACTTGTGTGACCTGTCCTAGGGAGCCTGCTTTGGCAGGGGGGTTGGACCCAATGATCTCTCAAGGTCCCTTCCAACCCCTATGATTCTATGATTCATGAGAGAGATACAAGCAATAAATAGTATGAAAAATAGCAAATTAAAGGTTTGCAGGGGCTGCAAAGCTTCTCACGTACTTAGGCGTGACCCTACTCACTGCTGTATGCCACCACTGATGGGCAGCTGAACTGACTCACTTTAATACCTGCATGAGTATTTCTGATGATGGAGGGAGTGACCTGGTTGGAGAGGGAAGAATCAGAATTCCTTGGAAGTGTTTGCTTTTCCTCAATGCGAGGTCACGCTGCCATTCTGTGCCGTGTTCAGCCTGTTGCAAAATGGGGCAACATACCTTAGTCAAGTTCTTGGAGACCCACAATGGAAAAATACTTAGTAGCTGTTAACCGTGGGTTTGGTTCAGCTCCATCTCATTAAAAGCACTCAGAGGAATGCTATTGCATTGCCAGTCCAGCTCTCCATCCCTTCTGCTTGTGAGCCATGAGATGAGGACAGTTCCATATAGAAAGGGAAAGGCCATTCACACAAACATCTATCAGCAGGAAAGTGATTAGAGGAAGACATTTCCCACTGCAGCCCAAGAGGCAGCTTTTCCACAGCCTGTCAGTGAGGAAGCCTTCAGGATTAATTATATTTGTTGGGACATCTTTCATGTAGTTGCTTGGATTTTGAGATCAGACAGGGCAGCGATGGACTGGGAAAAGACACAAACCCTAATTCAGCTCCTCCCTTTCCTATGCAATTTGGCAAACAAAATGCAATTTGGCAAAAAAAAGCAAGTTTATTTCATTGCACATGGGGCTCAGTGGAAGACGTGACTATGTAAACCACCACACAGAAAATGCTGCTGATTTGAATTTCTGTGTATGGACAGGATTAATTTGGGAGCTTTTTCTTTTAGTCAATAACATTGTGAGCTTGAGGAACATTTGAATGCATTTTGAATTACTGATCTCACTGAGGCAGGAAAGGAAAAATGTAAGAATCATAGAATCATAGAATGGTCTGGGTTGGAAGGGACCCCAAGGGTCACAGAGTTCCAACCCCCCTGACACAGGCAGGGACACCAACCTCCAGGCCTGGAGCTACACAAGGTTGCCCAGGGCCCCATCCAACCTGGCCTTGAACACCTCCAGGAATGGGGCATCCACCACCTCTCTGGGCAGCCTGTTCCAGCACCTCACCACTCTCTCTGTAAAAAACTTCCCCCTAATATCTAACCTAAACTTCCTTCCTTTAGCTTCAATCCATCCCCCTTGTCCTGCCATTATCTGCCCTTTTAAAAAGTTGATTCCCCTCCTGTTTCTCTGCTCCCTTCAGGGACTGGAAGGCTGCAATGAGGTCCCCCTGCAGCCTTCTCTTCTCCAGGCTGAACAAGCCCAGCTCCCTCAGCCTCTCTTCATAGGGGAGGTGCTCCAGCCCTCTAATCATCTTCATGGCCTCCTCTGAACCCTCTCCAACAGTTCCACACAGTTCCACATCTTTCTTGTGTTTGGGCCCCCAGATCTGGACACAGGACTCCAGCTGGGGCCTCACGAGGGCAGAGTAGAGAGGGACAATCCCCTCCCTGTCCCTGCTGGCCACCCCTCTTCTGATGACTATCAGGTGTTAATGATAAAGGATCTGAGACTGAAGAAAAATCTCCCAGTGGAGGCAATCTACTAAGGAGATGTAAAATCAGAGCAAACCACGGGTGCTTTAGAGTTACAATAAGAAGACAAATGCAAACACAAGTTAAAATGTCCTAGGGTGTGCTAAAGGACAGGATGGGTGGTTGTGTCTTTTACCCTTGCTCAACTCCCTGTATGAACACAGATATACAAGCTCACATGCTGCACTCAACAGGCAAGAAAGTCATATTTCCTGGTGTCCAGTGGTGCAGTGGCTTCCACAGTGCTCCTCTTGACAGCATCTGCAAAGAGAAATCTGGGAGCAGATCCAGGCTCCTGCTCATTTTGGTTTGTTTTTGTAATTAAAGAGTGAAACAAATGAACAGGGAAGATCAGACAGTGAGAATATTAGAAAATCTTTAGAGAACACAGCAGCGTTCTGTATCTTCCCCATGAATCTTTCTCAGGTGCCAGGCTTTGCAGCTCCACTACCTTCAGCCAGTCTTGGGCCCAGTTTTCCCTGTAATCCACCGACAGTGTGCTTGGCACAAAGTGTAAAGAGACAAGACTCTCCCCCAGGACTTTGCAGGGTCAATCAGATCCAGACAAAATAATGTGAACATGTGTGCTACTCTGGCTGCCACTGGAGTCCAGTGCACGGTGAGGTGATCGGGTCATTCCTTGAACACGAGATGTTCCTGCTGGGGATGGCCCAAGTGCAAAAGTGGATATAGTTAGGAGTGCTTCCCTTTGTGCAGCAGATCTTTGGGACACTGCAGGTTGTCTGACCCTAGGCTTTAGGATTTCAGTCCTGTGGCATAATCTGGCACTAAGTTTGATCTAAGGAGGGCTTTATGCCCTCCTTAGAGCCACTCAACTACTTGGACTTCAGTGGCAACCTAAACAGAACAAATTGCCTTCTTGATTATAAATATCATTCTAATTACAAGGATATCAAACCCATCCTTTTCTTTCATGCCACTTTCATAGATGTGATGAGAGGCAAGAAGAAACTAGAGCAATCACCAGACTCCAGGCCAACAGACCTAAGCTCCATCATGATAGCAAAGTCGCTCCTCCAAGATTTCCAAGGGGGAACTTCATACCTGATTTTCTAAATTCTCAGTCCTAATCTCTGCTTTTGCTCAACAAATGTTCTGCTTCATGCTCACCTGGACTGAATGAACCATGCAGAATAACCATGACTTGGCTGATGAATCTCATGAATCACAGAATCACAGGGGCTGGAAGGGACCTTGAGAGATCATTGGGTCTAACCCCCCATGAAGACTCTTTATCTTGAACTTTGGCCATTTACCAAATACACTTCATTCTCAGCCCTCTCCAAAGTGAGAAGGGGTAGGAAATCACCCACACTTTGGTCAATCAGTCTACCACAGAAGCTTGCTTGGCCATATCCTATGATCCTATTCACCAATACAGGCTGAGAACTGCTCTACTAAAAAAGATATGGGCATTTTGGTGGATCTTAGGCTGAAAGAGAACCAGCAAGCAGTTGTGTACTGCTAAAAAAAGACAAAGTACACACTATGTGAGTTAGGAGGAAGGGAGTTAGGGAACTCCTTAACTGAGGGAGTTAGGAGGTTCATGGTCAGCAAATGGAGGGGAGTTATTACCTCCATCAATTCATCACCAGTGAGGTGTCCAGTTTGGAACCACGCTGTTCAGGGGAATGTTGAAAGACAGAGGAGGGTCCAGCAGAGGCTTTACCAGGATGGGAAGAATGTTCCAGTACAGCCTGAGGCCAGTCAGCTGGAAAGTATCTTTGCAGAGGACTTGGGGATCCTGGTGGATGCCGAGTTGCACATGGGCCAGAGAAAGAAGGCCAAAGGCCCCCTGGGTTACCTTAGGAGAACCATCACCACCAGCAGGCTGAGGGAGGTGAACCTTCCTCTCTGTTCAGCACTGCTGAGTCACATCAGAAGTGCTGCGTCCACCAAAGGCTGAGAGCTCTGAATCTCTTCTAAATCTGAGTTGCCCAGCTCTTTATTCCAGCAAACTGGAAGTCTTCTGCTTTTCTCAGGAGGGGTGGAGGAGTTCAAGAGGTTAAGAGCTATGACTAGCAGGGATTTGTAGTTCATTAGCCCAACAAGGAAGCTTATACAAGGTCATCAGCCCAACAAGCCCAACAAGAAAAGGCTTTGGCTCTTGTCAGGCAGGCTCAGAATTTCCAGGCTGCCTGGACCCAGCTAGGACTGACCTTGCAAAACATTTTCTTTTGGCCAGCAGGAACTTTCCTGAGGATCCACTTCTCATTGGAAGGCTTCTGACCTAGATAGTTTCTTCCTCTGCTTTCCACATGGCCACCAACAGCTTGGAGCATCTCACAGGCAACAAGACACCTTTGGTCTGTCCTCCCAGTCCCCATGAGCAGCAGTAAGGGTTAGTGCAGGCAGAAAGCCATCTGCCAAAGGATGGGTCATTCTTGGAGTAGCTGGATATCCAGACGCCCTTAGCAACTCAAGCCTTCCCCATTGAGACACACAGCCTCTGCACACTGCAGTTCCTGTGAGCACTGGAAGACGTGCTTGCTGCTCCTTGTCTCCTAGCCCTTCCACACTTGGCTCTTTGGTAGCAGGGATTTCAAATCCTCATAACTCAAGTCTTTTAGCATCACTCTCTGCTGATTCAAGATGATTTTTTTAACCTCAAAGTCCTGCTCAGCTGCTTTGAGATATTCCAGACATTTTTCAACCATTTATTTTTATTGAAACCAGCCAAGTCTCTGTATATATTAAGCTCTTTTTTTTTTTTTTAATCTTTTTAATATACAAATCAGTTTAAAATAGTGTGTAAGTCAGGAATGATTTGCAAATTAAACTGTCGAATCCTGGCAGGCGAAGCGGCTGACGCCCTCGGTTTGAAATCTCCCGGCTGCTGTGGCTGTGAGTGCAGATCTCTAGAAGATGCCACACAACCTGCCTGTGCTTTCCTGGAAAATTCAGCCATCTTTGGATTTTAGGAAAGTCTTACAGTCCCTGAAAATGTTGCTGCATCTAATGGGATCAGCTGGCCAAGGGAAGGGTTGTGATGCTGGGGATATTATTGTGCTAAGAGGTTGGGTAAATATCTTCTGTCTCTTGGACCATCCTGCTCCCATGGCAGGGGAGGAAAAGCCTCCCATAGAATCATAGAATCATATAATGTTCTGGGTTGGAAGGGACCCCAAGGATCAGACAGTTCCAACCCCCCTGCCACAGGCAGGACCACCAACCTCCAGGCCCGGATCTACAAAGGTTGAACAGGGCCCCATCCAACCTGGCCTCGAACACCTCCAGGGATGGGGCATCCAACACCTCTCTGGGCAGCCTGTTCCAGCACCTCACCACTCTCTCTGGAAAGAACTTCCCCCTAAGATCTAATCTAAACCTTCCTTCCTTTAGCTTCAATCCATTCCCCCTTGTCCTGCCATTGTCTACCCTTTTAAAAAGTTGATTCCCCTCCTGTTTCTCTGCTCCCTTCAGGGACTGGAAGGCTGCAATGAGGTCCCCCTGCAGCCTTCTCTTCTCTAGGCTGAACAAGCCCAGCTCCCTCAGCCTCTTTTTGTAGGGGAGCTGCTCCAGCCCTCTCATCATCTTCATGGCCTCCTCTGAACCCTCTCCAACAATTCCACATCTTTCTTGTATTGGGCCCCCAAATCTGGACACAGGACTGCAGCTGGGGCCTCAGGAGGGCAGAGAAGAGAGGGACAATCCCCTCCCTGTCCCTGCTGGCCACCCCTCTTCTGATGGAGCCCAGGATACCATTGGCCTTGCGAGCTGCAAGAGCAGGAAGATTCAGGAAGAATGGAGGATGGACTCAAAAGTATAAGTGCCAGGTTCAGGAAACAAGACTTGTTAGGACCCACTAATTGGCCTGACCCTCCCTTTCACAGCAGAAAATGGCCTGTGCCCTCCATGAACATCTATGCATGCTGCTTGGACTCAGTGACCCTGACTATTTCTCTGGGCCATTTGCCATGTGGCCAGCTCAAACGTGTAGGTGCCCCCAACTTTCCCTTCTCCTTTGCTCTCATCAGTATAGTGCACTTCTCTGTTCTTCCTCAGGTCTTAAAACCATTTTTGTACAGGGAAAAGGAAGGCAAACTTGACATGGGGATTGTGTGTCTTCTCCAAAGCACGTATCCACTGGAAGACAGTAATTATAAAACCTGGTATTTTCCTAGCTCTTATTGGTAATCCTGTATTGCCAGCTGGGACAGAGAACAGCAATACATGTAACTACTGAGGATGTACAAATAGGATGGTTAAAATGTTCTTCGTGACAATATTTTGAACCCTAAGGAATACTGACATAATAATGAATATACCACTCTTCCTTTTCTTCCAGTTTGCTGGGAAGTCAGTGACCATGCCGACTTCCTCCACCCAACTGCCAGACCTTGGCTCTATCAACTCCACCCAGCAACCCAACTCCAGCTTCTTGTTCTCCAAGTTCATCCACCCTGACAAAGAACTGTACACAGAGTTCTACAGCCTGTGGATTGCCCTGATAGTAGTCAATGCCATCATCTTCCTGGTGGGTGTTGTGCTGAACAGCTTGGCTCTGTACGTCTTCTGCTTCCGTACAAAGACCAAAACCACCTCTGTTATTTACACCATCAACTTGATTGTTACTGATCTCCTGGTGGGTTTTTCATTGCCTGTCCGGATCATCATGTTCTACAGTGCAGGGGACTGCCAAAATTGTTCCTTGGTTCATATTTTTGCCTATTTTGTCAACATGTACTGCAGCATCCTCTTCTTGACATGCATCTGCGTTGACCGCTACCTGGCAATTGTACAGGTGGAGGCCTCACGTAAATGGAGGAACCCCACCTGTGCCAAGGGGATCTGTGTCTTCATCTGGATCTTTGCCACTGTGGTGACTTTCTCCATCCTGACCATGGCAATACAGTTTGCTGCATGCTGCCTTTCCAAGATTCTGGTCCTGATGGTCTGCGAGTACTTCTTTCCCCTCATCATAATCATCTTTTTCACCACCAGGATTATGTGTGCTCTATCCAAACCCAGCCTCATGCACCAGAGTCGGGAGAGAAGAATGAGGGCTGTCCAACTCCTTATCACCGTTCTCATCATCTTCATGATCTGCTTCACCCCTTTTCATGTGCGACAGGTAGCGATCGCCATCAACCCAGACATGCCCCATGATGTCAGCCTCCTTGTCTACCACGTGACAGTGACTCTGAGTAGCCTCAACAGCTGTATGGACCCCATTGTCTACTGCTTTGTCACCAATAACTTTCAGTCAACTATGAAAAACATCTTCAGGAAAACTGAGCCAGAGCAAACCAGTGTGGACATCCTGGGTATGAACAAGAACTCCAAGGGCTCCAATGCAATCATCGCCTTCTCAAACACGATAGGAAGTCCTGTGAGCTTGCCATCACCAAGCAGTGTCCAGATATAACCCACACCTGATGGGACACGCTGCAGTAAGCCAGTATAATGATGCTGGAATATTCTTAGGGTGCACGGTACTATTGTCTTTGACCTCTTTATTTTTTAGGCTGACAGTGCCATTTCAGAATGACAGTGGTGAAATTTATTCTTCAAGAACATTGTGGTCTGTTTGGAAAATGGAACTTGCAGTGCTGTTAGTACACATACCAAAGAGAGTAATTACTGTTCCCAACAGGAAAGTTTTCTTTGTATTTTAATACAGACATTTTGCTAGCAACAATTTCTTTACTGTGGTTTTTCTTTTTTTTGTGTTTCATCATAACGCAACATTTCTAGGATGACTTAGAAGAAAAAGCTCTGTTTTCTATGAAAGTTTTTGGGCCTTGGGCATGTGCTTAGGAGTAAAAGATGAGAGGGATGTTTTCCAGAACTATCCACTACAAAGATTTTACATCCAGTGGAGTGGGAAAGAAAGTATTCCACCACACCTGTCATTATAACTACTCATTTTTTTCTGAAAAATTCTGAACCTTCTCAGGGAAGAGAAGTCAAGCAGTCAAGTCTCCTCTCACTATTTCAGCTATAATAAAAATATACATGTGGGTATATATTTTTTCATACACATTGCCTAGGTTT
Organism: Porphyrio hochstetteri; assembly: GCA_020800305.1. NCBI lineage: Eukaryota > Metazoa > Chordata > Aves > Gruiformes > Rallidae > Porphyrio > Porphyrio hochstetteri. The sequence goes on from CM036906.1 coordinate 4,768,657, forward strand.
GGGGAGAGGTAAGAATACATTCCAACTTCATTTGGATCACTAAATCCCCTAAACTGCAGATGTGCAGACAAAAAAGCTGTAAAAATGAAAATGTTTTCCAGCAAACTCTGCTATTCTGCTCTCTCACCGTAGATGAAAAGCAGATGAAAAGCTATACTATTCTTATTTGATTTTTCTTCCTGGTATGTTGTGAAATCAGGGCTTGTTTTCCCTTATTCACCACTATCAGTCCAGCCACTCAGTCACTTAAATGTTGATCTTCCAAGGATAGAAAAATAATCTATCTCTGGCATCCAGGTTGAAATTTACCCCAGTATAAAGTCACTAGGATGATTTAAGAGCCGTGTTTAAAAGGTATGTGAGGCTAAGGATGCCAGAATTTCAGTCCTTGGTGGTAGATGACTGGTTTAGGTTATACTATATCATAGAATCATAGACTGGTCTGGGTTGGAAGGGACCCCAAGGATCATAGAGTTCCAACCACCCTGCCACAGGCAGGGCCACCAACCTCCAGGCCTGGATGTATCAATTAAGCAATGCAAGCAGAAAAACATATCCTAGGAAAGCTGCAAAACCTGCAGCATCAACAGCAGCTCCATGTCTCCTCACTGACATGCCTACTGCCCCTCCAGCTGGAAGGCTACTATGATTTCATCAGGTCTAGTGAACAGCTTGTCGTGGCACTTGCTGGTGTGCAGACTGGCAGGCTTTATGGGTGGTCCAAGCTGGGGCATCCTACAGCATGCTGCTTCCCCAGGGTCTGATCTCTGGGCAGCTATCTCCATTTCACAGGAACACAACATCACCAATGCTTCACACTGCCTCCTGCAACTGAATTTACAAGAGATTGTCTCTTGCAACATGTGTATGTTTCCCCTGATCTGTTTCCCTGATCAATACAATGGTAATAAAAAGCAGTCAACATCACTGCAGTACAGGGACCAGTTCAAAGATGAGCATAGTTTTTCTTAGGAGCACTAAGTGTCCCAGTTCCTTAGTGGAGTCCATGGAGAGTGATTCAGCTCATGGAAGCAGAGACCTCCCAGCTGGGTGACCCTGACCTCCACGTTGCCTAGTGTCCAGGAATATAGCAGAAGCCCAGGCATCACCTGCACATGGGGACACTTTCATGCATGCATCTTCATCCAGCACCAAAGTCCCCCAAGGAAGATTTCAGCTGCCAACAGACCAGTGCCTAATGCCATGGTGGCCATGATGGAGAGTCACCGCACCTCTAGCTCCTGCTGCACGAGATGATTGTGGTTCTCCTGCAAATCCTGCACTGTCCTGATGGCCTCATCCTCAGGTATCCCATCGCATTCACCCACAGACACTTCTTCTTGGGCAGCTGAGTCCTGTGCCTGAAATAAAATTACATCTCTGCAATCTGCATATGCGCAGTGTTCAGAGAATCAGAGAATCACAGAATCATTTTGATTGGAAAAGACCTTTAAGGTCATCAAGTCCAACAGTTAATCTAGCCTTTCTAAGTCAACCACTAAACCATGTCCCTGAGCACCATATCTACACGTCTTTTAAGTACCTCCAAGGATGTCACTCAACCAACTTCCCTGGGCAGCCCATTCCAGTGCTTGACAACCCTTTCGGTGAATATCGAACCCAAATCTCCCCCCCGGTGCAACTTGAGGCTATTTCCTCTTGTCCTATTGCTTCTTACTTGGGAGATGAGACCAACATCCACCTGGCTACAACCTCCTTTCAGGTAGTTGTAGAGAGCAATAAAGTCTCCCCTCAGTTTCCTTTACTCCAGGCTAAACAACCCCAGTTCCCTCATAAGACTTGTGCTCTGGCCCATCACCAGCCTTGTTACCTTTCTTTGTTACCTTTCTTTCAGCACCTCAGTGTCTTTCTTGGAGTGAGGGGCCCACAACTGAACACAGTATTTAAGGTGTGGCCTCACCAGTGCCAAGTACAGGGGGACAATCACTTCCCTAATCCTTCTGGCCATACTAGTTCTGAAAAAGGCCAGGATGCTGTTGGCCTTCTTGGCTACCTGGACACATTGCTGACTTAGATTCAGCTAACTATGGACCATTACTCTCAGGTCCTTTTCTGTTGGGCAGCTTTCCAGCCACCCGTAGCATTGCATGGGGTTGTTGTGACCCAAGTGCAGGACCCAACACTGAGCCTTGTTAAATCTCATACAGTTGGGCTTGGCCCATCAATTCAGCCTGTCCAGTTTCCTCTGTAAAACATTCCTGCACACCTTGGTATTCTATCCAAACTTACTGAGGGTGTACGTGATCCCCTTGTCCAGATCATTGATAAAGACATTAAAGAGAACTATCCCCAGTACTGAGCCCTGGGGAACATGACTTGTGACTGGTCACCAACTGGAACTAACTCTTTGGGCCTGGTCATTCATCCATTCTTTTACTTGGACAGAGTAACCCTGTCCAAGCCATGAGCAGCCTGGAATTTCTCCAGGAGAATGCTGTGGGAAATGATGTCAAAGGCTTTACAAAAGTCCATGTAAACAACATCCACTCCCTTTCCCTCTTCTGCTAAGTGGGCTTGCTTATCATAGGAGGAGATCAGAATAGTCAAGCAGGACCTACTGCCCTGTATATCACCCACCAAGCTGAGTGGTGCAGCTGACGCACTGGAAGGACCGGATGCCATCCAGAGGGATTTGGACAAGCTGGAGAAGTGGCCCCATGTGAACCTCATGAGGTTCCACAAGGCCAAGTGCAAGGTCCTGCACGTGGGTCAGGGCAATCCCCATCATCAACACAGGCTGGGAAATTAAGTGATATAGAGCAGCCCTGCAGAGAAGGACTTGGGGGTGATGGTGGAAGAGAAGCTTGACATGAGCTGGCAGTGTGCACTTGCAGCTCAGAAGGCCAATCGCACCCTGGGCTGCATCAAAAGGTGTGGTCAACAGGTCAAGGTGACTCTGCCCCTCTACTCCACTCTTGCAAGACCCCAACTTAAGTACTGTGTCCAGTTCTGGAGTCCCCAACATACAAAGGACATGGAACTGTTAGAACGGGTCCAGAGAAGGGACACGAAGATGATTAGACAGCTGGAGCACCTCTCCTGTGAAGACAGAATGGGGTGGTTCAGCCTGGAGAAGAGAAGGCTCTGGGGAGATCTTATAGTGGTTTTCCAGTACCTGAAGGGGCTACAGAAAAGCTGGGGAGGGACTTTCCAGAAGGGCATGTAGTGCTAGGTCGAGGGGGAATGGTTTTAAATTGGAAGGGGGTAGATTTAAATTGGATATTAGGAAGAAATTCTTCACTATGAGGATGGTGAGACACTGGAACAGGTTGTCTAGGGAGGTGGTGGCTGCCCCCTCCCTGGCAGTGTTCAAGGGGCCTTGAGCAGCCTGGTCTAATGAGAGGTGTCCCTGCCCATGACAGGGTACTTGGAACTTTATGATCTTTGAGGTCCCTTCCAACCCTAACCATTCTATGATTCCAGGGCCAAATTGTACTGTGTCTTCCTTCTGCCTCCTCTATTTCCTTATCCATCTATAAATTACTACCAGAGGCACCTAACAGCCAACTCCACCTTCTTGGAAGTTCTCTGATAAATGATGCATCAGCACACATCAATTAGGCTCTGACAACTCAGCCAGGCTGGCTGCTTCACATTTCTGCCACCATTTTCCACCAGTCCCTCAACTGGAGAAATTATTTTATGCCTCAGAGATCTTCCCTGCAAACCCTCAAAACTCATGCCCACCAGCCCACAACACACTCTCTGGCCTTTCCATGCCATCACAGAATCATAGGGGTTGGAAGTGACCTCCAGAGATCATCGGGTCCAGCCCCCCTGCCAAAGCAGGCTCCCTAGGACAGGTTGCACAGGTCAGTGTCTAGACGGGTCTTGAATATCTCCAGAGAAGGAGACATGAAAACATGTGTCATGTATGCAGAGCTGTTACCAGTACAGTCTTTTGCCAACAGTTCTTCAGAGAAAGAGGAGGAAAAGTGCAGCTTCAGTGCACAGCTTATTTTAGTTTCTTTGTTCCAACAAGCTCCAGCTTCACACCTCCCCTTCCTTTGCTATCAACAGAGTTTTTGCCATATACAGAAATGTCTTAACATCTTTCTCAGTGCAGTTGCTCACTGAAGCTCAGTATAAAATCTCTAAGGTTATTTGCTTAGATTTTTATGTTCCTAAACAAGGTCTCGGTTGAATCTCTTTCTGCTGTAAACTGAACTTGTAATAGTCTGAATTCTCTTTGCTGCCAGTGTATCATTCACCCCCTATATCATCCACTCTCCACCTGAGACTGGATAATTCTCTTAAAGTGGTAATGCCTATTGCATTATTCAGAGCTTTCAGTGGTCCTTCTTTATTTTATGCCAGTTCCAAAGCAGGGTCTGGTCCCTTATCAAGGACACAGTCTCCAAAAATTGGAAAGAGGATAAATCATTCACAAACTAGCCTTTTTTTTTCCCCAGTGATTTTTGTGCTCTGTGTTTAATCCATATTGTTTACACATCTTGCTTTTCCTCAGGGTGCAGCACTTGCTGAATTATGTCCTATTTAAAGTCACTCGTTTCTGCTCAAGGCACAAAGTTGAAAGTCAGGATCAAAAACTCAGCTGTCATCCAAAATCCTCTCCCAAATGGCACAGTTAAAGTGGGCAATTTCCATCTGTCAGTTCTCACTGTTGTTGAAGCCTCACAGAAACACAAGGTTGGAAAAGACCTTTAAGATCATCAAGTCCAACCGTTCCTGTCCTGTGCTAAACCATATCCCTAAGTACCTCATCTACCCGTCTGTTAAACACACCCAGGGATGGTGACTCAACCCCCTCCCTGGGCAGCCTGTTCCAGGCCCCAACAACTCTTTCAGTAAACATTTTTTTCCTAACATCTAACTGCACCATCCCTGTGCTGAGGGTATCATCTCCTTGGGTTGCTTCTTAGTGATCACCAACAGATATTGCAATAGTCCTGTTCCTACCTCAACCTGTCCTTTCTCTGAAGAGCCACATACACCACTATAGGGATGGCTCCAAGGGCGATGTGTGTAACTCCATGCATCATTAAATGCACGCAGAGACTGCTAAGGTAAAGCACACACAAGCCAGCTTTTGCAGGGCAGTCTTTTTTTACAGAGTACTTAAAAGATTTAGATGCCAAATTCCCCGTGATTTCAAACAAAATGGGGCACTTAACAGCCTTTGAGGATCTGGATCATTACCCAAAGGATGAAATGGTAATAGGGATGGATGGGCATGCATGTCCTACTACCACCACCAAATCTGTGATAGGCAGAATAAAGCACTCCCGAAAGAGCTTAACAGCACTAAAGAGCTCTGTGAAAAGCCCCGACCTTTCAGGGGAATTACAGCATTCATTCCTCTTAGAATCACTGAATGATACGAAGATCATCAAGCCAACCAACACTCTTTGATGTGCTGTGATTCCCTCCTGCATCTAAAATCCTATAAAGTGAATTAGAAATATCCCTTTCTACCAGCTGCCCAGAGGCTAGCAGGAAAAGGTCGTGAAAAATCTCACTTGTATTCCTTGGGATCTCAGCCATTCCTGTGACAAGAGATCTCTTCAAACCATAAGTTTGCTTGCCTGAAGTCACAACACACAGATGTCTCTAGTCTTTTAGCATGCCAGGGGATAGGTATCCAGAAATAAAGTTTGGTCTCTTTCTCTCCCGGTGCGGCATCCAGCACAGCCATGCTTCAAAGCACTTCTGTCTCTGCAGTGCATTTTCTACTGCAGTCCAGAAACCTGGAACAAGGCAGAGGTGTAGAATGGGCAGCTCTCAGTCACCCTGCAAACATAGCAAGATGCCCCAAAGCTAAAAATGTCCAATTCTGCACCAGAAAATCATCCTCTGACTCCACACATGGGGTTATCTGCCCAACTGGCTTCCTCCTGGGCTCTGAGCAAGCTCTGCCCTCCCTCCACAACCACTTTGATAACTGCAAAGAGGAAAGAGTACACCTAAGTGTAAAGGCAATATTTTCCTTCTCCCTCCAGGTTTTACTGTCCCTCAGATGTGTGCACAAGAGTCTCATTAGCCAGCAGTAGTAAGTACTGTTAGCAGATGTAGGCTGAAGAAACTGGAACTGTTAGGGATATCAGCACAGCTCACCTGCATCAGCACTGAAAAGCCATGGGCCTGCCACCCTGCCTATTCTGTACCTGGTGGCTGCCTCCTTCCTGCTATAAGGGGAGGAGAGGCTCTGGGTAAGGATTTGGGATGAGAAAGCAGGTCTGAAACCCACAGCTGCTCTGGGGTAGGGGAAGATGAGGAAGCCATTTCAGAGGGACCAAAGTGCAGGCAGAGAAATAACAGAGGAAGGAAAGGAGAGGGAGGCAATGGGTTAAACAAGTGGAGCTCTACAGAGGGGAGAGCTGGTGAGAGCAAGGATGAGAAAGCTAATACAGGGGAAAGTGGCCAGGGAACACAGGGACCTGATATCCAGCAAAGGATGATAAAGAGAAACAAGTGAGGGCTTGGCTTGCTTTTTCCCTTCTGGGTATCATTAGTCCCAAAACAGGAGCTCTGGGGAGGATTCCAGCACTTGGATCAGAGCTGGAAGACTCCCATTTTAGGAAGAAAAAGCCTAAAAGCAGAGCACTTTATCCCCTTCCCATGGTGAGGCCCAGGAAAGGGACAAGAGTGTTCTCCCAACATCCATCTGAGCTCTTGTGGTTGAAAACAAGAAGGTGTCTTGTGTGCTGGGAAAGAGGAGAAGGGCCTTCATCCCTCCACCCTTGGGCAAAGGATGCAGTGGGTGCAGGAGGGGATCTGGTGTGGTGTGTGTGCCCATGGACTAGTAGCAATACCCATTGTGTATGTTGGTTATGTGACAAGCAGGATTGTCATGGGAAGTGCTCTGTGATGCTTGTGCTTGATAGTGCCACCTGGAATGTCACATCACAGCCAATGTCCCAAGCTTTGCAGGGTGCCCCAGGCAGACTGGGAGATTGCAAGGTGTCTCCAAGCTCAAGAAATTATTATTTCACAGCAGTATTTCAGTGCTATGTGGTGGGTACTGTTCAGCTCTTGGGATCTAATAAGGATGCAGGGGGAACATCCACTGCAAAACTCACCCACTTCCAATGTCTCTGATCCCTTTTTTTCCTTGTATCCCCAGTCTGCTCCATCCCTGTTCCCTTTGCTGAAAGACCCTCTCTGTCCCTATATGTTCCCAGGTCTCCAAGTCTTATCTGAAGAGAAATCCCAAGTCCTGCCATCCTGGGTTTTTTTGCCATCACAGGGTGTGTAGTCACAAGTCAGATGAGATAATGCAGGCTGATTTTTTCCTCTGCTGGCTCTTGGCTGTGTGTTGAATTGTCTACACAACAGTCCCATACCAAGCTGAGAAGAGAACATTGGACCAGCAGAGTCTTTCACCCTGGGCAAAGAACTTGCTTAGACAAGGTTCCATCCCTCCTGTATACCAAACAGATGTTGCAAAAAGCACCAAAACTTCCCCAGCAGACACGTGACACTCTTAAGTGTTTTTATAACCTGCCAATGCTGGCAGTATATCAAGGTTTTTAGTTCATGAAACTATCCTTCTTCAGGGTGCTTGATTGTAGTATCAGAGATCAGGTTACTTTAGGTGTGGATTTAAGTTCTAAACACAAGTGATTTTGCTTTTCCTTCACAGCTCTATGTAGAGCTAACAGCCCAGCTCAGGACTGAGGTTCTCCTTTCCAGTTTCCCATGCAACAAGAAAGAGTCTTGTCAGATGGAAAAAAGCTGGATTTACATGTAGGTGAGTTTACATGCAGGTGAACGTCCTTGCTCATCTCCTGGCAATCTCAGTAAAAGCTCATAGAGCTTCTTCCATCCTAATGAGAAGGTAAGTAGCGCTCTCCCAGGTCCATTCCCCTTCTTGTATTTGACTAAATAAGCACAAGTCTTCATATTAGGATGGGTAGACTGATGTCCATCATCTGTTAATGCCACGACACAGAAAAGCAAAGGTAAATATTTATCATAGATGCTTAGTTTAAACTCCATTAATAGCAGGAATTTAATTGACTGGCAGCCCTTACTGATCTTCTTTCTTCATTGACTTGACTATATAAGGCTATCTTGGCAACAGCCCACCAACATAATGAAACATGCTTGAGATGAAACAAAGGGATAATGTGGACAGGCATGTCCCCCATCACTCTTGATCTGGAGAAAGAAGCCTCTCTATATGCCCCCTTTCAGCCCCACCACCTACTCAATCCAGTTCTCTCAGGTAAGCTGCAGCTGACTCACAGATGTGGTAAAAGGGCTGAATGGGATGTGAAGCCCTGATTTTCCTTGAGCACTTTCATCTTGATTACAAGATGTGATTGAATAGGTGTGGTACAGGATGTAGGCCTCTTGTGAGGAGGGAAAGATGTCATTTCAGGAGAGCTTTCTGGACACCTGACTTGAGGCCATTGATTGAAATATAAATGTGGGTAGAGGTCAGAATGAGTTGCTGAGCCACGCCTCAGTGGGCAAATGTGATCCAGAGTTCTGATCTCAAATGTATATGATCTCATATCAGTCATGGAGGGAAGTATACCTGAGCACCAGCTGACTCTCAGCCAGCCATGCAGTGATGAACAACGCTCCATGAATGTGTAGATCTGCCAGAACAGGTTTTATATCTTGTCAAAATACCAAACTGATCCAAACATATCTCCATCTCCAATCATGTCACTTTTGCTCTTCTCAGTAGAACAGTCAATGAGTAAGAACTAATCTGAACTCCGGCCATTAGAATATTTATTCTTGGGGATGCCCTGATAGCCTTTCTTCTCTCTCTTGGCTTCTCTTGTCCCTCAGTGGACCTTAATAGGACTTTCCCGACATGATCTAAAAGGAACCAAACAAAATTCCCTCTATGTAGTTAAAGCACTCAGGATCAAAATAACAGCAAAGATTTTACTTAGACCAGCTTTACTTCCATCTCCTCCAAATGAGGCCTCTAAAACAGGCCTAGAAGTGCTTGTTTGTCCCTACAGATGGAGAAAAGTGGATGTTGCTGCAGAGCAGTTAAACAGATTACCCTAAGAGACTTGCCCCGGAGAAGTCCATAGGGCATGGCATGAAAGCCTTGGGCCAGAGCCCAGCCATTGGCTCATCCTTCCTTTGATCTCACGTACAGCATCTCTCCAGCCAGAGAAGGACCCCTGTAAATTCACTCGTGAAGCTCATTAGACAGGAGTCTAGACCAAAGCCCAGAATCCAACACCATGATGTTTTGGATAGCAGAGAGACTGCCCAAATCCTGGCTTCCCAGGGCAGGCCTCTCTTGATTGATATTATTTAGAGTTGGAAATGCCGTCCTGCCAGCGTCGCTTGGAAAACACAGCGGTGCTCAAGACGCCGGTTCAGACGGACTTCTCTGCACAGCTGCCCACTCGCAGTGCACGTGGTGGGAATCTGTTGATAGGTTCTTGACAGAAGTTATGGCTTGTTTATCTGGTAGCTTTACTTTGTGCCTCCTACCCAACCCGGAAACCCTTCCTCTTCTAACCTCTTGGCCTGTTACTATATACAGACTAGTCTACACGATAATTTTGGTAACCATGCTTCATCTTATGACAAACACTGCATAGAGCAAACAGATTGGTATTGTCATAATTAAAGCAAACTATTGGATGGTTTATCTATACAATCCTAACAGTTCTGCCACTGCTAAAGCTTTACCTGGCCTGCAGAGGTTTCAGCAAGCCGCTCTAGTGTATATTAACCCATGCAATATCAAACCAGGCACGATGACCCTGATGCCTTCCCAAGGCTGGAAGGATATGGAAGCCCAGCAGGACTTCTGTCTAAGGTTACTGGAAACATAATAGAGGAGAAAGCCTCACCCAGTCAGCCTAGTATCAACTCATTTAAACTGGAACCACTTTTTCAGAATAGCCTGTGGTTTTGCTCTAATGTCTTTTTGAGATATAGAGAAGATAAAGCTCCTTCTTTGTCTTTGCAGTGTTACGTTCCAAACCACAGATATTTGCTCTGTCTTTGTCTAACAGATTACCCCATGCCCCCCAGTGACAGATTTCTTTTCCTCCAGCAAAGGTATTTGTAAACACTCCATTCCTGCACTTGGAAAAAATTAAATGACTCTGTCTCTTCCCATGAGGCATGTTTCCAGGCTCAGACTATCTGGTGGTTATTTGCTGAGCTTCTTCAGATGTTTCAGCTGCCTTTTGCAGGGGCAGCAGAGAAAGATGGGCATGGGGGACACACGGGTATTAGTTCATCAATTGATATAATGTGGGTTAAACACGTTTTTTACACCACAGCACCTGTGAGGAAAGGTGATATAGATGGGCTGAGGAGCACAGCTGATGCTTAAGGACCAGGGAGGATGGTGGTTCTCTACCGACCACCCAGAGCTCCACATCTGCCAGCATCAATGTATATCCTTAACAATTTTAGCTTCCTTTCAGCCTTTACACCACCTGGCCATATCTGCTTTACAAAACCCACATACTCTCCATTTGGCAGCCGTGTCAGTGGCTCTTTGAAGCCCACAAGTATTGGAGAAGCAGTGGGGAGGGTGGTGATGTGTGTTCTCCACACACTGTCTCTACAGCTGCCACCTTTAGCACCAGCAGCAGCAGCTGCCAGTACAGGGGATGCTGATGTGCTATTTACAACTCAACATTCATGATCAACAGAGCAGCTGCTTGTCCTGCAAGCTCCTGGTGGGGGGCAAGAAAAATCACTTGGTTCTGCCCAGAGTATCCTGGAAGCAGCAATGCTGAATGAGGGAACTAGAGATTCTGATGGGAGAGCTGCACAGAACAGAGTAGGACACCTGCACGGAGCCACATGTGGAGCAAGTATGAGTGGCCCTGCAGAGTGTGTGTTTCCAGTTATAAGTGTGTGATGGAAAACTGGGAATAAAAGGAGCCTGGTAGAGACAGCTGCAGGCAGGGAAGTCCTGTTGCCTGTGGCAGGCAGCAGGAGTCTGTGGGCTGTTAAATACACCAACAAATTCCTGCTATGTGATACAAATCAGAGATCAGCCAAATCCCAACCCAGCATCCGCTAGAAGCCACAGAGAATTTCAGTGGAGGGTTTTGGGTCTGTTCTGGGCTGTTCTTGGAAGTGTTTCTCATTTGTAGCTCCAGCAGGGTGGTACAGTTGGTGACTTTGCAAGTGAAAGCTCTCTTCATCCCCTGCCTTAGGGTCTGAGAGAGTCGAGTAACTTCTGACCATGCAAGGACACAAACACCCTGAGAAACAGTGAAAACAAACACACCATAAACCCAGAAGGGACAAGTCTGTGCAATGAGGTGTTCATGGATGTGAAGGGAGAAAAAAACACTTCAATGTGGCTGAGAAGAGGACTTGCAGACCCTTTACTAGAAGGATACAGACCCTGAAAAGACGGGGAGAGGATAGAGAGATCGCACATAGAGCAGCAAGGTGTGGGGTGAAAGCAAGAGGGAAACTGAGGCACAATCTTTGCATGGGTTTTTCTAGTGAGAATCCCATTACCTGAAAGGAGATTGTAGAGAGGAGGGCAATGGTCTCTTCAGCCAGGTGACAGGAGATAGGACAAGGGGAAATGGCACAAAGTTGTGCCAGGGCAGGGTCAGATTAGATGTTAGGAAAAAATTCTTCAGTGAAAGAGTTGTCAGAGTTGTGAGGGCCTGGAACAGGCTGCCCAGGGAGGGGGTTGAGTCACCATCCCTGGATGTGTTTAATGGATGGGTAGATGAGGTACTTAGGGATATGGCTTAGCACAGGACAGGAACGGTTGGACTTGATGATCTTAAAGGTCTTTTCCAACCTTGTGATTCTGTGAGGTGTCAGGAGTTTATCTACACTACATCCATAGGTGATCCCAAGGGGTCTCTGGAGTTTTCCTTTTCCATGAGACAGGTTTATGGTGAGGAAGCAACTGGCAGCATGGGTACAATGACATGAGCAGTTAAAAAGCACAAGACAACTTTTAGGGCTCTACCTGTTTAACACAAGCCTAAAGGGGCATGGGATCCCTTCATCATCTCTCCAGTCTCCTCAAGGACACAATTTACTTCCCACTCACAGCAAGGTGTAATAGTTTTCCCCCCATCATCAGCAAAAAACCTTCCCTGATTGAATATATATATATATATATATATATATATGCTGCTGAGGAGCAGGGCTCTGAAGCGGGAGACTCCGTCGAGGGACCCCCTTTCTGCGAGCAACAACCCCCGGACATAGATCCGCGAGGGCAACTAACAAAAAGCACCTAAGATCAAAAGGAGAGAGGCAGAGGTGCACCAGTGGCCATCAGCACGCATTAACAGCCATTGTTCGTCCCCTGCACTGCCCGGAGCGGTGACTCATCGGGGGCGGAGCTAAGGGCGACAGGAATTATCCCTCTCCATACAAGAGAGGCCTCTGGGAGCGCGGCGACCCGGAGCGCGGCGACCAGGACGGGCAAACAGGGCGTGGCGCGTCAGAAGGGCGTGGCGAGGCAGTTAGCGAGGCAGTTCGCGCAGGCAGAGCAAGCAGGCCGAGCAAGCCTCCCCTCCTAGTTTGCTGAGGGGGTATACTCAGAGGACCGGCTCGCAGAGTACAAAAGGGCGAGCTGAGGGTTCCCTGTCTGCTGTGTGCTCAGCTAACCATGGTCTCCACCAGGCGCAGAGGTTCCCCCTGCAAATCTCGGGCAACCCCGATGGAGGGCCTGCCTAGGGATGCTGCGGTCCAGGTCTCAGGCTGCAGGGAATGCCAGAGCCTGCAGTTGCCTGGGATAAGAGGCAAACACCTAGCCTGTCTGAGGTGTGAGCAGGTCGATGACCTGCTTGCTTTGGTGGTACAACTAAAGGAAGAGGTTGAAAGACTGCGGGTGATCAGGGACTGCGAGCGAGAGATTGACTGGTGGAGTAGCTCCCTGGCGTCCCAAAAGGAAGACAGTCGGGATGACACCTCACACCTGAAGACGGTCCCCCCTCACTGCCCGTGCCAGGTTAATGGGAGTGACCCAAACCCCGAGGAGGCCTGGAAGACAGTCCCGACTCGGCGTCGTAGGCACTCCCCCTGCCTACCTACCCCACCCCCTCAGGTGTCCCTGAGCAACAGGTTTGGGGCCCTGACAGTTGAGGAGGAGGTACCTGAGGAGATGAATGGAGCCCCTCTGCCTCAGAGAAAGCGGAGGCCTAGAGTGAGGCGGTCATCTGCACGCCTTGAGACTGCCTCTGTTAGGCAAGAGAGGAAGGTAGTCGTAGTAGGAGATTCCCTTCTCAGAGGGACAGAAGGGCCTATATGTAGGCCAGACCCTACATGCAGGGAGGTGTGTTGCCTCCCTGGAGCCCGGGTCAGGGATATTACCAGAAGGCTACCAGGCCTGGTAAGATCCACTGACTATTATCCCTTACTGATAGTTCAAGCAGGCAGGGACGCAATCACAAAGTGTAGCCTGCAAGCTGTCAAAAGGGAATTCTGGGACCTGGGGCGCTCTGTTGAGGGGGGGGGAGCCCAAATAATATTCTGCTCTATCCCCACTTGTGGGAGGAGGGGCTCAGAGCAGGACAGGATAACCCAGGAGTTGAATGTGTGGTTAAAAGGCTGGTGCCGGCGCAAGAACTTTGGATTCTTTAACCAAGGGATGGTGTACTCTGCTCCTGGCATGAGTACTGCTAATGGGGCTCACCTGTCCTATAAAGGAAAGCGGATCCTCGCCCAGGAGATAGCAGGGCTCATCGATCGTGCTTTAAACTAGTTAGGAAGGGGGAAGGGGATATTAAGGCGGCTGCCAGGGTTAGGCTTCGGGAGACACAACGGGAGTTGACGGTGGGAAGAGGTAAATACCAACAGCACAGTCGTGGACTTGGGGACGTTTTTCCACGTGAGAGTAGGGAAAATTCTGTGGACTGCCCTGAGTACTCCTCCGTGGAGCCACTTTTGCCAGTCCCCTGTCAGAAATCTCGCTGTGGGCCATTGAGGATACCTACATCTGCTTCACCACTGAACTGTCTTTACACAAATGCACGTAGCATGGGGAACAAACAAGAAGAACTAGAGATCTTTGTGCGGTCGCAGGGCCATGATCTCATCGCAATCACAGAGACGTGGTGGGACAACCTGGACGACTGGCACACTGTCATGGATGGCTATGTGCTTTTTAGGAAAGACAGGCTAGGGAAGCGAGGTGGAGGAGTTGCTCTTTATGTGAGAGAGCACCTAGAATGTGTTGAGCTCCACCTGGGGAAGGATGAACCTTCTGTCGAGTGTTTGTGGGTTAAAATCAAGGGGCAAACCGGTATGGGGGACATTGTTGTGGGAGTGTGCTGTAGGCCCCCTGATCAAGAGGAGCAGGTAGATAACGCATTCCATAAACAGTTAGAAGTAGCCTCAAGTTCCCGGGCACTGATCCTTATGGGGGACTTCAACTACCCAGATATTTGCTGGGCAAGCAATACGGCCAGTCATATGCAGTCCAGACAATTTCTGCAGTGTGTTGAAGACAATTTCCTGCTACAGATGGTGCAGGAGCCCACAAGGGGAGGGCGGCTGCTGGACCTTGTTTTCACTAACAAGGATGGACTTGTTAGGGAAGTGAAGGTCGGGGGCAGCTTAGGGCAAAGCGACCATGAAATGGTTCAGTTCATGATCCTGGGTGGAAGAAGCAAGCCAAAAAGTAGGATAGCTACCCTGAATTTTGGTAGAGCTAACTTTGATCTCCTCCGCCACTTAATGGGGGCTATCCCGTGGGCTACGCTGTTTGAAGGAATGGGAGCCTGCGAGAGCTGGCTAGCATTCAAACAGCACTTCTTCCAAGCACAGGAACGATGCATCCCTTTGAGGAGGAAATGGGGAAAGAGAGGCAGAAGACCTGCATGGATGAACAGGGAGCTATTGAGCAAACTCAAAGAGAAGCAGAAGATCTATGAATCGTGGAAAAAGGGTCTGAGCTCCTGGGAAGAATACAGGAATGTGGTCAGGGCCTGTAGGGATGCAACTAGGAAGGCTAAAGCCCTCTTGGAAATTAAGCTGGCAAGGGACATAAAGGATAATAAAAAGGGGTTTTTTAGACACGTGAACAGTAAGAGGATGTCCAGGGATAATGTAGGTCCCTTGCTGAATAAGGAGGGTGTCCTGGTTACGGGGGATGCTGAGAAAGTGGAGATATTGAATGCCGCCTTTGCTTCGGTCTTCACTTCAAAGGCCCCCCGGGACCCACAGACACTGGATGAGAGTAGGACTGATTGGGAAATGAAGAATTTCCCTCTGGTTCAAGTAGGGGAGGTCCAGGAGCGGCTCAAAGGGATTAATGCACACAAATCCATGGGCCCAGATGGGTTACATCCACGTGTGCTGAGGGAGCTGGCGGAGGTGATTGCTGAGCCGCTCTCTATCATCTTCGACAGGTCTTGGAGGACAGGAGAAGTGCCTGAAGACTGGAGGATAGCGAATGTCACTCCAGTCTTTAAAAAGGGCAAGAAGGAGGAACCTAGTAACTATAGGCCAGTCAGCCTCACCTCTGCCCCTGGAAAGGTAATGGAACAGCTTGTTCTGGATGCCATCTCCAAGCAATTGGAAGAGAAGAAGGTCATGAGGAGTAGTCAGCATGGATTCACTAAGGGGAAATCGTGCTCGACCAACCTCATAGCCTTCTACGATCTCATGACAGGCTGGGTAGATGGAGGGAGAGCAGTGGATGTCATCTACCTTGACTTCAGCAAGGCCTTTGATACTGTCTCCCATGACATCCTGATAGCAAAGCTGAGAAAGCATGGGATAGATGAGTGGACAGTGAGGTGGGTTGAGAATTGGCTGTCGGACCGAACCCAGAGGGTTGTGATTCGTGGAGTAGAATCTGACTGGAGGCCTGTTACCAGCGGTGTTCCCCAGGGCTCAGTGTTGGGTCCAGTCCTGTTTAATATCTTCATTGACGATCTTGATGAGGGAATAACATCCACCCTCAGCAAGTACGCCGATGATACAAAGCTGGGAGGAGTGGCTGACACGCAGGAGCACTGCGCTGCCATCCAGAGAGACCTGGACAGGCTGGAGAGCTGGGCAGTGAGAAACCAGATGAAGTTCAACAAAAGCAAGTGTAAAGTCTTGCACCTGGGAAGGAACAACTGTTTGTATCAGTACAGGCTGGGGGATGACCTGCTGGAGAAGAGCTCAGTGGAGAAGGACCTGGGGGTCCTGGTAGATGACAGGTTGGCCATGAGCCAGCAGTGTGCCTTGGTGGCCAAGAGAGCCAATGGGATCCTGGGATGCATCAGGAGGAGTGTAGCCAGCAGGTCAAAGGAGGTGATCCTCCCTCTCTACTCTGCCCTGGTCAGGCCCCACCTGGAGTATTGTGTCCAGTTCTGGGCTCCTTGGTATAAAAAGGACAGGGATCTCCTGTAAAGAGTCCAAAGAAGGGCTACGAAGATGATTAAGGGCCTAGAGCATCTCCCCTATGAGGAAAGGCTGAGTAAGCTGGGACTGTTCAGCCTTGAGAAGAGAAGACTAAGGGGGGACCTAATCAAAGTTTATAATTATCTGAAGCAGGGGATGCAGGGGGAATCAGCCAGCCCCTTTTCAGTGGTCTGTGGGGATAGGACAAGGGGCAATGGCTGCAAGTTGGAGCATAGGAAGTTCCGCACCAACATGCGGAAGAACTTTTTCACAGTGAGGGTGACTGAGCACTGGAATAGGCTGCCCAGGGAGGTGGTGGAGTCTCCTTCTCTGGAGATATTCAAGACCCGCCTGGACGCCTATCTGAGCAATATGAGCTAGGGAGCCTGCTTTGGCAGGGGGGTTGGACCCGATGATCTCTCGAGGTCCCTTCCAACCCCTACAATTAAAATAAAATAAATAAATAAAATAAATAATATGTTTTAACGGCTCTCCAGGGAGGGCCTCTTTGCCCAGTAAGCAGTGCGTAAAATCACAGGAAACAGTCTGCCTGAGGTCTTTTCAGCAACTGGAGAAAAGATAAAGCTTCTGGGATGCAAGAGTAAATATCCTACCAGCTCTTTTCAGACTTGGGCTTCATCCCAGGAAGTTGCTCATCCCCTCTGCCTGCAGCAGGAACAGAGGATGCTCAGCACCAGGCAGGATTTGTATTACACCTATACTGGATGCTTTACCAGAACCCACCTCCCATTTACCCAAGGCCCCTCCATTTTTCCAGGCTGCAACAGTTCCTCCTAGCTGGAACACATATCATATACAACATATTAAATCACAGAATCACAATATCACAGAATCACAGAATTGTAGGGGTTGGAAGGGACCTCGAGAGATCATCAGGTCCAACCCCCTGCCAAAGCAGCTCCCTAGCACATATTGCACAGATAGGCATCCAGACGAGTCTTGAATATCTCCAGAGAAGGAGACTCCACCACCTCCCTGGGCAGCCTGTCCCAGGGCTCTGTCACCCTCACTGGGTAAAAGGTCTTCTGCATGTTGGTGCAGAACTTCCTGTGCTCCAGTTTACAGCCATTGCCCCTGTCCTATCTGCACAGACTACTGAAAAGGGGTTGGCCAATTCCCCCTGCATCCCATACTTAAGATATTTATAAACATTAATTAGGTCCCCCCTCGGTCTTCTTTTCTCCAGGCTGAACAGCCCCAGCTCACTCAGCCTTTCCTCATACGGGAGATGTTCCAGGCCCTTAATCATCTTCGTAGCCCTTCTCTGGACTCTCTCCAGGAGATCCCTGTCCTTTTTATACCAGGGAGCCCAGAACTGGACACAATACTCCAGATGGGGCCTGACCAGGGCAGAGTAGAGAGGGAGGATCACCTCCTTAGACCTGCTGGCCACACTCCTCCTAATGCCCCCAAGGATCCCATTGGCCCTCTTAGCCACCAGGGCACACTGCTGGCTCATAGCCAACCTGTCATCAACCAGGACCCCCAGGTCCTTCTCCACAGAGCTCTTCTCCAGCAGGTCATCCCCTAGCCTGTACTGATACAGACAGTTATTCCTCCCCAGGTGCAAGACTCTACACTTGCTTTTATTAAACCCCATCTGGTTTCTCCCTGCCCAGCTCTCCAGCCTGTCCAGGTCTCGCTGGATGGCAGCGCAGTGTTCCTGCAGTCAGCCACCCCTCCCAGCTTTGTATCATCGGCACTTGCTGAGGGTGGATGCTATATAATTAACATATACGGTTAATTTTTCCTGAGCCATTCATCAGCCCTGATCCCTCTTTCCAAAGAGCAAACCTGCCAGCAGAAGTATGGGAGCAAGGAATTGCTCAAACTGTTGCTAATTTCTGGCTTGTCCCTGTAAGCCAATGTGAGACTGTCACTTGTGCCATCAGGACACGTTCCCTCCATACCCTAAAAGTAGCCCTACTGGACTGTGCCTGGTCCCAGAGCAGTCAGCACTGATTGTGGAATACAATTTTCACCTAGGTTTCAGATTTAAAAACCCCATGGATCTGTGTGGGGAAGAGGCAGGGCCGTGACAGACACACAGTGAGATGAAAGGCCCAAGGTGGGCTCACAGGTCATGGCTGAGTGCTTGATTTTATATCTGAGCTTCACTCCCAGTCATCCCAGTCTGTCCAATTCCTCACAAGTTTTGCTCTGCCTTTATCATAGAATCATAGAATGGTCTGGATTGGAAGGGACCACAAGGATCACAGAGTTCCAACCCCCCTGCCGCAGGCAGGGCCACCAACCTCCAGGCCTGGATCTACACAAGGTTGCCCAGGGCCCCATCCAACCTGGCCTTCAACACCTCCAGGGATGGGGCATCCACCACCTCTCTGGGCAGCCTGCTCCAGCACCTCTGTAAAAATCTTCCCCCTGACATCTAATTTAAACCTTCCTTCCTTTAGCTTTAATCCATTCCCCCTTGTTCTGCCATTGTCTGCCCTTTTAAAAAGCTGATTCCCCTCCTGTTTCTCTGCTCCCTTCAGGTACTGGAAGGCTGCAATGAGGTCCCCCCACAGCCTTCTCTTCTCCAGGCTGAACAAGCCCAGCTCCCTCAGCCTCTCTTCATAGGGGAGGTGCTTTATACTTGTGCTACAGTCATTTCTCTCCTCTCAGCCACCCATACTCACACAGCACACACAGTGTCACTGAACTGGAATCCAACTCTTCCTGCACAAAGGTGGGATCCGCAAGCTGGGCTACTCCAACAACCCCAAGGCTGCTCTGCACTGACAAGTTCAATGTTGTGTCGGCTGTTATCAGCCTCCTACAGAGCAACTGGCCGGGAATCCCCAGCCTTGGCTTCCTTCCCACAGCAGCATCTGGCACGCCAGCAGCCGCAGGGGGACCATCACAGGAGTTGTCCTGTGGCATTCCCTTCCCAGGCTTTCTGGAGCAGCTCAGAGCAGTTCCACGTCAACTTTGCTATGTTTAAGTAACTTTCCCAAGGCCACCTACAAGACATTGCTCGGTCCAGGTGGCAAGTATCCTTGTGATGCAGGAATTTTTCCATTTTGCATCTCTTCCCTTCCCATGGGAAGAGAATAATGCTCAGATGATGAGATTTTGCATGGTATTATTCATTCACATGAGCAGTAGTGGTGACACATACTGTTTAGGGAGATTTTATAAACACATACAGCAGGTTTAAGTTTGTTTTCTTTAATTTCAATTAAACACTTGCAGATAACCAAATGACAAACTTTTTGAAAAACACCAGTAAATCAGTAGATTTAAACCAGGTCAAAGAATCTTTTTTTTTTTTTTTTTTTTTCCTTTTCCTTGGAAACTCTTTTTTAGTTTTGTAAATTGGCACAGGGTGGGAAGAGGGAGGTTTGCTGAATTTCCCCAAGTGACTTCACTGACCAACCATCACCTCTGCATTGCACTGATGCAAGGCAAGGAGGATGTGCCTGCACCATCCTTTTTCAAATACTCTGCACGAGAATGATATCAGGAAATAGCAAAGTCTGTGACAATGGTTTAAGAAGTCTGATGCTGCCAGCCAAGTCGTGACCAAACCAACCACTGCCCTCTGCTGAACACAGCCTGAAATCCCTACAAACCTCCCAAGGGTCTGGAAAATTACGACTGAAATCCCATTTTGCTGGTAGGAAGAGGAAAACAACTCCTCCGTATCTCAAATCGTGATTCTCTCCTTCAGGTCAGCTGCCAAAGTCCTACATTTTGTGGCTTCCATGTCACATCCCTCCTACACCATTGCATCTCTACAGTAAACTTAGGTACAAATTGTTACACAAGGCTCCTATTTTGTGCTAAACATTGAGCAAGATTTGTGTTTACACCTGGCTAGTTCATCAGTCACCTTGGTTAAGGATTCTGGCACATGTATAAGAAAAATAGACCAGTTCCTCAAGAGAGTTATCACAGGACCACATCCAAATAGGCAAAGACATGGAGAATGTATTGTATTTGAAGGGAATCACCCACAGAAACAGATTTTTAAGGAACCTTGTGGAATCTCCATCACAAGCAAACAAGCCTGGGTGCCCTCCTCAAAGGCACACCAACATCCAGCCATGGGCAGGAGGTGAAATCTCGCACCCTTGTTTGGGTGAAGGCCAGAATGGGTAATTACACCCCTCCTTCAACTTCAGAATATGAATTGCTCTCTTGACTAACACAGTTTGGTCTCAGTTTGTCCCAAAGCCTGCTGTACACCTGTCCCCAGATCTCTGGGGCAGTGACTAGTGCCCCCAGTACAGCCCCTGCTTCACGTCCTCCAAGCCCTGGAACTTCAGCCCCTGCAAGATGGCTGGAGATGGTCCTGGGTGCTGCTTTTAGCTGCAGATAGTAAAAAAACTGTGCCAGAGCTCACGACAAAGCACCTGGGGAGGGAATTGGTGTTCACCCTTGCCAGGGAGGGGGGCAGTGGCAGAGAGCTAGCTGCATGTCCACCCGTGCGTATATGTCCCCCATCCCCTGCGCTCCTCAGCACCACTGTGAGGGCCCCAAACACGGGCTGGACTGTTCTCCCTCCTCATTCTCCTTAGCTATTGCCCTAACTACGAGCTCAGATCTCATTTCTGGCCCCGCCGTCGGGCCTCACTGGGTCGAAGCTGTAACGCGGCTGAGGGGAGAAGGGAGAGGGGACAGTGGAGAGAGGTGCCGTCGGCCCGCCATGGCCGCCCTGAGCACCGCGGGCCGCCGCTAGATGGTGCTCCGGGAAAGGCCGACAGCCGCCATGGCGACCCGGCCGGCTCGGGACGGCGGGGCCAGAGTCGGGGGGCTCAA
The DNA here is from genome assembly GCA_020800305.1 of Porphyrio hochstetteri. NCBI lineage: Eukaryota > Metazoa > Chordata > Aves > Gruiformes > Rallidae > Porphyrio > Porphyrio hochstetteri. Next base: position 4,789,750 of record CM036906.1, read on the forward strand.
GCGTCCCCTCGGTGACCGGACCCCCGGCCCTTCTGTGGCGGGGCTCTGGCCTCGTTCCCTCTGAGGCTGGACTCCCGCTTCATGCTCTCCATGACAGAACCCAGGAGCTTTTGGGCACTGCTCCAGCTGCCTGCTGCCAGGAGCGAGGCCCAGGCAAGGAATTGGCTTCGTGAGCAAGGGGAACACTGCTGGGACCATGGGTGTAGTAAGGGACCCTGGCTCAGCAATGGAGGGAACCCAAAGGCTCCCCTTCTTCCTTCCATCCATAAGATGAGGAAACGGGAGGTTCTTGTCTCTTTCATCCACCCCAGAACATAACGCTTGACCCCATCCACTTAACTGCTCTGGGCTTTGAGCTGCCCAAATTGTCCCAAAGCTGGTGGCAGCCAGGCCTGAGACAAGGTCACAGCTGGAAATTGGATGATGCTGTGCAGGAGCAGCTCCTCTAGTTAAGGAGCTGGGATGGAAAAGATGCCAGCCTGATACAGACCCTGGTTGTCTTTCGGTGGTGCTGGGATCTTACAAGAAGGGTTTCCCCGGTCCCATCTTGGGATACTGTTGCAGAGGTGACCCTTGGATGGTCCTGGGATAACCTCTGCCACTACAAGTCCTTCCTCACTGTAGCTCTGGTTCCATCTAAATGAACCTTTTCATCCTGCACTTTAACGCTGCCTGTGTTTTAACGTGCCTGCCAGGCCATACCCAGCTAGAGCTGCTGTAGTGGTCTACAACCCATCCAGCCCTGGTCCAAGCTCAGGCCTCCAAATGAACTGCAGTTACCAGCCGGCATGGGTGCGCTGCTGGATCCCGGACTTGGAAATGCTCTTGGTCAGTAGTAACACAGGCAGCATGTATGGGAACGCTTCAGCTCCAGTACAAACCTGCAGAGTTACACACTGCACTAGAGTCAGTTTCCTGTCTGAAACTGTGTTTTGTCATCTTCTCAGACTGCTAGTAAATCAGAGGGGGAAAAAAGGCTATGACATCCCTTCCATTCTCAAACACAAATGTGCTCCTGGTTAGGCAATGCCTGCATCAGGAATTTCCTTTGGGTTGCCAAGTCACTACGGAAGGAAAAGGTCCTGATGGAAATAAGTCATGACACATCATTCCTGTGAACCTTTTACTTTGGAGTGCAGAGCTCCAGAGCACCATGGTCACCTTTATGCATTTTCCTTAGGCATTAGCTGCATGTCTGAAACAGCCCCCAAGAAGCCATGTTCAGAGTCTTGCTCCATCACTGCTCTTCATATGCATCCCAAGCAGTTCTCAGTGAGGGAGAAACTTGAAATGCAAAGGACATAAAAGCCTCCAAGGACAATGTGCCATTGCAAAAAGTCCAGAGACAGCAAGTGTGTTGCCAAGGTTATGGGTCCATGTCAAATGATGTCACCCACCCTCTCTGCATTACAGAGAAGGAAGGACCCAGCCCAGTTCCTCTCTGACATTAGGTCTGACTCTGGGATAAACTTTGGGTGTGTGGATGAGATGAGCACTTGAAATATTTCTTTCTCCTTCTAAAAATACATGTGGAGTGCTTGTCCCCCCTCCATCCCACACTCACTCCAATAGCCTAGTTTTCACTTGGGCCAGTCCAATGCTAACAAGAAAGGCAGATAAAAAGCCCCCAGGACAAATCAAACCCAAAGCCAAGTTATGCGTCAAGGAGGAAAGGTTTCCTTCTTCCTAGCAGAAACCCTGAAACATGGGAATAATTCAACCCAGTCAAAGCAGCATGTAACAGAGAATAGCAATGATCACACCTTTCCAATGCCCTCTTGAGGACATCAACAAATCCTACTCCCTCATCCAGGGGCTTTTCACCTTTGCCTTCAGCATGTCACCTCTCCTGTGCAATCCTTTTAACTTTACCAGTGGCACACTGGTAGTGTTTCAATGCCTTTCTTTGGAAAGGTTTCCTAAAATGCCTCTGAAGATGCCCACATCCAATTGATTCTCATTTGATCCTCCATTAGTACTATCTGTTAACATAAAACCCTCTTTTATCCCAATATATTTAACAGAAATACTTTTGCCTCCAAAGCGCCTTTGTTTTCCTTACAAACAGAATCTTTCAGCCTTGGTTGACAAAGTGATCCCTATGTTCTTCTGACAAAATACATCCCCCCTTCTCTGATCATCCAGAGGATAGTCTGAACTCTCTGAGACTTCAGCACTCTGGGGACCAGCCTGTAATCCACGATGCTTAGTTCTTCCTTGGTTTCACTAAGGCACAGAAACTTTAATGGCTCAAAATGCAGGAGGGGAGCCAATATTTCTATTATCCCTCTTCTGTCCCTGACGGCACATACCTCTCTCCATGACACACAGCCCATTGCAAGACCATGCAGCATCCATACGCTGGGAACATTTTTTGATGTTCCTTTCCTAATCTGTTTGAACCCTAACAATTTGACAGGTCAGGCAGACCTAACAGGTTTTGCTACCAGCTGGTGGAACAGAACATCCCTCTTTAAGTAGGACCTAAAGGACTAGGAGGCCATTGCAGCCTCCAGCCCTGTGAAATGCACAATTCGATGGGCTGATCATGGAGACAATTGCCAGTAATCCTGGAGCCTTCCCTCTAATTCACACTCACGTGGACAGGGCATGTAACCTGCCTGTGACTCATCTCATTCTCGGGCAAACTGCCACAAAGGAAGAACATTCAAAATGGCCCAAGATGACTCTCTGCTGCTTCACTCCAAATAAAACAGGAGCAGGAGCAGCAGCTGCAGAGCCTGTTTCAAAACACAGAGCCACAATGAAACGGTGACACAGCAATTCACACAAGCCCAAAACACAGCAAGGATCTGACAGAAGCAGCCTCTTTTAGAACCCAACCTACAGAGGCAGGGAGCTCACCTGGCTTGTGATTTGATCTGTTTCTGACTGAAAAGTAAATGCAGAAAATGCAGTGATGCATCACAGAGACAGTTGTGCACAGCAACCAGGCAACTCCAAAGCTCCAAAACTCTTCACCCTCTTCCCTTTTACCAAAGCAGTGTTGTCTCACAGTCTTTCAGAGACAGGGGGGTTGCCAGCCTTGCAGATGAAATGTAAAGTCCTTGGACGAAGCACAGAGAGTAGTTAAATCTGCTAAATATCCATGTGGAGAAATGATACCTCCTTGGCACTGTTGTCCAGCAAGACTCTGGGGGCCCTTGTACCCTCTATTCTAAAACATAGAATCATGAAATTATAGAACGGCCTAGGTTGGAAGAGACTTAAAAGTTCATCTAGTTCCAAGCCCCTGCCATTGGCAGGGACACCCTCCACTAGACCAGGTTACCCAAAAGCCCCATCCAGCCTGGCCTCAAACACTGCCAGGGAGGGGGAAGCCACAGCTTCTCTGGGAAACCTGTCCCAGTGCCTACCACCCCTACAGTGAAGAATTTATTCCTAATACGTAATCTAAATCTACCCTGTTTCAGTTTAAGAACAGCACCCTTTGTCCTGCCACTCCATGCCCTTGTAAATGGTTCCTCTCCAGATTTCTTGTAGGTACCCTTCAGGTACTGGAAGGTTTCAGTAAGATCTCCCCAGAGCCTTCTCTTCTCCAGGCTGAACAAGTCCAACTCTCTCAGCCTGTCTTTTTGGAGATGTGTTCCAATCCTCTGATCATCTTCATGGCCTCCTCTGGTGTCCTTCCTACAGCTCTTTCTTGTACTGGGGGTTCTAGAGCTGGATGGGTCTCATGAGAGAGGTAGAATCCCTTCCCTCAACCCTTCTGGTCACACTGCTTTTGATGCAGCCCAGGATATGATTGGCTTTCTGGACTGCAAGCACATGTTGCCAGCTCATGTTGAGCTTTCCATCAAGCAACCTCCCCAAGTCCTTCTCCTCAGAGATGCTCTCAATTCATTACCTTACCCTTGGAGATACATTGCCATTTTCTCAGTATACTGACACATTCTTGCCTTGACTACATTCAACCTCTGTGTTGACACTGTGAGAATTAAAGTAACTTCATTTCTACATAACTTCATTCACTCTGACCTGGTTTAATGAGCATATTTTAAGTCACCCCTTTGGGTAGTCCAGTTTAACTGGCAACGATGTCTCTGCAGAAATGAGATCTCCCATAAATGCTCCCACTTGGTTACACATCACTGGCTTCTCTGTACTTTAGTCTTGTTTTGGAGACCAAAATCCTTCCCAGCAGGAAGGATTAACCTGGGTAGTATTTGTAGGATGCTATCTGCATCCTAGCTGGAGTTGATTTCATCATAAGCATCTACTAAATTTGCTAACATAGGATCTACCTAATCCTCTTCACAGTCAAACCCATCTGGTGAGATGAGCCTAACCCTTTAGATCTGAGATGCTACCAAAGCTATAGCATGGGAGGGCAGAGAGGCATGCAGAGCAAAGCCAGCTACACCCATCCAGGGAGAGGAGCTGTCACACTTTGGCAGGAGCAGAATGAACGGGGCAGGGGTGTTAGGTAGACAGGGTGTCCCCCTGAGGCTATGGGTTTGTTGGCAAGTCTCAGACCATGGTGGTTGAAAAGAGGAGAATGATAACGCCTCAGACAGCAATCAATAGCATAGGGCATCCTAGTTCAGACTTCATTTGAAACTCTTAGCACCTCATTTGTACACACATAAATGAGGTGGGAGGGGGTCCTCCTTCACTCCCAGAAAAGGCAACACCCAAGTCAACCTCCTCAGCAGAGGATCACCCCAACCAAAGCCAAGGAGGAGGAAGAATAGGCATGAATGGCTTTTGTGAAGAGGTCCAGCTGCATCCCAAATGATCTTGCTTGCTGACAGTATAGGAGCCAACAAAGCTTGCCTGTGTTGTATGTAGATCACTATGAAAACAGAGAGCACTATGGATGTCTTCAGGAGGACTATCAAGCATGTGAAGGGAAGCTCACAGTAAGATGAAAGGAGCTACTGTATTTTTCTAAGTGTAAACTCTGCCTCTGCTTGTATATATAGATCACATTTCCCCTGGATTGGAAATTCTGCATTCTCAGGAACGTGCAAGTTGATCTGTATCTCCATAGAAGTCTTGTCTTCATTAAACCAAGTAAGTACTTTATCATTTGAAGGAAGCCTTTGTGCACTCAAGATACTAACTTCTCCCAAACCCCCCAGCTTGGGCAATTTGCTTGGAGAGTTCACCCTTCTGCTGCAGTACAGGCAGCTATTGTATTTCAGCTGACATTCTGGCTCTGGGAGAAGGTTCAAGTCTGCCCAAGGTTATAACCAATAAGTGAAATTAGTAGTGGCTTCATCTCAGTTAACCTCAAATTGCCTATGTCTACACAGACACACCTTGAAGCAATTGAGCTCGAGCTTTCCTTGGCACTGAATCAAGCACCATGAATTTGCATTTGAGTTTTAGCTCGTACTTCCCATGAAGTTTCTGCAGACAGCAAGGATATATGAGCATTTACGACCAGCTTCCCTTCCCTCTTCCCATTTCCCCAGCAAATTGCTGAAGAGTGTTTCTGACAGCCTTTTAAAGCACAAATGGCTTTTCAGACATGGTATTTATAGACTGGTATGGCTATAGGAATAAAAGTCTGCTACGTTGCTGCAAAGCTCAGACTTGGTCTACTTTGGATCATGATGCTTGCAAGCCTCTCCATCCACAGCACAAGACCCTACCTATGCATAGGCATTCTATAATTCCATGATTCTCTGATTCTATTCACAGGTGAAACATGGTCACTATAGGTGAAGAGTTACAATACCTGCAATTTCTCCTCTTCATCCTCACTATTCCCAACATTTTGAAGCACAGAGGCCACCGAGGCTGCGTTCCTGGATCACTGAACCCTGTCGCCTTCCCCACTAGGAGAACAGGCAGATGGAAAAACCAGTGGTGCTCTAGAGAATCCAGGAGTTTGGCTCATTGCAATTGAGTGCAGGAGCTGGAAACACAGTGTATTTATGAAAACTTTGCGTCAGGGTTGAGGAGATGTTGGGGAGATGTTGAAGAGTGCCTGATGACCCATGTGGGCTGCTAGATCACATCTCAGTGACATTTTCAAGGACCTCCACTTTTATGCAGATCGACACAAGCCATTTTAAGGTCTTACTCTGGTGCTTGAGAGTAAGTTGGGCTCTATGCAGAGCATAGCCATTGGCATTAGGAGGTACAACCCCACTCTACACTGCACAGCTTAACCCTGCAGCAGGTCAACAGAGACAACTAGGCCTAGCCAAAGCACAAATACTGGAATAGGCTGCCCAGGGAGGTGGTGGAGTCTCCTTCTCTGGAGATATTCAAGACTCGTCTGGACGCCTATCTGTGCAATATGAGCTGGGGAGCTGCTTTGGCAGGGGGGTTGGACCCGATGATCTCTCGAGGTCCCTTCCAACCCCTACAATTCTGTGATTCTGTGAAATGATTCATGCTCTATGCTGCAAAGGAAGATGGAGTTCTGCTGAGGATCACTAGATCACTAGAGTTTTGCTCTGTGGACTGTACCTGCATTAAAGCAGAAAGAGGTCTCCTCTAAGTGCCCGTTTCCAGTGCTAAAGACCATGAATCAAAACTCTGCTACTGTGGCTATGACCAGTGCATACTAAGAGTATCCCTTGACAGGGAAAATTTGGAAGGGAGTGAGGACCCATGCATGGGATCATTACTTACTATGATGAGGCCCTTTATATTCCACAGGCCATGAGCCATCCTATTATCATGAGCCATAAAACAACTTGATCCAGCAGCACAAACACTGCCCTGACTATTTCTGGCACTGGATGCACTGGGGAGAAAAGATCATGCAAAGAAATTAATTAATGGTTAATGTTTAGGGGGGTTTTATGTGTGTAAATAGCAATGTTAGCAACTCTTTATTCTTGAAAAATATGACTATGGGTGTGTCATGGCCAAATCCCTTCTACAGTGGCTAAAACTGGTAGCAGTTTGGTTTGGGTTGGAAGGAACTTTCCAAGAAGGGTGAGCATGGTCTTACTTCCATTCACTCCTTACTTTAAGCTGCTGCCTTCATCCTGGCAGGGGCAGGACACAGGGTCCCCTTGATCTTGGGTCCCTATCTCACGGAGGGCAGAGTATGGCTCCACCAGTCTGTCTCTTCTCAGCCTCCCTGATGCTCCTGACCCTTTATACTTCCTCCTGTGGCTCTGCCAGCAGGTTGAGCAGATCGTCCCCTGGTCACCCCTCATGCAGCCATTGTCACTGCTGCCATCCATTCCCAGGTACAGGCTCCAGCACTGCCCGCAGCCTGAGGTCTGGGGGGCTGCATGTTTTCCTGGCAGCTCTGTCTGGGCTGCCACATCGATTCTGGTGAGCTCAGAGGACAGACAGAGCTTTCTGCTGGGTGGATACCACAGCTAAACTTCTGAGAGGGCGACAACGCCAGTGGAACTAAGCCACTGAGCCGGGAGGGTGACTAGGCCCTTCCTGCATGCAAGCTGCCACACCATGCTCTGGTTGCAGCGCTCCCCAGTCATGGGGATGGCCACAGTTGCTCTGGTCCAGGTCATGTCAGCAGCTCTACAGGAGGGTCCTGGCAAGTCTGTCCATTCCCCCTCAGGAAAAACCCCTGTGAGCCAAGATCTGCCATTCCACTGCAGGTTGAGCTGGGCCAGCACTGGAGCAGCTGCTCTCACAGCCAGAGGCAGACATGTGTCCTGTGCCTTCTTCCTATATCACAGAATCATAGAATCACAGAATGGTCTGGGTTGGAAGGGACCCCAAGGATCACACAGTTCCAACCCCCCTGCCACAGGCAGGGACACCAACCTCCAGGCCTGGAGCTACACAAGTTGCCCAGGGCCCCATCCAACCTGGCCTTGAACACTTCCAGGGATGGGGCATCCACCACCTCTCTGGTCATATCTCCAGCAATTTGCTTTGTTTTTCTATGCCACACACTGTGTTTCACCCCACAAAGCTCTGCAGAAGGATAGCCTTTCTGTCACTAGTGATGTGCTACAAAACTTCAAAAAGTGACCAAGCTGCTTGGGTCCTGGCTAGAGGAACAGCACTGAAAGAGCTGTCAGGCCAAAAGTGGAAGGTTGCTTACATGGGGAACAAGTTTTGCTGTGAGCTACTAGCCCTCATGTCTTCTTCTGGGGACAACATCCACTGTGCAAATCTGAATAGTCCATGATAGTATTACAACCTGACAGATGGCTGGAGGAGGTGGCAGTAATCTGGCCCAGAGGAGAGCACTGGCTGAGCTGTAGCAGATGTTTGCTCAGGCACCAGCCAGGCAAAATCCTGTTTTGTCTCTCCTGTTATAAAACAGCAGTTAGATCCACCTCAAGATCTTGCAATCTTTGTGAAATACTGTGGGGTCTTGGCAAAAGACACAGATGCCTGGGATTTGCTTACCTGGCCCATGCATCTGGTAGTTGGGCCAGAAGGACAGGTTAGGATTGTTCTTTCCAAGTGCAGCAGGGCTGAAATCCCTAGTTCCCTTCATCATTTCTGTTTATTTAGCACTTTGGAAAAGTCCTCCTCTGTGCTGATTCGCATTTCCATCTGAAAGTCCTGACTCTTGGATCCAGGTGCCATGAATCAGGTGCTGTCAAGGAATAACAGTCTGTCTCCCTGAAGTTACAATGTGTCCTTGCTTTAAAAAAAAAAATGACTCATTGCTGTTGGTATATTTGACAATAATGATATTGCTGCCTGCTGGTCCCATCCCCCTTTAATCTGTCCTCTTTCTCACTGTCCTTCTGGAGACACAGGCATCTGCAGACTGCAACACTGTCTCCAATCTCCAAATAAACCCTACCACATAAATCATCACGAGGTATGTTTTCTGCCTTTTTCTTTTCAAACCACTGGGACCTGGAACAATTTCTACACCCATCACTGCTGCTAAATTTCAGACCATCTTCCTCAGCAGTCTGTGGAGACTGCCACCAGCCCAGACCTGTTCCCTTCGTACTGTGCAGCCCCACAGCCAGTGGCAGTTCCTGTTAGTTTCAAAGATCATTTCTCAGCAGGGACAAAAGAGGAGGATGGAAGAAACTGACACACTAATAGAAACTTCAAGATCCTTTTCCCAACCTTCCCAGACCACAGCACTTATGACTAGCAAAAGAGTCAGAGAGACATCTGAAAGACATCGGTGTCTCCAAGCCCTTCAGAAGCGAAGACACCTGTGTCACGTCAGTGTGGCTGGGAAGAGGACTTGCAGGCCCTTTACTACAAGGACACAGACCTTGAAGAGATGGGGAGAGGATAGAGAGACCACACGTACAACAGCAAGGTGTGGGCTGAAAGCAAGAGGGGAAACTGAGGCACAATCTCTGCATGGGTTTTTCTAGTGAGAATCCATTACCTGAAAGGAGGTTGTAGAGAAGTGGGTGATGGTCTCTTCAGCCAGGTGACAGGAGATAGGACAAGGGGAAATGGCACAAAGCTGTGCCAGGGCAGGGTCAGATCAGATGTTTGGGAAAAGTTCTTCCCTGAAAGAGTTTTCAGGGCCTGGAACAGGCTGCCCAGGGAGGGGGTTGATTCACCATCCCTGGATGTGTTTAACAGACGGGTAGATGAGGTGATTCTGTGATTCTGTGATTCTCTCTGTGACATAGCTCTCTGTTCAAGCTCTCCCATCTCACCTTGGCTGGGCTACCCTGCACAGGGAAAAGCAGGTTTTATGCCATTACTCATACAGGCTGCTTGTTTTACCCCTACAAAATGTGATTAAATAATATATATAAGGTTTAAACCCCTGGTGCTACACCTCATGGAAACTCTGGGCCAAACTTTGGCATGGTACAACAGGGTGTAGCACCACCAAAGTTGTTTAAGCTGGAAGGATCTGGATCCTTTACCTCTGGTGCATCCCTGCATGTGCTGTGCCTTAAAAAGCAATAGCTAATAATAACATTTAGTGTCCCAGCCTGAGCACTGTGCAGAATATCAAAGTATTTCACCATAAGTGCAATAACATGACTTTCTCTGTCCTCCATAATCATAAAAACGTCCTCACATCCCACATCCAGGGAAACAGTGAAGTCACTTATCCCCTAAATCATACTGAAGTCAAGAGAAGCGGCAGAGTCCTTGTTTTACCTGATGTTCTACTTGAAAAGGAGTAACACAAGAGGCTCTGTCATGGCAACTGCTCGTCCCCAGCAGACGAGCTGTCTCCAGGCCTCTCCGATTACATCTCTGCTGTTATAATTCACATCCTGCACTTATTAGTGATAAGGTCAATGGGAGAAAATACAATGGGAGCTGCTGAAAGCTCTGTTGTTGCACATGCTACCAGTGACACTCTCTGTGCTACAGAAACCAAAAATAACTTCCTGGTCTCCCAGAGTGGCATGGAAAATATTTCCCTGTATTTTTTGGGGTTATGGATAACTTCCCTTCTTTAGGTCTATGGTGGCTGTTTCTCTAGGAGACCCAAATGCAAATACCCCTTGGGGTCATGTGCTGTATTCCTCTGTGCTCTGCAGAACTGCTTCCACCCCAGAGATGTCCATGCCCTCCTTACAAGGGCAGAAAAATCACTCTCCTTCACTTTCTCTGACTCCTACTTATGCCTGCACAGTTTAACTCAATATTTCTCCATTTCTGTGGGTTTTTTCCCCAACATCTCTCAGCCTTGTCTCCTTACTAATGAGCTCTTAATACTGGTGTGAGAGTGTGAGCTCTCAGTGCATTCCCAGAACAGACAGCATGGATGCCCGAAACAGAGAGCAGCAACACTGCTTGTGTCTCCTCTTACTTCTCTAAATGAAATACACACAGACCCTGAAAGTCCCAGAGGCTCTTTACTACTCGTTCTTAGGGCAAGAGAAGGAGAAGGTGCTTCAGGAGCTTCATTTCTTCCTAAGAACAACTACATCTGCCACTGCTAAACAGCATGAGGGCAACAGACCAGCACCAAAGCAGGTTCCTTAGGAGAGGTCACACAGGGAGGTATCCAGATGGGTCTTGAATATCTCCAGAGAAGGAGACTCCACACCCCCTGGGCAGCCTGTCCCAGGGCTCTGTCACCCTCACTGGGAAAAAGTTCTTCCACATATTGGTGTGGAACTTCCTGTGCTCCAACTTGCAGCCATTGCCCCTTGTCCTGTCCCCACAGACCACTGAAAAGAGGCTGGCCATTTCCCCCTGTGTCCCACACTTGAGATATTTATAAACATTGATCAGATCCCCTCTCAGTCTTCTTTTCTCAAGGCTGAACAGCCCCAGTTCATTCAGCCTTTCCTCATAGGGGAAATTTCTTCCCCTGCTGCCTCTCACTGCCTTCCCCTGACTCTTAGTGGCAAACGCAGAGATTGTCTCTTTGCACTGGCAGGATCTGCTCTGCTCACAAGCTCAGGAATTCTCTCTTATGCTCTGCAAAACTAATTATTTTTTCTTTTTTTCTTGAGACACAGCTGTGTGCAGTGACACCTGGAGACCTCTGGAGCCAGCAAGGCCCCATTGTGCTGTCACACTGAGGCACATGGCAAGTCCCTGACCTCAAGTAGGATAAACAGGCAGGGCAGAGAGGGCAGAGCAGGAACAGGCAAAGCCTTCCCCACTGCACAAGGGAAGAAGGGATTCAAAGCTCCTTCACTCTAAATTTATTATTGCACCAGCCACAGAGAGGGATCCCTTTGCTGACTGTGAATTCCCAAAAAAGCACATTAATTTTTGTGATTTTAAGTATGCTAAAGGCTTTGATTTTCCCTCACCCAGCTGCAAAAAACACCAGCTTTCTTGACAGCTACAACTGTGGTAATGACTCATTGTCAGAGCAAACATCTGTGTCTCATCTAACATATGGTGCAGCACGAAAAAAAAAGGGACCAAGTTATTCTGTAAACAATAACTTGCTGGTCAGGCCAACAGGAGGAAGTCTTCAAGCTGGTTTGCACTGCTCTGCAGTCTCTAGAGTACTATTAACATCTACAAGGATATGTAAGACCTGGAACAAGGACCACATGCCCTTTTGTGACCTCATGTGCTGCGTCCAAGTTAGAGATACTGAGCACCACAACTTGTGAGCAACCAGCTGCTTGGGAAGCAAGGCTGGATTCAGTAGGAAGGATTGAATCCAGGAATAAGATTTCCTCTGAAAGGTGAAAGTCACAACAATCTCTGTAGCAAGACTACAAAGAGGCCAGGAAGTTCAGCACACCTAATTCTGCCAGCAAGAGTGACTTGTACTTTCAACCAACCAGTAGAAGTAGCAGCGACTCGTGTTGGATGTGTGCTGAGTGCTGTGTTTGGTCTCTCACATAGGGAAAGCAGGAGGAGTTACCATAGCCCACTGAGATCCTGCTCCATGTCCTTAGACCCCATGGGTCACACAGGGAAGGGCTGCACTCATAAAGACACAGGTGGTAGTGGGGACTCCATCTAGCCTGCTTTGGACAATTGCTCTCTGAAGTGCAATTCAGAAGGACAGTGGCAGTAATCTGTGAATGATCTCTCCCTGTCCTCATCTCAGCCCATGAGCCTTTCAGTATATTATCGCTCCCCTGTCAAGCTGAAGAGGGGAGTGACAGAGTGGATTTGGTGGGCACCTGGCATCCAGCCAAGGTCAGCTTACCACAGTTGCCCACCAATACCAAGATGCAGTTCACTTCACACCAAACTCCTCCTGTGGTCTGGGTCTCCATCCCAAGTCAAATCCCCTCCACGCTACGGCCTCCTTCCTGCTCACCTCAAACCAAGACCCCAACCCTTAGCCTCTGTTCTCCACCTCCTTAACTTGTCCTCCCTTATTCCCTGTCCTCCTGAAGAGGAGACTTACCTACATCCATCCCATAAAGCTCACCAGACTCCTTTTTCTCTCACATGCCTTCTACATCCTACATGGCCCAAACCATGGGTGTCTTAGAGCCAGCCCACCAGTGTAAGGAACCATTTGGTTTCCTCCTGCTCCCTTATGGGATCAGATGTGACAGGAATGAACACAACAGAAAAGCTTTCACTAGAGGCAATATACGGAGACTGGACTTCAGATCTAAGGACTGGGAACCATTTCAAGTGTTAATCATTCTTCTTTGTTGTTCTTTATCCAAGTTGAAGCTAAATCTTAATCTCCTTAATCCCACTATTTCCATGTGAAAGGTCTGCAGGCAATGTGGGAGATAAACTCATTTATTTCTTTTAGAAGTTATGTCAAGGAGCAGGATGGGAAGATCAGCACAGGCAGGAATTTTTAGCTACAGTCCCCCAGGGTGCAAGAGCTGTGTTCTTTTTTCAAACCTGATTAATTCTGCATCAGTTGGGCACATTACAGACCCCATTTTCCTGAAGTCTACAGTGTATTTCCTGGGCCGCAGCTGCTGCTTCTGCCACTGCTTGCTATTTGTGGAGTGATTGCATCTGACAAATAGCAATGGGAGAGATTTCAGGAATGACTCAGAGGCAAAGGCAATTTCACATCCAATTCTACATCCAAGGACAGCTTTTTACCGGTTATAGAAATATGAATGAATGAATGAGGTTTATTCCTGTGCCAGCACCCTCTTGGGATCTTGTTGAATGTCACATCTTAAGCCCTGGGCAGTCCATTGCCCTTCAGTTTTTCTCTGCTCCAGGCACAAGGACCAGTGACTATCGAGTCCTCAGCACATTTCCTGGGTTTCTCCCAGGTTGGAGACAGGGTGCTGGGTTTGGGTGTACCCTTTTTCCCCTTGAGGAGCTACCACTGGTGGGTCTCTCCACCCTCTTCTACCTTTGTGAATCACCAGGATTTACTCACTGACTTTTGTCTCCCAGCCTGGGTGTCCTGAGACAATGCATGCAGATCTTGCTGATTTGCTCATCTAAGGGCCATTTATACCTGCCATTTTTGCAGCCCTTCTGCTGTTTGTCCCTTCTGGTGCTTCTACACCATTCTTCATCCAACTTCCACTCTTGCCAATCTCAATATTTCCACTGCAACTCAACAACACATGCAAAATTGCTTCTCCCACTGTAGCATAACAAAATCTTCACAATGGGGAGAGATGTTGCCACACTGGAATCTGCACACATGGACTGCAGCTGAACCAACCTAGTCTGAACCTTGTATCATGTCCTTCCAGGTTCACAAAAAGTACATTTTGGGCCATTACACACCCTTGTGCTTCCCACCAACCAACAAAAATGTGGGGAAACACAGGTGAATGGTGTGGCCAAAAGCAGTGCTATTCAATTATCTGGCCAGGGTAAGATTTGCTTGATGGTAGTTGTGCAAGACATGTCCATATATGCTCAGCAGCAAAGTACATCTGAGACATTTCAAACACAGTCCCAAGCTTCTGTGGGAAATATTGCAGGATCAGCAAACTCAGGCAATTGCTCTTCAAATTCCTTCACAAGAAACAGCTGTGAAAATTTTAGCTGCTGTGGTGTCATCAGCCAAGCAACATCCCCTGATCCAGGGTTATATATTCACAGTGAGATGTCCCTAAGGGATCATTTACCTTTGCTGGTACCACATTGGTGTGAATTTATCTCAGGGAGTGTTAAGACATCAACAACCCTCCCTTCCTCCCCTCCAGCACCATTCAGCAGAGCACAAGCTCTCTCTGCCCATGCTAGGGAGGTCTGTATCACAGAATCGTAGGGGTTGGAGGGGACCTCAAGAGATCATCGGGTCCAACCCCCCTGCCAAAGCAGCTCCCTAGGACAGGTCACACAAGTAGGCATCCAAATGGGTCTTGAATATCTCCAGAGAAGGAGACTCCACAACCCCTGGGCAGCCTGTCCCAGGGCTCTGTCACCCTCACTGGGAAAAAGTTCTTCCACATATTGGTGCAGAAGTTCCTGTGCTCCAACTTGCCATCTTCTCCTGTCAGGTCTGAAGCCACGTGTAGCCCTGGCATGGCACCATCTCTTCCACTCCCCAAAAGCCCAACTAGTCTGTGTTCTCTTTGGAAAAAAGTTCCTGTGTTTCATCACCAGAGACAGATGTTGGCATCCTGGCCAACAGTTAAAATGGATTGATGTGCCACCTCAGAGGAGGCAGCACATCCACGAGCTTCACAGCACACGGCACTACTGGTGTAACTTTCAAGGTCAGCATATGCAGCAGGGGCATGCTAAGAGCATCCTCAGGCTGGAGCGATGAAATAGTGATAGTAAGCAACCAACCTGGCAATAATGAGTGCTCAAGCCCTCTCAGGGTCAGCAGAATTGAGATCATTCCCCTTCACATCTCGTCCTTCCAGCAGCGCCAGCCAAAGCCCATGCAGGAAATACAGCAGCAAGCGGCAGATGTCAGTAGAGCAGTTTGCAAGCTGCAACCTTGCCGAGTTCCTGATACAATCCCAGAGCTGGCATAATCCCTGAACAATTAAAAATGGATCTTGAATCCTCAGTTTCCAAAGCACCCAGGATATTAATTACTGGTGACAGAACATCAAGCAGGGTGGTATACAGCCACAGTAGTGACTTCCCTGCACCTGCAGGACCCACCTGATAATGTCACTGCTGCTGCAAAACATGCAACATCATCCATACTGCCTACCATGGGAATTCAGAGACCTGGGCCAGACCTGCCATCCCAGAAAGCCAGGTGGACAGGGGCTGCTGCTGCTCCCGGGTTTTAGTTTTCAGAATCTGGCTTTTTTCCACACTGCAACAGTATTCCAAGAGTCTTTGGATTGGTTTATTTTTCCCCACAATTATGTGACAGGTGATATAGAGAGGATGGAAGGGGAATTTCTTTCTTTTTCTAATTGGGTTTCAGTTCTCATGAGCTAACTTTGTGTTAAAAAATCATCATTTCACAAGTTGGAAACAGTCTTCTCAAAACACAGATTCAAAACATGTATTTCAGAAATACTCAATCTCAGCTTTTCTCGAGAATGGACAAAATCCCCCCGGCTCCAGGAACCACCCATTTTGCAGTGGAGGCACACTGGCCTCCCAGGGTCACATCCTTCTACCTGTAGATCTATCACTGCCTGATCAGGATGATCTGAGGCTACAGGCAAAGCTGCTGCTCAAACACTGAGTTGGAAATTCAGGTGGGGAACACTCAGACTGAACGTGACAAATGCCGCCCCTGCCGTTCTGAGCAGTGTCCCTGTGATGTACTGCTAGAAGCCAACTCTTGACCACCACCAGCTTCTCCATGCTCCAAAGATTCCTTATATGCCTCCTATAATTCCCAACCCTGGAAATTATGGATCTGTGCATACCTTCTGCTTCTAGAAACTGCACATTCTGTGATTTGTTTCTCCTCTCTCAGGAAAACCCTCGAGGAGCACCTTCAAAGGCAGGTGTGCAGCAGGTCACTCTGACTTTTTTTGTCCTATGGTCTGACCCAGGATGAGACTTTTCTTTGTGGCCTTTTGAAAGTAACGTGTCCCTGCCCTCCAGTTATCAGAGATGATAATTAATATGATGGAGAAGTAACAGCAATTACTAGTAGATATTAACGCCTACTTTTACTGCCATTGTTGTTAATATTAATAATAGTAATTGTTATTATTCCTCTGGCAATTAGAAGAGTAATAGTGTTACTGCTGTTATTATATATGGTTGTCATTGACCTGTAACTCTGAACCACCTCAGAGTGCTGGGCATGTGTGAGGACACCCCTGTTCAAGGCTTTCAATGAGCCAAGCCAGCCATGGTGGCCCAAGCCCCAAAGAACTAGCCAAGAGGCAGCCTGGGGAGATGCTGAAATGGAGGTGGAGGAAGTGGAGACATGAGATGCTGGTGTCAGCACCCTGGCATGTGCAAATGGGTACTAGCTTGCAGGTCAGGGAGTCAGGAGATCTGGAGGTGTTCCCCCATCTCCACCACAGCCTTTCCTCATGACATGCAAAGCCATGGGGGACAGGAGGCAGCTGCAGGTTACAAATGCTTAATTGTGGGTGTCTCCATGGGCGTTAGGTGCCTGATCTCACATTACTGCCTCCAAGGAGCTAATCAGCACTGTCAGTGGAGACTAATCAGCAGTTTGACTGACTGAATGTACAGCTAACCACTTGCCTAAACATAAGCACCACGTGTTATTTAGATGCTTGGACATACCTCTGACTGAAACCCACTCAGTCTCTTCGTGCCACGGTTGCCCATTGTTTATATGGAGGTGTTATGGCTCACTCCTCTACAAGTGCATGTATCAATGTGCCATCCTCCATGACAAGAGGAGTCCAAAGCTCTGTGATTGATTGATTGATTGATTGATTGACAGACATCAATTTGCCCAGAGAGGTTGTGGAGTCTCCTTCTCTGGAGACATTCAAAACCCACCTGGACACGTTCCTGTGTGACCTACTCTAGGTGATCCTGCTCTGGCAGGGGGGTTGGACTAGATGATCTTTCGAGGTCCCTTCCAACCCCTAATATTCTGTGATTCTGTGTAATTATATCACTAACAACAGGATAGGTTTGTTTTGTGGTAAAGCCACAATGCTCAGCACCTAATTTAATGCACAGTGCTGGGCTCCTGTATGAATCTCATGTCTGGATACAAGATCTCAAAGTAAGTCAAATACTACATATATATTTTGCTTATATTTGCACACTTTGACCCATCCTGGATGCCTGTGGCATCTGGGGATGAGAAGACAGTCCAGCTCCATGTGTTGACCACAATTCTAATGGTAATTCACCACCTACCAGCCAGGAACTTTTCAGAAACCAGTGTTGGTCCTGCAGGTCCTCTGTCCTCCAGGATTGACACATGAGACAACAGACTCCTTGTCCTCCCACCAAGTATGTGGCAGGTTGTTCTAGAGACCTCCCAGGGTCCACTCCAATTATCCTGAAATCACAGGCTCCTGGAACAAGTATGGATGACCCCATGTGAACATTGTGTGTTCCATGTGAAACAGTCTGGCTGCATCTCAAGAAGGGCCCTTTAATGGCCAGTTTTTTGTTGATTCCAGAATAACAGCATTTGAGCCATGTGTCCTTCACTCACATCTGCTCTGTGTCAGGTTGCCTGGAAGGCTCTGTCCTGACAAGAAAGCTCATGCAGACCTAGCCATGGAAAGCCCGCTTAGGCAGGGTGGCTGGGGCACACCACCAGCTTAGTCCAGCTCTGGCCAACCACACAGCAAGACTAGAGCACTGCCTTTGGCCCACTTCAGTGGGTGACTGACTTTCCCACGTGTTTTGGCTTTGTTTGGCAAGGTTTTGGTAGTGGTGGAAGGCTGCAGGGGTGGATTCTGTGAGAAGCTGCTAGAAGCTTCCTCTAGGCCCAACAGAGCCAGTGCCAGCTGGCTCAAGGACAGCTGCTGACCAAAGCTAGGCCAAGCAGCAACAGTGCTAGCACCTCTGTGATCATGTATTTCAGTGGGAAATAAAATGCAACTGGCAGCTTTTTGCCATCAGAGAAAGGAGTGAGAAGAAACTCTTCAGACACCAAGGTCAGGGAAGGAGGGAGAGTAGGTGCTCCAGACACCAGAGCAGATTCCCCTGCAGCCTGTGGAGAAGACTATGGAGTAGCAGGTTTTCCCCCTACAGCCTAATGGAGGATGATGGGCAGCAGAGGTTTGTTGTAGTTTTGTGTGGCTGGGTTCTGGTGGAAGAGAGAGGGGGGCTGCAAGAAGCAGCTAGAAGCTTTCTGCAGGCCTGACAGAGTAAATACCAGATGGCTCAAGGCTGGAGTCATCGTTGACCAAGGCTGAGCCCATCAGTGATGGTCACAGCACCTCTGGAATCACATTTAAGAAGGAAAAAATGCAAGCAGCTGCTTTTTTCCACCAGAGAAGGGAGTCAGAAGATGTAAGAAACTGTGCAGACACCAAGGTCAGATGGGGGGAAGACAGAGACCCCCACTGGAGCAGGTTTGCTGGCCGGGGGGGGGGTTGTGACTCAATGGGGGTCCCGGCTGGAGCAATCTGGGCCTGAGAGACTGAGAGACATCCTGTGATTTATGACTGCACCCTGTGGCAGTGACCCACGCTGGGGCAGCTGGTGAAGAGCTGAAGCCTTGTGGGAAAGTACTCATGTTTGAGAAGTTCATGGAGGACTGTCTGCCTTGGGTGGGACTCCATGCTGGAGCAGGGGAAGAGTGGGAGGAGTCCTCCCCTGAGGAAGAAGGAGTAGCAACCCTGTTGCCCATCCCTTGTGCTGCTCAGGGGGAGGAAGGAGAGAATTCAGGAACAAAGTTGAGCCCAGGAAGAAGGGAGGGGTGGAGGGAGGTGTTTTAAGAGTCTCATTATCCTTCTCTGTTTTCATTGGGTCACAAATTAGATGCAGTTTATTCCGTGTTAAGTCTGTTTTGCCTGTGACTTTAACTGCAGAATGATCTCTCCCTGTCCTTACCCTGACCTTCCATTATATGTTTTCTTCCCTATCCAGCTGAAGAGGGCAGTGATAGAGTGGCTTTGTTGGACACCTGTCTTCCAGCCACGGTCAGCCCACCACACCACTTCTGAAGAGGGCTTTTGCCAACAAAACACATGATCAGTATTTATTTGCAAGCCAGGCAAGTCACAGCAGCTTACCTGCTGCTAGTGCAGTCTCCTTTCCTTACGTGCTTCACAAAGATGACTACTTTGAGTCCTGGAATATGGCTACACAACCGTTCTGGCTCCCCATCTCAGGGTGCTTTGACTACATCCAGGTCCTCCATTCACCCTATCTCATAGGATGACCTCCCTCTGCCCAGTCGGTCTGCCCACATCATGGACAAACACATCTTTCCACAGGACCATGAGTGCTGTGTGAGAGGTTATATAAAACAAAGCTCCTCCTTGTTACCGTTGGTGATGGTGGTTAGATGGAGTTTGTGATTTCCTCCTCTTGGCCCAGGGCCATGGAAAGGACTCTTTGTTACTCAGTGCCCTGTTTAATCATTTACACCAGGGCAAAGTCAAGGTGGGATGGACACGGTGTTCCCATGTTGGACCTCAGTGCTCGGGGTGGTGTCACAGTGCCAGAACTCCCAGCCTGCCCATCCTGCTTCTGCAGCCACACACCATGTTGTCCCAGGGACTCAAACCCTGCTGGGGCAGAGACCTTAGGGAAGGCTGGGTTATTTGGAGGACCTTTTAAAACCACTGTTAAGTCCATATCCAGCCACTGATCTCGCAGGTAATGCCATTCCTGTGTTTCACACTATGTGCTTTCTTGACCCACACCCTGTTCCTTGCTCTCCCCACCCAAGAAGTAATTAACTCGTTCCCACCCATGGTAAAACTCCCTGTCACACCCAGCGAGCCCCATCCGTTACCTGGTCACCTGCTAACAAACACAGTCTCCAAGCCACGATGCTGACACTCTCTCTGAGCCCCAAAAGCTGCTAGTGGGCATTGTGGTCCCTCCCCTAGGGTCAGAATCACAGAATCACAAGGTTGGAAAAGACCTTGAAGATCATCAAGTCCAACCATTCTCATCCTAAACTAAACCACACCCCTAAGTACTTCATCTACCCTTTTTTTGAACACATCCAGGGAAGGTGCCTCAACCACCACCCAGGAGCAC
Source organism: Porphyrio hochstetteri (assembly GCA_020800305.1). Classification (NCBI taxonomy): domain Eukaryota; kingdom Metazoa; phylum Chordata; class Aves; order Gruiformes; family Rallidae; genus Porphyrio; species Porphyrio hochstetteri. The sequence continues at coordinate 4,810,081 of CM036906.1, forward strand.
CTCTTAACTCCCCATCACTGGGATATTCACACCTCTGGTGGGACAGCCCCTGGCATTGTGCTTTGCAGGAGGACACGCAGTACCTGGTGTAAGGAAGAGTCAGCACAGCATGTGGGGCAGATGCCTGATGTGGCAGAGAGCTGATACTTTAACCCATCAATATTTCGTGGGGAAACAAGAACCAGCAGCAGGGTTTGATCTGGGGAGCTGTTTGCAGCGTGTGCTGGTGGCACTTCAAGGAGCTCTGTGCGTGTCAGTCACTGAACCAGCTCAGCTCACCGCCCCAGAGCCCCAAGCACTGTAAACACTGTGGGAACAGGAGGATTGGTGAGACATAAACAGGAAGATGAAGAGAAATTTGTGTGTCACAGATGGGAGGGCCTTGTTTCCAGAGTAACTGGCTAGATCTTCACTGATAGGAGGATTGGGGAGGACATGAAGAAGTGACCTCCTCCTTCCCTCTGTCTCAACCCAAGTTCAAGAGTGCCTGAACCAGGCCTGAGAGCTCTCATTTTAACTGGCTGTTGGAACATCCAGATCCACATTTATTGCCCCCAGCTCTGCCAGGTCCCTGCCTCAGTTTCCCTCCATATAGGAGAAACTACCAGAACAAGCGGATCCATTGCTGGGTTATTGGAGAGGAAGGGAGTGGGGAGAGGAACCTTTAGCTGATGGTTGATGATTTGCAGACATCTGGTGAAAAGAACTCAATGTGGAGTATTGTGCAGGTAAGGGTGTTTACCTCTGCTGAGGTGAGTTTGATACAGCTACAAAGTGCTGCCAGTGTCTTATGCAAGATCATCCAGGTGTGCACACATGTGCATGTCTGGTTCTTCTTGTGCTCCTCCAAGCAGAAGATGAGCCTTGTATAGGAGCTCCCAGTGCCAGGACTGATTTCCAAGCATGACCAGGTATCTCCTTTTTACTACAGGTTGTAACAAACTTGGCTTTTTTATTCTATTGGGCATGAAAAAGTGTGGGAATTAGATGGCTGGCCTTCCTGGAAAATGGCTCTGTTTGGGAGATTGGGCCAGCATCCTACTTCCATAAGGAAAGTGGCAAGAAAACTAGTATCTGTGTCCAATACTGCATCTATCTGATGCTCATGTGAGCACAGGATTGCAAGGACACTCCAAAGGGTGTTTTAATTTTGATGGCACTAATTGTGATACCCACCAGCTTTGAACTCTACTGCTTTGGAAGACATCCTGAGTCTCCAAAGCTGGTTAATGTGGGTCCAGGTCTCTGGTCAAGACCCAATCAACACTTTGCCTGAATCACTTATTCTCAATCCTGTGAAAAACCTTGCAAGCAGTTTGGGCTTCAATATTGATATTGCATCAAGGCAGGCTTCAGCCAGGCTCTGTGTGCAGCAGGCATCTCAGAGAGCCTCACAGATGTCTACCAGCTCCTGCTGACCACAGCAGAGAGACATTGAGGGATCTGCCTGGGATCTACAGGTTCTCAGTATGGTTCTCCAGTGCCCTGTATTAAACACAACAGCTTATCCCTGTGCAAGCAAGCATTCATCTTGCTTCCCACAGGTACCATTTCCAGCCCTGCCATGTGAGAGACAGGGAAATGGGCACCATATCTCCAGTAGGACCTGCCAGTTTGAGCCAGTGCCTTGATGATGATGTTAGATGGAGCTAAGAAGACAGCCTGTTCAGAGACAGGAGGTGGTGAGGGCTACCACACAGTTCACAGAGTCCTTTGGGTGCTGGGGCTCATTCAAAGGCACAAGCCTATTTCAGCTGGCAATGGCCTATTTCAGCCTAACTCAGCTGGCCAATGGCATCTTGGCTTGAATCAAAAACAGTGTGGCCAGTAGGTCTGGGGAGGGGATTGTGCCCCTGTACTTGGCATTGGTGAGGCTGCACCTCGAGTGCTGTGTCCAGTTCTGGGCTCCTCACCACAAGAAGGACATGGAGGTCCTGGAGTGAGTCCAGAGAAGGGCAACCAGGCTGGGGAAGGGGCTGGAGGGCAAATCCTATGAGGAGTGGCTGAGGGAGCTGGGGGTGTTTAGCCTGGAGAAGAGGAGGCTGAGGGGAGACCTTATCACTGCCTACAACTACCTGAAGGGAGGTTGTAGAGAGGTGGGAGATGGTCTCTTCAGCCAGGTGACAGGAGATAGGACAAGGGGAAATGGCACAAAGCTGTGCCAGGGCAGGGTCAGATTAGATGTTAGGAAAAAATCTTTCACTGAAATTGCTGTGAGGGCCTGGAACAGGCTGCCCAGGGAGGGGGTTGAGTCACCTTCCCTGGATGTGTTCAAAAAAAGGGTAGATGAGGTACTTAGGGATATGGTTTAATTTAGGATGAGAATGGTTGGACTTGATGATCTTCAAAGGTCTTTTCCAACCTTGTGATTCTGTGAAATCACTATCAGATGAGCTGTACCTCCAGTGAAAAACGTGGGGAGCCACAAACAAAGCAAGGTTGAAAACCAAGCTTTTAAGACCAGATGCTCTCCTGCACTGTAACAAGCATTGAAACATACAGCCCAGAAAGCCTCTAGTGACTCCAATTTGCCAAAGGAGCGGATAATAAAAAGCAAAGACAAGTAGGATTATTTTTTATATATATATATATATATTTGAATAATCATTTCAGCACCTGCCAGAAGACCAGAGCAAACTTAGCTGGAGCTGGTTCAGTGTCCTATACCTTATCAAGTTCCTGCTTTAGCTCTTAAGTCACCTCCACTCACTACTTAGAACCCTAATCCTGTGTCATTAAATCATCTCACAGCCCTCTGGGGAACAGTTAATGCTCAGGATGGCCTCTCTGCATTACTGTGCAATTTAGTTCTGTTTAATTCCTGTTAGCTGAAAAAACGTGATGAAAATGTATCTAGGAGACCAGTGATCAGCCATAATGCTGCTACTCTTGACAGATGCACAAACCCAACCTTCCATTGATAGTAATTGCTGAAAACTAAGACCTCATGATTTATCTCTTAAGAGCTTGATATCTGCTGTTCTTCCAGTAGGGAAATGCAAAGTTTAAATAGAAAAATCTGCCTTGAAAAGTTCTGTGAAACCCAATCAGCCAGTAAATTTCTTACAGATGATGGCACAATGATCCTGGCATAATCTAATGTTTCATAAATGTCTTAAAAGATTAAGGCAGAATTTTCTGCCCAAATGGCAGAGGAGAATCACATCTCTGCAGAGTAAACACTGGCAACAGCCTTGCATAAGAGCCAGCAATATTGCTAAAGTTCTCCTCTGTGCTTCCTTACAAGGGCAATTACATAATCTGAAGCCTTCATCTATCAAAAGCAATCCTTTTCATTAAATGAGATGCTCTGGTGTAAGTGCACAAGCACACATCAGATGGGAAGGGAGGGAAGGTAGATGGACTGCACTGCCTGACTGACCTGCAAAGATGATTTTAACCCTTTAAAGACTCATCTCTGATTGCTCTCTTAATCATAGAATCATTGAATGTATTAGGTTGGAAGGGATATTTAAAGGCCATCTGGTCCAACCCCCCTGCAATGAGCAGGGACACCTTTAGATCGGGGTGCTCAGAGCCTCATCAAGCTTGACCTTGAATATCTCCAGGGATGGGGCCTCTACCACCTCTCTGGGCAACCTGTGCCAGTGATCTACCACCCTCACAGTGAAGTTTTTCCTAATATCCAACCCAGACCTACCCTTCTCAAGTCTTCCCTTCTTAATTTCTAAGAGAATATCTGGAGTGAACCAAGACTCTTTGAATCATGGTTCCCAGCATGCAGGGCACTATGCTTACAGAATCACAGGATCACAGAATAACAAGGTTGGAAAAGACCTTTAAGATCATCAAGTCCAACCATTCACATCCTAAATTAAACCATATCCCTAAGTACCTCATCTACCCTTTTTTTGAACACATCCAGGGAAGGTGACTCAACCCCCTCCCTGGGCAGCCTGTTCCAGGCCCTCACAACTCTCAGTAAAAAATTTTTTCCTAACATCCAATCTAAACCTGCCCTGGCACAGCTTCATGCCATTCCCCCTTGTCCTATCTCCTGTCACCTGGCTGAAGAGACCATCACCTATCTCTCTACAACCTCCCCTCAGGTAGTTGTAGGTGGTGATAAGGTCTCCCCTCAGCCTCCTCTTCTCTAAGCTAAACAGCCCCAGCTCCCTCAGCCACTCCTCATAGGATTTGCCCTCCAGCCCCTTCCCCAGCCTGGTTGCCCTTCTCTGGACTCGCTCCAGGACCTCCATGTCCTTCTTGTGGTGAGGAGCCCAGAACTGGACACAGCACTCGAGGTGTGGCCTCACCAATGCCGAGTACAGGGGCACAATCACCTCCCCAGACCTACTGGCCACACTGTTTGTGATACAAGCCAAGATGCCATTGGCCTTCTTGGCCGCCTGAGCACACTGCTGGCTCATATTCAGTCTGCAGTCAACCAACACCCCCAGGTCCTTCTCTGCCTGACAGCTCTCCAGCCAGTCTCCCCAAGCCTGTAGCGCTGCATGGGGTTATTATGTCCCATGTGCAGCACTCTACACTTGGCCTTGTTAAACTTCATCCCATTGGGCTCAGCCCATCGGTCCAGTCTGTTCAGATCCCTCTGAAGAGCCTCCCTACCCTCAGGCAGATCAACACTTCCTCCTAGTTTAGTGTCATCTGCAAACTTAGTGAGGGAGCATTCAATCCCTTCATCGAGATCATTGACAAAGATGTTGAACAAGACTGGACCCAGGACTGAGCCCTGGGGGACGCCACTCGTGACCGGCCTCCAGCTGGATTTTGTTCCATTCACCACCACCCTCTGGGCTCGGCCATCCAGCCAGTTTTTAACCCAGCTGAGGGTCCACCTGTCCAGGCCAGTGGCAGCCAGTTTCTCAGTCAGAATGCTGTGAGAAACTGTGTCGAAGGCTTTACCAAAGTCCAGGTAGATCACATCCACAGCCTTACCCTCGTCCATTAAGCGGGTCACCTTGTCATAGAAGGTGATCAGGTTAGTTTGACAGGATCTACCTTTTGTAAACCCATGTTGACTAGGCCTGATCCCCTGGCCATCGTGCATGTGCTGCATGATAGCTCCCAAGATGACCCTCTCCATGATCTTCCCTGGGACTGAGGTCAGACTGACAGGCCTGGAGTTCCCTGGATCCTCCTTCCGACCCTTCTTGTCTATGGGTGTAACATCTGCCAGCCTCCAGTCGACTGGAACTTCCCCAGTCTGCCAGGATTGCTGATAGATGATGGAAAGGGGTTTGGCAAGCACATCTGACAGCTCCCTCAGTACGCTTGGGTGAATCCCATCTGGCCCCATTGACTTGTGGGTATCTAACTGGCCAAGTAGGTCGCTAATCATTTCCTCCTGAACCATGGGAACTTTGTTATTCTTCCCCTCCCTTACAGACTTGCATGTGTCCCATCTTTTATAAAAGACAAGGGTCACACCTGCAAAAGAAAAAGGGATAAGGGCAAGACTGGATGAAAGACCTGTGGGAGTAGAACTGCCAGAGAAACCTCACCTGATGGTTGCCAGGACTTTGAAGAACACCTTGCTCATCCAAACATCCTTAGGGACTAGTAGTTCTGCTGTTCCCTCTGCCAGAGTGTCCTTTAAGTTCCTAGTTTATCCTAAGCCACAATGACATCTGCAAATTAGGGCAATTACTGCCTGAATCTTAAGGACACTGCAGACAGGAGTGGGTGCCTGGAAGCTTGTCACCTAAATTCTGTAGCATGGGAAGACATTGCCTAGGATGAGATGTCCTACTCATCCCTGTTTCTCACAACTGACTAGGAAGGCTGAATCTGCCAGAGTCTGCAACACCTCAGCTGCTCCTCTGCATCAGTTCTGCAGACAAATACAGCAATGGGAACTGTTGGCATCACTTCCTGATCAGGAGAGAGCTAGAGACAGGAACTGTCTCAGGATGAATGACATCAAGAGCCAGAGCCTTGTCCTGAAGGACTATGTCCAGTTATTAAACTATTAAATATGCTAACTAACCTGGTACAGAAACCTCTGTTGTGATGGTAACAAGAGCCCCTGGGAGAGCCTGGGCTCTGACAGTTTGCTGTCTCAGGGGAAAGCCATGATGTCCATTGCCTCACTGGGGCATCCCCTTGAGTTGGTGGCTCAGATCTATTGTCCTCAAAGAAGATAAAGCCAAATTGTGCAGGGGGCCCTGAGGATACCCATATGAGTTTGGGATGGGCCTCACATCTCTGTTCTTATTGCCTCTCCATCATGACTCTGCAAGGGGAACATAAAGGACTGCAAGGACCCCATTAACACACACGGCCTCCTCTGAGGCAGCTGAGTGAGGGTTGTAATTCACTGAAGTGCCTGCCCTCAGCAGGAGAGACCTCCCTGGCTGCTGCTAATGAAACAGCAGGAAACAGCATTTTCCTGCTCAGACCTGGCAAGCAAACAGCACAGAGGGGGGCTTTTTGGCAGAGTTCCTCTGAGAGAGCAAAAGGTAACAAGGTAATTGGATGAAGGAAAATGGGAAGCTAAGAGAAGGAGGTCAAGACAGCAGGGTCTCTAGGGAGAAGGTCAGGGTCTGTGAGACAGCTCGAGGCAGAATCATGAGCTGGAAAGGGAAGTGAACACAAGCAGAAAGAGATGGAGCAGGGAAGGAGGGGCAGGAGGTGGGTATCCTCAGGGAGTTCCCACTGGGGCTGAACTGGAAGTGCCCTGACGTACATAATAGCTATGACCTGCTCATGTGTCTGGGCACCATCTCCTGTAGAGAGCAAAAACATGAAACCAGATGGATTTAGTTCAAATCTTGTTTCTGAAAAGATCCCACCTTACATTTAGGCTGATCTACTTGTCATCCAGAAGTCCCACATTATCTTCTCCTACCATTTCTCTGGCTTCAATTCAGGCTTTTAGGTTTCAAGGCTAAAACAATGCAATGTTCTTCCCACCCTGACTCATCCAACTTCAATACTTTCCTCCAGCAAATAAATTTCTGGCTCTGAAGCTGCAGCTGGTTCTCATGACCATCAAAAGGAGTAGATATAACCATCAGGCTGGAGGATACTGCTGTGGTCCTCCCTCCTTATCACCAGTATGACCCAGGTCACAAAGCTATCCTCCTGCAATGGCAGTCACAGTGCTGTATCAGCTCATCCAGCTTGCAGTGTGGGGAACTACAAGCCCAAGAAGATATGGGAGAGGACGTAGCAAACTTGAGGATCTAGAAAACTCTTGCAAACAATCCATGGAAATGGACAAGCTGTCCTTTGGAGAAATATAACAATGATCTTATAATGTTTATCGGGATCTTATGAATGTTTATAAATATCTCAAATGTGGGACACAGGGGAAATGGTCAGCCTCTTTCCAGTGGTCTGTGGGGACAGGACAAGGGGCAATGGCTGCAAGTTGGAGCACTGAAGTTCCACACCAATATGTGGATGAGAAACTTAACATGAGCCAGCAGTGTGCTCTTGCAGCTCGCAAGGCTAATGGTATCCTGGGCTCCATTAGAAGAGGGGTGGCCAGCAGGGACAGGGAGGGGATTGTCCCTCTCTACTCTGCCCTCGTGAGGCCCCATCTGGAGTCCTGTGTCCAGAGCTGGGGCCCCCAATACAAGAAGGATGTGGAACTGTTGGAGAGGGTTCAGAGGAGCCACAAAGATGATTAGAGGGCTGGAGCACCTGCCCTGCAAAGAGAGGCTGAGGGAGCTGGGCTTGTTCAGTCTGGAGAAGAGAAGGCTGTGGGGGGACCTCATTGCAGCCTTCCAGTCCCTGAAGGGAGCTTATAAGCAGGAGGGGAATCAACTTTTTAAAAGGGTAGACAATGACAGGACAAGGGGGAATGGATTAAAACTAAAGGAAGGAAGGTTTATATGAGATATTAGGAGGAAGTTTTTTACAGAGGGAGTGGTGAGGTGCTGGAACAGGCTGCCCAGAGAGGTAGTGGATGCCCCATCCCTGGAAGTGTTCAAGGCCAGGTTGGATGGGGCCCTGGGCAACCTTGTGTAGATCCAGGCCTGAGGTTGGTGGCCCTGCCTGTGGCAGGGAGTTGGAACTGTCTGATCCTTGTGGTCCCTTCCAACTCATGCCATTCTATGATTCTGTGATTCTATGTGGAAGAACGTTTTCACAGTGAGGGTGAGGGAGCCCTGGGACAGGCTGCACAGGGGGGTGTGGAGTCTCCTTCTCTGGAGAGATTCCAGCCCCGTCTGGACACCAACCTGTGCGACCTGTCCTAGGGAGCTGCTTTGGCAGGGGTGTTGGACCTGATGATCTCTCAAGGTCCCTTCCAACCCCTGTGATTCTGTGAAACCTGATTTTTTTTAGAGATGGGGTTTAGAGACTTCATGCTCTTAGAGTTGTATTTTCAGAAGTGGAGGCACTGAAAGAGACTTTCCCTTTATCCAGCAACCAGTGTTTGCAAAAGAGGTAGGAATTTTGGTATCTACACTCCCTGGTGCTTCACCAGACTCAGCAGAAATGCGACTCAAAAGTAGAGAAAAGTGAAGGAGGAAAAGCACACCAAGAGAAAGCAAGACAGTATTAGCTTTTTATCTCTAGCTGTACCAGAAGTCAGCATCCTCAGCTATTGACTGTGATATTCAGTAGGTATTGAAGGATCTAGCCTTGACAAGCTCTGAAAAGCTGGCTCAGACATTTCAGGGGTTTAAGATTATTTTTCCAGTTAGTATTTTCAGGAAAAGCTGGTCACACACAGAGAGGAGGAGAGTAAGCACAAGTCTGACTAATTTTTTGACATTTTTTGGGGGTGGTTGTGAACAGACTCCTTGAAAGTCTGTTTCAAAGCATGTGATTGGTTGCAGAAAACCAAGTTTTTTTGTTGGAAAGCACTGGAACTAAATACCTGTTGGTATTTAAGGCTGCAGCTTATCTCCCCAGCAGCACTAAAGCAACCCAACCCCACCAGCAAACAAGAAAACAGCTGGGGGATTAATCAGTTCTGGTCATGGAAGAGAAAGTGCAGAAACAAGCTGTTAATGGTGTACCCAGAAGACAGAGCTGCCCTAGGAAGCCACTTTCAAATACTCTGGGATGAGACAAAAAAGGGCTTTTAAGATCAATTAGTCTTTGCAAATGATCCCCTGAGACTGAGTTTCCATGGGTCCAGGAAAGGTAACACACAGGTTGTGGTGGGAACCAGGTGCAGCTCCTCCATCCTCTGTGTCTCAGCTGGGTAAACACGATGCTGGGACAGTAGAAATGTCAGAGCCTGCACCAGTCAGAAGGAAAAAAACACAAGGAAAAGTGCTGATGTTGCAGCCAAGGGGATTGAAAAGCTGAACTGACTTCAAGCAGGTCAATTCCCCAGAGCCTGCAGACTGCCTTCAAATTATCTGGTCAAACGAGCAATAGATAAGCAAGAGTCTTTCTGGGCCTTCAGGGGAATTCAGACAAGAGGGTTATTCAGCAGCTGGGTGATGACTAAAGCTTTCTGAGGCAGGTGGGGGATAAATCACTGCTGCAGGACAGGCTGGGAGGGCATCTGAGGAAACCTGGGTGACCAAGCTGGGGCAGGGGCCGTCCTGCTCAGCTACCACATCCCTGAGCTCTTTGAGGAAGCTGATTTCAAGAAGGGTTTGGGTTGGGGTTTTTTCTTCTCTTGGCTTTGTTTTTCAGCCAGGTTTCCTAAGCAGCTAGGAAATCCCCTTTTGCAATCAGTGTGCACGTCTGTAACGCTCCCCCTGCACAATAACTTTGACCCCACCAACCCAGAGCTTTCAGAAGTCCAAATAAAGGCTTTTCCTACACATGCTGTGCAAATGGCTGGGCAAGGAGGGCAAGGTGTTTGGGATCAAAGGTTTTAAGCAAAGCATCTTGGGGTCACAGTCCTCTGTCCCCTCTGTAACACCAGGGGAGAGGATTGGTCCCTGTAGAAAGGCTGGAGGGAGGATGCCCACCCTCAAACACACATCAGATTGTGGAGAAGGACAGGAGAGCATTCCCATCTGGTGGGGACCATCTCTGCTCACATGCAGCCAGGGTTGGCCCTGCTCTGAGACCCTGGTGAGCACACAGAGGCTGTGTGCAGAGGAGGGACCTGGAGAGCAGCACCTCTGCGGTCTGGCACAGGAGATAGCATGGCTGGAGATGAAGAGGGCTGGGAGACAGGAGTCTGGCTTCTGCCAGGGTGTCACTGCAGAGCTGGGCAAGCTGCCTGTTCTCTTACACCCACAGTTCTGGCAAAAATGTAGGATAAAGATCTGTCTCCACGTTGGGCTCTGAAATCCTCTGAAGGAGGCAGGGTATGTGAGTTAGCCATCACAAGCTTATCTTGTGACCCTTGAAAAAGGAGAGTGCACGGTTTCTCCTGCAGCCAGTGGTTAGTAGCACCACAGGAATCAGTAGCTGATGAGTCAGAGTGTATCAGTAGGGTTAATAAAGGACACTGAAGTCATCACTTCTCCCTTCTCTTTCCTTTCCTCTCCCTGTCAAAACAAACATCTTCTCTTTCCTGTGCTGTCTGACAACCACAGAATAATTTAGGTCAGAAAGGACCTCTGGGCATCTCCAGTCCAGTCTCCTGCTCTAAGAAGGATTATCTTTGATCAGTCACCCAGGTGACTTCTGAGTATCCAGGTGTGGAGATAGCAGGCTGTCCCTGTGCACCCATCCCAGTGCTTACCCATTCTGTGAGGGAAAAATACTGCCTTTGCTCTGCAGAGACTGGTGTGCATGGGGATGTCTTTGTGTGGATGCACCAGAAGCAACAAATGGCAGGGGAAGGGCTACACAACTGGTGTGTGCTGATGGCACCTAGCAGAACAAGATATCTCAGTGTCCCATCTCAGGACATCTGGGATAGTAGATGAAGGTCAGTGAGTACATCCTGGTGATGCACAGACACGGCACAGGATGGAGAGAGGTGGCATCCCTTGTCCTCCATGGCTTTGCAGGGAACCCTGGGTGGACAACTTGGATGGACACAAGTGTTTTGTTGCTGAACTGGTGGGTATGTGCTTATTGCTGCTTGTTTGCATGAAGGTCTGAGTGCAATGAGTGGTAACAGGGTTTGGTTTGGTTTTCAAATTTAATCTATTAAATTTAAAATTAATCAATCCGTTAAAAACCCCCACAAGGTCTGACATCACACATTACTACACTGACCTAATGTCATCTCCCACAGTTTGTATGTGTTGCCTCATCCTTTCACAGTGCCCCTGGGAGAAGAGACTGACTGTCTTCTCTAACTTCAAGTAGCAGAAGACAGCAATTGCATTCCCCTGAGCATCTTCTTTCCCAGGCTGGTCAAACCCAGCACCCTCAGCCCTTTCTCATACATCTTGTGCTCTTCTCTGCACCTGGTCCCATTTGTTGGTCTCTCTCTTGTCCTGGAGAATCCAAGATCGATCCAGGTCCTCCAAACAGAAACACCACTGTCCTCAACCTGCTGGCTATGCAAGGAACCTGTGAGGCACATAGAAGAGGACATCAACTCCCACTGAGTTCAGTGACAGGTGAATCAAAGTCATCTCAGAAGAGGCTGATAGTCCTGCTCTGCCCCCCTGCACCATGTCCTCAGAGATGTCACCTGAGAAGGAGCCAACAGATACCTCTTCTTACTTCCCAAATACCTGGTGGCATGAGCAGCCAGCACAAGCTCTCATACCTTCATCACCAAGTCTTTTAAGCATTTCTGATGTGCATTAGCATTCTCCCCTGCACTTTGTGTGTGTGCTCTGCCCTGCCTGATGAACTGGCTCCCACATCTTCATGTCTGCTGAGCAAAAACTGATCAGGAGCAAACCTAAGAGGAATGAAGAATGGAAGGTTCCTGCTGGTTTGGAGATGAAAGGGTGCTTTTAAGTCATTAAGAAAATACGATGGAGGGTTTTTCTCTTGTTCCAAAGCAGGAGCCCAGATCAGCTTTTAATTATTTCCTCACCCCTACAGCTGCCACTGGCAAGTTATTCCCCTGGCTGATTGAGCTTGTTGTGGTCCAGAAGCAAGAGTAGGAGGCTGCAAGACAAGATGTCTCCACTCCCTTCTGAAGTCTGTCCCTGACCTGCTGTGGAAAACATGGCTCAGCCCAGCTACTGATGGGCCACATTTGCAGATGTTGAGGCCGAATCTGCCTGCGTGTTGGCTTCATGCAGCATGAGTCACCACAGCTGTGGCTAGTGCTGCCCTTACCAGGACAGCACTGTAATGCTTCCTTGCCTTACAGAAGTGTCAGGAAGATTAGTTGATGTTTCCTCAGCGCTGGACAGATGTAAGGAGGTGGGAAAGATCCCTTGCCAGCTCTTCCTTCTCGCTGAGCAAATGTTTCGGTCTCTGTCATGATGTTTTCAAGCCCTGCCAAGATCCCTACGCCTGCTTTTGTCTCCTCCCCTCTGGTGGCTCTTGCAGACCAAGGTCCCAAACCACAGCCTCTCCACCCAGCACAAGAGGAACCTTCTCATGGGAAAAATCAGGGCTCTTAAAAAGCCCTTCTTTCTCTCACCTTGGTTTTGTGTCCCTGAGCTCCACTCTGGACGAGCTAAGAACATCCTAGTCCCTGAAGCTGACCTTGGCCATCAGCACTGGGGCACGGAAAGTGTCATCCATCTGTCCCCTCGGCCTCCCCAGCCTCTGATCCCCTCCCAGGCTCACTGCCTTCCTCAGACTGCACTTGGGTTAAAGCAAGCAGCAAAATGTCCCTTTGCCTGAGACAGCTGGGGGCAGGGGGGACCTGAAAGTGGTGACATACCACCACAGAGATGACACACACCAGGGTGCCACCACAACAGGATGCAGTTCAGCCTGGCTGCCACTCGCTCTGCGCACCCTGCAGTGCAGCAGCCTTTCTTCTGTGGGTGGCCAGCCAAGACCAACACCAGTTCAAAAGCATGAACCCAAGCCAGGATCTCTGCCTGGCAGGGACATCACATTTATTTCAGTGATGGTCCCGCTGAGTTTTCCATTCTTCACACTGAGGATTGCCACCACTCACTGAGCATCTCCTGGTGCCTCAAAGTCCAGCTGCCAGACAGTCTGCAGCTGGGCTGCTGTGTTCTGCAGGTCCCTTCCACTGCCTGGGCACAGATCAGGGTATAAAACATCTGGAAGCACCAAACAGACCAAGTGTGGCCAGACTGGTCACTCCTGGAGCCCCAGGGGGCTGGGTAGGGCAGAAGCTCTCATTTTGTGGCCATATCCTATGATAGGATAGGCTTGCTATAATAGGAAGGATAGACCTCTGCTTCTTCCCACTGTATAATCATGGAATGGTCTGGGTTGGAAGGGACCCCAAGGATCACAGAGCTCCAACCCCCCTGCCACAGGCAGGGCCACTAACCTCAGGCCTGGAGCTACACAAGGTTGCCCAGGGCCCCATCCAACCTGGCCTTGAACACCTCCAGGGATGGGGCATCCACCACCTCTCTGGGCAGCCTGTTCCAGCACCTCACCACTCTCTCTGTAAAGAACTTTCCCCTAATATCTCATATAAACCTTCCCTCCTTTAGCTTCAATCTATCCCACTTGTCTGCCCTTTTAAAAAGCTGATTCCCCTCCCTGCTCCTGATCTTCTCCCCAGTTGACACCCCTTCACGTTTCTCTTTGCCCCAACCCCTTCTCTAGACACAGCCTACAGACAGCACACTTGGCTCTACACAGCCTCTCCAGAGAGCTGTGGCCTCTTTTCCAAACTGACAGTGCCAGGGTGGCAAACACCAGGGTTTTAATGAGCCCCATGGGCAATATCCACCCTGAACGCAGAGGAGCAGCAGCCAATCAGAGTCCCAGGTCTGCACAGCTGAAGTACCACTTGAGGAATGAAGAAAGAAATCCCATTTGATGTGACCCTGCATTTGCCCTGCTCAGCTCCCTCTTCACTGCTGGAGCGTGGGTGTTGCAGTCGATTCGGCCCCAGGAATAAGAGGCAGGTTAGGTCTGAACAAGCTCTGCTCTCTCCTATAGCCTGGTGCCTCTGAAAATCCATGTTACTACCAGCTGAACCAGCTGATGCTGAGTGCTGAGCCCATCTCTGAGACTCTTTTGGGTGGTAGACCAGCACATCTGTGGGGTAGGGGTGTCCCAAGAGTGGAGGAGGAGCAGGGATACAAAACCAGCCGCATCACTTTGGGAGAGCAACACACATCTGGCTGCAGCAGAGAAAAGGGAATGAATAAATACACTTGCTTCCAGCTGAAAGCTGACTTCAGTGAACAGTGTTTGACTTGATTCCAACCCCAGAACCAGCAGATGTTGAGGGGAAAAAAAAGCAAGCCAACAATAAAGGCCCAAAGTAAAGCATTCCCCTAGTCACAGGGGGAAGTTTCATGAGGCCTTGACCCACAGGATTTTTTTAAACCATATCCTTCAACATAACCAAGAAGAAGGCAGCCAGGAGACAGGGATCTCAGCAGCTGATGGGACCTTCATCCAGCCAAGATTTCAAACAGTCCTGAAACCTTTCCCACGAGGTTGCTTCTGGGATGACCCAACCATGGGCAGCCTCTCTCCATCCTGGAGCCGATGCTGAGGCAAGGCTCCTGCTGTTGCCAAACTTCCCATCTTGGACAGAAGATAACAGTATGAGGCATTGTCGGGGTTCTGGTGGAGGAGAGGAGCTGCAGGGGTGGCTTCTGCAAGAAGCAGCCAGAAGCTCTCTGCAGGCCTCTGAGTGTAAACACCAGCTGACTCAAGGCCGGATCCAGCACTGACCAAGGCCGAGCCCATCAGCGATGGTCACAGCACCTCTGGCATCACATTTAGGAGGAATAAAAAGCAGTCAGCTGCTTTTTGCCCCCAGAGAAGGGAGTGGGAAGAGGTAAGAAACTCTGCAGGCACCAAGGCCAGGGAAGAAGCCGGGGAGAATGCATTCCAGGTGCTGGAGAAAAAGATTCCCCCGCTGCCCATGGAGAAGAGTCTGTGACCCACACTGGAACAAGCTGCTGGCAGGACCTGCAGCCCGTGGAGAGAGAAAGACCCACACCAGGTTTGCTGAGGAGGGGGGCTTGTGGCTCCATGGGGGACCAGGCTGGAGCAGTCTGGGCCTGAGAGACAGAGACATTATGTGATTCTATGACTGTCCCCCATAGCAGTGACCCACGCTGGGGCAGCTGGGGAAGAGCTGAAGCCCCGTGGGAAAGGACTCATGTTGGAGAAGTTCATGGAGGACTGTCTGCCATGGGAGGGACCCCACACTGGAGAAGAGGAAAGGTGTGAGGAGTGGCATCCCCCAGGCTAAGAAGGAAAACAACTCCTGAGGAACTGACCAAAACCCCCATTCCCCACGCCTCACCCCCCCAATGGGAAGTAGGGAGAGAAATCATGACTAAAGTTAACTCCATGAAGAAGGGAGGGGTGGGGGGAGGAGTTTTAAAATCTGGTTTTACTTCTCCTTATCCTACTCTGGTTTCTCTCTCTCTCCCTGTGTGTGTGTGTGTAGTGTAATAAATTTGATTTTTTTTTTATTCCATGTTGAGTCTGTTTTGCTAACTCTGCTGTGTGACACCAACTGTGGAATGATCTCTCCCTGTCCTTATCTCCACTCCTGAGCCTCTCAATATATATTTTTTCTCCAGTCCAGCTGAAAAGGGGAGTGACAGAGCAACTTTGGTGGGCATTTGGCCTCCAGCCAGGGTCAAACCACCACAGACTTCAAGGAGAGTTTATGCAGAATTCATCCACCTCCCATCAGCAGAGAGCTGCATCCCAGCATCGCAACCCAAGCCTGTACACCAGGCACAGCAGCACACCCTGCTCACACCACTGAGTCAAGCAGTGAATCAGGCTCCTGCTTTTAAGAGGAAAAGAGTTTCACCATGGTGCCTGGCCACCACTTGCTAGTTAGCATGGGAGTGGTTGCCATGGCATTGCAAGGCAGGAAAATTTCTGGGCTGATTAGGATTAAGCATTGGCTTTCTGAGGACCAGGCTCCCCTCCCCAAGCACCCCTCTGGCATTTCTGCTGGGCCCTGCTCTACGTGTGTGCATCTGACTGCCAAGGGAGCAGCTGGGGAAGGGGTGCAGGAAACATGGAAGTGGCCTAAGAGCAGGACCCCTGCAAGCTTTTCTCTTAGGGAAAGTGGTGTGTTGCAGACAGAGACATCACACATCTGCAGGTCTCCTTTTCAAGCATCCCTTCTGCTCAGCGGTTTGTGGCCAGCTCAAAGACATCAGGGTGACCCCCCCTTATCTCTGTACCAAATTCTCCTGAAATTTATTTGCATGGGAAGCAGAGATTTTGCAAGCAATGCTGTAGAGCACCTCATTCTCCATGTGATGGACCCACAAAGCTCCTCAAATGACTCTGGCTAAGAGGGTCCAGTGACCAACTGCCATTTCACAGTCATGGGGTTGAAGGCACATGGGGTGTACAGTGCCAAGCAATCTGCCCTCCTGCAAACCCAGCACTGACTGCCTCTGCCAAGCCCAATTTCCCTTTGAGTAATAACTTTCCTGTGTTGGGAGATTTCCAGTGATGGAGAACCTACTGTCCACGAGCTATCCCAGGGGGCTGGCCCACCACTTAAAAACAGGAGGGCATCTGACCAAGTCTGAACATCTCTGGCCTCTTCTCCAGATCTCTGGATGCCATTCCATTTCCTCACTGTGGCTTGTGTGTTGTTCACCTCTTGGCACCTCTTTGCCTTGACCTTGTGCTGGTCATCTCCTTCACTTCTGCACATCAGCATTGCTGTGTCTGGTCATGCTCAGCAGCTAAAAAGAGTCATTTTCTCTTCCCTGCTCTTATCACTTTGGTTTCCCTCAAGGCTGTATGTTACATAAGGTCTTCTCAGATGTTCAAATGACAGAAGAACCATCCCAGAGGTGGCCAAACCAGCCTCCTGTCTCTGCCAGGCATGTTTCTCTAAAAGAACTCATAGTGAGGGTGTAGGACAGACACACAGGTCTCATGGATGCTAATATCTGGGTGCATTTTTATTAGAACTGAACATCATGTGCTGTCAGAGTCTCCAGTGACCCCCAGCATGCACATTTTCAGTGATCCTGGTAATGCCAGCAGCCTGGGGCCTCGGTTTCTTCTTGCTGGCAAATGGATAGAGGCAGGTAATCTGTCCTCATAGCATCTCAGCCTTCCAGTGAGAGACTGCTTTCAGCCTGGACACAGACATTTTCATTGTATGGTCCAGCATGCAGCTTGTTCTCCCCAGAGGTCTGATGCTCTGGGGACACTCTGGGCATCTGCAACTCCACATGCTGGAATGCATGTTGCAGGAGGGAGGAAGCCTGGGTCCACCTTGTTCTCAAGTCCAAAGCCCAGGCAAGCAGTTGTTGAATCCCTGTGATAACCACAAATCAACCCAAACCCCATTTTTGTGACCTCATTGACCCACCACCCGGACACCTCACCACCAGTTTCCATCTCACACATCTCTGTGACCATTTCATCTCTGCTCTGGTTATCTGATTTACCTGATTCCCTGATTTAAGTCGAACCTGCTCCCCAGTATTCAGTGCTGCCAGAGAAGCCACATTTTGCCTTTCAGCTGCCAATTTTGTGAATGTCTTTGATGTGCCAGTTCCTGCCAGGTGGGACACTGCAGGATCCCTGAGCAACAGAAATGCTGTGGGGATGATACACATAAGAGCTGAGTTGAAGCCAAATCTTGAGAGAAGCAAGAGAGGGAAAGTTAGCGTGTGAAAGCTGACAGGCTCATAACAAACCCAGCTGGCTGGTACACACACCAAGCCCAAAACACCCCAGGCCACCTCCCTCCCACCCTCCTGATACCATCACACCCCTCTGCAGTTAATTAAAAAAGGATTGAAGCAGGCTGTAAGGATACGGGCAATGGCTGAGGTCAGGGGGTGCCTTGCAAACCTATGCCAAGCTCTGCAGCTGATGCTGGGACAGTGGGATGGTGATACCAGCTTCTCCAAGACTTAAGGCAGGTATAATCTGAGACCCAGACAACTCATCCAGGCTGCTTGCCTCTCACAGTGCAAGGAAAGCTGCAGCACAAGGGTGGGATCATAGAATCACAGAATCAGAGAATGGTCTGGGTTGGAAGGGACCCCAAGGATCACAGAGCTCCAACCCCCCTGCCACAGGCAGGGCCACCAACCTCCAGGCCTGGATCTACACAAGGTTGCCCAGGGCCCCATCCAACCTGGCCTTGAACACCTCCAGGGATGGGGCATCCACCACCTCTCTGGGCAGCCTGTTCCAGCCCCTCACCACTCTCTCTGTAAAGAACTTCCCCCTACTATCTAATCTAAACCTTCCCTCCTTTAGCTTCAATCCATCCCCCTTGTCCTGCCATTGTCTGTCCTTTTAAAAAGCTGATTCCCCTCTTGTTTGACTGCTCCTTTCAGGTATGATCCTTTCAGGATGGGGGTAGAGGAGCCTGCAGGGAAACACTTAAGCTGCTGGTAACAGAGCAAGCAATGGCAATGGGATTCCTCTGAGGCCTCTGTGCTGTCCTGCTGCCCCTTCCTGGAGCTTCTGTTTGGCTGTGTCTCCTTCAGAGTTCACACCTTTATCCCATAAGACATGTGCAGCCACCCCAGCCCTGGCAACGAGGTTCAACTCAGGCAAGCATCTCTGTCACAGCAGCGCAGACCGTTCCAGCCCAGTCCCTATTTCCCAAAATATCCGACCATCTTGTGAACCTGAAGGTGCAGAAGTCCATGATGAGATGCATGCGTGGGTCCTGAGGGAACGGGCAGATGAAGTGGCAAAGCCACTCTCCATCATATTTAAAAATTCATGTCAGTCTGGTGAAGTTCCCACTGACTGAAAAAGAGGACTCATGACCCCCATTTTTAAAACGGGGGAAAAAAGAAAACCCAGGGAGCTACAGGCTGGTCAGTCTCATGTCTGTGCCTGGCAAGATCGTGGAGCAGATCCTCCTGGAAACTGTGCTTAGGCACATGGAAAGTAGAGGTGATTGGTGACAGCCAACATGGCTTCACTAAGGGCAAATCAGACCTAACAGATTTGGTGTCCTACGATGGGGTTGCAGTGTTGGTGGACAAAGGAAGAGCAACTGACATCATCTGCCTGGAGCTGTGCAAAGCATTTGAGACTGTACCACATGACATCCTTGTCTCTAAACTGGATCAACATGGATTTGACAGATAGACCACATGGTGGATAAGGAACTGACTGGATGGGTTCCACCCAAACAGTTGCAGTCCAAGTATCCAAGTGGAGAGCAGTGATGAGTAGCGTTCCTCAGAGAACCAGTCCAGAGGAGGCCTTGGAAGATGATCAGAAGGCTAGAAGTCACCTCCCAGGGGTTAGCCCTGGGATTAAAGCCTCAGTATCAGTGGGGGGACACATTCACAAGCAGATGGAGAAAACCCTAACTGACTCTGAGGCCATTCCTCCCCTGTGCAGAGATCTCCAGGAGCAGAGTCAGGGGCATCCCTACATAACTCCCACATGGAGAGAAGCCGACATCACAGCTCAGCAGGAAGGGTAGGGGCAAATGAAGACACTGTGAAAGCTGGAATTTACTAGCACAGAAATAAGGACATGGATCTGGGTCTGGAACCCACCCCTGAGTGATGGGACATGCTGTGTGATGGCAGAAGAGATGTCTCAGGATGGTGGATGGATCGTACTACACCAGCGTCCCCATGGGGAGCCCTTGGCCTCTTGGCTTGTATTGCTGCATGGAGAACCAACCTGCAGGCTGTAAGTTGGTCTCTCAACAGCAGCTTCATGGCCCACCCAAACCTAAACATGGGGCCAGCCCCTGCACTGGAGGACTAAAGCATTTAATTTCACCCCACATCCATCTCATTCAGGGTGTCTTGGCCATAACAGAATCACAGAACAGTAAAGGTTGGAAGGGACCTCTGGAAGTCATCTGGTCCAACCCCCCTGCTAAAGTAGGATCACGGAGAACAGGTTGCACAGGATAACATCCAGGCAGATCTCCAGAGAAGGAGACTCTACAACCTCTTTGGGTAGTCTGTGCAGCTGCAGAGCCTGAAGAGCTCAAAGAGGTTCCTCGTGGTCTTTATAGCTCATTTTGATATTAATTCATTGTCTTCTCCACAGCCTAAGAGGCCCTTGCTCCCCTCAGAGCATCCTGTTCTGCACAGGACCTGACTTCTCTTTTAGGTATTTCTAAATGCTCCCAGTCCCAGCAACCTCAGTAATTGCTGCTGTCCCCTAATCAACCCATCGTCCTGTCACCCAGTTTGGGAAGTTTTCTCCCTCCCTACCTTGCACGTGCCAGAGACCAGCTGATTCATCCAATATCCACCCTGGCAACCCACACAGCCCCTGATGACTGAGTTAACAATTAAGCAGGGCCTTAAATCTTTGCAGCACTTAACATGTATTGACTAATTAATCCAAGCACCTGTCTGAAGTAGATTAGTTCAGTCTTGCATGTAGCTTCCAAATGTGCCTACGAATGCCTCGTGGGTCAAAGGCAAAGTCAGGTCTGCAGAGGTGCTAGTGGTGGTCCACCATCCCCACTGCCCACAGCCCACAGCACCAAGGGACCAAGCACTTGCCCTCTGAGTCATAGGACCAGCTGCGATTTCAGTGGTCACTGGGACCAGGGGGCCACGTTCCCAGCCCTGAACTCCTGCAGAGCTTAGCCTTGAAGGGGCTTTTCTCATGCATCTTCTCTGACCCTGCATGGTTGCTACATTCCCTAGCTCTCCCACCACCAAGAGGGCACCATGTACATCCAACAGCTGAAGCCAACTTGCTCAGACAAGCAAGAAGCTGTCTGAGGCTCTGCCAGACCTCGAATGCAGGTGGGAAAAAACCTTCCCTGGGGGTCCTGCTGTCAGCCAGCCATGAGCCCTACCAATGCAGAAGATGGTGACAGGAGAGCACAGCCCTCTGCTCTGCAGCATCCTGCTTGAAGTGTCACCCAGAGGGAGCCAGACGTTCCCCGCAGCCACGGCATGAAGCCTATTCACACGGGCTGTCTCAGCCACATCAAAACCCACCTCTCAGTCTGGGCTGTCAGCGGGGAACGAGGCCAGGCGTGGGAAGCAGGAAACCCTCCCCTCACGTGGATGAGCTGCAGAGGAGCTTTGTGCAGATGAGTGGGCTGGGGAGATGCAGAGACGTGCCCAAGGTTACACAGAGTCTGTGGCAGAAGTCGGTGCCTGGGTGAATCGCTCGGCTTCAGGAGAGGGAAGGGAATGGGGTTTGCTGTAGCTAAAGCTATGGGTAGGGACTTGGAGAGTGGAGACGGACACCTCGGTGCCATAGAGCTTCCCAACCATTAGCAGACATCAAAACTCCTGGCCATGCCAAGGTCCTCTTGCACTGAAGAGTTCAGGCTCCCCCCAGCGCAAGGACAGAGACCCCAGAGGTACACGATGCTGTTGGGCTCCCTGACTCAAAAAGGTTTCAGCCCATCCGAGCCCTCTCTCTGCCTCCTGGTCCCCCCAGGGCTTCAGCACAGTGACACCCATCCCCCCTCCTCCCCAACAAGCAGGTGATGAGGCTTGAGAAATGCTTGATGGAAAGGACCTGGCAGCAGAAGGGCACTGCTGACCTGGGGAGTTAAGAAGCAGCCAGATGGAAAGGGAGCTTGATTTGAACAACCTTGCTCAGAAAAGCCAAGACCAGCAGAGTCAGGATCTGCTCAAACCATGTGGTGTCTGTAACAGCAAGGTACCAGCTTGAGTCAAAAAGCATCAGTGTGCGTGTTATAAAGGCATCTCTGCTCCTCACAGTGGTACCCTTCATGTGCCCTCCATCCCACACTGCTGAGGACGGGGGTCCTGCCCACCCTGTGGATATACCATTTGTTTGCTATTTCAACATGTATCTAATGACACCAAGGGCAGAAACTTCCCCTCCCTGTGAAATTCACCCCAGAAAATCCTGAGCTGTAAAGCAGAGGAACTTGTAGACCATCACTTTACCAGAAACCATCACAAACCATCGCATATATTAAGAGGGATCTTTTTAAATGTCTGTCTTTTTTTTCCCCCTCTTGCCTGAATATGTGCTGATCTCATTCATCTTGGGAAAAGCACGGGGTGTTCTCATCCTGGCTCTACCTGGCAAGCTGCATACACTGTGACAGAGGGAGCAAACTTCTGAGCAAGCTCTGCAGTGGCTGCTGCTGGGCTTCTTGAGGTTTATTTCTTGAGCGAGAGGCTGGCTTCTTCACCTGGCATTCTTGAGAGAGATGAAGGGTAAGTCAGCAAATCAGCTTCCACGGGCTGCAAACATCCTGCGCTTTCAGCCATGGCAGAATTAGCTCAGGGTTTGCTGGTAGCTGGGTGAGAAATGTCTTCTGCAGGGTTTTCTTCACCCCCTCCCCTCCTCCTCACCTTCCCCTGAGAGGGAGAGAGAGGAAGCAAATGTTTTGATCGTGCTGCACGGAGGCAGGTTGCAGGAGCTGTGGTACCCGACATGGCTCAGCAAGCACTGCCTGGGAAATCAACAGGGAACGTTCCTGATGCTATTTTAAACAGCAGCAGAAAACGCTAGCTAGCAACACCGAATGCCACGGGGCTGCACAGAGCCAAGAGCAGCGGCAGAGGCATGAGCTGCCTGCCTGTATAGCAGGGATCCCCCCCTCCCTCCTCCTCCAAAACACACAGCACAGAGTGAGCTCCTTGCCCTGATGAGTGGGATGCTGGGTCGGTCGGTCTGTGGATGGGTTTTGCTAACTACGACGACGCAGCTTTGACATGTCAGCTGGGAAGTCTGGATGCCTCCGTGTCACCACGCAGCCACCTTCGCTTCAGCCTTGGGGAGAGCAGCTTAGATCCACTGCCCAGGGGTTAAAGATGAGTTGCAGCTAAGCTGTTCACAGGGATCCGCACTGCCGCCAACGTGAGTGCTCCGCGCCCGCCAGTGCAGGTGGAAGTTGCATGCCAAGTGTCTAAGGGGGGGATACAGCTCTTGCCGGGTGACTGCCAACCCCCCCCTTCCCCTTTCCTTGCTCTACCTTCTCTCCCTGGAGCCTCTTGCCTTGCTTGCCTGGGAGAGGATGCAAAGAGGGCATGCTGTGGGATTACCGCAGCCGGCGGGTGCTGCTGAAGGCAGTGGGTGAGATTAAAGGCGGTAGCTGGAGAATTAAAGATGCCACAGCAAGCCTTAGCTTAGGAATAATGGATACTGCAGGTCTGGCTACTGCAGGAAAAGCCCCCTTTGGAAATCGTGCTGTTTGGAGTGGGAATAGCAATTATGCGGGTGCTGCGGCGGGTGATGTTGGTGGGGTTAATTTGGGAAGAGGATGTTGGCTGGAGGCAGCTCCAGAGCCTGGGTAAGATGCAGAATTGCCACATCTGGTTGGTGGTTGGAAATGGTGTAATCATCTCAAGGCAGGGGAAGACAGTTCGATATGATTTACCTTCTGAGACAGTCAGGAGGGGAGAGATCTGAGCTTGGAGGGTTTCTCTTGTCTTAATTAAAAGAAAATAAAGCAAAAGATTGTAAAAGATAGGGCCTGTTTTCCAAAGCCCAGACACCACAATGATGGGCACTGCCAAAACCAGCTGGCTTGCCTGCCTCCTGAGTGGCAGGCCTTTCCAGAAAGGTTGTTTGTGCAAGCAGAGTGGTCCCCAGCAGAAAACACCCGGTCACAGGGGAGTTTTTGAACATCCTTGTTTCATGAGTGTGTGTGTGTGTGTGTGTTTGGGGGGAGACGGTATGAGCTGCTCACTGTACCCTGTGTCTGACTTCGCAGCCATGGTCTTACTGTAGTTGTGGTGATGGGTATTTCACAGGGCTGTGCTTTTAAAAGGAGAGCCCTGGATGGGTTTAACATGATGAGTGCTCCCAGTGCTCCCAGTGCTCACAGCATCAGGCATCTCAGAGCTAAAACTGGTGCTTGTTTCTCAAAAGCTGGTGTCAGATGCCCAGTGCTGTCCGTGGGCCTCCTGGGTGGAAGCAGCAATGATGCAAGGTCTGAGCTGATATGCAACTCCAGCTGAGGTGACATAGTGAAAATGCCAAGGGGGGTGAGTTGGTGGTGGTTTGGTCAGACTGGAGATCAAAAAGGAGGGCAAATAGCTGCAAATCCTCCCAGAGAGAAGGTGGCTGGTGATCAGAAGGGAGAGACGATATTTGTACATGCTGGGACAGTTCCTGGGGTGTGGAGGGGGCAAGGGATATGTAGGAGATACTCCATCAGGAGAGGGGTGTCCATCAGGGACAGGGAGGGGATTGTCCCTCTCTGCTCTGCCCTCGTGAGGCCCCAGCTGGAGTCCTGTGTCCAGAGCTGGGCCCCCGATACAAGAAGGATGTGGAACTGTTGGAGAGGGTTCAGAGGAGCCACAAAGATGATCAGAGGGCTGGAGCACCTCCCCTACAAAGAGAGGCTGAGGGAGCTGGGCTTGTTCAGTCTGGAGAAGAGAAGGCTGCAGGGGGACCTCATTGCAGCCTTCCAGTACCTGAAGGGAGCAGAGAAACAGGAGGGGAATCAACGTTTTCAGTTGATAGGACAGATAATGACAGGACAAGGGGGATGGATTGAAGCTAAAGGAAGGAAGGTTTAGATTAGATATTAGGGGGAAGTTTTTTACAGAGAGAGTGGTGAGGTGCTGGAACAGGCTGCCCAGAGAGGTGGTGGATGCCCCGTCCCTGGAGGTGTTCAAGGCCAGGTTGGATGGGGCCCTGGGCAACCTTGTGTAGATCCAGGCCTGAGGTTGGTGGCCCTGCTTGTGGCAGGGGGGTGGAACTGTGTGATCCTTGGGGTCCCTTCCAACCCAGACCAGTCTATGATACAGACACACACAGGCATGTGATGGCAGGGACAGCTTGTGAACCCATCGGTGTCTGTGCTCACCAGCATGTGCACAAAGCCACCAGTGAGAGGTCTGCACCTGCAAGAAAAGGGACCTTTGCCCCTTCCCTACGCCTCTGTAAAACTTCACATTGCAAACTCTGCTTCCACTCTGCTTCCAGAGGGAAAAGAGCAGTCGCTGGGAAAGCTGATTTTTTCAAAGCAGCAGCACAAGGGACCTAAAGCACAACCTTCCTCCTGTGTAACTTTACTCCATTCTGAATTCCCAGTGGCTGCTTCAGGGCTGGTGGCAACCAAACCTCCTCTGCAGGAACAGCAGCCTGCCATGGATTGCTGCTTCATTTTCTTTCACTACAGTCTGTGCACTAAATTTATGGTCTGGATTATTTTGTGTAATGCTGCTGAGGACAAAGGGCCCTCGTACTGAGCAACCATATGAAAACACATCTATTAAAGCTCTCCTGTGAAACCACAGGGGATGACTGCTGCAGGCTGTGGTGGCAGTCGTGCTGATGTTTCCAGTCTTGAAGATTACAGGAACCAAGTGTAGAACAGCATTGCTATTGTCTGAAAGACTGGAGGCTTGGTGGTAGGAGAGCATGAATGCTGCAGGAGGGTTGGTTTATAGGCTTGTAGGAGACCTTTCAGACTTTCTTTTACCTTCAGCCTTCACCTTAGGTGGAAAAGGAGACAGAGTGAGGGCTGTCTCTTCACAGTCTGTTGATAGTTTTTCAAGCAGGAGTTGGAAGGAGGCTTTAGCTAACAACTGGGCACTCCTGTAATTTATTTCTTCCATCATCTAGTGCTGATTCACACTCTGGATCTCCAGGAATCTATTCATCCACCTCTGATTCTCTTCATCCACCTCTGATTCTCTTCATCCACCTCTTCATCTGCCTCTGAATCTCTTCATCCACCTCTGAGTCTCTTCATCCACCTCTGAGTCTCTTCATCCACCTCTGAGTCTCTTCATCCACCTCTGAGTCTCTTCATCCACCCCTGAGTCTCTTCATCCACCCCTGAATCTCTTCATCCACCTCTGATTCTCTTCATCCACCTCTGAATCTCTTCATCCACATTGTTGAAGTGGAGGTGGCATTTTAGTCCTTCCCACCAGGAAGGGACTGAGCACCACGAGCAAACTGATCTTAGCTGAGCTGCTCTCCTGGACTGATACAGGGCACCTCTCTGCCATCAAGTCATGAGTCAGTGCAACCTGAACTGAGATGGATCCAGTCCCAAAACGAGGTGAGGGTAAAGACCCCCACACCCCATAGCAAAGCAAACTCCTTGCAAGTGGCTGCACGTGTATGCTGAAGCAGCCACGTAGCCTGGAGCTCCAGTACAAAACCACTGACCTGAACAGCAGCCAGATCATTTTTTATGAGAATCCACCGTTCTTGAGCAATTTTTCCAGCACATCCCACGCAAACAGGTTTCCCTTGAGCACTGCACGGCACCATTTGCCATCTCATGCCAGCTGTGCTTTTTTTGTTTGTCTCCTAATTGTAAGGGGTGGGAGAGCTCTCACGTTATCAGTGTCTCTGTGGCAGTGAGCACAGAGCCTGAGCACTGTATCGCCAGGGACACAGAATTCCACAGCAAACCATTTTGTGTGATTGGTTCTGCTGGAGTCAGGCAAGACTCCACCTTTCCACAGAAATGTGAGGCCTTTGACCCACCACATATAAACCAGACTAGTAACACATCCTTCCTCTTGTACCACAGGCCAGTCAGCCTCACCTCCATCCCTGGAAAGGTGATGGAACAGCTTGTTTTGGGGGTCATCTTTTAAGAATGCAGAGGGAAAGGAGGTTATTGGAGCAGTCAACATAGATTCACCATGGGGAAATCGTGCTTCACTGATCTGATCGTCTTCTGTGATGGCATGACTGGCTGGGTGGATGAGGGGAGAGCAGATGTTGTCCATCTTGACTTCAGCAAGGCTTCTGACACCATCTCCCACAATATCCTCATAGGTAAGCTTAGGCAGCATGGGTTAGATGAGGAGACAGAATCACAGAATCACAGAATCACAGGGGTTGGAAGGGACCTCCAGAGATCATCAGGTCCAACCCCCCTGCCAAAGCAGGGTCCCTAGGACAGGTCGCACAGGCCGGCATCCAGATGGGTCTTGAATGTCTCCAGAGAAGAAGACTCCACACCCCCCTGGGCAGCCTGTCCCAGGGCTCTGTCACCCTCACTGGGAAAAAGTTCTTCTGCATATTGGTACAGAATATGTGCAGCATTGGTGAGGCTGCACCTCGAGTGCTGTGTCCAGTTCTGGGCTCCTCACCATAAGAAGGACATGGAGGTCCTGGAGCGAGTCCAGAGAAGGGCAACCAGGCTGGGGAAGGGGCTGGAGGGCAGATCCTGTAAGGAGCTGCTGAGGGAGCTGGGGGTGTTTAGCTTGGAGAAGAGGAGGCTGAGGGGAGACCTTATCACCACCTACAACTACCTGAAGGGAGGTTGTAGAGAGGTGGGTGATGGTCTCTTCAGCCAGGTGACAGGTGATAGGACAAGGGGAAATGGCACAAAGCTGCACCAGGACAGGGTCAGATCAGATGTTAGGAAAAAAATGTTTACTGAAAGAGTTGTGAGGGCCTGGAACAGGCTGCCCAGGGAGGGGGTTGAGTCACCTTCCCTGGATGTGTTTAACAGACGGGTAGATGAGGTACTTAGGGATCTGGTTTAGCACAGGACAGGAATGGTTGGACTTGATGATCTTAAAGGTCTTTTCCAGCCTTGTGATTCTGTGATTCTGTGAGTCTCTCCCTTCCCACATGGGAGAGCTGGAGGGATGTTTCTAGGCGAGTAGCTCTGCTCCTTGGCAGACACTCCTTTTTGATCCACACTTGCAATCTCAACTGGTCCATTTGTATATGCAGGAGGGAGGCGGAAGCAAAAGCAATGCTGCCTCTCTGACTATTCTGCCCCTTGGTCCTCTGTACATTGACATAATTTGAAGAAAAGGGGAAAAAGTGTATTTATCCAAGATGATCTAATAAAAACTTCCCCTGTGTTGTCTCATTGAGTGTAAGAGATATTCTAGTTTTGACTTGATCTTCATCACCCTGAAGAGTCCATTAGTCTTAACCTGACAAAAGAAGGACTGAAGGATATAAAATTTGAGCCCCAAAGAAAGACACAAAATTGAGCAGAAATTATTTTCCTTTAGCTGTAAAGTGATGCAGTAAATAATGCTCAGGAGTGGCAGGTATCTGGGGAAAACTGTTTCATCATGCAGTCTGACAAGGGAGAGAAGTGGCAAATCCTGTAGTCGTGCCAAGGTGGATGGAGCCCTGTTGCTGTGCAATGCTGGAGGCAGACTGAGTAACCTTCTAGGTCTCCTGTACTTGTCCTGACAGCTCTATTTCAGGGTATTTGAGACAATTCCTAGCTAACTCTGAGGCACTGAAGCAGCTTCTGGCTGGGATTATCACTGTGTCAATAGCAGGGGACTCCTGTGTTTGTGAACATCAAGCAAATACCTGCTAGGAGAGGGAGAGGGCGAGCTGAGTCCTTCTAGGCTTGTGGTCCCTGGGCCACACACCACTGCCAGAGGATTCAGCGTGCTGTGGAAGGGAGGAGAGGGATTTTTTGGGTAACAATTCACACATGCACAAAACAACAGAGAAAACAATGATAAACACAGAAAGGAAAACACAGCTGAACTTTGCTTTAGTGTCCCATGAAGACCACAGTGGTGGTGCTGCACAAGGGGGGCTTGGCATGCTTACATCCAAAAATAAAGTGTCCCCAAGAGTGGAAAAAACACTGACAACTGCTAACAGAGTATGGAGTTCTCATCTGAACATCCTCAGCATCTGCATTTCCCCCGCAGTGAGCTGCATTAGGCTGCAGAGCAGCCTGCTATCAGGAAGCCCTGGCAGTAACAGCGGAGAGGCTGGATGCTCTTGGCATCCCCTTTGACAAGCCTATTGTGTGGATGGGCTCAGAGAGTCGCGCTGCCTACCACGGGGAACAGTGGCCTCTTCCGCGACTGGGCCAGAGCTGTGGCTCTCCACACGTTGTAGAGCATCCGCTTTGGCCTCCGGCACGAAGCCCAGTGAGCAGCGGAGCTGGGACCACGTTGCCTCTTTGTATGAAGTCTGGGCAGACACATCCAGGTCACTCACTCCAGACAGCATTCACGACCTTCATTTTTGCCATACTCCAGTTGCCCGGAGAGGGACTCGGTGCCCTGGCAGCAGCCCTGCTGCTGTCTCCAGGGTGCCTGAGCTGGAGCACAGCCAGAGCGTGTGGCAGCTCAGGCACTTGGGAAGAGGCCACCACATCCTGCTTGGATGTGATGTGCCTCACGCCATGGCGCCTTTTGGGTTCATTTAGGCACACAGTTCATTCTTCACTGGCTGAAAGGAGATCCAAGAACAGGATTTAGCTGGAGCTCACCCCCCACTTCCTTCTCCTCCTTGGTCCTCTAGGAGGAATAATGGAAAAGAGAATGAAGGTCATCCATGGGCAAGGCAAGTCCATGCTCTGTCTGGAGACTAGGAGTCCATCAGTCAAGCTCTGAGAAAGGTAAGGGTTTTCCTCTGCTCCCAGGCTTTGGATACGAAGGTACAGGGGGTGGTAGACTGGAAGACAAAAGACTGTGCCACTCTTTTTATTGGGCTAAAAGGGAGGGACTGCACTGGAAAAAACAGAATTACTCGAGAATGACCTTCATACTCATGGAGCAGCTCCCTTCAGTGCATAACTCTCCTCTGCTTGCTCCCATGGCACTTTCAATAGATGCACTTGTATGTATTTGAGAGGGAAAGAAATTCTGTCTGATATTCCCTTCATAGAACCACAGAATGTTTTGGGGCAGAAGAGACCTCAAAGCCCATCTAGCTCCAGCCCCCTGCCATGGGCAGGGACACCCTCCACAAGACCAGGCTGCCCAAAGCCCCATCCAACCTGGCCTTGAACACTGCCAGGGAGGGGGCAGCCACAGCTTCCCTGGGAGACCTGTGCCAGTGCTTGGCCACCCTCAAGGTCAAGAATTTCTTCCTACTATCAAAACTAAATCTACCCTCTTTTAGTTTAAACCCATTAGGCCTTGTCCTATCACTGCTATTCTTCTAGCCCATCTTCCCTGTTGTTTTTGAGGCCAGCTGTCTGCCTCAAACCCTGCTTTTCTCTGCCATCCTGGAGAGGGAACCGAAAGTGCAGGATCAGCTGAACAAGATGAACTTGCTGCGAGCAAACCCGACACCCTCTGCAACATTCAAGAGGCCAGAAACTTCATTTGCTTTGTTTCTACACAACTGATCAATTGAAACCAATCAATGCAACACTGGGGGTGAGCGTGTCCCTGCCTCCACCCTACAGGCTTGTGGTGCCTCCTGATCTCAGCAGCAGCACACACGCAAGCACACTCTCCTCCAGTGAGATCCCAAGTCCTCTGGCAGGCTTGTTCTGGCTCTCAGGAAAGACCAGTTCAAAGCCATCATCCTGGGTGATGGGACATCTCATGGATGTCTAATTATTAAAGCTCAGCTTGGATAAAACAGAGGTTTTGACATCCCCTTCCTCCTAAGCCTTCCCCCTTAATCTTCCAAAAATACAATGGGCAGCGTGACACATTATCTGCCGTGAAGACACAGCTCCTGAATGCCACTTCATACCTCTCTTTCAAGGTCTATGCATTTAGGCTGCAGTTAAACCTTGTGGATTTTTTTCAAGCCCAGTTTATCCAGCCCTGGATACATCTTGGATACCTCTTCTTCCTTCCTAAAGTACCTTCCATGTGCCCTGATCATGCCGTGCTCTTCCCCATTCAGGATAGTGCCATGAAGATTTTTCTCCTAAGCTGTCCCTTTTGTCTTGCTTCCCAGTTGTATCCCTTACTACATCCAGCTCTGGGGCACCCAACATAAGCAGGACATGGAGCTGCTGCAGCAAGTCCAGAGGAGGCCAGAAAAGTGGTCAGAGGGCTGAAGCACCTTGTTGTGAAAACAGGCTGAGAGTTGGGGTTGTTCAGCCTGGAGAAGGGAAGGCTCCAGGGAGACATAAAGGGTACCTAAAGGGGCCGACAGGAAAGCTGGAGAGGGACTGTTTACAAGGGCATGGAATGAGAGGACAAGGGGTAATGGTTTTAAGATGAAAGAGGGTAGATTTATATCAGATGTAAGTAAGAAATTCTTCCCTCTGAGGGCAGGAAGGCACTGGCACAGGTTTTCCAGAGAAGCTGTGGATGCTCCTCCCTGGCAGTGTTCCAGGCCAGGTTGGATGGGGCTTTGGGCAGCCTGGTCTAGTGGAGGGTGTCCCTGCCCATGGTGGGGGGTTGGAACTAGACGGGCTTTGAGGTCCCTTCCAACCCAAACCATTCGATGATTCTATGAGAATCATGTCTTAACTCTCAAACCCCTTAACTCCCAAAACTCTGACCACAGCCATTCCCACCAAGCAGCCCATCTCTGTGGCCAACCTCCTCAATAATTTTCTACCACAATATCTTTGGAAGGTCTCCTCAGAAACATCCAAAACCCAACCCCACCACAGCCCCCTTCAGTGCCTGGGTAGAAACCCATCTTTACCCCCAGCCTCTACACAGTGGTCAAGTTGCCACACAACATTCTGCAAACAGTTTTCCTCCCCCATGTTCCCCTGTTTGCCTGAGCCCACCCATTTTCCTGTGTCTCAATCCTGCAATATCAAACATCAGGGTTCTGTTGCGCAGTACAGCTCAGCCCAGCTGCAGCTTCTCCTCCTGTGGCAACAGAAACCAGGAATAATAACAGCAAGGTGGTGACTCATTAAAACAAATAACCTCAATAATTAGGCTTACTTAACTTTTCCAATTGTATAAACAACTGAAAACAACTGAATAAAAAGAGATCTCGGGCTTTTCCAATTTTTTTTTAACTTTTCCCAGTTTCTCACACAGAAATTGTCACTATTGGGCACTTGTGTCAGTTGAATTCCCTCTCTCTGCACAACAGTAAATCCATAGAGTAAGGTGAAATGTTTGTCTTACCTGTATTCTGTTAAAGACTCTCCAGCACCTCTTTGCTCCTGAGCAAGGAGGAACCCAGCTGCAGCCCTGCCTCAGTGCTGACACCCCTCCAACTGCAGTTGCTACAGGATAAAAACCCACCTAAACCCAGGAAAAAAACCAAAACAACAAAGGCAGAACTGTCCAAGTGTTGTGTTCCTGAAATATCTGTTTAGATCAGCAGGGATAGGATCTGGATGCAAAATTCTCTCCAGATCTGATCCTCAGTAAGTTCATCTCTGCCATCCACCCCTGTATTCAGCTGCTGCTGGTTGAAGCTGTGCCTTGGGTACAGCCTCTTCTCTCTCACCCCTACCCGCCCCTCTCTAAATAACCCTGACCTGCCCATTGCCTCTTCTCAAGAGGCAGAGGAGGCATGGACCAAGGCAAGGGCTACCAACAGGATGAAAAGAAGGCGTTTGTAGGACAAGGAACCATCAGAAGTAGGAGAAGGTACCTGAGGGACATATGGACAGGTGGGGCAAAGAGACGGGGACAAGGTGGCTGGTGAGATAAGAAGCAGTCCTGATGGCAGAGGGTAGAACAGAGGAGACAAGAGTCAAGGAGGAAGATATGAAAGAACTGGGCTGAAAATGTGATGAAGGGACCAAACTGGTACGAGAGGTGGGCATCAGATCCCTGAGCAGAGCCTCCACTCCTCTTTCTCAGTCCTTCCCCGTGCATTTCGGGCACACCAAGATCTTGTGTTCAACTTTTGTCTTTTTTAATTGCAAAAGATCTCATCACCCTGCAGCACCCAAGCAGACTGGCATCAGGAGTGGCTGCTGAGCCTTGGAATGGCTGCTAGACCCTGATGCCAGTGCTGGGGAAACCTCAGTCTAGGCAAGACTTCAAGAACTTGGCCTCCAGGCTGTCAAACCTGCCCTATAGCCCTCACCATCCAAAAAATCCCCCCCCCCCAGTACAATAATATGATGTTAAAAATGGAAAGTGCTTATGGAGAGAGATCAGCTTGCTTTCTTATGTAGTTTTATGTCCTGGAGTTCAGTTTGATGTAAATGTGTGAAATTACACATTTATTGCAAGATTCAAATGTAGCCATGGCAACGTGATTATCACACAGTTGCATATGGAAGTGTAAATCCATACAGGTTTCTGGCTGGTGAGATGAAAACTGCCCAGAGACAGAGCTCAATGTGTGCCAAGAGCCTGTGCTCTC
Source organism: Porphyrio hochstetteri (assembly GCA_020800305.1). Lineage (NCBI taxonomy): Eukaryota > Metazoa > Chordata > Aves > Gruiformes > Rallidae > Porphyrio > Porphyrio hochstetteri. The sequence continues at coordinate 4,842,874 of CM036906.1, forward strand.
TGTGTCCAAAAAGAATCCGCTCTGGTTTCTGCACCTGGGAAAATTTCAGTTCTTTGCATCCAGATTGCTTTACATTCAGCTGGGCTGACCACCAAGGAGATGCAGAAGGGCAGCTAAAGAAGCTGGTACCCTCAGGAGAGCTGCAGCTCCTGCTGCCCTCAAGGCTGGTACAAACAAACTCTTTCTCTCAGCCTTGCAAGGGACAAGGAGAGTTCAGCCAGGAGCTTCGCCTCCAAAGAGCAGGTTTAAGTTACACCTCGAGCAATCCTCAGGCTGTATTCATAGATTTACTATGCAAGAAAACAGGCTGGGCAGCCAATGACACCGTGAGCAGAGTATCCAGGGCATTCCCCCACCCACAGTTTGCTCATGTGACAGCAATCTGGTGACATCCGAAGAGGGGACAAGCGAGGCTGGCATGCAGGGTGCCTCCAAGTAGGAAAAGGCTGTGCCCTTACAGCCTCAAAACCATGACCTTGCTGTTCCTCGGGAACAGGGCCCATCACAGCCACAGTATCACAGCCAAGGGAAGTCTGTCGCAGTCATCCAGACAAGGGGCAGGCTCCAAAACCTCCCACAGCTGGGTCTGCATGTAAATTCAGCTCGGTTCAGTCCCATTGTCTGGAGGGATGAGCAGATCATCAGGTGGACTGTAAAAAAACCCCCAGCAAACCACAAAATTGTTATTAAAAGAAAAAGAAAAAACAAAACAACCCCCAAGAATATGCACCCCAGCATGGAAACAGGCCACTGGGGAGGAAATAAATGTTTTAAATAGACAAAGTTTGGCTGAATTTGCCTGTCAATGAAAGGAGGGGGCACAAATTTGTCCTTGTTTTGATTTTTCTTTTTTTTTCTAGAGACTGGAGGTGGTTCTTCCACCGAGAAACACAAAAGTAGGTCAGAGTCCTCCAGCAGGAACCTGGGAGGATTCAGAGCTGTGAGGTTTGGGAGCCCTGGCATCCCTCTGTAATCAGCAGAAAAGCAGGTTATCTCCACAACAACATGGTGAACAGCTTAATCGGACACCTAAAACATCTGTTGGCAATGCCCCTGAGCTGTTATATAGGAGGAATTCACGGGATGGCTTCCTCAGTAGGGTGTTCCTATAGTTAATTAACCTCTGATCCTTATTTCCAGCGGGATCTTCTCTTGTTTCTGTCTATAGTAAACAGCTCTTGTAGTGTTTTGCTTAATATACTGCTCAAACCTGGCACCTTCTCCTGCCACAGGTATTTCTTGGGGCCGATCAAATCCCTTTTAACCTTCCCTCCTTCAAGGCAAACATACCAGAGCTCCACCATGCTCTTGTTTCTAAACCTTCCAAGTATGTGAAGTCCCAGATCAACCATCCACCTCAGTTTCTTTCTCTGCATTGTGAAGTTTTATAGCAGAACCACTTCATTTTGATTTTTTTTTTTTCTCAGAGACTATTTTGAATAGCATTCCTGTGAATTTCCCAGTTTCATGGGGCATTTCTGGCTTGAAAAAAAAAATACAGGCTCTCATCATCAATGACACAGCCCTTTCTCAGTAAACATGAGGCTTCTGATTTTAAAAGCGACAAATATCATGTGCTAATTTAAAAAATAATAATAATTCATTTCCCCAAGCCATTTTAGAAAATTAATAAAAACTATTGCTGTGCTAATTGTTATTACCCAAACAGTTTTCACACCAGCTCCTGCCTGTGGCTATGCAGATATGGGTCATTCTCCAAACAGACTTGCCATCCCAGGCTGCAGCAGATCAAATACCTGATTTTAGAATTATCTCTAAAACAAAGGCACTACATCTCTGCCGTTAACACTGCTTGATGGAAAGGCCTGGACTCCCACAATGTGGGAGCACCAATGAGCTGCTGAACCATCCAAGCCGTGCTGCTGAGGCATCTGCTTCCCAAATTCGGTCTGTGCTGCTTGAAAAAACAGACCAAATCCTTCCAAGAGGGCAAAACTGTTGCCTGCATCTCCTCATTCCCCTTTGCAGCCCTTTGATCTCTGTAACTGGAGAATATGAATAGGAGTGCTGGAGTTTGAAGTGGCTTAAAGCCATTTTCTTTATGGCTGGGTTAGTGCTGGGAGGGTATGAAATCTGCCAGCGTTCGGCTCAGAGCGAGTCAAGTGCTTCTCGCAGGCTGTGAGTATGCTGAAGGGTCCCAGCCTGCCCCGCTGCAGCACAGCTAACTGCTTTTATGAATGGAGTTCAAAACAACAGATGCCACAAAGCTGTTGCTAAGAAGCTTTTGTTGTTGTTGTGGAGTGGTGTGGTGTGGTTTGGTTTGGTTGGTGTCCTGACTGGTGCGGCCAACGCAAAGCCGCGGCGCTCCTGGAGCACCGATAGCAGCCCTGAAATGAAGGAAGCGAGCTGGAAAAGCAAAGCCCAGGTTTCCCTGTCTGTTCTCAGTCTGCGTTGGGTTGAGCAATTCTACAACTCCAGAGCTGGGATTATTCCTGGCAAGGTTTATTCATTTCATGGGAGACTTTTGGAACAACACGGTGCTGTTGTAGGGAGTGTCAATCACGAGGCGAGCGTGCCTTCCAGATCTGATTATTATTATTATGATGATGATTTTGTTAAAAAAAATATGTAAGTAATTGTTTCTTTACAGTTTCATCTTTGCCTTTTAATGACTCACATTTCTACCTTGTCAGCTTTCAACACAGGCCCTGCCCTCCCTCCCAGTACTACAATCCTCCCAGATCTCACCCACTGTGCCAGGTCACCCAGGGTGAAATCATGAAAGATGAGGATCCATTTTCTCCGTGCCCTGTCCAGATGTTCTGCTTACAGGGGGGCTGCTTTTCAGGGGGGGTGGGGCTGCAGAGACTACAGGCACGGCAGCCAGAAGGTATTAAAAAACTGAGGTACAAGCCCTCCTGTAACACAGGCAAAGAGAGGTCTGTCTCTTCTACAGAGAGAGTGGTGAGGTGCTGGAACAGGCTGCCCAGAGAGGTGGTGGATGCCCTGTCCCTGGAGGTGTTCAAGGCCAGGTTGGATGGGGCCCTGGGCAACCTTGTGTAGATCCAGGCCTGGAGGTTGGTGGCCCTGCCTGTGTCACAGAATCACAAGGTTGGAAAAGACCTTTGAAGATCATCAAGCCCAACCATTCTCATCCTAAATTAAACCCTATCCCTAAGTACTTCATCTACCCTTTTTTTGAACACATCCAGGGAAGGTGACTCAACTCCCTCCCTGGGCAGCCTGTTCCAGGCCCTCACAACTCTTTCAGTAAACATTTTTTTTCTAATGTCCAATCTAAACCTGCCCTGGCACAGCTTCATGCCATTCCCCCTTGTCCTATCACCTGTCACCTGGCTGAAGAGACAATCACCTATCTCTCTACAACCTCCCTTCAGGTAGTTGTAGGTGGTGATAAGGTCTCCCCTCAGCCTCCTCTTCTCCAGGCTAAACAGCCCCAGCTCCCTCAGCTGCTCCTCATAGGATTTGCCCTCCAGCCCCTTCCCCAGCCTGGTTGCCCTTCTCTGGACGCGCTCCAGGACCTCCATGTCCTTCTTGTGGTGAGGAGCCCAGAACTGGATACAGCACTCAAGGTGCAGCCTCACCAATGCTGAGTACAGGGGCACAATCACCTCCCTAGACCTACTGGCCACACTGTTTTTGATACAAGCCAAGATGCCATTGGCCTTCTTGGCCGCCTGGGCACACTGCTGACCAAGGGGAGGTCGGGGGGTGGAACTCTGATTCTTGGGGTCCCTTCCAACCCAGACCATTCTGTGATTCTATGATTCTAATGTGGTTTATTTATTCTTTAGACAAACGTAGATGCATTTTCACTGCAACAGACTCTGATCCGCAGCGCTGTGTCGGTGCCAAGTGTCTCATTCCTGTTCCAGGCTCCTGCAGTGCAGGAGAGAGAAAGCTTCAACATTCATACAACTAATGCTTTAGCTTTCATCTCAGCAAAACAGGACCGCACCTTTTTTAGAGCTGGGTTGTTGGGGTGGGTTTTTTGGTGTGTGTAACTCTTCCCCTTTCATTCCTCTCTGAAAAAAATCTATTAAACTTGAGGCAGGGAGCAATTATGGAAAATTTCAGGCAGAATGGTTCAAGCGTGGCCAAGTTGTAAAGTAACTGGAAGCGTAAGGATAGAAAGGAAAGTGTTTGGCAACAGGGGATGAAAGGTGCTATGTAAGTGGAGTATTCTTTTTTATTGCAAGCTCTCCTCTCTCTGATATGTTAATTGTGTTTTGTCTGATCCCTTGACAGTTCATTAATTTTTTTGCCCAATTGCAGGCTGTTGAGTGCAGATAAATTTCAGGCTATTATGGGAACACCCTAGAAAGTTGTATAGAAAGGAAACTCTCTGTTTCCTGTATCATCCTTCTGGGGATCTTGAAAGAGTTCACAAAAGCCACTTAAGCAAACTTTCTTTGCTGGATAACGGAAGGAAAGGAAACTGTGAACAAGCAAACAACACTCAATTCCATGAGACAAGAGATACTCGTAGGTCATTAGAGAGAAAGTAAAGTCAAAGAATGCCACACACACACACAAAGTATTGTGTACCCTAAAAATAAGGGGAAATTCTGCACTTCTGCACTATTTCTGATCTGTAGAAAGGTAAATGATGCCAACTGCTAGTGAGATGGGTGGTGGAATATCCATCCCTGCCATGCATGAAATCTTTATTTCAATTTTTTTTGGGTTCAAATAATACATCACAGGCTGAGTTCAAAATGGTCATGGGTCATGTGCACAGCTTCACTTTCTTCCTGTCTTTAAGAGCACGGTTGCCAGAGGTCTGCTACAACCAGCTGGGTATTTTTTGTTACGTACAGCTTGAAAGGAAAGGTCTGAACAGCTGTAAGTTTTCCTGGGGCTGGCTTCCAGTGCAGAATTTCGACAGAGCTCAGAGGGCTGGGGCAAAACACAACGTCAGGTGTGCAGATGCCTCCAAGCCCTGGAAATATTGGGGACTCCAGTTTATAGGCTTGTCCCTGTCTCTGAATTGTAAGCATTTTCTATGGTTGGTCCAACAGTGTGCCTCCCTTTCCTGACAACTTTTAAATGTCTTGGCTTCAGCAGAGGAAGATTAAAAAAATCAGAGTGTGGATGAAAAGCTGGAAGTTTGTTAAAATAAGTGCTTAGAGGAGGAGATTTGCAAGTGGCTCACCTGGAACATGGATTTTATGGCATTCAATGTGAGTAAATCTACTTGGTGGAGAGACCTTGTGCTTAAACCAAGGGAAAACTTCTCATTGAAGTTTGCAGTCAACAGCAAGGCACAGACCTGTAGGAAGAAATAGTTTTGGGGAATATTTTCATTAGCAGTTAACAGAGCAGGGCAGGGGGGAGGGAGTGAAAGAGAAGCAGTTACAGCAGCACGCTCTCATTTCTGGGAAGTGAAGTTCAAAACAAGCCAGAAGAGATGAAATAAAACTGACATCCCCAAAAACACCACACTCAGCCCTCTCAGAAGAGGAAGAGTTTCTGCAGCAGGCTGATTGAAGATCAATACAAAAGGACAAGGCCATCTGACAGGTGATTGCCAGGACTATCTATTAGGAGAAAACAAAATAAATTTCAGCTCAGTTCAATGCCCCATAGTCCCCAAATAATCCTCGGAATTTCTTCATCACGCTCCCAACCACAGCCTCACCAAACCACACTGAGAGGTTGTGGGGTACAATGCTGCTCATTAGGGGTCAAAAAATGTATCTCTAAAGGTTGATGGGCTTGTTGGGCATGTCAGGAGGGAGGTGAAAGAGCATCAGCAGGTCTACTGTTTGGGTCTGACAGATGATGAGGAAAAAAATGGGAGGTAGCTGGTACCTGCTCTGTACCTGTCGTGTCACTGAAGAGAGGATTTCTGTCTCCCAGGGCACTGACTGGTGATTTTGGAAAGGCATTTAAGAAAATATCAATTGTGAAAACATTTTTTCTGGCAGATTCTGCAGCATACGCTTCTGGTCTGACCAAAACCACTAACAGGGGGAAAAAAATAGTGAGGAAAATACATGAAACTTTTGCCAGCTGGGGGGAAAAAAAAATAATAAGGATTTTGTTTCAATTTGGAGCAATTCATTCAGGCCAGTTCTTGTTTAATTGGGGCTGCAGAGGGGCTTTGTTTGCAGAAATACAACTGATTAATTGACAGGAAAAATCCAAACTCCTCAGAAATGTTTCTCCTAGTCTCTTCTCAATGTTCTTTGTAGAAATAGTGCTTCCCCAGGGAGCTTGTTAAACCTCCTAAATAACCTCATTGTTAGGAACTTTCTCTCCTCTCATTTTATTAACTTCTTTATCCTAAGTTGTAACCTCTTGAGTGTGCTCTCCAGGTTGTAGCTAATCTTGCCTTCTGTTTTCTTTCTGTGCTGTAGCCCAGGTGAGTGCTAACACATCCTTGGAGAAAGCATCCATCTGTACCCAGCATAAATACACTGCCAGTCCAGAAAAAATTAGCTGAAACCCATTCAAGGAGAAAGGATCTTTCTTTCTACTCTGACATATTCATAAAATATTCCATGCAGCATTTTATTCACTAATAGTAGGAGAAAAAAAACACTGTAATACAAAACTTTTGGTCCTACCAAAGGTGTTCTGGGTCTTTGAGGTACTTAAGTCATGAGCTTAGTCACCAGGGTCCCTTTGAAATTAAGAAGAGAAGCAGCTGAACTGATACGATTGTCCAAATAAGAAGAGCGCAGGAAAGCACATCTCTTGCCTTCCTGATTCTTTGCTGTTGGCACAGTAGTTCACTCACAAAGCTCTACAAAAACCAGTGCCACATCCGGGTACCCCTCCAGGAGGTTTTGTTGTAGCCTTATGTAGCCTTGTCTGGAAGATGGGGGAAGTGTTTGAAGAGGAGTTGGACTTGATGGTCCTTATGGGTCCCTTCCAACTCAGGATATTCTGTGATTCTAAGATGATTAAATTGCTTGGAAGGAACTGGAAAGTGTAGCTGTTTGTATAGGGGTCAGAAGCGAGAACTGGAGGGTGACTTACCCTTGAGTACTGTGTCCAGCTCTGGAGTCCTCACCACAAGAAAGACATGGACCTGTTGGAGTGAGTCCAGAGGAGACCTCAAAGGTGAACAGAGAGATGGAGCACCTCTCCTATAAGGAAGGGCTGAGAGTTGGGGTGATTCAACCTGGAGAAGAGAAGGCTCAGGGGAGACCTCAGTGAAGCCTTCTAGTACCTGAAAGGACACCTGCAGGAAAATGAGAGGGACTGTTTACAGCAGCATGGAGAGACAGGACAAGCGGTAATGGGTTTGAACTAAAAGAAGGTAACTGGATATAGGAAGAAATTCTCCATTGTGAGGGTGTTGAGGCACTGGCACAGGCTGCCCAGTGAAGTTGTGGGTGCCCCATTCCTGGACACATTCAAGGACAGGTTGGATGGGGCTCTGAGGAACCTGATTTAGTTGAAGACAGACCTGCTCACTGCAGAGGGGTTGGACTAGGGGACCTTTAAAAGTCCGTTCCAACCCAAACTATTTAATGATTCTATGATACCCTGGGAGAGACAATATTATGTGAAATAATTACGTGACCATTATCTGCCAGCACCCACAAGCTGAAACAAGGGTTAGGACTGTCACACGAGCATCCACATTGTGCTTCAGGTAGAGGGACTTCCACAAGTCAAACTCTGCATGAAAATTGATGACCAGAGTGATATTTGGTTCTAGGAAAAGGGAATTTCCTTCCTTCATAAACCTGTGAATTTGCCAGTTTTCAACAAAATTTTGGAGGTGGGGGGAAGAAAGAACCATAAGAAACCCCTCTGTATGTTGCTGGAGATTTTAATTTCCACTCCAATCAATTTTGGACTTTGGTAATGTACATTATTACTTTGTCAAAGTTGGAAATGACTTTCATATGAAACCCTTTGGGGCCTGCAGTTGTTTGGCTGTGTTTGGAAATCCAAGCAATTAGAATAAAAAAAGTATTCACCCAATTCATTGGAGTTTCTCAGTCACAACTACAACAAGAGTCTGCTCGGGGTTATTCTTGAAACTTGGGTTGCTTAAGCCATTTAAATAGATTTCTATTTCAAACAAAATGAGAGCCAACAATTTCACAATTAGAAGCTCGAGGGCTATAAAACTTGGCTTCACCTAAGACTCTTAACATTGTTTTTATTATCTTAATCACTAGGTTCTTTACATACTAATTTTCCATCCCATTGCCAACCAGTGCCAATCCACCTCACTTTTCCATCACCCAGGTGAGCGTTACTCATGTTTTCAGGGGAATGTAAAAAAAAACCCCTGAGTATAGTCAGCACAACAGCCTCTATTTTTGCGACTGCTCGTGGGACCTTCTGCTAACACTGAGTCATAGTTGCAGAAGTCACTAGCTTAGGTGTAGCTCCTTCTGAGTTGTTTCCTAGGATTTTCCAAAAATACAAACAGTGGTGGTTTTTGCAGATACAGTTTTCGTGACGCAAGGCTAAACAATTTGCAATCCTGTCTATACTGGGACCCAGAATATTGCAAACACTGACTGGGGGGTGTGTGTGTGTGACCGATTAAGCAAGGGGAGAGATGAGATAAATCACAACACGTGGTTGTAACAGGCCTTAGCAGAGCAAAGAGTCCTCCAGGAAGGTTGTAGAGGCTTCAGGTCCCACCTGGGTGATCAAAACAGACGTGCCCAGTAACACCTGCACAGTTTAAATCCAGCTGTAGCTAAAAGGCTGCAGAACAAGAACACGGCTTGAATAGGGATAAATGATCAGTTAACTACAGGTCATGTTTCAGTGTCTAGATTAAGTGTTGTGACCAGATAAGAATACTTTATTCTGCACTGGACTAGCCCAACTGGCTATATCATGCCACCAGAAGAGGGGTGGCCAGCAGGGACAGGGAGAGGATTGTCCCTTTCTGCTCTGCCCTCGTGAGGCCCCAGCTGGAGTCCTGTGTCCAGAGCTGGGGCCCCCAATACAAGAAAGATGGGGAACTGTTAGAAGGGGTTCAGAGGAGCCACAAAGATGATGAGAGGGCTGGAGCACCTCCCCTACGAAATGAGGCTGAGGGAGCTGGGCTTGTTCAGCCTGGAGAAGAGAAGGTTGTGGAGGGACCTCATTGCAGCCTGCCAGTCCCTGAAGGGAGCAGAGAAACAGGAGGGGAATCAGCTTTTTAAAAGGGCAGATAATGGCAGGACAAGGGGGAATGAAGTGAAGCTAAAGGAGGGAAGGTTTAGGTTAGGTATTAGGGGGAAGAGAGAGTGGTGAGGGGCTGGAACAGGCTGCCCAGAGAGGTGATGGATGCCCCGTCCCTGGAGGTGTTCAAGACCAGGTTGGATGAGGCCCTGGGCAACCTTGTGTAGATCCAGGCCTGGAGGGTGGTGGTCCTGCCTGTGGCAGGGGGTTGGAACTGTCTGATCCTTGGGGTCCCTTCCAACCCAGACCCTTCTATGATTCTTTGATATCATCTATAAATTAATCTATGAATCGTTGTGTGGTTATGTGAAAGCACTAAGGAACCAAGATCTCTCCTGTGAAACTTCAATAGAGTTTACTTTCCGTCACGCTGCAGGAACCTGTGCAGCCAAAAAACTAGCTGGTCTTTTCCCTGTGTTTACCAGTGTAAACTGGCAATAATACTGGCCAGCTTTCACCAGGGTAAAGCTAATGTGAATGAGGTTATTTGAAAATCGTCTCAGGCTTAAACAGCCTCCTGGTACTTCAGATTTCATTCAGTGTTTTGGTTCTTTGCAAAGCCATAAAGATGAAAATGTATCCCTTTTTCAATTTGGCTTTGAGTAAAAATAGAGACACCAAAGTAGAAATATCCCTGTGCAGCAACAGCTACCTCAGAAACATCAGAGCCATGCTTTAGCATGAGGCAGCTTGGAAGGAAAACTGACTCATCTCAGCTCATTGCCCAAATGGAGAGAAACAGAAGGAGTAAACAGCACCAAAAAAAATAAATAGAGGTTCTGGTCTCCTCATTGCAAGCAAAGAAGTGACTGAACAAGTCCAACAGTTCTCAGATGCTGTCTAGCAGCATTTTAACTGCTCCTGGCACTTAAGTGAGGACTGAAAGCCACAGTTCTTGAAGGCCTGTCAAGTCATCCCTTGTCAACTATAAACTGCACCGGAGCTTAATTCCTCACAGCTTTCTTGTGAAGATAATTATAGACCACATAAATTCAAGAGGCAGGATAATTTTTGCAGCTGTTAATACCACTTTTTAGCTGCACAAACCAGGAAAATAATGATAGGGAACTCTTACTCTTCGAGGCATGAGCTCATGATGAGACCTCACAAGTGGCGGAAGCAGCAAACTCATCTCACAGCTTGTATTAACGTCTTTGACTCCAGGTTTCAGCCCAGGAGAAAGGCAAAGAGACCCTACATCTGCACCACCCTGTTTGCTTAGGTCTGCTGGCATTGCTTTAAGGTTGACGTGAGCCAACTGGCTCCAGATGGGTAAACTTTGGGCACGGGACAGGGCAAAGGGCTGGATCATGCTCTGTGCCCGCAGGTCCTGTCCGAAGCCATTTGACTCTCAGAATTCAAAGTCAATTTTGGCTACCAGAGGCAATTTAAATTGACCAGCAAATCTGCTTGTCTGGGTCCCAGTCACAATCTCTTGCACACAGTATCCTGCTGTCCCTAAGACCTTTTAAAAATTTGTCTGTATTTTAAAATACCTCTGGGCAGCTTGCTGCAAGCCTTCATCCAACAGGCAGGAAACAGAAGTATCCCAACGTTTTTAGTGGGGGGAAAGGAAGGCAAAGAAAAAACCATCAAGGGACACAGGCCATTTTACACTGCCAGTAAAGTTCCAGCTTAATGGCAGCATATTTTTTGGGGGGTGGGGGGGTTGGGGGGTGGGATGAAGGACAAACAGCAGTTTCAAGCCCAGAGCAGTGGTTTCCCATGAGATATCTCACTCTTTGTGAGAGACAGCATGGGGATAAGTTACAGGCCAAATGTATAAAGGTTGAGACTCATTTTTCATGTCATGTCTACAAGTGTCCTGGCTGGGAGACCTCCCCAGGGCTTCTAGGTGCTCAGATTTGCTTCAAGTCTAGCCTCAGGCTTCCCAAACCCATGGCCACTCCCCATTAGGAGAAACCTCTAAGAGTTGGCTGTGTCAAACATAATTAAGTCTGAATGCAAGTCAAAACAATCCCGTGGGTTTTTGTCCTTCCAGATGAAGAATCACCTTTTTTTTTGTGTTTTAAGTCACAACTTTCAAGGGTTTAGCAGCAGCTTCATGAGGTTTGGATAATGTGGGAATCCCAGCGCTTCATACAAAGCAATTCACACTAGATCTGAACACTGGCAAACAGTCAGCTAAATCCATTATCGCATGATAATGCTCAAACATTTCATTAATTCCTAACCAGCTGTCCTCTGCTCCCTTACCCCTTTCATCATACAAACATTTCTCTAACTGTCTGAGGGAGGGGAGAGGGAGGATCAGACGCAGCCGTAAAATTCCTTCACCCACTTTGCCTGCAGCAAGTTATTTCTTTTGACACGCATGTAAAATAATACTGGGGGTGTTGTTTGTTTGGCTTGGCTGGATGATAAATTTTCATAACAATTTTGTAAGCCAAGTACCTGCGAAATGGAGTAGAGAGAACAGCTCTTGGTGAGCCTGAGTCCAGTTAATTGATGTATCTCATTCAACAAGCACGACCCCCTTGCTCCAATTTCTATGTGAAGAAGGAGGACATGGCTTTTAGAGCAGGATATTGCTCTTCAGCATTCAGAGGTTCTGTAGATTTTAGGGGGTTTTAGCCCTTGGATACTGCATGCCAAAGAAACCAGTGGAAGCTAGGGTAAGTGAGGGATCAGTACTTTAGGGGTTTCTCCAACTCCACGACTCACAGAATGAAGTGTAGTTAAGTCATAGAGCAATTTTAAGGATGCTTTCTTTGGGGAAAGCCCTCACTGAAGTGCCTCAACTCTCATACATTGCCTAGGCTCGTGCTGAGGAGCAGGATTCCAAACCACCTCCCTGCTGAGCAGGGACCCACCGAAGGCAGGCCCTCCCAAATGCTGGGAAAGGAGGAACCTTGTGTCTCCAACCTCACCCTCAACTGCAGTTCAGAGGTTTTTCTCCCTGTCCCACAAAACATCAGTCCCTCTCCCAGGCAAACGTAGCACACGTCTGGACAGCACATCAGTCTCTTGACTGACACTCACTTCTCCCCTGCCAAGACTTGAGGATCTGTTTATTTATTATGGGTTAAGTATTTAGAGTTGAGTAAGAACCTCAGAGGGAAAAGGTGGGTCTGCTTCCTTGGATTTTTTTTTCCCCACCCCCTCACTCTCATTATAAAAAATCAGATTTTTTTTAAGCTCAGATGTTTGGTTTATGGAAAATTACTCTTTCCGACTCTGGGCTCAGCTAAAGGCTGATAGTTAACAACTCTCAAATGAAAATCAGATGAGGAAATAAAGTGGAGAAATGTCTGGACACGTCTGGACATGTTTGGACATTACCGGAACAGGTCTAAAATGCCAGGGCAAGGTAAGGACCACGCTTTGCAGGCAACAAAAGGACCAAAAAAAAAAAGGATTTTCTCTACATCCTGAGCTCCTTACTCAGGGATTTCAATTGTGTTAGGGTCTCATATAAATGCCATTAAAGCATTTTCTCTTGTTACAAATCATAAGACTTTTCTACTACTATAAATACAGGTATATTTTGTTTCTTCCGTGGAATAAACTTTGTTTTATTAAGCTATGCTACATACGTTCAGTTGTGATATAATGGATGTTGTTTTACTGTCAAGAGTAGGTGTTAACACTAGGCTGTCGTCAGCATGGTAGCTTTATCTTTACCACTTGGCTAATTAAAAGAATTATTTTGCCACGCTCTTTGTTCAGGCAGTTAGCAATGTCGTTACAATATTTATAAACATCAGTAGTATGTAAAAAAATAAAACCAAACCCATCTTTCTAGGAGTAGACTTTGGGAATCTTCACTGGTAGATTTAGTTGTGCCTGATGATAGTCCTTAGCATGAAATAAGTGAAAAATAAATACATATTGGTAACAGCATTCTAGAATAAAAGATTCATGTCTTTTGTTTGTTCGTTTCTTTAGGGCTTGCAGTCGTAGTAGTTGTGTTAGACTCAAGACTCGTCTTGCTTTTTAATACCACGTAGATGCATACAGCTCTTCCATTTTGCCTTCTGTGGTTTTCCTTTTTCTTAAGTCTGGTATGCTTCGTGGTTTATTTATTCATGAGCCTCAGAGAAAGAAGTCCACAATAAAAAGAAAAATTAAGATTGTTTTGGAATAGATACTTAACGGCGTGTCAAGAAACAGAAAACAATTACACATAGGCAATGTAACGTGCATTTTTACACGTCACTTGCACGCTGCTTCATGTATCCCCACTTTATGCTAGTAATGAGTATGGAATACTATACTACCCTGCCCAATGCAGTCAGAACAATGAAAGGCTAGGAGATATAGGTAATTGGGAACAAAAAAGCCCTAAATGCGCCTCTGCTAAAAAAAAATGTGGTCTTTTACAGCCCCATTGTAGAGGGTGCCAGGACTATGGCCGCCATTGGGACTGAAGTGTTTTAATTCCCTGGGGCTCGCTGCATGTTGTATATTGAGCATTGTGTGCCATGGGCACGCTGAACGCTCATTGCACCGTCATGCAGAGCAGGTGGTCACTGCTCAGTGTGGCGAACTCCATTAAAGCGCAGGGTTGGGATGTTGAGGAGGCTCATGGCCACCATCTGGGCATGAAGCCGTTGGGAGGCAGAACGGCACCTCGCGTGTGGCCAGACCTGAGGGAAAGGTGTCATTTTTCCTCATGATGAAGGAAAACTTTGACGATTTTGGGCCGCAGCAGGTCAGGTAGGGCTGGGCGCCTGCTCAAGCGCTTTCGAACTCAAGTTTAGGGCTGCACTTGGCCTAACTTTTGGATGGGGGAGTGAGGGGACCGCGCTGTGTCCTGGCCGAGTTTCTGTGATAAAAACACATCTCTGTGGGGAGAGCGATCAGGTGGCCGCCTCCAACCACTCGACGGGCTCCTTTTCCGGCCAGGAACTCCCTTTCGGCCCCAAGAGAGGTGGCAGCGGGAACGGCCGCTACACCTGGCCCTCCCCGGCCGCCGGCCGACCGCCATCCCCGGCTCCCCTCAGGTGGGAGCGCCCCTCGCCCCTGAGGGGATGCCTCGGCACCCCCGCAGCCCGCCCGCCTGTCGCCCTAGCAACGCCTCCCTCCCGCCCGCCCGCGGCCTCCCCCCCGCGGCCTCCCCCCCGCGGCCTCCCCCCCGCCTCCCCCCCGCCCGCGGCCTCCCCCCCTCGGGCCACGCCCCCTCGCTGCATATTCATGACCCCGGGCGCGGGGAGGGGGCGGAAGCGGAAGCGGGAGACGGTTTCCGAGGAGCCCGGTATAAAGCGGCCGCTGGTGCCCGGTGTCGCCCGCCGTGCTCTTGCCGCCGTGAGTGACCTCACCCCTCCCTCCTTCCCCCCACCCTCCCCGCCGGCCGCCGCGGCCACCTCCCGGCACCGCCGCCTCCCCCGCCTCACGGAGCAGGTCCCGGGTGCAGGGGGAGACCCGGGGGCAGGTAAGAGGGTCGGTGGGTGAAGGAACTCGGGAGGGCGGCTGGGCGGTTTAGGGTGGCGGGCGGTTGAGCTGTGAGGGGTGCCTGCTGTGAGGAGGCGGGTGTGAAGGTGTAGGGCGGCTGCGGAGCTGTGATGTGAGGGAGATGAGGGGCGGGTGAAGGTGAGGAAGGGTCTGGGGCCGGGGGGAGATGAGGGGCGGGTGAAGGTAAGGAGGAGGCTGGGGCTGGGGGCGAGGCGAGGGGCGGGTGAAGGCGAGGAAGGGTCTGGGGGGGAGATGAGGGGCGGGTGAAGGTGAGGAAGAGTCTGGGGCTTGGGGGGGAGATGAGGGGCGGGTGAAGGTGAGGAAGGGTCTGGGGCTTGGGGGGGAGATGAGGGGCGGGTGAAGGTGAGGAAGGGTCTGGGTCTGGGGGGGAGACGAGGGGCGGGTGAAGGTGAGGAAGGGTCTGAGTCTGGGGGCGAGACGAGGGGCGGGTGAAGGTGAGGAAGGGTCTGGGGCTGGGGGCGAGACGAGGGGCGGGTGAAGGTGAGGAAGGGGCTGAGGGGGAGATGAGAGGTGGGTGAAGGTGAGGAAGGGTCTGGGGCTGGAGGGGAGACGAGGGGCTGGTGAAGGTGAGGAAGGGTCTGGGGCTGGAGGGGAGACGAGGGGCGGGTGAAGGCGAGGAAGGGTCTGGGGCTGGAGGGGAGATGAGGGGCTGGTGAAAGCGAGGAAGTGCTTGGGGCTGGGGGGGAGATGAGGGGCGGGTGAAGGTGAGGAAGGGTCTGGGAGCTTTGGGGATAAGTAAATGTGAGGCTGCAGAGGAGGCAAAGGGATGAGGAGAGAAAGCGAGGTGAGAGGCGTGAGGCCACGGAAGTGGAAAGGGTTGAGTTCTATGGTAAGGGGATTGGGCTAAAGGAGATTTGGGGCTGCAAAGGTTGGGAATGGATGAGGTATGAATA
Organism: Porphyrio hochstetteri; assembly: GCA_020800305.1. Classification (NCBI taxonomy): domain Eukaryota; kingdom Metazoa; phylum Chordata; class Aves; order Gruiformes; family Rallidae; genus Porphyrio; species Porphyrio hochstetteri. The sequence continues at coordinate 4,858,335 of CM036906.1, forward strand.
TAGGATGAGTAAGGTCGAGCTGGAGAGGCTTGATTGGGGCATCTGGGATAAGAGCCCTAATGAGGTGAACATGGGATGCGAAAGAGGAGGCTGAGTTTCCCTTTGGGATTATGTTGGGTGGTGAGTATGCTAGAAGAGGACTTGCAGGGAGTGGAAGATGGAAATTAGTGTCTATTAAACTTCACTGGTCTGCCATTTGAATAATTCCACACTTAATTTGTAACCTGATCTCAGTGCTTTACCATAAAACAGCGCAGACTCACCTTGGCTGATATGATGGTGGGAGATTACCAAATTATTTGGCACTTAACTCATAATTCTCCTGTGAAAGCAGTAGTTTTCCTTAAGATCATGTTATCAATGACTTGTAACTCTTATCATACCTTATTTTAGCCCCTTTAGCAGGTGCAGAAACTGTGTTTGACCTTGAAAAATATTCTCCCTGTGGGGCAGTTTTCTGTTGTAGTGATTGGCCTCCAGTATTCTTATGTATAGAGGGGAAAGGGAGGGGAGGGAAAGATCTAGCGAAGGCTGACTTGGCACTGGGTGCGGTGAGTGAATCAATGTTGCTGGAGCTTGGCTAATGCAGTGAATTACAAATGGGAAAGGAGAGGAGAGATATTGCAGGATGTTGGACAGAGGAGGTGAATTTTTTCCTTCAGGAAAGGAAAGACCTTAGGAGCAGACCTAGAGGGACAGGCAGCAGTCAAAGATCAGAGCAAGGACAGATAGCTGCAGTGCTCTGAGGATTCACCAGAAGAAATTGCACTGTATCCTTACTGGTCTGTAAAAACTGCTCTGGTGTGATCTGTGCCATGCTCTGCTGCCTTGATCACACAGCACTACTAAAATATTTAATAAAATACGGCTTGAGCAGGCACTTCAGCTCAGAAAGCTCTGGTGAATATTCTGTTCCCCTCTACAAGTCAGGCTTTTTCATAATAACTGGCAGAAAGTGGCTGTTAATGTGATTGCACTGTGACATAACTTGTGTATGCTGCCTTCCCCCATGCCAGTATTGCAAAAGATAAGGTCTTCCTTGCTTGGTTTGTTTAATGATTATACTGGATTCATTAAATGTTCAACAGGCCTATTTTTTCCCCTTCCTAAATTAGGAAAGGAGTTTCAAATAGGGGATTAAGGTATTGACACTCTGGCTGTAACTGCTTCCAGGAGTACTTTTTACTGTCCATTTGAAAAGCTGACACTACCTTAAGCTCCTAAAAATGCATCCAGTAGTCTGAGGCATCAAAAACAATGAGTTCCTGTGTCTGTCAAAGGTAGGAGCAACTGCTGTCGGAAATGAGAGCTGCATTCCTGTGTAAATGATGTGAAATTGGGTATTTAAGGGAGTTTTCATGACAAAATAACAATTTTAGTGATGTAATGGATGGGATCAGTGGAACAACTTCTATTTCAGTGAGCTATATGTAATACCAGAGGCTGCTTTACATGGGTTGGCTCATACCCTTCTGAGCAAGGAAGTGATAGCAGTTCTTGTACTTGCTTATGTACAACTGATGCATCCTCAGTAAAATTGAAAATGTAGGGCTCTATAGATAACCCTCTTGCATAATGTGTGAACTCCTGTGGGAACCTGCTGCTCACTGGGAGTTTTTCCTTGAGAAAGGAATGAGCAGTATCTGCTGACATGATCTTGTTTGGATGCTATGGGGACTGTTTGCAACTGAAAGCAGTCCTGTCCCTCAAAGCTGAGTTGTCTTAGCAATTCAGCCCACTTTAAATACACTTGTATTGTACTGCCTTAAGCTGACAAGGGAGGATGTTGACTTCTGGAGGTGTCCTTCTTGAGTGGTGAGAAGGTGGTTAGACTGATGTGAACTTGCTCCTCTTGTGTCATGTTACAACAGAGTTCATTAAGTGCAGTGTGTTCACATGCCTCTTCAGTGGGGTGACACAAGTGAAATATTTATGTGGCTTCCAATGAAGCATGGGGTAACTGACTGAAACAATGCACATGCTTGTATGTCTCGGTACGTGTAAACTAAATTTTTGGTAGCCTGTTTGAGGAGCTTTCTGAAGCCACTGGCTTTATTCTGCCCTGTAGAAATAGAGACTGAGGAGCTTAGAGGAAGAAGGCTGAATTTGGATCTGTCTTGAAAGGCTGTGACCTCAGAGGTTAATTACCTTTAAACTCACTCCAGTCTTGGATTCACTGACAGCTAAAAAGTTGGGTCTTAGTAATTTAATATTGCTGTGTTTGTGTGCTGGGGCTGGAATGTGTGGACTCTGCCTCTGTCCCTGTATAAACTTGTTTTAGATGGATCATTCCTAAAAGCTATGTGAATGCTAACGTTGGATGGTACCTGGGAAGTATTTCACCAGTGAGAAACCTTGGAGTCCAAATGTGTTTCCAACTGAGTAGCTTAGAAAAGATACTTAAGCTTTGAGAGGCATCTGATAAATAAATGTCTAGGAGGGGAAGCTGATGGCTAAAATTACCTACTAGCTGCTATATTATGCCTGTAGTTCAGAATGCAGTTGTATGTAACACTTTGGTACTTTCAGCAGACTGATTTAAGCAGTAAACACTTCCTTTAAGCAGTAGCAATTGATCTTGTCTAGTTTAATCTGTACATTCTGCCTGTGATTGTATTGCTGTCATTCTTAGTTGACTACCTCATGACTTCTAGCTTTAATTCCTAGAGTAGGTAGCCAGTTCTGTACCTCTGTTACTCCTAACAGTAGAAGCCACCCTAAAATATTGACATCAAACCATAAAGTAGTGTGTAAACAACAGTGCAGTGGTGCTGTGCTTGAGAGAAAAGCAAGCTTCACTTGCACTTCAGACTGACTTTAATGTGATGGCTAGTGTAAAAGCACTCTGAGCAGTGCTCCTGGAGTTGAAATGGGGCTTTCCAGTTGATCTGCCAGGAGAACTGCTGTGGAAGTGATGAGGCTGTCATGTGATGGAGAAGGAAGCTTTAGCAGCTTGCAGAGTGACTGGTAACATGAACTGTTTTGTGCTGCATTTGGGTTTCACAAGGGTCACTCTCATGACCTCTACCTGTTAATGCTTGCGAGATCCTAGGCTGTGACCTATTCCAGGCATAAGATTTATCAGAACTACAGACAGTGGCATAGCCTTGTGTTCAGTTGTTTCTGTTGGAGAAGGTTTAACTGATTTGATAAATACTCTGTTAGAGTTCCAGGTCCTTCAACTTGCATCATGCTGTCAGCCTTACTAAACATCTTCCCTTCAACCCTGTGGTTAACTTGGGGAAACAGTGTGATGATTGTCACTTGCCTTAATATACCAGTGCTGAACTGATAGGAGTGTTTGAAACAATACTTTTCTGAAGCAGCACATTAATCCTGTCTAGTAACTGCTTTAATGAGTCCAATAAACTTTCTAGCAGAACCGTGTACTTGAAATGCCATACAGAAACAGAAAACACAAATTATTCTGGCTAACCCAATTTGCCAGAATGCTGAGGCAGAATGCCTGCTGTCAGGATGAGTGACACCATGTGTGCAGCTCAACAGATAGCTGGTGTTTCAGTTTGAGAGTCACCTTGCAGATGAGAGATCCTGGACAGCCTGGAAGCAGACACTGTGAAACTCTGAGCTGTGAACTAGAGACTCAACATGCTTTTGGTAAGCTGCTGCTTGTCAGGTGACTGTTTATATGGTCAGCAGCTTATCAGTTACCCACACATCTTGCATTTGGGTCACAGCCCTACTCAGAGTAACCGCCCAAAACTTCCTCTGGTAAAGGATATTATGTCCTCCAGCTGGGACTGTGGGGGTCTCTTGAATTGTAGCACTAAATAGCTATTCCTATCTCAAATAAACCTGTTATTCTGTTATGCTTCTGTATCTCAGTGTGCTCCTCTGAGTGGAATAAGATACTCTGCATGAAAAAGAGCTGACTTCATACTATTAAATCTAGACCTCTGATAGAGTTGCCAGAGACTGAATTTGCCTCAAGTTAAAAGCTGAACGTTAGGCATCCCAGCACTGGCTTCAGAGCGCTGCAGTGTTTGAGGCACGAGTGGTTTGTGTGCTGCAAACTGCCATCTTAGGGAAACTGGCACACAGTAGCTTAACTAAAGCCCCTTAGTGCTGGTATTCCCAACAAGTGCTGTAAAGTCATTCAGACTGTAGCTGGCACCCTGCGTTATAACAACTTGAGAGAAGCAGCCAGGTTTTCTCATCAAACTTGCTCTTGGGCAAGTGACTCTGGCAAGCAGCAGGACACAAGGCTTTTGTTGGGTAATGATTTTGTTTGGTTTAGGAGCTGCTTCTGACCTTGGTTTGGCTCTTACTGGTGTGTTGTCTGCTCTAACATGAATATCAATATCTGGCAAGTTGGTCTCCGTAACATGGACAGCTAAACCCCTAAAACTCAGAGGAAAGACTTGCTTTCCAGGACTGGACTATATAATTTATGAATGATACGGGCTGTTAAACTACTTTCTAGCTTTAGGATAACTGCCTGGCTTGACTAGTGGCCTCTTTTGCAGTGTTACATGAAGACTAATCTGTGGCCCTGAGGTGCCCTGGCAGTGGACTGAGACCTCCTTTCCTTGCAAGGCTGAAATTGTCAGTTAATAGCTGCTACTCATATAGCAAGGCATAAAAGGGTAGGAGGTGAACAAAGCTTAGCCTTAAGGAATAAACTGAAGATGCTTTTAAAAATCTCCATGTGTAAACAGTGGCAGGAAAGTGTTACCCTGAATTGTTTTGCTAAACTGTATCTGAGGTGGATTTTATCAATGTTCTGGGGAAAGCAAGGCTGGCACTCTCAGCAGAGCACAGAGAACCTAGTTTCCTCATCTTGTTTTAAATGAGAGCTCTAATGTTTTTGTAACTGAAATTGAAACCAGTGTTATGCTGACCCTGCATATTTTCTATCCTCTGCTGGATAGCCTGGACTACTTCTGCAGGCAGTGTAGTTCATTTATTTTGGAGACTTAAAAACAAGCCATTATCACCCTTCAGTGCCAGATAAATAAATGATCTAACTGGGGGCTGAACCCAAAGTGATCTTTTACAAAAGCACAACTACATGTGACACTTATCTTCCTTCTGTCCTTGAATATATGATCAGTCTTCCTGGACCACATCCAGAAACCAGTGGCTTAACCCAACAAGCAGTGACTACACAACAGTGCCACATAATTTCCTATCATCACTTATACACAGCAAGTACTCTTCCAGAATACACTTGATTGGAGTGCTGGTTAACCTATAACTTGCTGATCAACCATATGGGAGTACAAATAGGAACAGGAATCAATGATTTAAATAGTCTTGATGCTGGATCTTTGCTTCCAGGTGACAAGAACTTCAGGGTTTTGGGTGGCTTTTTGTGAGGAGGGAGAAGGCATGCTTACAGGGTAAAAATACGCCTCCCCTTTTACGAGGGGAATATCTGAGCAAGTACACTGGCCTGTGCAGTCTGGCTCTGGGTACTCCCAGAGGAGTGATCTGACAGTCTGAACTATTGCTCCTTGGAGTAGTGTGGCTGGCCAGCTAACTCCCAAGAGTTCAGAAAATAACCCAAAACAAATGCACAGCTCGCTTTAACACTAACACATCTAGTGCGCATGTCCTGTTTGCTGTCTGAAATGTATCTGGGGGAATCAGCTTGTGATGTAGGTGCATTCTTGTTGTTTTTCTTGGCTCTTCTGCTCCTAACTTTGGTCTAGAGAGGGAAAAGGCTTACACTTCTCAGTGCAGGAGCTAATCCTGATTGTTTCCCACATCATAGTGCTTCTGTGACTCCCACTGCTATTCACATTGGTTGTAGCAGCCTTGGCTTTTTGAATGAGCTGAAAAGGGGAGTGATGTGAAAGTTACTGTACCCTTCATGCTCCTACAGTTATTGCTGGCCTTACAGTTGGAGCCTTTTCCTGCTGCTTTGTTTTCAAGTCACTTTCCAATTCATCTTCAAGGTATGGTCTGTTCAAAGCTCTCAATATGTAGCTGCAAAGCAGTAATCTCTCAAACCACTGGAGAAATGGCATTGAACCAGATAACGTGTGTACTCTTCTGGATGGTCATTCTGGGGATAGTTTGTGTGACAATTCAGGGTGCCACATCAGAAAAAGAAGTCTTTTGACTTTGTAGTACCAGTGGGCTCTGATATCTTTGTAAGCATATGAGTTTGACTGGAGTACTAGATAACTAACTACCATGGCCTTTCAACTGTGTGGTAGTAGTCCTTTGTTAAGCTACATATAAAAAGGTTTGGACTCCCATTCAGTGCATCTTGTGCTAGCATCTTCCATGGATGCCTATTTATCTAGTGGGTTTGACACTAAATTGTTACAAATTCTTTTAACTAGTTAGGAATAGGATATACTTGTGAGTAAGTCAGTCTTTGGTGTGATGACTTAAGATGGAGACTTAGAACTTTGTTTCAGGGTGTTCTTAGCCTGTTTATGGCTAGATGTAATTAATAATCATTTGTCTATGTGAAGCCTAATGTTTCAGGGATGGTCAGTATAAACTTGACTGTACTCATGGAACAGATTTCTTTTCACCTTCCCACACGTGCACAAGTCACTTCATGGAAAGCCACCCTTGTGGTTAGTGACCCCTTTTATTGTAAACTACTAAATAGACATGTTCACTAGACTACAAACTTTCAGTACATTCCAGCAGCCCAACACTCTGCATTATTTCCCTGAGCTGCACTTAGCAGCTCTCTTCCTTATTAACTATGCTACTAAATTAACACTTTTTCCAAGAGGTCAGTTCCAGTTCTGTGTTAAGGCTGGTTACTGGATAACTGGGTGTAATGAATGTCTAAATTTTTCATTGGTACAGTAACAAGTACACTGTTCCTTTATGTTCAGCTTTTGGTCAACAGACTTGCTGCCTGGGTGACTTTATAAGGAGCCTGTGTAGGTATCCTTCAGTGAACGTGACAACAAGCTGCTTTGGTTGAGGATCACAGCCTCATTCTGCCTACTGGGAGTTTAGTAATTGATGTGTCCCTCATGGCTTCCACTGATCTTTGAAGTTTTAGGGACTTTCCCACTGACAAACCACAGGCTGATAAGTGGCCTGCAGTCAAACATCCCTACTAGAAAAAGCTTGAAATCCCTACCTCATTACTATATTAAGACTGGATATATATGCCACAGCTCACAAGACACTTAAGTAGGGAATAAGATTTCAGTATTGCATACAGAAATTGCTGTTGTCCAAATGATTTGGGAGATCTTCTAGGAAAAGGGATGAGAAAGCTGTTGCAGTTCAGTGCTTCAAGCACCCTCAGTAAAATTGCTTTGTACTTGAAAAAAAAAAAGTCTGAATTACAGGTGTGCTAGGAGAAATGTTGGAAATAGTTCCCAGAGCTTTAATACTAAAGGCATATTGTCTAATAAGGGCAGTCTAATGTTAATCTGTCTAAATACTTCAGCTCTGTATTTATAACATCTCCATCTTGCATCTCAATTAGTGTGGTCAGTGTAGAAGTACTGTGCAAATGAAAGCAATGCTTTGTTTATCTCCAGCCAGCAGCATTTAGTTCATTAATATTACATCTACCTGTAACTTGGAAAATAAGTGGGAGCAGCCAGGGATGAATAATAAACAAAAAGTGTTCATTATTTTTCTTCAGTGCTGGAGCAGCATTCTTCCTAATTCATACCTGGTGTGGTTATACTAGTGCCATTATAATGTTTCATTTTCTTGCTTACTGTTGATGTAGGGATTAAACAACTCTTGTCTGGCTAATAGTGATATCTTTTCAAATAATATTAAGAATATTGGCCAATTCTTGGCTTTCACTGATTTTTTTTTATATTGGACTAGACTGTGGGAGTGAACTGGCAAGCCAAGGCTGGAAACTCTTGGCTCACTCTATCTGATAAGGCGAGCAAGAGCTCAGGATTTTCCTCTTTATTTGTAGCTCTAGAAGTTGTTTGTGAGCAGCTAAGACTAAAGCAACACAAATCTGTCTCTTTGCATCTGAAAGGTTTGAGCTTATCAATGTGTTATCCTTCTGACTTTGTAGGAAAGAATGACCAATGGATATATAATATTTTTATATCTTGTAGTTAATGGTAGATCTGCATTCCCCAGACCTTGAAGTAGAAGGTTAGGCACAGACTTAAACTGCAGATTGTGCAGGGGAAGCCTCAAAGGCTGTCTTAATGTAGAGTTGCAACTTGGAAATTTAAGTATTGTTGGCTTACATGTTTAAAACAAAAGTGACCTTTTGAACTGTGGTTGGTTTACTGTATGGTGACTTGTACTTCTCCAGAGAAGTTCACGGGTCTGAAGTCTGCCCATTATTTTGCAGAAATACATTTTTATAGAGGAAATATGTTGAACTTAGAAATTTGCTGCTGGAAGAACAAAAGCTTACAGGATAAATGCGTTTTTCTTAAGTGAGAACAAGGATGTGGTGCCTTTGTTTTGTCTATTAAATATTGCAGAATGCAACATCAAGATAATTCAAGTCTATTTAGGTTCTTAAAACCTAAACCACTTAAGCTTTTACATACTTAAGTATATACCCTGCTTAAATGACCATTGCTTTAATCAAATCTTTTCCCAAAAATTTGACAGGTGATTATTCAAAGAGTAAACACATTAGTTTATTGCATAAGTTTGTAATGTAATTGGAAAAGTAAAATGACTCAGCACAGTGTTCTCCTTAAAGCTGCCAAAATAAAATACAGCCCAGAAAAGCAAGCTACAATTTCATTAAAATAGGCTTCAACAACCATGGAGCTTTTCACCCTGAGGGCTTTCTCACTGACAAGTGACTAAAATGTACAATGTGAAATACCTCCATGTGCTGACCAGTAATTTACATCAACTTTAAGATCTTTAAGTCCAATACTAAATGTACTCTCTTGCTCCCAAGCTGCAAGAACTGAGTAGTGTTCTTCCTCTGCTTCCTGTGTTACTGGCAAGGCATGTAGCTACTCATGCAGCACACAAATGTCTGTGCCTTTGTGGAACCTGGTGGCTAGATAGTTGTACATGTCTGATTATGTCTGAAGGTACAAGAATAGCAAGGAGCAACCTCAGCTTGTAGAGCTGTGAGTTAAGGCAAGGAAGAAATAAACCTGGTTTTTATGATGGATAATAATGCATCTATGACTGATAGCACTTTCTCTAGGTGCTATAATCCTGGTTACACTTTAGGCCAATCATTACTTCTCTGATAGAGAGATTACGTCATGCTGTCCTTTCAACAGCTTTTACACTTGAAGGCTAGTGTCAAGGCTTTGTTTAAATCAGTAGAATCTCATGCCCTTCAGACTCAAGTCATGTCTTCTCTCTCATTCTTTCTATTACTTCCTCCTCCAGCTTTTTCTGGTTGGCTCAGTCTGTTTACTCACTGAAGTGTTTGGGTTGGATGTTGTGCTTGATGAGGAGTCATCAGTCATGTGAGGTGATTGTAACCTGTAGTATAACACCAGGACAAAAGTAAGAGTATCTGTTTTCAACAGGCTACTAATTGAGGTTCAGCCTCTCTGCTATAATCCACAGGTCTTCCTGAAAAATTTGTAATCCCTTCTTTAGGCAATCTAACAGGAGCAGTGTTAGTTATTTTTGAATAAATACTCGCTATATTTTTTTCAGTTTGTCCTTTGCAGTCCTTATAAATCTGTTCAGCAAGCCTGCTCTTGGTGTATGAGGTTGATACCTCTGGACAAACACTAGAAAGCTCCTGAAACTCTACTTAAAAATATGATTTTGAGGTCATCTATCCTTCATAGCAAAAGTTGTGGAAAGTGTAACATTCCCTTAAGTCCATCTGAATACCCTACCTGCTTCTGTGGTTGTTTCCTCTAAGGTTGCCAGAGCCTTAATAAAAGGATGCATGGCACCTACTACTGGTTAGTAAGACCTGTGAAATCCTACATAGCTGTTAAACTAGTAAAGTCTTCACGTTTTGGAGTAGGTTTTTTTCTGGAAGACCTTTTGAGTGACCAATTCCAGTTTAAGGTCTATTCTAAAAGTCTCTAATAAAGAAGAGAAGGCCTATACAAGCCTTCAGTCTAGGGAAAAGAAGACTAAGGGGGGACCTAATTAATGTTTATAAATATCTTAAGTGTGGGATGCAGGGGGAATTGGCCAGCTTCTTTTCAGTGGTCTGTGGGGACAGGACAAGGGGCAATGGCTGCAAGTTGGAGCACAGGAAGTTCCACACCAACATGCGGAAGAACTTTTCCACAGTGAGGGTGACAGAGCCCTGGGACAGGCTGCTCAGGGAGGTGGTGGAGTCTCCTTCTCTGGAGATATTCATGACTCGTCTGGACACCTATCTGTGCAATATGAGTTAGGGAGCCTGCTTTGCCAGGGGGGTTGGACCCGCTGATCTCTTGAGGTCCCTTCCAACCCCTACAATTCTGTGATTCTGTGATCCAATATGCCAAAGTGCTTGAAGCTTTTAAAAATTCTAGTCAAAATTAATGTCACCAGTCTGACCTGGATAACTGCCAGTTGCACAGAGCTTCATTCACTTGATATTTCTTGTCTGACTGCTCTTAACAACCTTATACTTAAGCAGGTGCAATACTTCAAATGCTTAAGACTAGTAGGTACATCACTTTATTAAAGTAACTCTTTGCTCTTCAAGGACTTAACTAAGTAGATGGTGAAGTTGTTCCTTAACCTGAACAAGTCTGTTAATTCCCAACACACTGTTGTCTATAAACACCTTGCAAACAGTGAGGGAACCAGCCCAAAGCAGAAAAATACTCAGGGCGAATGTGCTATCCCTTAACTCCATGTGTGATAAATGGGTTTTGCTAGTTCTGATTTTACAGAAGGGAATCTTGTGTTAATTATCTTCATGGGAACTAGATTGGAAGCCAAGCCACTATCTTGTACCAGAAAAAACTGATAAGAGAAAGTATTCAGTTAAAAGTAGAACAGATCTTTAAAGAAATAGTCCGAAGACCTAAAACTCTTGAAAAGATGAGATTAGGTAATATTCAGTATTCCTTCAAGCATGGCTTTGCTATTGCAACTTCATTTCATCCCTCTGTAGGAATTACAGCTGTTGTCCTGTTTTCCCCAAGGATGTATGGCCATGAATTCTTCTGCACTACAGAAATAAACCATCCCTCTGTCATGTATCCAGTCAAAAACACCTAACAGCTTCAACTACGTTTATGTGTGCTCACATCATACTTCATCTGACCTCTGCGTGTCATCAGTGATGTTCCTTGCTTGGGTTGCTGCTGTGGGCAGTTGTCATCTCCTGGAAGACTAATATCTCCATTTTGAAGATGGAGAAGTTACTATTGTAGCAAGTAGAAGCCACCAAGAGCTGATCTGGACTGACAGATCAGAGTGCTGGAAATGTAACGTCTAAAATACTGTAAGGTCAGACTCGGCTTTCCAGAGCAGTGAATATTCTGTATCTATTATACTTGTAGGATCAGATAACAGAATGAAATCTAAGATTAAAGCAGAGAGCTGAATGCCCTAGCTTGTGGTCTGCTTGTTCTCAACAGCTTCTGCTGAACCACAAAAGATTAAACCAAAGCAAAGAGTTGAGGCTAAAGTCTTATACCTTACAAGCAGAGCAGCAGAGGGGAAGCCAAACTGAATGCAAGTGGAACAAGATGAAGAAAAGTCAGTGGTGCAACCACAGACAAGCCTCCACCACACACCTTCATGAGATTTATGTAACTATCTTGATGAAGCCTAAGCTGTTATCACTCAAGAATGGTCTAATAGTTCTAGAAGGCTTCTGTCAAACTGATGCATAAACAGATAGCTTCAGTGTGTTAAAGGCAGCATTCATTGATCAGCTGTCAGTTTGGCCAGTTCTTCCTCTGATCTGTGAAAGCTGTACAGCCTGAGATGGAAACATGCCTTAATGCATGCTAGAGTAACTGTAGAGGTTTCTCTGAGCAAGATACTGCTGTCCCTGTTAATCCTTCAAATAAACACTCCATGAAATTCACTTAGTGCATCTCAAGCTGTAGATGGTATGCATTTTTTAAAAAGTAAAGGAGATGCTCAGTGTCTCTGTATATTCACCTAACTAGTTCTGGGAGCCTGAGTTGAAGCTGTAGCTGTTATGTACATAGAAAATATACTCATATATAGGGACTTCCCAGTGATAGGACAAGGGGCAACAGGTGCAAGCTGGAGCAGAGGAAGTTCTGTGTGAACAGAAGGAGAAACTTTTTCACTGTGAGGGTGACAGCACGAACAGACTCTCCAGAGAGGTTGTGGAGTCTCTTCTGGAGACACTTGAAACTTGCCTGGACATGTTGTAGCATGACCTAATCTAGGTGATCCTGCTCTGGCAGGGGGTTGGACTAGATGATTTTCAGAGGTCCCTTCCAACTCCTAACATTGTGATTCTGTGACTATATTTTCCTCCTCCTGAAGATGGCTTGCACTAACTGCTTGTGTGTTTTGGTGTCTCTTTAAACAAAACCAAACCTATTCTGTCAGGTGTTCAGGTTGCTACTTTCCCTGTCTCCTAACCAAAATTCCCAGTGAGCTGGGGACTGCCGAATTTATCCAGGGTAATAAATGAGGAAGAAGACTGCTTGTTCTTTGATTCTAGCAAATGCATTCTTTGAGGAGAGGACCTGATGCCTTTCTGAGGATATTAGATGTCTAGTAGGATAACCTGCCAACTCAGCCGTTGTGCTAAAGTATCATGCTACTGTATTTCCCTCATTGTCCTGCTCTTCTCATGCTGCTTTCAGTGCCTGCAAGTATTAAAAGCAGCTCTACCTACAGAAATACCTGTGATACTATCTGACCACAAATTCATTCTGCCTCCAAGAACAGTCTCGAAAGGTGCTTTAGCTGGTATGCAATTAGCTGTGCATGAAGAAATAACCACTAGATTAGCTTTGTTTTCTAAACAATCATGTTTGTATAGGCTGAACTTCCAAACATGCTTGTTCTGCTAGGAGCCCTCTATAGAAAATGACAAGTGTAATTGTTCTCAGTCTTACAACTAAATGGTGCCTATGAATTTTTTTACTTTAAATACCCATTTTGTGCAAAGAAACTCTTCTATTAGAAAACTACCTTCCAGTAGAAATTATTGCAAAAATATTTTGTCCTTATAAACATTTAAGAAAATGCTTTAACATGTGTAAGATTGATTAACTGAGGTTAAGGCTGCTTATCCCATAGTGACCTCCAACAGAAAATGCTTGTGAGACTATGTGCTTTTCAAACAGCAGTTGCTGTATTGTGAGGGAGGTTTTTTGGGGGGTAATAGTTTGTAAGGCCAACCAATCATAGAATCAGTGACATGGGTTGGAAGGGACCCCAAGGATCATAGAGCTCCAACCCCCCTGCTACAGGCAGGGCCACCAACCTCAGGCCTGGATCTACACTAGGTTGCCCAGGGCCCCATCCAACCTGGCCTTGAACACTTCCAGGGATGGGGCATCCACCACCTCTCTGGGCAGCCTGTTCCAGCACCTTACCACTCTCTCTGTAAAAAAAACTTCCCCCTAATATCTAATCTAAACCTTCCTTTATTTTTAATCCCTTGTCCTGCCATTGTCTGCCCTTTGAAAAAGTTGATTCCCCCTCCAGTTTCTGTGCTCCCTTCATGTACTGGAAGGCTGCAATGAGGTCCCCCCGCAGCCTTCTCTTCTCCAGGCTGAACAAGCCCAGCTCCTCCAGCCTCTCTTTGTAATATTCAAGCCAAATGTAGGTTAGTATCTCTACTGCTGTGGTAGCTCTGGCTGGCTCGCAACAAATAGCTATAGTGCAGCTGATGAAACCATTACAGTGATTCCTCCTAACCACTGTGCCCCTGGAAAATGTCTCTGGGGGTTTACAGGGGCATAAGAGTTTTATGCTCTAAGTCATACAATAGAGCTTACAGTTGCATGGGTGAGATCTGCCCTATCTAACAGTGCAGCTTTGTCCCTAAAGGATTCCTTAGGTCATATGTAAAGCTTCCCTTGAAGGATGGCAGCTGTATGTTCTGCAAGCATACAGGAAAAGCTGATGGCCTGACAGAGCATGATCAAATTGTTTGAATATGACAGGACTAAACCTAGATCGTGGGATGTGTTTACTTTCATTTTCACCTGCCAAAAGTGACTGTGGGCTGTAAGAACTGTAGTGATTGCACTGATATGACAGTGGACTGTAGAAGTGCTTCAACTTCAGTACAGTCTCATCCCATAGTGGTGCAGATGCTGTTAAAGTGGTATGGATGCTGGAACTTGTGCATCCTATAAGAGGAATGTAGCTGATGGGCATTCCCAAATTAGGTAAAACTGTCAAATTCTGCCAGGCCTTTGCCAAGTGTTTCATAGTTCTACAAAGTCACAAATGGAAGAGGTCGGTGTCCTCTAAATATTTCAGTGCTAGCAGGTCTTTGTGTATTGAGTCCAACTGCCAAGCACTTGTAGCCTCTTATTATTTTAGTGTGTGTGTCAGTAAATATCTTATCCTGCCAGTTCTAACAGGGTTACAAGCTTGGGAAAACACATAACTAAAATAGCACTTGTTCACAGTCCAAAATCAAAATATGTCCTATCAAGCTGCTCTTAAATGTGGCCACCAGCTTTCTCCAGAACCAGCTGTCTAAATCTTATTATTTATGCTAAATTTTTCTCAATTGGGTGGCTGGTAAATATACAATATTGGCCAAAGTGTTGTCTGTTTACTGCCTGTATTTCTCCTAGAAGTTATAACAAACTGTACATTTCACCTGGTTTCCTTAAAGTACTGCTCATGGAAGCTCTTACCAAGAGAGGCTGAGGGAGCTGGGCTTCTTCAGCCTGGAGAAGAGAAGGCTGCGGAGGACCTCATTGCAGCCTTCCAGTCCCTGAAGGGAGCAGAGGAACAGGAGGGGATTTAACTTTTTAAAAGGATAGACAATGACAGGACGAGGGGGAACGGATTAAAACTAAAGGAGGGAAGGTTTAGATTAGATATTGGGGGAAGTTTTTTACAGAGAGAGTGGTGAGGTGCTGAACAGGCTGCCCAGAGAGGTAGTGGATGCCCCATCCCTGTAGGTGTTCAAGGCCAGGTTGGCTGGGGCCCTGGGCAACCTAGTGTAGATCCAGGCCTGAGGTTGGTGGCCCTGCCTGTGGCAGGGAGTTGGAACTGTCTGATCCTTGTGGTCCCTTCCAACTCACACCGTTCTATGATTATGGTATTCAGGCTTAGATATAGTCTGAAATTGGGGTGGTGATTATTAACTGACCAGTATTCCTCTGGTATTCTTACTTATTAATTTTATTATTGGTCTTTGGATGGTCTCCATATTAAATCTTACTTAAAATATATGGGCTATGCATCACTGCTAGGTCAGGCAAAATGTTTATTTCAATAATTCAGAAACTAATTCAAAGAGCTATACTTTGTGCCAATGAACATAAACACATCTGTCATGCTGGTATTTGGGACAGCCTAAAAAACTGGAACAGGGATCTGCTCAAGTGCTCTAGCTATACTACTTGTGCAGTGTGCTTTCTCAGTGCTTGTTTGTAATCACTTGTGCTTCACAGGGAGGCACTGAAGATGTTTACCAAAGGTGCTGCACCATAAAGCTGCTGCCCTAACCTATAGCTGTTTACTGCATTAGCACCACCTAGTGCATTGCAGGCTGGAGGTTGTGTGGCTGAGAAGCAACTCTCTTACTGCATAGCTTCATTAGAAGGGTGCCAGCCTCCTCCTTGGATATCAGGGAGGAAGTAAGAAAGAAATAAAAAATGATCTCTGAACTCCTTTAACACCTCATCTCAGGCTGTGTTGGAATGCTTTACTTGGCCCTGATGGAGGGAAGTTATGTGAAGCTGGGTGGGGAAGAGGTGGAAGGGATCTCTCCTTTATGATGACAAAAGGCAGCTTTCAGCAGGGATGCTGAATCAGTGTGAGCTCAAAACTGCAGGTTAGGCTGAAAATTGGCAGGCTAAGAGTTGGGTTTGTTCAGCCTGGAGAAGAGAAGGCTCTGGGGAGACCTGAGAGTGGCTTCCAATACCTGAAGGGATGCACAAAAAGTGGGAGAGGGATTTTTTGAGGGCCACATAGTGATAGGATGAGGGGGAATGGTTTTAAATTGGAAGGGGGTAGACTTAGATTGTGTATTAGGAAGAAGCTCCTCACTATGAGGGTGGTGAGGCACTGGAACAGGTTGCTCAGGGAGGTGGTGGCTGTGCTCTCCCTGGAAGCCAGGTTGGATGGGGCCTTGAGTGGCCTGGTCTACCTAGACGTGCCCCTGCCTATGGCAGGGGAGTTGGAACTTGATCTTTGAGGTCCCTTCCAGCCCTAACCATTCTGTGGCTCTGATTCTATGACATTGTTGCTTATTGCCAACCTATTGTAGTTATGATGTACCATAAGGTACATCAGCTCATTTCAAGAAGGCAAAATTAGAATATTTAGTGCAAGCTGACCAGTTACATATAGTTGTCTTTTTTCCAAAGGGCTTGTAATGTAAGAAGCTCTCTCCTATTTTGGCTTTCTTCAGAGTAATTATTTCCTCAGAGTTAGTAAAATGTGGCCTGAACATAACTTCTCCATCTTTGTTAGGGAGTGAACAAAACTCTATGGATGCTTTCAAAAGCTTGCTTTAACAGTTTTCTGAGATTGAATGATGGTAATGCGTTTAGGGGCTGGTAATTGGAGATAATTCCAATGAATTAGATTTAGCAGACACTAATGATATGCTAGAAGTCATCAGCTTATGAAGATCTATGCTGTGCTTTTTTGTTTTGATCTATTGAATAGCTTCTGTAATTGTCTAATGCATATTCTGGCAGTATTTGGGTTTCTTAAGCATTTACAGCCAGAAGAAACCAGCCTGCAGATATAATTAGTTGAAATGCAGTATATGAAAACTAAGTATTGTGCTCTTCATCATAGGTACAGTAACATCTGTAGCTCTGCATATATATACTAAATCAGTCCTGGCATGACTATTGTTTATGGATAAAGACTCATGCAAAACACTAGTCTCAATTTATAGTCTATAATGCTCACTTCCTTGAATAATTTTCAGGTGGTTGCTCTGGTATTCTTCATTTAGAACTGTAGAATGTGTAAGGTTGGAAGGGACCTTTAGAGGTCATCTAGTCCAACCCCCTGCAGTAAGCGAGGACATCTTCACTAGATCAGGTTGCTCAGAGCCCCATCAAGCCTGAGCTTGAGTATCCCCAGGGATGGGGCCTCCATTACTTCTATGGGCAACCTGTTCCAGTGATCCACCACCCTCATAGTGAAGAACTTTTCCCTAATATCCAACCTAAGTCTACCCTTTTCCAGTTTAAAACCATTACCTCTCATCCTATTGCTACATGCCCTTGTGAACAGTTCTTTCCTAGCTTTCTTAAAGGTACTTTTTCCCATGCTGCAGTCAGAAGAGGCTTGGTGAAAACTTGCAAAAAATGCTGGTGCCACTGATGTACTGATAGAATTATTCTTGCACCACCAGCCTCCCTGGGTTAGACATTGTCCTTCCAGCTGCAGGAAGCCAAGGTTCTTCCAGTGCAATCTGCTTGGTAATATATTAAGATGTTCTTTGATAGCCTTAATTTTGTTTTCTTCTGTTGTCCTACCTCATTGAGACAAAGGGAACAAATAGATTTAATTCTGATGGGAAAGCTGTTTGCTGCTGTGTCAGATCATGACAGTGCATTTGCACACTAGTCTGATCTCCATCCCCATGAGTTTGAGCTCTTTATGCTTAGATGGTGACAAGTTTATTTTGGTTTTGAAAGTGCTTGCTCTCTTGCCCTTTTGAGGGGACAAGATTTATCTCATTTTGGGGGTAAAGCCTGCTACTTGGAAATCCAGCTGTCGCAAAGAAGGCATGCCTGTGTCTGTTATAGTGTGAAACTGAGTGTTAGTCCCTGTTTTACCAGGGACTGGTCCCAGCTACTACTCTTTCTGTTAGCTGAGAAAGCTTCTCTATTGCTATTTATGCCCATACCACCTTAACTGTACTTGTTATTAATGCAAATACATTAAACATGAGGGTAGTGTGAGCATATAAAGTTGTTTTACCTAGCAGTAAAGTGAAAAGTATGTTTTATCAGATAATGCTCCCTCCCCAGTTTAAGAAAATGAAGTATTTCCTACTAAAAACAGCAGGAGTGGTGATTTAACAATGTAATCTGATCTAATATTAGCAGCAGCCTGTGCCTTTAGGGAGCACTATAATATTCAATCCACTGAATAAAGGCTCTCACATTAAATTCTGGATCCCTTTAACAAAAAAGGCTTCCCAGAATTGTTTCAGTAATTTCATAAAGACCCATGGTTTCCTATGTCTTTTTTGCAGCAACATAATCAGGTTTGGGAAAGTTATATTAGCCCCCAAAATATAAAGAATGAGGAAATAGTGCTGTCTTATGAAGATGACCTGTCTGATGTCAAGAGGACCATCATCTTTGCACCATTGTCATAAGCTTTTTATTCCTGTCATATGAAGACAGGCTGAAAGAGTTGGGGTTCAGCCTGGAGAAGAGGAGGCTCCAGGGATATCTTACAGCAGTCTTCCAGTACCTAAAGGGGCCTACAAGAAAGCTGGTGAGGGACTTGTTACAAGGGCATGTAGTGATAGGATGGGGGGAATAATTAAATTGGAAGGTGCCAGATTTAGGTTGGATATTAGGAAGAATTTCTTCATTACAGGGTAGTGAGGCACTGGCACAGGGTGCCCAGGGAGGTGGTGGATGCCCCCCTCCCTGGGAGTGTTCAAGGCCAGGTTGGATGGGGCCTTGAGCAGCCTGGTCTAGTGAGAGGTGTCCCTGCCCATGGCAAGAGGGTTGGAACTTGATGATCTTGAAGGTCCCTTTGAACCCTGACCATTCTGAGATTCTATGTCTGGGCAAGAAAAAGACCATCAGGGCATCTGTCATGTACTGATTATCATCTGTGACAGCATCACCACATCTTCCAGTGTGAACTAAAATATTTATCTTGATCATTGTCCAAGTAAGCTGGAATGGGGTGAAAGGGGGTCATGAGAAAGCAAGAGGACTTCTAGTCAATGCCAAGCATTATGGAAAGTAGTAGGTAGGAAACCCTATGGATGACTTAATATCTGCAGGGCTGGAGTTAGGAGCCTGTTTGTCAGGCATTAATTTCTGGGGTTTTGTATATGTACTGAGGAAATGGTGCAGCAAGTCTCCATTAACCCTTTCAAAAGGAGGTGGCACACATTTGCTCCTAGATTTTTACAGGGATTGTTTGGGTGTTTTTATGGATTCCTTGGGGGAGTTGATGTCAGATGTTCAGCCTTTATACTCGGAGAGGTGCCAGAATCATTTGCTTCTCTTCAGTGAGTCTATTTTTCAAAAGTTATGCCCCAGTTTAAATACCAGTAAGGCAGAGGTGGTAAAAGACATCAACTGGATTACAATGTGTAAAGAAGAGCCCCAAGGGCAGGCCAAAGTTGGCATTGCAAGAATTGTGTGTGTGGGGGGGGGAAATGCTGCTTCTTTGTGTGAGGTTGCTCTATATTATCTTATTCTGCAGCATGTTGCAATTAGACTTTTTTCCCCTCCCAGACTTTGCTTCAGCTGTAGCATCAAATGTAGGTCATGATGCAGAAGCATTCTGGTTCCAGTGGCTCTTTTGGTTTTGGGGGTTTTTCTGTTTGGGGTTTTCTGTTTTGTATTTGTTCCAACCAATCTCAGGTTTCAAGATGAACCTGTTAAAAAAAATAAATCTCACTTAATCCTTCATTTTGAGTTGTAGGGTTGCTTAGGCATGGTGTCCTTGTAGAACAAGCTGGCTTAATGCTGTTGTTTCAATGCTTCTGATTACCTCAGTGATGGATTGAATGTTAGGACATGTCAAATGTGATTCTTTATTGCACCCAGTTAGCCTTAACCTTTTTCCTTTGGCAGGCTTCAGTGATTCAAAACAGGTTAGTCCAGTTTAATGTAAGACAGCTTGAAAATTAGAGGTCGACTTTCCTCTTGGGATCTGGAGTAATGTTGCTCAGATGTTAAGTAATGTGTGGTATAATTGCTTTTTTCAAATTATTTATGAACAGGTATTGCCTTCAGCCTCTGATAGGGCTGATAACAGTTCTGGTTTTAGAAAGCAGTAGCTAAAAATCTGTGTGTTTAAGACTTTTCATAATTAATTGGAATTTAAACAACTACCTGTATTTAATTGCTGCCTTTTTGAACCAAAGGCCTCATGACTCACTACATGATGGTGCTTCTAGAAAGTCACAGGGTTTTTTGAGTCTAAACTTTTATGAGGAAACAATGTAATCAGACCATGGAAGGACACAGCCTTTTTGCCTTTGTTCAGCTGGGCCAAAAAGCCCAGGTATGTTTTCTAGATGGATTTCTTCCTACTGCAGTGGCTGAACACTTCAGTGGGCCAGAGAAATTTCCCCTGTGGCCAGTTTTGTTACTATAAACAGCTGCTAATAACTAGCAACAGGGCTGCAAAACAACTGGGGAGAAAATAGCTGCCTGTTGGCTAAGCAAGTGGTATTCTGCCCTGCATCTGGCAAGTGCTAGAAGGCAGAATACATGATAGCTCTCTTGGCATGACTGAAGATCCTTCTTGAAAAGGAGGTGTCTTGAGCTGGGCAAGTGAGTCTGTTTTTTGACCTTGTAACTGCAGGAATCCACCACCAACTTCTTGGTGCAGTTCCACCTTGGCTTTGAGTACTGTTAGCCAAAGCCATAGTTCCAGCTGCATCTCTTCCTCCCTTCTCCCACTATGTTGGTAATGGATCCATGCAGCCATGCTATCAGATAAAACCAACCTGACTTTAGAAGGGGTTTTTTGGGGGTGGTTTTTGTCAGCTCAGCTTAGTTTTCACCCTTGATCAGTTACACTGCCTGGTTCAGCCCCTGTGTCTGTGCAGGAAGGGGTGGGAGTAAGGAACCTCTGGCAAAGAAAAGGAAGAACAGACTGCTGCTTTTAGAGGAAGTACTTGTTTATGCCAGCTTAAAGTGATTGGGAAACCTATACTGTAAGCAGTATAATAAGCTGGTATTGTGCTTTATGTGATTCCTATGCAAGCAGCTGACTGTAAACCAAGCTAGCCTTGCTAGCAAAAACCTAGGCAAAATCTAATTTGCTGTTATAATTCAAAGCTGTGATCAGTCTTCTGCCACAGGGAGTATTTATCTGGTTTCAGCTGCTGCTACCCCTGTACTGGAACCTACTCTCCCTGTGACAGATCTGTAGAACAAAATTAATTGTGTGGGAGTCATCTGCATGGGTTCAGTTGGATTGCTGCCTTGCAGAATTGTTTTCAATGTATCTTGAGAGTAAAATTTTTGATGTGGAGTAGCCCTGCTTTTGCAGAGGGATGGACACCCTTGCCTGTAAGGGTTGCTCTTTCAAAGCAACATGCTGTTGCACTGGTATGGTGGAGCACCAGAGGATTTGCATTCAAAACATTAATAATTATCTTTGGACAAATGCCATTTTACTTTAGAAAAGGCACAAGTCCAAATGATGTATCACTCTGCAAGTCAGTCAGATGCTGAAGAACTCTGTATCCATTTTACATTTAATTGTAGAAGGAATATTAAGTGATGCTTGTCTAACACAGGAGTAGAAGTGTTCAGCTGAACACTTAGTCTGAGGAAAGGCCAGATAAACTCAGAATGCCTTTCTTTCCAGTGCTAATACTAAGGCTTTACAACTCAGTCTAAGTAACTTTTCCAAGAGTATCCTATTAGACTGGGAGCTTCTTGTCTCTTACAATTCTTTCTTCCAGCCAGATGTTTGAATATTTCATGAAATAGAAGCACACCTACCTTTGTTTGCTTTGTCATGCATAATGTCCCATTAGGGTCTGTTAGTGATCCAGTGACAACTGTGACCAGAATCATGACAGCCTAGTTAAATTCTGTAAGAACTGGTTCTTAGCTGTTTCCCCTTATGAAATGAGTGGTAAACAATGGAAAGACAGTGCTGACTCAAGGTCTCTTACTGCTCTGTGTCAAAAATGTAGAATCCTTGAGCTACAATATTTCCTACATTGCTAGGAAACAATTCCTATGGAGTGAAGCTGAATGTAGCTTTTCACTGTGATTTGAGGAGACTTTGATCAGTCTGTATATTTGCATGTAAATGTAATGATAATAAGAGGCAGACTTTGAAGAGAAGAAATGGCTACATGAGTGATTAGAAGTTAATACAGTAAACTTTAAAAACCTGGATGGGGGGGGTAACTTGCCTCTACTCAATCCCATCCTTATAGAATCATAGAATGTGTTAGGATGGAAGGGACCTTTGAAGGTCATCTAGTCAAACCCCCTGCAGTAAGGAGGGACATCTTCACTAGATCAGGTTGCTCAGAGCCCCATCAAGCCTGACCTTGAGTATCTCCAGGGATGGGGCCTCCACTACCTCTCTGGGCAACCTGTGCCAGTGATCCACCACCCTCGTAGTGAAGAATTTTTTCCTAATACCCAACCTAAATTTCTCCTTTTCTAGATTAAACCCATCACCCCTCATCCTATTGCTGCATGCCCTTGGGAACTGTTCTTCCCCAGTTTTCTTAGAGGTACCTTTCAGTTACTGGAAGGCTGCTATAAGGATCTCACAGCCTTCTCTGCAATCTGAACAAGCCCAACTCTCTCAGCCTGTCTTCATAGGAGTGGTGCTCCAAAGCTGGACACTGTTCTCCAGCGAGATCTCACCAGAGCAGAGTAGAACAGCAGAATCACCTCTCTTGTTCTGCTGGCCACATGTTTGATGCAGCCCAGGATGTGTTTGGCCTTCTGGGCTGCAGATGCACACTGGTGGCTCATGTCCACCTTTTCATCCACAGGTACTCCCACGACCTTTTGCTCAGGGCTGCTTTCAAGCACACCATTTCCTAACCTTCCCTTTACATCCCTTTGTTCCCTTAGCAATTGAACAGTGAACAGAACTGTCTCCATTCTTTTTCAATTGCTCATTCCAGTTCTAGGCATGCTTAATTTTCCCTTCAGGACTTAAGGTTTTGTAACTAGTGCACACCTACACTGTTGAAATGAATTTTCTTGCACCATGATTGCCTGATGACTTCAGAGAAAGACACCCCTCCTAAGGAATTTAAATTTTCCCATGGTGTCGAGTTGGGGCCATATAACTGTAGCTACTTGCCAGGTTTTATTGCTGCTTAATAAAGTACATATGTGACTAAACTGTGGAGTATGCTTCAGGTAAAGTTATATGATTTGGCACTGGTTCAGCACATACAATTGCTTGTTGAGCAGTACATTCCTATTCTTTGTAAACAAGAGGTATCTGGAAGCATGCATTAAAAATAAGTCGAGACTTAAATGATTTGGGCAGGATTGCTGGTAACCCTGTTTATTTTGGTATTGATGTGTGCATTACCAGTCTTCTGACCTCCAGATGGTATCACAAATGTAAAAACATTGCTTGTCAACCTCTAAGTCCTGAACTTACAAAACAGGCTGGGAAGTGTGATAGAAGTCATTTGCCCAAGGTGGTGTGTTGCATAATTGTCTAGCGTGAGCTTTTTGTGGACCTCTAGCATCTTAGTGCTTGTCAGGGAGAAGAAAACCACTGAATTCTGTGGACAATAGATACAACTGATGCATCTTCTTTGGAAAACCTTGGAGAAAGGCACTAATTTTCCTCTGGCTCTTTGTTTTGTGCACTTTGTTTCTGAACACTACTGGTTTGAGGCACAGGATCATTGAGATACAGCCTTGTCCAGTCTGTAACATGTTTTGTGCTTCACATAGTCATGTTATGACTTATGCCTAGATGGAAGAGGGATAGTAAAACAGATAAGATTACAAGCAATTTGCTCAGCTTTTATGAAACTTTGCTTACAGATTAATTTTCAGAATATATTGCTTGTCTGCTTTGTTGAAATATTAACTACCACTTAATAGGCTTTGTTACTGTTGCAGTGTGGCCAAAGGTCAAGGCAAAACATGCAATTAAGCTGAAGAGCCAGTGTAATGAGTCCCCTCCTCCCATATACACTTTGCAAAATCAGGAATAGTTCTGTATCTAAACTTTTCATACCCAACCTCTGTACAACACCAAACATGAGCCCTTTTCCATGGCTGAAATCCTTTGTTCTGCATCCTTATTCTGTTGACCATACAAATGCCTTTTAAAACTTTATGGGAAGTATAGAGAAAGTATGTGGAAGAATGTAAGACACTGTCTCAGCTTCCTGAGACTAATGCTGTCTTGTGCCAGCTCAGGGTTTTAAAATATTTAGTTGAGCTGCTCTGTGGTGGGTGGTCAGAAAGGTACAGATGGGAGGCAAACATTTGTCCTGAAACCTTTTGTCACCATGCCCCACAACATCTATTTGAGGATGGGATGCAACCTATCTTGGTGCCTGGTCTCCTTGAATGACAGGCAAAATGGAAACTTAATTCATCACATGCCAAGGTGGACTCCTTATGCCATGCCTTTAAACCACATGAGTAAAGGGAATGTACTGGAAACTACCATGGATATTCAAATACTGCAATTAAAATTATTATTAATTAAGGTCTGGATTTACTAGCCATCAAATTGTGCAGATGCATGGGGAGTATGGTTCTTTTGGTATTTTAATCCAGCTCCTCTTTAGAAGTAAACTCCATTTACTTTGGAGTTCTTTGCTGGGAAAAAACCCCACCCTGTAATATTTACTTTCAGCAGGTAAATTCATCTCCCTTTTCAGTAAGGAAGAATTCCACCATTCAAACTCCCCAAACTCAAAATGAACTTGAAGAAAAAGCAGCAGCAGAATCTGGATTGGTTTAAAATGAGTATGAACACAACCTAGCAGCACTTATGAAAGAATTGGATGACCTTTGAGAAGCTCTTGTTATTCTCTGGCACTTGTATTAGATATGTGCTTGGAGTCAGATGAAAGTGCCTCAGGAAAACTAGTGTTCTGCTTACCACAAAATTGGCATAATAGAACAGTAATTCCCTGTTCCTTCAGGTAAAACCTGTCCATTGTGCCTCTTGCTATTGCACTTGAATACTGTAACTGCTTTTTCTGGCATGTTTAAAATATACTGTTCTTATCTGTCAATTATAGCTTCAAAGTCTACCTCTGTCTATCATCCATTGTTCCTGTCTCTTAAATTATCTGATTGCTCCCCATCATCTCCCATTTCAAGAATAACTTTCTCAGTCATCCCTTAAGACTCCTGCTCAAATGGGATAAATCTCAGACATCCACTTTTGTCTTACCTCTTTATCCTTTCCTGTGACAAATGCTCCCAGCCTGGTATCATCCTTCTTCTGTATGCAGGCTCCCCCAGTGCATCGTAAAAACGCTGTGGTGTGATGTAATGTCTTCATCTCTGTTCCTCCTTCTGCTACCCTGTAACTGTATATTAAATGAGGTGTTGAGGGAAATGGAGTTAAATCCTTCATAGACAGTGACAGGAGGGGGGATTAAGCATAAGAAAACACTAGAGACCTCAAAGCCATCTTGCACAGGAGTTTTCTGACCTGTAATGCAACCTACACATTCTGAATTACTTCTAAATAATAACTGATACTTAAACTTTTAAATTCTACAGAATGCAGTTTTTGCCTGAGTTTGCCAGCAATTAAACACTATATTACTAATCAGTAATTAAAATAATTGCTGCTACTCTAGAACCTGTATTTTGTAGGTTTTACTTACCCAGAACTTATGAAAAGTAGGTGTTTTTTACTTCACAATACTTCATATTTTTGAATAAACTAATAGACCTTGAAAGATTGAACTGAAACTTCAGACACTAAATCAAAGGAAAAGAATCCCACCCCTTCCTTACAAGTTGAATGCTGTATTAACTACTGAAGGAGGCAAATGAACTCTTGATGTGTACAGGAGGTGACTAGCAGAAAGAAAAAGCTTTATAGAAACAAGGTGCTTATGAAGAACTTGAGTAAATACCTGTCTGTGCCATAATTCAGTAACCTGAGGCAGTGCCATCTCAACTCCCCCGTTAATTCTGAGTGGGTAGATAAAAAGGACTCAAGCAGGCATTTGTTCTGAGCTATTTAATGCTTAAAACATGGAACTTCAATGCTCTGCTTATAGCACTTGTGCTCAGTAAGCTATTTTAACTTCTCTCCTGTGATTTAAAGGCTTGAGTAGCTCAAAAGTAAATTATAGTATCAGGTTATTGAAGTGACCAAATCTGGGCGCTCCAGGATCTTGGGGAACCTGGGAGGAGAAAAAGCCCAGACCTAAAAAGATGCTTTTGAATGGAAGAATGAAATAAAGCAGTAAACCTGCTGAGGGTACAGCTTGAAGAGGGTGCTGACAGGAGGGAGTACTCAGAATGCTGTTCCTATGTTGTACTGTGAGCACAGCAGGTATTGTCACATGTCATCTTTTTCTTAAGGCTGGTGCTTTTTAGGGTCATCACTTAAAGCTTTGGTTTATGTGCTAGCCCACTGCAACTGAAGGGGCAATAAACTGCAGTGTGGGGACAATTTAGGCCAGCTTTGGTGCCCTGAGGAGTCTTGTACTGGGATATACTGGGATACAAGTTCAGTAACACTTCATGGGTGTGAGTATGCATCCTTCTAGTTCAAACATTATGTAATCTGGCTTGGTAAAAGGTGCCTTCCTTTTTCCTCCTAAGTGCTTAACCATGTTTTGATTGACATGGTACAGCACCTGTGTCTGCTTAGACTTGGTGGCTCAAAGGATGGGGGAATATAGGAGAAGTCTTAAATGCTTGGAATATATTTTAACAGTTTTAATGTGTGGTGGAAGATATTGTACCATTCTGCTTTTATGGACTCCAGAACCCTCATAAGATGTGGGAGTAAGATGCTCTGATCTTGTGTGTAGAAGTAAAGATGTACACATATGCTGTGTATATATTTATTCATTAACTATGAGTCCTCAAAGTTACACTCCTAATGGCTTAGTTTTACTTATGTTTGCTTGAGGAATATCTTTGTAAGATTGGTGTAATTGTTACTGCAAAGTAACTGGTAACTTCCAAAAGTCTAAGCAGAGATGTGTGGTCAGTGAGTAAATGGTAATTGATGAATCATCTTCCTGGCATAGTATTAGAATATCCTATGCTGTTTCTAAAATGCAACCTTCATTAAATTTCCCAGAATTTAGTTGTGTGCTCAATGTTCTGAGGATCTGGCAAATACATCGATATATTCTTCTGTGACTTCACATAAGACTACAAACTGGAGGACCTTATGAGTACAGTTAAGCATCGTTTAAACAAGGAGTAGTTACAATTCAATGGAAAGTCAAGGGGTAGGAGGGAATGTGGAATACAAGACCCTACACTAGGCAAGGACAATAGAAAGCATTAAGCAGGAAATAGGGTATATGGTTGGGGGGAAGGCACAATATCCTGAAAAGTGCTATTGAAATTTTTAAATGCTTGCTTTTTTGTTGCAGATTAATCAGCCACTCGATGGGGATTAACAGTGGAGCACCTCTTTGTGTCGCCTTTCCACCTCTGTGTAGCAAGAATAACAACTTCAGCACTTCTTCAATAATAATTATGAAACTGGTATTAACTGAATGGCAATTATGGATTTTTAACTCTAACTTACAGTAAACCAGCAAGCCATATGTTGAAATTCCTACCAAATAGCTTTCCGTTCTTAATGTCTCATATCTATACAAGAAGTTGCAAGATACCTGTTTGTACAAGAGGAATATAAGCATTATTTGCCTGAGGAACAGAAGCTGAAAGAGAAGATACCCTAACTTGTTTGTGGAGTTATGGTAGTGTTATTTACATAGATATAACAAATATATATATATTTTTATGGTAATGAAAATGGCTCCCCAGAATGCTGACTCGGAATCTATGCAAGTTCAAGATCTACCTGTGGCACAGCTTCAGAAACCAGAACACAAGGAGAATGAAAGTAGGGAGGAGACCATTAGTGAAGGATCCATAGACCGGATACCAATACGCCTGTGGGTGATGCATGGTGCAGTAATGTTTGGCAGGGAATTTTGTTACGCCATGGAGACAGCTTTGGTAACACCTGTATTGTTACAAATTGGTAAGTAATTCTTATTTCTGTTAATCAGCACTTTCTCTTTTTGCATTGATTGAAGATCACATTGAGGGAAGCAGGGTCTGCCAGCTAAAAATGCACAAGGTAAAAAGGGTTTGGGGTTTCTGTTATTGGCTGTGCCACAGATTCAATTATGTGTGTAGGAATTCTATATGCATTTATTTTTTGTCTGATACTGCTCCCCTATGTAAAAAAATCTTAAACCTAATTTAATTTTTGAGTTCCAGTATAAAGCTAGCAACCTCAAAGCTTCTAAAATTCTTTAGTAAAAGATAAGTGTCCTAGAAACTAGAAATAACATGAGTCTGTAAAGGATTGCAGTGAGGCTGTCATAATTTGAGGAAATGCTTAATGTTACAGTTCTTTAGAATAAAGTTAGATAAATGGGCTTTTCTAACTACTATTGAAATACTGCATTTATTTCAAACCACTAGTGAGTCTTGTATTATGTGATTAATCTTTTGATAATATGTAAATAAATATGAATAAACCATAATACTAATAGCTTTAGATAACAAGGGGGGGGTAATGGGGAGTGGAATAGTAATAAACAGTGTTAAACTTGGTGGTGAGTACTGTAATTAGGCTTCCAGTAAACACAGGGTATTAGCAGATGCTGCTATTACCTTTATAAAAATCCCCAAAATCATGCTCTCCATCAGATAGGAGAAAATATTACATGAAACTGAATGGAAGTGCTGACTGTGGTGTGACTAAACCATGTGTGTACTTTATAAATGTGTATATATAAATATATACATATGTTTGCTAACTCTTGCTTTGGCTCATACATGCACTTGTGCCTTACAGCATGCTCAGTCCTGGCCAGATGCCCTCAACAACTAGTGTGATGTTCATTGAATACAATTTACAGCATTGTTTCAAAATGTCAAGGTTAGCCATTCAGGTGAAATGCCTGTACTTCTGTGTTTGATAGGACAGACGTGAGATTGAACTCATGCCCATGCAATGTACAGGTTCTTTTGTGCAGTCTTCCAGTAGCTGAAATTACTAGGTGGTTTATTTTGGATCAACAAGAGGGGTCAATCAGTGCACTTAGTGCCATGAGAGATGCTGATAGGTTAAGTCTCCAAATTCTTCTTGAAAAATAATTTTCAAAGCTCATTAAATGTCCTTTTTGGATTTACTGATGAAAAGTAGTTTATAAGTTTTCCCCACTAGAAGCTTTTGAATCAACCTGACTTCCTGAATAAAATAACAATGGCCATACCTTGGTTTTGAGGCTGTCTTTTGGGTAAGTTTAGAGGTTTTAACTTGTACTACCAGCTTTGGTTCAATTACTGTGTACCATGAATGTAAAGTCCTTGCATCCTGCTCTGCCTGGAGAAGACTCCCAGTTTTGTAAGTGACCTGTACCTTTTTTGTTCACTTTATTGTTTGTGCTGGCACTTGGTTGTTTAAAATGTATAGCTGGCTAAGCTGACTTTACCTTACCATAGAGTTAAGGTCAGACAGTATAAATAAACCATCCTTTTAATTACTGACTAGTCTACTAGCTTACATTTCTTTTGTGAGCTCTTCTAGTAGATCTGTTTCCTCCAGATAATTGAGAAATATCTCTTCCTTCCCTAACCCCAGTGATCAAAATAACATTGGGATTTAGGGGAAGGGAAGAAAAGAGCTCTTGCTTCTAGAAAAGCTGGCAAATTGACAGAGCATTATAAAAGGCAGTGGGGGTGCAATGATGTTCAGTGCTGTGTATAGCTACGAACTGGGGGGAGCTGGTTTCAAATGGGGAACTGATTGGCTTGTGTTCCCTCAGCAAGGGGAATAAACAATGATGGATTCACTGAAGGGTTAAGTTATTCATGGGTGACTTATCCAGCCTGTTTGGTAATTACTTCTTGCATGGTTCTGTTTACCTTTATCAACCTCAACATCTGTCTGCCTCAACATGAGCTATATTTATTCCTCACTGGAGGGGGTTGCATGTAGCTGTCAAATGGCTCTATTATTCCCTCTTGCTTCTCTTGGTAAAAGCAGTGTTCAGTAGTTTTCTGTGAGATTACATTAGCTTGAGAAACTATTTTTGAGAAGTGGCACCTGGGGAAGTGTGGAGAGTCAACCAATTATCTTGGAATAAACTGGAGAACCAGAAGCCTTTTGGATATGCAAAAAATTCTTCCTTACAGATGTATCTCGAGTAGTAACAATTAAGCTTTGTGGTGTGTGCTTGCATTCTGGATCTCAGAAAGCTTTGGTCACTGAAATCTGAATTACAGAATGCTTTGGGTTGGAAGGGACCTCAAAGATCTAGGTCCAACCCCTTGCCATGGGTAGGGATGCCCTCACTAGACCAGGTTGCCCACAACCCCATCTGACCTGGCCTGGAACACTGCCAGGGATGGGGCTTCCACATCTTCTCTCGACAACCTGTACCAGTGTCTCACCACCCTCACAGTCAAGAATTTCTTCCTGTCATCTAACCTAACCCTGCCCTCTGTCAGCTTGAAGCTGTTACCCCTTGTCCTTTCACTGCACTCCCTGGTGAACAGTCCCTCTCCCACTTTCCTGTGGGAGATGGTTATCAGATACCACCACTAAAACCTTAGGCATGTTAGTATGAGGTTACATACTTGCTGTTTGCAGGTATTTGACTCTCCTAGCTGCTGGTGTACCCAGGATGAGGTGGAGTTATGATCTGGCAGATGAATGACCTGTCCTATTTGTTCTATAAGCCACAAGGTATCAGCAACTGAAGGCGAGTCCTTCAGAGTGTCCCTTTCCAATCTGACAGTTGTTGAATTACTGATGTGTTTAAATTTCTGCAGTTTGGATTCTTAACAAAAGAACTGAAGGCAGCTGCTTGGATCGATGGATCCTGTGAATTGAAGAGGTCTGGAAGTGCCAGAATTGGCTGTACCCCATCTGAAATAAGTTCTGATTTGTGACTGTCTTTATTGCTCTGTTTAGATTGATGTTACATTGCCTTGTCAGAAATGCAGCTACAAATCTGTAACAGCCTTGTAGTCATAACTGGGCTTTAGTAGCTTAGCAACCAGAACAAGCTAAATATGACATGGTTTTTTATTCTAACTTGCTCTTTGATTTCTTGCTCTCTGCAGCTTAATTCAAAATGAAGCAGCTATCATGTTCAGAAGAATTCAGGGGATAGAAAATATGACAAATATGAGAAGTGGCAGGCTGGCTTCAGATGAAATTGTATTAGCTGGCACTTCTTGCAAGTTTTGATCTGCAGAAATCTTCATTAACCTTTTTTTAGAGACCTGCTCAATCAGCAGTTCCTCTCAGCCAGCATTAAAACTGCTAGAAAAGAAACTCAGTGCCTTCAGCACTGTAGATTTACTTGTTCATCAGTCCAAAGGTTTTGAGCAACTGAGTGATTTCATGTTGCACTTGAGTTCTGTGTAGTACCACTACTATTAGATAAACTCCACAGGAGCAGGATGAGGCCTTTGTCTTCATGTGGTACTTCATACAATTCTGTGATGGGTTGGAAGGGACCTTGAGAGATCATCGGGTCCAACCCCCCTGCCAAAGCAGGCTCCCTATGACAGGTCACACAGGTCGGTGTCCAGATGAGTCTTGAATATCTCCAGAGAAGGAGACTCCACCACCCCCCTGGGCAGCCTGTCCCAGGGCTCTGTCACCCTCACTGGGGATAAGTTCTTCCGCATGTTGGTGTGGAACTTCCTGTGCTCCAGTTTACAGCCATTGCCCCTTGTCCTGTCCCCACAGACCACTGAAAAGGGGTTGTCCAATTCCCCCTGCATCCCATACTTAAGATATTTATAAACATTAATTAGGTCCCCCCTCAGTCTTCTTTTCTCAAGGCTGAACAGCCCCAGCTCACTCAGCCTTTCCTCATACGGGAGCTGTTCCAGGCCCTTAATCATCTTCATAGCCCTCCTCTGGACTCTCTTCAGGAGGTCCCTGTCTGTTTTATACCAGGGAGCCCAGAACTGGACACAATACTCCAGGTGGGGCCTGACCAGGGCAGAGTAGAGGGGGAGGATCACCTCCTTAGACCTGCTGGCCACACTCTTCCTGATGCCCCCCAGGATCCCATTGGCCCTCTTAGCCACCAGGGCACACTGCTGGCTCATAGCCAACCTGTCATCAACCAGGACCCCCAGGTCCTTCTCCACAGAGCTCTTCTCCAGCAGGTCATCCCCCAGCCTGTACTGATTCCAGTGGTTATTCCTTCCCAGATGCAAGACTTTACACTTGCTTTTATTAAACCTCATCTGGTTTCTCCCTGCCCAGCTCTCCAGCCTGTCCAGGTCTCTCTGGATGGCAGCGCAGTGTTCCTGCGTGTCAGCCACCCCTCCCAGCTTTGTATCATCGGCACTTGCTGAGGGTGGATGCTATTCCCTCATCAAGGTCATCGATGAAGATATTAAACAGGACTGGACCCAACACCTGGGGAACACCGCTAGTCACAGGCCTCCATTCAGATTTTGTTCCACTGATCACAACCCTCTGAGCCCAGTCTGACAGCCAGTTCTCAACCCACCTCACTGTCCACTCATCTATCCCATGATCTCTCAGCTTTGCTATCAGGATGTCATGGGAGACAGTATCAAAAGCCTTGCTGAAGTCAAGGTAGATGACATCCACATTCATGCTGCTGATCTGGGAGATGTAATTAAAATCCCTGCTGCTATTTATAAATGGCAGTATATTTTCTTCTTTAAACTTTGCACCTAAGAATTAAAACACTTAAAACTACTGCTTACAGGAAAATTTGGATATGATTTCAGTTATTTTGCAGGTGATCCTCAAAAGTGAGGAGAAACTGAATGGTACGGTGTGAACTTGGGGAAACTGTTAGTCTTTTTGAAGAAATCTGTTCAATGAAATTACAATACATGGCTTCTGTTAACCATTAATAAATAACATAATTTGGTTATTTCAGTTGTAATTCAAACAATTTAGGTTAATACAACTGGTCAATCCATTTTAGTTCTGAAAAGTGGGATCTGTGTCCCATTAGGACTACAGAATAAAAAAAAAATCATTCTGACTTGGGTAGCTGCTGCTGTCAGTATGGAAATTGCTCTGA
This sequence comes from Porphyrio hochstetteri, assembly GCA_020800305.1. Classification (NCBI taxonomy): domain Eukaryota; kingdom Metazoa; phylum Chordata; class Aves; order Gruiformes; family Rallidae; genus Porphyrio; species Porphyrio hochstetteri. The sequence goes on from CM036906.1 coordinate 4,891,303, forward strand.
CTAATGAGTAATAGCTGTAAACAAGAAGTCTCATGGTTTATATTGAATATGATAAAAGCTTTGCCAAGCCTTTACTGTTCCTTTAAAAGATCTTTCCAATGCTATTGAGTGTTTTATGAGCAGTTAATAAGCACAGAAGTGCTTGTCAGCACCAGAACTGTTCCTCATTCCCCCCGAATAAATTAAATACATTACAATAGTGCTTTCAAAAAGAAACTGTCCATCTACATAAGGAGAAACATGAACTGCTTGCATGTGCTGCTTACATTTATAAAGTCCCTGAAACTCAGGGGTGGGTCTCTGGTATGGTACAGGAATAGCCTTGATTTTTAAGCATTTCATATCGGAGTGCCTCTGGCATGGCTTTGTTTTGCTGTGAGATAATAGGTTCTTGTAGTGAATGTTGGTTAGTCTAGCATTTAAATATTGAAGTTGGTCATGTTAAGCTTAACCCTGAGCATGCTGTTCTTTTTAGGCAGTAGCACTAAGGAATAGTATTTCCGGTAACTGTAATTCAGTGCTAATGAATAGCTCAACCTTTCTTTTATTAAAATCTAACCAGAGCAGAATACCACAGGTGATTTTTGTTTGTTAAACTTCATGTGCTTTCAAATCAGCAAAATATTGTAATCCTGAGACACATTTCCTGTGTCCCATACATGTAGAAAAGCTGTCTGGGAATTTTGGCTATCACCTCTCCCTTAAAGAATTTAGACATAATATCTGAGAAAAATTATAATATGCAAAATTATTCCAGCATAAAGCTTAGCAGACTGTGCTTAAAGAGTCCTGAGATCTAGTTCATGTGAAACTGCCAGTATGGAAAAAGTGTGTTAAGCAATAATTCAAACTGCTGATTCTGAGAAATCTCAGTGGTAGCTGAGAAGCCATTATCCTGGAGAGATTTAATATTGCAGAGTTAACTGGTTGTATGAAGTAGAGTCTCCCCACTGAAATTTAGTGTTGATACCTGTCAGAGAAGAATGCATGCAGGTAAAGAGGAGGCTATAGAGATGTATTTAGAAACCAAGCATGAAATGCTACAGATAAGTTAGTTTTTAGGGATGTTTCTTCAAAGGAATTAAAGTATCAGCTGCTGACTTGATTCAGTATGGAAAGGATAGTCTTCCTAAGGCTAAGTCTGAGATCAAAGAAACCTAAAAACCTTCAAGATGTGGTGCAGAGAAGGGAACAAAGGGATTGGATGAGCTGCCTGTAATTCAAATGAAAAAAAGCTGACTGGCTGAAAAAACTTGCAGTTGAAGATGCTCAACATAAAGCAGTTCTGACTTTGAGCTGAGCTGAAATAGTTTATTCCTCATTCCTGCAAGAGGTTATGCTTATATTAATGTTGTATTTATTTATAACAGACTGTAGAAAGCTATATCTTACAGTTCGAGCTGTGCCTTGCCTTATTTTATGTACCAGGAAGAAACGGTTTGAGTTGCTGTCACCTGCTCTTTGACTCCTGAAGTGAAAATCTTGTATGGTCCAGTTGCATGGGGGCTCCCAGGCATAGCCACATTTGATCCTGATTGCAGGATCTGAATATTAATGGCTTAAGGGCTGACCTGTCCCAAAAAGGGACTCTAAGATGACCTCAGGACAAGAATTGAGTTACAGTGGATCCAGATAATCTATAATAACAAACATTCAGCTTTTTTAGCTTTGAAGTTGGTCATGATTTACATGATTGCTAAGCCATGTAAAAGATCATGTAAATCATGTAGATCATTTGTATTCAGATCACAAGTGATAGAATGTATACAACTGCAAACACTGTGCCAGAGGCATAGGTTAATTGCCCTATAAAACCTCCCCACCTATCATTTTCAACTTATTAATTTTATGCCCACTAAGGGGTTGTGTAAGACTAACTTTACTGTGCTTCTTTAACCAACAAGCAAGTCAGGCTTTCATATCATGGATCACTATGTTCTTAGATAAAATACCTTTTGACCTCAAATAGCAGCACAGGTTTTTTTTGGATGCATGTAGTCCTTGGTGGAAGCTCTGGTTCAGGATACATTTAAGCCATGTTCAAAACAAAAAGGTGCTATGCAGCTATTACAAATTTTAATCCTGGGGGCAGTAGGAGCACGTGGTTTATCATATCAAGGCAAATGCCACGTGGTCTGGCTGTTGTGCAGTGACATTAACTTAGAGGGGTTTTTGTATCGGCATTCTGTGTAACACTGAACTTTCAGAGGCACAACTGATAACATGTGGCCAGCTTTCAGCTGGGGTAACCTGAGGATTTCTGCTGGCTTTAGGATTGTGCAGACTGGGGGATTTTAGATGCAAAGCTGTACTGGGAAAGGGAAGTTGAGGACTAAGGATTTCAGAGCCTTCTCCCATAGCATGAAACATGTTTCCTGTTACTTAGCAGTAGGTAACTTTTTGTTCCCTTTTTTTTGGCTGAATAAGTTCTGCTGAAGAAGCTGCTTCTAAAATAAGTGTTGTACTTGCTCTGCTGCTGTTTTCTCCTATTCCAAGTCTTTAATAGAAGTCATTGATCTTATAACTGTGTATGGTGGGAATATTAATACTTTATTCCTAGTAGATAAAGAGAATTTGCAGTAAAAACTATGTGTGAAAACACTTCTTTGAATCCTTAGAAGTTTTCTTTTTGAAAGTCTGATCTGAGTTTAGTGTCAGTGAGCATGTATGATGCCCAGGAAACATTAATGGATCTGAAAACTAGACCAATAGCTGAAGCATGCTGCAAGACAAAGCAAACTGTATAAAAATACAGACTGTCAGCTCTTACAAAAGGATTAAAAAAACCCAGTTTTAATTTTCTTGTCACTTCTGTTCTTAAATTTTTTCTGCAGTGATAACCATTTTAATCTGATTTGTGGGAAGAGTTTGAGGCCTCCCAGAATAATCACTCCGAGAAGGAAATGGATGTCTCTACCCTTCTGTAGATGCTTCTTTCTACCAGTAAATCTTCCCTGTCAAGAATCCTGCTTCCTTTTTATCTTAAGTAGCCGAAGTTTGAGAAGTCAAACTCTTTGAAATGACTCAAGAATAATACTTTATCTGAGGTCCTTGTTCCTAAATCTCTTAAGGACTTTTGCAACAAGGAGTTCTAGTAAACCAGCAGAAATAAGGACCAGTTAGGTGGTGAACTGATTGTAGGACTATTAAATTATAAGCAGACTTTTTAATTTGCATGTCAGACAGTAACTTTTACATGTTCTCTCACTTTATTGTAAATGTGCCTATTTCTCTTTTACTGAATTGTCATTGACTTGTCTTGCAGTTCTTCCCATGCATTGGCTTGAATTGCTATAGCCTAGACAAGCCTATAGCTTTCCTTCTGCTTTCAAGGGCAGCTCTGGAGTAGAAAGGGGCACATATAGGACTTGAACTGCTGGATCCCTGTGGTTTTAGTATTCCCTTACTAAGATTTCCTGTAGGTAGTGGGGAAGGGATGGGAGAAATAGGGGCAGACTTTGGCCTCCTGAAGTTATGCTAAAATGTAGTTGTTTTAAACATGCACTTTTATGCAACCTCTCTCCTTCTAAACCCTTCCTCTTAATCTGCTTTCCACCCACATACACTCTCAGCTGAATTTTAAAAGCCCACATGTTTTTATATTTCTGTCTAAACACCCTCTAGAAGATGTCAGATGAACCCATGTATGCACAGTGGCTGGTTGAGTTTCAGGTTTCTGTTCAGAATTTGAGTTTGACCCTCACCTGTGACCGAGAGGTAATTTTACCATAGTGATAACAGATGAAATATGATAGTGTTTCCATGTTCTTTATTACAAAGTAATTGCCACCAGGATGATTTTCCAGTAGGCTATTTCCTGTTCTTTACTGTAAAAAGAAACCTTTCCTTTTCTCAGTGGGCTTATCATGGTGGAGACTTGTGGATACAGAACTGAGGTTCAGGTGCCTGCTGTTAAAATTTGCAATTCTCAGAATCAAATCAATGGGTTTATATTGAATGTAGATTGTGAAACAGGTTATGAAAAGGGAATGGCTGAGAACTCCCTAATGAACAAGAGTTTTACTTTTCAAGGAAATGGAATTAAGGCCACTTTTGAAATAAGGAAGGCCAACAGGCTCTTGCCAAATCACGTAATACTTAACTAAAGCTTGCTTCAAGAGGATTGTCAAAGCTGCAGCCCCTTAAGCTCTGTTCTCCTCTGAGTCTCCTGTGTGCTTGTTGCAACAGTATTTCTGTTGTGATGCACCCTCTGGGACTCCATTTTAATAATCTTCTAACCAAACAATGGTTGAGAAGGCTTCATATATGCTTCCTGCAAGCTATTTTCAAGAAATTATTGGAAAAGTTTTGAGATGATGATTCAGCTTAATAATATTTAATGCAAGACCATTTAAACAGGGGAAAAACCAGGTCATAGATCTTATTTACATTGGTTTGGATAAATCCCTGCTAGCTTGTATCACTCCATAAACATATTCCCCTCTCTGAAGTCTTAAGTAACAGTGCATACAAAGCAGCCCAGATGCAGACTTTTTTCCATAAATAAACTCAGCGGTGTACTGTATTAACACTTGGTGATCTTCAGTTGGAGCCTTGTGGTGTGCTTTCTGCAGTGTAGTAGCTACAGAGCATGTAAACTGAATAGGACATGGTTTTCTGCAGAAATAAAGTGGGTTCAAAAGGATTTCATCAGACAAACAAGTGTAACTTGCCTGCAATGAGAATGACCTGAAAGCCTGAACTCTGCAGAGGCGGAAGATGAGTAGGTGGTGATGGGGAGGGACAGGCCTTTTGCTGGGGGCAGTGATGGGTAGGTAGTGGCTGGCAAGAGCACTCAGGTGTTTAGTGAGTGCTGCTAGCCATGGTAGGTGGTTCTACTTGTGCTTTGAAACTCAGAAGATATTGAGGTCCTTTATTGTCACTTCTTATTTGTACAGAAACATGTAATCTGTGTTCCTGCTTCCAGTCTCTGGAAGCTGCATCGCTTTGTGTGTAACAGCATAAAAGTCCATGAAAGCAGGTCTTCTAAATAACTTTGCTGTCACTGTAGCATCCATCTTGGCTGTTCTTATTAGATCCCTTTATAAAGTAGGTGCTTTATGAAGTTTTTTCAGTCTCGAAATGCCCCATGTCCATGCAGTGGTGTGAAAAGTAAAGGTTTGGATGCAAATACCTTCTTGGGAATGGGTCAACAGAAGGAATCTGAGTTTCTGAGAGAGAGGGAATGGTGACTGCTGTTGTACCAGTGCTCTGTGTGGGGATGGGGCTGATTGTTTGCCCTGGGTACCTGGAACCCTTGGAGACACAGGCTTACGCTTCAGAGGCAGAGCAGCTGAACACTGAAATCTTTCTTCATCACTACCTCCAGATTACCAAGTAAAAAAGCATCTTAGACAAGTAAACTCTGCAGTTAGAGACTGAAATACCTGGAAGCCTGAACTGGGGCCAGGGACTGTCAAAACATGTTACTGTAACAGCCAGTCTTTAGAAGCAGCTTCCACGCTGGGCTCCAGAAGCCTTTGCACTTCAGGGGAAGACTCCTTTGTCCCACAGCAGTGCTGATAATGGAGAACTGCAAATAAAAAGATCAGTTGCTGCAGTGGCCTGGTTCTGTCCTTGGTGTTGGTTTTATCTTGGGCAAGGTTCCACCATAAGGCAGTGCAATCTTTTAATATGCTAATAAATTTTGTATAGTTTCTGTTCAGACCATCCTAACCTTGAATTTATATCTTCCTCTGGATCCTGATTTATGTTCTCTCTAGCTCAAGTTGTAAACTGAACAGAATTGTTTTCTGTGTGTTCTCATGTATAGAATGTTTAAAAACATGAATTTCCTCCTTCTATCAGTTGTGCTGCTCTTTAGACAATGGTCATTCAGTAAGTCAGTCTATCAGAATAATTTGCAAATTCAAAAAATATTCTTCTGGCTTTAAATGAGCTCTTGAGCTGGAGGTGTTTAAATATCTCTTAGGAGAACGATAATCTAGGCATTTCTGGAAATCAGAGCATTCCTATGGACACTGAGGTAAGCTCACACTTCAGAGTTCAGATAGGTGGTAGGAAAACTAATATTAAATTACATGTTCTAAAATTAACACTAAACTTTGAAACCTAAGGAGGAATCTTGAGGAATCAAAACCTGACAAAATGCCTCTGGTATTCAGATAAATAATTGTTTACCCGAGTAGACTAGCTGGAGGGGATACTGTTGCAGCATTCGCTGTGTTTTCCTTGCCTGATTTGGAAAGTCAGGCATAGTTGTCTTTCCAAGCCAGGCATTTTCTGGCAAGGAAGAATCATTACAGACATACCTGCTGTCAAACATGGACTACATCAGGTGACTCAAAGATGATTGTTTATCATACTCCAATACAGATTAGACAATTTATATGGTGATGGGGTGCTGCTACAGCCTCAGAAACATCTGATCTGGTGGTTTGTTCCAAGCTACAGCAGAAATGAAGCACAGACACACTGTGCTCTGCTAGTTCTTTCTCTTTCTGAGTCATTATTCCATAAAACTACAAAAACAAGTTTCTGGTTGCTAGATGTTGGTGTCAGTTTATCCACCTCTGCAGTGGTTCTGCACTGAATCTGCCTCTTTAGGAAATGTGCCCGTTGAAAAGGTTTGGGGTTTTTCTTCATTAAGGGATGTGTTTCTAATATTAATGCCTTTCCAGCCCAAATGGAACGATGCTTACTTTATACTGACTTTAAATGAGAGCAGGAGGAAAGACTTTGTCATCTGTCTAAAATGAAATTAAACTCTTTCCTTTCTTTTTGGGTTCAACAAATAGCTGTATGTGAGGATTACAAACCTGAGCTGGCTTGCATCTCAGAGACCATTGCTAGTGGCCTGGGGTGAGCACAGCAGTGTTGATACCTCTTCCCTAGAGATTTTCTGGGTCCCCCAGCTACAGATATGTGCTTTGCAGCAGTGGAGAAGCTGGGGAGGGGGTGGTGGTGGTGGGGTGCGTGTGTGCTTTCTGTATATTTGGAGATGGAATGAGAAAATAAGATGATGTAATCAGCTAAAAAGCTGAGGGTGGCTCTTTCTCTGTAATTTAATTAAGGAGCAGTCTTAACTGCTCCCTCCTTCTCAGTAGGCAAAGTCATGGGTCATAAATCTTGTGCCAGGGACTCCCATCGGTTTGGAGAGCAGTCAGCATGTGTGAGAGGTTAGAGCAAAGGAAGAGGGAGGTTATTTTTCTGCACTGTGGATTCCTACCTCGTTGACATGGCAAATGTGTTTAAAATAAGTTTTTGAGATGTAACCTGCAGAAGAGGGGTCTGGTACAACTTCCTCTCAGATTGAATTTAATGGTCTTTTCAAATCTTAAATTATTTAGGCTTTAATCTTAAATATTATGTTTCCTTTTGTTGGATGGCTGAATAATGCTGTTTCTGAGTACCTGTCACTCATATATAATTAATTTCATTCCTTTATAAATTAAAAGGTTAGTGATGCCCAGTAAAATTGCTTTTCACAACACAAGTATGCCTCGAATTGTTTGGAAAAGAATTCTGTTCTACTTTGTCCCCATTAGGGCTTAATTCTGATAATCTGCACATTTGGAAAGGGTATGATTGCTGCCTTACTTGGAGTGCTTCATTTGTTTAACTTCAGGTTTTATTGGTCAATTTATCCTTCCATGCACAGCCCCACTGACTGTGAAACACAACATGTGTGAGTACAGACTGCAGGGAAGAGCCTATGGTAAGAAGTCTTTTGTCTTGTGTGATTACATTTTATTCCAAGCTATCAACTCCAGTTATTTGGTGCAGAATGACTCCATGGATCTTGTTATCCTTCACAGAGAAACACAAGTCATATAATTTTTAAACAGCTCAGTAAGGGTGGGGGAGCTACTCCCTTGAGATGCACTGTGTTATCTGGAGTGCTGCCTGAGAATTCGGGGTCAAGTTCTTCTCTAGTTACCAAAATTTCACACTACAACTTTGTAGTGTGACCCTGAAAGCACAAAACACCAAGACCAAGATTTTTATATAGCTAGAGTTTTGAAGACTTCAGAGTGGAAGCAGCCCTGCTTTTAAAGCTCTCCTGTACGTGTGTAGAACGAGTTTCATGGAAGTCAGTGTTCCAGAGTTTATAGAAGGTGGGTAGGAAAGTTTGAGGCAGGCTATGTAAACACCAACGCTGTCTTTTTAATTACTCCCATAATTTCCTCTGAGAGGATGGTTTTCTGTAATGCAAGGCAGGCAGTTGGAGGCATGAAGAGCTATAGAGCAGGGAGGGGAGGGAATGCCATGATGGGATGCCCTTGGTTGATTCAGATTGCATGATAGTCCTTTTTACTAGCATTTATATCACTAAAACAACTGGTGAACAGCAGTGTTTTTTCTAGGAGTGATACTCTACACAGAAAATCATCCCTGCAAACTCCAACCTGCAGCTCATTCTGTGAAGCAAATAGGAAAAGCACTAATAGGATTTCTGTTTGGCTTGATATAGCCACATGAGGAATTAACCTCAATAAAGGCAGGCTGCATAGAGGAATGCAGTTTCTCTTTAGGAGCTTAGCATGGGTTACTTTCAAAATACCTCTGGTTGGGGTTTTTTCAAGTACACAATGAATAATGGCTTAGAAGAATCAGTGTGTGGGGTTACATATAATTTAGTGAGACATTGAAAATAGCAAGGAACTTAGAATGAATGCAGTATTACCTTTCTTTGCTCACTTTTAGCTGGTCGGGGCCTCCCAATAGCACAGTTGTGATAAAAACAATCACAGGCAGAGTGTTTATTCCTATCATAAACAAATCTGTAGTCCTAAAGAGTTTATAAATGCCAGAAGGTTGATTTGGAAGTGAGGTAAGAATTAACAATACACCTTTTGTGTAAGCCTGTAAAGGGAACAGTGGCTTTTTTGGAGGTTTTGACTATTGAAAAGGGGAGCAAAGCACTTTGAGACTGCACGACATGAATGACTTACAGAGTGTAGGTAGGATCAGTTTGGATTTATTTTCTCCTCTGAATAGTTCAGGCATTTCTAGCTGGAAAAAACAGCTTTTAGAAAGTTTGTGAAGTGCCTAAAATGTTTATTAATGATAATAATTAGGCTAATGGTATCCTGGCTTGTATCAAAAACAGTGTGGCCAGTAGGTCTGGGGAGGTGATTGTGCCCCTGTACTCGGCACTGGTGAGGCTGCACCTCGAGTACTGTGTCCAGTTCTGGGCTCCTCACCACAAGAAGGACATGGAGGTCCTGGAGCATGTCCAGAGAAGGGCAGCCAGGCTGGGGAAGGGGCTGGAGGGCAAATCCTGTGAGGAGTGGCTGAGGGAGCTGGGGCTGTTTAGCCTGGAGAAGAGGAGGCTGAGGGGAGACCTTATCACCACCTACAACTACCTGAAGGGAGGTTGTAGAGAGGTGGGAGATGGTCTCTTCAGTCAGGTGACAGGTGATAGGACAAGGGGGAATGGCACAAAGCTGCACCAGGGCAGGGTCACATTAGATGTTAGGAAAAAATTCTTCCCTGAAAGAGTTGTGAGGGCCTGGAGCAGGCTGCCCAGAGAGGGGGTTGAGTCACCATTGCTGGATGTGTTTAAAAAAAGGGTACATCAGGTACTTAGGGATATGGTTTAGCATAGGATGGGAACAGTTGGACTTGATGATCTTAAAGTGTGTTTCCAACATTGTGTTTCTGTGATTATATTTTTCTGTGTGAGATCAGATAGGGTAATTATAGAAGGAGCTGCCTGTACCATTTACTGACCCTTAAAAGGACTATACAAACGTGATCCCAGCTGCAATTTCAAGATCAACTGTCTGGTCAGTAATCCAAGGGAAGATGAAGGTTCTCAGATGGTACCTACAGGAGTACACAGGCCAAAAAAACCACCTTCTTGAGTCACTGTTTTCACATGGCTTCCCTGTGTGTAGCCAGACCTAAAAATTGGAAGAGGTTTGTGGGGCACGGATGGTTTTTATCCACATGCAAAGACAAGCCCCTTGCATTTTACTCTGCTGCATGCATCTTCTGACATGTGCAACTTGAGGCTGGAAATGAACTGTTTTCTTTGCTCTAGCAATTCAAGGACACGGATGTTGTGCTGACCGTACTCTGCCTGGCTGCCCACTCAACAAAAAGTACTCTATTTGGCTACCTCCAAGTCTGTCTGTCTGCCTTTCTCAAGTCCTGTTCCTGAATACACTGACCAGATGCTGATGCCATGCTGGGCTAAGTATATGCCAGTCATTTGCTTGGTGGCATGCACCGGATCATTTCTGGTTTCCTAGGGCTTGGGGGTTGGTGGGGTAGAATGGACACATCAGGAGTAAACTTCTCCTGCAGTGAAGGGGAGTTTAATGTCTAGGTGGTGCCTTACAAATAGCATGTTTGCTGTCACAGTGTTTTTAAAGCCTTAACCTTGAGCAAGTCTCATAATATAGGATGTCCTAGACATGTTCTTCATCTTATTAATGTTTATAAATATCTCAAGTGTGGGACACAATAGGAGATAGCCAGCCTCTACTCAATGGTCTGTGGGGACAAGACAAGGGGAAGTGGCTTCAAGTTGGAGCACAGGAAGTTCCACACCAATATGTGGAAGAACTTTTTCCCAGTGAGGGTGACAGAGCCCTGGGACAGGCTGCCCAGGGGGGTTGTGGAGTCTCCTTCTCTGGAGATATTCAAGACCTGTCTGGATGCTGACCTGTGTGACCTGTCCTAGGGACCCTGCTTTGGCAGGGGGGGTTGGACCCAATGATCTCTGGAGGTCCCTTCCACACCCTATGATTCTGTGATCTTGTCCTTGCTTATTTACATTAATCACGCTTCTACCCTGAAGGGCCTGCAAAATCCTCACACTGCAAAGCAGCTCACCACCAGAGAACACAAGCACGGGCTCAGGCTGCACCCCTTATTGAACAGGTTCCCATTAAGTGAGTGTGAATTTAATTGAAGACTTGTTCTTAAGCAGAACAGAGAAGTTGTTCATTAATAAGATTAGTTTTAGGGGGTGGGAGAGAGTCAGACCAGGTTGGGTTGAACACCCAGAGTTAACAGTTGTTAAAAGTTTGACTCTACTTGGAGGAATAAAAGCAGGTATTAACACCAGGTTTTGGTTAGGATTTGCTTTAGCTCTGTAAGTAGATGCTTATATTCTGGGGTATTAATGTGTTAATTGCTGCAACAAAAGCTCCACTGTTGATTAACAGACCCGACTTGCAAACTGGTGCTGAAAGATTTTCTATTGTATACGTAAGAGCCTCTGGAGTTCGGGAATTTTAAAGTGTATTTGAGCCTAAATGTGTCTGTTTATAAATCTGCCAATATTCTAGAGGTAGTGACGAAGAACCCTATCGAGCTTTGGGTAAACTGGGATGCTGCATATCTTCAGGCAACACATGTCACTGTAATTGATGTCTAATCTCGCAGCGAGATGGGGCGGTGAAGTGCTGCAGTGTTACGTAATGAGCGCAGAGTCAAAGTGGGGCATCACGTACAGCTGATGCATTTTAATTACATCCCGTAAAGAGCCAGGGGAGGGATTAGTGTGGCAAAGCAATTTATTGATTGCTGCATTCATATATGTGCCTGCATACATTTAGACACTTGTGAGTGATGGGCACTAGCGGGGTTGCATGTGACCTTTGAGTCCTCCTGTATCTGCAGCTTGCTTCACTGGCCAGCAACAGGAGACAGTGCTTGTAGCCTGAGAGTAAATACACTGATGTTATGAAGCTAGTGGTTATACTGGTATATATACTGATATATATATATATACCTCAAGTGGTTATACTGATATGTTGATACGTATGTGAAGTTGAATACAACCTGTGTTTTTCTGGGACCTTGAAGGAAGTTCTCAGCCTTTTATTTGATGTAAACACCTTTTGTTATATCCCTAAAACTGCTCTTCTGCAGAGGTTAAAGGGAATTTTTTTTTATTGCTGCTGATTCAGCATACTGGAAGCTGCATCAGATTTAATCTGATTCCATTGCAGCTCGTTAAGCACTGTGATGCAAATTTCTTATTAGTGTCAGAGTGAGATCGGTTTAAATATCAGTTAAGAAGTGAGAGAGGAAGAAAAGTTAAAAACAGGTTTCCCAAGAGCTGAGAAGGACAGAACAGATAATCTAGAAAGCTCCAGTGAATTGGTTCCAGCAGTCGATAGGAGCTTTTGGCAATGTCCTTGCCCTCTCTGGAGCATAATTACCTGCTGCACCATGGAGAAAGCTTGTTTGGCACTCTGTGTTTGAGTATGAAAGGTTTAGCTTCTGGCTTAAGTAAACATGACACACTTCACTGGTCCTGAATGCACCTTGGCAAAAAAATGCTATCATTTTGGTAAGGATATTGTTCTGCTTAACCTATAGGAATTGCTAAGCATTTTTGCTGTAATAGTCTACAAAAGTAATTAATTCCTCAGGTTTTTTCCTCTGAGCAGGGCACTTGAGTCCTTTCCAACTCAAGATATTCTATATGCCATAGGTGTTCCCTTCTCTTCAGCACCAGGAGTAGCAGCTAATATTGGCATACCTGTCTATTAGCAATTGCTTGATATATCGGTTAAGAAAGTAGGAAAATGGATTGTTATAAGGGCACTAAGCTAGAAACTCTTCTACCTGAGTTACCACAGGTTACTCCTCTGTAAGTAGGGTAGTAGGAGGGTTAGAAACTTTAAAATAAGTCATTAAAGCTTTAAAAGCTTTACTTGACAGCATTTGTGATCACACTAGAAGGAAAGCCATGCTTGCCTGCCTGCAGATCTGTGCATGTGTTCTTTCTCTGACGCTTCAGCCTTCAGCTGTTCTCAGGCTTTCGCTTCCCCTCTCCCCCTTCCACACGTACCTTTGGCTCGCTTCTCTTAACATATGCTTCTCTTTCCTGACACAGCACCATAAAACTGGGTTATAAACTAGAAATTGTCAGGAAAGCCACATAAACCTTTCTACAACTTTGGCAGAATGGCAGTGCAGCAGCAGAGCTTAATGAAACACTGATGACTCCCACGGTTGCCAAATATGAGAAGGGGAGGACAGTTGTATGAGGTTGAGAAGCAATAATTGAGCCCAGACAGAAAATAGGAAAAGGGGATGATGAAATCCTTTGAGGCCTGTCACTTATTTCCTTAATTCCATTTTTTTTTTAGAGGTGTTATTGAACCCAACAGGGTTGGTGCTGCCATGTTATTGCACAGGGAATTTCAAAAGCTGTTGCAGTAACGAAAGGCAGAATGGTTTTGTGGGAAAGGAGATATCACTCCTCCACAGCTTAAAAACACCTCCAGGACCCTGTACGTGAAGCCCTGCAGTAGTGTTTCTGTACTGAAGCTGCTAGAGAGCAAATACAATGTTTTATTTTATTACTAACCCCAGGTTTAGTTGTCGTTCTTCCAGAAGGGGTGGCTGTAGTCTAGTTGTAGGCATGGTGTGTAGTAGTTGGTAGTTTCCCAATTTTTGGAATCTGTTTCCACTCAAAAAGTGTGACTTCTTTGCATCCAACTACAAAGGAAACTTCAAATTTGAAGCACGAGTATTTAGGAAACATTGGGCAGTTTCTCCATTGTTCCTATCCTAATTTCATCCTTTAATATTCCTATTAATTATTTGTTCATAGATCTCAAATCTAGATCAATCTTTCAACTATAATCTTGTCCTTAAGACAGGGAGTGACTCAACCAGAAAAGCAGGTGTGTTCTAAAGGCATGAATCTGTTGTAAAAGTTTTGGATGTCAGAGCAGTGCAGGTAGCGGACCCCGTCCTGGAAAGGAAGACATGGTGCTCCAGCCCTGTCCCCTGCAAAATGTCTCTTTGGACCTCTCTACAAAGAGAGGCTGAGGGAGCTGGGCTGGGTCAGCCTGGAGAAGAGAAGGCTGTGGGGGGACCTCATTGCAGCCTGCCAGTACCTGAAGGGAGCAGAGAAACAGGAGAGGAATCCACTTTTTTAAAGGGCAGACAATGGCAGGACAAGGGGGATGGATTGAAGCTGAAGGAGGGAAGGTTTAGGTGAGAGATTAGGGGGAAGCTCTTTACAGAGAGAGGTGAGGTGCTGAACAGGCTGCCCAGAGAGGTGGTGGATGCGCCGTCCCTGGAGGTGTCCAAGGCCAGGTTGGATGGGGCCCTGGGCAACCTTGTGTAGATCCAGGCCTGGAGGTTGGTGTCCCTGCCTGTGGCAGGGGGTTGGAACTGTCTGATCCTTGGGGTCCCTTCCAACCCAGACCCTTCTATGATTTTTCCTGATAAATTCAGGATGGGCTGCAGCTGACTTTTCCTGGTAGCTTTGAAAAACAATTTTCTGCACTTTCCTTTGGGATATTAATCCCTTGAATTACTGTGCTTCTAATTTCCCTATTAATTATTCTCTTGACTGTCACTTCCAGTACTAATAACCCCATTCAAAATGGGGGAATTGTGCTGTATCACTCTGCTCTCATGTCCCACAGTTCAGCCCTCTCCTCACTTCCTATCATCCAGAGCACTAGCAGACCCACTGAGGGAGACTGAGAGCCCAGCACTCCCAGCTGCTATGCAGACATCCCTGCTGACAAGAGCTAAACAGGAGAGCAGGAGGGGGAAGGAGAGGACAGGCTTCTTGCAACTGGGGGATATTTTTGTGTTCCAGAGAAGTACATTCAGACTGCAGAGCGCACGTACTGCCTGTAGGATGTATATAATGTGCTGACAGCTTGTGAATGTTGCAGGCTAAGCAGAAGACCTCTTATTTGACAGGCACAAGAAGAATTTCAGGATGTGAATTTTTACCAGTGGGGAAGGTTTAAGCTGCAGTTTTGATATTGCTCCTATTTTATGTGGTGTTTATTGCAGTGGGTCATTTCTGAGACACCGAGTGAGGAAAGATGCCTGATGACTTGATAGGCTATCATTTTTATGTAGAAAACCAGCAGCAATTAAAAACCTCATGATGCTGATTTCAGTCAAGTTCTTCCATCTGCGTGCTTGCAACCAAAATGATCACACATGCTGGTCAGTGTAATTTTCCTCCACTGTTGTTGTGCAATTTGCAGCTTGTTAAAGAGTGGCTTCTGAACAAGTTCTTGGCTTGAGCAAGCGTTGTCTTATCACACAGGCTGGGCAGGCACAATTTGAAGAACAAATTGTTCACATAAAACCCAAGCTCAGTATTGGCATTCGTTGCTTCTCACACCAGCAGCTGTAAGATACTGTGGTGTTAGGGGTGCAAATCAGAGGCCCTCTCGTTTCATACGAGATGAGACTCTGATTTCTAGTACTTAAAAATTATTTCCTTGTTAAAAGCTTATACTCCTACTCCTCAAAGAATGGTAATGGTCACCAGGAGAAATTACTGTGCTTTGTTGGATAACAGAATCACAGAACGTTAGGAGTTGGAAGGGACCTCAAAAGATCATCCAACCCCCCTGCCAGAGCAGGATCAACTAGATTAGATCACACAAACACATCCAGATGAGTTTGAATGTCTCCAGAGAAGGAGACTGACTCCACAACCTCTGTGGGCAGCCTGTCCCAGGGCTCCCTCACCCTCATAGTGAAAAAGTTCCTCCTTATATTCACATGGCACTCTCTAAGCTCCAGCTTGCACCCATTGCCCCTGGGCCTGTTGCTGGCCTGTATCCCTTCCCTGTTGGCCAGAATTCCTGTTTCAATCCAGAAGTTAGAAACTGGTGCAGTAAACTCAATGTAGGGTGCTGCCTGCCCTTCAGCATAGTGCTCAGACCACCAGTCGAGTCTGTTCCAGTGCATCAGTTCAACATCTATTGGCTCAGGTTTGGGGTTTTTTTTGGCAGCCCCGAGTCCCCCACAAGTTGAAGGGGAGATAGCAAGAAGCAAAAGGATTTGTGGCTGTGGTTTCATGGTGATAGTTGTCAAAATAGGTGCATGTCTTGTTTGCAGTTTTTCTGGGAGACCCAAATGGGTGGCAACTCTGTTTTTATTTTAAATATAAGAGAATGAGGTACCAGAGTTCCTTTATGAAATGATCGCAGCTGCATTCTGAAATCCCTGCTCCTCATGTAGATACTCCAAGGTTCAAGTGCTTGTTTGCAGTGGTGTCAACAATTTTCTTATAACAAGATGAAGAGCAGATAGTGGGGTTCTAACTTTCTCACAGCTTTCTGACAAGCATTGCTTTTCCTTGTTATTCTTTTTAAAAAAATCCAGCCTAAACAAAACAGCTTGTAGAAGCAATGCATTTCTAAACAGATCAATGGAATATTTTTAGCAACACACAGTATTTTATACAGGGGTGAAACTGTGGGATATGAAGTGTAAGAAGCTTGTCATGCCTGGTAAATGTTAGTTCAGAAATTTGTGTGGTGTTTACTTGAAATGCATAAACAAGTCTTTAGGTGATGATTTCTGACAAAAATAGGAGTTTAGCATCCTATTCCCATATCAGATCTTATTGTTAAGCTTATAAAGAACTATTTCCACACCCCACCCCCCCCAATAGAACTTATCAAAAAGAGGTTTTGAATAGAAACTGCTGCATGTGACTTAATCTCTGTTCCATGTAACTCGTGACCTCACGCAGCCCTCAGACTGATGGTGACACAGTGAGCATTTCCTGTGAACTGTGAGCAGTGCTGGTCCCACTATTGTTGGGCACTTTTTTTGTCTGGGAAAAAACAAACCCTTATTTACTAGAAGCCAGTGTCCTGTTTGTTTGTAGCTGGCTGGGAAATGCCATATTACAAGGGTCTCAGTGGCAGGCGTCGCTGCTAACAGAAGCTGTTGTTGTGTTTTGCTCTTTCTCACTGATTTGTATGAGACTTCTGAGTCTGCCTTGTGACCTGCTCCAGATCCAGTTCACGGCACAAATACTAACCTTGTTTATCCAATATGGGGTTTTTTTCCCTCCTTGGTGTTTCCCTCAGATTAGCTGTCAGTAAAAGGCTAAATAATAATCCTCCAGTTATTTTTTCCCCCCCCCAAAGAGGCCACCAGGTTACTGTTCCAAATCGATGGATGGTGGTTTGCTGCTAGAGCTGCTACCTGGCAAGGCGAGCGTGGAAAATTACAGACAAAATAAAGGAATGGCCTTAAACTCGTAATGGGATGCAGCTGCTTTGGCCTCTGAGTCTGCCTGTGAGTCTGAGCAGCCTCTGGTAAAGTATTCTCTGCACAATACTTCTCTTGGCCATACAAAATTGGTCCCAGCCTTGTTACAGCCTGTTCCAGGTGGGTATCACTGCGCTTCTCAGCAGTTGGGACATTTTCCATTTGGCTGTGAGAGGTTGTGGTGTGGCAGTTGTATGGATGACAGGCTTGCTGTGAGGTACTGCCTTGAAACCTAGTCAAAGCCAGCATCCATACATCTGTTCTGCATGTCAGAGGCTGGAAGCTGCAGGGCTGCTAGCTGAGCACATCACTGCAGCCAAGTTTATTTAAAATACCTACTGCACTTGAGTCCCTGCCACTAGATGGGGGTATCAGAAGGAATTTGTTGGTGTCAAAATAATCCCTTTATCTATTTTTGCTCATCATCATCTTGACCTACCCAGATATTTGCTGGGCAAGCAATACGGCCAGTCGTATGCAGTCCAGACAATTTCTGCAGTGTGTTGAAGACAATTTCCTGCTACAGATGGTGCAGGAACCCACAAGGGGAGGGTGGCTGCTGGACCTTGTTTTCACTAACAAGGATGGACTTGTTAGGGAAGTGAAGGTCGGGAGCAGCTTAGGGCAAAGCGACCATGAAATGGTTCAGTTCATGATCCTGGGTGGAAGAAGCAAGCCAAAAAGTAGGATAGCTACCCTGAATTTTGGTAGAGCTAACTTTGATCTCCTCCGCCACTTAATGGGGGCTATCCCGTGGGCTACGCTGTTTGAAGGAATGGGAGCCTGCGAGAGCTGGCTAGCATTCAAACAGCACTTCTTCCAAGCACAGGAACGATGCATCCCTTTGAGGAGGAAATGGGGAAAGAGAGGCAGAAGACCTGCATGGATGAACAGGGAGCTATTGAGCAAACTCAAAGAGAAGCAGAAGATCTATGAATCGTGGAAAAAGGGTCTGAGCTCCTGGGAAGAATACAGGAATGTGGTCAGGGCCTGTAGGGATGCAACTAGGAAGGCTAAAGCCCTCTTGGAAATTAAGCTGGCAAGGGACATAAAGGATAATAAAAAGGGGTTTTTTAGACACGTGAACAGTAAGAGGATGTCCAGGGATAATGTAGGTCCCTTGCTGAATAAGGAGGGTGTCCTGGTTATGGGGGATGCTGAGAAAGTGGAGATATTGAATGCCGCCTTTGCTTCGGTCTTCACTTCAAAGGCCCCCCGGGACCCACAGACACTGGATGAGAGTAGGACTGATTGGGAAATGAAGAATTTCCCTCTGGTTCAAGTAGGGGAGGTCCAGGAGCGGCTCAAAGGGATTAATGCACACAAATCCCTGGGCCCAGATGGGTTACATCCACGTGTGCTGAGGGAGCTGGCGGAGGTGATTGCTGAGCCGCTCTCTATCATCTTCGACAGGTCTTGGAGGACAGGAGAAGTGCCTGAAGACTGGAGGATAGCGAATGTCACTCCAGTCTTTAAAAAGGGCAAGAAGGAGGAACCTAGTAACTATAGGCCAGTCAGCCTCACCTCTGCCCCTGGAAAGGTAATGGAACAGCTTGTTCTGGATGCCATCTCCAAGCAATTGGAAGAGAAGAAGGTCATGAGGAGTAGTCAGCATGGATTCACTAAGGGGAAATCGTGCTCGACCAACCTCATAGCCTTCTACGATCTCATGACAGGCTGGGTAGATGGAGGGAGAGCAGTGGATGTCATCTACCTTGACTTCAGCAAGGCCTTTGATACTGTCTCCCATGACATCCTGATAGCAAAGCTGAGAAAGCATGGGATAGATGAGTGGACAGTGAGGTGGGTTGAGAATTGGCTGTCGGACCGAACCCAGAGGGTTGTGATTCGTGGAGTAGAATCTGACTGGAGGCCTGTTACCAGCGGTGTTCCCCAGGGCTCAGTGTTGGGTCCAGTCCTGTTTAATATCTTCATTGACGATCTTGATGAGGGAATAACATCCACCCTCAGCAAGTACGCCGATGATACAAAGCTGGGAGGAGTGGCTGACACGCAGGAACACTGCGCTGCCATCCAGAGAGACCTGGACAGGCTGGAGAGCTGGGCAGGGAGAAACCAGATGAAGTTCAACAAAAGCAAGTGTAAAGTCTTGCACCTGGGAAGGAACAACTGTTTGTATCAGTACAGGCTGGGGGATGACCTGCTCAGTGGAGAAGGACCTGGGGGTCCTGGTAGATGACAGGTTGGCCATGAGCCAGCAGTGTGCCTCGGTGGCCAAGAGAGCCAATGGGATCCTGGGATGCATCAGGAGGAGTGTAGCCAGCAGGTCAAAGGAGGTGATCCTCCCTCTCTACTCTGCCCTGGTCAGGCCCCACCTGGAGTATTGTGTCCAGTTCTGGGCTCCTTGGTATAAAAAGGACAGGGATCTCCTGGAAAGAGTCCAAAGAAGGGCTACGAAGATGATTAAGGGCCTAGAGCATCTCCCCTATGAGGAAAGGCTGAGTAAGCTGGGACTGTTCAGCCTTGAGAAGAGAAGACTAAGGGGGGACCTAATCAAAGTTTATAATTATCTGAAGCAGGGGATGCAGGGGGAATCAGCCAGCCCCTTTTCAGTGGTCTGTGGGGATAGGACAAGGGGCAATGGCTGCAAGTTGGAGCATAGGAAGTTCCGCACCAACATGCGGAAGAACTTTTCCCCAGTGAGGGTGACAGAGCCCTGGGACAGGCTGCCCAGGGGGGTGGTGGAGTCTCCTTCACTGGAGATATTCAAGACCTGCCTGGACGCCTATCTGTGCAATATGAGCTAGGGAGCTGCTTTGGCAGGGGGGTTGGACCCGCTGATCTCTCGAGGTCCCTTCCAACCCCTACAATTCTGTGATTCTGTGATTCTGTGACCTGTCCTGGATGCCGCCTTAACTGTCTTATTTTAAAATCCTGTATAAAAAGCTGAGGTTCTGTAGGCACAGCAGCACAGATATATACACACACAAAGAAAGTAGGATAGGTAGCAAAGTGCCCTTTGCAAATACAATTCTTATGAAGTGTGGATATTGTGCCTCATTCTTGTGAGGCAGCAAACCTGGGGGGCGTATGGGGGGTGTTTATACACATACACAAAATCTCAAAGTATTTCAGTTTTCAGTCGTGTTATTTTGCTTTTACTGCCAAATCATGCACACCAAATTAAATATGCAGATTGTGTGAGCAGACATTCAAGTTACTAAAACCAGAACAGCCTCTTTCAAGGGGAAAAAAAATGTGTTTTGGGGTTGGAGTTCTTGTCTGACTGGAACATCCTTCTTTATATTAAGACATACAGTACTAAAGCAAGTCTACTGTTGAAGTTCTGAAGCTCCTGTAGACTCTGTCTGTATGAAGCTTATGAATTTCATGAAGAACATCACCAAGGTATACTTTGAAGTCTTGCTTCATGGGACAGTGAAGGGCAGTGCTCAGTACCCTGTAAGGCTCTGTACTGGAAGACCACTGGTAGAACATGACTGGTAGCTCTACAGTAACCTGACTTTCCAGCTCCAGTGCTGAGTGGAGACATCAGTGAAGACAACTAAATCTACACAGAGAGAGAGAAGGTGCTTCTAGGCACCATGACTGTCTTGCAGATTTTTGGTTGACTGGGTAAAGTACAGCTTATCAATAACACATCTCAGCTTTAAGGTCTAGAAAGCAAATGCAAAAGGGAAGCTTTATCACTAGAACAATTGCTCTGCCTGCCCATACACTGGTCAGGTGAGGAATCTGCTGTCTGTCAGACAGGTTCTTCTCCCAGCAAAATCATTTCTCCTGTGCTGTTTCATTTAGCTTGCACATGCACCAGCTTCTCACCAGGAATCTTCTCTAACCTCACTCAGTAGTTTTCCACTTGAATAACCAACTAAATTCTAATGTGATGACATCACTGTTTACATACTTATGGTAAAGAAAAGTCATATGCTTCACTTAAATGGTAACTCTTTTGAATTCTACATAACTATATATAAAACACATATGATGATTTTATGAGCTGCCAGTGTACACGTGATAGGTAATTTATAAGAGCCCCACCACTTAGGTTATGGAAGTAACCCTATAGCATGACTCCCCAGCAAGAGCAACAGCAGGTTGTGCTGATGTTGATCATTCCTGCCATTATACAAGCTGTGGGAATTGCTCCTATTTCACTGGAAAGTTATCCCTTTCCTGTTTACTTGGAGGAGCACTGAAAGCTTTTTAGAATTCTTTTTTTCTTCCCATTTTTCTTGGCGTGGGGCTATTAATTCTTGTATAGATCTTTATCATGGCCTCTCTTTCTAAAGATAGATATTTTGGCCACTAAAGGGCACTAAAATAAATAAATAAAGATCCAAGTGGTTTGTGGATCTCCAAACATAATGTTCTTGGGTTTTTAAGTGTCCTTTTTACCCTTCCATAAAAGCGCCATCCCCAGCTCTGCTCTGAAACTGTTGAGATTCCTGTCTTTCTGCTAAGTAAGCCATTTTCAATGTAAATATTTGGATTGAGGCTTTTATTTAGAATACTTAGCTGTTAGGAAGACTGTCCTTTTCAATCAGTGAAAATAAAGCCCTCTGAAGAAAGCCTTTCAATCTCTCCTGACTCATACAGGGAAAGATAAGACTCCCTAATTGTAGGCATTTAACAAAGGTTGGGTAAACCTCCCTTTTTTTCCCCTTTCTTCTGCTATCCTGTAAAATCAAATTAGACTGCTGGCCTTCATCTGATTGTGAGTTACTACATGCAAAGTTGACCTTGAAAGTACTGAATTCAAAGTAACACTGGCAGTAAAAAAAAAAAATCATCAGTGTTTCTTTTTATTAATCTTAGGACATTTTTATGCCAGTTGGGTAACTGTGGCTATAAACCATCCTCCCCCCTTCCTTCCACTGTGCTGATTTTATAGTGGAAGGAAAAAATATTTGTAAACAAGTTTTAATTCTCTGCAGAAGTCATCATTTCAAAGGGATGAAGTGTTTCCATAACTGTTTTCTGTTAAAATTTGTACATACTGTAAAGAAGTGCTGTTGTAGAAGGCAGACAGAAGTGATGGGCAGAAGGACAGAGGGATGGGAGCTGTGCAAGCGCCTGGTGTCCCTGGATATACAGTGATATCGTTTCTCCTTGTTGCTTCTTCTCACAGTCTCCATTAAGATGAATTGATTTTCTCAATGAATGTTGGAATATTAAAAGAGTCTCTTGATTACGTGCATTGTATTTTAAGGTTGTTTATTGATGTAAGGTAGGATGATGCTTGTAACACCAGTACTGGAGCTCTTGCTGGCCTTCATCTGTGTTTATTTAAAGTGACTGAATGATTTACTGCAAAACCTTCCATATGACTCCAGTGTTCACTGATGGATGAGCTCCATTGAGATGTCCTAGCTCATCATTCACAAGTCACAACATAATTCCAAAAAGAAGCTTCTCTTCTCAACATGCAGCTCTCTCACTGTTCCATGACATCAAATTATTTTAGATGTTCTTGATTGATCTTTATTGCAGCAATGAGAGTGGTTGAGCTACAGCTTCTAACATCACTTGAAACAGGCTCACTGCTCTGACTTGGCATCGTACAACAGCAACTGCTGATGCATAACTGCTGCCAGAAGGGATGCTGCAGTGGCAAATGGGATGACAAGCTACACGTAGGATTTCACCCTAAATGAAGATGATTAAGGGTCTATGAAGATGATGAAGGGCCTGGAGCATCTCCCCTGTGAGGAAAGGCTGAGTGAGCTGGGGCTGTTCAGCCTGGAGAAAAGAAAACTGAGGGGGGGCCTAATTAATGTTTATAAATATCTCAAGTGTGGGATGCAGGGGTAAATGGCCAGCCCCTTCTCAGTGGTCTGTGGGGACAGGACAAGGGGCAATGGCCTCAAGTTGGAGCACAGGAAGTTCCACACCAATATGTGGAAGAACTTTTCCACAGTGAGGGTGACAGAGCCCTGGGACAGGCTGCCCGGGGGGGTGTGGAGTCTCCTTCTCTGGAGATATTCAAGACTCGTCTGGACGCCTATCTGTGCAATATGAGCTAGGGAGCTGCTTTGGCAGGGGGGTTGGACCTGATGATTTCTTGTGCTCCCTTCCACCCCCTACAATTCTGTGATTCATGAATAATAACATCTACAGTTGAGCTTTGTTTGCCTGGAACTAAATGTTTCCTTGTTGCCATTGTTAATTTTTTTTTTGAAGCAGACCTTACCCCATCTATAAGCCAGCTCAGGCGTTGATGGATGTTACCAACCTGGAGCAGGTGGGGTACTGGTCAAGCAGGCAGTGTCCCAACCTGCTCATGTGCTTGGGAAGGCTGTTGAACTTGATGAATCATAGTCCTTCCATGAACTTTCTACTCCTCAAGGTGTCAGTTGCTTGTAGCCAGTTCATTAACCAAAGTTGGGTCAAATCACATAAACCTTGGCCTCAGACCTGTACTTTGTATCCTGATGGTGAATTTGGTTATTTATGGGAAGCTGTGGGCCAAAAAATGTCCTATTTTCCTGCACTCTCACTGCAGAGCACACCACACCAATCTCAGAAAAATGGGGTTTCTTTCCAGGAAGAAGTCAAGATTTGGTGGCACTTGAAGAAACAGCAAGAGATTAAACTTCTAAATTTGCCTTATAGACTTTTTTGGACAGGGATTGGTATAACCCTGCTTGGTAAGGGATGCCTCAGCGTGCTGAACAGCGAGCATGTGGTACAGGTTCATGTCACCAGCAAAGGCTGAGTGCGTGAGATGTGATTTTGAATAATAAATGATTTACCTTCCTAGGGTAAAGACACAGAGATTTTCAGTCTTGGCATCAGTTGGACTGCAAGAAATTGATTGTTTTGGTTTTAATGCTTTGCTAAAAAACATGTTGACGTGGTTACCTGACCTGTGCTGGTAAACGGAGAAGGCTCATCTCAAAGGATCTGGATTGTGCTGCTCTTCTGGGCCAGTGTGCCATCTACAGGCCATTGCTCTCCATGCTGGAGAGGTGTCAGCAGGGTGCTGGGGTTTGCTTTCCTTCTCCAGAAGTTGTTTATAAAACAGGGTTGGTTTTCTTCCCTAGGTAAATATTACATAGTAAATCCAATTTGTTTCCATCCGATCCTATGGATTGTCACCCCAGTTCTGGGGAAAAAAGCAAGGATAGAGATAAGCTCCCTTGATTTCTCTAGAGATTAATGGATGCTTGTTTTTTCTTTTATTATCCATTCTTCAGTTTTATAAGTAAGTATTTTGTGCTTAAAAAGAAAACATTTCATGTGACAAATGAAATGTCAAATTCTGTCTGTCATTCTCAGTCCATTAAATATTTAATAGCTCGTTATGTTGATGATCTTAGATGAACAGTACCACCACAATGTTCAACTCCTGTTCAGCGCTAAAAGTTCTGTTGGAAAGGGGATATGTGTACATGACAACAAAGTAGCTTCCCAAGCATCCCAGAGATCTTTGATCATAGCCCACAAATGCATAGAGGATGCAGTAAAGCTGTTTGGCTGCTACACAGCAGACCTTGACTGCTGCTTCTTCAGGGAGGCCATCCTCCCCAACCCCTGTCACAAAATGTGGTGCACCCAGCAGTTTTCAGCACTACTCATTTAGTAGTAACTAACCTAGACTAGTGATTCCACCAGTATGTTAAATACACCTATTGTCACCTTTTTATTGTCCAGGTATTTGAAAGAGAGATGACCTGTGCTTCCCTTAGCTGTTTTTCTAACTGTTGTTAAGAAATCTTAAGTTGTTGGTTTGGAAGAGAATTTACTATAAGTAGTAAATTAGAGTTTTAAAAAGTGCCTGAGTGAAATGTTTGGTGTGTAACACATAAACTTTACATCATTTTTTGTCTTTCTTTTAGGTCTTCCTGAACAATACTATAGCCTCACTTGGTTCCTCAGCCCCATCCTGGGCTTGATCTTCACTCCACTTATAGGTTCAGCTAGTGACCGCTGCACGCTGAGCTGGGGCCGCCGGCGGCCTTTTATTCTTGCTCTCTGCATTGGTGTCCTCTTTGGAGTTGCACTTTTCCTTAATGGCTCTGTTATAGGTAAGTCATGAGGAAATCACCTGTGTAGATCACATGCTGATGTTTTACTTTAAGGTTTGTGTGGAGGAAGTAGAGGTAACACTACGCAGTTGACTTATCTTCTGGTTAGCGTTAAAATAGGTTGAGATCTCCTCAGCACGGCATCTGAGCCATCCATCCAGCTTTCCAGTATTTAATCCATACTGGAAAGCTACCACACTGCACTGAGTATTGTGCAATCCCAGCTGTTAACTGGGAATAAGCTCTTATTAATACAATTGTTGCCAGTATAATGTTTGCGGTCGCCGAGACGGGATTTGGTCAATCCTTGACATGGGAAAACTGTAGCAACCTGTTCACAGGGAAATGTTTCCTGTTGTGATCCATTTTCCCTTTAATGCATATCTGGCAACACATCCTGTTTCCAGCATTATTTCAAAAATTATCTTTTCACTTTTTCTTGTGCTTTTCTTAGACCTGGTATTGAAAAAGTCCAGAGCACTGTTAATATTTTGTTTATCAAAAACTATGTGGGAAAATAATTTGTCCTGAGCCCCCATCAAAGCTGGTAAAAATAGTTTCCCTTGAACATAGTTTACTACTGAACTTAATCTACAATCTCTTTGTAAATTCAGTGTAGAAGAGGTGACAGCAAGTAGGGTTTTGAGGAAATGTTTACATCATGGTTGGACTGATGCAAATGAAAGGAACTTAGCACCTAATAATATCCTCTTGGCTCTCACTCTTCTTTTTTTTTCCTCCTAGATGCAGCTCTATTGTGAAAAAGTTTTACTAATTGAGGGAAACGAGCAGAACATTACCTTGGCTCAGCATGTTAGCTTTGTTAAACCAGACTGGGGTGCCATAGGATGGTTTTCTATTCTGTGCAACCTGCAGTGGACAAACTGTTCAGATGAAGGATATTTAGCTTGTGTTTTGGCTTGGTTTTTTAACTTACCTAAGCAATAAATAAGAATTACCTATAATCAATAGTCTAATATTAATCTAATAGCTGAAAGGTGCCGGTTAGAAAGCTGGGGAAGAGCTGTTCATGAGGGCATGGAGCAATAGGATGGGGGTGATGGTTTTAAGCTTGAAAAGGGGAGATTTAGTTTGGCTATTAGGGAAAAGTTCTTCACTATGAGGGTGGTGGATCACTGGCACAGGTTACCCAGAGAGATAGTGGAGGTTCCATCCCTGGAGATATTCAGGGTCAGGCTTGATGGGGCTCTGAGCAACCTGATCTAGTGCAGATGTCCCTGCTCACTGCAGGGGGTTGGACTAGATGGCCTTTAAAGGTCCCTTCCAACCTTACACATTCTATGATCCATTCTGTGATTCTAATTATATGAATTGTGCTCATTGGTATCAATTGTACTTTGCTGTGGTGTCTCCAAGACTTATTCCTCCTTGTCCAGACACATGAGAGAATTTAGATTGCAGCCCTCTCACAAGATTTTAACTGACAGGAAGCTCTGCCTCTCACAGGGTGGCTGTGATCAGTGGCCATTGATCCTGGCAAGCAAAGCTCATATGCAGTTTGGTTTATTTTGAAGGGCAACCAGATCTAGTGAAGGTGTCCCTGCCCATGGCAGGGGGGTTGGAACTAGATGATCTTCAAGGTCCCTTCCAACCCAAAGCATTCTATCTCACCTTCTAATAAATCAGCAGAAAATGCAGTCTGGTTTTTCTCTAAATCTTTGTTACATAGTAATGCAGTCTATTGAAGAGCTTTCTAGAAAACCTGAGCTTTCCACATACTCCAGTGCAATGAGTCTTCTTTAAAACACAGATGCTACTTCAGTGTGTTTATTACACATCCATTCTTGGGACATGGTTGGGTAGATTTTGGACAAAACACATCATCTGGAAAGCCCTATAAACCCTGCTGTGCCTCCCCCAAGAGAGCCTGGAGCAAACTCAGCTGATGAGCGAGCTATTTCATGGGCTCCTCTAGACCCATTCCATACTTCAAGAGAGAAATTTGCCACTAATTCAAGTTATATCAGTGTAAGACAGTACTTGAGCTACTATCTAGAGCAGAAAGGGCCTCATTTGTAACAAGATTTTCTTCTAGGTGGACCCTGTGTGCTTTCATCATCTGCCTTCTTCCCACTTTCACACTTTCCTATCCTTAGTCTCCAGTTCCTTGCAATCCTAGATTCAATTTGGAGGTAAAGGAGATGCAGCAAAATCTGAGGTGGTCATTATATCCTACCCTGTTTCATAACCTCCCTCTGGCAATAGGAGTCATCAGGAGAGGAACAAGGAGCACAAGAGCATGCTAAAAAGGTGCTTTGCTCATCCTAACAGTAAGACAACCATGTTCTGGGAGAACAGCTGTGTACAGGACCTTACTCAGCTCTTGTTCTGTGCACTGCATGCACTGTTCAGAAAAAAAACCTAAAGCCCTGACACTGCTGGTGTTTCCTGCTGTAAGATTCAGCCAAGTGTGGAGCGTGTCCAGAGAAGGGCAACCAGGCTGGGGAAGGGGCTGGACAGCAAAGCTTACAAGGAGCAGCTGAGGGAACTGGGGCTGTTTAGCCTGGAGAAGAGGAGGCTGAGGGGAGACCTTATCACCACCTACAACTACCTGAAGGGAGGTTGTAGAGAGGTGGGAGATGGTCTCTTCAGCCAAGAGACAGGTGATAGGATGAAGGGGAATGGCCTCAAGCTGCACCAGGGCAGGGTCAGATTAGACTTTAGGAAAATATTCTTCTCCAAAAGGGTTATCGGGCTCTGGAACAGGCTGCCCAGGGAGGGGGTTGAGTCAGCATCCCTGGATGTGTTTAACAGACAAGTAGAGGTGCTGAGGGATATGGTTTAGCACAGGACAGGCATGGTTAGACTCAATCTCAAAGGTCTTTTCCAACCTGGTGAGTGTGTGTATGAACTTCTTCAGCGTTCAGAGGATTTGGTGTAAATGAGGATCGAATATGCAGGAATCACAGTGCTTGAGATTTAGCTGATACTTGGTGGCTTAGCCAGTTCATCTCTTCCCACAGTCATTTTCATCAGTTACACTAATGGTTTTATCAGAGTAGAAGCTTAAATCTCTCTGATTCAAGTCATTGCTGCTTTTGTCAGTGGTTCATTTAAAGAGCAATTCTCCAGCAATATACTCATGCTGCCTTTATACTCTGGAGACAAAAAGCATTTCAGCCCATCAGCTATCAACAGAAGCTGACTGATGGTTTTTGCAATGCAAAATACCTTCATGTTGCTTCATCCTTAGGAGTTTTGCTTATAAAAGTGATCTAGAAAACATGAATATTTAAGAAACACAAAGAGTGAGGGGGTTAAATGTCACTTTATCCCGTTGTGCTGCTACCCTTACATTAGACATCATGTCAGGAGTGCTGACAGCAGTGTGGTTACCTGTCAGTGGTAGATGGGGTGTGGCAGTTTGGGTTTGGATACTTTCCTCTCTCCCCATGGCTGTCTGACATAAAACAGCATTTGAAGGGAAATACGTCTGAGGGACATGAAATAATACCCAATTATCTCAGAGGCTTAAGAGATACTTTCTAAACAACATTTTCAAAAAGAAATGTCAGTCTTGCAATGTAAAACATGATCTGTACCCCAGACCTTCCATGGAGCTGTGCCAAAGAGCTGAGATTGCAGCTTTGTAGAGCAATGTTTCTGGTGGGTGTGTTGGTTCTCTTAAGGGGTTAAACTTGCTCTTAGCAGTTCTCCCTTTCCTGAGTGCCATGCTCAGATGCCTCTCTCATTTTTCCTCAGGTCTGGCTATTGGTGATGTCCCAGACAAGCAGCCCATTGGTATAGTTCTCACGGTGCTTGGTGTTGTGGTGTTGGACTTCTGCGCTGACGCAACAGAAGGGCCAATTCGGGCCTATTTGTTGGATGTGGTGGACAGTGAAGAGCAAGACATGGCCCTTAACATCCATGCGTTTTCAGCTGGTATGGAGTTAGTTGATCGGTTTTTGGCAGTTGTCAGGTCTTCCTGATGACCAAAGTGTGACTGAAGTGATTTCTTTTCCCCTGAACTCACTTCTCATTCTTTCCTCTTCCACAGGTCTTGGAGGAGCAATTGGTTATATGTTAGGAGGGCTGGACTGGACACAGACCTTCTTGGGTGGTATCTTTAAATCTCAAGAGCAAGTCCTTTTCTTCTTTGCAGCCATTATTTTCTCTGTCTCCGTTGCTCTCCACCTTTTTAGCATTGAAGAAGAGCAATATAACCCTCAGCAGGACAGGATCGATGATGAAGGAGACACACTTTCCAGTGTCAAGTTCAGCGGTAGTCTCCCCCCCGTGAATAGACTGAATGTAATCAGTGAGGAAGAGCCCTATGGAGGCTCCATGTTCCACGACGAGGTTCAGTCAGAGCATGACCTCAATTTGGAGTTCCTTGAGGTGAACATTGTAAGAAGTAAGAGTGACTCGGTGCTGCACATGCCCGATGCGACGTTGGAAATTGAATCGGAGCTGCTGTTTCTGCACGACATCGAACCCTCCATTTTTCAGGATGTTTCATATCCAAACACTCCCCACAACACAAGCCAAGAGATCTTGAAGTCCAAACTCAACCACCTGTCCGCTTTCCTCAGGGACAATGAGAAAGAGGAGGATATGTTGCTTGATAATCGCTTAAATGAAGACAAAGTCCCAAACGTGAACGGCTCCCTACCAAAAGAGTTCCTCAATGGACACGCCAGAATAGGCATGAAGCAGTCTAGTACTTGTAACTCCATGCGAAGGAGGAGACACATGTTCTACAGGCAGCCCTCTTACACCTTCTCCTACTATGGCAAAATAGGCTCCCACCGCTATCGCTTCCGTCGGGCCAACGCCATCGTCTTGATCAAGTCCTCGCGCAGCATGAACGACATCTACGACATGCAGAAGCGGCAGCGACAGAGGTACAGGCACAGGAATCAGAGTGGCACAACAAATTCAAGTGGAGACACGGAGAGTGAAGAAGGGGAAACCGAAACCACTGTCAGACTCTTGTGGTTGTCCATGCTAAAGATGCCAAAGGAGCTGCTGAGGCTGTGTGTCTGTCACCTCTTAACTTGGTTTTCCATCATTGCTGAAGCTGTGTTCTATACGGATTTCATGGGCCAGGTCATCTTTCAGGGTGATCCAAAGGTGAGAGAACAGTAACCACTGGCCAGCCTGCTTAGAGTCAAGTGTTTCTGACATGTGCTCATTACAACAAAACGGCTTTTTACAGAATCACAGGGTTGGAAACGACCTTTAAGATCATCAAGTCCAACCATTCCCATCCTAAGCTAAACCATATCCCTAGGTGCCTCATCTACCCCTTTCTTAAACACATCCAGGGATGGTGACTCAACCCCCTCCCTGGGCAGCCTGTTCCAGGCCCTCACAACTCTTTCAGTAAACAATTTTTTCCTAACATCTAATCTGACCCTGCAGCTCTGTGCCATTTCCCCTTGTCCTATCTCCTGTCACCTGGCTGAAGAGACCATCTCCCACCTCTCTACAACCTCCCTTCAGGTAGTTGTAGGTGGTGATAAGGTCTTTTTATTTCTATTTGTTGCAGGCCCCTTCTAATTCCACTGAGTTACATGCCTACAATGCTGGAGTCCAGATGGGATGCTGGGGACTGGTAATTTATGCTGCTACTGCTGCTGTTTGTTCAGGTAGGACACTCTGCACAACTGGATGGCAGAATGCACCTCACACATGCACTGCAAGATCAAAATAGCTGTGCTTCAGTTAGCATCCACCTCCTTCTTTGGAGTTGGGGAGAATATTTTTGAAAAGCATTTCACATGGGCAGAAGGGGAGAGGCTCCTTTAAGAATGTTTAAAGAGAAAAATTCTTTCAAATGGAGATGTGGAAACACAAACAGATGAGTTCCATGGCAAAAAGCAGAAAAATATAGCAAAGGAGATTGAAAAGCATTGAGCTACTCATCAGGAACCTAAAATAATGCTTATTAGAAGAGTCAAGCATGTGTAAGAGCATTTGCACAATGACTTTGAAAATCAAAAGTTATAAATATGTATTTCTGAAAGTGTCTTTCATGCTCTCTAAGAACAGATAAACCCACTACAGGCGATTTAGGCTTGGAATACAGCCTCTGGAATGGAGAGCTTTTGCCAAACATAAGTTCTGCCTTTTGCAGCACATCTGCACAGCTCAGTACCCTGGGCACTGCTGCTTTGTGGAGGTGTCAAATTGAAGTTGGGGTGGGCAGCATCTTCCTGAGCACAAACTGAAACGTGGCTATAAACATCCGTTACCTGGTCACCTCATTTAACAACTGCACTTGAGTTCGACTCTCCTCTGTGCTCAGAGTTCACCCACACTGATAAGGTTAACAAACAGGCAGAGATAATCACAGAGTCACAGAATCGTAGGGGTTGGAAAGGGCCTCCAGAGATCTTTGGGTCCAACCCCCTGCCAAAGCAGTTTCCCTAGGACAGGTCACACAGGTCAGCATCCAGATGGGTCTTGAATATCTCCAGAGAAGGAGACTCCACACACCCCTGGGCAGCCTGTCCCAGGGCTCCCTCACCCTCACTGGGAAAAAGTTCTTCCACATATTGGTGCAGAACTTCCTGTGCCCCAACTTGAAGCCATTGCCCCTTGTCCTGTCCCCACAGACCATTGAAAAGAGGCTGGCCATTTCGCCCTGTGTCCCACACTTGAGATATTTATAAACATTGATCAGATCCCCTCTCAGGCTTCTTTTCTCCAGGCTGAACAGTCCCAGCTCACTCAGCCTTTCCTCATAGGGGAGATGTTCCAGGCCCTTAATCATCTCCGTAGCCTCCTCTGGACTCTCTCCAGGAGATCCCTGTCTGTTTTATCCCAGGGAGCCCAGAACTGGACACAATACTCCAGGTGGGGCCTGACCAGGGCAGAGCAAAGGGGGAGGATCACCTCCTTCGACCTGCTGGCCACACTCCTCTTGATTCATCCCAGGATCCCATTGGCTCTCTCAGCCCCCAGGGCACACTGCTGGCTCATAGCCAACCTGTCACCCACCAGGACCCCCATAATGAATGGACTGAGAGGACCATGATATGTTTTGAGTCTCAAAGCACCGAGTTCTGCCTTAGGCTTGCAGCATGGTTCAGACAAATCCCAGAGCAGATTTGTTCCCCAGTCTCTGATGTGGTGATACCTCCTTTTCCCAGGCAGGGCTGAGCCACACAGATAGGACAAACCAAATGTGTGGTGAGCATCCAAGTCCCAAACATCTCATCAAGCTATTGTGGCCACATCAATACCATAAAA
This sequence comes from Porphyrio hochstetteri, assembly GCA_020800305.1. Lineage (NCBI taxonomy): Eukaryota > Metazoa > Chordata > Aves > Gruiformes > Rallidae > Porphyrio > Porphyrio hochstetteri. The sequence goes on from CM036906.1 coordinate 4,923,519, forward strand.
CCTCCCTGAGTATACTGATTTTTACGTTTTATTCTTCAATTTCTCCAGCCTTGTTGCAGAAATACTTGGACAACTATGACCTTAGTATAAAAGTCATTTACATCCTGGGCACGCTGGGTTTCTCTCTTGGCACTGCAGTGATGGCTATGTTCCCCAACGTGTACGTCACCATGATAATGATCAGCACTATGGGAATAGTCTCCATGAGTATCTCCTACTGTCCGTACGCGCTCTTGGGACAATACCATGACATTAAACAGGTAGGTGGAACATTTTGGCTATTTTAATCAAGGCATTTGCATTTCTCTGAAGGTCAGAGTGGCAAAATGGATTTGTTCAATCCCATTATGTGAGGTAATGGCTTTGTTGGGACATGTGCCAAAGTGCAGAGTCATCCTTGATAATAAACAGCAAGAGCTGCTACTTAAATCAGCTGGAATTAGCATCAAGTTGGCTCAGTGGGGGTCATGATTGTTGGACCCTGTGCTGAGGTGTAACAGGATTTGGGTGTAGATGGAGAGCTGAAGTAACAGTTGGAGTATTTACTACATACCTACTTGTTACTACTGTTTCTGACCTGTTAGGTTGTTACTACTTGCGTTCTTCACCATCTTAGGTAGTGAGCTGAGTCTGGAAACGCAGATACAGATTTGGGGAGACGTAAGGCATAAACTGGTCATGCTGGGGATGAGGACAGGTTTGCTTTCCACTTTTTAGTGCTGTTCCATTTGGATTATAAATTGCAGGAGGATTCTAACATGTTTCTGCTTTGAAATTTGGAGGGGATTCCTTTTTGTAACCATAAAAATAGCTTCCACCAATAGTATAATCTGATTTTTGTTTTACAAGACCTAATCCTGGAGCCAGTTCATGCTAGGAGTGCCCCAGTAAGTATCTGCCTCTTGGTGCAAGATGAGGAGGCCGTCAATCAAAGAATCACAGAACTTTAGGAGTTGGAAGGGATCTCCAAAGATCATCTAGTCTAGTCCAACCTCCTTGCCGGAGCAGGATCTCCCAGACTAAATCACACAGGAACACACCCAGGCTGGTTTTGAATGTCTCCAGAGAAGGAGACTCCACAGCCTCTCTGGGCAGCCTGTCCCCGGGCTCTGTCACCCTCACAGTGAAAAAGTTCCTCCTTATATTCGTTCCTCCTTATATTCATTCCTCCTTACATTCACACAGAACCTCCCATGCTCCAGCTTGCACCGGTGGCCCTTGTCCTATCACTGGCCATCACTGAGAAGAGCCTGGCTCCATCCTCCTAACTCTCAGCCTTTACATATTTATAAACATTAATAAGGCCACCCCTCAGCTTCTCTTCTCCAAGCTAAAGAGGCCCAGCTCCCTCAGCCTGTCCTCATAAAGGTGTTCCACTCCCTTAATTGTCTTGGCGGCCCCGTGCTGTGTAAGGAGGCTGTTGCTCTGCTCTGCGTGATGCACAAGGATGGTGTCGAGTTGACCACATGGATGAGCAATTTGAAGATGGGTGATATGAAGCATCTGATGTCATCCATTGTTTTCCCTCACACCATGTTTCTTCTCTTTTTCCCAGTACATTCACCACAGCCCTGGGAACTCAAAGCGAGGATTTGGCATAGACTGCGCTATTCTGTCCTGTCAGGTTTACATCTCCCAGATCCTCGTGGCCTCTGCACTGGGCGGTGTGGTGGATGCGGTCGGCACCGTCAGAGTCATTCCCATGGTGGCTTCAGTGGGATCCTTCCTGGGGTTTTTGACAGCTACCTTCTTGGTGATTTACCCCGAAGTCAATGAAGAGCCAAAGGAAGAACAGAAAGGACTAGGTCCTCCAGAGACAACCGAGGGCAACAGCACGACCGCCGAGAAGCCGACTGTGCTGAAACTCACCCGCAAAGGAGCTTCTGTGTCAGAGCTGCAGAGCGAATCAGCTGTGTGAGGCCCGTCACTTCTTGTTCACCCACATTCCAGGGAGGGCAGGTGCAGGATTAAGAACTGTTTTCTTTTCTTTTTCTTTTTTTTCCTTCTTTTTATTTCCAGGAAAACAAATTAGGATCTTCACTACTTGTAGCTACAATTGCAGAAGAAACAGCAGTTTCGTGCAGAAGTGTAAATGAAACCCTGTAGCCCTTACCATAGGTTTGAGCAGGCAGCTCTGATGCTAATTGCTTCCTCTATGACTTAGAAACATCATTTCGGAACACTTTTTTTAATTAAGAATACATTTAGATTTCAAATAAGTTTTATTAATCTGCATGAGACTCACAGTGTATACAATTAGCAGTTAGAAAAATTAAATTTTCAGCTGTTTTTTCTTTTAAACTAACTGAAAATGGAAGCTGACTTCTAGTCTCTTGCTGTATCTTTTTTTGTCTGAACATTTCAGGTTTCACGGTGTAATCGCTGAATCAAAATGCTTAAGACATCTCGAGCGGTTGTTTTGGGGAGCGTGATGTGATTGGTCTGACAGCTGCAGCGCTCTTAATGTTTAAGTTTTTGACTTTATGTTAGTGCAAATCCTGCAGAATAGTTTTTATTTGCTATTTTCAAGAAGGAAACAAAAGCAATTAACGTGGTTTCTAAAGAAACTGCCGCAAATCCTCTCAGTCATAATGTTCAAGAGCTACTCCTGAGGCTGCTGCTTGTCAGGGGAGTGTGACACTTGAGTAGGTGGAAGGAGCAGCAACTGGGAGAGGTGACCAGCGCTGACAGGTTTTTTTTTAATCACAAGTGCTGAATATTCTGAATGTCCTTGGAATCCGCTGTGACAGTTTGGAGCTGGGTGTTTTGTGTGCCGGTGAATTTGGGGTGGGGGGCTGTATGTGTGTGTGGGGGGATGTTTCTTGGCAATTTAAACCTGATCATCTCTGGATGAAGCTGCTGTGGAGAAAAAAAAGGCATCTCTTGGGGTCAGCTTTATGGGAGGGGGGCCATGTGGATTCTCTTTGGTAGGGAAAGGAAGTTGTTGATTAATTGCACTTTTTAATGAGCCTTTAACCTCCTGGCTGGGAATGCAGCAGCCAAGGTAAAGGCACAGTGTCAGTACAAGAAGGTAAAACCCAAGGCCTACCTCCATCACATTACAGCGTCGTTTGCCTGTAGAAAAATCTGGGTCACAAACAGTTTTTAGGCCTTAAAATTCAGTCCCTGAGCATGTATTGCTGCTCCAGTCCCTGCTCTGGAGGGATCATAAGCTGAAGCTCTTCCAGTGTCGTCAGCGCAATCTCCATGCCCCTTTCCTTGATTCAGGACATAGCTGCAAACTGCAAAGACATTTTTTTTCTCCATGAAGAGCTTGAAAGAGTTGTGCTAATCTGATTTCAGAATAGCCTTTGGGTCGCTCCCAGCATGCCCCAATCCACGGGCAGCCAGAGCTCAGAGATCCAACAGCCTTTTGAAGCAACTTTAGTAACCAAACTTTTGTTTGTCCTCTTAGAAAGCTGTGTTTGTGATGCTATTGACTCATTTTTCTGCATGGACCTCCGGGCTGCTGTCACTCCATGTGCTCAGCAGCCACATCACAGCTTGATGTAAAGATTCCTGCTGCCTCAAACCTCTCATACTACAGTACTTTAAGATGCATGTGTAAATCATGCTGCAATATATAGTCATTCAAACAAAGAGTATATATTTCAAAGTTAAAAAAAAGCAGTTTTTTTAATAAATTACTTGAATTGTCAGTGTATTTAAGAAATGTGTGTTCTGGGATGGGTGAAGTTAACGCACGGTCTTGGTCTTGGCCAGCATTGTTGACAAACTCCTGATGGCATCTATGGGTTTCTTAGCTGAAGGCTCTTGGTCGGTGACAATGTCCTGTGTTATCAAGGGTGACAGTGTTGGTTTTAGGCTGATGAAATCACCAAGCACTAAAGTACATGGAATCCCACAGGACTTGGGGGGTTTTGTCCAAGTGTCTCAAGAAAATCCTTTTTTTTTAATTATTATTTTTTCTCGTTTCTTTTTCCTTCATTTTATTTTTCTTCATAAAGTGAATATTTGGGGGGGGGGGTTTAATTTTGAACACGTACTGTGAAGTGTGTTCAGACAGGGGACTGATACTACTGAAGAATCCGTGACCTTACTGAAGAAATCAGTTGTGAGAAAATACTTTTGACTGAACTTCTGCCGTGAATTTTATCATCTCAATTATATTTAATATATATCCTGGTAGTGCTCATGTGTAACAGAGATGAGTGGTGTACTTCACCCTGTCACTGGCATTCATACACACGGAGTTAGACATTTTAAAGTGGCTTTAATCATTTCTTTCTCAAGCTCCTTGAAGATTCTGCTTTTTGTTAAAAGGAAACCATCAGAGATTCCTTATTTTGATCTCTTCTTTCTGGAAAGATTCTTCTCCAGTTTAATCATCTGCATCTTTTGGCCAGTGCCAGCCTCCCATGCTTTTCCCCATGAGTTTTGTGGATCAGTGTGGTCTCAAATCACCGTTACTCTTCATAAGCCAAGATCTCCAGCAGCTGACCAAGGTCTATCTGCATTGAGGGAAGACAGCTTGAAGCTCCCTCTCGCTTCAGGCTCAGCAGAGGGAGCGTGAAACCACGTGTGGGGTGAGTTCAGACACATTTATTTAGCTCTCTCAGTCAGGGGAAAGGTGAGGAGGGAGAAGGATGGTTTCAATCAAAGGCAGGGCAGGTCCAGTTTTGCCCCAGCCAGCGTTTGGCATAGCCTCATCTCTCAGGATGGGATGCTGAAGGTCTGTATTTGCTGTTGTTTATGGGGCTGTTTCATTACCGCCTGTAACGTGTGAATACGCACGCGGCCTTGTAGCAGGAAGCTCAGTTTCCCTCCCCTGTGAAGCTGAAGGAAATAATTACCCATTGTGAACAAGCTGAAGTGTTTGTAGCGCTGCCAGAAGAATTAACTTGGGGGAGCCCCTGCCAAAGCATCTCCTCCTGTACCTTGGCCAGCTTGTGAAACCGCTGTGCTGGCTTCCCCTGTGCACACCGGTGAGGGCTCCTGAGATCTTCCATAGCAGTGCTTGTTCTTGGCTTTGGAAGAGTTTCCTTTCTGCTTCTGGGAGTCTGTTTTGAGTTTGGGAGAGCTTCTACTTCTTAGGGTAGAGTGGGCAATGATTTCTTTCTTCCTGTGTCACTCACCTTATCTTTTTGATGCAGAGATGGTTTTATTATCATGATTAAGAGGTAAAGTAGTAAGATTCCATGTGTTTATTGCTGAAGTGTGGGAAGAGAGAGTTGAAGGAGCTTTATTCCTGCTGACAACACGCATAATTTATCAGCACTACTGTATAGTCACATTCATCCCACATGCTCCAGCTCTTTGGACCTTTCCTGCAGTTGGCTTAGGCTTTAGTGGTTTCATTCTGCGTTGCTCTACACTGTAAACATACTCTGCTGCAGTCCTTCTGGTGACATGTAACACCTCGGACACGAGACATGGTTAGTGCTTGGATTCTCAACTCCTGGAGTCTCCAGCTCCAGAAGAATTCTAGAAGAATTCCACATGAGCAGAGAAGCTCAAACTTGAACCACTGGGAAAGGCGTAGGGTGGATTTTGTGCCATTGGGTTACTGCAAGAGTCCGGTTGGATCTGCGCCGTTCGCAATCCGAGGCAATTTCAGCCTCCAGAAGCAATAATTTCTTAGGAATGTTTCTCTTCCTGCTGGTTAGATGACTTTCATAGAGATTTATTACCTAAACAGCCTTTTAATAACGTGGATCTGGTCATTTGCTAGCGCTGGCAGAAGGCAGTTATGGAAAGATGAGGGTTGTTCATCGTCGGTTGGGAGGAAGCCAGTAAATCCAACGGGGTTAGTGCTCCTTGAAACACACCGTGTCCTTTCCCCTCTCATGTGGAGCCTTTTTCTAGACTCTGAACCATTCCCAGTGTGCTGGAGTGAAAAGGAGGCAGCTGTGAGTTCAGCCTCCTGGTTTTCTTGACCGTGCCGATGCTGACACACGGACCCCATGATGAAACAGGTTTCCACAGAGGCATGGAAGCAAGGGCTGAGCCTTTCTCTTGCCTCTCCCATCAGATCTGAATTCCCCAGCGCTTGGAATGACAGTGAGCATGAGAATGATAATTGCTGGGTACCTCATTAAAACCTCAGTTCCACTGTTAGAAGCGCATCCGCCCGCCCTCGGTTTGGGGTGAGCTTGGCCTTCTTCCCACACCCCCCACTAAAGGCAGGATGTTCGTGGCAACCAGGGGGTCTTGCAGCTGGGCTGGTTGAGGACATGCTTACAAATAAAGGTGAAGAAAGACACAGCTTGTTCCTGGGAGAGCTCCCTCCGTGTCCAGGTAGGAGGGGAGTTGGGTGGGGGCTTCCTTAGAGGTGCATCACAGGGGTCAGCGGTTGGTTTTTTGGGAGGTGCTCACCTTTTCAGTAGAGAGGTTGTGCGACACTCAGGTTCAGTCCCTGTGAGGAACTGTACTTCAGTCACTGAGAGTTGGGGGTTTTTAGGAGTGTGTGAATGTGTCTTGGTGTGTACATACATTTATATACACTCTGCTCAGGCCAAAATCTCTGTGGGGGTTGTGTGCTCCTCATCAGCCCTACTCACCGTTTCCAACTGAGTTCTTCCAGGTTTCCCTCATCCTAGTCTGATGTGAGATGAGCTCAGCTGTCAATCTGTATCCTATTGAAATGACTAAACTCCTGCATGATACTCCACATGTAGCAGCTTCAGCAGCTGAAGTTCTCTCTTTGTGAAAGAGAAGTTGGGTTTGTTTGCAGCTGTTTTGTCCTCGTTTCCTTTCGCTAGGCCAAATAAATGTAACCAACACCAAATGTTGCACAGGAATGTTGGTGGTGACTGTGTAGAAGAGGAAAAAAAAATAAGAAAAACAAAAACCAAATGTTATTTTTCTTTGCAGAAAACTTTATGGTTACAGAGAGTCCTCTAGCTGTTAATCCTTCCTTAAATGACAAAGCTGAACGTTTGTAAAGTGTGTTGAAAATGGTCATTTTTAAAGAAATGGAGCTACCCAAAGATTTCTGTTTCTCATGTTGCATCTGGAACGAGCCCTTGGCAGAGCTGAGCTGCAGAAGCCCCAATATAAAGGCTCAGCAGCCCCAACAGTTAGGAAATTGTATTAAATAATAACAAGAAGGCTCAATTGCCTGTTTATAACATCACACTAACTGCTCATTAAGGTGCTTTGGGGTTTTTTTTTTCCTCTAATTTAAATTAAAATCACCTCCTGGAACCTGATTTTATTGGGTTACTCAAATCAAACAAACAGCCCTGTGGCTCACCTGTCTCTCAGCTTTAGCTTTACCTTTCCTCTCCTTGGGGAGCAGCGTGGACCGTGATGAGGGTGCCCAGGAGGGACAAAACCCCTCCTAATTAAATTTAAAAATTTAAAAATTAGAATTGAATTTAAACATTAGAAATAGAATTAAAAATAAGAAATTAAAATTTAATAGAAAAATAGAATTTAAAAATTAAAATTGAATTTTAAAATAAAAATTGAAATTTATAAAAATTGAATTAAATTATTAAATTAAAATAGAACCTTTTGATTCCCTTGTGACCTGCCAAAGCTTTAGCAAAGCCCCAGGATGTGGTTTCACTTGATACTCTTGAACACATTTGTGTTTTGAATTCTGAAGCTGAGAGGGAAGCATTTAACCAAACCAACTGTCACTTTATTTAGTCTGCACCGAGTCAATCCCCAGCAATACCCAAATCAGCATAAATTGACCCAAAAACCCCCCAGCCAGACTTTTCTCTCAACAAATTGGCGCTTCCTGATTATTTTTTCTCCTTGTTTTCTTCTGATGTAACATGAACACTAAGCCCTTTTGGTAGCCAAATGACCAGCTTATTTTAAATGCCTCCTGAGAACCCAGAGCTGCGTGTGGTATCTCAGAGCTGGAATTAAAAAAAAAAAAAAGAAAAAAAAGAAAAAAAAAAGAAAAAAAAAGAGAATATTTAGTTCCTTTGTGAACTGGCCATATGACAACTACTTTTTTATCAACTTATTAAGTTGGGGCACTATAATAGCTCTTGCTGAGTTTAGCAATGTTTATAAGCATGTGTTAAACACATAATGTTTAAGTTTTATGAGGAAAAAGGGATAAAGAAAAGTGATGTCACAGATGAATGTTTGAGTGCGTAGATGGCATGGTGTATGTATGGGTTTTATTTCTACACTGTTGAGCTTATTTTCTGTTATAAGGTTAAAAGAAAAAAAGATTTGTTGCATGAGAACTGTTTTACTGTGTTCTGCACTTTCTGTTCTTTTTTTTTGTATAATCTTGATTTTTTTTTTTCCCATTTATGCCTAGAAAAGAAAAAAAATCTCGATTTAGAACTATTCTGCTCCAGGAGACGTTGTGTTCCGATCCCTTGTTCTGAAGTTCCATCTTAATAAACATTTCAGTAAGAGTTGGCGACTGGCAGTCCTGTGGTGTTTGGGGGAACAGGAGCAGAGCTCTGCACGTGGGCAGGGAGAAACCAGATGGGGTTTAATAAAAGCAAGTGTAAAGTCTTGCACCTGGGGAGGAATAACCGTCAGTATCAGTACAGGCTGGGGGATGACCTGCTGGAGAAGAGCTCTGTGGAGAAGGACCTGGGGATCCTGGTTGATGACAGGGTGGCCATGAGCCAGCAGTGTGCCCTGGTGGCTAAGAGGGCCAATGGGATCCTGGGATGCATCAGGAAGAGTGTGGCCAGCAGGTCTAAGGAGGTGATCCTCCCCCTCTACTCTGCCCTGGTCAGGCCCCACCTGGAGTATTGTGTCCAGTTCTGGGCTCCCTGGTATAAAACAGACAGGGATCTCCTGGAGAGAGTCCAGAGAAGGGCTACGAAGATGATTAAGGGCCTGGAACAGCTCCCCTATGAGGAAAGGCTGAGTGAGCTGGGACTGTTCAGCCTGGAGAGAAGGTGGCTGAGAGGGGATCTGATCAATGTTTATAAATATCTCAAGTGTGGGACACAGGGGGAAAGGGCCAGCCTCTTCTCAGTGGTCTGTGGGGACAGGACAAGGGGCAATGGTCTCAAGTTGGAGCACAGCGAGTTCCACACCAATATGTGGAAGAACTTCTACCCAGTGAGGGTGACAGAGCACTGGGACAGGCTGCCCAGGGGGGTGTGGAGTCTCCTTCTCTGGAGATATTCAAGACCCATCTGGATGCCGACCTGTGTGACCTGTCGTAGGGACCCTACTTTGGCAGGGGGGTTGGACCTGATGATCTCTGGAGGCCCCTTCCAACCCCTACAGTTCTGTGGCCTCTCAGTGAGGTACCTGTGGGGCAGCAGCGATACAAGTTCCCTGCTCCAGACCCAACGCTGTTGCTGCTTCTTGTCCCTGATCTTGACAAGACAAATAATAATCACTTGCATCCCAAAGCTTAATTAACAGCTCTAAAAATACTCCTACTGAGTATTGGCTGACAAACACCCAACCAAAGAAGTGCTGCAGTGTGCAAATGCTTGGTAAAGTCACCTGACACTTGGAAGGTTTGGGTGTGAACAAGGAAGAACTGATGGAGGAGCAGACAAGCAATGTGTGTGTCCCTGGTTGCTCTGACCCAGTCCCAGGAGGACATGAGGGGTGTTGGGCTGTCACCTCTAAGCCAGCAAAATCCATCTGTCACGCCATGACCACGATCACTGCTAGGAATGAGGGGCTGGATGTAGGGGCTTCCTTTTGAGTGGTCACCAAGGGTCTCTGGTTCTTGCCAGAGCTAGGGCAGGCTGTTTTCTCTCTAGCAGCTGGTGTAATGCCATGTTTGGGAGTTAGGAGGAGAGTAGTGCTGGTAACACAGGGGTGGTTTAGTTGTTGCTGATCAGTCAAGGACTTTTCAGCTTTTCATGCTGCCCTTAATGAGAAGGTGTCAGAGTGGGGAGAGCTGGGAGGGGACACTGCCTGGACAGGTGACCCAAACTAGCCAAAGAGGGTATTTTGCCAATTACATCATGCTCAGCATAAAGGGGGACTGGTGGGGGGAGTAGGGCGTGGCTCCAGCACACAGTTTTGGGGACGGTCTGGTTTTGGGATGGCTATGAGCTGTACAGCCTGAGTTGTGAGGTTTGGTGAGACACTGCACTGTGCCTCACCAGTTCTGTATGTTTTGCTCTGAAGTCCTGTTACTGGTATCTCTCTCTCTGCTGCCCCAGAAAACTGTCCTCATCCCAGCCCATGAGGTTTGCCTTTGGTTCTGCTTCTACCCTCACCCTTTTGCCCCCACCTCCCCTGCCAAGAGAGCAGCTGGGTGGTGCTCAGCTCCCTGCTGGAGGCAAAACCAGGACCCCATCCCAGCAGGGAGGGTCACATCATCTCTCCTGTGCCAGCACATTGGCCTTTCCCAGTGCTGTGGGATCTCTGTGCAGGAGGAGCTGGGAGAGTTTCAGGAGGAAATGGGATCAGGCTTTATTTTGAAACCAACCCTGAGCTGCTTCCAAAGAAACCAGTTCACATCCATTAACTGCTGGGGCACCATGGGTGGCAAGAGAAGGGCAATCCAGAGGGATCTCCTTATTAGATCACAGGTGCCAACGTGCAGTGGTGAGTTCTTCACTTGTCCTGCTTTCACAGAATCACAGACTGGTCTGGGTTGGAAGGGACCCCAAGGATCATAGAGCTCCAACCCCCCTGCCACAGGCAGGGCCACCAACCTCCAGGCCTGGAGCTACACAAGGTTGCCCAGAGCCCCATCCAAGCTGGTCTTTGGGTGGTGGCAATTTCTTTGACAGGTTTTCTCTGTGGCTTCTCCTGAAGGCACGTGTCTGGAATCAGTGGCAGCAGCTTGGAGAGGTCAGTGTCCATGCAGGGCTGGGTTCAGTGCTCAGCTGCACCCTTTTCTCACTGGACCTGAGGTTCAGCATGTGGAGCCCACCAAAGCTGCTCTATCACTGCCCTCAGCTGGATAGGGAGAGAAGATACAATCGAGATAAGAACAGAGACCCACCCCTCCCCTGTTCCTGGCTTAGCTTTACTCCCCATTTTCATTACCTCCTCCCCATGAGTGGCACAGGGATACAGAATCACAGAATCACAAGGTTGGAAAAGACCTTTAAGATCATCAAGTCCAACCATTCTCATCCTAAACTAAACCATATCCCTAAGTACCTCATCTACCCTTTTTTTGAACACATCCAGGGATGGTGACTCAACCCCCTCCCTGGGCAGCCTGTTCCAGGCCCTGACAACTCTTTCAGTAAAAAATTTTTTCCTAACACCTGATCTGACCCTGCCCTGGTGCAGCTTTGTGCCATTCCCCCTTGTCCTATCTCCTGTCACCTGGCTGAAGAGACCATCACCTACCTCCCTACAACCTCCCTTCAGGTAGTTGTAGGCAGTGATAAGGTCTCCCCTCAGCCTCCTCTTCTCCAGGAGAAACAGCCCCAGCTCCCTCAGCTGCTCCTCATAGGATTTGCCCTCCAGCCCCTTCCCCAGCCTGGTTGCCCTTCTCTGGACTCGCTCCAGGACCTCCATGTCCTTCTTATTGTGAGGAGCCCAGAACTGGACACAGTACTCGAGGTGTGGCCTCACCAATGCTGAGTACAGGGGCACAATCACCTCCCCAGACCTACTGGCCACACTGTTTTTGATACAAGCCAAGATGCCATTGCCATACAGGGAATGGGGGTTGCAGTCAGCTCATCACTTCTCTGCCACTCCTTCCTCCTCAGGGGACAGCTCCTCACACTCTTCCCCTGCTCCAGAGTGGGGTCCCTCCCGTGGCAGACAGTCCTCTATGAACTTGTCCTTCCACAGCTGCAGTTCTTCACGAACTGCCCCAGTGTGGGTCCCTTTCATGGGGTGCAGACCTTCAGGAGCAGACTGCTCCAGCTGGGGCTTCCCACAGGAAAGGTGACATCCTACTTTAGTCATCCACTTGCTCCAGCGTGGGGTCCTCCACTGGATATCTGCTCCACTGTTAACCTCCACAGGCTGTAGGGGGACAGCCTGCCTCCCCATGGTCTTCTCCACAGGCTACAGTCGAATCTGCTATGGCACCTGGAGCATCTCCTCCCCCCCTCCTTCTTCAATGACCTTGGTGTCTGCAGAGTTGCTCCTCTCACATCTCACTCCTCTCTCTGGCTGCAGCTGCTCTTGGTGAGGGTTTGTTTCCCCTTCTGAACTCTGTTACCCCAGAGCTGCTTCCACTGCTGCTGCTGGGCTCAGGTTTGGCTAGTGGTGGGTTGGAGCTGGCTGACACTGGCTCTGCTCACAGAAGCCACCTCTGTAGCACCCCCCTCCCCACTACCAAACCTTGCCACACAAACCAAAACATGAAGGGAGAAGTGGAGACAGAGACCACCATAAATCTGACTTCCAGCTCAGGCTTTGAACTTGCCTTTTCACCAGCACCAAGGGGAGACTGTGGAGCCTTGTGTGGACCAGGGAAGGGGCCTGCTCCAGCTACCTACAGAAGAACAGAGGAGGGCTGTGCAGCTCTTGGCTGGGATGCTGGTCTCCCCAAAGCTGGGATGGGGTTCCTGTGAGGTATGGGGGAAGGGAGCAAGTGTCTGCATGGTGCTTGGTTGCTGGTTGAGGTTTAATGAGGGCAAGAGCCTGCTCCCCATCTCACCCCACTTTGCTCAACAGAGCCCTGGGTGCTCATCCTCACCCCAGGGGCCTCTCCCCACCTGGCAGAACCCAAAGTGAAGTGGGGATTAAGTGGCAGGGACTGTCCTACAGCCCTGTACTAAAAGGGAAGAGACCAAAGGGAGGGGAAGGCAGCAAAGAAACCTGACCCTCCCTGGGCTGGGTCTTGCAGCCCCTCTCTGTCCATGCATCTCCTCCTCCCCTCTCATGTGCCAAGCAAAGGGGAGGACAGGGCAGCCCTCTGCCTCCTTCCCAGTGCTGCAGCAGGATGTGGTTGGGGAAGAGCAGTGGGAAGCAGAACTCTCCCTGGTGCTGTTGTTCCTGGCAGCATGATCCCTGGTTGGAAAGTGCATTGCTTGGCTCAGGAGGCATGGGGTATCTGGTCCTGGGACACTGTGACCCCCAGCCAGGGGAACCTCAGGGTGGGAGCGAGGTGCTGGGGCTGGGCTGACCGGAGCTCAAGGAGTAAAGGGTAAGGACAGAGGTGTCACTCCCTGAGCTACTGTCAGAGTAAACTCAGCAGTGGCTGGGAACAGTATAGCAAGGAGCCTGCCCCAGTGCTGCCCCTTCTTTCCAGTCTGGACTGAGGATAGTACAGCCAGCAAAACCAGTATCTTCCCTGCCCCCCTCCCAGCTCCAAACTGTCCCAGAAGGGTCCATCCCTGCTGTTCTCAGGCTTTGCATCTCTCCCCGCCTGGGGGATGTGGGTGGCATATGGTCCCCACGTCCATCACCAGTCCTCAAATGCTGGAAGGGGAGTTAATGCCACCTGCTGCCAAGGTGTTTACAGAGCAGGACCAAGGGCTGCTTGTCGCTGCCTCTGTGTGGCTGCTGCAGGATCAGGGACACGCTGCCTGGCTGTGCCCACTCCAGCACCAGGCAGAGCTGAGACCTCGTGGGCTCCCAGAGCTCCACTGCTGCCCCTGCCCAGCAGCTCCAGCCTTGCTGTAACCACAGAGCTCAGTGGGGACATGGGATGTGCCTGTGGGCTGTCACTGTCTTCCAGGTGGTGACACCACAAGCACCCACCCTTGAGTGGGTGTCCTGTGGGGTGGGCAGCTCTTCACACCTTGAGAAGGGGCAGGGGACAGCCACCCACCAGGGAGCCAGACCTGGAGGGTCACCATGATGGAAGGAGAGTTGCAACAGGACAGTGGTCCAAATCCTGGGGCCGGGGGGTGGTGGGCCCCAGCTCCCAGCCCCAAGCAGGCAGCATTTACCTCCTTTTCTGGGCCAGGGAGGCTACACTGGTGCAGGATCACCCCTGTCCTGACACCTGTGCCACCCACTGCCGTGATCAGGGGACCTGTGCTGAGGCACCAGGGTAAAGCACCATGGGGGGAGAAGCCAGACACTGGGGGGCAACCCTGCAGCTTCCACCCTACCTCAGACCCCAGATGGCAGCTGAGCCCTTCACAGCTGGGACCCACATCAACGCCACAGGGATACTGACAGCCATTCCATGGGGTGTGCTGCGTCCCTGGGCAGCCACGAGCACAGGGAAGGCAGAGGAAGGGGCTGTTCCCTACCCCACAGCACGGCCCTGTCATGGGGAGATCGCAGCCAGCACAAGACAGCCTGAAGTTCCAGGCAGCTTCTGCCTCCTCCTCCTCTGCTGGGCTATTTCTAGAAGCAAACACTGCCATCCCTTGGTTTGAATCACAGAATCACAGAAAGCCTCAAGCTGGAAGGGATCCATAAGGTGCTATAACCACACACAAGGAGTTACTTCCTATAAGCTTCAGAAGTTTTCTGGACATGTTTGTGTCCACTGTGTGACATTCCTGGATGATGTCTGGGAAGTTAAAGTCACCCATAAGGACCAGAGCAGCTGATCTCTAGAGATATCCCTGAATTCCTTGTAGAATAATTCATTGGTGACATTGTCCTGGCTGGCTGGGAGGTCTCACACCTGGCTGAGTAGATTCCCACAACAACATCTGCTTCACTTGTTTCCCCTTCTATCTAACTGAGGCTCCCAACAGTGTCACCGCCACCTGTAAGCACCATACAACCTCCCTCACATACAGCACAACCACAAGAGAGGTTGTGGAAGCCCCATCCCTAGAAGTGCTTAAGGCCAGGTCAGATGGGGCTTTGGGCAGCATGGTCTAGTGAATCATCTAAGGAATCCAGCGATCATCTAGTTCCACCCCACTGCCACGGGCAGGGACACCCTCCACTAGCCCAGGTCACAGCACCTCACAGCAGAATCACATTTAGGAGGAAAAAACCACAAACAGCCACTTTCTGCTGCCAGAGAAGGGAGTGAGAAGGTGTAAGAAACTCTGCAGACATCAAGGTCAGTGAAGAAGCAGGGGAGGAGGCACTGCAGGCACTGAAGAGAAAGATTCCCCTGCAGCCTGTGGAGAAGACCATGGTGGAGCAGGTTGTTCCCCTGCAGCCCATGAAAGATGATGGGGAGCAGAGAGAGAGGGAGAGAGAAAGAGAGAGACCCACACCAGAGCAGGTTTGCTGGGAGGACTTGTGACTCCATGGGGGACCAGGCTGGAGCAGTCTGGGCCTGAGAGACTGAGAGACATCCTGTGATTCTGTGACTGCACCCCACAGCAGTGACCCACGCTGGGGCAGCTGGGGAAGAGCTGAAGCCCTGTGGGAAAGGACTCATGTTGGAGAAGTTCATGGAGGACTGTCTGCCATGGGAGGGACCCCACACTGGAGCAGGGGAAGGGGGTGAGGAATGCCCCTGCAGCTAAGGAGGAAAACAGCTTGTGAGGAACTGACTGAAACCCCCATCCCCATCCACCCATGACACCTGGGGGTGGGAAAAGGGAGAGAAATAATGAATACAGTTGTGTCCATGAAGAAGAGAGGGGTGGGGGCAGGTGCTTTAAGATCTGTTTTTACTTCTCATTACCCAACTCTGGTTTCACTGGGTGTGCAGTGTAATAAATTAGAGAGTTTTCTTTCCTTTATTCTGTGTTGAGTCTGTTTTGCCCATGACACTAATTGCAGAATGATCTCTCCCTGTCCTTATCTCCACTCCTGAGCCTCTCAGTATCTATTTTCTCCCCTGTCCAGCTGAAAAGGGGAGTGATAGAGACTTGGGGGGCATCTGGCCTCCAGCCAGGATCAAACCACCACAGCTGTGTACTGGAAACTAGGCCTGGCAATCTCTTAGTAGGCATCATGGCCACTTTTTGGAGCTCTGAGGACCCCTAAGGATCTGAGCATCCCTTCCCACCACCATGGTAAGTAACTGAACAACCACTGAAAACCAAACAAAACCCTGCAGCGCTGGTCCTGTGGGCTTCTTTCCACAGCTGCAGCTCTGGACAAAAGCTAGAGCAGTAAGTGAACACATACCTGAGCCTTCTCCTCACACCAGGAGAGACAAACCAACATGCTGCTGTGCTCCTCAAGTCAGTGGTCCTCCTGCTCTTGGGAATGAGTTAGTTTTCTTGAAGGATCTTTGTGTCTCATGGTTGAACTCCTCTCCTATACACTCTTGTTCAACAGCTGGCATTAAAGAAAGTGGTGGATTTAAAAAGGAGATACCTAGTCAGTAAATTATGTTCCTATTTAATAAATTACTTTGTATCTTTAATCAATAAAAGAATTTACCAGCATAAAAATGGGCGTTTTCTAGTTCTGTCATCTGACATTTGCAGACAAGCTGGGCCCAAAGCAGCTGAGAAGGCAAAACCAGGCTTAAAAAGTCTGCTGGGAAGGAGGATCAGTGAAGGCAAATGACAGGCAGGTGGCAGGGTGGTGTAGCTGGGCTCACCTCTGCAGCAAGGGCTTCTGTGTCACTGCACAGAGAAATCTTTTAATACAGTAAATAATTTATTTCACTTACTGCTGCTGGCCAGAGAGCTGCCTGGGGAGGAAATGAGGAACCTGAAAGTTACAGATGAGGGGCTCAAATGAGGACACATTACCAGCAGGAGCTGGTTTTAGAATGGAGAACAGGCAGAGATTAAAAAAACCCCAAACCCAGGCAATTACTGTCCATAATACACAGACAGGACATGAGTCAGTGCTAAAGATCATCATTCTTGGATTGTGCACTGAGTTACACAGGAAGAAGAACAAGGCACAGAGGTCAGAGTATCAATATAGTGTTTAATATACTTGATTTTTTTAAAAACATCTAAAAATGTAAAATTTCAGTTACCATTTTATAATAAAACTTATTGTCAGCACATTGAAAGAGTTAGAAGTACTACCTGGAGTATATTCCCCCAAGTCTGCACATTGATTAGGCCTACACTGGTTTGTGTTTACTAACAAAAGTAGCAGCCCATGTTTTCCTTTCTATTTACAAGACTTTAAATATTGTATTCCACTTTACTCAGCACTGATACACATAAAACTATTCTGCATAGATTTGTTGTTTGAGTTGGAAGGGACCTCAAAGATCATCTAGTTCCAACCCTCCTGCCATGGGCAGGGACACCCTCCACTAGCCCAGGTTGCCCAAAGCACTTACTTGTTGGTAACTGTCACTGATGAAGAGGACAACATACATCACAAAGTGATAAGGGAACACTGATTAGGAGAATCCTCTAGATTGCAGTCCAATGATGCTCGCTTCAGTAATTAAGGAGTAGTCTGATGACTCTGGAGTACTTAAAAATGAAGCAGGTTCTAGACAAAATAACAGCAGTTCCTCCCATTACAGAAATGGCTCCTGAAGGGAGGAGTGGCAGAGGGGTTTTTTGCACAGTAAACCAAAATGTTCCTTCCAAAAGCAGGTAGAATGTATATGGAATTTAAATAAATTAAATGAAAAAAAAAAATCAGTTTCACAAACTGTTACAAATGCCAAGTGCTGTGCGTTGGTTTTAAAGGAAAAAGAAGTTTAAAAAGTAAAAACAGTCCTTCAGAAGATCTAAGTATCTTGTTTCCCCAGCAGGGAGCTTTCAGTGCCATCAGGGAAAGCCTGTCTGTGTCTACATTTTAAATTATACAGCACCATAAATATACATACAGGGGTAATGGACAGTCTTCCCAGCTAAACGTGGCTGCTAGTTCAGAAAGATGCTCAGCATTTACAGTAACTCCATCAAAATCCAACAGAAACACTTAGGGTTTTTTTTCTTTTTAGCAACCATTTCCAGCTCTTGCAGGCTGTAGAAAGGACAGTATTTAATCCTGCTTTTCAGGCAACCCATCCACTGCCCAAAAAATGCTCTCCAGTGGGATTACCAGCCTGGCTTTGGCTCTCTTGATGCAATGTGTAGCACAGCCTATAACCCTGACCTTTCACAACGACAGCCAGTGCCTCTCTGTTCACATTTCAGTACAAGTTGCAAGAGATTCACTCCTATTTCAGTTTGCTACAACAAAACTGGTGTTAAAATAACTCAATAAATAAAGTAAAATAACACTGATGGGTGGTTGAAATATCTGCAGGATGCTGGAGTAAACACAGCCTGAGGTTTGCATTTATTTCCAGCACAGGTAAGAACTATTTGGAAGAGTTTAACTACTCAGCTTTCCAAATGGCAATCTTCCCTTCTTCCTTTCCAGAGCCACTGAGGATGTATCTGTCCTCTGCTGAGCACAGAGCCTTTACTGTATCCGCATGACCAACCAGCTCTTTCTCCACAGTCTTTTTCTCAGCACTGATCACGTATATCTTCCCCTTGCTTTTGCCTTGTGATCTTCCACTACTGCCAATCCACATCTGGAGTGAAAACAAAACCCAAAACCACAATAATTTGCAATACTTTACATTTCAGTCTAGGGGACAGGTGAGTTTTGCAAGCCACCTTGATAGAGCGAGGTTCTCTCTTGCTACAGAGAAAGTGGTGAGGTGCTGGAACAGGCTGCCCAGAGGGGGTGGATGCCCCATCCCTGGAGGTGTTCAAGGCCAGGTTGGATGGGGCTTTGGGCAACCTTGTGTAGATCAGGCCTGGAGGTTGGCGTCCCTGCCTGTGGCAGGGGGGTTGGAACTGTCTGATCCTTGGGGTCCCTTCCAACCCAGACCATTCCATGATTCTGTGCTTCTACACTGTTATAAGGAGACACTGAAAATTTCTTAAATATATATGTATCTGTTGGAGTTCATGATTCCTGATACCCCTCAGCCTCTTCACCTCCTCCCAGAGCTCTGTCACTGAGTAGAGGAGTTCCTCCCCCTGGGCACACCTCCCATGGTGTAAGAGTAGGGCACAGCAGGCAGCCTGGCACAGGGGTGGCTGTGTGTTCCCACCAGAGCCCTGTCTGGGGAGCTGTGTCAGTCGTGGTGGGTGTACAGCTTAGAGAGGCCATGGCTTTCTGCTGAGTGGATACCACCATGTCCTGGTGGAGCTGGCAGAGTTACAGCACTCTTGCTGTACAAACTACCACAGCCTGTTTGCTCATCCTGTGGGCTTCCCTGTGTGTAGGCTTGGCTGCCATGGCTCCTGGCCTCACCCAGGTCTCCTCAGCTGCTCTCCTGTGAGCTGTGGGTTCCTGGTTCTCTCTGCACCCTTGTGCCACCCTAGAGCACTCTGCTGCTGATAGTGCCAGCACTGGAGCTGCTCACCTCAGCAACTTGACTTGGCTTTGGTTCCCAGTGCAGAGGGTAAGAGGGAAAGTGTCACTTCACCACTGTACAAACCACAGCAGCACGCCCATATCTATGTGCAGCTCTGCCATCTGCACTGTGAGATCAGAGAAAAGCCAGGGAAGAAAAGCTAAAACTATCAAGAGAAAGAAGCAGCTGTAATGGACAAAGCCAGGACTCCTTAGGCTGGAGAGAAGGCAGCTAAGGAGGGATCTCATTAAGGTTTAGAAAATCCCCAAAGTGCAGATGAACTGACTGTAGAAGCATTGTTCAACACATCCTGCAATTGGAGAAGTAAGAGAGATGTGTGGAAACCAGTAAGAGTTCAGTTTCACATGGAAGAAAGTACTTCTCTGTACTGGCAGTGGCTGGCAGTGAACTTCTGGAAGCTGCTGCCAACAGAAACTGTGGCACCAGCAAGTTCAACCTGTGATCAGATTCACAGAGACTGGGCCCAAAACTAGAAAATGAAAGACTGAAGTAGAGCTGCACACTTTAGCACCCCTAAATAAGACCCATGGACACTAAGAGAGCTTAAGGGGAATGGACTGAAGATACAGGCCAGGTTCACATGCTCTCCCTAAAACAGCATTGTTATTGCCACTGTTAAGAGGCAGAATCCAGGGTCAGATGCACATGGTCTGGCAGAGAACAGCTGTGGTCTTCACAGAATCCCAAGGTTGGAAAAGACCTTGAAGATCATCAAGTCCAACCGTTCCTGTCCTGTGCTAAACCATATCCCTAAGTACCTCATCTACCCGTCTGTTAAACACATCCAGGGAAGGTGACTCAACCCCCTCCCTGGGCAGCCTGCTCCAGGCCCTCACGCTTTGAGTAAACAATTTTTTCCTAACACCTGATCTGACCCTGCCCTGGTGCAGCTTTGTGCCATTTCCCTTTGTCCCATCTCCTATCACTTCGCTGAAGAGACCATCACCCACCTCTCTACAACCTCCCCTGAGGTAGTTGTAGGCAGTGATAAGGTCTCCCCTCAGCCTCCTCTTCTCCAGGCTAAACAGCCCCAGCTCCCTCAGCTGCTCCTCATAGGATTTGCCCTCCAGCCCTTCCCCAGCCTGGTTGCTCTTCTCTGGACTCGCTCCAGGACCTCAATGTCTTTCTTATGGTGAGGAGCTAATCAGCCTCCAGGCTTCCCCTCAGACAGCAGAGGCTGCCAAGATGTTGGCAAGCTGAAAGATGGCACAGTGAACACTCAGGTTCAGGACACGGATCACAGAGGGGTATTTTCTAGTCATTCCTTTTGTATCAGTGAGTTGGACTACAATGTTAGTTAAGGTGGAGCTGAGTAAGGAATAGGAGGAAAAGGAGAAGGAGAAGAGGAAAAATAGAGTTTAATGTCTTGGGGTTTTCAAATAATGCTCTAACTCTCTTAAAACAGGGCTTAAATAAATCACAGAATCACAGAATTGTAGGGGTTGGAAGGGACCTCAAGAGATCATTGGGTCCAACTCCCCTGCCAAAGCAGGTTCCTACTGAACTCCATCTCTACTTTGGAGGAGGATATCTCAAAAGGTTTTCTCATTTCAGTTCACAAATCTAACCAAATGCTGAATACAGAGAGAGCTTCTCTGTGGAAGGTAATTCAGACAGATAACTCAGAAAGCTGCTTTTCTATTAGATAGATATTAGCTGTTCATCTGCAAATTAACCCCAAACCTGTCCAGGTGGTATCACCACTACCATCGTTTGCTACCATGCAGAAAGAGCAGGTACACAGCCTGAGGCTGATGATGACAGGGACACAGACACTAAGGTATGGAGCTGTTGGCTCCTTTGAATTCAGAATGTGGTAACTAAACAAGAAAAAAGGCACCTAACAAAACAGGGCAGGTAATTGGCATTTATTATCTATTAATCTTCTCCAAAGCTTACACTTAGGAGCCCTGAGATTAAATAACAAGGGACCTGAACTTCCCATTTCTATGGTTCCCTGAAAATGTCAGTGGCTTATAATAGCCACCACATGTTTAATTACTGATGAGGCCTTTGGCTTGATATGTATTTTGGGGTGGAGCTGTAACAGCCAGTTGGGTTCAGCACTCATTAGCTTCTCTGGTTTCAAAGAGGAATCAGCGTTTCAAACTAGCACATAGGGAAGGTAACTAAGGTCAGCCCAAAGAGCTGCCAACAGGCAAAACTTGAGTATACAATCAGAGAATACCTTAGGCTGGGAGGGTCCTTTAGAAGTCACCTAGTCCAACCCCCCTGCAGTAAGCAGGGACATCTGCACTAGATCAGGTTGCTCAGAGCCCCATCAAGCCTGACCCTGAATATCTCCAGGGATGGGGCCTCCACTGCCTCTCTGGGCAACTTGTGCCAGTGATTCACCACCCTCATAGTGAAGAACTTTTTCCCTAGTATCCAACCTAAAATCTCCCCTTGTCCTATTGCTCTATGTCCTTGGGAACAGTTCTTCCCCAGCTTTCTTATAGGCATCTTTCAGGTACTGGAAGGCCACTATAAGTCCCCCTGGAGCCTTCTCTTCTCCAAGCTGAACAAGCCCAACTCTCTCAGCCTGTCTTCATAGCAGAGGTGCTCCAGCCCTTTGATCATTTTTGTGGCTTCCTCTGGAC
Source organism: Porphyrio hochstetteri (assembly GCA_020800305.1). Classification (NCBI taxonomy): domain Eukaryota; kingdom Metazoa; phylum Chordata; class Aves; order Gruiformes; family Rallidae; genus Porphyrio; species Porphyrio hochstetteri. Next base: position 4,945,146 of record CM036906.1, read on the forward strand.
ACACTCCAACAGGTCCATGTCCTTCTTGTGCTGAGGGCTCCAAAGCTGGACACAATATTTCAGGTGAGGTCTCACCAGAGCAGAGGAGCAGAATCCCCTTTCTCCATCTGCTGGCCACACTTCTTTTGATGCAGCCCAGGATGTGGTTGGCCTTCTGGGCTGCAGATGCACATTGGTGGCTCATGGCCAGCTTCTCATCCATGAGTCCCCCCAAGTCCTTTTCCTCAGGGCTGCTTTCCAGCACACCATCTCCTAACCTGTATGGATAATGGGGACTGTTCTGACCCAGGTGCAGGATGCTGCACTTGGCTTTGTTGAACCTCATGAGATTCACCTGGGCCCAGTTCTCCAACCTGTCCAGGTCCCTCTGGATGACATCCCATCCCTCTGGCACATTAGGAAAGTATTCCACAACAGATAAAAAAAAGTCCAAATGTCTCTCACCTGATTTTTAACTCTTATCATGCAAGTGATCTCCGAGCAATCTTGAAGATGAATCTTTTGAGGCACACTTGAAAGTTCTTTGGTGTTCCAAACATACAGGTCACTGCTCCCTGCATAAGAAGCCCACACTTCGTCTCTCTGAAGGACAAAAAGATGTTTAACATGAGGACTGCTGACAAGAAGTATATTGTGAGAAGTAACTATGGCTTGTAATGCTACATAGTCGTGCTTCCTTTAAATTCCATAAACATTTTAATACCTCAGGAAAGAGCTGGAAGCAGAGAAAATAGGAACACACATCCTTCAGGTGATGCTCGATTTTCATCTGCAGCTGAAACTCGTGAGTTGACACTACAAGTATGCAACTTCCAGTACCTTCAGCATCAAAGACAAAGAGTTAGTGACAGAAGTGACCACTTCCTCCATCTCTGTAAACCATTAAAAGGCAAAATAAAATGGTTAATATTTTAATAACAAACATTTTAATAAATAACAACTGTCTTGTGTCTCAATCAAGACAATTACACAATTATTTTTATCTACAGACCTGAGCCTAAGCATTACAAAGTCAACAGGGCTGAATCCTCACCCCACCACAGCAATGGCCACGTTGCCACTGCCCACAGCAGGAGCAGGAATTTCCCAAGGCTCTACCTGCTCTCTGTGAAGGGATGTTTGGATCCAGGCTCATGTGTATGGCAGCACTGAGAATCAGTGCTAAATTCTTGAGCCAGTCACCATTTATGAAACCACTTCAAAATGATGCTTTATTGTAGCACAAAGCTCTACTTTATTCATCTGAACTCCTACAGAGGGGATGACACATTGCTAGGAGTGGCCAAAATGCAGGTCTGGGGATTACTAAATCAGACCAACACTGTTAAATCCAGCTGAAATACCAGACAATTTGAAACTGCTGTTGCCCCTCTAAACTTTAAAAGGACTTTTCAAGGTCTTCCATTCCAATTTACAGGCATTGCCAGGGGAGGCCAGACAAATACAGTGTAGCCAGAAGCCATACCCCCCCAGGAGTGATGCAAGCCAGCCATCTATGTAGTGAAGTGTTCTTGAGGTCTTACCTACAGAAAACTGCTTAAACAGCCTACATGGAGAATGGGGGAAGACATCAGTATAAAGAAGTCTGAGTTTGAGCTTAATGTATTGTTCTAATACAACATTAGATAAAGATGCAATTTTATTTTAAATTTTTTAAATTATTTGAGGACTGAACTTACAGCACCACAGTTGGTCATTATGAAGCTTGATAGAAGTGAGACGTTGGCAGGGCAGCTGAGAGGCACGGTTAACTTTCAGAGTGCTGATGTTCCAAGCAATCACTGTTCCATCTAAGCTGCTTGAGTACGCTTCACTGTTGGTACAGATTAAATAAAACCAGTAGCAATAGTGGTGTGTTCATGTTCAGAGCAGAACACGTGCACCTAAGAGACTTGCTTGCAAAGTAACTGATTTTACAGTAAATAAATCACAGAATCACAGAATAATAAGGTTGGAAAAGACCTTTAAGATCATCAAGTCTAACCATTCACATACGAAACTAAACCATATCCCTAAGTACCTCATCTACCCTTTTTTTGAACACATCCAGGGAAGGTGACTCAACTCCCTCCCTGGGCAGCCTGTTCCAGGCCCTCACAACTCTTTCAGTAAAAAATTTTTTCCTAACATCCAATCTAAACCTGCCCTGGCACAGCTTCATGCCATTCCCCCTTGTCCTATCACCTGTCACCTGGCTGAAGAGACCATCACCTATCTCTCTACAACCTCCCTTCAGGTAGTTGTAGGTGGTGATAAGGTCTCCCCTCAGCCTCCTCTTCTCCAGGCTGAACAGCCCCAGCTCCCTCAGCCACTCCTCATAGGATTTGCCCTCCAGCCCCTTCCCCAGCCTGGTTGCCCTTCTCCGGACTCACTCCAGGACCTCCATGTCCTTCTTGTGGTGAGGAGCCCAGAACTGGACACAGCACTCGAGGTGTGGCCTCACCAATGCCCAGTACAGGGGCACAATCACCTCCCCAGACCTACTGGCCACACTGTTTTTGACACAAGCCAAGATGCCATTGGCCTTCTTGGCCGCCTGAGCACACTGCTGGCTCATATTCAGTCTGCAGTCAACCAACACCCCCAGGTCCTTCTCTGCCTGACAGCTCTCCAGCCAGTCTCCCTCAAGCCTGTAGCGCTGCATGGGGTTGTTCTGTCCCATGTGCAGCACTCTACACTTGGCCTTGTTAAACTTCATCCCAATGTTCTTTATTTCAGAGACTGAGAGACTAAAGCCCAGTAACCAGGGTCAGATTAGATGTTAGGAAAAAATTCTTCACTGAAAGAGTTGTTAGAGTTGAGTCACCATCCCTGGATGTGTTTAAAAAAAGGGTAGATGAGGTACTTAGGGATATGGTTTAGCATAGGACAAGAATGGTTGGACTTGATGATCTCAAAGGTCTTTTCCAACCTTGTGATTCTGTGACTGAGCCAGGCTCTTCTCAGTGATGGCCAGTGATAGGACAAGGGGCAAAGGGTGCAAGCTGGAGGATAGGAGGTTCCATATGAACTTAAGGAAAACCTTTTTCACTGTGAGGGTGATGGAGCCCTGGGACAGGCTGCCCAGAGAGGTTGTGGAGTCTCCTTCTCTGGAGACATTCAAAACCCACCTGGATGTGTTCCTGTGTGATTTAGTCTGGGTGATCCTGCTCTAGCAGGGGGGTTGGACTAGATGATCTTTTGAGGTCCCTTCCAACTCCTAATGCACTGTGATCTGTGATTATTCCCAATAGAAAATGGGCTGAAGCCCACAAGACTCCAAGGCTAGATACTATTGTTATTTTAACAGCAACTAATTAGACTGGTTCAATTGCTGGTTTAACAGCAACTAATTAGACTGATCAAGAAACAAGTGCTTGTAGCAGGTGACTCTCTAAGGGGCACTAAGGCACCCAACTGCCAACCCAACTGGGAGTCATGAGAGGCCTGCTGCCTTCTGAGAGCTAAGGTCCACGACGCTACCGAGAGCACAGACTGCTACCCACTGTTACTCTTTTGTGTGGGCCTGAATGACCCCACAACCTGGGCAGAATCAAGGAAGACTGTAAAACCCTGGGGGTGCAAGTGAAAAATAGTGGTACCCAAGTTACCATTCCCTCTGTTTTACCAGTTGGAGGAAAGGGGGCAGCCAGAAATAGCCTTAAAATGCAAATCAACTCCTGTAGTTGAGGGGAAGGGAAGGGAAAGGAAAGGAAGGAAAAAGGAGTGGCAGGTTTTTGCAGCCAAAGAAAGGAGTAAGAAGATGTAAGAAACTTTGCAGACACCAAGGTCAGGGAGGAGGCACTCCAGGTGCAGGAGAAGAGATTCCCCAGCAGCCCTTGGAGAAGACCACGGTGTAGCAGGTTGTCCCCCTGTAGTCCATGGAAGATGATGGGGAGCAGAGATTCCCTGCAGCCCATAGAGGACCCCATGCCAGAGCAGGTGTAGACACCTCAAGGAGGCTGTGACCTGGTGGAAAGACTGTGTATGAGGAAGATCCTGGCAGGACCTGCAGCTCATGAAGAGAGGAGCCTACACTGGAGCAGGTTTGCTGGGGGGACACTTGTGACTCCGTGGGGAACCCATGCTGGAGCAGTTCATGAAGAACTGCAACTGTGGGAAGGACTCATGTTGGAGATGTTCACAGAGGACATTCTCTCCAGGGATCCCACACTGAAGAGGGGAAGGCACCTGAAGGGACAGATCTCACAGGTCGGCATCCAGACAGGTCTTGAATATCTCCAGAGAAGGAGACTCCACACCCCCCGGGCAGCCTGTCCCAGGGCTCTGTCACCCTCACTGTGAAAATGTTCTTTCCCCATATTGGTGCAGAACTTCCTGTGCTCCAACCTGCAGCCATTGCCCCTTGTCCTGTCCCCACAGAACACTGAAAAGAAGCTGGTCATTTCCCCCTGTGTCCCAGAGTTTGTTAAGTTTTTGTTGAGTTTAGACAAAAATAACTCAAAATTTGTTTTTCTTTACTACTGCACCTGAGAAAATAGTATTTTTTATACTATTTTTTTTTACATCTGTTGTCTTCTGAAAACCTTTTTCCAGAAGAATCCAACAATACCTAAGCAAGTTCTCCCTGAAACCCAGTTACCACTGCTGATCTACTGCCAGAGCTACATCTCATGTTTGCTCTGGCCTGGAAGTTGCTGCTCCCATGGAAAGGTGACAGGTGAAGGCCTCCAGCTAACACTCTTCCCCATGCTACCAAAAGATCAAAGCATTTTGCTGGAACAACATATTAAATGTATTACTTCTGTTATGAACAGGCAGAAAAAATCCAGAAGCATGCTGTAAACATCTAGTCAATGATGTGCTCAAAGCAAAAGATGAAGTGTTCCTTAAAATGCATCTGTATTGATTCATCATTGGATGCTGCCAATTCCTGACTGCTCTCATCATTGTCCAAAAAAGCATTCCTTTATCTTCTTTGTTCCAAAGTACATAATGTGCCTTCCTTAAAAAGGAAACTCTCAGTTTAACATATACAATATAGGACCACAAAAATGGGCTAAATAAAGTCTTGTGTTAGCAGCATGAGCACCCCCTCCAATTTAAAACAATAAATTATTCCCAACATCTGGGAAAATCAGTCACTGGTTTCCTACATGGGCTCCTTTTCCTTGGCCACAAGTTAACTTTTTGCCTTTGTTTCAGTGAAATTATCAAAGCACAATACTGTATCCTTTGGATCTCTAACTAGGCCTCTGCTCACTGCAGGCCAAATCCTCTAGGCTGGTAAATATTTTTTTAGCTACATAAAATGGCTTTTTATTTAACCCCAGGAATATTCTCCATATGTCTATGATTCTTCCAGTGGTACAGATGTCCTTCACATTTGTATATTTATTTTAAAGAAGAAAAATATTCATTAAACATACCTGGGTGTTCCATTCTTCTTGTCCACAATGATATCTGTAACATCAGAACGATGATCATTTAGCTGCTTATTACAAGACATACTGTGGGTGTTGATTATATAAATAATGGAGTCTTGAGAACCAATCCACACTTGACTCTGTTCTACCATGATCATACAAGTCTGGGGGAGAAAAGCAGGATTAAGTAAGATCTAGAAGAAAAATCACTCTTTAATGGAACATGGAAAAAAGCTGTATTAAGATGCTAAAGTTTTCTTGTGATTACAGTAAGAAATCAAAGACACTCCAGTATTTCAGCTATAAATAATGAGAGGACAAACCTCTCAGCTTACTTTATCCTTCATTAAATAAGATTAAGACTGTATCTTGGTAACTGACTCAAAGCTATGTTTCCTGGCCCAAACAAAGCTGAAGTTAAAAAGAGCATCAGAGGAAACCACAGAAGTTAGGGTATTTCTCTCTTCTAGACTGGAAACCATCCCAACCATCTGATATAAACATACTTCTTACTTCAGCTAGAAGTGGTGTCTAAGAAAATTTTGCCTTCTCCTCTACTGTCTCCAAAACGTCTTTTTCTAATTTAGAAGCTCTGTAGTTCTCTCCCTCCTGAGTCCCAACAGTTCCAAACTTTCCTCCTCTTTCACAGAATCACAGAATAATAAGGTTGGAAAAGACCTTTAAGATCATCAAGTCCAACCATTCACATACTAAACTAAACCATATCCCTAAGTACCTCATCTACCCTTTTTTTGAACACATCCAGGGAAGGTGACTCGACCCCCTCCCTGAGCAGCCTGTTCCAGGCCCTCACAACTCTTTCAGTAAAAAATTTTTTCCTAACATCCAATCTAAACCTGCCCTGGCACAGCTTCCTGCCATTCCCCCTTGTCCTATCACCTGTCACCTGACTGAAAAGACCATCACCTATCTCTCTATAACCTCCCTTCAGGTAGTTGTAGGTGGTGATAAGGTCTCCCCTCAGCCTCCTCTTCTCCAGGCTAAACACCCCCAGCTCCCTCAGCTGCTCCTCAGAGGATCTGCCCTCCAGCCCCTTCACCAGCCTGGTTGCCCTTCTCTGGACTCGCTCCAGGACCTCCATGTCCTTCTTGTGGTGAGGAGCCCAGAACTGGACACAGTACTCGAGGTGTGGCCTCACCAATGCCGAGTACAGGGGCACAATCACCTCCCTAGACCTACTGGCCACACTGTTTCCTTTCTCTTTTTTAGAACAGGACAGCATCCAACTCTTCTCCTAGATTTATCTTCCCTCCACCCAGCTCCTCAGGAGCAGCTTTACTTCTCTCTGACTCTCTCCTACACCCATCCAACAGTGATGTTTCTCAGCTTTCATACAAATAACCCTAGCCAGTCCCTTTTCCTGTGTGTTCATCTACTGCATGTTTTCCACTCAGTCTGTAGCTCTGAATAAAAGCTTCCCCTTTCATTCAGGGAGGTGTGGTTTTTTTCACGTGGTCTTTCACAATCAACCCTCTTTAATTTGCTGGTTGAGTCCTCTTCTTTTAGAGCACGACCACTACATCAATATCAGCCACCTGGCTTCCTTACACCTCTCCCCAGTTTCCAGTTCTTCAGCACAGGTGATTTTTCAGCTATTCTTAGGGATTTCCTTCTCATTTTCTCTTTAATTGATTTTCATACTCTTTCTCCTCGACCATTTAAAACCTGCCTTCCTGCCCCAAAAACCCAGGCCACTGGACCCACAGACCCTCCAAATATCACTTCTCACCAGTTGACTTGATTCATTATGAACCAATTTTCTCTAGAATTCTCCCTTTTTCTCTAAAATCTACATTCCTCCAAGTTACTGAAGCCCAAACAACTCAAGTGTTTTTCTACAACTCTTAAGGAACGACAGCGATTCAGGTTCATAGAGGCTACAGCAAGAAAAGCACCAAGCTGATGTAGCAACTGTAAGGTGTGTCAGTCTTTACCAGTTTAGAGTGGCCCATTTTGAAACAGTGTTGTTGAATAGACCAGGTAGATGCATCAAAGACCACCACTTTCCCCTCATTTAAAGCACACCATAGTTTCGGATGAGCATTGCCGGGTCTTTCCGAAGGGTCAAGATGCCCTAGAAATAAAGCAGAAAAGATGAGAGAGGTAAAAGAAGATAAATGACTTTTGGAGACACATGGGGAAACCATTATTCTATAGAATATAATATAAAGCAGAGTAGCTTTCTAACAAAACACATCTGTGTTCTGGAACTTACATCACAAGCTAATGAGCGACACGGTTTTCACAATGAATTTGTGCTCATTCTCATCTATTTCACAGAATCACAGAATCACAGAATAATAAGGTTGGAAAAGACCTTTAAGATCATCAAGTCCAACCATTCGCATCCTAAACTAAACCATATCCCTAAGTACTTCATCCACCCTTTTTTTGAACACATCCAGGGAAGGTGACTCAACTCCCTCCCTGGGCAGCCTGTTCCAGGCCCTCACAACTCTTTCAGTAAAAAATTTTTTCCTAACATCCAATCTAAACCTGCCCTGGCACAGCTTCATGCCATTCCCCCTTGTCCTATCACCTGTCACCTGGCTGAAAAGACCATCACCTATCTCTCTATAACCTCCCTTCAGGTAATTGTAGGTGGTGATAAGGTCTCCCCTCAACCTCCTCTTCTCCAGGCTAAACAGCCCCAGCTCCCTCAGCCGCTCCTCAGAAGATTTGCCCTCCAGCCCCTTCCCCAGCCTGGTTGCCCTTCTCTGGACTCGCTCCAGGACCTCCATGTCCTTCTTGTGGTGAGGAGCCCAGAACTGGACACAGCACTCGAGGTGTGGCCTCACCAATGCCCAGTACAGGGGCACAATCACCTCCCCAGACCTACTGGCCACACTGTTTGTGATACAAGCCAAGATGCCATTGGCCTTCTTGGCTGCCTGAGCACACTGCTGGCTCATATTCAGTCTGCAGTCAACCAACACCCCCAGGTCCTTCTCTGCCTGACAGCTCTCCAGCCAGTCTCCCTCAAGCCTGTAGCGCTGCATGGGGTTATTATGTCCCATGTGCAGCACTCTACACTTGGCCTTGTTAAACTTCATCCCATTGGGCTCAGCCCATCGGTCCAGTCTGTTCAGATCCCTCTGAAGAGCCTCCCTACCCTCAGGCAGATCAACACTTCCTCCTAGTTTAGTGTCATCTGCAAACTTAGTGAGGGAGCATTCAATCCCTTCATCGAGATCATTGACAAAGATGTTCAACAAGACTGGACCCAGGACTGAGCCCTGGGGGACGCCACTCGTGACCGGCCTCCAGCTGGATTTTGTTCCATTCACCACCACCCTTTGGGCTCGGCCATCCAGCCAGTTTTTAACCCAGCTGAGGGTCCACCTGTCCAGGCCAGTGGCAGCCAGTTTCTCAGTCAGAATGCTGTGAGAAACTGTGTCAAAGGCTTTACCAAAGTCCAGGTAGATCACATCCACAGCCTTACCCTCGTCCATTAAGCGGGTCACCTTGTCATAGAAGGTGATCAGGTTAGTTTGACAGGATCTACCTTTTGTAAACCCATGTTGACTAGGCCTGATCCCCTGGCCATCGTGCATGTGCTGCATGATAGCTCCCAAGATGACCCTCTCCATGATCTTCCCTGGGACTGAGGTCAGACTGACAGGCCTGGAGTTCCCTGGATCCTCCTTCCGACCCATCTTGGGTGTAACATCTGCCAGCCTCCAGTCGACTGGAACTTCCCCAGTCTGCCAGAATTGCTGATAGATGATGGAAAGGGGTTTGGCAAGCACATCTGACAGCTCCCTCAGTACCCTTGGGTGAATCCCATCTGGCCCCATTGACTTGTGGGTATCTAACTGGCCAAGTAGGTTGCTAATCATTTCCTCCTGAACCATGGGAACTTTGTTATTCTTCCCCTCACTGTCAGCCAGTTCCGGAGGATGAGTACTCACAGAATATCCTTCTTTACTGTTAAAGACTGAGGCAAAGAAGGAATTAAGGACCTCAGCCTTGTCCTCATCCCTTGTCACTAATGTGCCATCAGCATCCAATAAGGGCTGGAGATTCTCCTTGACCCTCCTTTTACTATTAATATACCTATAGAAGGACTTTTTATTATCTTTTACAGAACTGCCCAGCCTGAGTTCCAGATCAGCTTTGGCCCTTCTGACTTTCTCCCTACATGATCTCACTAATTTCCTATAATCATCCCAAGACACCTGCCCCTTCTTCCAAAGCTCATATTTTTCCTTCTTTTCCCATATATCAGCCTGAATCTCTACTCAGCCAGGCTGGCTTCCTAGCTCGCCAGGCTGGCTTCCTATTTCTTGATGATTTAATCTTACACTTCAAAGTTACTCAGAGCAGAGACAACCTTTTTCATGGATGACTATGTACCTCACTAACTGGGAGGCTTTTAAGGTTTATGAAATACAACTAATAAATCCAGTCCTTCTATCTCTTCCATCAGAGCTCCACTTAAAAGCTTCACACAACTAAGAAAGAAGAACTGAACCCACCACCACCCACACAGAGTCGCTTCTACCCACTAACTTTCCCCTTTTGTCTCAAATTGCCCAAACACTAGGAATTACAGATGAACTCACATCACAAACTAGTGAGGTTATGATATTAAGAGTTATGAACTTGTTATCAACTTCTAGAACACATCTGCTACCTAAATTCATGCCCATTGCACACAGTCCTTTACATTTCTTTTTTTTCCTCTTTTTTAGTTTGTCTTCCTTCAATGCTTTTTGAATTGGTCAGATATAAATGTGCCAAGTATCACAGAAAACCTCACAGGGAAACTGATAATGGTTTTGGCAGGAATGGTCTTAAATTGCATGCAATGGGTAGAAGGTTATATCACTATACAAAGAGAGTCACTGGACACATAGAGCTGTTGGAGCGAGTCCAGAGGAGGCCACGAAGATGATCAAGGGGCTGGAGCACCTCTCCTGTGAAGACAGGCTGTGAGAGTTGGGCTTGTTCAGCCTGGAGAAGAGAAGGCTCCGGGGGGACCTAACTGAGGCCTACCAATATTTAAAGTGGTTCCACAGGAAAGTGGGAGAGGGACTGTTCACCAGGGAGTGCAGTGACAGGACAAAGGACAATGGCTTCAAGCTGACAGAGGACAGGGTTAGATTAGACTTTAGGAAGAAATTCTTTACTGTGAGGATGGTGAGGCACTGGCACAGGTTGCCCAGAGAGGCTGTGGAAGCCCCATCCCTGGAAGCGTTTAACACCAGGTTGGGTGGGGCTTTGGGCAACCTGGTCTAGTGAGAGTGTCCCTGCCCATAGCAGGGGGTTGGAACTAGAGGATCTTTGAGGTCCCTTCGAACCCAAAGCATTCTATATAGGTCTGTCTGGGATTTCAGGAGGTGGTAACTACTCCCTGCACTGTGGTTCAACCAAATACCCCTATATGACTCTACTGAAAAATAAGGGTGAGGGGGGGAAGAATATTGATCAACAACAGAGCATCATTCATCCACCCTGCTCAATAAATGATGCAGAGCCTTAATGAGGAATTGGCACATTAACATGTAATTGAAGTCTATTATAAAGCACACAGGAAGACAAATTAAGACTGTGAAAGCTATGCCTTGGAGGACCTCAATATGCAATGTTACTGTTCTTTTTTAATGATTTTCTGGTTTAGTATTCAACACACAACCAAAGCACGTCAGACTATGAGAAAGATCAGGCAGGCATAATACCAGGTGTTAGGAGATAACATGCTTTATAGGCTAATTAAAGCTGGGCTAACATAAAGAAAGCAATACATCATCTTACCTGGCGTATAGAGCAAGACATCTATTGCCCGTGGAAATGTCTCACCAGCTGAGGGGTTGATCTTGTGCTTTAATGTCTCTGAGGTTGTTTTGGGGACCATCATAGGCACTAAAATAAATTTTTAAAAAGGTCATGAAGCCCACACTTAGGCCTGAAATAGATCTGCAATTCTTCTAACAGTTCTATATCGTTTATTTCCATTTCTCACTTTTCTTTCCCTCTAGTCTTAGCTGACTAGGAGGGCCCAGATTCCATCTGTATGAATCCTGGTAGCAGAAGCACACATCCAACAGCCAAGTTGTCTGAACAACCAAAACAAGAACACATCATCCAACATGCAGGCATACATACCAACTAAGGTTCTGATGAACAGAAGCAAAACCAACCCCAAAACCTAAGCCTTTTATTAATCCTACTTCATAAACTGTATCTGTGAAATGCAGACTAGCATCTTGTTCTATTTCTGAAGATAATCAGTTTGAAAACCAGAATATAAACAGAAAGAGCTGAGACAGCCAAGGCAACAACAGCAGGCTTTGTAGCATTGCAATATGACTGACCTTCATTTCTCATCCTGTCAAAATAAGACAGTTTAGAGGCTGCATATATGGTTTTGGAGGACTGCAGGGCACCAACCACAGCATCCATCAGGAGAACATTTGTCAGTGCTTGCTGAATATACTGAGGATCCTAAAGACAGAAGTCTTACTGTAGTTTATCTCTTGCTCATTATTCTTACAAGTCTCCATGTTTAACAATCACAACGCACGTCACGCTTCGCACAAGCACTAGCCACTTGCTGCCCTGCAGCATAATTCATCCTACTTGCAGTCCAACCCCACTCCCACATCATAGTCCACTCCCAAGCAAGGCCACAGAGCAGGGCACCAGCATTAATTCATTACACTGAGAGAAATATTTTCAATCTGGCACAATCTTGATACAGGATGTACAAACGAAACCATATGAATGCTACTGATGGAAAACATGCAGCAGACACAGGACAGATACCCATGTTCAGGCTGGATCTTTGTGGAAGAGGACTCATTTTGCTTCATCTTGGCTAAAATGATTCAAATCCTTGCTGAACCACAGAATCACAGAATCACAGACTGGTCTGGGTTGGAAGGGACCCCAAGGAACAGACAGTCCCAACCCCCTTGCCACAGGCAGGGACACCAAACTCCAGGCCTGGATCTATACAGGGCTGACCAGGGCCCCATCCAACCTGGCTTTGAACATATCTACCACCACCTCTCTGGGCAGCCTGTTCCAGTCCCTCACCACTCTCTCTGTAAAGAACCTCCCCCTGATATCTAATCTAAACCTTCCTTCCTTTAGCTTCAATCCATTCCCCCTTGTCCTGCCATTTTCTACCCTTTTAAAAAGTTGATTCTCCTGCTGTTCCTCTGCTCCCTTCATGTACTGGAAGGCTGCAATGAGGTCCCCCCGCAGCCTTCTCTTCTCCAGACTGAACAAGCCCAGCTCCCTCAGCCTCTCTTCGTAGGGCAGGTGCTCCAGCCCTCTCATCATCTCCGTGGCTCCTCTGAACCCTCTCCAACAGTTCCACATCTTTCTTGTATTGGGGGCCCCAGCTCTGGACACAGGGCTCCAGCCGGGGCCTCACGAGGGCAGAGCAGAGAGGGACAATCCCCTCCCTGTCCCTGCTGGCCACCCCTCTTCTGATGGAGCCCAGGATACCATTGGCCTTCTGAGCTGCAAGAGCACATTGCTGGCTCATGTTAAGTTGGGGCGGGGGGGGGTGGTGGGCCGGGAGCAGAAAAGAAGATTACTTAGCTATTGTTTGCTGAAACCTAGAAATTCTAAGATTGATGCATGAATTAATTAGAACAGAGACAGAACTCACATACTTCATACTTAATTGGTTAGAAATTCCCATGCTTGTACCTTGTGATCATCTGCCATTTTCTTTCCAGCCCACATTTCTTTCACTATCAGGTACCAGAGATCACACTCAGTTTTAAGGTTAGCTTCAAAGGCTTCTTTTTTAGATAATGTTTTAATCCTCAGAGTAGGTATTCTCAAGAGAAGGAAAGCTACAGTTGTGCTCTTAACATCCTGGAAATGTAGGGAAACAAAGGAAGTTAGGAAGATACAGTATGCAGTCACAGATAAGGTACAGCACTCATCCTATAGGGCAACTTTCTCTATAATTACTGCTAATTATTTCAATTGTCCTTACACCATTAAGCAGAAATTGTGAATGTCAAACAGCATCATACAGACTTGGCTACACAGAGGGTACAAGCCAGTTCACTGACACCACAGTCAAGTAAGAACACTTAATGCTCACGTTAGTGAACTTCTCTAGCTCTGTATGCCATGTGCTGTGCTTTGTGCCTCTCTGTGTCTAGAGGTTACAACGTCTAGATGTTTATTCAGTAACATCCTAGCACCTAGCAAACTCTACTACACCAGCTCTGAAATTCTTGGTCCAAAGACCCAGAACTTTATCTAATCGTTCATAACGTACTGTCTGCAGAGGTGATTCCTACACCCCTTAATGAAACTCTAAGTTGAGAGGCAGATCTCATAGCAGAATGGCATATTCCCTATATCCAGAAGCATGCAAGAGAACAGGAAGTTACTTGAGGCTCACCTCTATATCCCTGAAAGCAGCAATCTGTACATAGCCAGGATGTCCTCCTTCAGTCAACAGGAACAAGCGCTTTTGAGTCAGAGCTATTTTTCCTACACCATAGTTTGTTTTAACTGAGCAGGATAACTTGTAGACACATTCATTTTTATCTAGATGCTCTATTACTGCTGGTGGCAGATTCACCTCTTGAGCTTCTGCTTCAGTTTCTTTCCAGTAGTTGTAGAAATCCCTGAACGTTTCAGGATCGATTTGTTTCTGATGTCCTAAAGATTTTTAAAAACTTGCTCACTGTGAGGAATCATTACATGTTTACACAGAAAGACAGATTGAAAAGATACTAACTTTCAAATTATGCCCCTAACAGCATAATGGGTGAGGTGCAAAAGCTGAAAAAAATAGGGCTGGAAAACAGTTAAGAGTCAAAATTCTTCTCTTGTGGTAGTAAAATTCACAGAATCACAGAATTAGAAGATTGGAAAAGTCCTTTAAGATCATGAAGTCCAACTGTTCCTGTCCTATGCTAAACCATATCCCTAAGTACCTCATCTACCCTTTTTTTAAACACATCCAGGGATGGTGAAATTCCTTGTGGATGGTCATCACAGCAAAAGTAGAGGTTCTATTTATATTTGAGAGAATTTCCTTCTCTCCTGAATAAGATCTGGATCTCATGATTGGTTGCTGAAAGCAGAGTTCAAGAGTGCTTTTATAAACAACTACTCAGCTCTCTTTCTGTGCCTATTTACTCTGCTAAGATACGTTTGAGGCCATGAAGGATTAAACATTGATCAAAATAGCAAGATTACAGCAAGACTTTCTGAAGCCAGAGGTAGCAAACATCCTGCAAGACTTTCTGTGTGTTTGAGTAACATGTTTTTAGAGGAATTAATGAATTAGAATACCTATTGCAGAGGTCTTTAACTGTTTTAACTTTAGCTTTTATGCCAGGTTGGTAAGTAGGTGATATAGTAGCAGTTGATAGAATGAAGAACTGGAAAATCATGATGAAAAGTATTCAGTTCAGTTGGGAAGTACAAATCCTTTCCTGTTGGCTGACTGGATTTTTGGCATGAATTTAAAAAGGCAACACTGGCACTACCTCTCTGTAGAGCAGGGTGGCAGGCAGGATGCCAGATGCATGGAACTTATGTTCTAGGCTATCTGCAGAGGATCTGCTATCTTCTCTTGAGAAGAGGAGGCTGAGGGGAGACCTTATCACTGCCTGCAACTACCTGAAAGGAGGTTATAGAGAGGTGCGAGATGGCCTCTTCAGCCAGGTGACAGGTGATAGGACAAGGGGAAATGGCACAAAGCTGCACCAGGGCAGGGTCAGATTGGATGTTAGGAAAAAATTCTTCACTGAAAGAGTTGTGAGGGCCTGGAACAGGCTGCCCAGGGAGGGGGTTGAGTCACCATCCCTGGGTGTGTTTAAAAATGGATAGATGAGGCACTTAGGGATATGGTTTAGCACAGGACAGGAACGGTTGGACTTGATGATCTTAAAGGTCTTTTCCAACCTTGTGATTTTGTGATTCTGTGAGATTCTGTAATTATCCTAATTAAGCAAAATCGTCTATGAAGCTCACATATTGTCACTTTTTAGAGGCTCCAAAAAAGTGAAACAATAATAAAAAACAACTGGAGACAAAATTTTTACTTTGGTTCATATGAAAAATGGTTTGAAATTGTCACTGTGCCAATGTAGGTGGGGACTGAAACCATTTCTACTCACCGACTGTCAGGGCATCAAACAACCGATGTATAGTGTCTAGATCTTTGACAATCCCAGACTCCTGGATTCTCTTCACAAAATCATCCAGTTGCATGTGAGTTTTTGGCAATTCAAAATTTTTTACCCGATCATCTATTTTCATAACTTCCCTTTGTTTCTCCATCACTCGACTTATTAGCTTCTTCAGCTCAGGTTTGCGGTCTGCTTGAGAACGCTCAGCAGGAGACATGGTTTCCACTATTTTTCTTACAAGATCAGTAGGGAAAATTCTTAAGTCTGTTTTATCTAGGTTCTGAAAGTCAGAAAGTGCATTCAGTAGTTTCCCTTGCATCAAACTAATAAGTCCCCGGAGGTAGAAGTACCTTGCCAGCAATGCTGAGTTATCTGGAGGTAAGGTATTTATAGCTTTGCTAAGGTGGTTGAAGAAGTCTGTATAGTAGGAGTGAACACACTGGAACATCAGAGGGAAGTGAATTTCTGGGAGTTTGAACATACTGACTGATTTGGAGGGCATTTTCACAGCTAGAAAAACAAACAAACCAACAATACATTCATTAGTGTAAACAGGGAGTTAAAATGTATCTTTACAACTAGCAATACTAGAAAAAAAATATCAAATCCACATCACAAGAAGCAGCAATTATACTGCATGAAATTCAAGTACCATTACCCTTTTGCTAGAGACACCAATATGTTTCTATGTCCATCCCCTTTTAATCAGCATGTTCCCTAATCTGATAATATCAATTCTGGGAAAGAAAAAGGAAAAAAAAAAAGAAAAAAAAAGAAAAAAACCCCACAATGCTGTTTCTACAGTCTTTATTAAACAGGGATAACCCTAAAAGCCTAAGCCTAAATTTAAAGGTATTGGAGAATAACTTACAGGGTAAGGACTGTGCGTGGTTTTGGGCACCACAGTACAAGAGGGACACAAAACTATTGGAGAGTGTCCAGAGAAGGGCAGTGAGGATGGGGAAGGGTCTGGAGGGGAAGTCTTATGAAGAGAGGCTGAAGTCCCTTGGTTTGTACAGCCTGGAGAACAGGAGGCTGAGGGAAGACCTCACCGTGTCTGTGGCTTCCTGACGAGGGGAAGCAAAGGGGCAGGAGCCAATGATAGACCCGAGGGAACAATAAGAAGCTGAGACAAGGGAGGTTGTTTAGGTTGGATGTTATGAAGAGGTTCTGTACTGAGAGGGGGGTTGGGCACTGGCACAGGCTCCCCAGGGAAGTGGTCACAGCACTGAGTTTGACTGATCTCAGAAGCGTCTGGACAATGCCCTCAGTCTCATGCTCTGACTTGTCTGGCCCTGTGTGGATCCAGGAGTTGGCCTTGATGATCCTTATGGGTCCCTTCCAACTCACGGATTCTAGGGTTCTATGACTGAACATGGTTACTGGTTCAGGAAGCGATTCTCCACTATCCCTATTGTGACCAATCAGTTTTTTGTAGTACAGTAAAACTTAAGAGAGGCTCCCAACTGATTTTACATGCAAGAGGAAACACAGACAGGCCCCAGCTCAAAACGACTCTGCTCACCATTCCCTTCCAGCATCTGACACTGTTTCTGTGAAAATTATTCAGTGATATCACCCAGAAAGACAACAGAACAGACACTGTATTTTTTCAACACATTCTCCCCTTACCAATGCCTGTTTCTGTTCTTCGAAGTGAGGAATTTCTAGCAGGGGACTCTGGCAGCTTGATGTCTTGGAGATTAGGCATGCTGATTACCATCCGCTTACTGATCATGTACCGTGGATTAAATCGTTTATAAGCCATTTTCTCCATGGTCAGTCTTCTCGGGGTATGAAACATGGAGTTTAACCTGAGAAAAATAAAACCAATATAGAAGTAGTTTTAAAATTCAGTATATGTACACACTAAATTACTACTTGATTATTTTTTTTTATAAAAGTATTACATTACAAATACAGTATCAATTTACAATCTCAACAGCCATGGCTGGAGATGTTCTTATCAATCTTTTCACAGAATTACAAGGTTGGAAAAGACCTTTAAGATCAAGTCCAACTGTTCCTGTCCTATGCTAAACCATATCCCTAAGTACCTCATCTACCCTTTTTTTAAACACAGGTTTTACAGTAATCTTAAGAAAATGGCCTATCAATTATTCATAATCTTATTTATAGATGATCTGATCTCACACCAATAGAGTCAAAAGGACTACCACTGATATCAAGAGAATATTCAAAATCATGGAATCAGAAAAATTTTTTACTGAAAGAGTTGTCAGGGCCTGGAACAGGCTGCCCAGGGAGGTGATTGAGTCACCATCCCTGGATGTGTTTAAAAAAGGGTAGATGAGGTACTTAGGGATATGGTTTAGTTTAGGATGGAAATGGTTGGATTTGATGATCTTAAAGGTCTTTTTCAACCTTGTGATTCTGTGAATCATAGAATAATCACAGATGGAAAAGACCTTCAAGATCAAGTCCCATCATCAGCCCTACACCACCACAACCTCTAAACCATCTCCCAAAGCACCCCATCTACCCATTATTTGAACACCACAGGGATGGCAATTCCACCGCCTCCCCGGGCAGCCTGTTCCAATGCTTCGTCACTCTTTCGGTGAAGAAATTTTTCCTAATATCCAATCTGAACCTCCCCTGGCACAACTCAAACGCATTCCCTCTTGTCCAAAATAAGGAATAAGGAATGAAGAAACTTCACCTATCTTCTTCAGACTGGGTACTGAACTCAAGTCGAGCGAAAGCATCCATCTTTCTATTCAGGCGAGCTTTAAGAAAAGAGTGAAACATGTACGTCTCTAAAACCTGTGAGATACAAACTGGTTAACGGTGGAACATTTACAAATTACACTCTTACCAGCATTTTTGCTCATTTTTTATTATCTTTACATATGCAAATGTAAGAAGTTCCGATTTAGCAATCACAGAAACATTTTTTTGCACGTTTCAACAACAGAAAACCAACTCACATTCTGTTCACCTTCTGTATTTTCATGTTGTTTGCTCAGTAGCAAATAATAATCTCAGACTGTCCTCCAAAAGATGAAACCAAACAAAAAAAGAGAATCATAGCATCATAGAATGGTTGGGGTTGGAAGGGACCCCAAGGAACAGACAGTTCCAAGCCCCCTGCCACAGGCAGGGCCACCAACCTCCAAGCCTGGAGCTACACAAGGTTGCCCAAAGCCCCATCCAACCTGGCCTTGAACACCTCCAGGGACGGGGCAGCTACCACCTCTCTGGGCAGCCTGTTCCAGCCCCTCACCACTCTCTCTGTAAAGAACTTCCCCCTAATCTCTCATCTAAACCTTCCCTCCTTCAGCTTCAATCCATCCCCCTTGTCCTGCCATTGTCTGCCCTTTTAAAAAGTTGATTCCCCTCCTGTTTCTCTGCTTCCTTCAGGTACTGGAAGGCTGCAATGAGGTCCCCCCACAGCCTTCTCTTCTCCAGGCTGAACAAGCCCAGCTCCTTCAGCCTCTCTTCACTGGGGAGGTGCTCAAGCCAGAACAGAGAGTTTTAGCTACTAAAGTTTAACAGCCTATTTTATGCCTATAACTAAGTGCTGCTAATATTGTCTGTGGTTTAGAATAAGAAGTTTGTGGTACTTTAAATTAACATTATGTCATCCATCTGAAAAGACAAAGGAATAATCTTTTCTCCTGGTAACTCCCAAAATTGTTCCCTGCTCAGGTAATTATCATGATGTCATCCAGAAATCGTTTCTAAAAGGTCAAACTGCTACTTTTAGAATAGAGGACACCATTAAAAAAAGCCAAGAGTGAACTAAACAGAGTGGAAAGCCACTATCTCCCACTGTTGCAAATCAAAGCAGGATGAAACCTAAGATTTGAGGTGATACAACATGTGTGCTATAAAAATGTTAGTTTTAGCACTGGGCTCTTACTATTGTTTCAAAAAAACAATTTAAAAAGTTCATCTGTTCAGAAAAATCAAATGCAAACTTCAGCAGAGGACAATATTATTAGAACCAGGAAACCTGTCAGTTTATACAGCCTCCAGCCTTTCCAAAATTCCTAACAGAAAGATGGTTCTTTCAATGTAACTATGAAAAATTACTTTGATTAATAATATATTCCAGAAGCTTGGCTAAAGTTCCCTTGTTAGCCTTGGATTATCACAGGACAAAAAAAAAACCCAAAAAACCCAAATAACCACCCAAACCTCTCCACTGATCAGGTATCAGTATTTCACAAGGGCATGTAGCAATGGGATGAGGGGTAATGGTTTTAAACTAGAGAAGGGGAGATTTAGGTTGGATATTAGGAAAAGTTCTTTTAGGGTAACTGGTAACTGTCTTCCAAACAGTTATTTAACTAAGGTAAGCTTTTTATTTGGTTAATCATGACACTTAAAAATAACTAATCACAAGAGTTTATTACTTTGGATGTTGGCTTGCTGTGTCAACACTGAATCCTCGTAGAACACTATGTGGTTAGGAATTTACAAACCCCTAAAACATGTAAATTCCATTTGTGATGTACAGAATTTAGTTTAGTTTAATTCTTTGAAGTCAAGTATTACTTTAAATCAGGTGCAAATAGTTTAATGTAAAGTAACACTCTCCACCTTTCCTCTTCTGGGCAAAGTACCCTAACACTGCAAGATACTCTTGCAGGAACTTGTGTGTTCCTAATCTCTCTTTCTCTCCCTGCTCCTTTACTTCTATTCTCCCCCTTCTCCTTCCTTCTCACCCAAAGGATCTCCAACTTTTCATGGTCAGTGAGAGTCCTATACCAAAGGCATGAAGAACTGCTCTAAATCCCACAGCCTGGTGACCAAGACACTCCTTTTAATGAGGAACTTAAACCCACCCCATTTCCTTAGGATATAAAGCTCATGTACCAGTACTGTCTGTGCTCCAGAGGAAAACCACATCCTCATTAATAAAAGGTTCAGTGCATACAGTGGGTGAAAACTGAGTCATTTTGGTGCTTCAGCAGATCAACCTTGTGGTAACAGAAGGACTGAGCTGATCAGGGCAGATGCAAAAGGGTATGTACATAGAATCATAGAATGGTCTGGGTTGGAAGGGACCCTAAGGATCACACAGTTCCAGTCCCCCTGACACAGCCAGGGACACCAGCCTCCAGGCCTGGATCTACACAAGTAGGCCCAAAGATCTACCAGGGCCCCATCAACCTGGCCTTGAATACCTCCAGGGACAGGGCATCCACCACCTCTCTAGGCGTCCTGTTCCAGCCCCTCACCACTCTCTGTAAAGAACTTCCCCCTAATACCTAATCTAAACCTTCCTTCCTTTAGCTTCAATCCATTCCCCCTTGTCCTGCCATTGTCTGCCCTTTGAAAAAGTTGATTCCCCTCCTGTTTCTCTGCTCCCTTCATGTACTGGAAGGCTGCACGAGGTCCCCCCACAGCCTTCTCTTCTCCAGGCTGAACAAGCCCAGCTCCCTCAGCCTCTCTTCGTAGGGGAAGTGCTCCAGCCCTCTACTCATCTTCGTGGCCTCCTCTGGACCCTCTCCAACAGTTCCGCATCTTCCTTCTATTGTGGGCCCCAGATCTGGCCACAGAAACAGTACAGAAACACTCTGCACCTCTACAGGGTTTTAAGCTCAGCTGAGTATCTAATAAGCTGAGTGAAAAGAAGGGCTAATTAAAACTAAGTGGGGATTTCAGGTTGTCCTTCAGCCTCCAGCACTATTGGTCCTGGCCTGAGGCTGTGCACTAGTTGAGTGTAACTTCACAGGCTGCACCAGCACATAAAAGCAAGCTACAATTACACTACCTGGGAAAGCACGTGTGCACCATATTAACCTCTGTCCCACACGCTCTGTCCCACCACACGCCCCCAGGACACCGGTGTCACTCGTGTGCTCAGAGTCTGCAGCGTGCCTGCGCTGTGACGCGCTGTGGGAAGCAGGCCCATGGCCTGGAGCCAAGCAGGTCACTAACTCTGTGCCCTGTTGCTCAGGCTGCAGGTAAAGCAGGTGCTTCAAGGTGTCAATTAAGCTCCCTTCTGCTGTGCTCACAGGCTTCCTGAAAACTCCTGTCTACGTATGGGCTTCAGTCCAAACAGTTTGGACAGGGGCCTGTGTTTAAAACACAGTTTAGATGTAGCTTTACTGACCATCTGCCATTGGTTAACTACACCCCTGAGGGCTTATGTTTGCTGTGGAATTACATGGTATATTGCTCTCCAAAATGCTATCTCCTATTTTCATAGAATCACAGAATGCTTTGGGTTGGAAGTGATCTCAAAAATCATCTAGTTCCAAGCCCCTGCCATGGGCAGGGGCATCTTCACTAGACCAGGTTGCCCAAAGCCCCATTCAACCTGGCCTTGAATGCCCCCAGGAATGGGGCTTCCGAAACCTCGCTGGGCAACCTGTGCCAGTGCCTCACCACCCTCACAGTCAAGAATTTCTTCCTAACATCTAACCTAACCCTGCCCTCTTTCAGCTTAAAGCCATTACCCCTTGTCCTATCCCTGGTGAACAGTCTCTCTCCCACTTTCCTGTAGAACCCCTTTAAGTATTGATAGGCCAATTTTGTCTGTTTACAGTAAATAAAATAATTTTGGTAAAGCTAATGCAAAAGCTGATGGTTCAACACCACCATACAGGCAAAACTGTGACCATTCTATTTTATTTTTTACATTATTCCCAAAATACAGATTAATAACAGAGAATCACAACATATTTAACATTGAATTTACCTTTTTGTAAAAGGGCTGGTCTCCAATTGCTCTTGTTTTCAGAAATTCTTCACTGTTGAATACTCTGTGTTCGTAATTTAGATGGTCTTTTACCTCCCTGAGACAAGAATAAATCCATAAATATCCTTAAATACATAAATATGCTTGCAGATTTCGCAGTGAGTTGTGCTTTTGCCATAGCAGCAACCCACTGGCACTACTAGAAATATGCAGAAGGCAAAATAGAAATATGCTGCAGCATGAGAAGACAAAATAGAATTATGCTGCAGCATCAAAAGGCAAACTCAATTTTAACAGACAAGCCTGAGTTAGTGAATCACAGCAAAAGAATGCAGGCTGTTATAAGAGGTAAGACAGGTTACCTGCTGCTGCTGCCATTCTGAATCAGCAAATTCACTTAAGAGTCTGTGGAATTGATTTTAGTAACCCACAGAGGAGAATCTATAGATTTAAGTCATGACTCATGCTCCAATCCTGGAATTACATTTACATACACTGTTCCTAACATGCATGTAAAGTATTACAGATTACATCATTTTTTGCTGCACTCTCAAATTCTGCTCATAAAGCTGGCAATAACTGGAAATTGTTTTAAACTGAAGAGAGAGAACCACTGAAATAAAGTGAGATGAAGGACCAGATACATATTTTAGTATATGCATGGTCACAGTGGGCAGCAGAGGCCCCGAACTATCCCTGGAAAACCAGACATCAGGAGTAACTTCTGTGCCCTAAAGGTGAGACAGAAGCAGAAAAATGAGAGTTTTTCAGAAAAAAAAAGCTGTTCAAAGACAGAAGTCTGTGAGCAAAATATGCTAAGTTAAGTAAGTGCAAGTGGCTAAAATCAGAGTTCCTTCTATCACATCTGATTTCAGCTACTCATCCTGGGTATTGAGGAATAAGAAATTCCCATGAAAACACGTGAATGAAGAAGACAAGGTGGTGAGCTAAAATTTGAAAGTAAGCACAGGAGGGGAATCTTGCACCCATGCAGGGAACTGACAGGTCTACGCAACGCTTGTCATTCATACATCAGGAATAGAAGTCCAGCAACAGTTTATCAAGCCATACAGGTTCAGAAAAAAGACTGTTGCAAAGGGATATAGTTCTATACAATCACAGAATGTTAGGAGTTGGAAGGGACCTTGAAAGATCATCCAAGTCCAACCCCCCTGCCAGAGTAGGATCACCAAGACTAAATCACACAGGAACACACACAGGCAGGTTCTGAATGTCTCCAGAGAAGGAGACTCCACAACCTCTCTGGGCAGCCTGTCCCAGTGGCCATAATTTAGCATTGTTTGTTTTAAACATGGAACCTCCACACAGACAGAAATACTACAGTGCTTCACTGAAGACAGTAGAAACTGGCAGCATAATTGCATCTGAGATCTACTTTCCTTCACTCGTGGACGCTGGTAGATACAGGATTAGAAGATAGAAGAAATAAGGCTGAAAAAAGAAGAAAGAAAGAAAGTTTGAAGAAAAGGAGAAAGCAAGCAAGACAAGAATCAACTCCTTTGCAAAATATCTCTTAGAGAACAAAGCATCTGTTCAGTTTTGGTACCAAAGCATTTAGTGCATGAGAGTTCAAGCTGTTAGCAGCAAAATGCACTTCTCCTCATCTTTATCTGGAACATATTGCTGCCAAACACTGAAAGCCACCAAATCCCACAGTGGTAGCACATAAGATTGTAAATGCATTTTATTTTCCTTATCCAGCTGTGCTAGCTGTAAGTCTATCCTCCACAATCAGAAGCTACTACCTCCCTGGAGGGCCCAGCCACTTGTATGAACACAGCAAGCAGGTTAACAGAGACCTGGTATCTGGACGGTATAAATGAACCCAGTGCCTCCTGAGTGAAGCTGTTATGGAGCATTCATATGAGAAATTGGTTAGCTATCCAAAGCAAGCACCATCTCCAGCAAGAGGCAGGAAGAAATAGCTGGGGATGGTTATCTGCTCAACTCTTTGTAGACCTCTGTCCAGATTCTTTAGAAATACTATGTTGGCAGTTTCATTTTCATGGCTGAGTGTGTTAGTATCTACACAAAAAGAAGTGAAGTGTATGCAAACCAAAAAAAAGCCAAACCAAAGTCCATCTCCTGTTGGGTTTTCTTCCCCTAAAAAAAACCCCAAACCCTACCCCATTATTAAAATGTCAGTCCCAACCACACCCAATACCCATAATGTCTTCTGCCAACACCGTATTCTTGAGCTTAAACAGCTCCTCTCCCCCCATTCTTACGTGGTCACACTCTCCAGATCTCTCATCCATTCTCAGCATTTGGTCAGTTCCCACCTCCAGGTGTTCTGAATTCCTGGTTTTGCTTTTGGCTCTTCTGCCCTGGGTTTGAGTTAATTTTCCTCTAACAAGAGTGACTGAGACACTGTCAAGATACAAACTGATACCTCTCTACTATGCCTTAAGCTTTCAGTAATTACAAAATATGAGGCCTGCACTTCTCTTCCTGGAGTCTTCACCAAAAGACATCAAATTAATCACAATTACAAAGTTTTAAGATGTCCTAGCAATGTCTATGTACCCAAAGAGATTAATTATTGATATTCCAGCAGGCTACTAGAACCTCCTTCTCATATTCCCTCACAAAACTTAAGAGATTTATAAAATACCTGTAACATAAGACAAAAGAATATTTTCAGTGACAGTGGAAGTGTCTTAACCACTACTTTAGGCTCTTATAATAAAAAAATATGATATCCACTCACCTGAAGATATTAACAATTAACTGCAAAGTCATTTGCTGAACTTCCATATTCAGTTTCTGCTGCCAAGCTCTTCGGCGCATCTGGAGCTCGCTGAGATCTGTGCTGGCTCGGAGATGGCAGAGCTCTAGATCATAATGCAGCTGAAGACTCTCCACTCTACACAGAGAAGACAGCTATCAAGTTATGCTCTAACACCAACAATGGTTTTTCTACCTTTTAAAGAGAAAGTCCTCGTGTATCTTACAGCTGGAGGAAGTGCAAGATTGATTTGCAAGTGCTGACAAGCCAGCAAGATTCCTGGAGGTCCTACTAGTAGGTGTAAATCACAGTGCACTCAGTCTGCTGGGTAAAGACCGGTAAATTTCAGAGAACAATTAACATCAGTATTTAAAAAAATCCCAACAAGCAAGCATTCCTGGTACTGCAAAAGAAAACAATTATAGTAATGACTGTCTAAAGTTACCTGTTTATTACTTAATCAAATTTTTCAATTTTCCCTTATCAAATACAGTGTTTTTATATTAATGAAATAATTAAAAATTCAGAATAAAAATACAAAAACTTAGAGTGTCAAGCATGATTTATACACTAAGATAAACACAGCTTCAATATCTTTTCACCTTTTAATGAAAGTTTCTGCTGCTTGTGCTGGAACATCTGGAATTTCAGGTTCCTCTTTAGCCATTTTCGAATTTGTAATATCTCCATTATCTATATTAATTAGAATTAAGTCTTCAGTTTCCTTTTAAGAATAAAAGAAATACTGTAAATATACTTATATTGTAATAACATTTACTTCTTTCTGTACTCCTCAGACAATGAATTATTTCAGCAAGAAGGCAAACCAGCAAAGGATTGATTCTTTTCCCCCAACTACAAGATCATACGCGTAACTAACCAATTACCAAAAAAGTCAATAAATTAATAGATATCAATCTCAGTAGATAAACATTTGGTTCCCTCATATATTTGGTTCCCTGACATACACTTCATGTAGTATTATTACTGGATCTCTAAGCCCACCCTTGAAGAGGTACACATTACGAAGGTATGTACAAAGCTGTATATATGTATACAAAGAAGCTTCTGGAAAGCTTTCCGTGTTTCTGTTCCCATGTGATTTAGTCTAGGTGATGCTGCTTTGGCAAGGGGGTTGGACTAATGATCTTCTGAGGTCCCTTCCAAATCAGAATCACCTCCCTTAACCTGCTGGCCACGCTGTTCTTGATGCGGCCCAGGATCACAGTTGGGCTTCTGAGCTGCTAACACACACTGCCGCTCACACTGAGCTTGTAATCAATCAGCACCCCCACGTCCTTCTCCTCAGGGCTGCTCTCAATCCATTCTCCACCCAGCCTGTAGCTGTGCTTGGGATTGCACAGACCCACACACAGGACCCTGCACTGGGCCTTGTTGAACTTCATGCAGTTTGCATGGGCCCATCTCACAGTAACATAAACCACCTCACCAGTCTGAGGGGAAACTACTGTACAAATGACACATAAGTACAAGTTTTGCCCATGTGAGACCTGAACTCACAAAAATTATTATATTATCCTGCAAAGAAAAGAAAGGTAAGGGATATAATAAATAATAAACTTTATAAAGGGATATAATAAATAATAAACTTTATTCAATAAGCCAGTGCTCACATTGGTATGGTTCCATTGCTTTTCATTTCTTCACTTCTCACACACCTAAATAACAAAAGCAAGTTTCTAGATGCATCTGAAGGGGGAGAAATGCCCTGCAGGTGAGCAACAAGAGTGGTAATAGTCTAAAACATACCGTGCTAACTTCTTCAAAATTATCAGTGTGACATCCCATGAGAAAGGTTGTTGGGGCCATTACAAAATCCAGCATTTGACGAGACAGAAGAGGCACAAAAGTGTGTTGCCACTGAAGGGGATGAAGGTACAGCATGAAGCATTCAGCAACGAGTGTCAGCAGAGCCCAGTCAGAAGAGAAGAAAACTATTCGCTGCTCAGTCAAAATACATGTCATAATCTGGAAAAAAAGCCAAAAATGCTCAATGTTTTATGAAGAGTTATCTAGAATGTACAAGATATGTGGAAGGATTTCATCTGCTTGCAAAACTCAGCCTTACAAGTTCTGTTTTTTAATAGCTACCTTACACCTTTATAAATTGAAGTGACATCCACTGAAGGGTTTTTACAAAATTAAGAAGAGAGGAAGAAGAGAAAAGCAAAGAAAATTTAAGTGACACTGGAATTCAGTGAGTTTTGCCACCAGTGTCACTGAGGCTGGGATTTAGCTGGAATTACTGAGAGACCTGTCACCTTTCTTCACAGAATTACAAGGTTGGAAAGACCTTTAAGATCAAGTCCAACCATACCTCTCCTCTACTAAATCATATCTTTAAGTACCTCACCTACCCATCTTTTAAACACATCCAGGGATGGTGACTCAACCCCCTCCCTGGCAGCCTGTTCCAGGCCCTGACAATTCTTTCAGTGAAGAATTTTTTCCTAACATCTAATCTGAACCTGGTATTAGACTCTATTAGATGGTAAAATGCCTGTAAAAAGTACCCAGATGACTAATATATGCAAGCCTTTCTTTGCTGATAAGCACAAAGACTGTCTAGGGTTCAGGCATCTCAGCTAAACTGCTATTCAAGACTCAAGCTAGTCACATTCCTTACAGTGCCACTGGAGAGCAGTGTTTCACAGAGCAATTCAGGAAGCTATCTGGAGATGTCCACTCTTTTCCACTGGTAGAGAGGAACTCAAAGGCACCTAAACACCAAACTCAAGTTTGATGCCTCAAGTTAATTGGGATGAATCCAAGGCAAGAACATTTTGGCACGTGGGACATCTCACAGAGCTGCTCATGAAAACTCCATGCTCAAGATGCAGAGTTGCAGAGGACCATTTCGGATTTTAGATAGTTTTATTCATAACATGCAGATGCAGGCAGAAGCTCACTGGGTAGAAGAATGGTCATATCCAAAAAATAACTCAGCACTGTCTAATCTCAAGATTAAGGAGGTTCACAATCATGCCTGGAAAGAGACCTCCAACCTCCTTGTTTTAGAGGAAGAGGCACCAAGAGCTTGAGCAACCTAATTTAACTTCACAGTTGGGTCAAGAAACCTACAAAGGATGCTCTGAACCATAATTACTGTACAACTCTACGAAGCATTGAAAAAAATCTTTGCAAATGGCTTTTGGTGTTTTCCTATCTTTCCACAACATTTCCACTTTATTTATATGAGAACACCAACTGTTACCAATCCATCCTACAGGTCCCTCTCTTACACATGAACAGGATTCTTATGAATCATGTAAAAATGCATTTTATGATAATTCAAAATAAAATCTGTCAATGAGCTTGGGCATTTATTTTTCAAAATAGACACTTAAGAAACTCAGCACCTATTACTAAACCACAGGAGAAAGAAATCCGATACACCTTCATCTAATCTGGTTAAATCAGAACAAAATATCTTAATAAATTCCTGGGTTTATGTTTTTTTGGATAATAAGCATCTTTATTTTTTTAAACCACTAATTACCAGTACTGTAAATCTCTAATATATTTGAAAATATCAGTTAGTTTTACCTGAAGCACCTGCTCTGGCTTGAAACAGAGCAATGGAAGATGAAGATCCAAGTCAATAATTGGACTGTCTGGATCTTCTCGTGAAGGAATGATTATTTGAAGTGGTTTCATATTAAATACCTGTAATAACAGATGTTTTCCATTTAGTTCTTCATTAAAACATCACCACAACACATTTAATTCAGATTTTAATTCCAACTATAAAATATTGAAAGCAAGAAGATAGATATTTTTATTCTGCAGAAAATTGATGCAGAAAGAGAGGGAAATATTAAAATATTAGCTTGAATAATAGCTTGAAATATTAACACTGACTTTGTTTCCTTTCATTCTTGTAGATTGTTTAGCCAATAGATTTAAATATATATATATTATTTTAACAGAATTAAACTTGCTTTATTATAAGCATAAAATAACAGAATTTAGATTTCTAGATGCAACTGAGAAATCAAAAGAATTTATAAAATTCATAGAGGAAAAAGAAAAAAACATGAAAATAACTGAGCATAGGTGCTCACGTTAAGAAGATAGAACAAGCCAAAATGAACGAGCTCTTTCAATGCTTCAAATATTCCAGCTCAACTCTCTGGGAGCCAGATCCTGCATGTGCTGCATATGGTTTAGCCAATCGTGCAGACAATTACCCAGCTATCCTGTTTTTATTCTGTTCCTAATCCCTTGTCCTAGGGTCTTCAAAGGAAGTACATAAGAAGTCCATGGCTGAACTCCCACACTTTGTTCAGCCTGGAGAACAGGAGGCTGAGGGGAGACATCATCGTGGTCTGTGGCTTCCTGATGAGGGGGAGCGAAGGGGCAGGTGCTGATCTCCTCTCTTTGGTGACCAGTGGCAGAACGTGAGGGAACAGCACGAAGCTGAGGCAGGGGAGGTTTAGGTTGGACCTTAGGAAGAGGTTCTTTACTGAGAGAGTGGTCAGGCACTGGCACAGGCTCCCCAGGGAAATGATCACAGCACTGAGCTTGACTGAGTTCCAGAAGCACCCATGCTCTGATTTGTCTGGCCCTGTGTGGAGCCAGGAGTTGGCCCTGATGACCCTTATGGGTCCCTTTCAACTCAGGAGATTCTAGGATTCTTCCCAAAAAAGTATTAAAAGTGAAACAGTCTGCACCCTGGAGACTGTTATTTCACATATTTATGATGCATAACCTTATTTTCAAAACACAGGTATTGACATCAGTTTTATATCAGCAAGTAAATTCTCTGACCTGACAGTGAAGAATGTCCCCCAAGTTACAGAAAATAACATCTTATTGCTTTATAACATACAACATTATAGTAATTATGAAATTCAGCATCAGTAATTACCAAGTGGAGTGGTCCTGGTGGCGGGCTGGGTATTAAAAATAACTTTGCTGCAAATTCTTTTATGTGCTCCTCAACATCTAAATCCTTGAAAGGTCTCAGTTGCACCAGCAAGCTGAAATTCAATTACAGAAAATTACTTACAAATAGTAACATGCAAACAGAAAAAGCCTTTTTGTTGATAACCTAGAATAAAAAGAAAATTAAAATAATATCAGGAGCAATGAAGCTATTATTCCAGTTAATTGATTTCTAATTTATTAGATCCTTTAGCAGCTCCATTTCATTTTAATTATGCTGCTGTGTCAGCAACAGGGTTTTTTTACTTCCATGCATCATATATATCAGAGGATGCAGATGGCACACTGCACCTTATGATGGCAAAGAAAATCAAGAGGTGAGATGCAGCTAAAGGAACTGTCATACAGAGAGTGCTTGAGGAACCAAACAGCCACAGCTGCAACACAGTTGTTCTCCCACCCCAAGCATCAGACTTCAGCTCTGGATGGAAAACAACATCAGATGGGCTTAACTGCACAAGAATACAAAGCCAGAGTGATATTTAGGGTAAAGCCTAGGCCTGCATGAACACTGCTCTTTCCTATTTACCCTACTCAAAGAACAAATACAGTTGTGCAAACCTATAAAATGTTTCTATTTTGGAACTGTGTTACCCTAGTTGTGACAACAAAGTCAACAAACAAAGTCAACAAAGGTCACGGGGTTTATATTATATGTCAGATTACCTCATGAACATTTAAACATACACATTATTAAGACTGAAAGCCATTAAGCCCAGCAACATTTCTGAAATGTAACGATTTAGATATTCTATACTCAAAAAGGGCATTTTGTTCAATATAAGATTCATATGCAAGTTTATAGGCAAAAACCCAACAAAATCCAAACCTTTACAAAATGAGAAATTTAAGCCTGGAAATCTCTACATACAGGAACCAGGAACTCAATATGGTTCTATTACCCCTTGTGGTTTTATTTCAGTTTGCAGTTTCACTGGTTTCCTGCAGAAGAACACTTGCTCTTCAGGAAGTGGTACAGAAAGCAACTCAATAGGTCAAGAGATATATTAGAATGCAGGACATGGTATTTGTGTATGGCATTTGATTCCTGAGTAATAATATTCTGCAATATATTACTGAGCTTCTAATTGGATTAACACGACATTTAAGTTCACTAAACTCACATTTAGTGCCCTGAGCTGAGTACTAGACCATTACACATATCCCCCAAAAGCCATCAGTGTCCTGGTTCTGGCCAGGCCAGAGTTCACCTCCCCAAGCAGCCAGCACAGGTGAGCTGAGTTAGCCTGGGCTGTTTTCCACACCACTTGACATCAATCCCCCAGAAAAGGGGCTGGTTGGGAAGGGGCATTCCTGGGTGCCTCCAGGGCAGTCTGAGAGTGACCAGGGCACTGGGTCAGTTCCCCTTATGCAGAACTGTGTGTTGCTGTCAGATTGGTAAAGTTATAACTGGGTGTGAGTGTGATTTGCCATGGGCTGTTACTGTACCCCTTCAAACTGTCCTTATCCCAGCCCACAGAGGCTCACTCTGGTTCTCCTCTGTGAGCTGTGTGGGGTGCTCAGCCACTGTTTGGGGCTGAACCCCCACAATCAGCTATTCAGAGGAGGCAGGGGTAGGGGAATTGAAGAATTATCAACAAAAAACAGACAGTGGAGTCCTCAATTTAAACAAATAAGCTATCACACTTAGTAAGGCTTTAGATCTGGCCTAACAGCATAGGTAGACCTGTTGTGTTGGGTTTTTTGAGGCAGAAAGCCTGTACCAACACATTCAGTAAATAAGTAAATGTTAAAACCAGAAACAACCTGACCCTGGTGCTGAAAAAGCATTAGATGTGCAGAATCATGGAATGTTCTGGGTTGGAAGGGACCCCAAGGATCACACAGTTCCAACCCCCCTGCCACAGGCAGGGACAGCAACATCCAGGCCTGGATCTACACAAGGTTGCCCAGGGCCCAATCCAACCTGGCCTTGAACACCTCCAGGGATGGGGCAGCCACCACCTCTCTGGGCAGCCTGTTCCAGCACCTCAACACTGTCTCTGTAAAAAACTTCCCCCTAATATCTAATCTAAACCTTCCCTCTTTCAGCTTCAACCTATTCCCCCTTGTCCTGCCATTATCTACCCTTTGAAAAAGTTGATTCCCCTCCTGTTTCTCTGCTCCCTTCAGGTACTGGAAGGCTGAAGAACCCAGGGTAAGAGCTCCCTAATCACTGCTGTGTCCCATTAATGCAACATAATAGGAGCTGACAGCTCTGTACTGCAAGTGTCTGCTGAAATAAATGAAGTAATCTCTGAAACATTAAAGCAGAGAGCTAAGAAGTTTATGAACCTTCCATTACCCCTATTAACTGTGCACAGACAGATGTTTCAGACAGCAAGAACATCTAAGAATAGGTCCTTTGTACTGCCACAAGGCTGAGAGCTATTTGCACACTTGCACCTTTTCTCAAGGCAGATGAAAGGACTAATACACAGGTTGAAAGATTTCCTGTTTGAATGGAGCCTATTCACCCATCCAAGGCTGGAGTTCATGCAGAAGGAGGTTACTGCCAGGAATATTTCACTTTTCACGTAGTGTAACACGTTGAGGTAAAACTACCTGTGCCAAGTGCCAAAACATCTCCATTTAAAACTGAAGCTTTTCAAATAATGATGTAGAATGATCCGGCAGCCTCAATGTTGTGAAACATTCGAAGTTGACAGCTGTTTGCTTTGGAGAGAGGCAGGCACACTCCACTCAAATTGTTCTGAATGTGGAAGCACTATATGCTAGTGGTATGTGAATCAGTTATAAAGTTAATTATAAAGAATATGAAGACCTTCATTATTATGAAAGTTTGCAAGTTGCTTTTTCAGTTCAAAGCACCTACATGGATTTATAGTTTGGCCTTTGTGTCTCAGCCTGCTCTCAGTTTTCAGTTGTGATTTCAACTATAGTCTGCCATTTCAAAAAGTTTAGGAACCCAGATTTTATCTGGGAATTGTAATGACAATAAAATACCTTTGAGGACTCTTCTGAATGACAAGTACCACCCCACCTAAAAGCAATACTGTGAACTGCAAGTGTTGGAGAAAATAAGCTTTGCACAGCAGGTTTCCAGAGGAAAATGAAATCTTTGGCTGCAATAAGGTCCTGAATGAAAGTAGAACATCTTTAGGATGCTCCTTCAACATCACACCTTCAGTAACAAATAGTATTTCTCCATTAGTTCTCATGAAGAAAGGGCTATATGCTAGAAATAGGTAGGTTTTTTCTACCAAGGAGTCTACCAGCAAGTGGTTTCAAATCCCCAGACTTGCAGAATGACTAATGAGGTGAAGCATCCTGCCAAACACCACTGAAGCATACCAAGGATGCAAGTGGGCTGGTGAACGTGTTATTATTTAAGTACATGAGGACCTACTACTTGAGTACACCCAGTCAATGAAAACATTTAATTAGAGCAGTGGTCACCTAAATACTGCTAAGGAATCCAAAAGGAAAATAGCTCCCTTTCTGGCTTACAGGAAAACAATGTGAGTGTTTTGCAATGTTACAAAAAGCTGAAACATCCCCAGCTGTACAGGGCCCTGTGCTTATACCATGCAGTATGAATCCTTTTTATAAAGGCTGGATGAAAACAGTAGAGCACCACAGCTCAGGTGTAGAGCTGTAAGAGTTCCCTATGGAGTTAAACATTTACTTAAGATTTGAGACTATAAAAAGGCAGCAAATGAATCAGCTCCTGTAGTACTTAATGGCTGATGCAATTCATTTAAACATAACAAGTGGAAAAAGTGATCTGGACAGGAAAGCAGAAAGGGAAAAAACATTTCCTTTTTATTGTACTTATCATCTTGATAATACACCAGCCTGTGAATACCTAGTTCCCATCAAGTATAAGCTCCTTGTCCATATTAAACCCCTTTACTAATGAAAAATGACAGCAGAGGCGACATGAACACTGTCAGTTTTGTGTTAACTCATACTTCAGGGCTGCCAGAGTGACTTAGTTTAGATAACACTGCTTTTTTGAAGGCAACATTTGAACGGCCCAAGAGGAAGGCACTGCTTTGTTCTTCAGGGCTCTCTGCATGTAAACCAGGGAAAGCCAGTCAGTGCTCCAACCGGCTCCAAGCCCACAGCACTGGGAAGAAGAGGTGCACGGAGTGGGGAAAGGAGGGCGCTGGTCTCATCCTGGTGTGGAGTCAGGGTAGGGGCTAGGGATGCACCTCAGCTACTTAGTGCCCAGGAAGCACATTTCTGCCTGCTCACCTGCCCAGCATATCGACCATGGGCAGAACAAACTGGAAGATTCAAACTCCCACCTAGAACCCTAGGACTTTTCAACTTAGGTATGAGAAACAAATACCTACAAAAGGAAAACATCTGACTTCAAATACAAATCTGGAAAGCTTGACTTATATTTAGTGGGAAAAAAAAACCAAACCAAAACCCTCTTTTACCTTTGGACCCAGAAAGCCAACTGTATCCTGGGCTGCATAGAGAACAGTGTGACCAGCAGGTCAAAGGAGGAGATTCTGTCCCTCTACTCTGGTGTGACCCACCTCAAGTACTGTGTCCAGTACAAGAAGATACTGAGCTGTTGGAGCAAATTGAGAGGAGGGCCATAAAGATGATCTGAGGGCTGGCTGGGGCACCTCTCCTATAAGGAAAGGCTGAGAGAGCTACAGTTGTTCAGCCTGGAGAAGAGAAAGCTTCGGAAGACCTTACTGCAGCCTTCCAGTACCTGTTTAATATCTTCATCAACGACCTTGATGAGGGAATAGCATCCACCCTCAGCAAGTACGCTGATGATACAAAGCTGGGAGGGGTGGCTGACACGCAGGAACACTGCGCTGCCATCCAGCGAGACCTGAACAGGCTGGAAGGCTGGGCAGGGAGAAACCAGATGAGGTTTAATAAAAGCAAGTGTAAAGTCTTGCACCTGGGGAGGAATAACCGTCAGTATCAGTACAGGCTGGGGGATGACCTGCTGGAGAAGAGCTAAGTGGAGAAGGACCTG
This sequence comes from Porphyrio hochstetteri, assembly GCA_020800305.1. Classification (NCBI taxonomy): domain Eukaryota; kingdom Metazoa; phylum Chordata; class Aves; order Gruiformes; family Rallidae; genus Porphyrio; species Porphyrio hochstetteri. The sequence goes on from CM036906.1 coordinate 4,980,019, forward strand.
GGGGTCCTGGTTGATGACAGGTTGGCTATGAGCCAGCAGTGTGCCCTGGTGGCTAAGAGGGCCAATGGGATCCTGGGATGCATCAGGAAGAGTGTGGCCAGCAGGTCTAAGGAGGTGATCCTCCCCCTCTACTCTGCCCTGGTCAGGCCCCACCTGGAGTATTGTGTCCAGTTCTGGGCTCCCTGGTATAAAAAGGACAGGGATCTCCTGGAGAGAGTCCAGAGGAGGCTACGAAGATGATTAAGGGCCTGGAACAGCTCCTGTATGAGGAAAGGCTGAGTGAGCTGGGGCTGTTCAGCCTGGAGAAAAGAAGACCGAGGGGGGACCTAATTAATGTTTATAAATATCTTAAGTATGGGATGCAGGGGGAATTGGCCAGCCCCTTTTCAGTAGTCTGTGGAGACAGAACAAGGGGCAATGGCTGTAAACTGGAGCACAGGAAGTTCCGCACCAACATGCGGAAGAACTTTTCCCCAGTGAGGGTGACAGAGCCCTGGGACAGGCTGCCCAGGGGGGTGGTGGAGTCTCCTTCTCTGGAGATATTCAAGACTCGTCTGGACGCCTATCTGTGCAATATGAGCTAGGGAGCTGCTTTGGCAGGGGGGTTGGACCCAATGATCTCTCAAAGTCCCTTCCAACCCCTACAATTCTGTGATTCTGTGAAAGGTGTCTAAAAGAAATCTGGAGAGGGACTGTTTACAAGGACATGTAGTGACAGGATAATGGCCTTAAGCTGAAGGAGGGTAGACTTAGATTGGGTATTAGTAAGAAATTCTTCACTATGAGAGTGATGAGACATTGGAACAGGTTGCCCTGAGAAACCCTATCCCCAAAAGCATTCAAGGCCAGGTTGGACAGGGCTTTGGGCAACCTGGTCTAGTGAAGGTGTCCCTGCCCATGGCAGAGGGTTGGAATTAGATGATCTTTGAGGTCCCCTCCACCCCAAACCACTATGATCTGCAAGTGAAAACTACCCAGTAATTTCCAACATATAGACAGGCTCCCTGATACAAGGGGGTTTTAGTCCAGTTCACGATAGAAGCACACAGATGTTAACAAGTTAACAATAAAGCAACGCACTACCTCAAAATAACTTAAATTACTAAATAAAAAGATAGACCTGTGTTCACTTATCTTTGAACTTTTTTATGTTGCAGAGTATTTGAGTGTTTCTAACTTGTGAAGTACTCTGTATCCTAAGATTATCTCTCATAGTTCCCTGACAGCCAAGAAACCACTGTACTCCCTCAAGTAACTTGAATTATTTAGCTAAAAAATAAGTGAGCTGCTTATCAATACACATATTTATGGTTTCATGACATTTATTTGGTACATCATGAAGAGATTTTTGTGCTTTTGAAGTGATTTTTACCAGCATGGCAAAATTACAGTTAACCCTCTGCCAAAAAAACCCCAAAAAACAAAACCCCCAAAAATCTTTGGGAAGTCTTTTTCCTACAAATCAGTATGCTCTAAACCATAAACAAAGATAACATCATAACTAACCTCCTCGATACTTGGAGCTTGCCCTTACTGTCTGGGTAACAGTCATATCACATTTCTTCTTTTCCTCCCCCACATATCTCACACCATCATAACTTAACACTAATGCCAGTTCCAGGGTTACGCAGCTATCCTGTCCACATCCTTCATCAAAACCTGCACAGTTATTTTTGGGAGGAACACACAGGATAATAAGTCTTACCAAGAGAGACAATCCTTGAGGGCATTAAAATATGGGTATCTGGATATAACACAAACAGCAAATGGTACAAAACACACAGGCATCTTCCCAGTCTGCAGAGATTCCAAATGGGCCTGCCCATCTGCGGAAATACAGCCATCCTGCAAGAAAACTACAGATTAATGTGCTTATGTTGATCATGAATTTATGGCTGCTATTTTTTTTGAGAACCACAGAGATATGATATCCAATTCCTTCTAGATTTCAAGGGAATTTGGATGCCTATCTCCCTTAAGCTCTTCAGAAAAATGTCAGCCTACAAGACTTGCAGACAAGTATTAAAAAGAATTTCAGCACAAAAGATATTTAGAAAGAACACAGAGTACATCATCACCAAAAAAGATGTCCAGTGGACAATGACTGCTCCTAAATAGTCAAAACTCCTAACTGAAATACCTAAGTTTTTCCTAATGCAATGATGTTCCAGTATAATTAATTTAGAATGGCAATATAAAGTATGATTTGGTCTGTATGCCTACTAGCATAAAAACTTATCTGTTAACTGGTTTCATAAATTAAACCTGACATTATTCTCAAAGGGTTTTGTTTTATTTTATATCTTGTAATACGTGTTAATAAAAGCATGAATTAAATAACATACTTGCATAGGCTGGTAGTACTGTGCAACAACACCGTATGTTCTGTTACCACAGACATCTGTGAAGACCAGGAAATGAATGTGGTCCTCTTTTGATTCAGAAGTTACATAAAGTCCTCCTGCAATGAAGGCAGAAACCTCTTTTTAAACTCCATATTTAACTACAGCTGCTTGAAAAGTGATTCACGACTAATACTGTAATTTTCCACTTAATTTAAAGAAAAATATCTCATATATAGAAGGAACCTGCTTTGGCAGAGGGGTTGGACTTGAACTCTTGAGGTCCCTTCCAACCCCTACAACTCTGTGATAACTCACTTGATCTAAGGGTTGTTACAAAGACTGTAAGCTGCTTGTTTCTGAAGAAGCAAACTTATTATATAATTATCCTCAACTGTAACTGGCAAAATACAATAGATGAGTTTTGTTCACTTACTTTTTCCTTTCAAGAGATTTATAAGGTTTGCAAAAGTGACATGCAGATTAAAATTTCTGCAGCTAAACTTGGAGGAAACAGCCACTATTGAGGTGTACCTTAACATCAAATGAAAAGTGAAAGACTACTCAAGTCATTTCAGGGAGAAAAAGGAGAATTTTTGAAGTGTTTGCACATATGCATTTCACTCAAACCAAGATTTCCCAGTGAGGGCTAAAGTGACTTTTGGCTTCCCCTTCTTGCAGGTGTTGCCAATAGATGTTTCACTGAACATAGCCATACACTGACCTGCTCACAAGCAGACCCATTTTTTTATACTGTGAAACACAAAGAGATAGAGAAGATGATCATAAAACAAAATAAAAGAGATTGTCCAATGGGTCAATAAATATATATTAAATCAATTCACATTAAGAAGTGGGAAGCCTACTGTACCTGGGAAGCATAGCTGTGGCAAACCAACTAGATCAATGTCCTTGGGAACAGTAATATCTTCAGCGTCAGGTACCTTCTGCTCACCATTGAGACTCTTGAGGTTTTCAACCTTGGGTCTCTCTTTTTTCCTTCGGAAAGACCGGCGTTTGCTTTTATTCAAGTTATTACCAGCATTAGTCACCTGAGTATCATCTCTGCTGATAAACGGAGGCACAAATACAGAAAGAACTTCCGGATCAAGGGGAGGAAGATTTTTGGGTCTTCTTTGAGTACCCTGTTTAAAATAAATAAATAAAATGACTAAATTGACACCCTGATAGGTTTATCTAAACCATTTTTAGCCCTGTTTTCTCTCTGCCCCTAAAATTGTGGGTTTAGAATATATTGTTCTTCTTCCTAAATAAGTAATTTTTCCTTCTAACTTCTTGCTTTACCCATGTTAATGCAAGGGGAATACTTTGGACATTTTCAGTAGGCAAAGAATCAGTCTTCATCACTGAAAACACACCATATCAATCCTATGCCTTTGGCATAAGAAAACTAACAACTATCAAATACAGTATTTCCTCCTTTGAAGTGTTATGATATACTTAAGCTGTACTTCAAATAAACACCAGTAGGAAGAGAAACCAGGCAACAAATAAATAAAAACAAAGAAAACCAGCTGAACTCCCTAGATAAGGCTTTGTTCAACTTTAGTAAAAGCTACTTCAGTTCAGAATAACCTCTACAGGAAAAAAAAACCCACAAAGAACACACACATAAAACACAAGCTTTCACAAGATAACTTTTAACTTCATAAGGCAAGAAAGTGTGATTAAAAACTGCAATCACTTCTATAACAAACACAACTTCAGGACACTGTTCAACATGAAGTCATGAAACTTTCTCCATATCCTGATGACTAAGTGGAAGAGGCATCACAAGAGCATGTCTGAAATGACATTTTTTGAAGGCAGCTTTGTGAAGGACTGCACTGAAAGGCCGTGCTGCCTTGCTGTGAAAAAACATGTGGAGGAAGCGATCAGAAGAGGTGATTTCCATGTACTTGGGAGCACTTTTTGTATTCTCCACCATGGAGTAGAGACAAATAGCTGCATTTTCAATTACTTCAAGCAATTTTAATTCCTGCAAGGTCAAAACAGCAAGTAAAAGCTTTGTTTAGTCAACGGATATTTGGAAACAGGAAAGGCAAGCCTCACTGTGGCTACAATGCTGGTTTGCTTTCAACTTTTTGTTAACTGATTCAAAGATAGATGAAGCATACATGCTGCTTTTAACTTCAGACATGATGCATCAGTATTACTTGTATTTAAGATATTTCTTGCAAACCCATGCTGGTGTCTCTCATCATTTCCCTACTTTTTAAAACAGCTACAACATACAAAGCTTTATTGCTTCACTGAAGCAAATCTTCTGCCATCCAAGTTTTGGAAAAGAAAGTCTCAGCTTATTTCTCCTAGTAGAGGAGTCCACCAGAAGTCTTCTTCACATCTGAGCACCACAGGAAAACTGAGAAAGAATGCTTACCTTCATGATATTTTAGTTACTGAATCTTAAGATTCACCATGCTCTATAATAAGATAATTGAAGGAAAGTACTTCAATAAAAATAAGAAGTGAAAAAACACTCTTTTAATGAACAGAGTCTGAACTAGAAAGAAATTAGACTGGAAAAGATAAAAGTTCAGATAAGTATCCACCAGGATAATAAAATGATAGCAATGACTTTTAAAAGCAGGTTACAAATTGGGGTACCGTGTGCCATATCCTGTCATGCTAAAAACTTCAAGCATCATTTTCCTGAGCTGGCAGCTGACATCCATTTCATGTGAAGAAACTGGAAATGCAGATAAATCCAACATGATCGCTCTCAAAATAACAGGCAGGCAAACATTTCAGAAGGAAATTAAGAATTAAGGCTCAGCCCTGAGGCTTTTACGCAGGAAAAACAGATCTACTCAAACAGTAACAATCTTAACTTGGCAGATTTGCCCTGCAGAGGTTTTCAAACAAAGTTGCTTTGACAGTGCAAGCCCTGTCTTACATTTGAAGGGATCTCTGTGCTACAAAGGGGCTGGATGACAGGCAGCAATTTAATAGCCTCAGAGTGTAACAGCTTCTAAAACCGTGGGGCCTTGATGTCTCGAACTACAACAGAGGCACTAAACACCTTTTTTTTTCCCCTTGCAAAACAGCACTGTCAGCACTGTCACTGACCCAGTGACTCAGTCATCAGCATTCAAGTCAGCTCTTATTATCATCCACAGCCAAAGTTGTATTTTCTTACCCTTTCAGGTCAGGGATAGTGAATAGGCAGCAACAGAACAATATTCTCTTGTTTCCACTATTCTTTGGACATTTTCTGTGCTCAGCTTCTACTGTTACTTCTTCCTTTTGAAATGCTTTTCACTATCAAGCGCCCTTGCATCATACATAGCTTCTTATAAACACTAATGCCTTTCCTGTAATTCCGCAAGATTCCAGAAGCCAGGGATTTTCCTCCATCCACATTTACTAATAACGTTCCTGTAAGAACAGTGATGTAGAGGACATGGATAAGCGACAGACTTTTTAGAATCACCACACTATTCCAGACACAAACAAATAGTAGTGTGTTGAAACCACAGATCTCAGCCTTGATCTCATTCTTCTCTTCCCATCACTGAAGAAATTAATTTCATTTTGAATGTCATAAAGAACATGGCTTCTTAAAGGAATAATTGGGCATATGAATCTTCAGTAAAATTAGGTTGGAAAGGACCTCTGGAGGTTCTAGCACAAGCCTTTGCTCAAAGCAATGATAACTTTGAAGTTAGATCACATTGCTCTGGGTCTCACTAGGTCAAGTTTCAGAAATCCCTTAGGAAGAAGATTCTTCCCCGCCTTGTGCTCCAGCCCTAATATAGCTTAGATTCTTCTGGTCTCATTCCCATTTTTCAGCGGTTCTCTGCTATCAAGAAACCCAAATCTGGGACAGTATTCACAATGTTACCTCAAGAGTGTTGATTAATAACAGTAATAATCCTTTCCCTTTGCCTGTGAGCTAAGGTCCTGATGATGTGGGCCATTACACAGCTACTTTACAGTGCCACAAGCGCACATTGCTGACTAATGCTCTTTTGCACAATTTGACACCCAGGGGATATTACAGAAGGTGGCAAAAATTGGTTTGGGCGTTATGTCTGCATGAGCAGGGTCAGAGAGCAGGATGCAGACACAGTAAGAGACAAGATCTGTGTCACTGACTGTGGTAGGTAGATACAGAACCCAACAGTGGAGCTATAGGAAGACCAGAGGCATCTCACAAACAGCATGCATATCACAGCTACTGTATCAAACCCCAGCTTTATAGCTGAAGATAAGGGAAAGAACTCTTATCAAAGATCTCTGTGTGATCTCCACCATCATACATCTCATTCTTACAAAATATATGCTTCCAACACCAAAAAATAATCTTTAGCTGAAAGTAGAGGCCTTTGATCTCTCCAAATTGAAATCTCAGAGTGACAAGTATCTTGGCAACAAGGACAACTGATCCATGACAGGCCAGAAACTTCTGTTTCAAGAGCTTCAGTGCAAAACTGCGTATTTTTTTCCTGGAATCCCCAAGGACAACAGGTATGTCATATAAGCCTTTTCTTACTTTGGGAGTGGGTAATATCATGTTCCTGCTGACTTCATTTACTTTATTACTCCATATTGCAATAAAGTTAAGAATGCACAAACACACTTTCAAGACCAAGACTCAAAGCACTGTTAAGATTTGTACCATGATGTTTAATAGAATCACTGAATGGTCTGGATTGGAAGGGACCCCAAGAATCACAGAGTTCCCAACCCCCCTGCCACAGGCAGGGACACCAACCTGCAGGCCTGGAGCTACACAAGGTTGCCCAAAGCCCCATCCAACCTGACCTTGAACACCTCCAGGGACAGGGCACCCACCACCTCTCTGGGCAGCCTGTTCCAGCACCTCACCACTCTCTCTGTAAAGAACTTCCCCCTAACATCTCATCTAAACCTTCCCTCCTTCAGCTTCAATCCATTCCCCCTTGTCCTGCCTCAGGGAAGGACAACTTTAAAAAGTTGATTCCCCTCCTGTTTCTCTGCTTCAGGGACTGGAAGGCTGCAATGAGGTCCCCCCACAGCCTTCTCTTCTCTAGGCTGAACAAGCCCAGCTCCCTCAGCCTCTCTTCACTGGGGAGGTGCTACAGGTTTCACCTGTAAATATTATCAGAGATCCACTGCTTTCCATCTCAATATTCTTATTTTCTGTCACTAAGATCTCTTCCTTCTACATTCACCGAAACATGACACAAAACCCATTCCACCATTTTCTCATGTAGATAACACAGGAGGAAAAGGAAGTGGAGCAAATATACAAACTTGCCCTAAGACAGTGAATGAAATCCCTGTGGCGTAACAGCTTGCAAAGACATTGTTATAGTTAATATTGACAGGCATAGGGACTGCTTTCCTTTCTGTCACTCCATTTTATACCTTGAGCAAAGAAACAATTCAGAGCTCACAGTGCAAACAGACTATGAAAATAGCTTCTACTTTTTGTGGCCAGTTTTCTATTTGCTTCAAAAAAACCCTCTAGAACAATGAGATCAAACCGAGTGGACTGGAATAAAAAAGAAATTCCCTTTCTTCTGGGTTTCCCTCTCATGCAGCTACCTAAACAACACGCACACACCGCTTTCAAAAGTTCAGTAGTGACACTGACAACACAACTACTTCCCCAGTTTGCACATATGTAGGAACGAGATGCTGGAATTTGAATCTCTGCTTCACCACTATCACTTAGGAAGCTGACATCAGCAAAGCAGCCTCCTGAATGAGTGAGCAGCAAGAAGTTTAACAAAGGCTTCTTTATCTCCTGCTACTGGAGCGCACAGTCAAATTCAAGTTCAAGCAAGAGAACTGCGATCCCCGGGGAGCAGCTCGGATTTTCCACACGTGCTGGCACCGCAGCTAGTCCCGCAGCAGGGAAGGTCACAGGTATCTAACGTAACCCTCAGCACATTTCAACAAAGCGAAATCAGGAAGAGGGCTTTAATTGTTAAGTTCCACGTTAAGTGGCTACGGTCATAAACAAATCCTAAACCACATATTCAAAGCAGAAACCAACCCACCGACTTTCTGCTGTATCTGAATGGCACAGCTTGTGCCAGATGGAGAGCACTAAGCCCTATCTCAATCAGGACCTGGGGTTGTCCCAAGGATATAAGCTACCGAGTGGTTTTTCCTGGATGTTTCACTTTTATCTCCAACGGAATACGGGAAATGGGGTATCACCAAGTAAAGGATTTGCACTCTTCAAGCATTTTGCTGTTCCTGCTTACACAAAGCTACTCTGCCTTCTTCATCAGATCCTTGAAAAAGTGTAATTACTGAGCGCTGCTACCCAATCACCCCTGTATCGTCTGTGGATCATCTCCTGTCAAAACAAGCTTTCTTAGAAGTATGCCTGCTCTATCCGATGATAGCAGCAACAAGGCAGCTCTGTAGCTTTACTCGACTCCGTACGGCGTGAGGGAGGCCCGGCCAAGGAGGAGTTGACCCGGCAGAGACTCCGAGGAGAGAACCGCGCTGACAGAGGCTGCCTGCCCAGCGGGCACCGCCGCTCCCGCCCGCGCCGCGCTCCCTCACAGCCCCGAACCCCCTCTCACCTGGAGGAGTGCTCTCACCCGCTCCCTCGGCACACCGACCAGCAAGCAGACCTCCAGCAGGCCCGACGGCAACACGTCGTCCATGGCACAGAAGGGACAGAGGCTGCCGGGACAGTGGACTGGGGCAACTCCTTCCCGCAGGGCCGCTCGGCCCCTCCCCGCGAGCCGGACAGGGCTGCAGACGGAGCGTGAGAGCGCCCGCTCGCTCAGCACAGGCAGGCGCGCACAGGAGCCCACCCTCAATGTAACACGCGCTTTGATTGGCTGCCTCTCCCGTCGCTCTGAGCACCGACGGCAAATCAGAAAGGCAGCAGGAGTCTGTGGCGGCTCCGGGGGCCGGGCGGGGGCGGGGTGTCGCCTCTTCCCGCCCAGTGGAGGGCGGGGCGCGTGAGCTGAGCCCTTGAGGTACCGCCCGCTGAGGGGACTCCCGGCGCGCTGTGGGCCGCTGGTCGTTCTCTCTGCCCCGCCGGGAGAGCCCTGGGGGAAGACGCTTCCCGACCCAAGGGCAAGGTCGTTGTTTACTCCTGGCCAGCCACGGCTTGTTTTCCCGGTGGCCCAGAATGGCAGAAGTGCCTCAGGGCTGCCAGGCGCTTCGTAGAGGTGGGTGAAGTCACGGTCTGGTGCTTTTATAAGTGGTGCCATTCCCTGGTGTTTGCTTCAGGTGACTCAACGGGGTATGTGGCCGCCACTAAATAAGAGTCTTATATTTATCATGGGTCATAGTTTCAGTGAACTGTAAGCACGGAGCTGATAGCAGCCTGCCTGGTGCTCTCAACTCCAGAGCAAGCTGGGTTCTTGGTGGAGCTGCCCACACAGCAGCGAGACACACAGGGGACTCCAGAGTTTCTTCTTGAACTGTTTAAATAGACAATGAGTCACTCCCTGCGTATCAGCCCTGTGTAGATCTTCACTGAGAGAAACGTGTTTCCTCTGGGACCGGTGCATAAAGCACCCGAAACTATAAGAAAGCAGTTTCTGTGAAACTGAAGGTATGGTATGTATTCTCAGAAAGTTGGGTTGGTTTTATTTTTTGTGGAGCAGTGTTCATGTGTTCTAAATGCAAAAAAAAATCCCAATATAAACAATTCCTGTCTACCACGAGTTTAGTCTTCAGAAGAGACTTCTTCAAAAAGCACAAAGAACGTCAGAACACAAGGTGTGGTCTTCAGGGGGATTTTAACTGAATTTTTGTGGTGTTGAAGCTCAGGAATATATGGCCTCCGGTGCCCTCAGCTTATTTAGAGGAAGTCATAAACGCGAAACATAGGAAACTATGTTTATTTAGCACTGACTAAAAGAAAGAAGTTCTTGAAAACCTGGAAGTTCAGGGATTACTTCTTCAGAGTGACAGAATAAAATCATATGCCAAGAGTTATGGTAATAAAATTTAAGGTCATAAGGGATTGTTAAAAAACATCTTGTTTAACTTGGGTAACCCAGGCCACAGAATCAGGATGATTCTTATATTAAATTTGTAACTTCTGGCTGACCCCATGAGTTCCTGCAACAGAGATTACTAGCAATCACCATTAAAAGTTAGGTATCTTATTTTTAGCTTCACTGTTTAGCTTAGTCTTTTGCCACTGGATTGTGTTAACATTTTCATGCTGTGATTCTTTACTATGAAAAGATGTATCTTCACAGAGTTCAGGTTTATTAATCTCAATTTAAGATGTTATACAACTCATACTTTTAAAATTTCTTTTCTTAGCACTTCTGTGCATCGTTTCTCAACATTTTCAAATGTATCCAATATTCTTTCTTAACTATGTACACCAAAAATACACTTTTCTATTGCTGAATTTACAGCTGTAAGTCATATTGCTATTGCTAACTGATATCCCTGCCTAACTAAAACAGAAAGACTGATAGATGAATCATTTAAAAAGGGTGTAATGTTTAAGTGGTTATCCACTGCAACCCTGTATAATTCTCTTAGGGTTATTACTTCCAACATGACAGTCCTACATCTTACATTCATTGATCAATAACTATGACCTAGCATTGGACCACATTAAAAAAGACTTACAAATGAACTGAGGCTATCAAGCAATCCAGGTCACCCTGTAGTTAATTAATCTGTATCATTAGTTTCTGATTTTGCTGCTGTCTGAAGTGATAAATACTGGATGATTCTTGTTCATAATTAATGTAGCCCTCAAAGCAATGATATGGTGAAGTTATTATCAAAACAGAACTACAAGGTGACAGGTACTAATGTGAATCTGACATCTCAAGAACTCTGAAAGTAGGAAACCTTCTGTATGGGGTCACTGGTAAGAGACAAAATCATTTGTGTAGAAAAGAATGCCTCTGCTATGAAAATATTCATGTAGTAAGTCAGTTTTTCCTAGGAAAAGTTGTCAGCTGAGGAAGAAATGCCAGCTTTTATTAGTTTTCTTTTTGTTAGATCACAAATAAAGTAAATAACTATCTGTTATGGTACTTGGCTGCTTAGAGTTAAATGCAGAAAAAGCTGCTGATCTTGATATATCCTCAACACAGGTAAAGCTTTATCAGACCTGGGGGCTATATCTGAATGAGTAAAGATTCCCATGACATAGAAATCTAATTCAGCTTCCCAATAGGGTAATTATGTTTTAGCTAGACTACCATTGTTAAGAGAAGAAAATTATTTTACAAGCCATGTGTTTCTTTGATGCAATCTTTCTTATAAAATATAACCTACCCAATCAGATGAGAAGCCTTGAGCTGGGTTCTAGCTTTAACAAGCCCAAACTAAAAACCTTACGCTCACTGGTGATATAGTTGAAAAACCTTCCAAAATCATCATCAAACTTCTACCCTTACCTCTTCTGAATTACTGCTGTAAATTAGGAATGATCATAGAATCATAGAATCATAGAATGGTATGAGTTGGAAGGGACCCCAAGGATCACAGAGCTCTAACCCCCCTGCCACAGGCAGGGACACCAACCTCAGGCCTGGATCTACACTAGGTTGCCCAGGGCCCCATCCAACCTGGCCTTGAACACTTCCAGGGATGGGGCATCCACTACCTCTCTGGGCAGCCTGTTCCAGCACCTCACCACTCTCTCTGTAAAGAACTTCCCCCTAAGATCTAATCTAAACCTTCCTTCCTTTAGTTTTAATCCATTCCCCCTTGTCCTGTCATTGTCTATCCTTTTAAAAAGTTGAATCCCCTCCTGCTTATAAGCTCCCTTCAGGTTCTGGAAGGCTGCAATGAGGTCGCCCCGCAGCCTTCTCTTCTCCAGACTGAACAAGCCCAGCTCCCTCAGCCTCTCTTTGTAGGACAGGTGCTCCAGCCCTCTAATCATCTTTGTGGCTCCTCTGAACCCTCTCCAACAGTTCCACATCCTTCTTGTATTGGGGGCCCCAGATCTGGACACAGGACTCCAGATGGGGCCTCACGAGGGCAGAGTAGAGAGGGACAATCCCCTCCCTGTCCCTGCTGGCCACCCCTCTTCTAATGGAGCCCAGGATACCATTGGCCTTGCGAGCTGCAAGAGCACACTGCTGGCTCATGTTAAGTTTCTCATCCACCAGAATCCCCAAGTCCTTCTCAGCAGGGCTACTCTCAAGAAGCTCTTCTCCCAGTCTATATCTATGTCTGGGATTCTTCCGGCCCGAGTGCAACACCTGACACTTGGCAGTGTTGAACCTCATTAGGTTCACCCAGGCCCATCTCTCCAGCCTGTCAAGATCCCTCTGGATGGCTTCCTTTCCTCCTAGGGTGTCGACCACACCACTCAGCTTGGTGTCATCCGCAAACTTGCTGAGGGTGCACTCAATTCCATCATCGATGTCATTGATAAAGATGTTAAAGAGAACCGATCCCAAGACAGACCCCTGGGGGACACCGCTTGTCACTGGCCTCCACCTGGACATAGACCCATTGACCACCACCCTTTGGCTGTGGTCTGTTAACCAATTTCTTATCCACTGGATGGTCCACCCATCAAATCCACATCTCTGCAGTTTAGAGATAAGGATGTGGTGGGGGACTGTGTCAAAGGCCTTGCACAAGTCCAGGTAGATGACATCGGTTGCCTTCCCTTTATCTACTGATGCTGTCACTCCATCATAGAAGGTCACCAGATTGGTAAGGCATGACCTTCCCTTGGTGAAGCCATGCTGACTGTCCCAGATCACATGCTTTTCCCTCATGTGCTCCAACATGTCATCCAGGAGGATCTGTTCCATGATCTTCCCAGGCACAGAGGTGAGGCTCACCGGCCTGTAATTCCCTGGGTCTTGGGATTTGTCTGGCAATGATGCTGTAGACCACATGGAAATGGTTGAGTTGCTCTCCATCAACCCTGATAGGAACTCAGAGTGATTTGTTGAGTTCTTGATGCCTATACCTGCAGACACCTCAGTCTTGAGGGGTATAAGGCCAGGTGAAGAGTGAAGTCAGGACCCTGAGTTTTAGGAGAGCAAACTTTTGGTTGTTTAAGGAGGTAGTGAGTGGGACACCCTGGGAAACTGCTCTGCGGGACAAAAGAGCTGGAAAGAGCTGGTAGCCAATGAGATGCATCCCAGAGTCCTAAGGGAACAGGCTGATGTAGCTGCCAAGTCACACTCCACTACATTTGAAAAGTCATAGCAGTTAGGTGAAGTCCTCAGTCACTGAAAAAAGAGAAGCATCATGGAAATTTTTAAAAAAGGGTAAAATGGAGGACCCTAGGATCTACTGACCAGTCAGCCTCACCTCTGTGCACATTAAGATCATGGAGCAGATCCTCCTGGAAGACATGTTGAAATACACAGAAGACAGGAAGGTGATTAGAGACAACCACAATGGCTTCACCAAGGGCAAATTGTGCCTCACTAATCTGGTACCTTTCTAGGATGGAGCAGCTGCATCATTGGACAAGGGATGAGCTACTAGTGTCATCTACCTGGACTTCTGTAAGGCCTTTGATATGGTCCCATACATTATCCTTGCCCTTAAATTGGAGAGATTTGGGGTTAATAGATGCATGTTAGGCAAATAAAGAATTGGTTGGATGGTTGCATCCAAAGTTTTGTAATCAATAGCTCAGTGTCCAAATGGAAACAAGAAACAAGCCGTGTCCCTCAGAGGTCCACACTGGGAGTGGTACTATTTAATATCTTCTTCAACGACATAGTGGGTTTGAGTACACCCTCAGCAAGTCTGCAAATGACAGACACCAAACTGAGTGGTGCAGTCGGTTCACTTGAGGGAGGAGATGCTGTCCAGAGGGACTTTGCCAGGCTTGTGGAGTGGGCTTATGTGACCCTTCTGAAGTTCAGCAAGGGCAAATGCAAAGTCCTGCACCTGACTCGGGGCAATCACCCAGTGTCAGAACAGACTGAGTGATGTATGGAATGAGAGCAGCCCTGCAGGGAAGGACATGGGGATACTGGTGGATGAAAGACTGGATATGACCCAGAAATGCATGCTCACAGCCCAGAAAGCCAACCATATCCTGGCCTGCATCCAAAACAAGTGTGACCAACAGGTCAAGGGAGATGATTCTGCCCCTCTATTCTGCTCTCCTGAGACCCCACCTGGAGTGCTGTGTTCAGCTGTGGGGTCCCCAGTACAGGAAGGATATTGAGATGTTGGAGCTGGTCCAGAGGAGCGCCTCTCCTATGAAGAAAGGCTGAGAGAGCTGGGCTCCAGGGGGCCTTATTGTAGCCTTTCAATATATAAAGGGAGCTTATAAAAAAGACAAGAGAAACTTTTTACTAGGGCTTGTATGGACATGACAAGAGGCAATGGTTTTAAACTGAAAGAGGGTAAGTTTAGCTTGGACATAAGAATTTTTTAACCATAAGACCAATGTGACACTCGAACAGTTATCCAGAGAACTTGTGGATGTCCCATCCCTGAAAGAGTTCAAGGTCAGGCTGGTCAGAGCTTTGGAGCAACTTTGAGCATCTGGTGAGAGATGTCCTTGTTTGTAGCAGGGAGCTTGGCCTAGGTGACCTTAGTGACAATAGATGAAGAAAAGGCTGAGGTTCTCAACAACTTTTTTGCCTCGGTCTTCACTGGTGACCTCTCTCCTTGCCGCTCTCAAGGTGATGGCCCACAAGATGGGGACTGGGGAAACAGAGTTCCTCCCACTGTAAGTGAAGATAAGGTTCCTGACCATCTGAGGAACCTGAATATACACAAGTCCATGGGACCTGATGAGATGCATCCCAGAGTCCTGAGGGAATTGGCTGATGCAGTTGCCAAGCCACTCTCCAGGATATTTGAAAAGTCATGCATCCGTAGTGACTGGAAGAGAGGAAACAGCAAGGCCACTTTTAAAAAGAGCAGGAAGGACAACCCTGGGCACTACTGACCTGTCAGCCTCCCCTCTGTGCCTGGAAAGATCATGGAACAGATCCACCTGGAAGTGATGCTGAGGCACATGGAGAACAGGGAGGTGATTTGAGACAGCCCCCATGGCTTTACTAGGGGCAAGTCCTGCCTGACCCATCTAGTGGCTTTCTACAATGCAGTAACTGCATCAGTGGACAAGGGAAGAGCTATGGATGTCATCTATCTGGACTTCTGCAAGGCCTTTGACACGGTGCCCCACAACATCCTTCTCTCTAAGTTGAAAAGATATGGATTTGATGGGTGGATTGTTCAGTGGATAAGGAACTGGCTGGATGGTCACATCCAGAAGGTGTTGGTCAATGGCTCCAAGTCCAGATGGAAGATGGTGACAAGCAGAGTTCCTTAAGGGTCTGTGCTGGGACCAGTGCTGTTTAATATCTTTATTAATGATATTGACAGTGGTATTTAGTGCACCTTCAGAAAATTTGCTGATGACACCAAGCTCAGTGGTGAGGTTAATGTGCTAGAGGGATGGGATGCCATCCAGAGGGTCCCTGACAGGCTGGAGAAGTGGACACAGGTGAACCTCATGAGGTTCAACAAAGCCAAGTGTAGTGTCCTGTACCTGGGTCAGACAACCCCTGTTATACAAACAGGTTAGGAGATGATGTGCTGGAAAGCAGCCCTGAGGAAAAGGACTTGGGGGGACTCATGGATGAGAAGCTGGACATGAGCCACCAATGTGCATCTGCAGCCCAGAAGGCCAACCGCATCCTGGGCTGCATCAAAAGAAGTGTGGCCAGCAGATGGAGAGAGGGGATTCTGCCCCTCTGCTCTGCTCTGGTGAGACCTTACCTGGAATATTGTGTGCAGTTCTGGGCCCCTCAGTTCAAGAAGGCCTTGGAACTCCTTGAAAGAGTCCAGCAGGGCCACCAAGATGATTAAGGGAGTGGAACACCTTCCTTATGAGGAAAAGCTGAGGGAGCTGGGTGTCTTTAGCTTGGAGAAAAGGAGACTGAGGGGTGACCTTACTGATATTTATATGTAAAGGCTGAGAGTTAGGAGGACGGAGCCAGGCTCTTCTCAGTGATGGCCAGCCATAGGCCCAGTAGCAATGGGCACAAACTGGAGCATAGGAAGTTCCACGTGAATATAAGAAGGAACTTTTTCACTGTGAGGGTGACAGAGCCCTGGGACAGGCTGCCCAGAGAGGTTGTGGAGTCTCCTTCTCTGGAGACATTCAAAACCTGCCTGGATGTGTTCCTGTGTCATTTAGGCTAGGTGATCCTGCTCTGGCAGGGGGGTTGGCCTAGATGATCTTTCGAGGTCCCTTCCAACTCCTAAGGTTCTGTGATTCTGTGACTGAGTCTTCAACACTTACGTGTTCCCTCCCAATGGAATTGATAACAGCAGTTCCGAGGTGAAGCTGAGAAAGTAATTTATTTTCCAGAATCTTTAGGACTGTAAGCTCTGAGGTGCCTAAGTGATCTAAGGAGTTTCAAAATATAATTAGTGGGCATTTTCTTACAGTGACACTTTTTATTCATACTTGTGCATCTTCTCCAGTGGATCTGAGAGCGATACGTGGGCTAACTCTGTGCTTCATACACGAACTCATGCAGAGTTTCACCATGACGTGCATAAGGATTACAAGAGTTTCCTTTTGACACTGAACGTTTCTATTCTGCAGGTTTATTCATACATTGCTCAGTTCAGTACCCTCTCTCTCAACTTATGATTAAGGTGGTTACAAAGCACTGTCTCAAGGTGAGAACTGAAACTCAGACCACTGCTTCCTCCCACTACCTGGCTTACAGGAATACACAGTTCTGTGTCTGTGCTGAGCGAGATTGCATAGATAGGAAGGCTTTATTCTGCCTGGTAAGAGCTGTGTGCTCTAGCCAAAGAGAAGACAGGAAGTACAGCATGAAGTATGCTGCTTGAGCACGCAGTTCTTACCAGACAGAATATGTATCAAACAGTTCTTTGCAGTCTGTAAGTCCATGAAAAAACATTGCATCCCATGATTTTAAATCCTTTGTTTTCACAGAATCACAAGGTTGAAAAAGACCTTCAAGATCAAGTCCAGCCATTCTTGTCCTATGCTAAACCATATCCCTAAGTACCTCATCTACCCTTTTTTTAAACAAGATCATTCATAGGGGGAAGGATTTGTTTTGAACAAAACTCTGGGGTCTGCTTTATATATTATTTCCAACTTCAGTATTTTTTGGTTTATATTTCTTCTTCCAAAATAATGAAGCAGAAGAATTCCTTGAATCAGCAGAGCAAGCTCTTTATTGGCAGATATTATACTTTTTTCATTGCAGGATAATGCACTTTCTAAATTTATGGTGATATTAGCAACCAAGCAACCACTTGGTAACTGACTATGCAAATTGAATCACTATTTTCAAACTAGAGCTCTGCACAGTCTTCAAATTAATCTCTCAGTGTCTCAGACATTTATTCCCATTCTTAATAATGCTACAAAAAAACCAACTATGAGAATTCTTTATTGTCCCAGGTATTGCCCAAATGGGTGCAATGACTTTGACCCCCAAATCATTCTGTAAGAGGTCACCAGATTCAGTGTAATTGTATCAGGGGTGAAGGAGGACAGGTCAAGAATCTCTGTGGCTATTAACAGTTCCATTTGCATCTTCTTTCTTTTTTACTTGGCTTGTCTGAAGAGAGATCAAGCTTGTCTGGTTTGGGCTGCCACCACTTACTGTATAACAGAACACAAGTTTTGTTGCAACATTGACAGTCATTAAGCATCTATCTCTGTAATTAATCTCTTTTATGTTTCCCTGACCTTACAGATAAATGCCAACACGAGACCAGTTTTTACAGTGTGTCCCCAGATGGGATTGTACCTGCCCATGTAATGGAGAAGTCAGTTACAGTCTGCTGTTTCCTCAGTTCTCAAGCTATGAAAAGTTACCCCCAGTTCAAACTCCTGTAGGAAAACACAGCCATTAAAGCTCAGATGCTTGTGATTTATCCACACATGATGAAGGGCTTTCTCATGTTTCTCCTCCACCTCTGAATGAGGTAGGGCAAACAATAAAACCAGGTAGCAGAGCAGCCTGCCATTTCACCCTGGGAATGCTCTTAAAGTACCTAAAGTTGGTGCCTCTGCCCTACCCTACAGTATAGACATTATCTTAGAACTGTCAATAGCTGTCTTTTTAACCTGCAAAAATACCAGATTAATCTGATATACCACATGCAGATTACTGTTTGGTTTATATTATGGCTGTAATTAATTACCTTAATGTCTGCAATCTCCTTTTAAATATAAAGAGAGGTCGAGCCACACTGTGAATGAGAGTAGGATATGGGAGGGAGAGAAGGGTGCCATAACCACACGTGCAGCTACGTTGTGTGACCTGGTGTTTGTGCTTCACCAGGGAGGGAGAGTGCTAATGGGGAGAATAAAGTCTCCTTAGCCCCATTGTCATCCCATAACCTAACAAAAGCTTCTGCAAAGGACTGTAGGATAACAATATGCAAGACTGCGATAAAGACATTGATAAACTGCAACAAATCCAGTGGAGAGCTGCCAAGATGGTCAGGGCTGAAGCACCTGCCCTGTAGGGAGAGTGAGGCAACAGACTGGAGAAGAGATATCTTCAGAGGAGCTGATAGCTGCTCTGGTACCTAGAGGGAGGTTATCAAGACAACAGATCCAGGCTCTTTACCATGTTGTGCAGCCAGAGGTGGAGAAACAAGAGTCATAAACTGAAACGGGAAGTACTGATTGCATCTAAGGAAAATAGTTTTCATTTGAGAGTGGTTGAGCACTGGAGCAGTGGCCTAGAGATGTTCCATCTCCATCTTTAGAGGTTTTCAGGAAGAGACTGAATAAAGTCTTGAGCAAACTGGCCTGACCTGACAGCTGACTGTCCTTTGAGCAGGAGGTTGGACTAGAGGTCCCTTCCGACTTGGATGATTCTGTCATTCTCAGGGACTCTGTGTACAAATACAGCAAGAGGGTTAAAAATGTTTATATGAAAGAAACAAAATGTTAGAATTCCAGTCAACCAAGTAGGGAAAATCATCAGCCAGTTATACAGTCAATGACCTTTCAATTTAACACAGGTTTTTTTGTGATGGGGTAATTGAGACTCATGGGAATAGCTTTGGGTGTAAATGCAATACTTATCCCTCATCACCTCTATATTTCTGATAAGGAGGCTGGCTGTAGTTTTATTTTCCTGAGAAAAAAAAATATATTGAAAGACCTGGGAAGGAAAAAAAACCAACAACTGAGCTTTATCACAGCCCCTGCATCTAGAAAAATGTAGCAACACTAAGATGTCATATCTTGGCAAAAAACCAGAGTAATGTGAGTGCTCTGAATATTAGTAACACTTTGCATTGTAGATGTGAGATATTCCTGGGGCTACAGAAGAGCATATTCCTGAATGTAATCACTCTAGGGGCAGTTTTAGCAATGTTTTATTTATGTGGGATACATAACATGTCCCTCAAATCTGACTCGCTTAACATGACATTTATTTTACTTCCAGTTCTTTACCATCTGCCACGATCTCAGACAGGCAAAAAAGACTTTTATATTTTTGCAGCTGCTTTTACAGTAGCATTAAGACTTCATTACATTGGTCCTTTTACTGCAGTGCTGTAAAAGGATCATAGGATATGTTAGGTTTGAAGGGAACTTAAAGGTCACATCTAGTCCAATCCCCCTGCAGTGAGCAGGGGCATCTTCACTGGATCAGGTTGCTCAGAGCCCCATCAAGCCTGACCTTGAATATCTCCAGGGATGGGGCCTCCACTACCTCTCTGGGAAACCTGTTCCTGTGATCCTGCCATCCTCATATTAAAGATTTTTTTCCTAATATCCAACCTAACTCTACCCTTTTCTAGTTTAAAACCATTACCCTTTTTCCTATTGCTACATGCCTTGTGAACAGAAGAAGTGCAGATGAAGAATTACTGAAGTGGTGGGACATGAGAGAGGAGAGGTCAATTAATGCACAAAGATAATCAGATACAGAAATTAAAATTTCAGATAGAATGGGGTTTGTGTAACAGCCTCTTATATACATCAATCTAAGAAACCTTGAAATCCCTAAGCACAGATATCATAATTCATAACTATTTTATTTTAATAAAGTAAACTTGGTTTTGTCCCTGAAATCTGAAGAATCTCTTGTGATGCTTCACTTTGTTCAGAAAAGATCTGTCAGCAGTTAGAGTTGTCAGGGCCTGGAACAGGCTGCCCAGGGAAGGGGTTGAGTCACCATCCCTGGATGTGTTTAAAAAAAGGGTAGATGATGTGCTCAGGGATATGGTTTAGCATAGGACAGGAATGGCTGGACTTGATGATCTTGAAGGTCTTTTCCAACCTTGTGACTCTGTGATTCACAGCTCAACAATAGCACAACATAGTAAACTTTACCAGTAATTAATGTTAGCTTAGTGAAACACATTAAAAGCCAAATGCTTTCCTTTGGGGTCTTTTTGTAGCTGCCCCTACAATCTTCTATAAGCTTGGGAACTGCTTAAATGTGATTAGGTTTCTAAACATACACATTACAAGGTGGTTAAAGAACATGAGTCCAAGTTTGGATCCAACCAGAATACCAAACAGTTGTATTTTCCATCTAAAATAACTAGCTTCCAAGTGCCCTCAGTTTATCCCTACATATGCAGTAAGGCAGCATGGAGTAGATATTCTTTATAGCAGTCTGATGTAAACACAGAACTCAGAGAATCTGTGGGCACTATGGTTATGTATAACGTGAGGTAATTCTAACCACAGGATGGTTGAAAACTGTCTGTGCCATCACGTTCAAAGGGCTGTGCTGAGCAGTTTGAAATCTGGCAGCTGGTTATGAGTAATATTTGTAAATATTTGATACATCTTCATCATGAATGTGGACCCTGGGATGAAGGGCAGCCTTAGCCAAGCTTGTGGATGCCACTCGGGGGGCAGAGGTTGGTATGCTGACAGGAAGAGCAGCCAGAAGAGAAGATTAAGAAGAAGAGATCTAGTTGCAGTCTACCTGAAGAGGGGTTATAAAGTAGAGAGGCAGAGATTCTTTTCAGAGGTGCACAATGGGAGGACAATAAATGAAAGTTGAAGCAAGGGATATTCTGATTGATTATAAGGGAAAAGGTCCTCACCATGAGAGTGATAATGCACTTGAGCAAGTTCCCCAAGGAGGAAGTGTAATCACCTTCTTTGGAGATGTTTGAAACTTGGCTGGATGAGGAGCAGAACAACCAGAAAACATTGAAGTTGATGCTGCTTTGAGCAGAATTGGACTAGAGACCTTTATAGCTCCCTTCTAAACAACATCTGTCTTTGATTCTATAGTTAAGGCTATATTGTTTTCTCTGCACCTCAGGGTCCTTAGAGATTTAAAAGTGTAGCAGACAAAGTTCAACTGTTTGCATAGCTAAATATATCGTATACGTTTAAGTGTACTTCTGTATCACTATAGAATCATAGAATGGTTTGGGTTTGAAAGGACCTTAAAGATCATCATCTAGTTTCAACCCTGGAGCCTTCTCTTCTCCAGGCTGAATAAGCCCAACTGTCTCAGTCTGTCTTCACAGGAGAGGTGTTCCAGCCCTCTGACCATCTTTGTGTTCCTCCTCCTGACTCCCTCCAACAACTCCATGTCCTTCTTATGTTGGGGACCCCAGAGCTGAACACAGTACTCCAGGTGGGGTCTCACCAGAGCAGAGGGGCAGAATCACCTCCCTCAACCTGCTGGTCACACTGCTTTTCACACAGCCCAGGATATAGTTGGCTTCCTGGGCTGCAGGCATACATTGCTGGGTCACACTGAACTTCTTAGCTACCAATACCCCCAAGTCCTTCTCCTCAGGGCTCCTCTCAATCTGTTATTCACCCAGCCAGTAGTTGTGCTTGGGATTGCACCAACTCATGTGCAGAACCTTGCACTTGGCCTTGTTAAACTTCATAAAGTTTGCACAGGCCCACCTCTCAAGCCTGTCAAGGTCCCTCCAGATGGCATCTCTTCCCTCCAGCATGTTGACTGCACCACACAGCTTGGTGTTACTGGCAAACTCACTGAGGGTGCACTCAATCCCACTGTCCCTGTCTCTGACAAAGATGTTGAACAGTGCCAGTCCCAATAACAAACCTCAAGGAACACCAGCCATTAATGATCTCCATGTGGACATTGACCACAACTCTGTGTGTGTTACCATCCAGTCAATTATTTATCCATTGAGTTGTCCATGCATGAAATCCATTTCTCTCCAGTTTATATAAAAGGATGTCATGTGGAACAGTGTCAGGTCCAGGTAGATGACACCAATTGCTCTTCCTTTATTCACCAACACTGTAACCCCATCATAGCAGGCCACCAAATTTCTCTGGCACAATTTGCCCTTATTGAAGTCACATTGGCTGTCACCAGTCTCCTTGAATAGTAGCCAGCTATCCTGGGTCCCTCTTCCCTCCAGGGCTTTTTTCCCTGGTACTCTACCTAGCAGATCCCTGAAGAGACCAGATCTGCTCTCCTGAAGTCTAGAGTAGTGACCTTGCTGTGTGCCCTCCTTCTGCCTTAAAGATCTTGAACTCCACCATTTCATGGTCAGTGCAGATAAGGCTGCCCTTGAGTTTTACATCCCTTAACAGCCCTTCCTTTTTGACAAGATTCAGCATGGCAGCTTTCCTTGTTGGCTCCTCTCTATACTTGGAGAAGGACATTATTATCAGTGCATTCCAGGAACCTATTGGATTGTTTATCCCCTGTTGTTCCACCAGCAGATATCAGGGTGGTTGAAGCCCCCCATGAGGACCAGGTCTTGTGAACACAAGGCTGCTGCTATCTGCCTCTCAAGGGCCTCATCTGCTTGGTCAGGTGGCTCTAATGTCCCCTGTCCCTGCCCTCCCTTTAATCCTGACCCATGAGCTTTCCCCTTGTCTCCTCATCCATCCTAGGTAGAGCTCCACACACTCCAGCTGCAGTAGACGAAGAAGAAGAAGAGCGTCTGTCTGGCATATCAGACCCTCTGTTTCCCTCATGAGGGAGTCACCTACGACTCTAACCTGCTTTTTCTTCCTCATGTTGGTGGTTGTGATATAGGGGTGGGCCTTTCTGATCTTGTCAACGCCTCTGGTGTAGACAGGCTGTCATCCATTGGCTGGCCTTACACATCCAGAGCCTTTTGCACAGAGGCACCTGGGAAGGCAAGGAGGGGGTTTGCCTGCTGCCCCAAGCATGGACCTGTCTCCATTCACTCCTTACTTTAAGCTGCTGCCTTCATCCTGGCAGGGGCAGGACACAGATTCCCCTTGATCTTGGGTCCCTGTCTCACGGAGGGCAGAGCATGGCTCCACCAGTCTGTCTCTTCTCCCTGATGCTCCTGACCCTTTATATTTCCTCTCGTGGCTCTGCCACCAGGCTGAGCAGATCATCCCCTGGTCACCTCTCATGCAGCCATTGTCACTGCTGCCATCCATTCCCAAGTACAGGCTCCAGCACTGCCCGCAGCCTGAGGCCTGGGGGGCTGCATGTTTTCCTAGCAGCTCTGTCTGGGCTGCCACAGCCATTCTGGAGAGCTCAGAGGACAGACAGAGCTTTCTGCTGGGTGGATACCACAGCTAAACTCCCTCCCAGAGGGGTGATGATGCTGATGGAACTCACCTGGGAGGGTGACTACGTCCCTCCTGCACAAACTGCTGCACCACGCCCTGGCTGACGCCATGCTCTGTTTGCCTGCTCTGGTCACAGTGCTCCAGGTTGCTTGTGCTGCTCAGGCAGCTTTTTATAGGCACAGGGGTGGCCACGCTTGCTCTGGCCCAGGCCTTGTCAGCACCTCCCACCAGAGCTGCCAGCTTCTGGTGGGTCTCTCTACTCCTGCAGCCTTTCCCTTCCTCAGGAGAACTCCCTGTGTGCCAAGATCTGCTGCAGGCCAGGCTGGCACCAGAGCAGCTCCCCTTGGCAACCAACTGCTGGATTCTGTTTACACTATGAAGGGAATATACTTAAATATTGCCTGACACGTCAAATATAGCAAATCTGGCACAGGTTGCTGGATCCTGTATGACTGAAACTGGACAGAACGTAACTTCTTGTAAATAATTAACTCCATTTACAGCACCAAAATCCCTGATTTGCATGTGGCAACATCTGCCATGAGAGCAAGCATGCTCTGCAGCCACAAGCCAAGGCGGCTTCTGCATAACTGACTATATAAAAAATGCAGTAGTACCAACACCCCCCAATAGTCTGTGGTTATTTTCCATGTTGCCCTTCTCCTAATAGTTAAAAAAAATTAAAATTGCCAAATTTGAGGTTGGAAAACTTAATTGACAGTGTCCCCCTCCGTGTTGTTTTCTATGGTTCTTGTTTATTCCTTCTAATAGCTGTTTCAGTTTTCCGTAGTGCATCCAGTTAGTTGAAGAGTAGAGAGAATATCTCACCTACAAAGGTAAATTATCTGTTAAAGGTATTTTAAGAAATAATTTAGGCTTTCTTTTCTGGCACAGCTGCATCTGGTGCTGTCTCTCCCCATTTTGATTTATCTTTCCTTGATGTTTGGAGAATTTTTCAGAGTTGATTTACCTGAAATCTGCAAATCTTTTATTAGAAGAAAACCACCAAAATAGAAGGTTTCAGCTTGGTGTAGTAACATAACCCAATATCAATGGAAATTACTGAAAATTAGAAAAGTAGGTTTAACATGTGTCCAATTAACAAGTGTCAGAAAGAGCAAACCATTAATGATGACTCTGGCCTTCCACCATTAGCAAAAGATGATCCTTCTGAAGGGTGGCTATTCATTTTCTGTGTTTGTAGAGCACACGCGTCAGTTCCCCAGCTTGGTCAGCTGCCAAATGCTATTAGGGTATATTACAGGAGTGCTCCTGGTGATTGTCAATAAAGAGAGGGTTTTATTTTATCAAGAGTTGTAAATGCAAAGGCAGTTATTGAATTCTAGAGTAGGAAAGCAGTTATGTGACTTGGGAAAGCTTTCTTTTAAGAGAAGCAGTGACTCACAAAACACTGCTCATAGCTTCTGTACTATTGTCACCAAAGCTGGTCACCTGCTGAGGGTAAATTATGTAATATAAACATACATCAATTTTTTACAGCTTTTTTTGAGCTGGTATTTTTTTAGAGCTTGGATTTTTCATACATTTGTATGAAAAACTAAAAAGAGATACAGCTCAAGCTAGAGCTGGAAACAAATTTGTTAATACTTCCAAAGAAGACAGTATTTATTTCTAAGTCCTGGCTAAGAGAGAGACTTCTCTTGAGTTCTCAGGTTATGCAAACCAAAGGCTTAAACTGTTTTCTTAATACCTACATTCTCTTTATGCATTGGCAAGTTCACTTGCTGAATCTTTTCTAAAATTAAGCCTTCAGCCCTCAGTTTCTTCTTCTGGATAAAGCCCACACAACTCATTATTGCATTGCAGCTTTAGACTGTAAATGCCTCAGGGTAGGAGGCGTTTCTCTGGGTGTGGTACAGTTATCCTACAGAGCAGGGCACTGATCCAAGGCATGTGGATAACAGCACGACAACAATTACTAATTGCTTTCTGGTATTTCTTTGTTGAAGTTCTGCCATTGTTTTAGAAGAGAGCTGGTTTACATCTTTCACCAAACATGGCTGAAAGTATGAGATAGAAATTGTGAAATACATCATTCTGCACAGCCCATATCCTCTGGAGAAAAGGAGGCTGAGGGGAGACCTTATCAATGCCTACAACTACCTGAAGGGAGGTTGTAGAGAAGTGGGAGATGGTCTCTTCAGTCAGGTGACAGGAGATAGGACAAGGGGAAGTGGCACAAAGCTGCACCAGGGCAGGGTCAGATTGGATGTTAGGAAAAAAATTTTCAGTGAAAGAGTTGTGAGGGCCTGGAACAGGCTGCCCAGGGAGGGGGCTGAGTCACCATCCCTGGATGTGTTTAACAGATGGGTAGATGAGGTACTTAGGGATATGGTTTAGCATAGGATGGGAATGGTTGGACTCTATGATGTGAAAGGTCTTTTCCAACCTTGTGATTCTGTGATATTGCACCAAATAGAGGTAATTTTTCAAGCATGCTAGGAATGTGTAGTTTGGCACAACCATGTCAGGCATACCCTGTCAGGCCCTTCTTCAGGCAGTGCAAGTCACTCATAGGTCAGAAAGTTGACCATACGCTGATATAATTCATGTCTTTAGTGACCAGAGTACATACTTCTAGTAAAAGATGTTTCAAGAAAATTTGTTGTGTCTTTCCTGTCTTTCCTCAGCTATAATTATAATAAAGAAGCATTATTTAATTATGAAAGCACGAGTGGAGTTCACTAATGAATCTATTAAGAGATTTGCCCACCAAGTCTATTCTTTAATTCATATTCCCCTGGTTTTTCTCCTGGATTTTTTCACTGAAGATTTCTTAGAGTGATTTGCTGTGAATTTATTGCAGCACTGGTAGAGAGCTGAGTGACTTGAACAAGACACGATCACCTCTTCATAATGATATGCATGATTACCCCTGCAAATCATGGAGTTATGATAAAGATTTCAACACAAAGAAAGTGATTTATTTATGTACTGTCCAGACACATTCAGTCTCTTGATGTGGAGCAAAACCTGAACTGAAGTCTTTATACAGTTACTGCAACAAGATGAATCTGAGTTAATCAGGAAGGAATCAAAGAGGAGTCCATAGGAGGGCAGCAAAGATGATCAGAGGGATGGGGCACCTCTCCTTTGAAGACAGGCTGAGAGAGTTGGGCTTGTTCATCTTGGAGAAGAGAAGGCTCCGGGGAGAGCTTATAGTGGCCTTACAGTGCCTGAAGGGGCCTACAGGAGAGCTGGAGAGGGACTGGTTACAAGTGCATGTAGGGACAGGACAGGGGGGAATGGGTTTAAACTGAAAGAGGGTAGATCTAGATTAGATATTAGGAAGACATTCTTTACTGTGAGGGTGGTAAGATGTGGGCATGGGTTGCCCAGACAAGCTGTGGCTGTCCCTCCCCTGGCAGTGTTCAAGGCCAGGTTGGATGGGGCTTTGGGCAACCTGGTCAGGTGGGAGGTGTCCCTGCCCATGGCAGGGGGGTTGGAACTGGATTATCTTAGAGGTCCCTTCCAACCCAAACCATTCTATGATTCTATTAATAAGGCAGTGCCAAGAAAAGTGCTACAGGGTGCTGTGCTCTGCTGCAGTATATATTTACATCATGTTATAAAAGCTGCATTTATTTCAAAATTAACAGCTTTAAAAAGCAGCAAATTTTATTTTGGAGAAAGTAACCCTCAAATCGTGTTTGTGAGTGATCTGGACCTATCTCAGTCTTGTGAAATAACAACAGCCAAGCCTTCTGTTCTTCAGCTCAGACAAAAAGCAAGCCTTAAGCATAAACAGTACAAAAGCTTTGGCACTAAGCAGAATCTGTAATTCAGCACTGAGACAGCTATTGAATCCCTCATACGATATTTTTGTATTCTGATATATTTTTCCTAACACCTAGATACCCCATGTGGGCTTGAAACACCACTGATGCTTGATGCCCTGCAGACCTATGCCATAGTATTTTCTCCAAAGAGCTTTCAGAACCAACAGCGAAGCAACATGGGCTTGTTTTGTCTTTATTCTCTCAGTACAGATGGTGTTCAGTTCTGCTAAGTTAAAATAAATATCAGAACTTAAATATAACAGCTACATTCTCCAGGCAAGTGATTGCATAAATATGCAGAATTTGCAGACTTCTTTTTGTATTAATTCTAAGCACATCTCACATCTCAGGCATTACTAGTTTCATTTCAGACAGCAAAGCCAGTTCCAGACACATGGTAACTTTGTGATAGCACAACACCCGTGGCTACCTCTGTAGTCTATGGCAGAGCTCTGAAAAGCTGTGCTGACCCCTCCAGCTGCCAGCAAGGAAAAGTGAGGTCTGTGAGATGAAGATTCAGAGGTTGCAGGCACATAAGCAACAGTTACTAACTTCTACTTTCCCATTCTGTTCAGGCAGAAAGAGCAAGCCCAGCTCTTCATGGGTTTCCCATGAGTTTTCTAGCTTAGGTCTTCATTACCTATTCATCCCATTTCCCATGCCAGGAAGAGCTTAGGCTCAGCCAGGCACCTGTCCTCACTTCTTAGGGTGACACTATTCAGGTTGCCTGCACTGACAGCATCCCCAAATGATCTGTGCCTGAATAAACAAGGTTTAAATGTATCCTCTGGTTTCAGTGCTTAACATTTGCTGAAGTGGCATTCACCCTGTAGCTACAGCACTGCTCTAAAGCACCATGGAAATACCCAATGAATCCTTTTTTTCCCTTTTGTCATGTTACAAGACAGTTTCTGATTCACAGTGAGGGAGCACACAAGGTTTCTGTGAAAGGAAAGTGTCAGGAAGGAGGCTGAGGTCATCAGGTTTTTCAGTTACATGTAGTTTTCTCTACAGACTGCACAACCTTTAACTTTAGCTATGGAGATCAAATTGGTTTCTGCAGAATTCATTAGTGTTTGTTCTCCAGTGGTACCTAAAGCCATCAGGATCCAGACTTTGCTAAACAGAGTATAAACTCTAGTCTTTGCCTAAGGGAACATTCACTCTCCATCTTTCCTCACCCTCATTGCATATTCTGCCCCAAGGCAGAATGGAAGCAGTTAATAGTGGCTGTAATGATGACTGCTGTTATGTGAACACTTTCCACTGCAAACTGTGCAGATGTCAATACTGATTTCTCTTCAAATGTGGTACTAATTTCATGGCATTCAGCTGGCTAAGTCTGAATTGCAAATTAGGCTCTAGTCTCCACTCTTGCAATCATCTACCTGTTCAGTTTTTCCTTCTTTTTAAGTGACAAAGAGAGGTGGTGAAATTCCTGCCCAACCTCATCTAATCTCCATGTTAGCCCTGCTTTGAGCAGGGGATGGGGTAGAGATTTTGAGAGATCCCATCCAACCTGAATGTTAATCTGATTGCACATTTTATAAAAGCGGGTGTGTTGGGTCTCCATGTGCAGGTGGTGGCAACTGGGTGGCTGCATGGGTGGTCTCTGTGAGAGGAGGTCAGGGATTTCCCCTGCATCAGACAGAGCTGATTCCAACATGGACCCACCACAGGACACAGCTGAGCCCATTAGCAGCACTGGTGGCACCTCTGGGGAAATATAGTTAAGAAAAGAGAACAACAGCTGAGAGGAGTGAGGAAAAAAATCTAAGAGAAACAACTCTGCTGACACCAAGGTCATTGAAGAAGGAGGGGGAGGAGGTGCTCTTGGCAGGGACTGTGGTCTGTGGAGAGGAGTTCACACTGGGACAGGTCTGCTGGCAGGACTTGCGGCTGCTTTTTGCTGCCAGAGAAGAGAGTGAGAAGATGTAAGAAACTCTGTTGACACCACGGTCAGTGAAGAAGGGGGGAGGAGGCACTGCAGGCACCAAAGAGAAAGATTCCCCTGCAGCCTGTGGAAAAGACCATGGTGGAGCAGGTTGTCCCCCTGCAGCCCATGAAAGATGATGGGAAGCAGAGACCCCCACCTGCAGTCCATGGAGGGCCCCACACTAGAGCAGGTGGAGACATATGGAAGACACTGTGACCCACGTTGGAGCAACCTTGTGGCAGCAGATCTGCAGCCCATGGAGAGAGACAGAGACCCACACTGGAGCAGGTTTGCTGGGAGGACTTGTGACTCTGGGGGCGACCAGGCTGGAGCAGTCTGGACCTGAGAGACATTCTATGATTTATGACTGAACCCCGTAGCAGTGACCCACGCTGGGGCAGCTGGGGAAGAGCTGAAGTCCCATGGGAAAGGAGAAGTTCATGGAGGACTGTCTCCCTTGAGTGGGACCCCACACTGAGCAGGGGAAGAGCCTCAGGAATGCCACACACACACACACACTGCTAAGAAGGAAGACAACTCATGAGAAATTCACCAAAACCCCCATTCCCACCTTCCCCCCGTGCCATCCTTATGGGGAGAAGGGAGCAAAGTTATGACTAAAGTTGAGTCTGCTAAGAAGGGAGGGGTGGGGGGAAGTGTTTTAAGTTCTGGTTGTACTTCTCATTATCTGACTGGTTTCTCTGTGTGTGTAGTATAATAAATTAGTTCTCTTTCCTTTATTTGTGACACTAATTGCAGAATGATCTCTCACTGTCCTTATCTCCACTCCTGAGCCTCTCAATATCTATTTTCTCCCTTGTCCAGCTGAAAAGGGGAGTGATAGAGCGACCTTGGTGGGTATCTGGCCTCCAGCCAGGGTCAAACCACCACACTATTAACAGTACAGTTCATGAAGCATTGCACTCTGCTGCTCACACAAACACATAGAAATACACATATCTCCCATGGTACATCTGTGACACTGTAACTCTTTATTAAACCATTGAAATTACACTAACAGTTTTTAATGCCAGTATGGTTTGTGTACAGTTTTTAGGAAAACAGGAGTAAAAGAACATCTTGCAGTAAGGCTTTTCTATTTATACATGGGCTACTTAAATCATTTAATAGCACTCAAACCATTTAGTCATTTCTGAAATCAATTAAGAAACTTTCACTTTCAATTATGAATCTAAATTCTTTGCTTTTATTGCTGATCTTTTGGTTGAATAACTACAAGCATGATACATACACATGACACACACTCTATTTCTCAACAGGGTGAGGAAAAACAAGAAAACCCAGCAGTAAGGTGATACTAAATGATGGCAAACTTCCAAATTGAAGGATTGATTGCTTTCACATAGAAGAGTGAGTAGGAATCATTGTTATCTCCCTTCTTCCACTGCAGTTATTTTCTTTATAAGTTTTAATCCTCTGCTCTCACTGGTGTCCACTTTTTTCCAGTAGGAAAAAAAAATACATCTGGTAGTGCCAAGGATGGAAGGAACAAGGAAAACACAAGCTTGGGAAAAGACTGCACACATTTACTGGTGAGTACTGTAAAGCATTTATCCTGTGTGTGTTGATAAAAGCTGCTTCAGTGTTTCAAAACTGGGCACTTGCAGATCAAACGAAATCAAAGCTCCAAAAACTTAGCAGCTGCAGAACAGTTACAGGCCCAGATGACAGATAAGGAGTTAGCAATGCCAAATGAAGTATGTGACATTAGATGCACAACACCAAATCCACCCAGTCCTACTTGTAAAACATACCACCCTTAGCTGCCCATAAAGAATAGGAGAAAACCAAGAGGTGAGTGTAAAAGATGTCAACATGATTTTTCCTGGGGAAGAGGAGAAAATGCTATATTATTTTTTTATATTTAATATGACAGATATGACAGCTGTTTATGACATGCCCTAGACATGCAAGGTTCTACTGGAAGGAACCCATCCATAGGTGTATGTGAACTTCCTGGGTTCAGGTCATGAAACCATAAACAAAGGTGGAAAGGTCTGGTTTTGACTAGTAGTGGTGTGGGCAAATGTGGTATGAGAAAATACTTGTAGCTCTGTAACCACAATCACAGAATCACAAGGTTGGAAAAGACCTTTAAGACGATCAAGTCCAACCATTCCCATCCTGTGCTGAACCATATCCCTAAGTACCTCATCTACCCATCTGTTAAACACATCCAGGGAAGGTGACTCAGCCCCCTCCCTGGGCAGCCTGTTCCAGACCCTGACAACTCTTTCAGTAAAAATTTTTTCCTAACGTCTAATCTGAACCTGCATAAAATGCCCTGTCTCCCAAGGCTACCCTTATATAACCAACTCTGCAAAAACTGGTGCCAGTTAAGGATGTGCCACAAGGATTTGAGCATTGCTGCCACTGATTTTATGTGTTAGCAGACCAGAGCAAGTCTTTTCCCTCCAGTCTGTCATGCTTTAGGCTTGTCTGTATGGCCTATACACAGCAGTACCTAAAGATCATCCCTTGGGTTTGGAAGTGCACCTCTTGCTCATAACAGCTGGGGAACAACTTACACTGGGATTCAAACTGACACTGAGAACAGAAGGAGCTTAGAGCAGATTTCAGTTAGGTACTTCAGCTGGTACCTAAAGACCAATGTGATAAATCTCAGCCTAATGGGGAGGTTTCAGGCCAGGTGTGTCTTTCAGCCCTGGCTCCTTTGCTTTGGGAGCTACTGCTGGATGTTTAGCGTGTTTATAATTGAATGCATGTGGAGCCCAGAAAAATCCCTAGGGAAGTATGAGGAGGGTTCCCTGGAAAGGGAAAAGGAAAGCCCTGAGCCCCAGGGTCAGAGGGCCTGCTTGTGAGCTATATGGGGAGGTTTCAGGCCTGTTCTAGTAAGAGTACAGAGACACAAGAATAAGAAATACATACAGGAAGTCGCAAATTTCTGAAGAAGCATTTGCACATCTGCATCTTTCCAGTTACAACTGGGTGGGGGGGGAAATCCCACACTTGGTGTCATCTGTGCATTCAGTGCTTAGACTCTCATTGGAATGATAGATGGAATGAAGATGCTAGATTATATAGGGTTTTTTTCACCTGGTTTTAACTGCTAACAACAAGTTACTGACAAGCAAATTAATCTGCCTGAAAGTTTAATCCAAAGTTTACAGTCCAGATGAACAAAAATAACATGCTGGGTTTCCCTAGCCCATTCCTGTTGAGTAGTACCAGCAGCATTTTCCCTATGATGCATAGTAATGGTGTTATTCAGTTCCTCTAGTTCATAAATACAATACTTGTAGCTGCATCTCTGTCACGACTCAGTTCTGTAGGATCACTTGAGAAGAATCAGTGCACTGCTTTCTTCTCTATCAGCCAAACAGTGTTGGCTGCCATCGTGCCTTGACATTCAGGACCTGAGCTGTCTGCCTGTTCCATCTTCTGTGCAAAGAAAGCTGAAATTCCATCTCTGTGGGATTTATTTTTAACCAGCTTATTTACCCTGCTCCATATGTTCAAAGCAAACAGACATTGTAAGCAGGACAGGCAAGAGGCTGGGCCAGATGTACAGAGGGGGTTACCTCTGTTCTGTTTTCTGCAACTACTGATCTTCAAATTTAATAAACAAGGACTTCATTCAAGCTCTGTGCAACCATTAACTCATAAACATACTTGTGAAGGAATAGGTAAGAAGCAGCCATTTCACAAACAAAGCAATTCAAAATTTGTCAGTTCTGGGGGGTGGGGAAGCATTTTCTTAACATGAGCTGGACAATTTGAGCTAAAACTACCATGACTATGGCAGCTGAGGTTTTCAACCCAGGTTAAATTAATAAAATTAGTAGTAAATTAATAGTTAAAAGAGAAACCTGAAGATTACATTAATCCCCTTCTCTCTATTAGAACCCCAGCTGACTTATATTCATCTCAGTACAGGTGAAGAGAATACTTTCTACTTTCATCCTTTCTCTGCAATGTAAGCACTTCCTAAATGGAGGTAAGGAATGTCAGTAGCTACTGATTTTGGTTATGTTTTTATATGTTGAGTTTATTGAGCTTATATGTTGAGTAGTTTTTATATGTTGAGTTTGAATTAGTTCAAGAGAAATTTTCAGAAATACTGTCTCTCTGACTCTGGTTGTATTCAATATAAACTGGAGGTGTACAGCCATCACAGCTTCTTGGCAGCCAAAACATCTCTGAGGAAACTTGGGGGAAAATTACTTGCCCTTTCTCTGAAACAGAAGTCAGACAAAATACTTCCTAGTACTGCAGAAAACAGAGGAGAAAAAGCTGTAATTGTTTGCTCCTGCCAGCGTGTGTACAGACTGAAATCAAAGTCCTGTCTTCTCCAAAGGGAGAGAACTTGGAGTGAACTGTTTCCTACAACTGAGATCAGGGTTTCCCCCACCACAAAGTACTCCTTTTATCTTCCTTTTTATGTGCAGTATCTTCCAACTGAGAAAACCCCATCTCCTTTTGTCCACTGCCACTTAACTCTTGGTAGGCCTCGTTCCAGATTCTCTGGCTAAACTGTCTATTGATTTTTGCTGAGACTCAACAATCCTGGTTTAGGTTTTACAGAGACATAAAAACTTTGGACTTGATAAAATACCCCAACATGTGTCCCCACAGCTACAGAGTGAGTTCATGTCTAAGCTGACACTAGAGCTTAAGGCTTGTTAAATCACTTCCCTGTGATGTCTACACAAATTGTCTAATCCACCACCTTTCTTCAAGAAAAAATTCCCTTTTTGGTACAGACTTAACAATTGTCTGAAAGAGGAAGAATGCTGTTCTTCTATGGTGCTCCAGCTCTGCAGGTCATGAGAAGAAGGCAGGAGTTATTTCAATTGGTAATGACAGAAAATATTCATTCAAATATGTTCAGCATGTCAAGTGGCATTTTAAAAATCCTTTGAGGGCAAGACGGACACAGCTGCAGGCAACTGCTTTTGTCTAGGCAGGAATAGGGCACAGAGGGGTCACGTTTTCTCAGGCCTGAATCATCTTGCACAAATCACACTAGAAAGATCTTTCTAAAGGCTTGAAAACAATCAGATTTGACAACCTCAAATTCAACTCTTAAAACTGGGACAGAGAAAATCTCTCAAGTTTAAGAAATGATAAAAAAATCTTTGCAATAATTCAGAAGGACACAAACCCAAAGGATCCATGTTTCAGGAAATACACATAAGCTGCTGTTGCATGCCATGAAGACTAACTTCATGCAAAGCTTTACTCACAGTGGTCTCCCCAGTTGTCTTCACTGTAGACAGCAGACTGAGAGTACTCAGGCTCAATGGGCTGGGTCAAGAAATTACTCTGAGGAGCTTTCTGAGATTAAAAGTTGGAGTCCTCTAAAAGTTATTTTCTGTCCCAAATAAGTTTCAAAATCAAATTTTATGTGGCACTGAGACATGCTTAAGAGACATGTTGGGTTTTAGGTATGATGCTTCTAGTTGCCTCACTTGTGCTGAGAGAGGCTAACTGCTTTGACAGTGATGTGTAAGTCTTGCTGTGTATTTTAGTTCTTTTATGCCAGCACACAGGTGAGTAGCTCTCTTGCACACAATGAAATGTCTTTTACATCCTAAAATCAGCACGCACATTAGTACTAATGTCAGAGCAGCCACAACCAGTATTTTAGCTACTGCAAAGGAAAATAAACCCCAGTGTGATATGGCAGAGCCTGCAATTGCTAAAAAATCCCTTTGGCAAGTTTCATGGTAATGACCTCAGAAGGTTATGGCCTAGCAGCTTCCAATTTCTTTGCTCCTTGTCTGTCTGAAATCATGCTGCCTTTATTTAAAATTATTCTAAGACTTTCCTGGAATGATTAATTTAACAACACTCTACTCTTCAATGGTATTTAAACACACTTAGACATGCTCATGAATTAACCTTCATAACCTCCATTATGAATTCTTGGGTATCATCCTTACTACACCAATTAGTTCCTGTTAGATGTTCAAATAATCAATTTCATGCTTTCTCTCCTGCTTTGGGCTTACAAAAATATTTATAGAGTGCTCCCGTTAGCTTTTCTCAAACCCAGCATTGAATTGTTTTACCACAGTACAGAAACCTTGGCAACAGCTTATACCCAGTGCTGGCTGCCTATCACACTGATCAGTGTTGCTTCACTGTTGCCTTCAATTCCCCTCCGTGGCTGTATCCATCTGTTGTTTCTTGTCTTACACCTGGAAAACAATTTGGGGCAGGATTACCTTTTCATTTCAGATTTCTGCTGCCTCGGTCACAATGGGATTGTTTTCTGTGACTGAAATTCCAACATGTAACATGCACAATAGTGAAGAAGTGAGGAGATGCATAGGAAAAGGCTAAATGACTTGCTTAAAAGATCCTTTGATGGTGAAGAGCCAGGGCACTATCCAGCTTTCTGTGCTTCCAGCCTTTTTCTCACAGTTGTCATCCTCATTATGTAGGAAGTCCAAGCATTCTAGAAAGGATGAAAAATCAATTTAAAAAAGGGAAGGAAGATTACAATGGGTAATTCTAGGGAAAGGGAAATTACTCATCCAGTGTTCCAAGAGCTTCAGAACTCTAGCAAAGCTCTAGAGAACGTGTCATGGGTGCTTTTAACCACTAGGAGCCGTATTCAGACCATCTCCCGCCTATAACTGAGAGCAAATTTTAGCATTTAGGTCAAGGGGGTAGTTAAGACTTTCTGTCAGCCAGGCTGCCGGAAGCTGCAATCACCTACATCTCATCCATCCTTGTGTTTGAGATTGTCACGTTCCCAGTACTCCCAGGAATGCTCAACATGTCCCATCCTGAGCTGAGACATAATCCCCATTATAACACCAACTCATAAAGAGGTACTACCTCCAGTCTAGAATTCCTCACTGTCCTAGCACAATCCCACCCAGCACAGAAAGCCAGTGTTGACAGAGCTGGAAGGAGGGGAAGTGGTTTTACTGGATCATACACAAAAACCTTAGGCAAAATTTGCAGAAGGAGGGTCATAGGCCTTTCTGATTCTGGAGGGGTTTGTAGCTATCACTCCTACTTCTCGGGATGTCACATCAGCTAAAGGCCCCATTGTCATTTCACAAACCTCTGGACTCCACAAAGGCCTGGAAAGAGCACAAACATGGCTTGGCTAGAATTACTAATTGCTATGGGTTTATAAACTTGTTTGCCTTCAGCTTGCCTGAAAATGTGGTGACGTTGGGTGTTTGATTGTGTTAAATATTCATCCTTCCAAAGTTTGAAATGTCTCTTTTGGGGGATTTGCACTCTTGTGATATTCACCATTTTAGAGCTCAAATAGCACAAGTTTCTTTACAAAAATGTAGTAGGTCAGCTGCAAGAAGACTGGAATCTCCATTCACTGCCTGTTTTACCACACAGGCTTCAAAATACAAACAACTTAATGCAGAATATCCAGATCTTTGCCACTGTTCTCAAGCAAATTCTGTCCAGTCCAACCAGCCTTGACCCAACCAAACACCCAAGTTTGCAGGAAAAATTCACAGGATTTGTACAGAATTCAAAAGCTCAGAAAATTATTTCACTTTTTCATTGTCCAAGGAAGAACATAATAAATAAATCTGCATTTAAAAATGCATATGCTGTTTTTAGATATTATGGCTGTGATTTATTATAGCAACTTCCACAGCCCTACTGTCTCATTTTTCCCTGCCTACTACAGATATGAGTGAGGAGAATTTTTTAGTTGACACTTTGAGAGGTAGTTAACTTCCATGTGATGCAACAGGATTGCAGTACTATGTGGTTCTCATATAAAGAACAAACACTTAATACACACCTAAATAATCCACAGATGAAATTTGGCCCCATGAGGTCTGGAGTTCAACAGGCATAAGCCAAACAATTGCAGGAATGAGAAGCAGCAGCGCTGAAGGCGTCTTCAAGGAAGTGTGCGACATCAGAGTGACCAGTGTGATACAGTTTGGACGTAGGTTTGAATCTTTCTTGGGAAGAAGTTGAAATCAACTGGCTCAGCTGTCATCTGTGTCCACTTAAACTTGATCTATGGTCTGTGGATACAGAAGGGGCAATAGCTTCAAGTTGGAGCGCAGGAAGGTCCCCAACAATATGTGGAAGAACTTTTTCCCAGTGAGGGCGACAGAGCCCTGGGACAGGCTGCCCAGGGGGGTGTGGAGTCTCCTCTGGAGATATTCAAGACCCATCTGGACGCCGAGCTGTGTGACCTGTCCTAGGGAGCCTGCTTTGGCAGGGGGTTGGACCTGATGATCTCTGGAGGTCCCTTCCAACCCCCACGATTCTGTGACTCTGTGATCATTCAGGCTAAAGACTTATGGTTGGCTGGATATGCAGCTAGGAACACCTCTCTTGCATTCTAGTGACTACTGAAATTGCCATGCCTTGACTCTGCTGCCTTTGGCATACCACACGCCTTCAACAGCTACATAAATCAAGCTGGTTCTACATGACTTGACAATTCCATGCTTTTATCTGTAAAGACTACAGAGCAGAGACAACTGTTGTGCTGAGCAACCAACCCACAAGAACTGTATGTGTGTGTGGTTGCTGAGCCACTCTCTATCATATTTGAAAAGTCGTGGCTGTCAGGAGAGGTCCCTGGGGACTGGAAAAAAGGTCACATCACTCCCATTTATAATAAAGGGAGCAAGGAAGACCCAGGGAATTACAGGCCGGTGAGCCTCACCTCTGTGCCTGGGAAGATCATGGAACAGATCCTCCTGGATGACATGTTGGAGCACATGAGGGAAGAGCATGTGATCTGGGACAGTCAGCATGGCTTCACCAAGGGAAGGTCGTGCCTTCCCAATCTGGTGACCTTCTATGATGGAGTGACAGCATCAGTAGATAAAGGGAAGGCAACTGATGTCATCTACCTGGACTTGTGCAAGGCCTTTGACACAGTCCCCCACCACATCCTTATCTCTAAATTGGAAAGATGTGGATTTGATGTGTGGACCATCCAGTGGATAAGAAACTGGTTAACAGACCATAGCCAAAGGGTGGTGGTCAATGGGTCTATGTCCAGGTGGAGGCCGGTGACAAGCGGGGTCCCCCAGGGGTCTGTCTTGGGACCGGTTCTCTTTAACATCTTTATCAATGACATCGATGATGGAATTGAGTGCACCCTCAGCAAGTTTGCGGATGACACCAAGCTGAGTGGTGTGGTCGACACCCTAGGAGGAAAGAAAGCCATCCAGAGGGATCTTGACAGGCTGGAGAGATGGGCCTGGGTGAACCTAATGAGGTTCAACACTGCCAAGTGTCAGGTGTTGCACTTGGGCAGGAAGAATCCCAGACATAGATACAGACTGGGAGAAGAGCTTCTTGAGAGTAGCCCTGCTGAGAAGGACTTGGGGATTCTGGTGGATGAGAAACTTAACATGAGCCAGCAGTGTGCTCTTGCAGCTCGCAAGGCCAATGGTATCCTGGGCTCCATTAGAAGAGGGGTGGCCAGCAGGGACAGGGAGGGGATTGTCCCTCTCTACTCTGCCCTCGTGAGGCCCCATCTGGAGTCCTGTGTCCAGATCTGGGGCCCCCAATACAAGAAGGATGTGGAACTGTTGGAGAGGGTTCAGAGGAGCCACAAAGATGATTAGAGGGCTGGAGCACCTGCCCTATGAAGAGAGGCTGAGGGAGCTGGGCTTGTTCAGCCTGGAGAAGAGAAGGCTGTGGGGGGACCTCATTATAGCCTTCCAGTACCTGAAGGGAGCTTATAAGCAGGAGGGGATTCAACTTTTTAAAAGGATAGACAATGACAGGACAAGGGGGAATAGATTAAAACTAAAGGAAGGAAGGTTTATATGAGATATTAGGGGGAAGTTTTTTACAGAGAGAGTGGTGAGGGGCTGGAACAGGCTGCCCAGAGAGGTAGTGGATGCCCCATCCCTGGAAGTGTTCAAGGGCAGGTTGGATGGGGCCCTGGGCAACCTTGTGTAGATCCAGGCCTGAGGTTGGTGTCCCTGCCTGTGGCAGGGGGGTTGGAGCTCTGTGATCCTTGGGGTCCCTTCCAACTCATACCATTCTATGATTCTATGGTGTATGGCAGCAGTGTGATGGATGCACACTAACCAAACAACTCTACTGCACGCTCCTCGTGTCTTCAGGGCTCCATCCCCTTTCCCAGCCTGTCATGTAATCCCAAGCAAGCTGTTTTACCTTCCTGCCACACATTGCTCCTCTGTAAAATGAGAAGGCTTCCCTCATCCATCAGCATCAGTTCCTAATATAGGCAAAGTGCTTTGAGAACTTCTGATTAAAGGGGTAGATTTGGATGTTTTGTTAAGTAGTACATGAATTATTTCAGAGATTACACAGTGTTTGTAGCATGTGATGTTGACACACTGACAGCTTTTTCTAAAAGGAAGCAGTGTTGGGGCTGTGGACTGGGATTTTTTAAACTGGTGACACAAAGTAGTCTTTCTAGCAACCTGCAAAACTTGCACAAGTAATCTTTGAGCATCAGTGGCAGTGAATCCTGGTTTCCTGAAGAATTCTGCCCTGATTGACTGACTTCTGTATCTAAAGAAGAAAAGTCCCCAAGTGAAGCTTTTCCCCCAGTAGCAGCACCTACAAGGCATCCTCCCACCTGGATTCTCTAATGGTGCATGAGTCTCCAGTCTTTGATAAGTATTCTTACAGGTGCTTTACTTGCAACCCATCTGCCTACTTTCACAAAGGTGGCATGAACTTCTGCTCAACGTTTTTCCCTTCTGTCATATGTGACTGGAAATGGATTTAAATGTTATTAGCAAGAGAAGGAAGGATGGGGGGAAACCCATCAGGTGCCCTGGTTCTGCAAGGTGAAATCCATCAAGGTGCTGTGGTTTCTCCATGGGAAACCAATCAGAAAATAAGCAATTAAACTCCAGCTAGCATCAGAGAAGGATGGGAAGACACTGCTCTCATCAGACAGAACGAAAATGCTCTGACAGTAAAAAAGAATGACTGTTTCTCTCTCTGTGAAGCTCTCTTTTGAGGCAGCACAGAACATTCAAATGCAACCTTTTCCTCTGGACTCCAGCACTGACTGGATTTTTTGCTCACCTGGCATATGTTGTTGATGTGCTCTAGGTCTTTATCTGATCTTCATGACAAAAAGCAAAGTTAGTAGGTAAATTTCAAAATCTGCTTTTTATTTCCCTGCTTAGAGAAAATAAATACCATTAAGGGGCATAGAGATAAGGGCTGACAACTTTCCAGAGACAGCAAGATACCTCTTTGTCTACATTCCCAGTAGAAAAACAGTCATTGTCACGATGCTAATTATATCACACACATTTGTACCTTTCTGTGCTTTCCAAGGAGTTAATAGTTGCTGCCACAGATCCAGTTCTCAGGGAAGGAGCCTCCCTACTCTGTGGGATTAATGTTTGCAAACAAATGCATGATTATTTGGTTATGCTCAGCTGCATGGACAATGCAGACACAGTTAGGCACAAACAACACCTCCCCTTGTAGGCAGCCAGTCACATGCCTAACATTAAGTGTAAGTCATGTGCAAACTCATCTCTGGCCCTTGTCCAAACCCCTACTTACCCTCCCATATACAAATACACGGCATTAGATGGCACTGAATACTTAAATCAAAACTCTCTAGTTTTACTCACGTGACAGACTGCAGCTCCTTTTGGTCCTTGCCAGCACCCAGGTGGGAACAGCCACCTTGGTCCCAGATTACATGCAAAAGGCAGCACCCTTAAGCCTCTTACTACATTCTTACACCATCTTAACTAACTTCTTACCCCAGTTCAGAGACCTCCTACCCAGGCTTTGAAGAGCCTGGCCCCCATGGCCTCGTAGACCTGGGTAGCAGGTGGCCTGAACTGCCCTCAGTATGCCATGTTATTCCATCTGTCACAGGCACCATAAGGTATGGCCACCCTATACATTAAGCTTGCCATGCAGGGTGAGCTGTCCAGCTGAGGCTGTGTCTGCTTATGCATTTCTCCAGTCCTCTCAATTCTCATGTCTCCTGGATCACTGAACAGAGCTGAGCTCAGGGATCAGCTGAACCAGAGGAAGTATCAGCTGAACAGCAATTAAGAGCAGCCCAGTGCCATCACAATCCCCCACCCTACCCCAGCTTCCCCTCTCCCCCAGGTTCTGACCCTGGGGTCTCCTGAAAACTTTGACCTTTGGCTAAAGGGCAGTGTGGCCTGGGGATAGAGGTTTGCCAGTGTGATTAGCAGGCCAAAGTTTAATACATGATGTGAACACAGCCATCATAAGCAGATGGGTGAAATCTTTAAAGTTATATAAAATTATAATTAAATTTACGTAATAATATAGATATTTATACCTGTTTTAGGATATAGCCTTTTAAAAAAAGGGGTAGGTGTGATTCAGTGTGTTTTCCAAACTATGCATTCAATTACCAGCACTCTGGGATTCAGGGAGGGCAAAGCCACTGCATGCCCCACTGATAAAACTGCTTGCTGAAATCTGGCTTTGAAATGATTCATGTTTGTAGCCAAAGTGCTTCTTGTGCACAGCCCAAATATTGCAAGGGGCCAGCACAGCAAACAGCACTTCAGCTGGGAAGAATTGCCTCCAGACTCCCATTGGAGCAGAGATGGCTCAGCAGAGTATGGAGGGTATCTGAGTGCCATCCCCTCGCTTGACAGGGTTTGAAATGTGGTTGCAATGGGTACTCACTAATTTAAATATTCTGACTAGGGGTTGTAGCACTTCATATATGCTTTTTAACATCAAAAGAGGCAAACTTGACACTGCAAATTAGTTACAGCTAAGGCAAACCTAAGAAAATGCATTAAAATTAGAGCAAAGACTTGGCTCCCAGGAGAGACTTCTGTTTTCAATGGCTGCAAGATATAGATAAGATTTTGTGACTGTTTCCACTCTGAGAGCCAAAGTTGCTGGATATTCCCTTCAACCAGGAGCTCTTGAATGCTCCACACCCCAGTTATTTTTCATGATTTCTGCATTAATCACTTCTGAAAATTAAATTCAAGCCCATGTCTACTTTTAACATAGGGAACCTTCAAGAATCTGAGGAACATTCTTTTTGTCTATTTTTGTATCACTAAATTTTCCTGCTGTGTAGGTCTGTAGTAAAGTCCTTGTTATGAAACTCTTTACCTTCTGAGGTACAATGGAGAAGGAAGCCCGAAGGGAAATGTCCTTTTTGCAGGTTGTAGGGAGACCTTGTGAGCCGAGGTGCAGCCAAGCTGAAATGCAGATGGGGTTGAGAGGATGGATATCAGTGCCAGACATGTCTGCCTCTTACTGCTTGTGCCTCACACTGCAGCTGGAGCAGGATATTTTGCCAGGAAGGAAATCACCTCCTCACCCCCGGTGGGATTTCCCCTAC
The DNA here is from genome assembly GCA_020800305.1 of Porphyrio hochstetteri. NCBI lineage: Eukaryota > Metazoa > Chordata > Aves > Gruiformes > Rallidae > Porphyrio > Porphyrio hochstetteri. The sequence continues at coordinate 5,022,845 of CM036906.1, forward strand.
TATGCAGATGGCTCTGGTGTGATGCAAAAGTCCCACCACTTCCTAAGCAATTCCTCACTCCCCTCCTGTACCAGCAGCAGCTGCTACCTTGCTGCTAAGGTTTCTCTCAGGTTTTACAGGGATGTAGTCACAGCGAAAGGTGCTGGGCAACTCTACCAACCTTTCCCAGGCAGCAGCATCCCTGGGTTGAGCAGGGATATGGCTACAATAAGGAGATTGTGGGGCTTTCCTTCAGTTTACAGTCCAGCTGTAGTACTCTGTCAAGGAAGGATTTCACAAGGTTATGTTCAGAACAGGTAATCAAACTGTGTTCCCAGATGTTGCCCAGAGAAAGGACTCTGAATGAAGAAAGATGTTGGGTTTTATTTATTTATTTATTTAAATAAAGGGTAGAAGTTTGTTCCCTGGCAGCAGGACTGCATTTAAACAGCCTGGCAAAACCTTACCTCACTTTTTAAGACATGTTTTATTGTGGTTTCTGCTAAAAAAACTCCACCCAAACAAAACAAATCCAAAAAAACCCAAACAAACAGTGGGGAAGTACACTGCTTTTATAAAAATATTTTAAATTATCATTCTAGGAGAGGAAGTAAGAGAAAAGGCAAGCTCAAAGTTTCATATTGTCTTCCCTGTGGAAAATAATCCATTACTGTCTAGCACACACAGCACAGGTGGATGGGAAAGGAGGAGGTGAGCTCCTGCTGAACCAGGACATGGGATTTTAGACTGGGAAGGAAGGTGGCACATTCTTTGGTGTTATGGTATACAGAGGTAGTACTTAGCCAGCAATGATGTCCCAACAGCATGAAATACCACGAGATTTTCGTAAGACAGAGCCAATTAGCCATGAAGAAACAGTTTAAAGGACAGGTAAATGGATTTTTGAACATTTATTTGAAGCCTCGTATCAACACATTAATCAGGAGGAGATCAAGGGACAGATCCCTTGCTTGGTTGGGATTTTGGGCAACCTGGTCTCGTGGAGAGTGTCCCTGCCCATGGCAGGGGGGTTGGATCTAGGTTATCTTTAAGGTCCTTTCTAACCCAAACCATTCTGTGATTCTGTGATCCAAGAGGGAAGGATACAGTGCCAAAATCAGTTTTATGAAGATAAATGACCACAGAGGATGAGCATGAATAAAAATTTAGCAATTTATATTACTTTCTTTGTGTGTGTGCTTTTCAGGGGCTTGAGACAAATCCTCTTTGGGGTGCATCCACCAGAGTCCTGTGCAGTGCTGGGGAATTTGCTCCTGAAACTCAGGGCTGAAATCAGAAACTCTGTGGTCATACATACCAGAACCTATGTGTATAATTTTTTTTTTTTTTTTTTTTTTAACCCCTTGGATAACTGACAAGCAATGTCTGCAATGGGTTCCAGTTGCTTAAACTTTATAGTGAAGTCAATTGAAAATACGAGGTGAGGGAAATGGGCTGGACAAGGATGAATGACTCTGGACCAAAGAGTCTGAGTAAGATGACTGAAAGTAAGGATTTGAGCTAGAGATCCTGAAAAGACACTGGAACAGGACAAGACCTGGGAGGTTTCCTTCCTCCATATAGGGCTGAGCATGACCTTCCCACTGCAGCTGGGATGGCAGTCTCCTACCTGAGCTGTAGCAGTAAGCATGGCAGCTCATTCCTATTTTGCAAATACATTTCCTTCCACCCACCATGAACAATTCCCTGCCACCAACACCCTGTGTGATCCTTCATATGGCTTTCAGCCAGGGCCTGGAAGATACAGCACATCATGCTGCTGGTTGTGAACTGACACACGATGTGCAGAGCTGTGTGAGCTGTGCCAAGCTACCCACCAGATGGGGTGGGTAGTGCCTTCATCTGCCATTCTTCTCCAGGCAGCACAGGACCTCTTGCCTTTTGTGTGGTGGCCCTTTGGCACACGGCCTCTCCTTGCTTCCTGCCTTATGGGAGGGGGTAGTTTTTCTGCTCCTTGGGTCCCTTCCTCTTGTTCCTCTGCATGGGCGTCACTGCCTGTTCGCTGCAGAACAACTGGATACCAGCACCATGAGTAAAAGCTGGGAGCCTACCAGCAGAGGAAATGCTTTGAAAATGAGATCTCCTACTTCTGTGCAGAGGAACAGGCTATTTTAGGACCAGATTGTGTTGGAGATACGGGCTGGGACAGGATTACTGCAGCTGCTAAAGGAAGTGCTGTTATATCCAAAGCTTCCCAATAAGAAAGGCGATAGGCATTGCATAAAGAAACCCTCCAGGCTCATTGGTTCTTCTCTTCCTTCTTTGGCACAGCCTCTGGACTCAGAAGTGGTAGGACAGAGTTTTCTCCAACCACAGGGACCACTGCTGATTTATGGCAATATAACAGCACTTGCACCTTCCTAGAATAACAGTTTCCACCCAGGTTCCTAATTCTGGCAGAAAGGACTGTCCTGCTGTCAGTCTGAGGGCAGCACAAAAGAACTTGGTAACAGACAAATTCCCAGCAGTCCCGGGCGTGTTTAGTAGCTCCGAAGAAATCACCCCCCTTGTCTGCCAGAGATTCACCAGTTCCCCCTCCAATTGCAGCTCCCCAGCAAGTTAAATGACATCAGACAATTCAATATACTATTAAAGCACTACAGGCATTTCAAGAAGTCATTCCATCTACCAACATTCTGTGCCCAAAATGTTACAGCATCTTCAACATGGCAGCCCACCACATCTTCAGCTTTGTCATACTCTGTGTCTCCATCCAGGACAAGTCTTGCAGGCCTGCAAGGCTTCACGGGCTCCCTCTCTCCTGTTGCCTCACCCCACGTTTCTTTCCCTGAGATGCCTGGCCCAACTCAGGACGATGGGCCCTGCCATTGGCTCAGTTGGGTTTCACCAAAGGTGCTTCAGTTGAGACCTTCAGTCAAATTTTTTCATAAGCCAATTTTCTCTGTTGGGACTGGCTGGCCACATACATCTGTGTACCCATGTCTTTAGTACATAGGTCCCATCTGCCGAAGCAACAGCCTCTAGCATGGAGTACTCAGAAGCAATCCCAGTAGCCTGACTGGGTGCATCCATCTCCAAGCTACACCTCTGTGCTACAAGCAGGAGAAGCTGCAAGCCACACTGCAGAGCCCTGCAGACCTTTGTCCCTCACTGTGCTGAACCATTGCTCTGAGAATTGCCTGCAGATTTATTACCCTTCAATAGAACTGAAGAAGAACGTTGCTGTCTCTATTCTTACAAAGATTTACAGCTCATTCTGTCTAGAAATGGGGCTTTTTTTCTTTTTTAATTGAGTGATCTGTCTCTTGGGGAAATATTTTATTTTGTGCTGTATGTTTCAAGGTCTTTAACTGTGTCACCTCCACTTTATTTAGCTACCCTGTGATACCAGTCTTGTATACTCCCCTTTCCACTATCCATGGCAACCTTTGTGGCTCATACATTTATTTCCCCTTTTAACATCTCCGTGATTCTTCTCAAACTGACTCTTGAGGCTGGAATGTGGCCCTAAATTACCACTAACCTACATGGGGAGACTTTTCCAAGGAATTTTGAATAAGTCCTCTACATGGAAAGCCTTGCTGCAGCATACGTGTGGACAGCTGGGAGCTGTACCACTGAGCTGTCATAGTTCACTGTGCCTTTGTGCCACGATAAATTAGCACAAGCACTAACTCAGAGAAAGTCCTTGGCTATGACTGGGAAAAGGTCAGTGAAGAACTGTGTTCACCATGTGGCTGCATCCAGAAAACAAACATCCATGAGGCTATATAAAGGATGGGATGAAGGGTTATATAATTCAGTTACACAATGTATGTGATTGCTGTCATAGGGAGACTCTCTTCAGTGCTTGTTACTCTGTGTCAAGAAATAAATAACAGGACTGGGGAGTTCAGGGACAGCAACATTCACACAGAGATGAACAAAAAGGAAAATAATAAAAGAAAGATTTGAGCCATTTATCTGGGAAGGATGGGATGTGATAAATAATGAACAGCCTAGGATGTGGGGATTAAGAATGCCTGGTTTCTGCTTTCATATAATAAAAGAGCAAAGTGTCATTTTTGATGAGAAATAGCAAATTGCAATTCTGCAGCAGAAGCACTTGCACAGCATAATTACAAGCCATGGAGCTCTGGAATTTACTTAAAACCCTAAACCTGAGAAATCTTGATGTGGTAACAGGAACATACACAGTTACAACACTGAAAGCTAAAAAAAAAAAACCCCAAAAACAGAAGGGAAATGCTTCATTGTCTATTATATAGAGGGGATTGATATTACACCATCAGGTAAAAAGATATCAGGGCTTGTTTCCACTCTCTACTCCTGTCTCCATTACTAAAGCCTTTCAGAAAGAAGCTATCCCACCAAATGGCTGTGCAGCCAACAGTACACTGGTGTCTGTGTTCCTAAAGAACAGTAACAGCACTGAAGGCAAAGGAGCTGCCTCTTATGTCCAGGAATGGGCAACGTCTGCCTATTGTGCCCTTGCTGGTACAGACCATGGCTGCACACACTGGAGCCACTGTTCAGGAACAACTTCCAAAGATGCCAGTTCAGCCAGTGAAAAATATTATGTCTGAAAGAGCTCAGATTTGGTGAACTTTCATCAGATTGGAATTCAAGCTCTGGTTGCCCTGGAAGCACTGGGGTGCTGAAGACACCTTATCTTGGGGCAGCTTTGTCAGGGGGAGTTTGCTGAGACCCTGATGAGAACACCAACTTCACTCAACAAATACAGGCAGGTCAGATTGTTCCCTTCTGGGATTAATATCGGTTCACATGCAGCTCACACCTTCTGAGCTGAGTTCCTTTAGTTCAAATGCACATCTGTGTCATACGGCACCTGCTCTTGGCTTTGGGTTACTCCTTTCCCCCAGTGGGTGCAGACATTGGCTGTGTCTCTTACTTGCCCTGATGAAGCAGTAGAGGGAGCTCAGGCAGTTCAAACATATCCTAGAAGACAGTGAACACAGACTTCTGGCCACTATATCACAGTTTGCTACCAAACACACGCTGTCCTCCAGTTGCGCTCTGAGGTGGAGCCAGACCCGCTGTTCTTCTCAGCTCTGTGTCTAGTTTTCCACCAATCTTCTCAGCTGCCTGTCCTCTGTGCTACATGAAGCTGAGAAACTGCAGCATTTATAGATTGTAGTAGGAGTTATGTGTGCTCAGTGCCTCACAGACTGGGACCTTATTTTATTCTGCTCTGCAGGATAATATTTTGTGGCCAAGTTTCTCCCTCAATCCCAAGGCCTGACGTACTCTAATAAAAAAGTTATGCAGCCAGGGTCTAAATCCCCAGTTTATGAGACATTCTAGGAGCTAATCATAGAATCATTTAAATTGGAAAAGACCCTTAAGTTCATTAATTCAAACCATAAAACTAACACTGCCAAGCCCACTACTAAACCATGTCCCTGAGCACTATATCTACACGTCTTTTGAATGCCTCCAGGAATGGTCAGTCAACCACTTCCCTGGGCAGCCTGTTCCAGTGATTGACAGCTCTTTCAGTGATATTTTCTTTCCAAATATCTAATCTAAAATTCCCCCCGGTGCAAGGTGAGGCCATTTCCTCTTGTCCTATCACTTGTTACTTGGGAGAAGAGACCAATCCCCACCTGGCTAGAACCTCCTTTCAGGTAGTTGTGGAGAGCAGTAAGATCTCCCTTCAGCCTCCTTTTCTCCAGGCTAAACAATTCCAGTTCTCTCAGTTACTCCTCATAAGACTTGTTCTCTAGACAAGGATGTCATGGGAGACAGTATCAAAAGCCTTGCTGAAGTCAAGGTAGATGACATCCACTGCTCTCCCTCCATCCACCCACCCGATGATGAGATCATAGAAGGCTATGAGATTGGTCGAGCACGATCTCCCCTTGGTGAATCCATGCTGACTACTCCTCATGACCTTCTTATCTTCCAGTTGCTAAGTTGCTCTTCCAGTTGTGCTCAACTCATTGTTCCAGCCTGTCTAGATCCCTCTGTAGAGCTTTTCTGCCCTCAAGCAGATAAACACTTCCACACAATTTGGTGTCACCTGCAAACTTAACTGAGGGTGCACTTTATCCCCTTGTCCAGATCATTGATAAAGACATTAAAGAGAACAGGCTTCAGCACTGAGCCCTGGGGAACTCCAGTTATGACCAGCCACCAACTGGATTTAACTCCATTAACTGCCACTCTTTGGGCCTGGCCATCCAGCCAGTTTTTTACCCAGCAAAGCATATCACAGAATCACAGAATCACAAGGTTGGAAAAGACCTTTAAGATCATCAAGTCCAATCTTTCTCATCCTAAACTAAATCATATCCCTAAGTACCTCATCCACCCTGTTCTAATCCCATCTGCCCATCTAATCCACAAGCAGCTGGTTTCTCCAGGAGAATGCTGTGTGAAATGGTGTCAGAGGCTTTACAAAGGTCCACATATACAACATCCACAGCCTTTCCCTCATCTACTAAGTGTCCTGGTTTCAGCAGGGATAGAGTCAATTTTCTCTCTAGCAGCTGGTGTAAGGGCATGTTTGAGAGTTAGGATGAGAGCAGTGCTGATAAACTGATGTCTTTAGCTGTTGACAAGCAGTCAAGGACTTTCCAGCTTTTCATGCTGCCCTGCTAACAAGAAGGTGGAGGTCACCCAGGAAGCGGGGAGGGGACACAGCCAGGACAGGTGACCCAGACCATCCAAAGGAGGCTTTCCATATCAATGGCATCATGTTCAGCAGAAAGGGGGGCTGGTGGGGAAGAAGCACATGGCTCCAGGATGTGCCACATGGAGACAGTCCATCTTCAAGATGACTCTGAGCTGTACCCATGGGGTTTGCCTTCCTTTCCCCCCCTCACCTCCTTTTTCCCCCGGGGGTGGGGGGGAAAGGTTTGAATGAGTATTTCCACCCTCTCCCTCAGTAGCCTTGGACCCCCTGGAGCAATCCAGTTTGATCATGCTGGTGCTGTGAGCAGCTTGCCTCAGCATTGAGTCGTCACTGCAGAGCACTCAATAGCTCTGCCATGATAGCTGTGATAACCGATGGGCACGTGTTGGACCATCATGACTAGGACCCAATGATAACTTGTATGTGCTTTTTTAAAAAAACCCACAAGTATTTAATGGCTACCATAATTAATTATTATAATTACTGTTCTCTCTGGAGTGCCTTCCACTTAAGAATCTCCACAAACGTTTTCTACACTGATTTAATTGATGACAGAATCACAGAATCGTAGGGGTTGGAAGGGACCTCAAGAGATCATTGGGTCCAACCCCCCTGCCAAAGCAGGGTCCCTAGGACAGGTCACACAGCTCGGCATCCAGATGGGTCTTGCATATCTCCAGAGAAGGTGACTCCACACCCCTCTGGGCAGCCTGTCCCAGGGCTCTGTCACCCTCACCGTGAAAAAGTTCTTCCACGTATTGGTGTGGAACTTCCTGATCTCCAACTTGAAGCCATTGCCCCTTGTCCTGTCCCCACAGACCAATGAAAAGAGGCTGGCTATTTCCCCCTGTGTCCCACACTTGAGATATTTATAAACATTAATAAGATCCCCTCTCAGTCTTCTTTTCTCCAGGCTGAACAGCCCCAGTTCCTTCAGCCTTTCCTTGTAGGGAAGATGCTCCAGGCCTTTAATCCTTTGATGGCCCTGTTCTGTGGTGTATGTGATACCTATGACCATGGGCAAGCCACTTAGCATCCTTTTAACTTCCACATTAATAGAAGGAGATTAATACAAAGTAAGGTACTAAGCAGGAAGATACTATTTAAGAGTATGGGATGTTCACCTCAGAAGAAGATGGAGACAATATCCATATCTAAATAGAGACCCATGGAGAAAAGAGAGGTAGAAGAAAGCACCAGAGCTGGAAGCTTTGCTATCTTTCATGCTTGCTGTCAGACCATACCAGCTTAAGGCAACCCAGAGTCAAAGTGGATTTTGGCTGTGGGCAAGGTTTCCCCAGATCTGTTTGTGGTAAGTGCATTCAGGCTGAGTAGCCATTAGGACTAAGCACAAGCTTTGGTTTAGATTGTTGTTTTCTCAAGCTATCCAGCCCAGACTGGGCTTGATGGATGTTTCCTTAGTAACCAGACCATATGTCAGAAACATATTTAAGATTAATATGTACGAGATAAACAACTCAAGATTAAAACAGGTTCAAACAGTAGCCTGTATCTATGTGATTTAAGGAAGAAAGTCATAGAATTTCTGTCATTTCTATTAATTCTTTTAAATACATGGGAGGAAGTATCTCTGGACTAGAAATCATGAAACTATCAACTCTGCTGTGGATTTATTGTCTGGGTAGAGAAAGAAGTAATTACAGTTAAGGGAACAGTGTGAAATATAACTGCTTCTGAATATTTATTTCCAATTTTAATCAGTTTTAGATATACCAGTGGAAAAGTTAGTGTTTATATTTAATGTCTAAGTTTATAACTCTGCAAATTTTAAAGTTCTTTTCAAGTAAAATCATTGATAGGGAGCACATTTCATATCCAGAATGAATGGCTAAGACAAGCTTCATTCACAGACAAATATTCCTGCCTGATCTTTCATGCCCTTGAATATGCAGGGAATGGAGACAGCATCACATTACTTCTCCAAATAAGTGGAAATAACACAACCCTAATGTTGAATCAATCCACAGAATAAAACCTGTGAATGGCTGCTGAGGAAATCAATATGATGAAGTAGTAAACTGAACATCTATCCTGCAAATAGTCAGAAAAAGAAAAAAATTAGATTATAGCTGCTCTGGCTTTGGTATCCCTGAAAAGTCTGTGCCAAAAAGCCTCTTGGGTGCCTAATCCCACCTAGATGAACAAATTTCATTGAGAACCAAGTGGGAAGGTTATGGAGAAAATCACAAAGGAAAGAAATTGAGATAAAGGAAGAAGGGTGATGGAGGGAAGCTGGGTGCTTCTGTGTCAGCGGTAGCATGGATGGGTGAGGCGACAAGAGTATCAAATTAATGAACTGTTCAAAAGAGGAAGGAGTAGAAAGAGGAAGTGGGATGGGAGTAAAGACAGCAGGTAGAGAAAAAATGAAACATTTTTCTTTCTGAGACAAGGTAGGACTACCACCAGGGAGTACCTATCAGAGAAAAACTGCCAGATAAAGAGGATGAGATCTGAGAAGGTGGAGGGAGAAAGGTACCAGATGTGAGCGTTGGATTTGCCGTATATCAGAGCCCTTAAATTTCACTCTGCTGCCCTCTCTCTCTTTTTTACAAATGGCAGATTTCCCTGAAGTGATACAGTTTTAGACCTGAAGAGTTGGAAAATGATCTTGGGTAGCTGTGATCTTGCCAGTAATAGAGGGAGGATTACAGGAACACCATGACCAAAAGTGGACTGGAGGAAGATGGTTGCAAGGAGTGAGAGTACACAGAGGTTGTGGGAAGGGAGAGTCAGAAAAGAGAAATGTTAAAGATGAGGAAGAAAATCAGACTGTTAATAAAGCATTATTCTGGTGAGAGAAGGAGAGGAATGGGGTGGAGAAGGAGAGAAGGAAGAGATAACTGTTCTAATGGGAGTTAGGATGACATCAGAAAAACTCTGCATTGATGCTGACACAGCAACCAGTTTGCTCAGGCTAGAAATAGATAATTGATACCACCCTTAGGGAGCTGCCATTCATCAAAGCCCTCTAGTATAACCCTAGAAACCACCAGTCTCTCCTTGCCCTTAATTTGTCTTAATGGAACACTTTTCCCCCCTCTTCTAGTATTGTTTAGCGACTCCTTGCAACCTTTCTTTATCCTCAGCACTTTAAGTGATAAGCTGGTGGTAACATTGTTTGCAGTGTGTCCTTCATTAGAATTAAGTCAGAGGCAAGGGCAGCACTTGTGTGCCAGGTGAATTGTTGAGCAGATGTGTTTGGTCTGAGCCTTGTCTCTGTCAGCCACTTATAGGTGCCACTTAGTCCTCATCAGTCAGCGCTTACTGGGGTTTCTTGCTCTGCAAATCTGGTGCCAGTAGTGATAATCATTAAAATGGGGGGAAAAAAAACAAGTATTAGTCACACAAAAAGCACAAAATTACACACAAGGTCACTGAGAAAAACAAGGGGAGGGATAAGATGAGGCAGGAATAGGCAAGTGAGCGCTGAGGAAGTGCTTATTGTACCCATCAGTTAGAGGGCTGTGGGGGGACCTCAATGCAGCCTTCCAGTACCTGAAGGGAGCTTATAAACTGGAGGGGAATCAACCTTTTAAAAGGGTAGATAATGGCAAAACAAGGGGGAGTGAATTAAAGCTAAAGGAGGGAAGGTTTAGATTAGATATCAGGGGGAAGTTTTTTTACAGAGAGAGTGGTGAGGTGCTGGAAGAGGCTGCCCAGAGAGGTGGTGGATGCCCCATCCCTGGAGGTGTTCAAGGCCAGGTTGGATGGGGCCCTGGGCAACCCTGTGTAGCTCCAGGCCTGGAGGTTGCTGTCCCTGCCTGTGGCAGTGGAGTTGGTACTCTGTGATCCTTGGCGTCCCTTCCAACCCATGCCATTCTATGATTCTATGAACTCCCCTGTTTCACACTCCCCGAAATGCCACTCAGTGAAGGTGATGATGATTTTTGGTGCATCACTTCTCTCTGACCTGCAAACTGTTCAATGCCAGGAGGCCTGCAGACCCTGGACTGTGCCCTTCTTGCCCAGAGCATGGAGCTCACACCCAATCCTTCAATCCTGGGAAAGAAAAATGGAGTTGGATGGACAATGAGGTTAAGAGATTTGTATTTGAAAAGACAGTGAAGCCCATCCTCACTGGATACAGTACTCTAATTATATATACAGTGCCCTAATCATATATACAATCCAATGCAACTCCAGACAGAAATACAACACCCTTTTTAGCCTTTCTGCCTTCCACTGTTCTTCCCCAAGCAGCACCTTTAAGCGCTGCAAGGAGACTCAAAGGAATGCCAGAAGGAACAAGGGCAGCTCCCACATGCTCTGAAAGAGGTGCAGGATTTGAGCCTGGCACATGGGAAATCTCCTCCAGCACAGGATTTCTAGAAAAGCTGTGGCTCAGCTTTTTAACTCCTTATCTGTAACCTCAGCTCTCACCTGGCAAAGGAAAAGTTTGACTGCCCATTTGCTCCCCAGCCCATATGGTCAGAGCCCTCTGCATTTTATTTACCTGTGTCTTCTTCCCCTGTTAGAGTATTTCAGGGATCTCCAAGGTTCTCACCCAGATCTTGGCCAGGTTCGCTCATGATGAAGTTTCACAATGTAATCTCTGTTTTACAGTCCAAGACTGGTCCCTTAAGGTGACACTTTCTGAGTGTTTGTGCTCTTGTTCATCTTCACATATCTTTAGAGATTTGGTTCAGCACAGGACAGGAACGGTTGGACTCGATGATCTTAAAGGTCTTTTCCAACCTTGTGGTTCTGTGATTCACACAGCTCCAGACCTTTGTGCTGACAGAGTGGCTCCCTGTGCTTACACACAGATCACACTGGGCACTGCAGCTTTGTACACTGAAGTTATAAGATCTGATATAAACTTAATCTGAGAAGCAGCTCCTCCTTCTCCCACTGCTGCTCAGCACATTCATGCAACAGATGCACCAAAAAAACTAAGCATCTTCTGTATTGTCAGCTGACACATGCTTAGAGTCTTGTACCTCCACAGTTTGCTCTTCTTTTTTTCATTAATCTACTGGCCAGAGGTAATGAAGATTTAAGTCCTAGGTGTAAACCTGCTCAGCCAGGCAGAGTGGCTGGAGCTGCACAGAGCCGCAGAGCTGAGGATCATTGTCATCAGCTCGATGGGTGGTTCTGACCAAATGGATTCCATATGTGAGATCATTTGTCATGCAGAAGGCACTGTCATTAGCTCATTTTCTAAGAAATCCTTCTGCTCTCCTAGATGAAATACTTAACCCAGTATGTTGATTTGCTGTGACTATGTCAATATAGAGAAAGCTCTTCTTTGGTAACTTCCAAAAGTAAAATGACCCTGTGTAATTTTTTGGGGCTGCAGACTGACAACGTTGCCAGTTTACAGATTCAGTCTTGATGCCAGGTGAACCTCTGCATGAAGGTGATTCTAATACCAAGATTGCTTTGAGGAACATAATCTTGGGTGAGGAGAGTTATCTGGATTGAAGATAAGCTATACCTGCCCTTTAATTTTAGTCTTAGACCTTTAACCAAAGAGTAACAAGCTGCCACTCTGTATATTTATGCAACATGCTGGACAGTCAGTCTATCATTCATTGCAGCCACCATCTTCATCCTAATTTCTTGTTTTATAAGGAAGGCAGGTTCTCAAGCCCAGAGTTCCTCCCAGAATCTTCTATGTCAGTGGGTAAGGTGGCTGTGGAAAGGGAGAACATGAACTGCTCTCCATATCCCATGGGGACTGGTCAGGTGTAATGAGATTAAACTGAAACAGAAGAGTTAAGTTAGAGATGCCAGAAAAGTTTTTAATAGAGCAGGCAGTGGATAGGTGCCTAGGAAAGCTGTGAAACCTCTAGCACTGGTGTCCAGTCTGTTTGTCATTTCCCAGGAATCAGTGGGGAGCTAGCTCATCTGGATTTTTTACCAGCCAACTTTTCAGCTCTGCTTTCTGCTGTTACATAGGAGCAGATGTTCAGATTCTGAGTATTTTCCAAAACTACCCAATTATTAATAGGTGTAATTAACACAAGAATCCTTAATCCATGAGCCTGTTTTAGGCTGGACCCAGCCCTATTCAGTGTTTACAAAATAAAACCTCAATGTGGAGATCACCTCTTTGAAAAGCAAAAAGCAATCCTCGGTCCCAGTCTCTCCTTGTGAGGCAGAGAAATTCTTGTAGAATATAGAAAGCAAAGAGTATTAGTAGAACTCCTACCTCCTTGTCATCACAGTAGCACAACTTTGCACTTAGAATCATAAAATCATAGAATCATAGAATGGCCTGGGTTGGAAGGGACCCCAAGGATCACAGAGTTCCAAACCCCTGCCACAGGCAGGGACAGCAACCTCCAGGCCTGGATCTACACAAGGCATCCACCACCTCTCTGGGCAGCCTCTTCCAGCACCTCACCATTCTCTCTGTAAAGAACTTCCCCCTAATATCTAATCTAAACCTTCCCTCCTTTAGCTTCAATCCATCCCCCTTGTCCTGCCATTATCTACCCTTTTAAAAAGTTGAATCCCCTCCTGTTTCTCTGCTCCCTTCAGGGACTGGAAGGCTGCAATGAGGTCCTTCGCAGCCTTCTCTTCTCCAGGCTGAACAAGCCCAGCTCCCTCAGCCTCTCTTCGTAGGGGAGGTGCTCCAGCCCTCTAATCATCTTCGTGGCTCCTCTGAACCCTCCCCAACAGTTCTGCATCTTTCTTGTATTGGGACCTCCAACTCTGGACACAGGACTCCAGCTGGGGCCTCATGAGGGCAGAGTAGAGAGGGACAAGCACTTCCCTGTCCCTGATGGCCACTTAGAAACTCTTCAAACTCATTAGTGCTGAATTAATTACCTGGCCATATATCTAAAGTCAAATGCTCAGGCAAAGGATTCATATTACTCAGAACTCCCAGTTTATGGATCACTGTCTGTAAGCAGGTTGTGGTAGGTCAACGAGACCCACATTTCCTGTGGTTGACGATGGATTATTCACATCAGCTGTGCGGTGTGATTGAGTTAAGGGTGTGGAAGTAAACACACCGTCTGGAATCTGACCAATCTGAGTCACATAGTTTGGTAAAGATGAAGTTGCGTAATTAAGGGTTATTTTTACACACTTCTACTGAGCAAGCACTACAGCCATGTGCTCTGAAGAACAACAACAATGGGATAGGAATGGTCTTCTGTGATTTGGTAAGGGGCGATGGCTTCAAGCTGGAGCACAGGAAGTTCCACACCAATATGGCGAAGAACTTTTTCCCAGTGAGGGTGAGGGAGTCCTGGGACAGGCTGCCCCAGGGGGGTTGTGGAGTCTCCATCTCTGGAGATATTCAAGACCCATCTGGACACTGAGCTGTGTGACCTGTCCCAGGGAACCTGCTTTGGCAGGGGGGTTGGACCCGATGATCTCTGGAGATCCCTTCCAACCACTGTGATTCTGTGATTCTGTCTTGGTTCCTACTAGGATCTGGTTAAGTACTGCACAGTGCAGTGTTTGGGAGATTTCAGTTCTGAAGCTATTTCAAGAAACCCAGGAGGATTTCACTGAGCTGTGCAGCTGCAATGTGTGCAGGCAAACAGGATGCTGGTCTATCACCAAAGGAATAACAAACAATTCCGAAAGAGGGGGTAATTTAGTTAAATATAGCACTTGAAATAATATACTAAGAATTCACATCTTTTGTAATCATTCTACCTTTTTTATCCAGTCAATAGGAGCAAAATCCTTAAACTGTTAATGACTGCAAATGCTGTTCCTGTAGAGAAGCAACAAGAATTGGGAGAAAAGAGGCTGAAGGACAGCAAGGCAAGCACAGCCTCTAGGAAATAAGACAAAAAAGAAAAAAAAGCAACCAGATGTCTGAGATCATTGCTTTGTCTGCTTCCTAGGCCAGATCCTTGAGGTCTTAAATGCACAGCCACACTGTGAAAAATTTGCAATACTCTATTCACTGTGAAGGTTTTGATGGTTGGTGCATGAGGTTATTTGATTTATTGCAGCCCAAGGACCGTTGTCTCTTAAGAATCTTTCTCTGACAACAGCCAAAGTAGATCCTTCAGGAAAAGGGTAAGAACTGGACAAAGCACACTCCCAGCTTGCAATTATTTGCAGCTCAGGGACTTCCTGAGAAGGTGGGTTTGGTGTATTAATAACCCTGAATCTCTCTCTCTTCCTTGAAGAGGCTTCTTGAAAGGATGCTTTTGAAGTTACATCAGCTTTTAGTTCCCACAACACACTCTGGCAGGAAGTTCCAAAGTTTAACTCCAGGCGTGAAGAGTCACTTCCTTCCATGTGCTTTGAGCTTGTCCTCTCCTACTTAAAATCCCTGCTTCCTTATTCTTTTTTATTGGAAAATGCAATGAAAAATTAATGTCTTCACATTCTCCCTGATGTTCATGTTACAGATTTATCCTTTCCATCCCTCAGTTTGAGTAGGTGAACCTATTTAGTATTCCCTTATATCAAGTAGTTCCATACTCCTATCATGCTTGTTATTCTCATCTGAACCTTTTTAGCTCTGTTGTTTCCTTTCTAAGGGAGATGACCAGAGCTGCACAGAATTCAAGCTAGCTGAGAGCCATGGATTTACACAGCTGCTTAACAACACGCTCTGTTTTGTTCTCTGTCCCTTGCCTGGCAATTCCTAACATTTTATTTGCTTTATTGACTGCTACTAAATGCTTAGCTGATGTTTTCATGGATCCATTATATAGCCCCAAGTTTTCACTCCTGGCTGGTAATGTCCAACTCAGGGCTATCACTACAGATGTGAGCTGAGAGCTGCTTCTCCCCTTGTGCATCATTTTGCCATCCAGTCACTGAGATTCTGCAATTCTTCGTAGTCTGTCCTCCCCTTTAACACCCAGAGTAGTTTTATACTGTGACTAAACCTTGTCATTTCACTGCTCACTCCTTTCTGGCTCATGGTATGAGTGTGTGGAGCAAACAGCACATACCTGCAGGAAACACCAATGCTGATAAGCCTCCACCATGAGGCCTGACTGTGAGCTTCCACTCTCTTTCCAAGATTTTAATCCCTTTTTTATTCATCCAGGAACCTTCCCCTTTATGCACATACTTTCCTTAAAAGCCTTTGGTGAGAGATGCTGTCTGCTGCTCTCAGGAAATAAAAGCTGGTTATATCAACAGGATATCCTTTATCCAAAGGCTTGTTGACACCTTCAGAGAACTCCAGTGGGACTATGTAACAGGACTTCCCTTTATAAAGGCCACACTCAGTCTTCCATGGCACATCACATTTACCCATTCTAATTCAATTTTTTTTCCACTGCTTCCTGCAAAGCAGCAGTACAACACCAACCTGCACTTAGCTTCTTACACTGCTGAAAGACCTGATGTTAACCTGAAAGGCTGGGACAAAGGTGCTCCCACTGGATCTGTATTTTCCAGACTGCACGTGCCAGGAGAGCAGGAGCTGGGATCCTTTTTCCAGACTTTTCTCTTAGTGTTTATTTGTTTTGGTCAGACATACAAGTGAGTGCACAATGCTCAGAGAGCCAAACCAGGGGAGGAAGAACCAGACAATTTAGTTGCTGCCAGCCATCAGTGGCAGTCAGTGCCCTGGGGAAAGTGGTTATTTAGCTTGTGCTGAAATGATTCTGTGTGGTGAATCAGGAACACGTTCATAGCTCCCAGACAGCCAAGCCTCCCCCTCCCTTTTAAGAGGTGACAATCTGGCTTCATCAAGTAAATTGATGTGAATCATTTTCTGACCATTTTGATGATGATTTTTGGGTTTAGGGTTGCAGATTCATCATTGGATTTATCTGCACTGATTGCCTGGGAAAGCAGAGGACTGGCTAAATGATCTAACCAGTCTCATACCACTCTTCTTCATGGGGCAATGGGGTTATGACTTCTTCTTTAAATTCTGGAAAATATTGAAAGCAAAATAAATGAAGGAAGAGCAGCTGCTAAGCAGTTCAGGAAGGACCATCTAGCCATTTCCTCAAAAATAAACCACTGGAAGGTAAACAAGCACGCTTCTCTCTCATGGGGAGCGAATTTCATCCCTTTCTAGTTTTCAACAACAACTGAATAAAGTGAAACTCCAACACCTTTGAGCCTCTCCTTGACTGCAGAGATCTTTCTGGAGCCCTGAACTGCCCCAAAGAATGTGTTGCTTTCACTCATCACAAAACCCATTCCCATATATTGCGCTGGGATCACTGGGATCACAGCACCAAGCTGACCTCTCTGGGCAGCTAGAGGAGGTGTAAAGGTCTTAGCAGACACAGATAGGAACTAGATGTCATACTGCAGAGTGACTCATGTTACAGAGTGCTGCTGGCAGGAGCACAGCTGTGCAGGAAGCAAACCTTTGTCAGACTGAGTAATTCAGGTGAACACAAGCGCAACACCTGAGGGCAGGTACCAACTGGGTGTGATGCAGTGTTGTGTAACCCCATGTGTCCTTATAAAGGTGACCTCAGGGATCTACCTTATGATTTCCCAGGTCTTTGAAGGTGAGCCACACTGTCCCCTGTCATGGAGAAGAGCTTCCACTTGACTGCACTAAAGGAAGTGTGTCATGCTTGCTTACTGTGTCTCCTGCCTCTCCCCCAGCAGCCCCAGGATGCCCTCAGAGGACAAAACTAAGAAGCCTCTGGTTTTGTTCAGAGGGTTCCTGACATCACCCAATGTGAGGAAAGATGGGATCTTAAGTCTGGCAGACTTAAGGATTCACTTTGTTGTGTGTCCTGTTCCCTTAGGAAGAGCAGAGGTAGTCTAAATCCCATCTGATTTACCAGGACTTAGGAAACCTCATTCCCATTAACTTCTGTAAGGAATATCTGTATCCTGTAGGAAGTTTCAAACACAAAGCTTTGAAATAGTTCTGGTTCAACCCCTTTGCAATTCTTCAAGTAAAAAACTGACCATGAAGGGAAAATGAGGACTTGGGAAAAAAAGGACTTAGGAAAATCTTAAACAAAACCCCCAGCCTTATGAATTCAGAAGACCAAGATCCACCTACAAGTCTGTAGGTGAACGATGATGAGAATAAAATAAGTAATTTTCATGCATTTTTTAAAAATAAGTGGAAAAGCCATTAAAATAACATGGACCACAGCCTGAAATACCAGTACAGGCACAGAATAGCTGCTATGAAAATGCCACAATAAATAATAATGGAATTTGAAATATGAGTTGTCAGCAAAATTGCACCTTTGTTGAAAGCAATGGTAGAAAATCTCCTTTTCCTGATTTGTTTGTACTGTACCTCCAGCAAAACAGGAGTGATGCAGGCTTTAGTCTCTTCTAGGCACTCCTCTCAACATTTGTCCCAAATTTAATATAAAGATACCAGTTATAAAGTGACAATTAAGAGAAATTGGTGCCTTGCCCATTTCTTCCAGAAGAAGATGCTGGTACAGGACACATTCCTCCAAAATCACAGAAACATAGAATGCTTCGGGTTGGAAGGGACCTCAAAGTTCATCTAGTTCCAAGCCCCCTGCCATGGGCAGTGACACCCTCCACTAGACCAGGTTGCCCAAAGCCCCATCTAACCTGGCCTGGAACACTGCCAGGGAGGGGGGCTTCCACAACCTCTCTGGGCAACCTGTGCCAGTACCTCACCACCCTCGTAGTGAAGATTTTTTTCCTATTGTCTAATTTAAACCTGCCCTTTTGGGCTTAAAGCCACTGCCCCTTGTCCTATCACTGCACTCCCTGGTGAAGAGTCCCTCCCCACTTTCCTGTAGGACCCCTTTAAGTATTGGTATGCCACAATTAGATCCCCCTGGAGCCTTCTCTGTCCTAGAACTTTCCATTAAGTAAAAACCCAGGCAGTTTTGAGAAGGAGTTTGGTCAATGAATGGACTGCCTTGTAAATCATTATTGTCCTACTTATGGGAATACTGGATTAATTTCACATTTTAGACTTTTCTCCTCCTATGTTACTCAGTTTATGCCAGACCCGTACAAAGCATCCATTGCATGCACCAGGACATTGAATCACAGAATCACAAGCTTGGGAAAGACCTTTAAGAACCCAACTGTTCATGACAGCAAAGGTAAAAGGGAGAGTTTGAAATATAGCTGCTACAATGATCTCCTGTGCTCAGCCTGCTCTGTTCTGGGTATCCATTGAAATAAAAGCCAATGTACAGAAGAGTCTCTCCTCTTCGCAGTGCAAAGAGCTGTCCTTGTTCACTTGTGCATGGAAATCTACCCTGAAGGCCAGAGGCAGCAAAAGAAGTTCTCCTATGGAAAATTCACAGTATTTTCTTAATATCCCATCTTCTGTCCAGCTGCAGAGATGGTTGCACATCTCTGGGAGCAATGCAGACATGAAAACACGTGACCATGTGAAAACAAGCAGCAATAGCAGGTTATGGATAGAAAATCCTGTAGCTGCCACCTACATCCCTGTATCATCGAGCTGCGATTCATCTCAGTCACACAGAGCTTCCTGTAGGAAAGTCTGGAATATACAGAACTCCACTGATCTTCCTTGCAAACCTTGTATGGTTCTACATGATGAAGACTACCTGATGTGCAGTCACTTGCTCTCCATTTGCTTCCAGCTCACGTTTGCTATCTTTTGCTCTATTCACAGGGAGTATTGTTCATATAAACACAAATTTGAGGGAAATTCCTAGGGAAAGCTACCTGCTATGGAAATGTACATGGAGATCATTTGTGAATATCCACAAAGGACAGCTAGTTCTGGATTAACTTCTCCAGACAGGGAAGATAAACTTGACTTGTGATTGATATGTCCAGTCAAAACTGACAGCACAGTTCAGTTTAACCCCTCTGCCATGAGCTGCTAATGGATAATTAATAAGCTGTGACTTACTGGGGAAAAAAAGTGAGAAACACGCAATAAATGTGATAAAAATAATAACCTGCTCTTAGCTCCTGAAGAAGAAAAGAGATTGCATTTGTTGATTCGATTTCAGTACATCACTTCTCACACTGGTCCTGAAGGGCAGCTATTACAGCATACACAGCTCCATAGGGGTCTGGGTAACTGATTTTATTATACAGCAGAGCCAACCTAACTTTAACCACTGCCAAGAAGGATGTCCACCTCCCTGATCCTGTCCCTGACCTCAGGGTTGATCCTGCAACTCCTGTTTCACCGTGCCACTATGTCTGTAACCCACCCTGTGCTAGTCCAGGGAGCTAAACCAGCATGGAGCCCCCTGTTTTTTTACCACAGAAGTTGGGGGGGTTTGCTGGTGCAGTTCCCAGTGTCAGCGTGCAGCAGGATCAGCACAAAGGACACGGTGGAGACATGCAACCTGGTGAGCCTGACCATCCATTCCAATAACAGTTATCCATTCATTAGGATCAAAAATATGATAAAATCTCATTCTGGGCGTCCTTCTACAACCATGCCATGCAGAGAACAGCAGTGGATGCCAGGGAAGAAGCAAAGGACTAGAAGGGGTAGAAACATGCAGTCACGAATGACCATGAGAATTAATTTGTGTTGTAAAATATGGTTCCTATTATGAAATGTCTGAGGACCATCTTGAAGCCTTGTCCTCTAGCAGTTAATTTTAAAAGTATTAGTTATGGCTTAACATCCCCTGAAAGTACTTGAATGCCTTGCAGCACAGCCAGGCAGGGCTGCAGACCTGGAGCACTTGAAATCTAATTAACACCAGACAGCACAAGGGCCGGCGTCGATAAAAGAGAAATGGAAGGGCACCAGGTGAAGCTCCTGAGTCCAACAAGTATCAGCATGTGGCTTAGTCACGGGCACAGTGTAGTGGTTTGCTAGACAGGGAGGAGGGAGAGCTTCCCATGTCTGGCAGGGAAGGGATCCAGGCACTATCTGGCCAAGGCTTTTTTTAAAGTTTTCTGAAAGTTTTTCCTGTTGACTCACCCCATGGAGATAAGTGGGGAAAGGGCATTGGTTAGGGATGGATCTGATGGAAAAGAGGTTGCAGTGCTCTCCCTGCCCTCAGCGTGGTCTTGCACTGCTGCAGGCGTTGATGCAGAAAACATACTGAATTAGTGTGCAGAAGTAGGGGGTGAGAGGGACACATCTGCTGCCTGAAAAACTGACCTGGAGGGAGAGGGGGAGATGTGAGCAGCTGGGTATGTGAGCATGTATCATATCGATTACTGAACAGCCTCCTGTAACTGTCAGAGTTACACACAGTGTCAATACAAGTTACAGAAAGGCACTTCATTCAGAGAACAGCCAATAACATGAAGACCTTTCTGTTCTTTGGAAACACTGGTGGAAGAGGGTTACTTCTGAATCGCTGCCGCTCGCTCTGAGTCATTTTCTTCACATAAATTAGCTTGGCCTGAAACAGAAAGTTCAGGAGCTGCCAGTGGTGAAGCCAGCCATGGGGATGAGCTCATGAGATGTTATCAGTGCCACAGAGTTAGGCTGGTCCCATCATGGGTGGGAAAGGTCTAAAGAAAAGCTGGGGTGTGGGAAGAAGGTGCATTGGGTCATCTGCTTCTATTGGACGTAGTGCTGAGCCAAGGGCTTTCTGTAGTGATAAAGAACATCTCTGGGGGAGGGACGCTACCTAATCAAATACATAACAGGCATCATGCATCCTTTAAATGCTGCATCTCCCTCTGCAGTCTGCTGGATCGATGGTGTTATTCTGCTCCAAGCAGTACAGCAGGAGACCACTCGATGCAGATACATTTTTACATTCAAGTCATCCCACAAAATAGGAGGCTTGCTGTCATTTCGCGAGATGGAACTGGAATTCCATTAAACGCCCTAACCCATGCTCAAAGAAAAACTATTCAGGTTTCTCCTGTCTACCATTAGGGATTAGTGTTAGGAATAATTATTGCTTCACACTTGTATCTCTCCATTCATACAGCATTCCCAAAAAAACATTATTTTCTTTCTACTAGTCACCTAATTTATGTTAATCCATTTTGGCTCTTAAATAAGCTGTTATATACTGACATCCTCTAAACCAATAGCAGAAGTGTTTACTGGACTGAAAATGACATTGCCAGATGGCTCCAATATCAGCCTAGAAGGATTTTTGTTCTTCAACAGGTGCTAAATGTGGCTGAAAACTCAGCAGGCTGTAGAGTGTCTGAATAGTCAAATCACCTCTAATAAGCTTTGTAATTGTGTTCAGTTCTGCCATGCTTGAAAATGAGGATAACAAGCTCAACCTATTATACTTAAACTGGGGTTGGACTCCATATATAGGGGCAATAAGAATCAGAGACTGACAGTTTAAAGGCAGCTAGTGGGGCCCAGCACTTAGCTCAGTGGAAAAGCAGATGGCAAGCAACCTTAGTTCACTTCAGAGTCATGGCTGTGAACTACTAAGTTTCTAGAAGTCCCTAGTTATGGGGGATCACCTGTTAGGGATGGTGTGAAAGGGCTCAGTTCTGAGAAGCCAAGTCTTATGCTCTCTCTAAAAATCAGGCTTGAGGTCATCATGGGGTAAGAAGTTAACAAACTAAACATACATGATCTATAGGCCTTTTTTTGACATTCAAATCTTTATTAGTCACTAGGTCTTAAGGCTACAGGATTTTTCAGTGAAAGAGTTGTCAGGGCCTGGAACAGGCTGCCCAGGGAGGGGGTTGAGTCACCATCCCTGGATGTGTTTAAAAAAAGGGTAGATGAGGTGCTCAGGGATATGGTTTAGCACAGGACAGGAATGGTTGGACTCGATCTTAAAGGTCTTTTCCAACCTTGTAATTCTGTGTGATTCTTTCTGACACTGAAGCTTTACCAACCAATAAGATAATTAGTTTTGTCTTGCTTTGCCTCACTTTCATTTCTAGCTTTCATTTTCTGGCTCTGGTGCACATGAATTACACTGAGGAGTTTCCTAACAGTTGGCCACAACAGCTACTGAAAAGTCTCTAATGCATTTCTATGAACATCTTCACTATGTATCAAGTTATTTTCAACAAAACCTAAAAGAGACATGACCTCCTGCTCTCTCTTGTCTTTTTCTTTACTGGGCGGATACGTCAGTAGTAGATAAATCAGTAGTAGATAAATCACTCCACTAGGTTTCACTTTCAAGGGTCACTTTCACTTATTGCCATAGGCTGGCAAACACTTTTTCTAGCTGCTAAGCCAGTTTGAGCAATCCCAATGTGCTGCCTACTTGGTTGTGCTGCTACAACTTTCCACGTGCTGCCTGATAAGTCCTGCAGGGATCAATCTGCAATAACAATAACCTGAGCAAATGCTTAACCTTTGAGTCTACTTAGCTCAGCACTGGAACAGGCTGCCCAGAGAGGTGGTGGATGCTCTGTCCCTGGAGGTGTTCAAGGCCAGGTTGGATGGGGCCCTGGGCAACCTTGTGTAGCTCCAGGCCTGGAGGTTGGTGTCCCTGCCTGTGGCAGGGGGTTGGAACTGTCTGATCCTTGTGGTCCCTTCTAACCCAGACCATTCCATGATTCTATGATTCTACTGCTGAAAATTGCACGCTGGACTGCATGAAAGTGAAAGTGAAAAAATTGGAAAGTTGGTTCCAAACTACTTTTGCAAATCAACCAGCCTCATCATTGTATGGATACTCAGTGCAAAGTCTGATGTGCTCGTTTATCATCAACCTCAGATCAGAGTCTGTGCAGCCCTGCAAACTCCCTGTAGTTGTAGCCATGTTCCAGCCACTAAACAACCTATTTTTATGTGTCAGAGCAAACCCTTAGTAAACCTTCAGCAAAATTAGTCCCACCATGGATTCAAAGGTGAGGGATGCTGAAGTACTTCTGCGGTCCTTGGGAAGGACAAAGCATTTTGTACAGAAAATGTGACACCAGCATCGCTCTTGTCACCTTTATAAAGGTGTTAGAACCTGAGGGAATGGTGAGAAGCTGAGACAAGGGAGGTTTAGGTTGGATGTTAGGAAGAGGTTCTGTACTGAGAGGGTGGTTGGGCACTGGAACAAGCTCCCCAGGGAGTGGGGTCACACCACCGAGCTGAACTGTGCTCAAGACAATGCCCTCAGTCCCATGCTCTGACTTGGCTGGTCCTGTGTGGAGCCAGGAGTTGGACTTGATGATCCTCATGGGTCCCTTCCAACTCAGGATATTTGATGATTCGATGGTTCTGTGAACTATATGTCACCCAAGAAGTCTACATATGAACTAATGGTCTGGGTACTCATGTTGTTATACAACGTCTGATCATCAGCACTAAGCACAGGATGTCATTCACCCAAACAAATGCAGGTATCTTCTTCAGAAGATTATTTGCACCTTGTATTCAGTTGACTGGTGCCTCTAACCCTACTGACTACACAGGTGGCCTGAGTGAGTTCTCAGGACTCACACTATAGATCCACATATAGTCAAATGAATCCCACACTCAGTTTTCAGGGTGTGACAGATGCTCAGGCAGTGTTGGCTGAACTGAAGCTACCAGGATAATTTCTTCAACCAGGAAGAATTTGTTGGCTCAGTCCTTTAGATCTTTCAGGTCACAGGCTATCATCAGCTATGAAAGGAATAAAAATGGATGTTTCTTGTAATGGTCTTCAATGCACTTGACAAAGGTTACTAAACAGCCAAATGGTTGATTGAACTGGTTTGCAAGTTACTGGGCCCAGTGTAGGACACTCTGAGGACTTTGCTCCCCAGATGTCAGTGGAGAGGCTCCTTTTGGCCCTTTCTGATTCCTGTTACCTACCTGCTGCCAGCCTCACCCCCCTGAAAAACACCTATGATGTGGGCCACAGGACCTCAGGGTTCCTTCTCACAACCTTGCCCCTGAGCTTCAACAAAGCCCACAGAGAAAGCCTGTGGTGAAGGACCTACTTCTGATTCGTGGCCTTCAAACACTGGCAGTGGTGCTCTCTTGTAGTTCTCACCTTTTCACCCCTCCTTATATACTCATTTTCTCATCTGTACCATGTAAAACACTACGGGATCTCTCTTCCCATCACAGCTCCAGCCACAAGCTCTTAACTGAAAGGTTTCCAGCCACTCATCTTTCTGTTCCCCAACACCATCTTCAAGCTAGATGGACATTTCTGTACAAACCAGTCTAAAAGTCCCTGCCCAGAACAAGGTGACTGTTACTACACACCCTGCATCATTCATCTGCTTGGCTCATTCAAGACAAATCAAATAACTGAGTACTGCTTCATGCTGCCTGCAACTTAAATTAGAAAGAAAAGACCACAAGAACAGCTGCAGTGGTAGGAGAAGTTGACTATAAATAAGGAAAGGAAAATGTTTCTCTTAGAAAACCCTTTGTTCCACAGAGGGGAATTGTAAAAGTAGTCCAGAATATTTTTGTTGCTGCTTTTTAATTTGAAAATTCATCTCTGGAAGCATTTTCGGGAGTAAGAGTGTTGTGCAGTGTTTTTGCTGCAGTATGGTGATTGCTAAGATTAGCACAGTAACAGATCTTTTCAGAGTAAATTGCATATAATTAATGGGAAGCAGGAGGAAAAAGGAATAATTGTACTTGAATCTAAATGCAAGTTCAGTTCTCCCAGAAGGTGGAATCAGCACTAAGGTCATGCTAAAGAGGGGCCTTTTCCATTCCCTTCAGCTGGGTAATGAACAACGATTATGTGCCCGTATTGCAAATTCTCATTTCTAATTTCAGATGAGTTTTACCAAAGCTCAGGGATGTTCAGAGCCGGAATTTGTTTCAGGTCCTTCCTAGCAACACTGGAGATTAAGGCTTTGAGCTTCTGGCTTGTGGCTTGTCTCCCACCCAATGTCAAAACACATGGCAGACATTAAAATAATGTTTCCCTGTGAAGAAGCTGTATAAAACCTGTGCATATCAAACCTGTGCAACACAACTTACATTTTGGCTTTGTTGGTAGTCTAAATACAGCTTTGGTTCACCATTTCTGAGATGAGGCCTCAATGTCCTATGGAAGGAAAGGGCAATTCCTCTCCAGGTGGACACACAGAGATTAAGCACCAGGGCAAAAGTTTTGACACTCCAGAAGGGGTGTCTGTGTGTTATAAACCCTGTGACACCTCCACATCTCATTTCAACATAACCAATTACAGCCTTTTCCCCAAACCCTTTGGGACAGGCAACCCATGCTGAAGCAGCATTCTACCTTGCATGATGAGCTCCCATCTTCCATCCCACTGAAGCAACCACATTTCCCAGTAGGTCATTGTCTGCAACAACAAGGAAGGACAAGTCCACATGCTCAAAGCCTTTCTCAGCTGTTTGCTCCCTGCCCCTCCCAAACATTCCTCCCTGAAGACATAAGAGCATCACAATATTGCCAGATGCACAGCTCAATAAAGTACTGAAATAAATCATTGCAGCCAAGGCTTCACTTAGCTGCTGTTATTAATCATTAGCAATAGCTATTGCTAATTAGTGTCATTACACGTCATGAGTATTAATCATAATCTGCTGATGCAAGACATATTGTCTCTTGTAGATAGGAAAGAAGCAGCAAGCAATAACCCAACTTGAAAATTATGATGGGCAGCATTTGCAAATTCCCATCACAAACTCCATGCTGAAGGTAAACCAGTGTCCCTGCTACATCTCAGCTGCCTTTAAGCAATGGCACTCGTCACAAGCCCACACCCCACCAAACTGGGTGTGCATACAGCTTTAAAATATTATCTACTGGTTGATAGCTTTTTATGATACCAGCTGTTATCCATGTGGTAATGAGTGTCTTAGAGAATCAAAGAATCACAGAATCTCCTGAGTTGGAAGGGACCCATAAGGATCATCGAGTCCAACTCCTGGCTCCACACAGGGCCAGCCAAGCCAGAGCATGGGACTAAGTGCATTGTCCAGACACTTCTTCAACTTAGTCAGGCTCAGTTCTGTGACTCTGCCACAGCACTACATTTCTCCCCACCACACCAGGAACACCCCATGCTGCGCTCTTTACATCAAGGTCTTTCAAACAGAGTTAAACTGTTCAGTACAAATACAAGTTCTTAGGCTGTATGTAAAAATCACAGAGAAAGTGCTCATGACATTTGTAAGGCAGAAGGTGTGATTAGCTGATCATAAAGATCCTTGGTATAAAAAAGACAGAGATCTCCTGGACAGAGTCCAGTGGAGGCTATGAAGGTGATTAAAGGACTGGAGCATCTCCCCTATGAGGAAAGGCTGAAAGAACTGGGGCTGTTCAGCCTGGAGAGAAGGCGGCTGAGAGGGGATCTGATCAATGTTTATAAATAGCTCAAGTGTGGGACACAGGGGGAAATGGCCAGCCTCTTCTCAGTGTCTGTGGGGACAGGACAATGATCGATGGCTTCAAGTTGGAGCACAGGAAGTTCCACACCAATATGTGGAAGAACTTTTTCCCAGTGAGGGTGACAGAGCCCTGGGACAGGCTGCCCAGGGGTGTGTGGAGTCTCCTTCTCTGGAGATATTCAAGACCTGTCTGGACACCTACCTGTGTGACCTGTCCTAGGGACCCTACTTTGGCAGGGGGGTTGGACCTGATGATCTCTGGAGGTCCCTTCCAAGCCCCACAATTCTGTGATTCTGTGAAAGTCTGCCAAATGCTACAGTGCAGCAAATTATTTGACATCAGAAGTGCTAGGTCATTAGGTATTTTTTTTGTCATTAGGATTTAAATCCTGTTAATCACTTTGGGTTTTCCTCATAAGGGAGATTTCCTTCATTTTATATTTTAATCCCAAGTGAAATGCAAAAGTGGAATCAATTCTGTAGCTCACAAAATTGATTTGCCCCAGACCTGAATTTGTAATATGGTCCCTTAAGCAGGCAGTCAGGAGCTGCTAGCACTCCAGTACTCCTGGTCTTCCCCCTGGCACAGGAGAGAGTTCACATACAGCCTTGGGCTACCTGCCTTCATACTGATGAATGTGGACATTCCCTGCTCAGAAATAAAATCTCTAAGCAGAAAGTTATTGGCAGTGGTGTTTTAAACATAAATTCACTGCAATAGCAATTTCACAAGGGCACAGTGCAAGGAACAGGACATATCTGCTGGCTTTGGGTCCACAGGGTCATGAGTAACAGGGTGCCAAGGACAGTCATATGGAGGAGAAGGTGTCAGTCCTCTGGAACAAAAGTAGTGCTGCAGCATGTTTGGATGGTCACATCTCCATCTGCTACGGGAGAAAGGGTTGCTGGTCACAGTGGTGAGCTCATTAAAATGAGATCAATAGAGATTTAATCTAATGCTGAGGATTACTCCAAGTGGAATGCTCAATTACGTGTAGAGGAAAAAAAAAGTAACACATCAAATGAATTGCCAGCTGATTCCCCTGGTTTATTTGGATTTTAGCCCAATATTGAGGGGAGCTGATAAGCTAAAGGCAAAACAGTGAAAACCAGCTGATGCTGGGGGGGGGAAGCGGTCAGCAAAGGCAACTTAAATGTGCCACATCAGTACTCAGCAATTTTTCAGCACACTCTGCAGGTGCCTAACACTTGACTAGGAACATACACCTGCCAATTTCCACTCCTGTGCACACCAGTGGTTCTAAGAATATTCAAGAGCTGCTGAGGTGAGGATTTGCATAAATGGGATTTACCATGGTACTTGGAAAATTGGAAGAGTTAAGTGCAACGAGTGCTGTAAAACTTGCCTTTGCTTTGCAGTTCTTCTGTAATCCTGGCCATTTTTCCCTCCCTCCTCCTCCACCCCCAACATCAAAACTGCTTTTGCCTCCCCAGCTCTCTCACCTCTCCAAGCAGTGGCCACACACTGGGACAAAGAGCATTCTGTTTTGAATGAAGCATTTTATTCTCGAGGCATGAAAACACAGTACCAGGCAGTAAGCCAAGAGGCAAGAAAAGAGAAATATATTCATTAATTAAAACAAGCATTGCTTGCTTTGAACTAATAAAATCATGTTTTAAAAAAAATTAGACTGATGAGTTCTTGGCCTCTTGAAGAGAAGAACTTGCTCCAGCCCAAGCAGAGGCAGCGGCACAGCAAGCGCCTGCATTGCTGCAGGAAAGGAGAGGCAGCACGAGATGCATTCCCCAAACTTGCTAATTGGCAGGCACAGGGCCCCATGCTGCTTACAGAGAGGAGAATTAATCTTAACATGAACAGCAGTGTGGCCTGTTGGCACAATATCACAGCATTCTTTTTTTTTTTCCAGCAAGTAGCATTTAATCTTTGCCCAGACATTTCAAGGCAGAGCTGTCTTATTTCTCCCGTTGTGGCAGGACACCTTCCCACAACATTTCCTAAAGTCAGAATTTTTGGGAGCCCAGCAGGATAAGGTCCAACCAACCAGGACCTCCCTCATGCATTCTTCTTCTTTTCTTCTAAGAGCCTCACCATCCCTCAGGCTTATGATTGCTTCTAAGAAGTTCAGCAATTTGCCATCCTGACTATTTTGCCTGAGTCCCACACTCTACCCCCCTCTTCATGACCAGAGAAGTTTAAGAACATCCCAAGGCTGCACACTGTTAATGAAGCAATGCTGTTCACAGAATCACAGGGTTGGAAAAGACCTTTGAAGATCATCAAGTTCAACCATTCTCATCCTAAAATAAACCATATCCCCAAGTACCTCATCTACCCTTTTATTTGCTGGGGCTCTCCACATTGTTCTGCATCCTGGAGTGAGAAAGGCCAAGCACAGTTTTCTTCTGCTGCCTCTTACCACCTACCTGTGGCCTTGTTTCTTTGTTATTTATCACTATCATTAATGCTATTTATCTCTTTTGTTGTAATCTCTATTCATCCGTGGTCGGGGTACACAGCAGGAGTCTTCTTCCTGCTCCCTCCATGCTGCTCAACACACTAAAGAGGAGCTGTGTTTTATACAGAGGTTCAGGTTGGGCTGTGGAGGGTGAAAAACCAGAAGCCAAGGGAGTTAAATGAGAGAGCAGCACCTATGGCTATAGATTTCTCAAAACAAATGATTTTGGTATGTTCTGTTGCAATTACCCACCAAGTGGGAACAGTGATTTTGTAGGGCCCCAGCAGCAATGCCCTTGCTGCCTGTTCTTGTGTCTGCAGAGATTCTCCAGAGCTTTTGGCAAAGCTTTTTGAACTCAGAGGGGCAAGAGCCACACTGGCACTGAGGGGCTGGATTACCCCATCTGGCCACAAACTGGGGCAAATGCCTGTAGGATTTCTAGCCTCTCCTGTCATTGCCCTCAGGAACCTCCCATCGGATCCCACACACAACAAACTGTATTGTTCTTTCTTGTAATGCAGAAGATCGCTCTGACAGTCACTCCACACCCACATCTCCGTGGCAAACTGGCAGAACAGCACAGAAGAGCTGCTCTAGGATGAAACAGAGAGATTTGATGGAAATGTCCTCACAAGTCTTCTCCTATGTTTATACAGAGGAAGAGCATCCTGCAGAACATACTGTGGGATGTGGGGTACAGCATTCCAGCTTGTCCCAGCACTGCCTGTATTGGTGGGACCTGCTGAGCCTTGAAGGGAACCAGCAAGGACTGTGCATCTATCAGAAGAGCCTCCTGGCTTGTAAAGTCTGGGTTAAAACCTCCAAATAAGTGGCATTTGTAATACAAGAACCTCCTGCATCGTGGAGTCTAAGGTCCTTGACCCTAAGAAAAACACAATCTGTATGCCGACATGTATTGTGTCCAGTTCTGGGCTCCCTGGTATAAAAAAGACAGGGATCTTCTGAGAGAGTCCAGAGGAGGCTATGAAGGTGATTAAAGGACTGGAGCATCTCCCGTATGAGGAAAGGCTGAGTGAGCTGGGGCTGTTCAGCCTTGAGAAAAGAAGTCTGAGAGGGGATCTGATCAATGTTTATAAATATCTCAAGTGTGGAACACAGGGGGAAATGGCCAGCCTCGTCTCAGTGGTCTGTGGGGACAGGACAAGGGGCAATGGCTTCAAGTTGGAGCACAGGAAGTTCCACACCAATATGGCGAAAAACTTTTTCCCAGTGAGGGTGAGGGAGCCCTGGGACAGGCTGCCCAGGGGGGTGTGGAGTCTCCTTCTCTGGAGATATTCAAGACCCGTCTGGACACCAACCTGTGCGACCTGTCCTAGCGACCCTGCTTTGGCAGGGGGTTGGACCTGATGATCTCTGGAGGTCCCTTCCAACCCCTATGATTCTGTGATTCTGTGATATGGCACTTTCTGTGGCACGAATAGATGTGCAGAGAGAGTTTGGCAGGAGCTGCCATGGGATACAACAGGAGTGTTTGAAGGACTCGCTGTCTTAGTGATGGTGAGTATAAAACCCAGAAGTGGTTCAACTTGGTACTAATACAGCAGATAAACACAAAACAAACAGCTCTCACTGGAGAAAAGGGTAAATAATGAGAAATAAACCCCACACAAACATGATTTATACATAGCATAGATCTCTATGCTTGGCATTTTTACAGTCATAAATTCTACAGGACTTTCTCTAATGTTCTGGCAATGTTTTGTCTCCAGGTTATTTGGAGGCTGTTAGAAAAGATAGAACGTGCCCAACCTCAGTGAAATTTGAAGCAGAAGATGTAGAGTTGCTGGTACGATTCCACCCCCACCTCTCCGTCACCTTGTGGCAGCCAAAGGGAGAGGGCACCAGCCCAAATTCCTGCGTGCAGTCTGGCAAGTGCCAGGATCAATATCTTTATAAAGAAACACCCTTATGAATGAACACTCTTGTCTGCCTCTAATGATTCCTCTTGCTGTGTCCTTGCTATAGCCAGCATCCGGAGAAGCTTTAGAAGATGAGCACCCAGGACAGCCATTTTCAAGGAGAAGAGGAAAAAGCAGAATTCGGTCCAGAATTGGTACAGAATCTGGCATGTCCATGCAGCCCTGAGCACCCTGCGTTGCCCTTAGTCATATCATTCTTTAAAAGAAGCAACTTTTTGCAATTATTTGCTGACAGTCCATGGAAAGCAATGCCCCCCTTCAGGACTTTCTTTCTGGGGTTTTTATTGAAACCAGGCAGTCAAAAAAATGCAGTTCTATTGGAAACAGGACATGAGGAGGGTTTTTGCCTGTGTGGCAGTTTTCTCCCTTGTAGTCTGCTCCTGGCGACAGCCTATTCTTCTCCAGGACTTGAACAATAAAAGTTTCAAACAAAGGCGGGTCACACAGCTGGAGAAAGGATGCTCAAGGTCAGGACTCCTTCCCTAACCTCTGGTAAGGTCACTAAGATGGGTTGTGCCGGTCCTGTGAAGCTCACCATAGCCTGTCAGAGTTGCTTTGCCAAGCCCAGGAGGTGAAGAATCACAGAATCACAGAATCACAAGGTTGGAAAAGACCTTGAAGATCATTGAGTCCAACCGTTCCTGTCCTGTGCTAAACCATATCCCTAAGTACCTCATCTACCCGTCTGTTAAACACATCCAGGGATGGTGACTCAACCCCCTCCCTGGGCAGCCTGTTCCAGGCCCTCACAACTCTTTCAGGGAAGAATTTTTTCCTAACATCTGATCTGACCCTGCCCTGGTGCAGCTTTGTGCCATTTCCCCTTGTCCTATCTCCTGTCACCTGGCTGAAGAGACCATCGCCCACCTCTCTACAACCACCTTTCAGGTAGTTATAGGCAGTGATAAGGTCTCCCCTCAGCCTCCTCTTCTCCAAGCTAAACACCCCCAGCTCCCTCAGCTGCTCCTCAGAGGATTTGCCCTCCAGCCTGGTTGCCCTTCTCTGGACTCACTCCAGGACCTCAATGTCCTTCTTATGGTGAGGAGCCCAGAACTGGACACAGCAGTCGAAGTGCAGCCTCACCAATGCTGAGTACAGGGGCACAATCACCTCCCTAGAAAATGCAAGTTCACCTGCAATATGAAGTTCACAGTGCTCTTAGACCTTTGGGGTTCAGCCTTTGTGGTGCAGAGAGGCTGTGTCTCCCAAGATCCATACCAATCCGAGGCCAAGGGGCTCCTTTCATCACTCTAATCTGGCTCTTCTGCTTAAAAGGGTCATTTTGTCAGCTGCCATCATTTTTAAGCCATTTTTTAGACTTCCTGGCTGTGGGGTTTTTATAACAACATTTTCTAAGCTCACTCCATCCATAAATACACAAATATATAATTTGTGTGTAGCTCTTTACCGCTTAACAACACTTTTTCCCCTCCCCTTTGGACTCCATGTTCCTCTGTAACATGGAAAACTCATCTGTCTCCCTCACTGGATACTGAGTGGGTAAACACTAACTACCTCAAAGCACCTTGGCCTGTTTTTTTGTTAGTTGGGGCATCAACATATCTGCACCACAGTTAGGCTCAGGAAAACCAGTGAACCATATAAGCCACAAAACCATGGGGAGATTGACCTGAGATAATGCTCAGTTCATACAAATCATGTGGTTACTCCAAACTGAAGATTGAAAAGAAAATGTTGAGTGAGCCAGGTAAAATTGGCACAATCCAGTGTATTTGTGGAGTTAACTCCTATTTTCCCTGGCAAGGCACGACACAAATGGCAGGGGATGTCTTTGTTCTCTCTGGTTTTATTCTCCCCCTCCCTCTCAGTGCCAAAATGCCTTTATTTGTTGGAAATTTTGTCTCATCCATCCCAGAGGTGGTACTTGATGTTTTCCTGTTGCCCCTTCCAGCTGCCCTGGAGCCTTTCTGCCTCCATTTCACAGGCACAGACATTTTCATACAATAGCAGTGAGTGAAACCCTCAAAGCAGCCACCACAAGCAGAGACATCTCCCTCTGCTGTGTATAACTCTACACATGAAGTTTCCCTTCTGCAAACCTTGCCACCCAAGGCAGGTTTGCTCTGACCACAGCTTCCTGTCCTGTGTGCTCCACCAGCACTGATCTGCACTCACAAAGCCAAAAGAGATGCCATGAGTTTGAATGAATTATAGATGATCTCTTATTTTAATTTAGTTTTAATTTATTTTAATTTCAGCTCATGCCTTAATGTACAATTGACACTTTCAGGCCTGTCACTTCAGTCCCTGCAGCCTTATGTGGTGGGAGTTTGGCAAGAGCCAAAAGCATTTCTCTTTGCTCCCACATTTATTGTAGAGCTCCCACATTCTTTTTCTTACCATGTTCTTTGTTCTCCTCTTCTGTGTGTCCCCTGCCCTCACACTCAGGCCAGGCAGCATATGGCTGTCAATGCCCAAACACTATCCATGGTGCGGCCTTGCTTGAAGGTTTCCAAGGACACTTCCAGATCTAAGACTTGTTGTTAAAATTGTCATTTTGGACTCATGTGGCATCTTTCCCAAAGGTAGCTTGTTTAATCACAGAATCACAGAACGTTAGGAGTTGGAAGGGACCTCCAAAGGTCATCTAGTCCAACCCCCCTTCCAGAGCAGGATCACACAGACTAAATCACACAGGAACACATCCAGGCAGGTTTGAATGTTTCCAGGGAAGGAGACTCCACACCCCCCTGGGCAGCCTGTCCCAGGGCTCCATCACCCTCACAGTGAAAAAGTTCCTCCTTATATTCACATGGAACTTCCTATGCTCCAGCTTGCACCCGTTGCCCCTTTTCCTGTCACTGGCCATCACTGAGAAGAGCCTGGCTCCATCATCCTGACACTCACCCTTTACATATTTATAAACATTAATAAAACCACCCCTCAGTCTCCTCTTCTCCAAGCTGAAGAGGCCCAGCTCTCTCAGCCTCTCCTCATAAGCCCTGCGCTGGACTCTTTCAAGGAGCTCTATGTCCTTCTTGAACTGAGAGGCCCAGAGCTGGACACAATATTCCAGGCGCGGTCTCACCAGGGCAGAGTAGAGGGGGAGAAAAACCTCTCTTGGCCTACTAACCACACCCCAGGGTGCCATTGGCCTTCATGGCCACGAGGGCACATTGCTGGCTTATGGTCACCCTGCTGCCCACCAGGACCCCCAGGTCCCTCTCCCCTACGCTGCTCTCCAACAGTCCAGTCCCCAACCTATACTGGTACCTGGGGTTGCTCTTCTCTAGATGCCAGACCCTACACTTGCCCTTGTTAAATCTCATTAAACTTCCCCCTGCCCAGCTCTCCAGCCTGTCTAAGCCTTGCTGAGTGGCAGCACAGCCCTCTGGTGTGTCAGCCACCACTCCCAGTTTTGTGTCATCAGCAAACTTGCTGACTGTACACTCCATTCCCTCATCCAGGTCATCAATAAACATAGTGAATAGTACAGGTCCCAGTACCAACCCCTGAGTGACTCCACTAGATACAGGCCTCCAGCTAGAATTTGAATGAATTTGGCTCTTTGAGTCTCTGGGTTTGTTGAGATGAAGCACACTGTGTTCTCACCACCCTGTCCAGATTCTTTTACAACTAATTTGTACCTTTGAAACAGGAATGTAAGAGGGTTTGTTGAGAATCATAGAATCATTAAGGCTGGAAAAGACCTCCGAGATCATCCAGTCCAACTGTCCCCCTACCACTTCTATTACCAAATAAACCATGTCCCCAAGTAACTCAGCCAACCTTTCCTTAAACAGCCTGAGGGACGGTGACTCCACCGAGATACTTGGCTACTTCAGTTCTTTGTAAGATCGTGTGGTTCAGATGTGCATTGGAGCAGGTTTTTGTGGATTCCTTTGGCATCAGCCTACTCTCAAATCTGGATGCTGATGACCTACAGAGGAGTTTTTGGCTAACGGAATGACCCTCTATTAGGTGTCACTTTAGGTGTGGGTGGCTGCGCCATTGTTTGTAGATAAAACCCTGTATGCTTTCAGCTTGCACTCAAAGGGAGTCATGCCAGGTAACAGAAAATGATAGCAAAAATAAGAATTTTAATACTTTAATATGAGAATTTTCACCTCATCTCCATGTGTCCAAGCATGCAGGAAGTCTAATGGAAAATCCCCCAGTGCCAGTAGTACTGAAGAATCCTTCATGCTGATACACCAAGAAATCTCAGTGCACTTATTAAAAATAGCATCTCTGGCACATCGTCCTGCAGCTCAGGCAGGGAGGGAGATGGAGATGCCACATCTAGACCCATTTTGTGGCACCAAAAGCCACCTACAAGCACAGAAGCAGCTCCAGCTCAGCTTGGGACTCCTTCCTCTCCCCTTGCGCTCGGATACAGCTGGAGACCAAACTGTACATATCCCATGCCCATTGAACTGCTATCACAAATCTCTGTTTTTCTTCCACTGTGTTTGCAAGTGGGATGTTTTGGTTCTTTCCTCATTCAGAATATTTAACATATTTCTGCTGTGGTGACAGAAGGGAATTAGCTATGGCTGTTACGTCAGAAAGCAAGGCAACACCTGGTGGGTTTGGCCTGCGCTAGCACACGCTGGTAACCTGACTGTGTGAAGAGTGAGTCCCTGAGCTAAAACAGCACAGAATCACAGAACTGTAGGGGTTGGAAGGGACCTCAAGAGATCATCAGGTCCAACCCCCCTGCCAAAGCAGGGTCCTTAGGACAGGTCACAGAGTTCGGCATCCAGATGGGTCTGGAATATCTCCAGAGAAGGAGACTCCACAACCACCCTGGGCAGCCTGTCCCAGGGCTCTGTCACCCTCACTGGGAAAAAGTTCTTCTGCATATTGGTGTGGCATCATCCTTGCCTGCATCGATGGCTTCCCCAACGCCTCTTTTTGCCTGTGATAACCCCAAAGCAGGTGGCAGCTGAGAAGGCAAGCACAGGGCTTCGTTTCTTTTTACAAACAGAATGGGAAAGTGTAGAGAGTTTTGTGAAATCATGGCTGGTGGCCAAAGGCCATGAGCTTGGTACAGTGAAATTGGTCAAGCAGTAAGGGCGTGAGAAATGTGGTGGATGTAACAAAGACGTTATATCTTTAAGACAGTAAAGTATGGGAAAGAGGAACTAAGCACGGGGGAAGAAGCCATAGGCATTCAGAGTATGTGCCAATATGGGCAGAGATGTTCTTTTATCTTGAACCAATGATGAGCTCAATTTTTGCAATATGCATAAGCTAATTATTGTAACCATAAAAGTGCGATG
Organism: Porphyrio hochstetteri; assembly: GCA_020800305.1. Lineage (NCBI taxonomy): Eukaryota > Metazoa > Chordata > Aves > Gruiformes > Rallidae > Porphyrio > Porphyrio hochstetteri. The sequence continues at coordinate 5,059,174 of CM036906.1, forward strand.
TGTAACCGAATAAAGTTGAGACTTGCTGGACATCATCAGATGTGGCTGTCTCCCTGTCGATTTTCCACAGGAAATGTAGGCACTGGCGCTGGTTGGGGGCCGTCTGGTACTGTTAAATTTTTTAATAACCTTCTCAGTTGGAGCCAGCTTCCCCTTTGATGTGGAGCTGGTTTCATTAGTACTCGTTCAAGGTGAATACCTGATTAACTATGGGGAGCTGGTGGGGTTTTTTCTTTCCCTTTTTCTTTTGACTTCTGTAATACCTAAAGCAGACAAAGAGCATCCGTGCCCTTCCTGTGTTAGAAAAGTAACAAGTGGTCTTAGGGCAGAATGAATGAGGCTGGTATGTCTGGCAGTTCAAATGAGCTTGATGAGCTTTTTGTGAGAGCTATTTCCATGCTGCATTTTGTTGTGATTTCAGTCTTTTGGGGCTTGTAAGAATTATTTCACTACCCTTTGCTGCAGTGGCTCTTCTGCATGATGACCATGAAGGATTTGTGAGCACACAAGGTCCTACTGCTGGTGTCATTTCTGTACCTGCAGAAATAGAGCTATGCAGATTGATGAGTTTCAGCAAGATCAAAGCTCTTTCTTCCAGTTTCCTGCTGAAATAGACTTATCAACCCACTTGGAAATGGGCCTTCTGAAAAGGTAGATAGATCCTAAATGGGTTTTTATCCCTTCTTTCCTCAGGAAAGCACTGTAATAAGGGACGGATTATCCTATATTATATGTGAGATCAAGAAAAGGGATGCAATTTTGGGGAAAAAAAAGGTGACACTTTGTTTACCTGAGAAATAAATTCATCTGGCCACCTGCAGAAACTTCACAGATTTCTCTCTTTGATTTCCATCATGATTTTGAAGATGGAAGATACCATAATAAGTACTCAGGCAGCTTCCCAGATATACTACAAGCTGTCAACTGAATTTTAGGCCACATTAGACATCACTCCTGCTCCCATTCCAGAGCCCATCAATATGTCATTCTTGGATAAGTTTGATTTGGTGCAAAGGGAAATAAACTACTTTCTCCTGCTTTGGAATAATGATATAATCATAACAGCAAGCACTTAAGAAGCCGCTCTCCACAGGAGATGCCAACCTGCTCTGTAAAAGATTGCTTTACAGTCAGGGCAATGGAGACATGGGAAGGTAGTGACTTGCCTGTTGCCATTCAGCAGAGCTGAGATGAGAACATGAGTCCCCTGAGGGGGATGTAGTGACAAAGCTAAACTCAGCTTCACATAAAACCTCCAGCCTTTTCCACAATATTTTGCCACTTCACCATATTTCTGATTTGGAACTTATTTTGTTCCCATTCTCCTAGACTTCTCCTCGTATGTTCCACCCCTATTGCTCTTCAATTTCTTCAATTTATGGCCCTGCAGAGAACAAGGCATTTATTTTGCTACATGTCCTATGTTGGGGTAGATCTAAACATGCTCCGCTTTGTCCTCAGGTGTCTGGGGGACTTTGGCAGAATTGGCCATTTTTTCACTTCCTGACAGGATGCTTCTGTGCTCTCCATGGAGAACAGGAGAACAAGGACCACACAGATGCCAGGGTCAACCAACGTGTGGCCCCCATCTATTTAGAAAACAGCAATCTGGAAACAAGAACCAAACCAATGATCTCCCTGCCCCACACCCTCATTGCATCTTTTCTCTTTCCCTAGTTGCATGGCAGAACTCCAGGACCCATCTACTGGCTCCAACTTGGGGTTTGGTAGATCATGAGGCTCAATACAAAAGCAAAGAGCCTTTGAATATTGTTCCTCAAGCATATCTCACTGGAAACATCTCTCCCAGCACCCCTGTGAAAAACAATGCAGCGTCATTCCAGAAAGCTGCATGGAACATTAAATAGACTTTGTATAATAAAAGATCCCCAGTATCCCCAGCAGCTTCTTGCAGATTCAGGCATTTTTTAAAGGCTAAGAAAAACCACTGGCTCATTTCCCAAGAGCACACAGCACAGTCTCATTCCTTAGCCCTGTTTTCAGCCCTGGAACCTACTCTTTAATTCACCGCACTGTGCAGAACGGTGCTGCATGTTAATCGGGAGCTATTGAGAGGGAGAGTCCATCACTGGCCAGTTATCATGTTCCTGTGCTTAATGAAACTCTTATTTCAATTAATCCAACTTTAACCTCCTGGCCCTGGCTGCTGTCATACCTTTCTGTCCAAGATTAAAGAGCCTCCAGTTACCTGGTGCTTCCCCTACAAAGTACATAAGAACCAACACCAAGTCATCCCTTGGTCTTCTTTTGGATGAACTAAACAGACAGAGCTCCTAAATCCGGCTGCAAAGCATTTTTGGTGGGCCTCAGGCTGCCTCTAGCTTTTCCCTCCCACCAACACCAGCTCAGCCCAGTCTTCAACATTTTCTAAATCTGAACACTCAAACTGGATGTGGTGTTTCACCCACCAAAGGCAAAAGCTTACCCCCACACTGCCCTCTGTCCTGCCTTGGCAATGTGGCCACTCTGATGTCTAACTTTGCATCTGTCCACTTTAAGGTAGATTTATTTGTCCCAATCAGCTTATTAAGTCATTTATCTCACCCCATGTGACCTTCTCCCTATTTAGCAGGATGGGGTTTTAAAACAAACTGCCCTCTTACCTCACAGTGAAATCGAGGTGGTTGGTCAGCCAGTAAAATCCTCTTATAGAAAGCTCAACTTTCACTCTTCCACATTCTGCTTCAGCTCTAGGAAACGATCCCTTTTGAACTCCCCAATATATTTATTCATCACTGCATCGGTCCATCCTCTGCCTCTATTGAACCGGAGTCCCAGCCATATGGTCCTGAGATACCGTCAGCTTCCAACGCACAGACCAATCTGTCAGAATGAAAGCTGAAAGACTGTTATCTTGTGTTGGGTGTAATATCTTCTGGGCTAGAGAATGATCACACATCATTTGAGAAACTTCAAAGAGATTTATTTCTGGTTATATGAGACTTCCAGCGTACATCTTTATGATTGAAATCTCCCATTACCCGGTATTTTTTTCCCCATATATTACAGATAAAAGCTCCAGGAGCAACTCATGTCTTAATGTGAGCTCATGGTCTGTAATCCCCTTCACATACTCACCCCCCACTGCACTCCCTAACTTCATTAGTCAGAGCTTTAATACCTCTGTATTTAACAGCTAAACGAGTCACAGTCTCCTTCCTATAATGTCCCTCAGCCTTTTCTCTTGGGCACACACTACTTGTCATACACAGGTTGTAGTCAGCAGTTCTAATGCTCCCATCATAGAAACCAGCCTTCTCCTGCTACATTTTGACAATTATATCAAATTTCCTTCAGTTAACAAGCATTTGCAGTTCCTGTCATTGCCACATTCCTCAGAAAGGGGAAAAAGGAAGGAGGAAAATGTTCCTACAGCCACTGAATTTCAAGCCCTGATAATGGAAATCAGACAATTCCCTTATGTGTGTGATCTGGGTAAAACAGTCCCATTTTGGTAGGTGCTTTTAGGCAAACAACTGCCCCTGTCCTGTTATGATGTGATTGAGGAGTGCTATTAAGCATTGTCCATCAATCAATCATCTGGGCAATAATAAATAAAATCCATGTAAGAAGCGGGGTAAAGCAGGGGACTCTACAGCATCTGCAGAAGACTTTGAAAGTCAACCTCACAGCGTCCTGCTCAGAGGAAGGCCCTTTGCCTTTGTTTGGACCATAGCAGGAAAGGATGTTTATAGGTTGTGTCTTTGAAAGTACACCATGCTTGAGTCAGAGGGGGTGTTTACATTTGGTTGTTCAGTGCTTTTAATATCAGCACAAAGCCCAAAGAATAAATTACTATAACAGGAAAATAAGATAATGTCACTTTTTTACTGACATGGCACATTTAATGCTGGAAATGCAATGGATGGCAGGGCAAGTCTGGCTCTGTTGGTACACCCCATGCAGTGTATTAGCAGGGGCATTGGCTCAATGCTGAGCACTGGCAGGTTCATGGGATTTAGGGACAGAAATATGTACATGGTGGTACAAACACCACCTTACCCATGGCAGAATTTTTTGGGCCAGGCCAGGGAAGTGCACCAGTAATTACTCCATGAGTAGGAGCCAACCATCCCTGAAATAATCAAAACTTCCTCAAAGTCTCCAAAAGCATTTTTCATAACCAGAGCAAGAAGAAAATCAAACCAATTCAAACCAGCACTGTGCCATGTGCAGTGATAGAACAAGGGGCAATGGGTTCAAGCTGGAAGAGGGCAGGGTTAGGTTAGATGATAGGAAGAAATTCTTTACTGTGAGGGTGGTGAGGCACTGGCACAGGTTGCCCAGAGAGGTTGTGGATGTCTCCTCTTTGGAAGTGTTCCAGGCCAGGTTAGATGGGGCTTTGGGCAACCTGGTCTAGTGATGGTGTCCCTGCCCATGGCAGAGGGGCTGGAACTAGATGGTCTTTGAGGTCCTATCCAACCCAAAGCATTCTGTGTACTGGGATTCCTCTCCCTGATGGGGAGTGCTTTCCCCTTGGCACAGCAAAACATCTTAGAAACCCTCATCCAGCCCAGGAAGAGTTAAATCAGTTATTTAGCCCAGACCTAAAGAAAATAAATTCTTTCATATCAAGCTGTGAAACTCAGCACAATCATGTGCTGACAGGGATGTGGGTCACTCTCCAACCATCACAATGCAGTGTTATTCTAGGGAAGACAGTTCCAGGATATTTTGGACTGTGGAGACCATTACTGACTAGCTCCCCAAAGCAAACCTCAATGCAAGCAGGAAGAATATCTCCTTTTTTCCCCAAGTGGCTGCTAGGAGCCTGGGCTCAGTGAAATTGGGCTCAGTGAAAGATGTGCACGTGTGGGAAACCCGAATAAATGGGCAGCAGAGACAGGTTTGGAGGTGAGGTCTTTAAACAAGCTGTCCCAGTGGTTTCACTGGGAAGGACTTGTGTGCTGTTCAAAATGACTTCCTTCTGTTATGTTCAGTTTATTCTGTATTTTTATACCCCACCGATACGGTGGAGCCCGGCCAAAATCGGCCGTTAAATTGCCAAAAGGAGGAGAGGCTCTGCCGGGGCCTTTCTGAGTCAGTAGCAGTCAGGAAGCAGGGAAGCCACAGGCACTTCTGTTCATGCCCAAGCTCCAGCCTCAAACTGACAGCTCCGGAAGCTGGATTTTATCTAATCATCTGAATTAAATCCATAATGGTCCATCATGGCTTGTAAGCAGGTGCACTTCTACCAAGGATACTAATTGCCCTGGAACTAACACAGAGAGAGCAACAGCCCGAAAGCCCAAGAGAGACCAAACCCCCATGTGAGGCACTAACCCTCGGTATTAATTTCACACAGAAGACCTTTTTTGTTTGTTTTTAACATGAATACTGTCCTTGGCATCCTATAAGACATGCTACATTCCTGTGGGGATAAAAGGAGGCTTGTTGCAGCTTTGACTGGTCTCTTGTCAGACTCACAACATCTAATTTACTACAGTAGTTCTACTTGTCCCGCTCCGGTTGGACATACATATTCCCACCATTGCACTGCTGCTTTTAGCTGGGAGGGTTTGTATCTTCTTTGGTTGCTTTATTTCCTGTAAAGCAAAGGAAAAAAGGGATGATCTTGGAGATTGGTGTGTGGCTCAGCCCCAAGGTTGAGAGAACGTATCTTGAGGGACCTTTCCATTTCTACAGAATGACATAGTGGGATTTGCCCATAAGTAGCACCCGGCCTCTCTCCCTGGGTTGCTATCCCAACTGCAACAGTTCAACTCACCTCTAAGTGTCTACATCTGGGCTTGTTTTATCATGTGCCTTTATAATCAGTGGAGAGAAGCACGTTCACGATGAATGAGATTCATCTCATCTTGATTTGGTGCCTGAACTAATTCAGGTGAACTGCCCCCAGAATGAGTCTTTGCCCCCACCAGTGAAAAGTCCAGATGCTTGGATGGGGCTGTTCTCATTGTAGGGATCCACTTCTGGTTTAAATCTGAGGAAAAATGTAGAGACCTTTTGCCCTCCAACAATCCTTGCTGAGCTGGGAAAGAAAGAATCACAGGCACAGCATATAAAACATTTCCCTTCCCACAGCCTTTTCCTCTCATTGAGAAGATGACATTTATATTCACACAGCATTTAGCATAAGGGACCCCCACTCTTATTTCATCCTTGGGCGCTGCTGTATTAAAAATAATAAACAGTTGAATGTGGCAGTGGGGCTTGGGAATCAGGCCAGCTCCCATTTAAAGGATGGGCCCAGTTATTTCTTGATGAATAACAGCATTTACAGAAGGCCTTTTCACCCCGAGGTGCTTCACAAATTATAAACATACATCACCACATCACAGAATGGGCAAAACAGCCTGCTTCAAAGTTTCAGCTGGGAAAATCCCACACACAGCCCGCTGCAGGGAGCAATTCACCTGCCAGATACTACACACAAGGGATGGTTGCTAGACTCGAGGCACGTCCAAGCTGCAAAACAGACCACAGGATCATCTTTCTCCTCTCTGGAAATTATTTGGATGGTATTTGAGAGTTTCCACTTAAATAGCATTACTCCCTCGCTGCCAAAGTTGAAACCATCTATGTTTTATTGTGTTCCAACATGTCTGCAAGGTCCATGTGATTGTTCACCTTTATTTCCTCTTCAAACAATTGTTCCTCTCCATTTCCTCCACAAGCACTCACACCAACCACCCCTTCCTGGCAAACAGCAGTCCTGCAACACCCCACCAGCGGAAAGACCCAAAGAGAAACTAAAAAGATGCATGTCTTTATAAAAATGACAGCTAAAGAAACCTTTAAAAAGATGATTCAGGAGTTTTAGCTGAGAGTGTGTCAGGAAAATTCAGCTGCCAGGATTTGCTTTTGCACCTTCTGAAAACATTGGAGAGTGAAAGAGCCTGAAACTGAGCACAGAGGCAAAGAGCATTCCCTGAAGGTGGCTCTGGGAGGACTTCCAGCCACCTCAGGACCATGCCATGTGCAAGCTGCATTGTGGACATTTCCCAGCATCACTGTCCACCAAGGTATTTTTCCATCCAGCCTCTATAGGGATCAGCAAATCAAACCTCACGCTCCACTTAAGTGACACTTTGACAGAGGAATCACAGGACACAAAGTAGACAAAGTGTGCAAAGAGCCAGTGGTCTGGAGAGAAGCTTCAATAACTAACTGGCATCCTTCAATTTGCATTCACCAGTTTATACTGGGACTTTCTGCTTTCTACAGTGCTCCCTGCCTGTCCCAGTGAAGATTCAGGGGATGTTCAGCCTGGAGAAGAGGAGGCTGAGGGGAGACCTTATCACCACCTACAACTACCTGAAGGGAGGTTGTAGAGAGATAGGTGATTGTCTCTTCAGCCAGGTGACAGGAGGTGGGACAAGGGGAAATGGCACAAAGCTGCACCAGGACAGGGTCAGATTGGATGTTAGGAAAAAATTCTTCCCAGAAAGAGTTGTTTGGGCCTGAAACAGGCTGCCCAGGGAGGGGGTTGAGTCACCATCCCTGGATGTGTTTAAAGGATGCAGATGAGGTGCTCAGGGATGTGGTTTAGCATAGGACGGGAACAGTTGGACTTGATGATCTTAAAGGTCTTTTCCAACCTTGTCATTCTGTGATTCTGTGATCAGGAGGCTTTGGTGCTGTTGGTGACTGTGGAGCCTTTACAAGCAGGACACTTCTCGTGTGATAGGTAGCCCAGTGCATGTTCATTTGTTCTCATCTGGAGCAGACAGAATCAGCAGATAAGACAGGACAGTAGAAGGACACCGTTACAGCCAGAGGGGAATAATAAATCGAAGTATTTGGATGTAATTGTCCAAAGGAAAATGCAGATTGTGCAAAACCCAAAGCTTCCTAACAGAGCAGTTTATGAGACTGAAGAACAATCACACAAGCGAAATACAGGAACCCCCAAATTAGAGACAACTGAGCATCTCAAAACCATCCTTTCTTCCTCTCCCTAATTTCCCTGGTGCTCTGATTGCACAGTCAGTTCTGCAAGGCCAGGTTTGTTTTCAGTGTGATTAACGATTAGCAGCAGCACCAAGGGTTTCTTTCCAATCCCTTCTGCAAATCAAGGGAGGGAAAAAAATGCAGCTCAGACAGAATTTCTGCTCTATGCTTCCTGCTCTCAGCAGGGCTGAACCCTCCGAACACCAAAGGCAGCTACAGGTGGTCACAGTGAGATTACTACCAGGAGAGGATTTGTTCCATCTCATAACTGACTCACCCACTCATCCTTTCAGGGCTGATGTTCCTTTTCTTTTATTTATATTAATGAACTCCACCCCAAATGGAGTATCACACAGTTTGCTGTGTGGTAAGAACTCAGATAATCTATTAACTCCCCTGCTTCGGGTGGGTGCCCCTGTTGAAATGAGCTTTGCATGTCGCTGGGCATGCATTCCTGCAATTCAGAGCCTTCCCCTAATTGCATTCTCGTGCATATTAGCATGAATTAAAGCCTGGTTGCAGAGATCTTGCCTTCCTATTTTGTTCTTCTAATGGTTTCTGTTCTGGTTGTTGCTGCTGAATAACCCCCGCTTCGGCAATCAAACTGAACCTGAAAGTGTTATTAGACCTCAGAGCAAACAAGCCCATTTTAGGCAGCAGATAAAGTTTCCAGCGGAACAGCGTTGCCCTTGATGAGTTAACCTCCCTCTGCTCCAGTGTTTCCTGTTTTCTTATTGTCCTTTAAGCTTTGTATTTAACTTAAGCATTAAGTCAAGCAAGAAATATTCTATGCATTAAACTGGAATTTCTGTACACCAAGAAATGTTGGAATTATAAATAATCTAATCATACTAAATGCATAGGAATAAATAGGTGTGGAATTCTGGAAAGGTATCATTATATTGTGCCCTTTTAAATAGACAGTGGAGGAGACATGACTCTGCTCTTGTGCCAAGTGAGACCGTATCATGCCTAGACATTATCTCATTAACATCCTGTCCATTCACAAATCTAAATCCAGATTGTAATTGTTTAATTTGTTAATAATGCCATCCATATCCTGGACTGCATCAAAAGCTGCAGTGAGAGACGAATGTGCCCCTTTGCTCTGCTCTGGTGAGACCCACCTGGAGTACTGCATCCAGCTCGGGGGTCCCCAGTGCAAGAAAGATATTGAGCTGTTGGAGCGAGTCCAGAGGAGGGTCACAAAGATGATCAGAGGGCTGGAGCACCTCTCCTACATAGACTGGCTGAGAGTTGGGCTTGTTCAGCCTGGAGAAGAGAAGGCTTCAGGGAGATCTTATTGCAGCCTCCCAGTACGTGAAGGGGCTACAGGAAAGACAGAGAGAGATTGTCAGGGAGTGTAGGGACAGGACAAGGGGAAATGGGATAAAACTGAAAGAGGGCAGGATTAGATTAGATATTAGGAAGACATTCTTTACTATGAGGGTGGTGAGGCGCTGGCACAGGTTGCCCAGAGAAGCTGTGTCAAGTGTTCAAGGCCAGGTTGGATGGGGCTTTGGGCAACCTGGTCTAGTGACCATGGCAGGAGAGTTGGAACTAGATGGGCTTTGGGGTCCCTTCCAAACCAAATTGTCCTTTGATTCTATGAATTTTGTGTATACATAATTTATGGGCTGTCTATCTCTGGGAGACATCAAGAGATCTGAGGCTATTGCAACTACATGAATTCCCATTTGCACAAATGAGTAGCATACTCCCCAGGTCCCTTCTCTGAGTCCAAAGGGTGGCTTTGAAAAGAGCAAGTCTTTGAATTGCCCTCTTTACATCCAAGGATATTACAACATTTAGTTGTAGTAAATATATATACCATAGAAAGGTAACAAGTTAAATACCATGACCTTCTCCCTATTCCATTCATCTTTAGCAGAGCAAATACATTAGGAGCACATCATGTAAGATGCTATAGCTGGAAAAAAAGAAAGACAATCTGATCAACCTCATTCCCTGATAAAAATCACACCAAACACTGTGGGAGAAGGAGATAAACATCCTGCCTCAAAGTTTCATTCTGCCCGTGTTGCCCTCCAAGAGCTTGAGAAACCAGGGAGGTGTTGCACTTTGTTGATAGCCAAAGGGAAGGCTGAGGTTACCTCCAACACACCAGAATATTTTTTTAAAACACCTTCAACTTACAAATCCTTTGTGGAATTATAAACAAGAGAGTCTGCAGTTACAATGGGGTGGCATTAGTCCTGGGAAAACAGACTCTTCTCCAGGATGTCACTTAGTGGATCATATAACCAGCTTCCGAAGGGAGAGCCTGCAACACCAGCACCGTCTGCAGCAGCTTTTCACCTTGCCAAGGGCAAGGCTACAGAGGAGAGCAGGGGGCAAAGATACTCTATACAGTGCTTTACTGGTGTGCCCACCTTGCTACTGGTAACCAAATAAGGTGGTTTCACACTGCTATGGGTCTCCCTGCCCTATGCTGCTGTGTAGCGGGGCAGGTATCTCCCATTACATCATTTTTTAATGCAGTGGATTACAAATTTGGCCAATGAGAGAATGAGACTTCTGTAAGAAATGTGCCTTGTAACAGTACAGCACGTTGACAAAGTGACTACAACAATACAAATCCACTGTAAAACACATTAAATGGATTACGAGTTGGCTACGTTCAGCTCTCAAATATAATTATAACCAGAGAAATTGTCTTTGGGTGTGTGTTTGGAGAAATACCATGGGGACTGGTTCTTGGCTCTGTGTTACTGAATTTTATCAACAATGTAGGAAAAGAACTCTTTAAATCATTATCAACATTCTTTTTCTTTCAGATGAAAAAGGCTGAAAACAGTAAAAAGAAGGAAAAATGGTAAAAATACACATCATTGACAGAAACTGGTAACTGGTAATCTGAAGGTAAGCAGGTACAAGTCACAAGATTGGAGAAAGAAGATACCTGTTTGGTGGGGGCTGCAGCAGTTCTCTACTGGAAAGCCCTGACCAAAAAACGGTTGCAAGTCACAGTGAGTAATGAGTTGTCCATGAACCGCCCCAATCTGTGCATGTAAAAGCAGAGGAAATCCTAGGAGAAGAGGGGGATTATGTTGTCTGAGTATTCCCTCTCTCCCAAAACTGCTGCTGATGCATTGCACCATGCTCTTGCAGCCACAAAGCAAGCAGGAGATTGAAAAGCTGGAGACAATTCAATAGACACAAGAATGTACACGAGTCTGAGAAAGATGGCTTGCAGGGAGAGCTCTAAGCAGCTTAGGCTATTTAGCTAGTCAAAAGAAAACTAAGGGGTGGCTGGACACTGATCCAAGAGCCTCCAGGGAGAAATCCAATATCACAAGTTGTCTGCAGTCTAACAAACAGAAATGTCCTGTGCCACCAGACTTCATGTGAGTTCCCATACCATGTGCACCTTGGCCATGTCATGCTACCATAGGAGGGTGTGGTGGGTTGACCTTGCTGGACTCTAGGTGCCCACCAAAACACTCTATCACTCCCCTCCTCTGCAAGACCGTTGGCACAGGGAGAAAATAAGATGGAAAAACTCTTGTGTGTCAAGATAAAGGGGCAAACAGCAACCTTCTCTCAAAGAGAAATCCAGGTGCCTGGTCCAACCAAGAGCTATGGCATGCTCTGTCAGGTCTGCCCATCTCGTCAAGCTGGGACTGGGAGCCTGTTGCACACCGGCTTTGGAGTGCGAATGTGGCCAGAGAATGTAGGTCTGGGATCCTCCAGCTCTGTTTTCATTGTGTGGTTTTTGTCTGCGTTCTGATCCTGATGCCAAAGAAATGTTGCATTGTTTGAGAGATTTGAATCTTGGAGGCACAGCCTGGCTCAGAACAAGGACTTTCAAAGCTCTCATCTAATCTCTGAAGAGAGAAGAATCTAAACAAGGCACAAAGATAGAAGGCTCAGTCAAGAAAACTGTGCCTTTTCCGCAAAAATGGAGGGATTATGCATGGAGTGAGAGAAAAAAGGAAAGGCTGAAGAGCAGCAAGGCTTTGGAATGCTGGACATGAGAAAGACATTAAAAAGCTATGATCCATACCTCTGCATACAGTCATGCCAGGCTGATACCTCAGCAGCATTTATTTCCATCATCCTACCTTCTCCTTTTGGAGACCTCTTATCCCATCACTTCAAAGGCCAGTAGCCAGGCATGACAGTCAAACAAAGGTCAGAAAGGGGTGACCAAACATCAGCCTGACTCCATCTGGCTGCAGATACTGCCGGCAGGGTAGTCCCTCCCTGTTCGTGTGTGGGTTTTCTTCGTCGGCTCTACTGGGAGATGGCTGGAAGAACAAAGAAGGGAAAAATAACTGGTGAATATGTAACAGGAACTATTTGTTCTTGGATTTAGAGCTGTCTATGGACAATATATAAGCCAGTGTATTGAGTGAAATATTTGACTCATGATTCCTACAAGGAGTATGCATTAATTAATGCCTGGAAGTGATATACAGGATAATGGGAAGTTGGAAGTGGGTGTAACAGAGTGGGACCGTGGCAGTGTCTGAGAAAAGCCCACACTGTTGGAAGTAGCTTTTCATGGGGGAACAAGCTGTGAAGAAAGTACAGGATGAAGAACAAGCTGGATGCTTTAGCACACTTTTAAAGACCGTGTTAAAAACAATGTTACTGGATTTTGCAAGCGATCCCAGTGCTGGCTGTGTATGTTTAATTGCAGCAAATTATTGACTTGCACAAGCTTCACAAAACATTGCTGAAACTCAGGCCATTATACTTAAGAATAATTGCACGACCTACTGAAATATTCAAAGACTGGTGAATAACCAAGTATTGTTCTGTATTAAGGTCTCAACAATTTGTTGCTTCTTCTGGTTGGGTCTCGTGTTTACCATACAGGCTACTTTCTTAGGGCACTTCTGAAAGCTTATGTGCAAGTGCAACATATAATTTGAGGTCCTTTTAGTTAATTGCCCACACAGCTGAATTCTACACAACTGCTAAATTCCAGAAAGGCAAAATCTGAGCTGTTTGTTTATTTTCTCTTCAGTGGGAACTGAGCTTTCTCCTAATCAGTGACTGGAGCTGAAATGAATTCATCATCACAATGGTGAAACAAGAAGTGCATTCATTTAACAGCACGTTAAACTGTGCATGCATTTTAACCCCTTTGCAATGTGGTTGCTATGGCATTTGTGGGTGGTGGTGAAGATGACAGGAGATTCTCAACAGAAATGCCAAACCACGCTCTAATATATGTCATACTGACCTGTTAGTAATTCAGTGGCTGCTCTTTTATCATAAAAAAAAAGATCAGCTCAACTTTCACTTCAAGAATTGATGTGAAATTCCAAACAGCAGCAGCTACAAGAGTGTAAATCACATGACAGAAACTTGAAAGGCTGGGGTTTTGTGGTGCTTGGGCTTTCTGAGACCGTAGGATTATGAGGAAACAGGACTAAGCTGGGCATTGCACTAAGAGGTTGGGCTCTGCACCTACCCTTGGGTTTAGTTCTAGCAGTTTCATCTTGCCCTAAAACGTAATGGTCGTCAGAAACATATTAATTAAATATCAGGCTCTATTTCCCTCCAAGTTTCTTCTAGGTAGATGTGAAACCTGTAACAGTGCTGGGTATTTCTTTGGTCTCTTGCTCTTTGTTTGCAAAGAATTTGGAAGTTCATTTTACTTAACTTTGAGAAGAATCAAATAATGAAAATTCTTTCATGGTCCTTTTCCTCAGGACTCTGCTCATCATCTTTGTGCCAGAGTCTGGGGCTTCTTTCAACTATGTGGAAGCTTTTCTCCATCCATGTGTCCTGCATGTGCCTTTGGGCAGGGACAAACAACAGGGACAGACAACAGTTCTGTATAGTTCTTACTACTGCTTCAATTATCTGTGTCTTTAATGAAGGTTAGTGGCTACTTCCAGTTACATTAACTCATCTCTAAGATGGTCCAGTGAAATAAAATATAATAATATAGGAAGCAGAAGGTTTGCTATGGATTTCTGATTTCTCCCCCAGATTCGCAACCCCGTGAGCATCCTGTGTGGACCTTACCAGTGGCTGGCACCTTCTTGCTCACAGGGAGGTGACACCTCTCCTGCAGGCACCTATTTCAGGCTGGGTATCAAGGGGCATGTAGAGAATTCTGGCACTTGGGCTCTTCCCAGAAGACCAACCTGCCTTAAACCTGAGCTTTTCTGGCAGCTGCGACAGGCTGTTGTACTGTGAGAAAGGTGGAGATTAAGACATTGCCTCCTGCTTGCACTGGCAAGTGAAACACTGCCAGAAATAAGTTCAGCAGAGGATGTGAAAGCAGGCTGTAGGTGCCAAGGCTTATCCTCTTGTCTTTCCCTGCATTGTTTTCTGCCCCAAGGGTCCTGGCCAAGGTCACAGGCACCGATATGCCCATTTCCGTCAGCCCCCAACTGCAGAACGAGCCCGAGCAGCGAATACTGGGACTATTCACAGAGAACACACAGGCTCATGCACAGAGGCAGCCAGAGTTTCTCTGTTCCATATAAGCATTCCAGCTCATCTGGCAGTTTTCATTCAGGAGAATTAACCTACAGTCCAACATAACTATGTACTATATGCTCTTAAATTTTTAATTAGTTACATGCACTCGAGAGCAAATGGCCTTTATTTTCCCCCAGTACACAGCTAGAGCTCCTCTCAGCATTAATGGGATTTACATGGGTTTATCTAGTGATCAAAAAAGCCTAAACATCAGTTTCTGCTACCATTTACTGGGCAATTTCCTGCTCTCCCAACACACAGGGAGTATAACTATGTGCTATTAAGTGCAACATAACAAGGAGAAAAAAAACCTTGAAGGTTAATGCTCAGCTTTACCCATGTTGTCGTTGGAAACCTTTCAGTTCTTCCTGAAGTGTTATGACAGATCACACAGAATGAAGCAAATCAAAGGGAAAAGTGATTTAAAACGCCCAGATGGGTCTTTTCTCCCCTGCAAAAGGGCACGTCAGTTCTTCAAAACATCTGGCTGAGCAGGAGTCTTTGTAGGAATCCCACACTCTGTGTGTTGGAGGTTGCAGCAGCAGAAGATGGTGAAGGTCCATGCAGCACCCTGCTCTTGCTCTGAGGGGAACACATGAAGAAGATAGCACCAAGCCGGGCTGATTTAATCTATTCCTGTGGGCTTCCAGTCTCCCATCGGGCAGGCATGAAGCAACAAGTCCTTCAGTGTTACCTCGGCATTGCTGGGGGATGGAAATAAGGTTTAGTCCCAAACGGTGGGACTCATCTCTTCCAGCTTCTGCTGTCTGCAGCATAGGTGTCTCCCATAGCTACTTTCTCCCTCAACTGGACAATCACCTCCCTGGACTGGCTGGCCATGTCATCTTTGCCCCAAATACTAAGGAATAAAACCAGCATGACTGGAGTTAGGTGACAGCAATTCCACCTGAACAGTGTGTGAATGGCCCTGGTTTCTAGCTACAGAGCTGTGTCCCTTTCTTCCCTTGGAACCACCCTGCTCTTTAACCAGGAGGACAAACCACTGCAAAGAGGTGTGTACAAGTCTTGTCTCACCCCTGTTCCATCCAGGCAGCTTTAGGGTAAAAAGGGCTGCATTCTAAACTGCATTACTGAGCCACAGCCACTTCACAGAATCACAGAATCTCCTGAGTTGGAAGGGACCCATAAGGATCATTGAGTCCAACTCCTGGCTCCACAAAGGGCCAGCCAGGTCAGAGCATGGGACTGAGGGCATCATCCAGATGCTTCTTGAGCTGAGCCCAGCTCGGTGCTGTGACCACTTCCCTGGGGAGCCTGTGCCAGTGCCTGATCACCCTGTCAGTAAAGAACCTCTTCCTAACATCCAACCTAAACCTCCCCTGTTGCAGCTTCATCCCATTCCCTCAGGTTCTATCACTGGTCACCAAAGAGAGGAGATCGGCACCTGCCCCTTTGCTTCTCCTCATCAGGAAGCCACAGACCATGATGAGGTCTCCCCTCAGCCTCCTGTTCTCCAGGCTGTAGAAATCAAGGGACTTCAGCCTCTCCTCATAAGGTTTCCTCTACAGACCCTTCCCCATCCTTGTTGCCCTCCTCTGGACACTCTCCAATACTTTTACGTCCCTCTTGTACTGTGGCGCCCAAAACTGCTCCCAGTACTCAAGGTGAGGCTGCAGTGTAGAGAAGGATAATCCCCTCCCCAGACCGGCTGGCCATGCCATGCTTGATGCACCCCAGGATACGTTTGGCCCTCCTGGCTCACTGCTGGCTCATGGTTAACTTTCTGTGGACCAAGACCCCCAAATCCCTCTCAGCATGGCTGGCCTGCAGCGTCTGATCCCCCAGTCTGTGTGTGTAGCCAGGTTTGCCCCTTCTCAGGTGCAGAATCCACCACTTGCCCTTGTTAAACTTCATGCTGTAGGCAGCTGCCCAGCTCTCTAAACTATCCAGGTCTCTCTTTAAGGCTTCTCCACCCTCAATGGAGTCAACAGCTCCTCCCAATTTGGTGTCATCTTCAAATTTATTTAAGACACCCTCTAGTCCTGTGTCCAGGTCATCTATGAAAATGTTAAAAATAGCTGGACCTAAAATAGAATGTTCATTTAAACATCTCTCTTAACGCCAGTATTTTTGAATGCTTCGAGGGCTTAATTTTACATGGTGAACTTCTTACCTGGAGGCACCACACACAACATACAGAAACTCACAGGCTGGATAAATTTTATACACAGTGTCAGTGCAGAGTCTCAGTATTACTCTCCAGTTGTTTCTTACACACCACAGCAGGAGCTGTGAAGAGGAAGCTGAACGGGGAGTGACTATGGAAACACAAACAATTTCAGTGGCTGTTAATACAAAGTCTAACCACATGCTTGACACCTCCCAGAGACAATCCAATCGGCGTTAGCGTAACACCGTGCAGATCTGTTTACTGGAAAAATCAGAAAGGAAAAACCTCCACAGAGGATGATTGCTCCAGGCTGAACTTGTGTTGGACAGATGCTGAAAACTGACCTCCCCCAGCACACTACAGGCAGAAAAAGTAGGTTGCTTGGGGAGGTGGTGGAGTCACCATCCCTCGGGGTGTTCAAGGAAAAGTTGGATGAGGTGCTTAGGGATGTGGTTTAGTAAGTAATACAGGTGGTAGTGGGACGGTTGGACTAGATGATCTTGGAGGTCTTTTCCAACCGCAATGATTCCATGTACTCAGCATTGGTGAGGCTGCACCTCGAGTACTGTGTCCAGTTCTGGGCTCCTCACCACAAGAAGGACATTGAGGTCCTGCAGCGAGTCCAGAGAAGGGCAACCAGGCTGGGGAAGGGGCTGGAGGGCAAATCCTATGAGGAGCGGCTGAGGGAGCTCGGAATGTTTAGCTTAGAGAAGAGGAGGCTGAGGGCAGACCTTATCACTGCCTACAACTACCTGAAGGGAGGTTATAGAGAGGTGGGTGATGGTCTCTTCAGCCAGGTGACAGGTGATAGGATGAGGGGAAATGGCACAAAGCTGCACCAGGGCAGGGTCAGATCAGATGTTAGAAAAAAGTTCTTCCCTGAAAGAGCTGTGAGGGCCTGGAACAGGCTGCCCAGGGAGGGGGTTGAGTCACCATCCCTGGATGTGTTTAACAGACGGGTAGATGAGGTATTTAGGATATGGTTTAGCACAGGACAGGAACAGTTAACTCAATGATCTTAAGCGTCTTTTCCAACCTTGTCATTCTGGGATTCCATGATTCTGTTGTGCAGCCATAACCTGGGTGAACGGAACAGCCATGCGATTTGCTGCCTTTTATCTAGTGAGAGGAATAAAACTGGAGAGAGAGGGTTGGGTTTCTTTAAGCTTTGGTGTTGGAAAACTTGCTTGTTTTAAGGGGAATGTTGTGCAGGCTCAGCTGCAGGCAGACATGGCCAGAGGCATCCCACACACATCCCACCACATGCACAGGGAGCCATACCCAACATGCAAACACCCAGAAATCCCAAATAAACATCTCGGAAATCGGTTGTGCTCCAGGGGAAGCAAGGGGCCTGCCCACACAGAGAAATAAGAAGTTAATTAGTGTTTAAATATTTCCTAGCAAGCTTTGGCACTATTACTGCTTCAATGAGTATCAACTAGCAAGAACAAGTGACTTTAGGGGTGAAGAATGACTGTTCTTTAATACACTCAGATAAATCAGTAACAAAAATCACATGTGTAAACTCTGTGTGTTTTTTATTACAGCTTTAAGATGCCATGATTGGGAACTGAGGGAAATATCTTTTTTTTAAAAATAACATATTCATTTTCATCTAGCAGTGACCTTTTAATCTGTTCAGGTCCCTGCAGGGAAGACAAGGCCACCTGTGGTCTTCTGTAAGAAAGGATAAAGAAAAAAAGGCACTTCAAGATCACATAAAATCAAGGATCAGCCATGGGGAAATATGTTCTCACCCTCTTACGTATTTCACCAGACTTGATGATCTATTATTTTTGATGTATTCCCCCTGTATGACCTCAAGGTAGGATGGGTTTGGTTGGATCTGCCAAAGAGACTCATCTGTGACCTACAGTTAGAGAAGAATAGGGTATGTCTACTCTAGCTGTCTGCGGACAGATGAAATACAGCTTACCCACTCCTGTAATCATTTTGATATCTACCCCTTTGGGACACAAGCTATGATCATAAAATGACAGAATAGTTTGGGTTAGAAGGGACCTTCAAGGAGACCACCAGTCACCTCTTTTTTGTCCATGTGCCTGAGCACAGTTTCCAGGAGGATCTGCTCCATGACCTTTGCCAGGCACCTTGCTGAAGTTCTCTCCCTTTACTGTTAATATACAACTCCTGTGGGAATAGATGCACCATGGAAAAGAGCGTGGATTTATGTCTACCTTACTGTCCACTCCTTGGGCTTTCACATTTGCCTTTTCTGAGAAGTTTTTGAACTGTCTGGGTGTTAGTTCACTAGAGGCAGAGACTTTATGTTTCCCTGCTGGCATTGAAGCTACACGTTTCTCTTGTCAGGCCTCTAGGGATTTAGGCGTAATCTAGGACATCCAGGAACATGTCTAGGACCTCATGTTTGCTGATGACACCAAGCTCTGTGGTGAGGTTGACACACTGGAGGGAAGGGATGCCACCCAGAGGGACTTTGACAGGCTGGAGAGATGGACCCATGTGAACTGCATGAAGTTCAACAAGGCCAAGAGCAATGTTCTGCATGTGGGTCGGTGCAGTCTGAAGCACAACTACAGGCTGGGTGGAGAATGGATTGAGAGCAGCCCTGAGGAGAAGGACTTGGGGGTGCTGATCAATGACAAGCTCAGCA
This sequence comes from Porphyrio hochstetteri, assembly GCA_020800305.1. NCBI lineage: Eukaryota > Metazoa > Chordata > Aves > Gruiformes > Rallidae > Porphyrio > Porphyrio hochstetteri. Next base: position 5,078,346 of record CM036906.1, read on the forward strand.
TGAGCTGCTGTGTTAGCAGCTCAGAAGACCAACTGTGTCCTGGGCTGCATCAAGAACAGCATGGCCAGCAGGTTGAAGGAAGTGATTCTGCCCCTCTGCTCTTGTGAGACCCCACCTGCAGTACTGCATCCAGCTCAGGGGTCCCCAGCGCAAGAAACACATGACTGTTGGAGCAAGTCCAGAGGAGGCCATGAAGACAATTAGAGGGCTGGAGCACTTCTCCTGTGAAGACAGGCTTTGAGAGCTGGACTTGTTCAGCCTGGAGAAGAGAAGGCTCTGGGGGGACCTAATTGTGATATATCAATACTTAAAGGGGTCCTACAGGAAAGTGGGGAGGGACTGTTCACCAGGGAGTGCAGTGACAGGACAAGGGGCAATGGCTTCAAGCTGACAGAGGGCAGAGTTAGGTTAGATATTAGGAAGACATTCTTTACTGTGAGGGTGGTGAGGCCCTGGCATAGGCTGCCCCTAGAAGCTGTGGAAGCCCCATCCCTGGCAGTGTTCAAGGCCAGGTTAGATGGGGCTTTGGGCAACCTGGTCTAGTGGAGGGTGTCCCCATGGCAGGGGCTTGGAACTAGATGATCTTTGAGGTCCCTTCCAACCCAAAGCATTCTATGATGTGAAGGGTTTTTCAGGGCTAAACACTCTCTAGAGCAGACTGACACATCTACTTGGGGCTCTTCCCCATTCCCATAAGGGCTAATTGTTTTGGGGTTTTTTTGATGATGTAAAACCTTTTAGTAGGGTGTTGGAGGACTGTATGGGGCAAAGGAAGATAAACCTGTAGTGCTGCTTGTATGACCCCTGGGAGTTGTCTTTATAGTGAACAAACCCAAACACTGCATCTAGATTTGATTTCAGAGGGAAGTATCTGAGTGAGTCCCAAAGACAGCAGGGACTGAACTACTGTTTTTCACCCAAAAGTGAATGGGGAACTGAGATATTTAAGAGGGTGGAAGCACCTCAAATAGGACAGAGGAACTGGCTGCTGCCTATAGATACAGAATAGGATAAATGAAAGGAACTGAAAAAGGAGATGTTTAACCTAGTGTACAGCCTGGGGAAAAATACAAACACAAATAACATCACAGAGAAATGTACGGCTTCTCACAGAATCACAGAACCACTAGGTTGGAAAAGACCTTTGAGATCATCAGTTCTAACTGTTCCTGTCCTCTACTAAACCATATCCCTAAGCCCTCTGTCTACCTGCCTTTGAAATACATCCAGGGATGATGACTCAACCCCCTCCCTGGGCAGCCTGTTCCAGGCCCTGACAACTCTTTCACTGAAGAATTTTTCCCTCACATCTAATCTGACCCTGCCCTGGTGCAGCTTTGTGCCATTCCCCCTTGTCCTATCACCTGTTGATTGGGGGAAGAGACCATCACCCACCTCTTTACAACCTCCTTTCAGGTAATTGTAGGCAGTGATAACGTCTCCCCTCAGCCTCCTCTTCTCCAGGCTAAACAACCCCAGTTCCCTCAGCTGCTCCTCACCAGACTTGTGTTCCAGACCCTTCACCAGCCTGGTTGCCCTTCTCTGGACGTGCTCCAGCACCTCAACATCCTTCTTGTAGAGAAGGGCCCAAAACTGAACACAGGATTTGACATGTGGCCTCACCAATGTTGAGTACAGGGGCACAGTCACTTCCTTGGACCTGCTGGCCATGTTGTTTCTGATACAAGCCAGGATGCCACTGGCCATCTTGACCATGTGGGCACACTGCTGGCTCATATTCAATCGGCAGTCAACCAGCACCCCCAGGTCCTTCTCCCCCAGGCAGCTTTCTGGCCACTCTTCCCCAAGCCCATAGCACTGCAGGGGGTCTCTTGTGACTAATGTACTGCACACCCTTGAGTAGGACTGGGGAGTTAACTGTTCCGGTGTTGAACTTGAGGAATTCAGGATCAGGCTGATACCATGAGCTGGTTGGTGATATCAGGGCAGCCTGAGCTTCCTTTCAGTCTCAACCTTACTCTTTGCAAGACGGTCCCAATCTATGTAGTGTTCTACTTACCACAGAATCATACAATATCCTGAGCTGGAAGGGACCCATGAAGATCATCAAGTCCAACTCCTGGCTCCACACAGGGCCAGCCAGGTCAGAGCATGCACATTTCTCAGGATAGGTCCCCAGACTTGAGTATTTTCTTTCATATAAATAATAATGAATGTCAAACAGTAGCTTTTATTTTAAAATAAATATTAAATATAAATAAAAGTGTAAGATAAGGGGCTTGGTCGCCAGTTGGGATGAATATGGGCAGCTCTGTTCACTCCTGTGGCCACATTCTGGCAATGGATTTTTTGATTCAGATAAAATTAATCACCAAAAAAAAAAGGGATTTGATCTTCTTTTGGACTAGGAGTATCATTAGCTCCTTCCTTAGTATGCTCTTCCAAAATACTGCTGAACAAGAGAGGAAAAAGCATGAATCACTGCAAAACTGCAAACATTTGGCTGGTTTAAGAGTAGTAAACCCCATCCTATAGTCATCTCTTCCTCTGCTGGCTCACTTTGGTTGATTTTAATTCATGAATGAATGTATCAAGCACATCTCTTGAAATTCAAGACAAATACTTTAATTTAGAACAAAAAGGCAAAATAATGAAGGACTGTTGATCTATGTACCTAAAAATAAACATCACCAAGCCTGTATTTAAGGACAGCAAATATTCCACAGGTGACTTCCCAGTAATTCTAACACTTGACACTACAGCTGCAGTGTAAGGAAGACAACACAAGCCTAATGGATTCTAAACCAGTCCTCATTTATTGTGGTCAATAGTCTAGTATTTGTATTATCTTTACTGAGGGGACATTGTTCATCACAATAGCTTAAAAATAACACTGCTCTGGCTATTGAATGTGGTGAATTGTTAATTTTTGTTTCCTGTGGAGTACTTGTCAAGGCCCAGACTGGCTAAATGAAAACTTCAGACTTCATTTTAAAAATCTGTAAGGTTGGTCTCAGCTTTACAACATGGTTACATAAAATCATGCATGGTTTGGCAAGCTGAAAGTAGAACTGGAAGCTGCAGTAAGTTGTTCTCTTTTTCCATCTAAAAATTTTGGACTTCTTCAATGTATAGCATTTAAGACTAGCCACCTTAAGTATTAAATGCAAAACTTCTCTAAAAGGTACTGTTGTTTTAATTTAGAGCCAATAATACTACAGTGAAATCCTTTCTGCACTACTTATATATACTCTTTACATTTACCATATGCATTTTTTCCTTCCCAGTAGCATGCTATAATCATGTCCACATACATATAAGAATATTATTGCACTGTGTGTATTATATATGTGTGTGCAAATCACATCATATTATGGCAGCTGGGATAATCTCATCCTTAACAATTACTTTTAAATATACTAGAAAGCTTGTAATTCTTCTTGAACTCTCCCTTCTGAAACATAATAAAGGTAAAGAGAGACTGACACTCTTTAAAGTCTATAAAATTAAAGCCTACAAGTAGGTTCTTGCTGTAGAAAGGAGAGGTATACCTGCCAAGTAACCCAGATGCTAATTTTGGGAAGAAATGCTGCAAACGGCATACAGCTCTTTGTGCCTTCCTGGGCATTTCAACTGGTGGCTCTGCAGCTGCTTCTGAGTTTTTGAGCTGGTCACTGCAATAGCTTGAGATGTTCAAGTTGGTTTTTTCCTTCCTAAATCACAACAAAGACAAATTATAGAAATATTTTCTAAATATCATATGTTTCCCAGAATATTTACCTGTGATTTCAAAGGGAACCTAAGGAAAACAATACTCTGCAGTTAGCAGAGATTTCCCTTGGCACCTGTTTAGACTCAATAGACTTTATTTCTATTCTTGACATCAACACCTGTGAGCTGCTGTTTTCAGACAAGCTGTGGGGCTCCTCTCCTTATAGCAAAGGGACACAATGTGTACTTCTACAGACAAGAATTTGCTTTTTAAGTATGAAATCTCTCAAATTTCTTAGGGATTTTTAAAATTACATATTTACTACTTAATTTTATTACACTTTGGTTGCATTAATCTGATTTAAATCAGAGTGAAAGACAACATTGGGATAACAATCAGGAGCTCAAAAGTTTCTACACTTGTTGCACCTGCTTGGTAAATAAACACAGCAGCTCAGGCTGTCACAAGCTTGATATAAACAGATTTACCAAAAATAAAAGGGCTCATGAAGGAGCTGATCTAGCAACATCATAAAAACCAACCCAGTAAGGAAATCTTTGCTTCTCTGTTATGCACAACTCCAGCCCTTCACTGAAGCCATGGGAAGTTTTAACTCTGGTTTATATGATTTGTCTTCAATGTTCAGGCAGCTTCAATCTCTTTTCTGAACCTCTCCTAATTGGAACTCCCAATATCTTCCCATAACTATTAAATTACTACACCTATTTTACAGACTAGAACTGGAGGCATCAAAACTCTACGAGACATTAAACCCTACATGATGTTCATGGCAGGAAAAAGACCCAACACTGCAGCACTGCTTTGAAGTTGTAAACTCTCTGGCAGTTAGATAGCCTGTATCTGTATTCTGGTGATAAGTAACACTCTCACACAGTTAATGTTGGGATATGCACAAAAACCTGTTTTTAAATAAATAATAAGAAACGACCCACATGTAATTTCACAGAATCATGGAATCACAGAATGGTCTGGGTTGGAAGGGACCACAAGGATCACACAGCTCCAACCCCCCTGCCACAGGCAGGGCCACCAACCTCAGGCCTGGATCTACACTAGGTTGCCCAGGGCCCCATCCAACCTGGCCTTGAACCCCTCCAGAGACAGGGCATCCACCACCTCTCTGGGCAGACTGTTCCAGCACCTCACCACTCCCTCTGTAAAAAACTTCCCCCTAATATCTAGTCTAAACCTTCCCTCCTTTAGCTTCAATCCATCCCCCTTGTCCTGCCATTATCTACCCTTTTAAAAAGTTGATTCCCCTCCTGTTTCTCTGCTCCCTTCAGGGACTGGAAGGCTGCAATGAGGTCCCCCCGCAGCCTTCTCTTCTCCAGGCTAAACAAGCCCAGCTCCCTCAGCTTCTCTTTGTATGGGAGGTGCTCCAGCCCTCTCATCATCTTTGTGGCCCTAAAGCTCTTTCCCTATTTACAAAGCTCTTTCCCTTCCTGCATACTGAAGTAGCCAGGGAACTTTCTAGAGAGACAGGCATCCAAAAGAAAGAAATTTCTCTTTCAGAAAGAGAAATCCATAATTTGGTACACTCCTCTCTTGCTGTGCCTGAAGCAGCCTTTGTGCAATGCAGTAATTCTGTTACAAAGCTAAACAGTCAGACTTTTAAAACCAGATCAATAAAAATCAAAACTATTATAATTTTCCTTTTTCTTTTTGGGAGAACAGTAACATTTTCAAGGACGAATTTGAATGACAAGCTGTGTTATAGGTGATTCACCGCTGTCAATTCACTTTTCTAGAGCCAATAGTGACTTTGATGCAAGGATATTAGATTGCCACAAAGAACAAAAATCTTTGTGCAAACTGGAATGCATCTGGCTGCAGTCTTTGTGTTACAGTGATTGTTTTCAGAATAAAGGAACCCAAAGAGGATTATTTGTGTTTTTCAGTGCCAACTGAAATGGCAGATAACAAGAGGACATAAAGAATGCAATTATTAAGGAATGTATTCTTTAAAGTATGAAGCCACTCCAACATATGCTGCAATCAAACACCTTCAGTCCTGCAAAACCACACTGATTGAAGTCAAATGACAGGTCTCCTCTCTTACTTATTCCTCCTACAAAATAAATAAGTGTGGCCAGATACAATTCACAGGACACCTCCAAAAGACACAAAGTTGTCATGTCTGTACTGAGAAACCTACGAGGCAGAACTGTGTGTGTAACATGGAAAAGAAGACAGTCTATATCTGTATATATTTCTATACTGCAAATGCATAGGTGCCAATGAATGTCAGCCAGGGTGCTGAGGGGATAACCAGTTCGACAGCCCTGCAAAGAAAGTATTCTGCAATGCATCAGGGGCTTCTAAACATATCTGCTATGGTAATTAGCTCCATATGTTATCCATTCCAGGGCATGTCTTCAAAAACTTTGTGCAAGAGCAGTACCCTTTCTCTACAGAATCCTAAATGAGGATAAATTATCAATTTTTAATTAGGCAACTGAAGAGCAAGGACCTGAACTCAAGAAAATTACAATCCTCTTTTATTTCATTCTTATTCCAGCTTTCTAAGCAGCACGGGATGAACAAATTACTATCCCCAGCTGAATTAAATATATATAACCACTCATTCAGTGGTTCCCAAGGAATGACTTCATGTAGGCAGCAGGGACTCTCTCTGCAGACATCATAAAATGAATTCAGAGAAGTCAGCAATATCTTGGCTAAAACTGAAGTCATTTTTTTAAACAAGAATAAAAAGTAATGCAGTGGGATTGTCTCTGAAACAGGACACAGGATAGGAAGACTCACCCTGTGCCAGGATATGTGCCAGAACATGTCATCTTCACCATGTCCCACAGTGCAACATGACTATCAAAGCTAATGCTAACTGGTGCAATGGAGTGTCTATAGCCCATATCCCCCACTCTATTGTGGGGGATCACTGGAGGTGCTGGTCGACAGACAGCTGGATATGAGCCAGCAGTGTGCCCAGGTGGCCGAGGAGGCCAACAGCATCCTGGCTTGTTTCAGAACTAGTGTGGCCAGCAGGACTAGGGCAGGGACTATCCCCCTGTCCTCAGCACTGGTGAGGCCACACCTCGAGTGCTGTGTTCAGTGTTGGACCCCTCACTCCAAGAAGGACATCAAGGCCCTGGAGCATGTCCAGAGAAGGGCAACGAAACTGGTGAAGGAGCTGGAACACAAGTCTTACAAAGGGCAGCTGAGGGAACTGGGGTTGAGAAAAGGAGGCTGAGGGGAGACCTTATTGCTCTCTACAGCTACCTGAAAGCAGGTTAGATCCAGGTGGGTGTTGGCTCGCTCATCAGCTGTGTCAGGGAGTTTCCTTCCACGCACTCCAGGAACCTCCTAGACTGTTTCCTCTCTGTGCTTGAAAAGAAATCTACAGAAAACTGTTCTCTGACATCTAAAACACCATTTAAAGTGGCTGAAAGGATTGCAGAAAGGAGATGGGTTTTTTTCCATTTGCTCAGATGTTGAAGAAAAATGTGAAAGAAAAAGACAAGTTTTCCCAAATGTGGTCACTGTAACCTTTTAGACAATGAGTGTCCAGAGCATTAGTTAATCTTATAAAAGGATAAAGCTTAAAACAGTCTTAAAATAAAATAAAGAAGTTAAAATATTCCTCACCAATCATCCTTGCCCTCTTTGACAGCTGGACTGATGTCCCACGGGCCCAACAGAGATCATGAGGATTAGATCTATACATTCACATCTGACTGCTAGAAGTGTGTTGAAATTTGCATTAAGTACAAGAACTCCTTTGATCAGAGTATCACATACATTTTACACATCAAGGGGCTCTACAGAAAAAGTGTAAGCTTACCAAAGCAGCTGAAGGGATTTTTGGGAGGGATTTGACAAAGAACAGTGGTGATGCCACTATCACTGGTCCTGCAAAAAGCTGGCTTGATCTGATCAATGACAAAGAACCAGAACTGCTTAAGGACAAAATAAAACTTTAATTTTTTTCAATAGCAGCTTTACTAAATGAAAACATAAGCATCACGTGTTGGTTCACAACTGAAGAGATGAAAGGCTGTATCTTAACTAGGAAAACCACCAAGTGCACTCCTGGAATGTCAGGGCTGCAGCTCCAACCCTGTCTGTCCTACAAGCTACCCCACTGATAGCACACACTCCTGAACACCCTTCTTCTCCCATGAGCCCTTCTGAGGAAAGTGTACAACACAGCTCAAGATATCAAAATGGTAGAAAATTGCAGAAGGAAAGTCAAAGAATTCACAGAACCACAGAATCCCAAGGATGGAAAAGACCTTAAAGATCATCAAGTCCATCCAACCGTTCCTGTCCTGTGCTAAACCATATCCCTAAGTACCTCATCTACCCGTCTGTTAAACACATCCAGAGATGGTGACTCAACCCCCTCCCTGGGCAGCCTGTTCCAGGCCCTCACAACTCTTTCAGGGAAGAATTTCTTCCTAACATCTAATCTGACCCTGCCCTGGTGCAGCTTTGTGCCATTTCCCCTTGTCCCATCTCCTGTCCCTGGCTGAAGAGACCATCACCGCCCACCTCTCTATAACCTCCCTTCAGGTAGTTGTAGGTGGTGATAAGGTCTCCTCTCAGCCTCCTGTTCTCCAGGCTAAACATCCCCAGCTCCCTCAGCCGCTCCTCAGAGGATTTGCCCTCCAGCCCCTTCCCCAGCCTGGTTGCCCTTCTCTGGACTTGCTCCAGGACCTCAATGTCCTTCTTGTGGTGAGGAGCCCAGGACCGGACACAGTACCTCAAGCGTTTCTAATTATCCATAAGAACTCCATCCCTTTATGCTGCTTGGTCTCAACAGAATATGATTTTAAAATATATAGAATTTGGCTCAGAAAAAATTTAGTTGAGGTTTTGTTAGGAAAAAAAAAAAAGTTGATTTCTATCATTGGAGCCACAAGAAGAGAAGAACCTCTGATGAGAAGCACAGTCCTTTAGGACAGATGATGAATTTTACTTTCCATGCCATCACACTAGTCTCTTGACTCTCTTGTGCTTTCGTACCAACAGGACAGAGAATTAATCTCCCCTCTTTCCTTTTAATTTCTGTTTTTTAGCTGGAATCAGTCTAACTAAGCCATTGTGGGACCTTTCCCCGCTTTCTAGAAATCAAAGCTACCAGTCAAGACAGAGATTTTGTTTGATTTTCTAGAAAGATAAACTATTTGATCCCATGCTTCCACTTAGACACCATGCTGAAAGGCCAGGTAAGGTGGTCTGTGGTAGGGTAGCAACACTGCAAACACACAGCAGAAAATGAAGCAGTACTGGGAGGGTTCCCTTGCTGCCACGTTTGGGTTTTGCCAGTTATATCCAGAGAAAAAAAAAGTTTTGGTTTTGTTTTGTTTTGTTTCCTACTGAGAAATCTAGGAGGTTATTACCTTGCTTCTAATTAACACATTAACATTTACTTTGGAGGTCTTAGTTAATAACAGCAACTCATCAGGTGGGTCCCCTAGCTGCTAATTAGGTTTTTCCACGCCAAACTTTCTCCCTGAAATTTCCTTCCTGATCCAGTGCAATGTTGCTGATTCCCCTTGGAGCTTTTCTTGAGAATTTCTTTGTGCTTTGGTGAGGGATTTTGGTTGGCTGGTTTTGGTTTTTTTTTTAAATAAGTTAGAAAAACATCCACTGGTGACTTTACATTCAGCTTCTACGCTAGAGGCTGCCCAGAAATGCCTTGAAAGGGTTTGCCTTGAAATAAAACACAACAGAGAGAAGCAGAAATGTGCATATTAACATAATTCACATTTTAGTGCCTTTAACTGATCAAGCCTGGACATACCACTGTGCCCCTAAGTGCTGTACCACTCATCCTCCATCTACATGGCATTGCTCGCTGTTAAAGGTAGGACCTGATCCCTTGAGGTGACACATGCTACTGACCCTACTGATTAAACATCAAAACTTCCATGTGAGACACACTTGCAGCACCAGGTTTGCAGCAGATTCTACCTCTGATAAGATGGGTATTGTCATTTTATTTCCATCTACTTATAAACCAGGTTATTTACAATATACTTTTACCAGTGGCAGAGTACTCAGTAGACTCCTTACGTATGCAGTTGAAGACTTCACCTGAGGTGGATTTAAATTATGAAAAAGAAGTTTCCTCTTACAATAAAAAATGGTACTGCATATTTTCCAAAATATTTAACATCTTGCTGTTCTCTCTTTTTTTTTACCCCGAAATCTCACTGCATTTCATCATCACAGCTTGAAACAACCCCACAGTTCAGAGCTACCTGTCTCTCAGAAGGCTGATCACACTCTGGTTGCTTTAATGAATATTTACCATCCTGCAGAAAAGCTGAAGATGCCTGACTGCAGCAGGAAAAGCCCTAGTTCTCTTTAGAATCATCACCCCCAGCTCCATCACTTAATATAAGGAAAGACAATACATGCTACACTATAATGAAGTTTGCTACCTTTTTGTTTATGCTAGTGCAGCACAGGTTTAATAACCGGTGTCAATTAAATGAAATAATGGCATGGACTGGAAAAATGATACCAGTGGTATCAAACTGAATGTCTTACCTCAATATTAATAATCTCATAATACATTATAGGGAATAGTCTTTTTTTCCCACTTACCAACAACCTCTATGTAGACAAAGAAGAAAGGAAAATGATTTTACTTTTCTGCACAAGCTCTCAAGGGTCAGGAGGAAACATGGATCTTAGAAGACAAAGGTAAAAGTCACAACTTATAAAAGTTTAGCTATGTAAAGATTTAGGTTAATTACCTAGGCTCTCCTGTAGGCAATTGAGAAAAATAGGGGTAATCAGAGGGCAATTCATTGGACTCTCAATAGGTAGGATGGATGAGCTTCTGGAAGTGCCATTCCCACAGGTAATTAGTTTGGATGAGGCCTTGAAAGTTGGAGAGGGGAAAAAAAAGGGCACTTAGAGACAGAGCAGAGATTTAAATCTGGACACCTTATATCCATACAGAAGCCATGAGATTCGGTGGAAACTATCGTGTTGGGTATCATGTAACTTTTCATTGGACATCAACAAAGTTCCCCTCTCTGAGAACTTGCATCACCAATTTTATGGAACGTCCTCTACGTCTGCAGTCCCAAGCATAACTATAGGCTGGGCAGAGAATGGATTTAGAGCAGCCCTGAGGAGAAGGACTTTGGGGTGCTGGAGGATGAAAAGATCAAGAAGACTCAGCAATGTGTGTGTGGAGCCCAGAAAGCAAACTGTCTCCTGGGCTGCACCAAAACCAGCGTGACCAGTAGGTCATGGGAGGTGATTCTGCCCCTCTGCTCTGGTGAGACCCACATGGAGTACTGCAATTCAGCTTGGGGTTCCCTAGTACAAGAAAGATACTGAGCTGTTGGAGTGAGTCTAGAGGAGGCAATGAAGATGGTCAGAGGGCTGCAGCACCTCTGCTATGGAGAAAGGCTAATAGAGTTGGGCCTGTGCAGCCTGGAGAAGAGAAAGCTCTGGGGAGAACTTACGGCAGCCTACCAGTACCTGAAGGGGCCTACAGGAAACCTGAAGGGGGACTGTTTATTAAGGAGTGTAGTGATAGGGCAAGGGAGAATGGGTTTAAACTGAGAGAGTAGATTTAGATGAGATGTTAGGAAGACATTCTTTACTGTGAGGGTGGTGAGGCACTAGAAGAGGTTTCCCAGAGAAGCTGTGGCTGCCCCCTCCCTGGCAGTGTTCAAGGTCAGGTTGGATGGGGCTTTGGGCAACCTGGTCTAGTGGCGGGTGTCCCTGCCCATGGCAGAGGGGTTGGAACTAGATGATCTTTAGGGTCCTTTCCAACCCATACCATTCTGTAATTTCATGGTTTTTAGTCAGATCTGTACTGTGAGAAAGATTTTATAGCCAGTGTTTATTCAAAATCAGTAAATTTGCTGAATGCATTTATTTTTACAACCATATTGCTATTGAAAGAAAGCAAGAAGAAAAAAAAAATCTCACCAGGACCTGAATCAGAGACTTTTCAGGAATTGCTACGAACCATCAATTTCATGTCTTACTTTGATCTTGTCTTCATCCCATTAAAATCAACAGGAAAGGTCCCAAGGACTTCAGACAGACTATTTCTTTTCCATTTGAACAAGGGTAATTATTTAAATATCAAGCAGAAATATAAGAATTAGATCCCCAGTTTTGATGTTACCCTGGCTTCACTCTTCCTCCTCCACAAATCACTCACATATCTCTGAATGTTTTTCCTCCTGTGAAATGGAAAGAATCAGTACACCGATGTTGCTCCAAGAACCTGCTGGGGATAAAGCTGAAACCCACAAGAATAGTAATTATTTATTAAAGCAAGGACATTCTAAAAGATACCTAATTGAAGAATGTTTATTAAACCTGTATATAAAATCAATAGGATATACCTCGCAGGGCAGAAAGTAGGTATTGCTACTATCTTATATGCATAGGATAAAGCCCTGGAGAGGAGCTATTTGCTTTTAGGCCTGTTCATCGAGCATGAATTTGGCAACTCAAATACTGTCTCAGCTTTCCAGTGTAAAAAAACAGGGATAACTATCTACTTCCCAAGTTTGCTGAGAGGCTAGAGCACTTTGATATCTTTGGATGAAGACTAAGACAAATGAGAAATGATTAATAATTGGGATTAGATTCTTGGAAGGGTCATTTAGTGTGATTCTGTGCTATTACTAACAGTCATATTATAAAAATTTTTGAAGCTTCATTTTCCCTTTCATTTTCTCTTTCCAGTATTTATACCTCCCCTTCCCTGTGTATTAAGGTATACTCCTGTTTTACCCACACATTCCATTTTTACTATCCCAGTCCTCAAGAGCATTCAATTTTGTCCCGTGTGTTACTGCAAACATCCCCTTTATTGATGTCTCCCAACTTTCTGTCATCAGTAATTTCAATTAGCACTTTTCTACCTCTTCTGGCAAGAGCATCAATAGTGATTGCACGACTTGGATCCTTCCTCCCCTTCCTCTCCTCCCTCCTCCTCCCAGTGGTCCAGCTTCAGTAGAAGGGGGGGAGTGGATTTGCTATCCTGTCTAGCCTATGCTGGTTAAAGGACTCTCTCCTCTGGTTACTAAAAGATAGGAACACTATACAGCTGTTTTAGAGGAGGTTCATAAGGTATATTTTTATATGGTGCTTAATGCATTTGTATCATGTTCAGAGCTTACCTGAGGGATTGGCTCCTGAAGAGGCTTGAGACATTTTAGGTGGGATTCACCTGAAAAGCTGTATTAACAATTTAGGTGCCTACTTGTTTAGCATGTCTCCCTTGAGTTGCCCTCTAGTGCCTGGGAAAAAACAATAAACGTAGGAAAGTTTAAGTGTGTGACTTGTCTTACCCATGTTTGATCAGGTGAATCACATCCCATATGCCATTGACTAGTTCTCCATCAACTCTAAAGGCAGCCCAGCCAACCATCTCTGATGCAGATACAGTGGTACCACAGTGAATTACATCTTATCTCATTTCCAGATGCACCAGTAAGTTCCAGAGGTGGAGGTTTGGGGTCTGCTCAAGGTCAGGCTGCCTGGGACACGCAGAACCAGATCCCACAGAATTGTAGGAGTTGGAAGGGACCTCCAGAGATCATTTGGTCCAACCCCCCTGCCAAAGCAGGTCCCTAGGACAGGTCGCACAGGGAGGCGTTCGGATGGGTCTGGAGTATCTCCAGAGAAGGAGACTCACACCCCCCTGGGCAGCATGTCCCAGGGCTCTGTCACCCTCACCGTGAAGTTCTTTTCTATATTGGTGTGGAACTTCCTGTGCTCCAACTTGAAGCCATCGCCCCTTGTCCTGTCCCCACAGACCACTGAGAAGAGGCTGGCCATTTCCTTCTATCTCCCCCACTTCAGATATTTATAATCAGATCCCAATCTGATGCCAATGAACATCAGATCAGATCCCAACGAACATCAAAAACTGAGCTCAACTGCCACTACAGGCAAGCAATGGATTAATAGGGACCTTTAAAATGACTGTTTCAGACTTAGCTTATTGAATACACTCCATGACTGAGAAGCACGCAAACACTGTGGTCACATATAAGTAAATACTCAAGTATTTCCTTGAAATAGAATATCTCAGTTCTTGAAACAAGAGAACAATTGTGCCAACTGGTGCCGCCGTTTAATGAAGCAAGGCCAGAGGTCCCAGCAAAGGCCACAGAGCCAGTTTGTCTACCACATTTTCACGCCTCCCTGCAACCGGGATGCCCCGTCACACAAGCTCAGCACAGAAAGCCGCCTCTTTAAAGCAGCGTGAGGACAAGGGGTTAAACTTCCCCTCTTCCCGAGCTATCCCCCGCGCTTCCACCGGCCCTTCAGGACCTGCGTTGCCTCAGGGAAAGAGGGCAGGCAGAGCCCCTGAGGCGGGCAAAGAGGCGGGATACACCCCACTGCCATCACCGCCCCTGACAGGATCCGAGGGGGAGTATAACGGGCTCTCGCCACCTGAGGCCCGCACGCCGCGCCTGCGCAGGCGGGGTGGGGCGGTTCCTTCCCCCCCGATTTGAGGGGCGGCAGCCTGACCCCCCTCTTCCATCCCCCGCAGCCATGTTAGTGTGGGGAGCGAACCAGGGAGGGAGGGAGAGGGCAGCCGCGCATCCCATGGTGCAGCGCGCCGGGAGGGCGGGGGAGCGGCCTGGAGTGGCCGGGGCGGGTAGGCAGCTGCCCGCGCCGCCGCGCAGACCCACCTAGAGCGGGGCTGCAGCTGGGCGGCCTCAGCAGCCGGCGCTGGCGGGACAGCTCTGCTGCTTTTTTTCTCCTCGCCTCAGCTCGTCGCGGCCCCTCCGCCTGTCGGAGGCGGCTGCCCGCAGCGCGGTGAGTGCTGGCGGCAAGGGGGCTGCCTGAGGAGGGGAGGGAGGGGAGAAGGGGCGAGGGGGACAGGCGGAGTGAAGCGCAGCGGCCCCAACGGCCTTAACTTACACAACGGGGTGGGGGGAGAGGGGGGTGGTTGGAGGGCGGGGGGGAAGTGGGGGGCGCAGCACCTTCTCTTTCCATGTCCCCCCGGCTCGGGGTGCGACGGTGGCCCCGTTTCCTTGGGGGAAGAGCCGCCCGTTTCTTCTGTATCGCTCGGGAGGGGCTGCCTCGGGCACTGGGGAGGGGGCACGGGAGACACCCCCTCCCCACGGGGCACACGTCTGTATGCACACACACGAACCGCACGCTGCGGGTGCCCGCGGCCGAGAGAGCCTCCCGCGGCTGAGGGCACCCCGCGGCCGGGGTGCGAGCGAAGGGCTCCGGCCGGCCGAGGGGAAAGACGGCTACGGGGTGGGGGAGGTGGGAGGCGGTGGAGTGGGGGGTCCGGGCTGAGCCGCTTTCCCTCCGTGGCGGCGCTTGCGAGGGAGCTTCCTTGGGCGGTGTTGTGGGGACGGGCAGGATGGGAAGGGAATGGGAGGAGAGGAGGCTGCGGGAAGAGGTCATCTGGTGCACCGCCTGCCCCTTCCACCCTTTCCCGAGGAAAAGCCGGCCGCCCCCTCCGCACCGTCCGCCCGCGGGGCTCGGCCCGCAGCCGGCCCTCCCCTCTCCCGAGAGGGCCGGGGCTGCCGCGCCGGTCCGGTCCCACCGGATGTGGCGGGAGGCGGCGAGGTGCTGGCGGCTCGGCCGTGGCGGGGCCGCGGCTCGGCGAGGAGCAGCGGGACGGTCCGTAAAGTAAACAAAGGGGAAGGAAAGGAAAGGGAGGGAGGGGAGGTGTCCCCTCCTTGCCGGAGCCGGGCTGCCTGGCTTCCCCCTGCCTCTCTCCAGGCGTGCCGGTAAATCTGTGGCTGCCTCTCAGAGCCTGGGTGGGAGCTCAGGGGGAAGTGCTTGAGGTTTCCTCGCTTTTCGTGCGTGTTGAGGTTTTAAGGGGGTTGGTTTGGGGTTCGTTCTGTTATTGCGCTCACCGGAGAGCGGGGTCGCTTGATCCAAAGAGGAGCAGGGGCGGCTTTTATGTCACACACGCGTCGTTAACGCAGGGGTAACCTAAATCTGTTGCAGGGGAGGGGGAACAAGTGTTCCTCAGCGTGGCTTTTGATCGGCCCGGCCGGTGCCACAGAAGTTGGATTAGGTAGAGGAGCCTTTGCACTTCTTGAAGAAATTGGATACTTTTTTTTTTCTTTTTTCCCGGTTGTAAACCCGATTTTGGAGTCAAGTGAGAATTGCGATTCTGCAGCTGCAGTAGAGTATCTCTCTCCTCAAATCCCTGGTTCTAATTTTGAAGCATATGCTGTATATTGTCAATTTTCACACCCATTCTCTTTCCAAACCTCCTCTAGCCAGATGACTTTATTTTTTTCAAATGTGTTTTTGGAACAAGGTGTAGATTTTCTCTTTGATTCCTCTTCTTTTTTTCTCTCTTTCTGGCCGAAAGACTGTTGGTTATATTGTTTCTCTGGTAGTTGATGTGCAGTCAGCCTTACTGAAGTGCTCTGAAAGCAGCCTGTATCCTTTAGGCCCTAGTACTGATGTTGCAGCTCAGATTCTGGCAGTTCGACTGGGATAATAGTGGCACTGTAGTAAATGTGTTGAACAAAAAGTTCACTTGAAAGGAGAAATGAGGATTCATACTGAAGTATTTAATTTGTTAGGGTAAAAGTGAAGTGATCCTACAGTGTCCCTTAAAACTTTGGGCTCTTTTGGCCTTTGGTTGGTTAATCTTTTTAACCCATGTTAATTGGAAAAGTTGTACATTCCTCAAAGCTAATCTGCCTTTATCATCTCTGATTCTATTAAACTTGGGTACAGTCAAGAGCATAACTGGACCGGGGCCAGAAAATATTAAATGTTATATAGTTATTTGGAACATCTTGTTACCCTACTGATGTTGTCCATGTCCAAAATTCCAACCCTTCCTTTCTCCACCCATCTCCTTTCTTGTTTTACCTCTGACATCGGGCTGTTATCATACCTTGTATCTTGGTTGCAATCCCTTTGCCCCTACATGTGATTCGTGGATGGGGGCTACAGCTTTTGAGTTCTTAAAGCAAAGTTTATGGCTGAAATCCAGTAAAGAATGCGTATGTGTGTACCTTTGAGAGCCTATGCAATCAACTTGATGGATCTAAAATCTGGGGTACTGTTAAGAAAGGAAACAAACCCAGAAGAGGGATGACACACTAGTTGCTGGGACACACTTTTTCTTGCAGGACTGTGAACTTCACAGGCTATTCAACAAGGGAAAAACAGTTCTGAAATTTGTCTTGTGTACTATTACGTCTTAAATCCAGGTTTTGTAGATCATGAATTGAGGTCTGTGTTGCTTGACCTTTTATATTTTTTTTTGGAAAGTTAAAATGCAGACATGAAAATAAAAAAAGATGGCATAATACTAATTTGTCAAAAGTTCTAAGGTCTATTCAGCCTTTGCCTTAGGTATTCTTAAAATACTTGTTGGCATAACTAGTAGCATATTGGAGTACTTAATATAGAAATTAATATTAGAATAGCATGTCTTGAATGTGTAATTTGTTGAAATAGCTTTAAAAAATGTTTCTACTTCTAGGTAGCGAGTGATGCAGCTTTTGAAGCAAAATGTTGCATGTTGAAAAGAAGCCTTTTAAAAATATAGTGTTTTACCACATGATGACTAGTATTTGAATAGGGGAAATCTTGTTTTTGTAAATTCTACTAAGTGAGTAGATATTTGGGAGAATGAGGAGAGAAAACCAGGAGTGGTTTTTTTTTGAGACTTAGTAAAGCAGGGGAGGTGTTTGATGGTTCAGGAGATATCTTCTGTTTTTAATGTATAAATAAATGTGGTGGGTTTTTTCAGTAGGAGGGTAGCTCAAGAAACTGAGTGTCTCTGGAAATCAGAAGTTGTTTCTTGCCACTTATAAAAGAAAATGATTTTTTTCTCCCTCTGCTAGACATTGCCCTGTGTAGCAGTCCTGTCTTTGATATGATGTAACATCCATAAGAACAATACAGGCTATTCCCACTCCTTTTATCTCTTAGGATTTGTGTAAAAGTCCTTTTTCACTATGACAGAGAACTTTCTGTGGTCTTGAAGTGTAGTTTTAAACTATGCTGTGTTGCTGGTTGTTCTTAAATAGATGTATATGTAGTTACCTACAGGCTTTTGACCGCTACCTGCACCAATGTTCAAACAATACTAATGCTTTTGGAGAATGTTGTTAACTGTATAAGCTGTCATTTTGCTGTAAACTTTATTTTCAGATGTTGTGTATTTTTAGCCTTGCAGAAATTTTTGTCTTAAATGGAAAGCATATAGCTTTAAATTTAATGTAGACTATTCCATATCCTTACATTCTGGACAAATTTCAATAAATTTTTAGAAAGTATTTCAAAATGACACTCTTACCCTAGAATTCACACTCCAGATATTTATTTTCCTGGATTTTAATTTGAGTTCTGGGATGGCAGCAGTGACAACTTGTGTTTTATTTACTTCTTACCAGTAAGGCTATAAATCTTCATTTTAGACAGCTGTCAATGAAAACTCAAGTGTGTGACTGATTCTCAGCTCCATTAGATGTGATCTCCAGACTGAATCTGTTTTTCCTCTTGTCTTAGTGAAACTCTGAAGTTCCAAGTGCCATTGCTGAATAACAGGAAAACGTGGACATTTTGACTTGATTTCTTGCAAAGGTTTTAATTAAAGGTCAGGATCTTAATTGCAACAAACATCCTTTGAGTGTTTGGAGCTCTTGTGTGGAGTGCTACCAGGAATTATTTGGGAAACCTCTAAAACTCTAATTTTGAATGTGCTTATTTAGCACCTGAACTACAGTGCTTATTGTCTTCCTGAACGATAACTTCTACAGGATATTTTGTACTGAAAGCTTTTTTCTACTTTAAGTATTTGGGGAAAAAAAGCTAGAATTCAGTCCAGATTAATGTAAATTCAGGGTGTGTAAACTGTTAGGAATTTCAAGTGAGTCTCTAGTTTTGCATATGACTCTTGGGAACCTCAGAAATCCTGTGTGTTCTACCACGGTGTTCAGTGAGTTTAGCTCATTGTGTCTGAGAGAAAGATGTGAAGTTGAAAGAATGGGAAGTTAAATGGAAGGTGTGATGCCCTGGCAGATACCTGGGGTGATCAGACGGATCTTTCTGAAAGCTCTGGGTTTCCATGTCTTTCTCCATATTGCTGTAGTGATTCATGGTTCATCAGAGGAACTGTTGAATCATGGAATCATAGAACGGTCTGGGTTGGAAGGGACCCCAAGGATCACAGAGCTCCAACCCCCCTGCCACAGGCAGGGCCATCAACCTCCAGGCCTGGATCTACACAAGGTTGCCCAGAGCCCCATCCAACCTGGCCTTGCACACCTGCAGGGACGGGGCATCCACCACCTCTCTGGGCAGCCTCACCACTCTCTGTAAAAAAACTTCCCCCTAATATCTAATCTAAATCTTCCCTGCTTTAGAAGGTGGCAATTTAGGGATTGAATAGCTTAAAATCCTGCAGATTTTATTTTTACCATCTCCTTGTTTAAACCTTATGTTCTTTCTACCAGGTGAGCCTCCAAAGGTAGGAGGATGTTGCTTGCCCAGCATGTAGTGCTCCTGACCCTGGGATGCCACTTTTGCTGCCTTTTGGGTGATGGGTCTTCATGAATAGAAAATGATTTAAAAAGGAAGTGTTTTGAAAGTTAACATCAGAGGGGTGTGTTGTTAGGGGAGATGACACAAGGAGTAATGTATATGGAAGCAATAGTTTCAGAGTTGACAGGAGAACCACACAAACTCAGTATTCTCTGGCTCTAGCTTGAAATCTGGAGATGAAGAAGAAATTGGAGGATAGTTTCTTGAAATCTGGTTTACAAGGTTTGAATGCAGTTTCTGTCAAGAAAAAATCATAATGGATAAATGGGTAAATTACAAAAGCTGAAGGCAACAGGCTTTGTTAGAGAACATTTGATGATTTGCTTGCATCACTGTTAAGTGTGGGTACATCTAAATTCTCTTCAGGTGAGCAGCAGTCCACAGCTGAACTGGTAGAACTCTTGTATTGGATTTCCTCTGTCCATTGCGACTTCAAGACTTTTTTCTGCCCTCTTAACTCTCTGCATTGGTCCTTTGTCTCTTTTTTATTGTGTTCTGTGCAGAAGGGGCACATAGAGAAAGTTCAAGCAGCTTTTGCTAGCTCGTATCTCACTGAAGCACTGCGCTGCCGTTTCCCTGGGGAGGGGTATGGACATGCACTCGGTTTGGTTCCATTTTGCTGCAGGATCCCAACCTCGTGTTGTAACATAGGTCAGTTTAGAGCTTAATCCTTAAAATGAATCTTGATGCTTTCCCTGTCTGTGGAACTGTGATTTGACTCATTTTAAGATCCTGATTTCCTTCCTTTGGACAAAAGTAGATAAGCTACATGTGAGCATCAATTGTCCTGAAGGCAGTGATGGGAGATCACGTGGGGTTTGCTGCTGCTGTCGTTCTAGCTATCCCAGAATCACAGAGTGGCAGAGGTTGGAAGGGACCATGAAAGGTCATCTAGTCCAACCCCCCTATGTTGATGAACAATAAATTTAAGTGTTATATATCATAAGTCCCTGTTATGAAGACTCTTCATTGCCTTTGCAGAGATTCTAGTGATAGAGCCAAAGCTCTTCTCACAGTCCTGGACTGTAAGAAAAAGAGGTCAGAGGGCTGTACTGACTGCTAACTGCTCCTGTTTCCTGCTGCCATGCTGGGGGCTTTTCATTGTTTACCCATGCATGAAAATGTGCAATTCCTCCTTTTGTTTTATTTTTGTTTTGGGGGAGGGGAGAAGGAGCAGACCTCTAAGGCTCTAAAGATCTTTGGGAGGCAGAACTTTTCCTTTGTCCCATTGAAGTTCCTGAGAAGGATTTGTTACAGCAGCTGATATTTATTTATTATTTAAGATGGGAAGGCGGAGCTGCTACTTTTTCCTGTTTCATTGCTCCTAAGATAGCAAATAACTTGGTTGCAAGTAGATAGCAGAAGCTCAGAATGAGCTAAGTGATAAATTTTGTAGATGTGAATGCTCTTCTTTAACCAGGAATGGAGCTTTTCTCCTAGGGGTTTAATGCTGCATAGAGTATCTACTGATATAAACTGTAGGATGTGTAATAGCCAGTAAGATCTTCTGTCCATCAATGTTTTCTACTTAATTTCCTAGCATTGCCTTTAAGATTGCTGCTACTGAAGGTATTAATAAGAGGCTTATTCTAATGTCTGAGTTGTATCCAGTGATGGTGATGTATATAAATCAATATCTTTTACATCCTTTGTGTTGTAGGTTTTATGTTCGGGGTCAATGCTGAAGCAGGTTTGTCCTCAGTAACATTTCGTGGCATCGAGATACAGAAATTCTGTGATGTCTAAAAGAGAATTTCCTCTTGCTGATTTTAGGCAATCTTTTGAATTCTTTTTCTGTGAATGATAGCATAAAGTCTACTGCCATTTTGTTATATTTATATAGGTATCTGTTCTTGATTTCCTTGGTTTTTTAGACAAGGCAGTTGTAATTTTTCTGACTTTGGAGGGAGAAAAACTGTGTGTGTTCCAGTTTACAATATTGCAGTTTTTATTGCCCACTTTTTTCAAGTAAAGGTTAATAGTGAAAGGAGAAGAATAGAAGTAGTGTTTGAGTGTACAGTTCCTTTTTATTTTTGGTTAATTGACCAAGTTGTTTCCTGTTTGGTTTTTTTCCCCCTGCTATTTGTAATACACTTTCCTTTAAGCAGAAATTGCCTTTATTGGTGGCTGAATGCTCTTGTGGTTTTGTGCCTGCTTATATCTCAGGTTTTAGTAGTCTCTTCCTTCATCCCCTTTGCTTCTTTACCAATGCTCTTCTGTAGAAGAAGTTGTTTAAAGGCAGAGATACTTCTTCATAATGGATTTTTTTAAAGTCTAGGTGGTAGCATAAAAAGAAATGTAACGGGTACCTACCTTCATAATTAAGTTGTTTGAAGTTTAAGTTCCATCAGGAGAGGGGTGGCCAGCAGGGTCAGGGAGGGGATTGTCCCTCTCTACTCTGCCCTCATGAGGCCCCATCTGGAGTCCTGTGTTTAGAGCTGGGACCCCCAATACAAGAAAGATGTGGAACTGTTGGAGAGGGTTCAGAGGAGGGCCACAAAGATGATGAGAGGGCTGGAGCACCTCCCCTACGAAGAGAGGCTGAGGGAGCTGGGCTTGTTCAGCCTGGAGAAGAGAAGGCTGCGGGGGGACCTCATTGCAGCCTTCCAGTCCCTGAAGGGAGCAGAGAAACAGGAGGGGAATCAGCTTGTTCAAAGGGTAGATAATGGCAGGACAAGGGGGATGGAGTGAAGCTGAAGGAGGGAAGGTTTAGATTAGATATTAGGGGAAGGTTCTTTGCAGAGAGAGTGGTGAGGTGCTGGAACAGGCTGCCCAGAGAGGTGGTGGATGCACCATCCCTGGAGGTGTTCAAGGCCAGGTTGGATGGGGCCCTGGGCAACCTTGTGTAGATCCAGGCCTGGAGGTTGGTGTCCCTGCCTGTGGCACGGGGGTTGTAACTGTCTGATTCTGATCCTTGTGGTCCCTTCCAACCCAGACATTCTGTGATTCTTTACAGAGAGTTAGTTCATACTTCAATTTGGTGTTAGTCCTTATCTCTCTTCACCCTTTCCCCAGCAAGTTCCAGAACCTGATGGAAGTGTTTGTTGTATTTTTGGCAGTGCCTAGGACCTCTCATGCCCAACTTCACTGTTTTTGTTAACGCTGGTAGAAAGAGATAGGAAACACTGATACAACCACATTATTTGAAGGCAAGAATTTTCCTTCTGCCTCTTTGGTGGCTTATTTTTTTCATTGTGGTGCCTGAACCAATTGAACTGCTGTTCTGTGGTTTATTCCACTTTAAGGATAGTGCTTTGTTCAGGCTTTGTCCACTGGCACATAAACACTCAGCAGTTCCAAAGTGCTTTCTGTAAAGGGGCTTGGAGTACCCCTCACAACGAAAAGTAGAAGCTGTGCTGTTGGATCCCAGTTGTTTAAGGTGCTGTTTTACTGCTTGCAACCAGCCTTGGCATGGTCATCACATTTAACTGATGTTTGCCAGTGTACTGGTTAACCTTTCATCATGCCTCACTTAAAACTGGATTTGCAAGAGCTGCATTTGCAGTTAGTAAATAAAATGTAAGTGGGTTTTATGCAGTGAGTAGGGGGGGAGTCACAGAATCGTAGGGGTCGGAAGGGACCTCGAGATCATTGGGAAAAGAAGCTGGTAGTTAATATGTATGTAAAAGCACGTCCCAAGTGGTGAGACACAAGTTGAAGGGCTTTAATCTCCAAGTTCCATTTTTAATTGTATCAAAGGCTGTTGAATTTTATTACATTTTAAACTAGTTTTCCATTGCCAGCATTCACCCAGGCACATGTAAGAGTCTCTTGCTTGCAGTGAAGCTGTTCAGTGTTCAGAGTTTCTGTTCTTACTGTTGTGCTAACAGCATTTCTATAATGGTGCTGTTAATTAATGGCTAAAGAAGTAATTCTGAATTTTTATCAGCTCTCATTTTCTATTTCAGGCTTAAGCGCTATATCCTAGGGGCTTCTAGATTCCAGTTGGTTTATTAATTATCTTGTCATTTTCAGTTTAGTTTGTATAAATCACAAAGCTAGCTGTTCTCTCTGCTTGTTCTGGTACCTCTGAACTCTACAGCCTCTCTTCCTACTCCTTGTTGAATTTTCTTGTTCAAATGTCTCCTTAAAACATACTTCTCAAGTTCTGCAATAGCTGAGTGAGCTGGGATGCCCAGGTTACTGATTTATTGCTGCTCAGTTTGTGATTACCCTTGTCCTGCTGGTGCAGAAAAAGAAAGGCTCTGCTGTGGAGTAGCAAATAGAGTTTACTCCAAGTAAACACTTGTAGTAATTGTACTGAATTCAGTACTGGTGGGATTTAATTAGAATGCTGTGTTTAATTTTGGGCACTGTACATGAAGAAAGGGTTTTCTTCTTTTTTAGATGCTTTCAGTAGCAGAAGGTAACTGAAGAGTATGACACACAAGAATTGAACAAAGTAAGATGAACTCTTTATGTCCTTGTCTTAAAATATTTACATGTGTTAGGCTACTACAAGGCTGAAAATATAAAGGGTTGTGGGGGCTAAAACAATAAATAATTGCTTAATACAACAGCAGGTTTGGGCTACTTATTAGGAAGGCTTCTAATGGTAAGAATAACAAACCATTGGAATTGATTAGGGAGGGGACTGTGGTCCCTGATGGTCTCTAAGAACACATTAGACATCTGTTCAGAAAGGAAACACTGTCTGTCCCGACCTCAGGAGTGGCAGAATGACAAGGTGACCTCTGGAGCCCTATCCAGCGCTGATTTTAGTGATACTAACAGGTTGAGTTTGTAGGGGGGTTATTTTTGGGTTTATGCTGATAATCAAAAGGTGGACAGTGATGCCAGCATCTGATAGTTTTCTCTGAGCTCTTGTAAGCAAGGCCTGTCGGTTAGCTTGTTAGGTGTAGCCTGAGACTGGGCAGCTCTGATGTAAATCTGTTGCAGGCAAAGCATCTTGTATTTTTTCTGTAATGCTGCTCTTGGTTATGACTGTGAAGGTCGCTGTGAGATGATCTTTTCCACAAATGAAGCTGTGATGCTCTTCTAGAGATGCAGGTGTTACCTAGATATGGCTTCAAAAGCAGAATTCTAAAGTGGTTACTGATATTAGAACAATTAACTTGCTTGCACTTTTGTCATAGATGTATAAACTTTGTGGAAGAAAACATAAAAGACTTATAAATTGTGCAAGCAAATTAATAAAGGGGCCTTAGAGGATTAATTTCTTACTCCTTCTGGTATAGCACTCTAATTACTATGTTTTATTACAGTTTATTAAACTGAGCTTTGCTTTCAGAGTAGGAATTTCTGGTGAGTCGATACTTTCTTTTTATGTCTGCCTTTCACTCTCAGATATCTCATGGTAGCTTGTGTCTTGATGTTGCACCAGTAGGCTCCCTCTTAATTCTATCTCAAATTAATCTGTTTTAAAGCAAGTCAAAATGTTTCTCAGCAATTTGTCATGGAAGGAGTAAGTCACTACTTAATTCTTTTTCCCAGTTTTTAGTGAAAATGTGTAGGGAGACAAATAAAAACGTGGTATATGCAGGGCTATCTACTCTGTATAGCCTCTACTGGAAACTAGTGTGAATGATGCACCCTGTGTTTGAGATGGCCCTTAGGAAATGAAAGAATAAACTTGTTGGTCTGACAGCTTTTTAAACACACTGTTAAAATTAGAGGCAGAAGCTGCTAAAGTTCATAGTTGATCAGTACATCTGAGTTTTCAGAGAGCCTTTAAGCTAAAAGGTGAAGCTTGGTGTGCACATCTCTGCTTACTGTTGTAAGCTTCATTTTGCTATGATCTAGGAAATTCAAAGTAATTGTAAAAAACCCTGTGTGGTTTGGAGGCAAGGGGAATCTTCTTATTTGTATTAAATTCAGTGTAATCAGTTATAAAAGCTCCAAATCAGATTATCTAATCTTCATTATCAGCATAATCTTAATTTCAGATTGACATGGATTTCTTGCATAGCATTGCTTTTCTAAACTCTGTGGTTTTTGGGGAGGACCTCCTCCAAGGAGGATAGCATTGCTACTATATACCTTGGTGTGTATGTTTGTAAATTGTTTTGGACGTGTTAGTTAATGGTTACTAGGTAAAATTAATCCTTTTTCAGAAATGAATAATATTCCTTTTGTTTTGCCTGTGTAGTCTGATGGTACAGGTTCAGAATTGAAGTTTATAAGAGAAATAGGAGAAAAATACATGGCATGTGCTTCTTTGTGGGAATATTCTGACTCTCTCTTCCTGAATGCTTTATGAATATTAGATTGAGTTTCTTACTTGTATTTCTTGGGCTGTAGGTGGAAATAAAAGAACAATTAGAGCTCCTGTAAAACTTAGTCAAAGGAGCAGGGTATAACAGCAGACACTCACTCCTTTTCCATCTTCTGCCCAGAGTTTGTGTCAATATTTCATCATCATAAAAAGCTTTGGTTCCCAGGATTTCAGTCCCTCGTTGCTGGAAATTTGTTACCTGTGCGAAATTAATAAATGACCAAGTGAGTTTCTGTGGGAGATGAGGCACCTTTAGAAGATGGTGTGCAGCACAGATGATTGACTCTTAGGGATTGAAATCAAGCGAAAGTTTAGCTGTGTCATAGGCTACAAAGCCCCTGCTTATCCAGCCGTAGTGGAAGGGAGGAGAGTTTTTGTGCCATGGCAGTACTGCTTGTCTCATGCTGTTTCAGTGCTTTCAACAGCCAGTTTTATACCTTGCTCTCCTTTCATCCAAAGAGGAGTGGGAATTCTTAGAGGAGTGTGTATCACTGGCTTCATTTTACAGCCAAATCAGATTTTTTTGTCTCTTAAAGTCAAACAGAACCTTTAAACTGTTTCATAATCTGAGAAGGGTATTGAACACAGAAGCTTCCCTTCCTATGAAACAAATGTTGGAGTGCTGTAATGTATTTATCTGTGTGGCTTTTGGGAGATAAATGGGGATTGCACTCAAGTTCTTCCTTTAAAAAGTCTTTGTTGCTTCTGTTGAAATAGATATTGAACTACAGTATTCTCAGGTGGGAGCAGGATCACTTGTCATATACCAAGCAAGAGATCATAGGCTGGAAGTATGGGAAGGGTGAGGACTGCAGCAAGCTGTGAAAATACAGATACATAAAGCATGCTTGTTTTAATACCTTCATCTTGAGGTGGCAACATAAGGCAAGACCTTGTGGGTTGCTGTGCCAAGATTAGTACTGGAAAAGTGAGATAAAAGTAGTGAGGCTGACAAAGGATTTGAAGCCTAGTCAGAGTGAAAAGAGGAGGGGGAAACGGTAGTGCCAGTGTGCATATGAAGTGAGCACTTAATGCACAGCTGTCACTTGAAATATGATAGTTTTTTGGACTGAGTTTGTTACAGTGCTTCTAAGTGTTATGTTGAACTTGTGGTCTGTGTTCAATCTTTATAGCTAGTTTTGTTTGGGTAGGAAGTGGTACCAAGTGTGGACTCTTTGTGTTTTTTAATATGGAAAGGACATCTTACTGAACTTTACCCTTCTTCTCTCAGTTAAGTTTTGACAATTTGGTTAAAAGTTTCTGTCGAACTACTGGTGGTGAAGCTGCTAGTGGCCATATGGTCATGTTTTGTGGTGACATACTTAGGATCTGTGTTTGGATCCAGTGACTCTGTGCCAAATTCTGCTTTATGGACTGTGATCTTCTGGTGTCCAAGCCACTATGCAGTGTTAAGATCAAGCTAGTGCTTTTACACCAAATATAATGAAATACTAAGGGTTTAAATCTTCACAGCATTGTATCTGTGGAAATAGTGCCGTTGATTTGGTCTAGAATTTGGTGACTGCCTTGACAGTTCTGGGACTCTTCCTGGAGGACGTATATCATTTGTTAGTAGACTGTATTTAGGGTCTACTACACAACAAATTTTCTTCTTGGTGTTACTGCTGAAAGTTCTCCAGGCAGATCCATTACCATTCCTTGAGGTGTGGAGGATCTGTGTGTATATGGTTATTTATGCAAGATCCAGGAGAGGGTCTAAAAACCCACGTGTACTGTACAACTAGCAGGAATAATAATGTTCCTCTTGTCTCTGCTAAAGACAGTATTATTGGCACCCAGAGGTTGCTATTACTGTTCTTTCCTTGTACTGGCAGGGGAAGTGCTTCATGTGTCCAGTGATCTTTTCTGGAAGTTTTCTGTGACTTACTGTAGTGCCAAAGGGACATCATTAGAGGCCAGATCAGGTTAAATGCTTTATAAGGAGGAAAACCTTGCATTACACCAAACTGTTTATTCTCTTTGCTGCTGTGGTAGGAGGAGAGGGAAGTGAAACAAATAATGCTGATATTTATTGGACCCTATATAGCTTTGTAAAGCTTGAGATGATGAATTCCTGCACTGGAGTGGAGGATCTGGGAGAGGATTAGGAGGAGGGGAGTTTATGAAGAGTAAATTATTGGTGTGATGAGAAAAGAGCAAAGAGGACAAATTCTCTTGAAGTACATGATCAAAGAGCTTTAAAGGTAGGTGAAAACATAAGGAAGCTGAGCAATGAGCTCCATGCCTAGGAGATATTTCAAGATTTTTATTCTTGGATACTAGTAATTTGCTTTAGCCGTATGCTTGGTGAAGAAGTTGAACTGGGAAAGGAATGAAATGATACTCGAAAACAGAACAAAATTTTTAGAGTATATGGAAAGTTAGATCTAAAAGTAAAATGCTCTATCTTTTAATTGGAAAACAGGTTTATGCATGATTTTTAAGAGGAAAACCGTGTAAAACTGATAAAGTTGAATATAAAAAAAGTGAACTAATAAAACTGGACCAAATGGGTGGCTTACAGCCACCAGTTGGAAAGGGTTTAGAAATGACTAATTTTGCACCACAAAAAAATGTATCAAAGGAAACATTTAAACTGTCAGTGTACGGAAAACCTCTTCACTTATGGAGAGAGGTAAAGACATTTCAGAAGCCAGAAAATAATTCCTCCCTGCCTGATGCATTTGGGTTTTTACTTTAAAGAAACAATATATTACTTTAAAGAAATAATGTATTTTTTTACAGAAAGTTGAAATGAAAGCACAGTATTTTGCTTAACCCAAACCACTTGTTATTTATTCTCCTTTTGACTATTTTGAAGTGTTTGGCATTGATCCTAATTAGGATGAGAATTATTGATGTTTTAAGAAGTGTTTCAACTAGTCAAACTTAGTTGAGCATAAGAGAGTTCTTGTTACCACTTGCTTCTGAAGTAACTGATGATAGAATAGTCTGGGTTGGAAGGGACCCCAAGGATCACAGAGTTCCAAGCCCCCCACCACAGGCAAGGACACCAATCTCCAGGCCTGGATCTACACAAGGTTGCCCATGGCCCCATCCAGTGATGAATGAAGTGAAACACTAAGAAACCTGTGAAAACAAGTCCTGGGAAGGTATGCCTGGAAACAGCTGTGTGTAAGGGAGATGATCTTATGTTTGGATCGTCTCTGACTGCATTACTCCTAGTAGCTAATGACCAAGAGAGAGGCCCTTTGTGCTCTGGGGTTGCCATCCAACATCAGATCACAGCAGCGTGTGTGTGTATACTGAATTTTACACACATGAGTAGCTCTATTGAAAATCACTAGGATAACTTGTGTGGAAAATGTAATGTGCTTGTGTTTGGATTATTGATGCCTGAGCAATTAAAATATTTTGCTGGTGTTTGTGTTTTGGTGCATTTTGGATGTTGCATGTGAATAAGTCCCATGGTATTTACACACACAATTCTTTTAACAAATGCTTTCAGGGTGCTATTGACGTAACTTCCCAGAGTGAGGAAAGGTCATTACCATCGGCTTTGGAAATTAAAAGCAGCTTTTGCCATATCAGAAAATATCTTTATTTAAATCAATAATTGCACAGGGTTTTCTATTTGAGAAACAGTCCTATGAGCAATTTCCTTTTTCATAAAGGACTTGCCATGATGTTAATCCCATTGTATTAATCGCTGGTGCTTTCACAAATTGTACCAAATCGTGACTAATTCCCTAAAAATATTCAGAGCAGACATGATTCTGGGGAAAGCTGTCATTTTTCACTCAATCTGGGACAGATAACAGGACAGCCTGCTGACTTAACAGATTCTGTCTTAGCTTTAGAATTAGTATTTTGAGGCAGGGCTTTTCCTCTTACATACTGTCACAATAGCAGTTCAGGTTCTTGGTGATGTTTCTCCTGATGGTAGGGGTGTGTGTTTCAGGTAAGTGGCTCATTTTTGTGGCTTTCATGTAGGACTTCCATTCATAGAATCATAGAATGTTATGAGTTGGAAGGGACCCCAAGGATCATAGAGCTCCAACCCCCCTGCCACAGGCAGGGCCACCAACCTCAGGTCTGGATCTACACTAGGTTGCCCAGGGCCCCATCCAACCTGGCCTTGAACACTTCCAGGGACGGGGCAGCCACCACCTCTCTGGGCAGCCTGTTCCAGCACCTCACCACTCTCTCTGTAAAGAACTTCCCCTAATATCTAATCTAAACCTTCCTTCCTTTAGTTTTAATCTATTCCCCCTTGTCCTGTCACTGTCTATCCTTTTAAAAAGTTGATTCCCCTCCTGCTTATAAGCTCCCTTCAGGGACTGGAAGGCTGCAGTGAGGTCCCCCCTGCAGCCTTCTCTTCTCCAGACTGAACAAGCCCAGCTCCCTCAGCCTCTCTTCGTAGGGGAGGTGCTCCAGCCCTCTCATCATCTTTGTGGCCCTCCTCTGAACCCTCTCTAACAGTTCCACATCCTTCTTGTATTGGGGGCCCCAGATCTGGACACAGGACTCCAGATGGGGCCTCACGAGGGCAGAGTAGAGAGGAACAATCACCTCCCTGTCCCTGCTGGCCACCCCTCTTCTAATGGAGCCCAGGATACCATTGGCCTTGCGAGCTGCAAGAGCACACTGCTGGCTCATGTTAAGTTTCTCATCCACCAGAATCCCCAAGTCCTTCTCAGCAGGGCTACTCTCAAGAAGCTCTTCTCCCAGTCTGTATCTATGTCTGGGATTCTTCCGGCCCAAGTGCAACACCTGACACTTGGCAGTGTTGAACCTCATTAGGTTCACCCAGGCCCATCTCTCCAGCCTGTCAAGATCCCTCTGGATGGCTTCCTTTCCTTCTAGGGTGTTGACCACACCACTCAGCTTGGTGTCATCCGCAAACTTGCTGAGGGTGCACTCAATTCCATCATCGATGTCATTGATAAAGATGTTAAAGAGAACCAGTCCCAGGACAGATCCCTGGGGGACCCCGCTTGTCACCGGCCTCCACCTGGACATAGACCACCACCCTTTGGCTATTTAATTTGGCACCATTTAATTCTGTTCTGCTTACTATCCTTATCACAAAAGCTGGAGAGGGGCTGTTGATGAGCAATTGGACATGGGGTAATGGCTTTAAAGTGAAGAAGGGGAGGTTTAGATATAAGGAAGAAATTCTTCACTGTGAGGCACTGACAGAGGTTGCCCAGAGAAGCTGTGGATGCCCCTTCCCTGACAGTGTTCAAGGCCAGGTTGGATGGGGTCTTGGGCAACCTGATACAGTAGAGAGTTGTCCCTGCTCATGTGCAGGGGATTGGAACTAGGTGAGCTTTCAGGTCCCTTGCATCCCAAACCTTTGTATGATTCTGGGATCTGTCCAAGAAAGACATGGAGATGCTGGAGCAGGTCCAGAGAAGGGCAACAAAACTGGTGAAGGGTCTAGAGAACAAGTCTTATGAGGAGTGTCAGAAGGAACTGGGTCCATTGAGCTTGGAGAAAATGAGCCTGAAGGGAGACCTTATTGCTCTCTACAAGTGTCTGAAAGGAGGTTGTAGCCAGGTGGGGGTTAGCCTCCTCTCCCAAGTAACAAGTGACAGGACAAGAAGAAATGGCCTCAAGTTGCACCAGGGGAGTCTTAGTTTGGATATTAGAAAAAAAATTCTTCAATGAAAGTGTTGTCAAGCCCTGGAACAGGCTGCCCAGGGAAGCGGTTGAGTGACCATCCCTGGAGGGATTTAATATATGTAGATGTGGTGCTTGGGGACATGGTTTGGTGGTTGGCTTGGCAGTGATAGGTTAATGGTTCGACCTGATGATCTTAATAGTCTTTTCCAGCCTAACTTATTCCATGATAAATGTACGTATTTTAGTTTTTAAATTTTTTTTTTCAGCTTATTATAGCTTAGAGAAATACTCCAAATAGGATTTGATTATTCTGGTCTTTATTTTCCTTGTTAGCTTACTTTCTCTCATGATATTCTCCTGTGACGATCTTTCTGTGGCCTTTGTGTTTGGGAAAAGCTTTAAGTGACTCAGGTTCAGAAACAGTTCTTAAGAATTGATTTCTAGTGCTTAGTGTGTCTGCTTTCTGCTGGTGCTGCCTTTGTCCCTGGAGTATATATTTGCTTGAGAGGCAAAAGAGCAAAACCAACTACCAAAATAGCAAACCCAGCTCTGGAGTTCTGTGAGTTTGATCATTTCCTTGAAGGAAAAAACCCCACAGCTCTTTCTGGATAGTGGTGTGTGTGCTTTGAGCTATATTGGTGTGCATTTCTTTCTTCAGCTAAAAATGGCTTGGCTGTCCCATGAAGCATATACCCTGAGGAGGTAAATGTTTCTCAGTAGTTCCTTCCACATGCTGCCCCTCCCACCCCCTCAAGCAAACACTTTCTAACTCTACGTCTGGATCCTGTACTGGCACCAGTATAATTTAATACCTTCATGAATGATGTTGATGGTGAGGTTGAGTGCACCCTCAGCAGTTCGGGGATGACACCAAGTTGAGTGGTGCAGTTGACATGCCAGAAGGACAGGATGTCATCCAGAGGGAGCTGAAGAAGTGGGCTCACGTGGACAGAATCACAGAATCAGAAGGTTGGAAAAGACCTTTAAGATCAAGTCCAACCATTCCCATCCTAAACTAAATCATATCCCTTAGTACTTCATCCACCCTTTTTTTTGGACACATCCAGGGAAGGTGACTCAACCTCATGAGGTTCAGCAAGGCCAAGTGCAAGGTTCTGCAGCTGGGTCGGGGCAATCCTTGTCATCAGTACAGGCTGGGAGATGATGGGATACAGATCAGTCCTGCAAGAAAGGACTTGGGGGTGCTGCTGGATGAGAAGCTCAATGTGAGCACAATGTGTGCTCGTAGGCCAGAAGGTCAACTTTACTATCGGCTGCATCAAAAGGAGTGTGGCCAGAAGGTTGAGGGAGGTGATTCTGCCCCTCTACTCCACTCTTGTGACACCCCACCTGGAGTATTGTGTCCATTTCTGGAGTCCCCAACATAAGAAGGATGTGGAACTGTTGGAACAGGTCCAGAGGAGAGCCATGAGGAGGATTAGAGGGCTGGAGCACCTTCCCTATGAGGACAGGCTGAGAGAGTTGGGGTTGTTCAGCCTGGAGAAGGCTTTGTGGAGATCTTACAGCAGCCTTGCAGTACCTGAAGGGGCTACAGGAAAGCTGGGGAGGAAATTTTTAGAAAGTCATGTGGTATAACAAGGGGGAATGGTTTTAAATGGGAAGGGGGTAGATTTAGATTGGATATTAGGAAAAAATTCTTCTCTGAGTGTGGTGAGGCCCTGGAACGGGTTGCCCGGAGAAGCTGTGGCTGCCCCCTCCATGGCAGTGTTCAAGGCCAGGTCGGATGAGGCCTTGAGCAGCCCAGTCTAGGGAGAGGTGTCCCAGCCCATGGCAGGGGGGTTGGAACTTGATGATCTTTGAGGTCCCTTCCAAACCAAACCATTCTATGATTCTCTGCTGCTACTGTTTTGAATCACTTATCAAGAGCTCCAATACTCACTGAGTTGTTTCCATTAAATATGTTGGCTGTATGAAAGATTCACTTCAGAATTCTTCTTTAACCCTCTTCCTCCTTCAAAATACCAAAGCCATGCAATGTGTGAAATCTTCAGTTTAATTTCATGGGACCCAGGGGATTTATGGCAACTTGTGTTCGAAGGTATCTGTTGTGAGTTCAGATGTCAGCCCCTGGCTTTTTACTTCTACAAACAACTTCTGTGTTTCATTTTTAGTGCTTTTTTCTCCCTAAGGACTTGAAGCTAAATAATCTGCACTTGTGAAGTAGGGCATAGGGGTTATCTTGTCTTCATAATATCATAGAATGTGTTAGGTTGGAAGGGACCTTTAGAGGCCATCCAGTCCACCCTCCCTGCAGTGAGTATGGACATCTTCACTAGATCAGGTCACTCAGAGTCCCATCAAGCCTGACCTTGAGTATCTCCAGGGATGGGGCCTCCACTGCCTCTGGGCAACCTGTGCCAGTGATCCACCGTCCTCATGGTGAAGAATTTTTTCCTAATATCCTACCTAAATCTCCCCTTTTGTAGTTTAAAACCATCACCCCTTGTCCTATTGCTCCATGCCCTTGTGAACAGTTCTTCCCCAGCTTTCTTATAGGCACCTTTCAGGCACTGGAAGGCTGCTATAAGGTCCCACTGGAGCCTTCTCTTCTCCAAGCTGAACAAGCCCAACTCTCTCAGCCTGTCTCACAGGAAAGGTGCTCCACCCCTTTTTTTGTGGCCCTCCTCTGGACACACTCCAACAGGTCCATGTCCCTCTTGTCCTGAGGGCTCCAAAGCTGAACACAGTACAACAGTGAGGTCTCACCAGAGCAGAGGGGCAGAATCCCCTTTCTCCATCTGCTGCCCACACTTTTGATGCAGCCCAGGTTGCAGTTGGCCTTTTGGGCTGCAGATGCACATTGGTGGCTCATGATCTGTTTAATTTTTAGTTTTTTGGATGTTTGACTACTTTGCAAAGTCAAGAAAAAGATCCTAATCAATTCTAAATGCTTATTTCAGATTTCATGTTTCAACCTGTATAGAGTACCTGCTGCTGAGAGCTGGAAGGTCTACTTAAGGTATGTGGAACAGCTAATGATTTCATGTCTGCACAGAGCTTTCTTCTGGGTGAAATGGTACAAGTGGAGGGTTTATAGGTTGCTTCTTATTGTTGAAAATACTGTGGGTTGGTTTTTTTTAAATGGTGGATATTTAGACAATTTCCTTGAGCCTCTAGAATTGGCATTTCTCTGACACCTTATTTATGGCCCTTCCATTCAGCCTGAAGGGGACAGGGCTGGGTAGGGCTGTGCAGTGAGTGATCTGTTGTGCATGGGAGGAATTTGTAAGGTGTCTTCTCATCTACCAAAACTACTTAACTGGAAATTGTCTCTACATTGGAGAGACTTGGCTTTGATAGATGGACCACTTGGTGTGTTAGGAATTGGCTGAATAGTCATGCTCAGAGTTGTGGACAACCATTCAATGTCTACATGGAGGTCAGTGACAAGTGGTGTTCCTCAGCGGTCTCTGCTGGGACTGGCACTGTTCAACATCTTTGTCAGAGACATGGACAGTGGGATTGAGTGCACCCCTCTGAGGGGTTTGCTGAGCACACCAAGCTGTGTGGTGCAGTTGACACACTGGAGGGAAGGGATGCCATCCATAGGGACCTTGACAGGCTTGAGAGGTGGGCCTGTGCAAACTGCATGAAGTTGAGCAAGGCCAAGTGCAGGGTCCTGCACATGGGTTGGCATAATCCCAAGCACAGCTACAGGTTGGGTAGAGAATGTATTGATAGCAGCCTTGAGGAAGACAACTTGGTGCTGCTGGTATATGAGAAGTTCATCATGAACTGGTGGTCTGTGCTTGCAGCCTATAAAGCCAGCCATCTCCTGCGCTGCGTCGAAGGCAGCATGACCAGCAGATCAAGGGAGATGATTCTGCCTCTCTCCTCTGGTGAGGCCTCACCTGCAATACTGCATCCAGCTCTGGGGCCCCCAGCATAAGGAGGACATGGAGCATGTCTGGAGGAGGCCATAAATGATGTGAGAGCTGGAGCATCTTGTCTCTGAAGACAGGCTGAGAGGGTTGGGCTTGTTCAGCCTGGAGAAGAGAAAGCTCTATAGAGACCTTATAGCAGTCTTCCAGTAGCTGATGGGGTACTACAGGAAAGCTGGAGAGGGACCTGATATCTGGATATGTAGTGACAGGACAAGGGGTAATGACTTTGAGCTCGAGGTGGGTAGATATAGATTAGATATTAGGGAGAAATTCTTCCCTGTG
This sequence comes from Porphyrio hochstetteri, assembly GCA_020800305.1. Classification (NCBI taxonomy): domain Eukaryota; kingdom Metazoa; phylum Chordata; class Aves; order Gruiformes; family Rallidae; genus Porphyrio; species Porphyrio hochstetteri. The sequence goes on from CM036906.1 coordinate 5,113,558, forward strand.
AGGTTGGGGAGGCACTGGCACAGGTTGCCTAGAGAATCTGTGGATGTTCCCTCTCTGGAAGCGTTCGAGGCCAGCTTGGATGGGGCTTTGGGCAACCTGGTCTAGTGAAGGATGTTCCTGCCCATGGCAGGGGCTTGGAACTAGATGGGCTTTGAGGTCCTTCCAACTCAAACCCTTGTATTGCCTGACCAGACCAACATGCTTTGGAGCAAAATACAACCAAATCTGTTTTTGCCTTCTATTTTCTGTAGTACATACAGATTTGTTTTAAGCAAGATCTTCCCTGGAGGGGCACTTCCCAAGTCTTAAGTAATTTTGCTCTGAGTAGAGAAGTTGTGTGACCACAGTGTTCTTTGTAATACAGGAATCGTTCTGGTCTGTTTTGTTTCATTGTGACTGCCCTAGTGAATGGTTGTTGGCAAACCTCAGTTTTCCTGAGCATGCTTTGTATTTCTGATTTCTGCTGACATATCTGGATGTTTGGAATATTCTTATATTGCAGTGTACCCAGAATAACTTGTTGGATTCTTCTCCTTTCCCTGCCACTGTTTTGCTGGCTTTTGGTTTGGCTTATGTTTCTTTTGACACCCTTCTCCCTGGTTGGTGGTTTGTGAACCATTATTACTTTTTTCTTCCCTATTTCTTAGGCTTTGACAGGTAACAAAGGTAACTGCCAGCCACTTCTTGAGCACTGTTTTCCATCTGACTTGCTAATGCAGAGAGCCTGACAAAACTTCTCTATCACCCGTTTTAGATTATGTAATATTCTCCATGCATGGGCTGTAACACACTTGAGAACAAAGAAGATGTGGCTGCTAATGGTCCATGTGGACCAGGTTGCTAATGAGATTTCAGCCTGTTACAGAATCAAATCATAGAATGTGTTAGGTAGGAGGGGACCTTTGAAGGCCATCTAGTCAAACCTCCTGCGGTAAGCAGGGACATCTTCACTAGATCAGGTTGCGCAAAGCCCTATCAGGCCTGACCTTGAATACCTCCAGGGATGGGACCTCTCTGGGCAACCTGTTCCAATTCTCTGTTTCCTTTTTTGAAGGGGATGATGCTTGTATTATGCAATTAGTATTTTTCCAAGGAATTCAATCTACTTTCACCAGTCCAAGGGATAAACTGAGTGGTTTAAAAAATAGTTCTGTTTTCACAGAATCACAAGGTTGGAAAAGACCTTTAAGATCATCAAGTCTAACCATTCCTGTCCTATGCTAAACCATATCCCTAAGTACCTCATCTACCTGTCTGTTAAACACATCCAGGGATGGTGACTCAACCCCCTCCCTGGGCAGCCTGTTCCAGGCCCTCACAGCTCTTTCAGGGAAGAACTTTTTTCCTAACATCTAATCTGACCCTGCCCTGGTGCAGCTTCATGCCATTCCCCCTTGTCCTATCTCCTGTCACCTGGCTGAAGAGACCATCACCCACCTCTCTACAACCTCCCCTCAGGTAGCTGTAGGTGGTGATAAGGTCTCCCCTCAGCCTCCTCTTCTCTAAGCTAAACAGCCCCAGCTCCCTCAGCTGCTCCTCAGAGGATTTGCCCTCCAGCCCCTTCCCCAGCCTGGTTGCCCTTCTCTGGACTTGCTCCAGGACCTCCATGTCCTTCTTGTGGTGAGGAGCCCAGAACTGGACACAGTACTCGAGGTGCAGCCTTACCAATGCCGAGTACAGGGGCACAATCCCCTCCCCAGACCTACTGGCCACACTGTTTTTGATACAAGCCAGGGTGCCATTGGCTTTCCTGGCTGCCTGGGCACACTGCTGGCTCGTATTCAGTCAGGAGTTGACCAACACCCCCAGGTCCTTCCCTCCCTGACTCTCCAGCCAGTCCCCCCCAAGCCTCTAGTGCTGCATGGGGTTGTTATGTCCCATGTGCAGCACTCTACACTTGGCACTGTTTTGTCACCAGACTTCACAAAACCTGCTGCTACTGATAACTTTATAAACGAAGGCTAAACTTGTTGCACTGTGTTAAATCTGAATCATGATTCTGATGGAAACAGACATTTAAAAAATACTTTTTGAACGTGGCAAATTAATAGTGTAACAAATCTAGAAAATAAGGGGAGGGGCCTAAACCTAAACAGCACCCCCCTCCCCTTTATTGTATATAAAGGCCAGAAAATCAGACCTGTGATTTCAGGTTCTTTTTATTCTTTGAATTCTACTTGACCTTTGGAAAGGACCAGCTATGACTGTCATGATGTCAGAGGCGAAGAGGCACGCTCGGTGTGTTTTCTGAACCGAAACCATTTGTTCTCTGGCACACGTGCTTTGTTAAAGGCCCAAGTGAGTCATATCCTGGTAGAACCATGACAACTAAGTATTTCTTAGTTTGTTAGGTAAATATCTTGCTGTACCTTCCTAGATGAGACCTTTTTATAGAAAACCAGCCTTGGGAATAACAGGGCTCTGAAATATAACAGCCAATAAAAAGAAAGATCTTTAAAAGTAAATTTCAAGTGCTTCTGACTCCTCAGGTTTACACAGAAGTGTGTGGTGTTTTGTCTCCTGGCTGGAGATTTGGTAGGAGGAAGAGATTAGTGCCAGTTACTGTTTGAAATTGGGATCATATATGTAAATACTGGAATGACATTTCCAGGGGAAATGACAGAAAAAGGTACTGAATCTTTTGCTTACCCAGCTGTTTTATAAGCTGTTACTGTGGGTCCTGTGTTCATACTGCACAAATGTAAGTTTTTATATGTATTGCAGTCTTTTACTTGCATAATTAATTCCACAGAGCCACTGCCTGGTTTGGTACCAAAAAAACATTTGTCTGAGGGGTGAGGGTATAATAGGAGGTTTGCCTGGGACAAGCTGTGGGGTGATGTGCCAAGGTTGGAGGGATGGAGTGCCAGCAAGGACCCTCAGCCTGTTGCTTGGAGATGTGCTGGATACACTGCAACACTCTTGAAGTCTAGTGGAGATGAGTTAGTGGCTTCTGAGGTAACAGCACCCCACAGGGAAACCCTGGTGAAGTACATCAAAGGAATTCCAGCCAGCCAGTCACCTTCCTCAGGGGCTCAACTGAAATGTCTCTATGCAAATGTACACAGCATGGGGAGCAAACAGGAGGAGATACAGATGTGTGCATGGCTGCAGGGCTATGATCTTACTGGCATCTCAGATGTGGTGGGATGGCTCCTGTGACTGGAGTGTTGGAGTGAAAGGATACTGGCTTTTTAGGAAGGACAGGCAGGGGATGTGAAGAGGGGTGTTGCCCTCTGTCAAAAACTACCTGGAATGCTTGGAGTCTATGATTTTGAGTCTATGATTCTATGAAATCATCTGAGGATGGATGAAGAACATCAGATTTCAGACCATCTAAGGAACCTGAAGGTTCAAAAGGCCATGGGACCTGTTGAAATACATATTCAGGTCCTGAGGTAACAGGTGCATGAAGCAGCTAAGCTACTCTCCATCATGCTTGAGAAGTCAAGGCACACTGAAGTTCCCACTAGAAAAGGGGAAAAATAACCACAGCTTTTTAAAGGGAAATAAGGAAGTCCTGGGGAACTACAGGCCAGTCAGTCTCACCTTTAGCAAGATTGTGTGGTACTGTTCTGGACAATATTTCTCTTTGTGGATTGGGTTTGATGTATAGACTGCTTGGTGGATAAGGCATTGGCCAGATAGTCACACTTGGACTGCTCAATGTCCAAATTGAGACCAGTAACGAGTGGTGTTCCTCAGGGGTCTGTATGTGACTGCTGTCTTTGTTGGTGACACAGACAGTTGGATTGAGTTTGCTGATCACACAGAGCTGTGGGGTGAGGTTGACACACTGGAGGGAAGGGATGCCACCCAGAGGGACCTTGACAGCCTTGAGAGGTGGGCCCATGTGAACTACATGAAGTTGAACAAGGCCAAGTGCAAGGTGCTGCACATGGGTTGGCATAATCCCAAGCACAGCTACAGGCTGGGTAGATAATGTATTGAGAGCAGCCCTGAGGAGAAGGACTTGATGCTGATATATGAGAAGTTCAACATGAGCTGGTGATGGGTGCTTGCAGCCCATAAAGCCAAACATCTCCTGGGCTACATCAAAAGCAGTGTGACCATTAGGTGGTTTTGCCCCCTCTGTTCTGCGCTGGTGAGACCCCACCTGCAGTACTCTGGTCCAGCTTTGGTGTAGGAGAGATACTGAGCTGTTGGAGTGAGTCCAGAAGAGGCCACAAAGAATGATGAGTGCTGTAGCACCTCTGCTTTGAAGACATGCTGAGCGAGTTGGGGTGGTTCAGCCTGGAGAAGAGAAGGCAATGCAGAGTCCTTATAGTCACCTTATAGTAGCTGATGGTGTCCTACAGGAAAGCTGGAGAGGGACTGTTTACAATGGAGAGTAGTGATAGGGACTTAAGGTGAGTAGATTTAGATTAGCTATTAGGGAGAATCTCTTCCCTGTGAGGGTGGGAAGGCACTGGCACAGGTTGCCCAGAGAGGTTTGGAAGCCCCATCCCTGGCAGTGTTCAAGGCCAGGTTGGATGGGGCTTTGGGCAACCTGGTCTAGTGGAGGGTGTCCCTGCCCATGGCAGGGAGAAGGTCTGGATTATCTTTGAGGACCCTTCCAACCTAAACCATTCTGTAATTCTATGACTTTATGGGATTACTAGTATGTGTTGGATGCAGACATAGAATTTAGGATGAAAGGCTTCGATTTTAGGCCCGTACCCAGGCTTGCCATTTCTGGCTAGAACACTTAATTTGCACTCAGAGTAGATCTCCCCCTGACTTGAACAGCACCTGAAAGTACTTGGCAGTTGTGTATTAACCCCCCAGATATCAAGGTATGTGTCCATAAAAGAGAAAAGCATAGTTACTGTGGAAAACTTAAGAACTGCTAACATCATCCAGAAAGCATAAATGTGTAGGTATTTCTTCAGCTCATCTTCCTGAGTCTGATCAATTACTCTATTAGCCAGTGCAGAAGACACATCAGCAGGGAAGGGTTTATGAGCAAGAATTCCAGTTTGCTCTGTAATTCAGAGCATAAAGACATTCCTGAGGAATTCTGTGTGTGCCCTGAGTTGGGGCAGGGGCTCTGTAGGGAAAAAGAAATGTGGTTGGTTGGGTGTGTAGTGTGCATTCCCAGGGGTGTCAGGCAGCCAGTGACAGTAGGTGGTGCTAGCTCTTCCACCTAGCCAGCTGCTTCCAAAAGGAGTTCTCCTGACTGTCCCTCCAGCAAGTGATGTCCAATGCTTTTCAACTTGAGGATTTTATGTCAGTTGAAATGAAAATTGTATTTGATAAGCAGCCCTGTTAGATCCATTGTAGCACTTATTCAAAAAGGAAATCGCAGGTCAGTGATATTTAATGTTCCTTTTTCTCTCTTACAGTAAGAAATGCTTCCATAATGAAATATTTCAAGATTCATGTTTTCGGTCTATTTTGGATATGTTTGTAATCTTGTTTTAATAGTCAAGGCTTTTCCCTTCTTGACAGAAAAATCTGTTCCAGGAGACTTCAGTTTGCGGTTAAAACTGTAAAGAATAACCCCTCAGATTAGGTGTCAAGGTACTAACTGTATATAGCTTCTTGCCAGTAACACCTATGTGCTTATAGCTCCTCCTGGCTTCTGGAAGTGGAATTCTGCAGGGCTTGCTATCTGGTTTGTTATTCTGGACTTTTGGGGAATTAGAGAAAGATTTACTTCTCCACCAAGGTTATGGTAAGCTTGAACTTCTCCCAAGCAGGCTGAGTTCACAAGTGTATGTGAGTACAGAACACCCTCTTCTCTCTGGCTGGGTCTTGCTGTGAGGGGCTCTGCTCTTATCTCTGTTGACAGGCATCACCCAAGTTCTGAAAGCAATGAACTTGAATTTAACAAACACAAACCATACCGTGTGGTGCTTAATGCCTTCCTGGCCTTTGCTCTGCATAGTTGTTGTTTCTCAGCTTGTCCCCAGAGCAACTGTTGTCTTTTATGTAGAGCTAAGTGGGCTGAGGAAAATAAATTTCAGCGCTTGTGATGTTCTCCTTAGTTGTTTCATCCCTCAGTGGAGTTGAATAAAGCCTTAGCCTGTGTGGATTGTGTTGGAATATGTTACTAAGGTATAATGTTTGTCTTACCTTCAGAGGTGCCAAAGGTCTTCTGTATAGTAAACTGAATGATTTCTCTTGGTTGCCAGCCCTTCTGGTAAACGTGATAAGGGAAACACTCAGCAGAAAAGAAAGGTTCACTCTGTAAATAGTAGCCCTTTGTAATATGCCTACAACCTGTAGTTGTAGCCTGCTGATGCCAGGAATAGCTGTGTAATGCTGCTGCCTTCCAGACTGTTTAAATTGCAGATTTCTGAATGATTTGACTTGGTTAAATATCCCTCAAGGCTTTCCCAGTGCATCAGGGCACCAGCCTGTACGTTGCAGGGTTGTTTCAGGGTGGAGGTCTTGAGACCTTTTCACAGAATGCTCTCTTCTTGTCTTGGGGCAACTAATTTCTTCTTCATCCCAGCCCTGCATACCTGTTCATGTTTGTGCAACCATATTGATGTGCTCCAATCAGTAAGAGGAGTTATTGTACCTGAAGTCAAGCATGACTAGACATGTTTTGGTTGTTTTTAAACTGTTATTGGGGTAAGCTCTTGTTTATAGTCATAATAAAGGTGGATGTGACCCATTTTATTGGTCTAAAACCCAAACCTGTGTTTCACTGTGGCTCTTTGGTTCCATCCCACTACTGTATTTATCCCTTCTCTAAAAACAGACTTGGAGCTTTGGGGAGTGCAGGGCTATGTTTGCAGTAAAGTTTGCCATAGTTCTGTTTCTGTGAGGACACTTCACTTGCTTAGTGGTAATATATAATCATCCTTTGATCTTGTGTTTTGGTTAATGAGTTAACATCTGTACTGCCTGTTATTTGCTGCAGGACATGCACAAGTCTAACACAGCTTTACAAAGTTTATAAAAGCAGCAGGATATTCTGAATCATTCACCAAGATCATTCTTACAGAGAAAATAATCGGTGATAATGTGCTACTTACTACTAGGTGTGAGACTTAACTTTGCAGTACATCCAAATATCAGACACTGAGTGGATTAACTGTGTCAGCCTTGCACCCTGAAAAGGTCTGTTACCTTCCTGCTTGTAGAAAGAAAATTTGAGAATTGAGAGCACCATAAAGTCCAAAATCCAAACCTCTTCAGGGTTTGAAACGTTCCGTTTCTGCCTGTGAGCTGTGTTGTGCTTGCCAGGCTTCCTGTTAGCTTTTGTGATTGTCTTTGTTCTTGGTGTCTCATCCTGAGGTTTAGTTGGACACCACATTGTAATGAGTGTCCTTATAAAAAAGGAACCTTACTGGGTACCATGGTTGGGTTGTGTATGCAGTAGTAAAGGAAAGCTTTGGGTTATTTCCTGGCAGACATTCACAGAGAGCTTCCTCTGAAGAGCAGGGGTCTCGAGTGCACTTCCTGGAACATGTTTGAATTAGTAATGCCTGAGATGAAGGGAATTTCATTCCTCAGGAAATTCAGGCCTTATAAATATTTTGCTGTGCTCAAAATGGGACCTGATACTCTAGCTTAACCCATGTCTGCATTGTATAATGTGAGAAGGTTACTTGTGCTGGCATACCTTGTTCAAGAGTCCCAGTGTAACAGTAGAATGATAGAATGTGTTAGGTTAGTTTAGAGGTCATCTGGTCCAGCCCTCCTGCAGTGAGCAGGGACATCTTCACTAGATCAGGTTGCTCAGAGCCCCATCAAGCCTGACCTTGAGTATCTCCAGGGATGGGGACTCCACTACCTCTCTGGGCAACCTGTGCCAGGGATCCAACACCCTCATAGTGAAGAATTTTTTCCTAATATCCAACCTAAATCTCCCCTTTTCTCATTTAAAGCCATCACCCCTCATCCTATTGCCCCATGCCCTTGGGAACAGTCTTTCCCCAGCTTTCTTATAGGCATCTTTCAGGTATCAGAAGGCCCCTAAAAGGTCCCCCCGGAGCCTTCTCTTCTCCAAACTGAACAAGCCCAACTCTCTCAGCCTGTCTTCATAGGAGAGGTACCCCAGGCCTTTGATCATTTTTGTGGCCCTCCTCTGGACACTCTAGCAGGTCCATGTCCTTGTGTTGAGGGCTCCAAAGATGGACAAGTAGCTTTTACTTACTTTTCACAGAATCACAAGGTTGGAAAAGACCTTTGAAGATCATCAAGTCCAACCATTCTCATCCTATACTAAACCATATCCCTAAGTACTTCATCTACCCTTTTTTTGAACACATCCAGGGAAGGTGACTCAACCACCTCCCTGGGCAGCCTGTTCCAGGCCCTGACAACTCTTTTTCTTATTCTCTGTCTCAATAATTCTTCACTTTTGAATCCCTAAAACCTCCACACTTTCTATAATACAATATCTTGCTAGTAATCTCATAAATAAAAGGCTGGTTATTCTTACCTAGTTGTAAAGCTGGTGGAAAATCATGCACTACAGTGTTAAATCCTTTCCATGTCTCTGTAAAACACGTTACCAGTTGTATGTGAGCAGCCAGTATAAATCCTTTCAAACTGGCCTGTCTCCCCTTCATGTCTAGATGCTCATAGATAATTTGGTTTGCTTATTCTTTTATTTCTTTGGGACCTTGAGTTGTGCAAGTGTTCCTAATGTATTGCAATTCTTTAAATGCCATTTTCTTTTGAAACTCTTAAGCTTGGGAAATAATGCTGTGTTTTCATGTGCCTGAATTTCAGTAAATGCATTTGCAGTAGCAGGAATTGGCAGAAATTAGTGGTTTATTTTTGATTATATTGTGTACTGTCCACACATGCTCTTATCTGGGGTATAGAGTTGTTGACTATAAGAAGTGATGTAATTTCTTTTGTTTGTTTCTTACTGGTAGCTATGAATCATTACTTCACTCTTCTGTGGCAAGAAGTAAAGCAGGCAATTTGAATTCCCTGGGCAAGATTCTGGACAAAAGCAGCTTGGGCTGTGTTTGCTTGTTAAGGAGGATGAAGATATGAGAAGGCAGCAAGAGTCTGTAACTGCACCCATAAATTAATATGTTTAATGGAGGGGGCTTTGGGTGACCTGGCAAAGTGGAGGGTGTCCCTGCCCATGGCAGGGGCTTGGAACCCAGGTTGGATGGGGCCCTGGGTAACCTTTTGTAGATCAGGCCTGGAGGTTGGTGGCCCTGCCTGTGGCAGGGGGGTTGGAACTCTATGATCCTTGGGGTCCCTTCCAACCCAGACCATTCTTTGATTCTATTATCTTTAAGGTCCCTTCCAGCCCAAATCATTCTGTGATTCTATATAATGCTCAGTACAAAAGAGAGACTTGATTACTTAGCAGAAGGTATTTATAGCTGCTGCAGGTACCACTGAAACACTGCCCTTTAATGATACGTGGAAGGTGTATTGTAACACAGTCCCCTCCCAGCTGGATGGTGGAAGGTGCAGTCTTCAAATTGCTAACCAAGATTCCCATTAAAAAAAGGTCACTTATTTTTAGTAAAATAGTATTTAGACTGTGGAAAGGAAAAGGGCACTTAAAGTCACGGTTGTCATCGGGACTCCCAAGTTTGGCATTCCAGGTTATTTTTGGATGTATTGTAAGCAGGTGGTTGTGTTGTCATTTCTCTCTTTCAGGATCGCTCTGCTCAGTTTAAGTTTCAGGGCAGGATGATGAAAGCTTGGCAGGATCTTTGTAGGTGTTAAGGCCCGAAGGAATTGGGGCAGCTGTGATCATGGTGTTATGCCTTTCAGCCTCTTCCTTTATTCTAAATGATCTTTAAAAGAACAATACCCAAAAGGGACAGCAGGCATCTTCTAACAGCAGAATGCTCTATGTAATTTAACTTTCTCCTCTTTCTGGAAGTTTTTTCATGTTGTTTTGCTAGTGCTGGTATTCCTGGGAGTCTGGACTGTGTTCTATCCTAGTTACTTTAAGCAGAACAATTCAGGCTGTACTCCTGTGCCCTTTTAATGTATGCTGACTTAAAAATTACATCTAAATTTGAGTTGGACTCTTAGGGTGAATAACTTACCTTAAAAGCCTTTGCATAATAATTTTTGGTTTTGAAAAACACAGTCAAGCAAGTTGGATGGTAACTTGCCTCTCCTTTTTGCACGGTGGCAGGGTCTTCATATTAATCCATGATACCTTAAAGATTCCTGAGCACAGGATACATTTGTATCCAACCTGAGCCTTGTCCTTCTAGCTCTATGCTAAATCCTAAACAGATGTGACCCTAAATGAAGGTGCTTGTTATAAAATCATCTCTATATCATCTTTGTGGGGGGAGGCTTTTTTGGGTGCCTTTTTTTTTTTTTGAGGCCTGCTTTCTCCAGCATCTCTTGTGTTAGATGTAGTCAGTAGAGGATAGGACATCTGGTAGTGGGGTGAAATTTGGGCTTTGGTTCAGCATCTTCCAGTTCATAAAGTTTAAAGAGAAGCCAGAGCTACCTGGAGGACTTGCTTTAGTGTGTGTATAAACCAATGTATATGGTGTGAGACTTTCACCAGTTACTCTTCTTGAAGGAATAGGGTAAGAGTTAGAGCTCTGTACTAAATCTAGAGTTCCAGTGACATAAAATTACTGAATCCTGACACTAATACAAGGAATTAGTATTTTTGATGTTGCTTTTGGTAATGCTTAGCTTTGGAGACATAACTTAAATGCAGCTCTCCCCCTGGAAAAGAGAAAGAATGACATAAGGAAAATAGTAAGTTACACTGCTCAATATACTGATGGTCTCTGTATCCATAGCAATGACAGCAGAAAAACCTGCCTAGAATGCTGCTACCATCACTGACATAACTGAATACAAGCAGTATAACTATATGGGTCAGAAAATGCTGGTTTAGCTTTTCTAACTAAAACATCCACTTGAAATTATCCTCCTATAAAGACAATTTGTGATGGCTGTGTTCAGAGGGTCATCACAGATTGAAAAACTAGCTGAAATCCACAAATGCAGAGTTAATTATTCTTTTAGCATCTTGTGCTTTTCTAATGCAAGCTGTGCATCCCCGAATTCTCAGTGGGCAAAGTGTGGAAGTATTAAGGTGGGGAAGGGAGGATTGGGTGTGATCAATCAGAAGGGTCTTTTGTTTTTAAGTACAAGACCACATAATCCCTTCATCCAAGTACCTCACCTGGTTTGTATTTTTAAAGAAAATACTTAATCCTGAAATTTGCATCTGAACTGTAAAATACTTTTGTCAAGAAAATTTGTGTTATTTGAATGAGTTGGGTGCAGTTTACTTTAAATTTGTTATTTCAGCATGATGCTCCTTTCTTCAAAATATTTTTTTGAGAGAAATTAGCATGAACCCATGGATGTTTGAAAAACAATTTGTAGGAAAGGCCCAAAGCTTGGCCTCAGGTCTAGAATTTTTTCTCTCAGAAGTTATAGTTAATTACAGAAGATAAACTGAACAAAAGACTTTTTGCTTCTGGGGATGGGTGAAATGTTCTTTTTCTCAGTCCTCTTAACTGGCAGTGGTTGCAGAATGTCAGCAAATTGGCACATTTCAGCTTAAGATTAGTTTTCATCTCTGCAGTGTCCATGATTTCTGTGTAGCTGGTCTGATGACTACTGTTCTCTCATGTAGTTAAAGTTGCCCCAAATGTGGTTTGAAGCAAGGACATGCCTTGATTTGTCTGCTGTATCTCAAATTTCTGAAGAATGTAGAAATTTGAAGGAGGGAAGTAGTCAAGGATGTGAACAGCCCAAGGACAAGGAAATCTCTCCAAGCAAAGTTTATTCCCTGTGGTTGAAAGAGAAACATGCAGAATAAATTTAGGTTTGGATCCTTGGATTATGCAAATAATGGCATGTAGGTACCATTTGTAGCTTAAATGGGGTGGTTGTTCCCAATATTTTACTAAAAGCAGGAGATATAAAAAAAAAGCTGAAATATTCATAGTATATAATTGGTGAGGCTGTTGGGTAATGCACATTGGTATTTATTTCACTTTGGTTTATAATATATACACTTCTGTTACGTTTTTAAGTCCTACACTAACTGCAAATTAAATATTGATTTGTGCATTGCTGGTTTCTAAGCTTCAAGGCGCTTCTGAGTTGTGGTTAATTGATCTCCAACTCCATGCTTTGACACACAGTGGTTCTGAAAGCCAGGCAGCTGAATTGCTAATTGCTGTATGTTTTACACATGTGGTTCACATATTTAACCGATTTCATGAACTTGACACTAGGTGGTTTTACTACACAAGTTACTCTTTGAAGTGCCTGTAAATACAAAGGGAAAATAAGGATAGAACAAAATAAGAAATTAGCTACTGCTACCAAGTTTTCTAATGTGAAAGGAACATTATTCCAAATAGTTTACATGTAAGTTTCCACACTCTTACCTTTCATAGAATCACAGACTGGTCTGGGTTGGAAGAGACCCCAAGGATCAGACAGTTCCAACCCCCCTGCCACAGGCAGGGCCACCAACCTCCAGGCCTGTATCTACACAAGGTTGCCCAGGGCCCCATCCAACCTGGCCTTGAACACTTCCAGGGATGGGGCATCCACCACCTCTCTGGGCAGCCTGTTCCAGCGCCTCACCACTCTCTCTGTAAAAAAACCTTCCCCCTAATATCTAATCTAAACCTTCCTTCCTTCAGCTTCAATCCATCCCCCTTGTCCTGCCATTGTCTAACCTTTAAAAAAGTTGATTCCCCTCCTGTTTCTCTGCTCCCTTCAGGGACTTGAAGGCTGCAATGAGGTCCCCCTGCAGCCTTCTCTTTTCTAGGCTGAACAAGCCCAGCTCCCTCAGCCTCTTTTTGTAGGGAAGGTGCTCCAGCCCTCTAATCTCCTACTGTCCGTCTCGTGGCATTCCCAAAAACCCAAAAGTGAGACCTCAGTTTTTTGGCTTTTTCAGTCACAAACTGACTGAAAGTATTTAGCCAGTAATCAGGGCTGTAATCCAGCCCATTAATGTTCCAAACATAGGTTTCTGCTATCTTATTCTCACTGTTCATACGTGTGAGTTACAAACAGCTTCATGCTATTTCCTTAGGTTCTATCACTGGTTACCAATGTCACTAAATGGCTTTAGTTGTAGGGTTTGGGATAGAAGCTGAGGAGACAATGGGAAGTTAAGTCTTGAGGAGACTAAATCTCAGAAGCCTAAATAGAGATCAAATCTTTAATTTCTTGGTCTATCTTGGTATTTTTGTACTTTAAGGAAGGGAGAGAGGAGTTGGAACTTCATATTCTTTTAGTGTTACCTCCTAAAAGCCAACCAAGATAGTATTTTTCATCGAACTTTTCAGAAATAGGTGTTCTGGATGTAGGACAGGTCAGGTGAAACTTAAATGTTTTGCATTCATGTGAGGGCTTTGGAAAGAGGCCTCAGGGTGAGTCTTGGCAAGGCGCTGCTGCCTGCCCAGTCTCAAAACTGCATTTGTGATTTTAGGAAGAGTGTCTAATTAATTTGTAGACTTTAATTTTAGAGCTCTAGGTAATTGCCAAACCTGTTGACATTGTTTAAAGTCTACAGACAGATGTGGAGATGTCTTCATTGGAAAAGCCTAGCAAAAAGGGAAAAGTATAAAAACTTTCTTTTTTTTGATGTTGCTTTTTTTTGAGGTGTTCTAGATGAGTTCTGGCTAATATATATTGCCCAGAGGTTGCCTGGAGAAGCTGTGGAAGCCCCATCCCTGGCAGTGTTAGAGGCCAGGTTGGATGGGGCTTTGGGCAACCTGGTCTAGTGGAGGGTGTCCTCCTTAGCAGGTTGGTCTTCAAGGCCCCTTCCAAGCCAAACCATTCAGTGATTCTATGATACTGTAATCATGCATTGTTGAGAGAAAATAATGAGAAGATGAAGTGATCTTTGCAGCTGTTGAGGCAAAAACAAGTCTGAAAACTTACAAAGCCATCCAGTTACGGCATGGGATTCATATGGTTAAATGGGATAACTGGAGGAACAGGGTTGCTTTGTTCATCCCAAATTCTTCTAGAGGATTTCTGTGCGTTTTCCCTTCTGTGTGGAAATAAGGACACACTGCATTGGTTTCATTCTGGCCTTGTGACTTTGGTCACTGCTCTGTGATTGAGGAATTGGGAGAAAGGAGATAAATGGACTTATGTAAATAGCATTTGTGTGGCAGCAGGGTTAACATCCCTGTCACTTAGGCTGAGACTAATTCTTTAGTTCTTCGAGCTTCCTCTGGTTTCCTCTGAGCTTTCAGTATCCTGTACTTAAGAACTCTTACATTTCTTCTGTGGGGCTGGAGCAGACCAATACAAAGTGGAAATGATTTCAGCTCCCATTCTGTGACATGTTGTTAGCATATGAAGCCTGGAATTCCTTTGTACTGCTACAAATGCTTAATTTGCAGAATGAAAATATAAATAGTAAGTGTACCAGAGCTGACACTGGAGTAAGTACACCCTGCAGTTCTTTGATTTGGTCTCTTTCTATGTATCAGCAGAAGATAGATGTGCTCAGAAGTTCCTGAAATACTGGCATCCTTCTGCAGTAGCTGGATGATTTTGTGCTAGAATTACTTTAATGTTTAAAAATTTAAGTTCAGATCTACTCTGGACTTGTTCAGACCTTGAAACAGTTTGCACTGAGGATAAGTTTTTTGGTAAAAATTATTGGAAATTTGGATAAGGTTTGTAATTTGAAGCTGTTTTCTTTCTCTTCTATAAGCTTGAACTCAAATTATTTTTTGAGGGTGACTCTTAGGATGCATTCACCAGCAGTGTGGAAAGGGAAGATCTTGATGAACTCCATCCTTGGCAGTGTTCGAGGCTGGGTTGGGTGAGGCTTTGGGCAAGGTGATGTGGTGGAGGGTGTCCCAGCCAATGGGTTGGAATCAGATGATCTTTGAGGTCCCTTCAAACCCAAACCAACCTGTGATTCTATACTGCTTGATTAATTTTTTGTAAGCATCACTTATATATTCTCTGCGTTGTGGGAGATAAAGATACTGTTACAATGTGTTCCAGATAGCTTAGTGTGCTGGGGTACCTGCCACTTCATTACATGATAGTTTGAAAACTAAATCATAGTGTAATTAAAAATATGCTCACCTTCTTAAGGTTGAAAGTGTGTGGAACAGCTGTCAGCTCTGTTCTTGAGAATCATTGTGACCAAGTTTAATTCTTTGGTTTTGCTCTTGTGGGGTTTGGTGACATCTGACTTTGCCTCAGTTGCATCAGGAGCAGGGAAAGCAGAGTGACTTTTTTCTGCTGGTCTTTCCTTCTTCCATGCTCAGTGGATGATTAGAAAAGGAAAAAGTTTTGTAGAGAATAGCCCTCAAATAATTTATTTTTGTTTGAAATAACAAAAGAGGTGAGCTGGTGTTGGTTTTTCAGGCATGCAGAATGTTGGGGGAATGAATAAGCTACAATTAGTGAAGAATTTTAAAAGCCTGACACTTTTTTCCTTGGCTTAGACTTTATTATCCTTGCTGCAGTAATTTCCTACAGGTTTCACTGTGGCACAAAAGATTGATGGCTTACTGGCTTCCAGCTCTCCCTGCTGAGTCAAAAGCATGTGTTACTTCTGTACACATCTTTGTGGTCAGGATTTCTTATCTTTGGGTGGAAATTATTTGTTAGGAGTTCCAACCTACAGGAGGCTGTACCAAATATATATGCTTCTATAATTGGGATCTTTGCAACACATTGCTACTTGATCTAAAGGGCTGCATCAGAGGTTTTATTTTTCCTTTTATTTTTTTCTCAACATGTGTTAGCTGATTTGCTGATGAATTGTTGTACATCAACACCGTACGTATTCACCTTTAGTACTGGATTTTCTGTATTGACAAAGCAAGTTCAAGGAAGATGTACCTGTACCAGTGTCTATACTTTGTGATCCCTTTGTATAAGTGGCAAAAGCTATTACTGTGATATTTGACTGTGCACTTCTCAGGTGGGACAGGACTGGGAAGGAATAACTGCTGGAATCAGTACAGGCTGGGGGTGACCTGCTGGAGAAGAGCTCTGTGTAGAAGGACCTGGGGGTGCTGGTGGGTGACAAGTTGGCCATGAGCCAGCAGTGTGCCCTGGGGGCCTAGAAGGCCAATGGGATCCTGGGGGGCATCAAGAGGAGCATGGCCAGCAGGTTGAAGGAGGTGATCCTCCCCATCTACTCTGCCCTGGTCAGGCCCCACCTGGAATATTGTGTCCAGTTATGGGCTCCCCTGGTATGAAACAGACCAGGACCTCCTGGAGAGAGTCCAGAGGAGGGCTATGAAGATGATTAAGGGCCTGGAACATCTCCAGTATGAGGAAAGGCTGAGTGAGCTGGGGCTGTTCAGCCTGGAGAAAAGATGACTGAGGGGGGATCTGATCAATGTTTATAAATATCTCAAGTGTGGGACACAGGGGGAAATGGCCAGCCTCTTCTCAGTGGTCTGTGGGGACAGGACAAGGGGCAATGGCCTCAAGTTGGAGCACAGGAAGTTCCACACCAACATGCGGAAGAACTTTTCCCCAGTGAGGGTGACAGAGCCCTGGGACAGGCTGCCCAGGGAGGTGGTGGAGTCTCCTTCTCTGGAGATATTCAAGACTTGTCTGGATGCCTATCTGTGCAATATGTGCTAGGGAGCCTGCTTTGGCAGGGGGGTTGGACCTGATGATCTCTGGAGGGTCCCTTCCAACCCCCATGATTCTGTGATTCTGTGACTTGTTTCTTTTCAGCAGAAATGAGACATTTCAGACCTTTTTCAATTTTTGGTGCATTTTGTATGCATTGCATGTGTGCAACCTTTCTCTAGGAAGCTGTGTAGACTCTCATTTTGGTAGACTTAAAATCTATTTAAAATAGACCTGTGATACTCTGTGGTGCTGAAGCCAGAGTTACTAAGTATTTACTTTATATTGATATGGGACTCAATGGCTTTTAGCCAGGGAGTGATGAGGGTGTTTTGTGAACAGCATTCCTGTCAGGATTCCTTTCCCTTCTGCTGCCCTTTACAATTGGTTTGTTAATTATTTGTGAGGAAAATTGGTTTGACAGCCTTGAAGGCAGAAGTGTTCACTTCACAGTACAAATAGTGCTGCAACGCTCTAGCCTTGGCAGTGGGATGACAAGAGCTGCTTCTTGGAGAACCAGGTTCGGTCTCACCCCAGCATCATTTGGGTACCTCCCACTCTGGGGCTGGAGCAGGGCTCAGAGATACTGAGATGTTGGAGTGAGTCCAGAGGAGGCCACAAAGATGACCAGAGGGCTGGAGTACCTCTGCTGTGTAGATTTAGAGAGTTGGACTTGTTTAGCTCAGAGAAGGTAAGGCTAAGACCTGCAACATCCTTCCAGTACTTAAAGGGGCCTAACAGGAGGTATAGAGAAGGACTGTTTACAAGGGAGTGTAGTGATAGGACAGGGCTTTAAATTGGAGGAGGGGGTAGACTTAAATCAGATATTAGGAAAAAAATCTTCACTGTGAGGGTGGGTGAGGCACTGGAACAGGCTGCCCAGAGGATCCCTGCCTGTGTTCAAGGCCAGGTTGGATGGGGCTTTGGGCACCCTGGTCTAATGGAGGGTGTCCCTGCCCCTGGCAGGGGGGGTGGAGGTAGATGATCTTTAAGGTCCTTTGAACCCAAGCCATTCTGTGAAACTCTAGGTAGGATTGTAAGCTGTTTGTTATCTGAGACAGCAGCGGCCTGGACCTAGAGGTCACTCTGTTCTGATCTGTGCATCAGGAGTTGGACCTGATGATCCTTATGGGTCCCTTCCAACTCAGGATATTCTATGATTTATCCAACCTTTTGGCCCAGAACCTACATCAGAGCTATAAATTCAGAGTTTTCTTCACTGTCCTTGTTCTTTCTCCCTAGTGTCTGTGGAGTCTGACAGTGGTTTATGTAGTAATACTTTTGACTCAAATCTCAGTCGTGGCTTGTGTAGGAGGCACAACTTGGGTTATCTGGTGGGGAGGTACCTGCAGTGTTAAACCCACAGCTCGTAGACACAGCCTTGAGTTTGCAGACTACAGAGTTCATTGCATATCTAATGTTTATCTGCCACCTAAGATGTAATGAAGCTTAAATCTTTCTGCAAGTATTTCTGGTGGCCTTAATCTGTTCCATGCCAGAGGCAGAGAGAAATAATGCATTCAACTTCATCAAATTAAGTTTTCACTGTGCATTAAATTGATTAAATAGAGCAGCAGATTAAGGTGGAAAAATCCTATCTAAAATTGCAGTTCAGGACTGATAGAATCTTAATGATGCCAAGCTGGAGCTTCTCAGCAGGCTGGTGGTTGTGGGGACCCATGAGGACCCATTCATCATGTATGCCAGGTGCCAGGTGCTGCCCTGTTAGAAACAGCACTCTGACTCCCTCGCTTTGCTGGGTGAGGAACGGCCACGTTTGGAAGCTGCAGCAAACAGAACATAGACCTCGCCTCCCTGTTGTGTTCTGTCAAGCCAACCAGGCCTCTTGTTTGATCATGTTTCTTGCAGAGAACAGACGTGTTGGGGGGTGTGGTGTGTGTGTTTCCTTTTACAGTGTCTTTTTTCCAGTCGCTCTGCTGCTACATGACAGAACCAATTAGGAGAAGAAAGGCTGTCTCGTGTTGTGTGCTGAAATTCTTTCTGTCTGTGGTCTTGTTCCTCCAGTACCCCCTTTTTTCCCTTTGTGATCTACTTTTCATCAGTCATCTCTCTTGCTTTCTTTGTCTTGGTGTATGTGTGAGTGGGTTTTATTTTCTTTTCTATTTTTTTCTGCCTGTGGTTCTTCCCCACCTCACTTGTCATCTTTTTTTGCTGTCTTAATTTGTCCTCCATTTCTTTTCTATTTGGAAAATTGACCTAACACAAACAGCAATGTAATGATTCTTTAACCCTCTCCTGATTGTCTGAATTTCTTTTGCCCCTAAATTCCTATTTCAGGCCAGGTTTGTGTCTTTTTGGCTTAAACATTGTGTATGCTTGTGTAATGATAATACATTTGGGGTTATCTCCTTGCTAATTCTCATTGACCTGTGTCTGTTGTGTTGTTCTGGAAATAACTTATTCCATGTAGATGGTCCTCGAAGCAGTGTTCCTTTGTGACCCAGGTGTTTAGAAATCTGTTTTGAGTTTTTCTTCAAAAAACCCACCCCCCACCCCCCAGAATTACCCTGCAGCATGTTGTGCCTCCAGCCAGTAGCACAGCAGTTGGAAACATTGCAATCTGTGTCCATAGTAAGAGGTGTAAGACTTGCTGAAACAACAAGATTACATTCCAGGAGTCTCTCCTGAGCCTCTGGTGGTATATTTATTGGAAGCTTGTCTAACATACAGAGCATGCTATCCTGAGTTTGGTTGCCCCTTGCAGCACCCATTTGCCCCCCTGGGCTCTACAAGGGCTACAACTCTTCCTGCAAATGCCCTAAGCCATATGCTTGTGGAAATACCCATTTGTTGTAAAGGATGTTCTGCTTTGCCTTGAGAACAAGCTCTAACTGCAGCAAAATCCTTCTCCACCCTTAGTATCATTATTACACTAAAACCCCACTATTCTTGTTAAAAATAGATTTCATCTTGTTTATGGCAACAGGCGTGCTGTACTGAACAAAACTTGGGCAGCTGCTGTCAGGCTTGCTCTGCATGCCTTGCAGTAATCCCATTGACATCAATAAACCATTTTATTTTTTAGGCACTAAGTAAATTAGTCTTTTCATGCATGCAAGTGTTAACCAGTAACGACCCCCCACTGGTTTTGTCCAGTAAGTACAATGTATATGCAAAGATGATGATTTTTCTGTTAAACTTTAGTCAAAACTACTTTGTGTGTGTTGGTTCCTAGAAAGCCATCCTTGAAATGTTTTTCCTTCATCCCTCCACGCTGGTTGCATTGATTATCTTCAACCTTCTTTCAGTCCCCTTGAATGTTTTGTAGCTTCAAGTGAAAAAAAAAAAACCCCTCAAGTCTTAATTCTAGTTTCTTGAAGAACTGCCTGAACAACAGAATCCATGTGTGGGCCAGAGCCATGGAAACGGGATAATTTTATGGTGGTGGCAAGTGAAGGGAAATGACTCTCCCAACTTTCTAAGAATCTGTCTTTAAAAAAAAAAAACCCAAGCCCCATAAAATTGCAAAGTACTCTTTTAGTATTCCAAGAAGAGATTGTTGTTATGTTATTGGTCTCTTACTTTTAAATCTTCTCAACTGGCTGTGGTTTTGAGAATGAAGGAAATCACTCGGTCCCCTACCCCTCCAAAAAAAACCCCCAACAAAAAATCAAAGCACAACAAGCAGAACCACAAACCAAAACCCAACACAAAAAGCCACCCAGGAAAGCAGTTTTCTCTTGCATTGTGCTCTGGGATCTGTAGCTCTGCTTGAGGTATTCCTTTAGTGTGTGGCCTGGGTGGTTCTAACTCTCTCCTGCTCTTGGTTGTGTCCTTGGTGTTCATTTCTGTACCTGGAAAAACATATATTTTAAATTCTGAAACATCTAGACGCTTTTGCTCAGCTTCTGCTGTATGGAGGGTGCAAACCAGCTTTGCTGGCATGCAGTACTAATTGCTGTTTGAGTACAGGAACCGTGAAGCCCCATCACCTTTTGAAAACGTGGGTTGCTTGTGGTGACACACTGCATGTCATGAGTCCTGTCAAGGAAAATGACATGGAAAATTCAAGGATAGCAAGCCATGTCAGATAAAATCCACTGAACCTATCACTTCAGAGAACACACGCTGCATGGCAAATGGGGGAGGGGGTAACTAGGCACAGAGTACATGTCTGCAGCTTTCCCGGAGCTTGCCCGAGGGTCTGAGTTGTTAGGTTCATAAAATGTCACAGGATTTCCATCAGGATTACATGATCACAGGTCAGTGCTGAAGCTACTCCTGCCAGATCTGAACTGCTGCCAGCACACAGATGTCCCTTTTTAAATACAGTTTTGAAGTTCTGGGCTTGTTCAGAGTGAAACAAGTCATCTTTTGCTATAAACCATTAACGAATAAGAACATTCCTGTGAGGTAGCTGATGTATCTTAGAACAGCACTTCTGCTTCAGTAGCTATAGTTACACATTATGGCTAAAGCTTGGGTTTGTCCTAAATCTTTAGAGTCATGATGGAAAGTCTAAGAACACAGGAATCATAAAATCATTTAGGTTGGAAAAGACCTTTAAGATAGAGTCTAATTACCCTAACACTGCCAAGTCCACTACAAAACCAAGTACCTCTAAGCACCATGTGTATGTGTCTGAAATCCCTCCAGGGATGGTCACTCAGCCATGTCCCTGGGCAGCCTGTTCCAGGGCTTGACAACCCTTTCGGTGAAGAAATTTTTCCTAACATCCAATGTAAACCTCCCCTGGCACAACTTGATGCCATTCCTTCTTGTCTTCTTACTTGGGAGAAGAGACAAACCCCCACCTGGCTACAGCCTCCTTTCAGGTAGCTGTAGAGAGCAATAAGGTCTCCCCTCAGCCTCCTTTTCTCCAGGCTCAACCACCCCAGTTTCCTCAGTTACTCCTCGTAAGACTTGTTCTCTAGACCCTTCACCACTCTTGTTGCACTTCTCTGGACCGGCTCTGGCACCTCAATGTCTTTCTCGTAGTGAGGGGCCTAAAATTGAAGACAGCACTTCAGATGCAGCTTCACCAGTGCTGAGTACTGAGGAAATTATCACTGCCCTAGTCCTGCTGGCCACACTAGTTCTGACACAAAAGATCCTGCTGGCTGATCCTCTAGCCCAGCTTGGTGGCAGCAGCAGGTGGGGGTTCCATAGTGTTTGTATGCTTTGTCATTCTTCTTTCCTTGGCTAGTCCTTGTCATCTTTCCTTGCCAACCTGCTGTCAATCTGACAGCTGTCTTTGAACTTGCTACTGGTGGTACCTGCTCCCACACTTTTTTGCAGCAGGAGCTTCAGGAGTATGACTGCCAGCTGTGGAAAGAGGCACTCTTGCTGGTTTGGAGCTCATCTCCAGTAGTTTCCGGAGGTGTCTCCTACTACTCATACTGCCAGGATCTGTTGAGTGGTGGTGCTGCATTGATTTGTTCATCCTTTTTCTTCCTGCCTCCCCTCTTGTAAGCTGTGGTTGGACTCCCTGGGAGCCTCATGTCCTCCTTGTAGCCTGGCCTTGCATGGTGGCTGCTCTGTACCTTGATCACTTCAGCTGCCCTGCTCTAGATGTTCTCTAACTCTGCTGTGCGTTCACTCTGGTCCAGTGCTGAACAACAGGAGGTATGGATGCTTTACTGTTTTGTACAGTAACTTGTTCAAGTACTTTCTCTTCAGTGTCCTTCCTAGTGGTACATAATGTTTTATTGCCTTTGTTTTTGGTCAGCTGCTGTACTTTGAGCTGATGATTTCAGAGAAAACAGTGACTCAGGCTTCCTCCTGCAGCTGGAACTGGAGAAAGTGCAAGTGCTAAGTGGTTAAGGAGGTGTTGCTTGGAATAGTTCTTCCCCTAAACGCATTGCATCATGTCTGTCTGTGTTGAAGTGGGTCTGCTGTCTTTTAGCAACATGCTTAATCTTGTGAGATCCTTTGGATGTTTCCTGGATCTTTGAACCTTCTGTTTACTGGACCGATGGGCTGAGACCAATGGGATGAAGTTTAACAAGGCCAAGTGTAGAGTGCTGCACATGGGACATAACAACCCCATGCAGCACTAGAGGCTTGGGGGAGACTGGCTGGAGAGCTGTCAGGCAGAGAAGGACCTGGGGGTGTTGGTGAACTGCTGACTGAATATGAGCCAGTAGCGTGGCCAGGAAAGCCAATGGCATCCTGGCTTCTATCAGCAGTAGTGTGGCCAGTAGGTCTAGGGAAGTGATTGTGCCCCTGTACTCAGCATTGGTGAGGCTGCACCTCGAGTACTGTGTCCAGTTCTGGGCTCCTCACCATAAGAGGGACGTTGGTCCTGGAGCGAGTCCAGAGAAGGGCAACCAGGCTGGGGAAGGAGCTGGAGGGCAAATCCTGTGAGGAGCGGCTGAGGGAGCTGGGGCTGTTCAGCCTGGAGAAGAGGAGGCTGAGGGGAGACCTTATCACCACCTACAACTACCTGAAGGGAGGTTGTAGAGAGGTGGGAGGTGGTCTCTTCAGCCAGGTGACCTGTCCTGTGAAGACAGGCTGAGAGAGTTGGGCTGCTTCAGCCTGGAGAAGAGAAGGCTCCAGGGGGACCTTATAGCAGCCTTCCAGTACCTGAAAGGTGCCTATAAGAAAGCTGGGAAAGAACTGTTCCCAAGGGCATGGAGCAGTAGGCTGAGAGGTAATGGCTTTACGCTAGGAAAGGGGAGATTTAGGTTGGATAGTAGGAAGAAGTTCTTCGCTATGAGGGTGGTGGATCACTGGCACAGGTTGTCTAGAGAGGTAGTAGAGGCCCCATCCCTGGAGGTATTTAGGGTCAGGCTTTGATGGGGCTCTGAGCCATCCTGATCTAGTGAAGATGTCCCTGCTTACTGCAAGGGGGGATTGGACTAGATGGCCTTTAAAGGTCCCTGCCAACCTAACACCTTCTATGATTTGGTGATTTAATATCCTGCTGTTCAGCATGCCTGGTCTAAGATTTGGCTCCTGGTGTCTGGATAGATGATTTTGTGGACATGCTCAGTGATGTGGTGTAAATGAGTTCAGAGTTTCTGTGTGCATGCCCTTTTAGTGCAGGGCAGGGTTCAGCAGAGGTAAAGGTTACTCTCAGCATCTTAATTGGAATTTGGTTTTATTTTGGTTTATTTTCTCTTTTTAAAAAAAATTAAATTTAACATCAACCCTTAAGCAAGTGATTCAAGGGAGTTTTGGTGTGAGGGGGAAATTGCTTTTGGAAGCTGTTGTAAGACTTTTGTCAATACTGCAAGCTTGGGAGGTTAAATGTCACTTTGGTTTTTAAAGCACATTGGGTGGGAAGCAGAAGGCAGGTGTAAACAGAAGACTGAGGGCAGCAAGAAGAATGCAGCTGTTAATCAGCTGCTGATTTCTCAATTCATTGTCAGTTACAGAAGCAAATATAAACTGAACGTGTTCCTGAGGTAAAGGGTGAGTTATCCGTCACACTGCTGTGCCGACGTCACACTGCTGTGCCGACGTCACACTGCTGTGCCGACGTCACACTGCTGTGCCGACGTCACACTGCTGTGCCGACGTCACACTGCTGTGCCGACGTCACACTGCTGTGCCGACGTCACACTGCTGTGCCGACGTCACACTGCTGTGCCGACGTCACACTGCTGTGCCGACGTCACACTGCTGTGCCGACGTCACACTGCTGTGCCGACGTCACACTGCTGCTTAAAGGTGTTTGAGATATGTCAGATGTGATGGTGATGACACTCTACGTGTTCTTAGTACCTGTGTTGTTAACAGAACATAACCTGAAAAAGCCCTCAGTCTTCCATGCAGTCAGTCCTTCAGTTGGTACTCTAATTATTCCTTGCCTTAGTTTTGTGTTGCTTTTGTGTTTGAGGCAGCAGGTTCCACTACAGTCAGTAACTGATTAAACAGAACTCTTCAAAAATATAGCATAAGCTGAATGTGTTTCCCAAGAATGAACTGCTCTGAGGCCTTTCTTGGCTGTTTGGTAGCTCACCTTTTCAACAGACATAAATGAAAGCATTAAATCATTACTGCTGATATTTGCAGTTCAAGTGAAGATAGTAAAGTACTACAGTGTGGTGATTTGACCCTGGCTGGAGGCCAGATGCCCACCAAAGCTGCTCTATTGCTCCCCTTTTCAGCTGGACAGGGGAGAAAATAGATATTGAGAGGTTTAGGAGTGGAGATAAGGACAGGGAGAGATCATTCTGCAATTGGTGTCACAGGCAAAACAGATTCAACATGGAATAAAGGGAAGAAAACTCTCTAATTTATTACACTGCACACCCAGTGACACCAGAGTCAGGTAATGAGAAGTGTGACCAGATCTTTAAAGTACCTCTCCCCACCCCTCTCTTCTTAGCAGATTTGACTTTAGTGATGATTTTGCTCCCTTCTTCCCCCCCATTGTGGCATGGGGAGGGGCAGGGAATGGGGCTTTCAGTTAGTTCTTCACCAGTTGTTTTCCTCTTTAGTTGTGGGGTGGGGGGGGGCATTCCTCACCTCCTTCCCCTGCTCCCGTATGGGGTCCCACCCACGGGAGGCAGTCTTCCATGAACTTCTCCAGTGTGAGTCCCTTCCCACAGGGCTTCAGCTCCTCACCAACTGCCCCAGTGTGGGTCACTGCTCTGGGGTGCAGTCATAAATCATAGAATGTCTCTCAGACCCAGACTGCTCAAGCCTGGTCCTCCACAGAATCACAATTACCCCCCAGCAAACCTGCTCCCGCATGGGCGCCTCTCATCTCTGTGTCTCTGTCTCTCTCCATGGGCTGCAAGTGCTGGCAGAGGCTTGCTCCAGCGTGGGTCACAGCATCTCCTCTATGTCTCCCCCTGCTCCAGCATGGGGCCTCTCCATGGGCTGCAGGTGGGGTCTGGGCCTTTTCCATGGGCTGCGGGAGGACACCTGCTCCACCATGGGTTTCTCCACGGGCTGCAGGGGCATCATTCTCTCCGACACCTGGGGTGCCTCCTCCCCCTCTTCACTGACCTTGGTGTCTGCACAGCTCGTTACATCTTCTCACTCCCTTCTCTGGTCACAAAAGGTGTCTGCTACCGGTTTTTTTCCCTCCTAAATGTGATGCCCAGAGGCGCTGTGACCATCACTGATGGGCTTGGCCTTGGTCAACAGTGAATCTGGCCTTGAGTTGGCTGGTATTTACTCTGTCAGGCCTGCAGAAAGCTTCTAGCTGCTTCTTGCAGAAGGCACCCCTGCAGACCCCCCCTCCTTCTCCACCAGAACCCAGCCACACAAACTCACAACAGACGTGAATCTCCTGGGAAGTTGGGCTGTAAACAAAAAGTGCAGTTTTGTACACTGAATGTCTTCTGTTCTGGCCAAAGCACACAAAAACAGTCACAAGTTCTGTGGATGGAGGCATCTGTCCTCTAATCACACCCACACCTCCCATCTCTCCCCATCCTAAGTTTACAGCTAATGAGGGGTATTCAGCTGCTGCTGTGCCTGAGGCAAATGCAATAAATATGTCAATAGGATGGAGAAAAAAAGTCCCTCTAAGTAAGCAAATGGTATTTTTAGAGCTGTTATGGTTGAGTTAGGAATCCTGTGCCAGGTATTGGTGTCTGCAGATGGGGGAAGCTGCTAAAAGCAAGACTAGTTTAAGCATTCAAAGACTTGTAAGGATGATCAGAGGTTTAGAAAAATCAGCCTTTATAGTGATCCAGTTCTGCCTCTCATTCTACATAGCTGATAGGAGAAGAGATTTGATTGAATTGCTTTTTAAAATCGCCCTAAAATTGCCTTAATGGGAAATGATATAATAAAGGGCTGTTAACACTCAGCTCTGCAGACTGCTAATTTGGAAGTAGGTTAGATTTAGGATAGAAATAAGGGATGCACTTGAAACAATGAAGGAAAAACGTATGCCTGTGGAACAATCTCACTGGTGGTTTATGTAATCTTTTAGTCATTCTGTGAAACTTCTGTAATGGGGTTTTCTTCAGCAGGTGTGCTGTCAGAATGAATTCATTGTATCTCCAAGGTCTTTGCTCAATAGGTCGGATTACCATGGATAAATCCTTGAGATTCTCAACAAACACAGTAATTTTACAAAGCAGGGACTTGTGTTCTCTGCTTAATTATTTACTCTTTCAGAAAAGAGAAAGATTTTTACATTGCTGATATCTCAACTTCGTTAAAGATCAGTGGAATACCCATCTCTCTCTTTAGCCTGTCAGAGAATAATAGGGAAGAGAGACTTTCAGGCTGTTGAATCCAGCCTCTAAGACAACATTCTTCAGCACCAGTCATGCAGAGGCTAAAGGCTGGATACATGTGTGTATTCCCAAGTGATTTTGGTGCTGGTAAATAGGATAATTGCATCTTAGGTTGAGTCTGTGATACTCCTCGTTCAGTTGGAAGGCTTGCTGTCCAGTGATGTGTGTTACTCAGCTTCCTGGAGACTGTGGTCTGTGGTTCCTTGTGTGCTCTGAGCCTTTACTCTTCACTGGAATGAGAGATCGGTCTGTGAACTGAAGATCTGAATTAATTTCAAGGGAATACTGTGGGGTTGGAGTCAGTTCCTGCTACAGGAGAACAGTGTTGAATTTCTTGCGGTCTGCTGCTTACCACAGCTCTGGAAAGAGATCAGTGCTGCAGAAGGGGTGAGAGTCTGAGTCTCTGTAGTTGTCCATGGAGCCATATTCTCATTTTACCTTGAGGTAGGAACATGAAACTTACAAAATATTCCTGTTTTTTGCTGATTAGATGTTACTCTTGGAAAGAAGATGTTAAATTGCGGCTCCATTTCCAAGAAAACATTTGAGGAAACTCTGCAATGCAAAATGCATAGTTTCATAAAAACAAATACAGTGTTAGAGACATCCAGTACTCAAGGCATCCATAAATCATAGAAAAAAGTATTTGTGACAGGATCCACAAAGCCTGTTTGAGGACTGCACTGCCCAAAGTCATCTCGGTGGGTGTAACAGCAATAGAAGTGTTCTTCCTTTAAAATACAGCCTCTATTTTGTTCCTCAGTGAATTGATGTAGGTAATTGATTTACTTGGCAAGGGGCTTTTTTTTTGGCTGAGGAGCTTTCTTACTTTGTAGCACCTCTGATGTTGTTAACAGCTTCTTTCCTGTTCTGTTACTGTCATCTGTGTATGGTATTACAAGAACCTTGGTTGGAAAGGCTCTCTTGAGGCCATCTGCTCCATCTTCCCAATGTCTACCTGGGATAAAACGAGTTTTCCTTGAGAACTGGTTTACCTTTACAAGATATGTAAAAGTTTAAGGAACATATTTAAAAAAAAAAAAATTATTATTAGGTTCTTTACTGAGAGGGTGGTTGGGCATTGGCACAGGCTCCCCAGGGAAGTGGTGACAGCACCAAGGTGGGCTGAGTTCAAGAAGCATCTGGACAATGCCCTCAGCCCCATGCTCTGACTTGTCTGGTCCTGTGTGGAGCCAGGAGTTGGACTCAATGACCCTTATGGATCCCTTCCAATTTAGGATGTTCTGTGACAGTAATTTTTCTTTCTGACTATTCAAATTGACAGCTTGTTCCCTACCTCATACCTGTAAGACTATAAATGCAGAACATCACTGATCTGTTGAAAATACCAACAGGAGTAGAAGCATGGGACTAATTTCTAATTGTGCTTTGCAGAACTACTTTGGAGCAGATAGGAGGTGTGAGGTTGCTTCGTGCTGTACAGCTGTGAATGCAGTTTGTGTGACAGCATTCATGTGCCTTCAAGAAACATGTTGTAGGAGAAACCAGTCCAGACCTCCCACTGCATGAGGGAACCCTTACCAACGGGACAGCTCCCCCAAAATCTTCTCAAATTCCTCCTTACCAGTCACAAACCAAGATCAGCAGCCTAACTTCTGCGTCTTCTCTTCAAGAGTGACAGAGCCCTGGGACAGGCTGCCCAGGGGGGTGTGGAGTCTCCTTCTCTGGAGATATTCAAAACCCATCTGGATGCTGACCTGTGTGACCTGTCCAAGGGACCCTGCTTTGGCAGGGGGGTTGGACCCGATGATCTCTTGAGGTCCCTTCCAACCCCTATAATTCTGTGATTCTGTGATCTCAGCATTGAATGACTTTATTCTGTAGAGAGGTCTGAATGCTGTGATGCCATTCAGAAGGGGAAAGGTTTTGCACAGCAAAGGTGGCAAGTTTGTAAATGTGATCTGGAATGAGTAGCTGCCTAAATGTGTTGTCTTGGTTTGCTTCTTGGTGAATTAAGTTTTTTAAATGCTGCCAGAATCCACTGATAGTTTTTTTAGTGTTAATTGAAAACTGTATTTAAGGAATAAAGTTAGGAGGCGTTGAGCTAGAAAAGGTTAGAGAGTGCTGGGGAGACAGGGTAAACCCAAGGATAAGAAATACCATCAGAGTTCGTGATGTGACTCTGCTGCTGATAGAAATACGCAGAGGGAATGAAGATTCACTTACTGTTGTGATGTCTGGTTATGCAAACACACACAAAAAATTGTATTGTTACTTCTGAACCCCAGGCAACGCTACAGGCTTGGGGCAGGGTTGGCTGGAAAGCTGCTCAGAGGAAAGGATCTGGGGGTGTTGGCTGACTGCAGGCTGAACATGAGCCAGCAGTGTGCCCAGGTGGCCAAGAAGACCAATGGCATCCTGCCTTGTATCAGGAATAGAGTAGCCAGCAGGATCAGGGAGGTGATCACCCTGCTGTACTCGGCTCTGGGGAGGCTGCACCTCAAATGCTGGGTTTTTTGGGCCCCTCACTACAAGAAAGACATTGAGGCCCTGGAGTGTGTCCAGAGAAGGGCAACAAAGCTGGTGAAGGGGCTGGAACACAAGGCTGATGAGGAGCGGCTGAGGGAGCTGGGACTGTTTAGTCTGGAGGAGGCTCAGGGGAGACTTTACTGTTCTCTACAACTACCTGAAAGGAGCTGGGGGTGAGCCTTTTCTCACAGACAACTAGCAGTAGGACAAGAGTGAATGGCTGCAAGTTGCACCAGGGCTGGTTCAGGTTAGACATTAGGAGAAATTCCTTCTCGGAAAGAGTGGTTGGGCATTGGAACAGGTTGCCCAGGGAGGTGGTGGAGTCACCATCCCTTGGGGTGTTTAAGGAAAGACTGGATTGAGGTACTTAAGGACATTGTTTAGTAAGTAATATAGGTGATAGGGGGATGGTTGGACTAGATGATCTTGAAAGTCTTTTCCAACCTTATTGATTCTATGCATGCTATTATGAGTTGATGTTTCTGGAGTAGCTGCTGTTTGCCTGCACTGAGGTGTATTAGCCTATAGAGGACCTTGTGCTTAATGGAAGTCTTTGAAAAAGATGATACAAATAACTTGCTAATTGCATTTGTGCAATTTTGAGTCGACTTATATGACCTTCAGGTTTCAATTTCTTCTGTCCTACTTGTTTTAAAACCCAATGTGTGTCAATTAATCATAGAAAACAGTCCCTCTTACGCTCAATTGTTTTAGAAGATCATGTCCTCACAGGAAACTGTTTGGCATACTGGTCCCAGAGGTGTAGCATCTCCAGTCAGTGCACTTATGGAGCTGATTTGTGGTGGAACATGGAAGGAAGAATTGTTACAGCGCTTGACGTAAATAAGGAACAGTGCTGATCCTCTGGGTATCCAGTTCTGTTAGGTGCAGGAATGGGATCTGTGTCAGTGCTGATGCCTATGGACACAGCAGCTCAGGCATTAAGGACAAACACCACAACGCAACTTTAAATTAAAAATATGGGTGAGTCTTAGCTGCAGAGCTTTCCCTGGAGGTGTCTGAAATTGCATGGCTAAGTTCCTGGAATGTAGCTCAAGATTTCTGCCTATCTCCACATACTCAATAATATCTTTTTCTGGTGGTTGTTTACCATTATTTTCTTGAAATCTGTTGTGTAGAAACACAAATAAATTGTCTGCTTCAGGAGTAACAAATGCTGTGATGGTGGCCAGCAGGGACAGGGAGGGGATTGTCCCTCTCTACTCTGCCCTTGTGAGGCCCCATCTGGAGTCCTGTGTCCAGAGCTGGGACCCCCAATACAAGAAAGATGGGGAACTGTTGAGGAGGGTTCAGAGGAACCATGAAGATGATTAGAGGGCTGGAGCACCTCCCCTATGAAGAGAGGCTGAGGGAGCTGGGCTGGTTCAGCCTGGAGAAGAGAAGGCTGTGGGGGACCTCATTGCAGCCTTCCAGTACCTGAAGGGAGCAGAGAAACAGGAGGGGAATCAGCTTTTTAAAAGGGTAGACAATAGCAGGACAAGGGGGAACGGATTAAAGCTAAAGGAGGGAAGGTTTAAATTGGATATTAGGGGGAAGCTCTTTGCAGAGAGAGTGGTGAGGGGCTGGAACAGGCTGCCCAGAGAGGTGGTGGCTGCCCCATCCCTGGAGGTGTTCAAGGCCAGGTTGGATGGGGCCCTGGGCAACCTTGTGTAGATCCAGGCCTGAGGTTGGTGGCCCTGCCTGTGGCAGGGGGCTTGGAACTCTCTGATCCTTGGGGTCCCTTCTAACCCAGACCATTCTATGATTCAAAACAGTAAAATTAGAAGGAAAAAATTGTAATTTTTTGTAGTAGCTTAAGTTTTTCAATGTCCTTTAATTACAGATGGAATCTAGAGATGTTTCTATCACTGCAGAAGAAGTAAACTCATTGACTTTGAGAGTTTGGTTGTTTTACTCAGGTGGCCACAGTTGTTTGCTTCATACATCCTAGTGACAAGCAGGATTATTTTTTGCTACTTTATTTTAAAAAAAGCCGACAAACTGGATGGAAATTATTAAACATATATAAATAGACCCCCAAAAAGCAACATTTTTCTTCATGGACTCTGTGCAGGGGCAGCTGTTGCAGGAGGTGACTTGAGGATTTTCCTTCCTGTTCATGTTTTAAATGTATTTCCACTTTGTGTGTTGCCATTTCATTGTCTCCTCAGACTGCTACAGCTTTGAAACCTGTAGTAGGCTGCCTTAAACATCAGGTGTCATTCTCTTTGGTATTCAAGTGTCACCACGTTTTGCAGCCCCAAACATGGATTGTAAATGAAAACGACCGTGATGTTAGGAATGTTAGAGAGAGCAGGGCTAATAAATTTATTAGCCATTGTTACTTCTTCTAATAGGGAGCAGTGCCCTGATAATCTCTGAATCTGTTCCTGTTGCTACACCTATGGGTAAAGTTCAGTTTCCATGTGGATTTTGTACCCTATTTTATTACTCAGTGTTGCTGTTGTCTTTGAACCAAATAACTATGTGGTCCTTTTTCTTAGGCTCAGTTTCTTGTTTGCTTTACTAGTTCCCTTTCTTGTTTCCCCACACACACCCCCTTCCCATATTTATTTCAGCTTCTGTTAACCCCCAATTTGTGTCCCCAGTCCTCATCCTTGCAGACTGAGTAATTCATCCTTTTTTAATGCTTGGTGGGTTCTGTTGTGGAGTCTGATTGGCACCTCAAGTACTGTGTCCAGTTCTGGAGTCTCCAATGTAAGAAGGATATGGAACTGTTGGAATGGGTCCAGAGGAGGCCAGGAAGATGATTACAGCACCGGAGCACCTCTCCCATGAAGACAGGCTGAGAGAGTTGGGGTGGTTCAGCCTGGAGAAGAGGAGGCTCCAGGGAGATCTTCTGTCAGCCTTCCAGTACCTGAAGGGGCCTACAAGGAAGCTGGGGAGGGACTTTTTAGAAGGGCCTGGAGTGACAGGATGAGGGGGAATGGTTTTAAGTTGTAAGTGGGCTGATTTAGATTGGATATTAGGAAAAAAAATCTTTGTTATGAGGGTGGTGAGGCACTGGAACAGGTTTCCCAGGGAAGTGGTGGCTGCCCTCTCCCTGGCAGTTTTCAAGGCCAGGCTGGATGGGCCTTTGGGCAACCTGGTCTAGTGAAGGTGTCCTTGCCTTTGGCAGGGGGATTGGAACTATATGATCCTTGAGGTCCCTTCCAGCCCCAACCATTTTATGATTCTAAGTCCTGGTCACGTGTACTGACTAGTTGTGAGATGACAAGTAGATCTATGAAAAACAGGCAGAAGGGATATGATGTACTATAGTTTATAAAATTACCTATTTAGGAAAACTTAAATGTACATGCATTTATACCCATCTCTCCTTAGGGTATAATTTTTAGGATATACTTTTTGGTATTATCTATTTACTCTCTGGTGACAGGAGCAGTGGCTCTTGGGAAGTTGAGTGCAGCTCAAGGCAGGCTTGGCGTAGTGTTCAGCAACTGTTATTTCTGGTGTAAACTTGGCTACCTCTTCTCTAAAGGTCTAAAAATAAAGAAAACATCCAATAATGCCCTCCTGATAGTGAAGGAGTAACCCTGACACTTCCTTCTCAGAAATGATGTAGATGGTAATGATGAAATCTGTATGTAGCACTTGATTTGTGCATAGTGACCTGTATTCTGCTGCAGTAATTACACTCATTGCCTGGCAGTGTAATCTTTGTCCTTCAGTGAGGTGGGCAAAACCTAATCTTGTTAATGAACAGGGTGAGACAAGGAAAACACTTTTGATTTGCATGTGGCATGCCTAGGAGCTAGCAGATTGCTTCAGATAATGGGCTTTATTAGACAAGTACAGCCTTGCAGGAGAACAATTAGGCCAATGCAATTTTAGCCCTATTTTTCCTTCTGTTTCTAAGCTTATTTCTTTATTGTTACAGATATTCCAAGACTTCCCTTGCCAGCAGGTAAGTTCTCTTCTTTCATTGATGTCTGTGTGACAGCATGCAGCTTTTAGGGGCTTGCTTGCAATGTAGTCATGCTTTTATATAAACAGAGTAGTTTTTCTTTTTGGCACTGTCAGGGTACTTAGTCATATGGAGATCCAAGCTCAAAACAAAACCTGTTGAGGTAGAGATTTTTTTACATTTAAATAGTGTATTTTGACAAGGGGAGGAGGTAACAGATATAAATATATGTGGTGGTTAAATGTGTGTGTGATATAGTTAGTGCCGAAAAGCGACTCATCACACTGTGGGATACAGCTGGCAGAGGGACAGATCAGCAGCAGCCGCCACAAATGGGGGTGAATCAAAGGGACAAATGCACAAGGAGATGTGGATGATGGTCTATGGATGGGAGGAATCCCCCCAGGTGATAGTGAAGGTGACAGACACCTGGGGTTGCAAGTAGCTTGTGAGAGAACTGGAAATATCCCCCTGTTCTGTTGGACCCTGTGTCCTATCAGTGGTGTTTAAAAATGAAAAAACAACAAAAAAGAATAACAAAAAAAATACAAAACAACAAATAAAACCCTAAAAGACTTGGTTTTAAAGACAAAAGAGTTTATTGCTTGATACGTTTGGTCTTTAACCAAGCATTAAGCTTTACAAATTCACTTGTGCTGTGGGCTCATGTTGTGCTGTAGAGTTTGGAAGTCTTTTGCTCCCCAGCATTTTGTCCACCTACTCATTGCTCGTAACATGAGTTATAGAATCATAACCACAGTACACTTTTACTCCAGGTTGAGCAGGTCTCGGATTAGATGTTTGTTATCAAGTCTGCTGCCTTTTCTCCTTACTTCTGCAGTGGTGACTTTACTGGTGTATCTGTTGTTTTATTTCTTCTTACTGAGATGTGCTTCATATCTGTCCACAAATTGGCTTTTTACAAATGAGTACGTGAGGTAGAATGGGAGATGCCATCAATATGGATCTGCTCTGTAGCTGGTTGCTCTTTCCTGTTTGAATCAAGTGGCAATTTCAATGAAAATCTTGATAGTGGGTATGTTGTAGCCTTTTCACCAGAAATTCAGAGTGATGGTTTGAGGGGGAAATCATTTGCTTTTAGCAAAGAGGGTTTTTTCCCTTTTTTTTTTTTTAAGGAAGGCATCTTAATACCATTTTGAGTGCTGAGAGGGGTTGGCAGGAAGGCAAGTACTTGTGGGGAGTATTAGAAAAACAAATGTCTGGACTTCAGAGCTTGGAGAAGAGAAGGCTCCAGGGGAACCTTATAGCAGCCTTCCAGTACCTGAAAGCTGCCTGTGAGAAAGCTGGGGAAGAACTGTTCATGAGGGCATGTAGCAAGAGGACGGGGTGGGGTGTGTGTGTGATGGGTTTAAACTTGAAAAGGGGAGATTCAGGCTGGGTATTAGGAAAACATTCTTCACTATGAGAGTAGTGAATCACTGGCACAGGTTGCCCAAAAATGTAGTGGAGGTTCCATCCCTGGAGATATTCAGGGTCAGGCTTGATGGAGCTCTGAGCATCCTGATCTAGTGAAGATGTCCCTGCTTACTGCAAGGGGGGGTTGGACTAGATGGCCTTTAAAGGTCCCTGCCAACCTAACACCTTCTATGATTTGGTGTTTTAATATCCTGCTGTTCAGCATGCCTGGTCTAAGATTTGGCTCCTGGTGTCTGGATAGATGATTTTGTGGACATGCTCAGTGATGTGGTGTAAATGAGTTCAGAGTTTCTGTGTGCATGCCCTTTTAGTGCAGGGCAGGGTTCAGCAGAGGTGAAGGTTACTCTCAGCATCTTAATTGGAATTTGGTTTTATTTTGTTTTATTTTATCTTTTTTTAAAATTTTAAATTTAAAAGCAACTGTAAGGCAAGTGATCCAGGAGGAGTTTTGGTGTGAGGGAGAAATTGTGTTTGGAAACTGCTGTAAGACTTGTAGATGGATGATGTCCCTGCTTATCGCAGAGGGGTTGGACTAAATGACCTTTAAAGGTCCCTTCCAACCTTACACATTCTGTGATTCTGCAGACAGGAAGATAAGGGGTGTTGTGTGTTTGCAGCTTCTAAAACAAGGATGTGTGATGGAACCTCTTCAGAGTTTCAGTTTGAGACTTAAATGATCTTTCAAGGTCTCTTTGAATGATTCTACGATTTGTTTGATACTGTGAATCTCAGTCACAATGAGATTATTCTTTACAGTTTGGGTATGTGTATGTGGGTGTCCTGATTGTCACTGAAGTCCTGATAGAGGACAAAAAGGCAGTTGAAATGGTAACTCTTTTCCATGGTAAAGCAAGAGGCCGTTATGGGAGCTAGAAAAGCTCTGCACCGTGGCTTGCCTACATACAGCGGGGACTCAAGTAATCACTGATAAATGAACTAAAGAAAACAGTTTTAAAAACATGCTTTAAATATTGTTAAAAGACAAGGGAGTGTTAAGTAGTCTACCTCAACCGGTGGTATGATGCTATTTTCATTAAGCACCACCATGATGGACTTCAAGTGCCTATTCAGTCTGCTGGTAATACTGATAGAAAAAAGAATGATGAACATTTTGGGAGATGGGATCAAAGTTCAGAAGAACTATGACAAATTGGAGAAATAGCCAGAATAAAAGATGTAATGCATTTGAATAAAGGTATGAGGGTCTACACGCAGATGGGAAGACTTAATCACCACCACTTGTATTTGGAATAATTAATGGTACTTTTGTAATTCAGGTTTTGAAGAACTTTTGTTTTCTGGGTGCCACTTTCAGCAGTGGACATTAGATGTCACTAGAAATGCTCTACTTCTGCCAGCTGGTTTTAGTACTTTTTAAATTTGTGTTATAACATGGGATTTTTTTGAGTCTTTGTAGACTTTGGGGTAGGGAGAAGACTACTTAAGACACTAGAGCAAAGACCATTTTCTTTGAGGTTATATTACATGTAATATTACATCACTATGGTTGGTAGCATACCAAGGTCATCCAGAAGGCTGCCTTTTTGCTTGGATTTCACAGCAAAGATGTCTTGTAAAGGATTGTTTGTGTGCTGATGGATGCAGTGGTGGTTTAGGTTGTTAGTTAATTTCCTCTCAGGAGAGGTATCCTACCTTAATCTGTAACACTGCTTTGAAGTCTGTGGGTAACTTGGGTTTTTCCTAATTGAGGAAATTGAGACCATGGATGTGAGAGTAGAAAACTTCTGGAATGTGAACCAGTAGGGTCTTGGAGGGCAACACCGTTTCCATCTCTTGGATGGAGAATGTAGTGATCCTGTCTATATGTGAGGTTATTTTGGAACATGAGTGTGTTCACCATACACCAGGAGGAAGGAAAGACGAGTTTCCTTTGGTAAACACAGTTACACTTTCATCCCTTGGCACTGTTGGTTTTAAATCAATCCATCCTGGATTTTGTGGCCATATGAATTTAAAGCAGGTATAGTATCTGTGTTGGAACTCTGTGATCCTTGGGGTCCCTTCCAACCCAGACCATTCTGTGATCTGTGTGACGCAGGTGACTCTTCCTTTAGACTTTATTCTCGATCCTGTAGTGCAAATAAGTATCCATTACCAGAATAAAGAGATAATAAGCAAAAAATTGTACCAGATAGGTAGAGGCATAAAAGAAACGAGCATATACTGGCTTTTCAGTTAACAGAATGAAACATTCAGGCAGTTTTAGGTACAGATGTTTGTTCCTGATGCTTCTGTCCTTCAGAGGACATCTGGTGAGTTGAGTAAATCTTGCTGTTTCCTAGCATAAGGTATCAAAAAATGAATAGGAGATGAGTATCTTTTGTGTAGCTTAATTCCCCGTATGCAGTATATTGAAAGTCTGACTGATGTCTCTGTGTGCATGTCTTTGCTGTAGAGTGTACAATGTAGGTAAGCATCATCGTGCACAGATACTTTGCTATCTCAAAATATTAAATGGATTTTACTATTTTTAGTTCGAAGTGATCATTTAGGGAAAAAAGTCATTACACAATTTCAGCTCAACCCAAAGAAGCTGTTCTTTCTGAATTCAAAGCGTGTCCTCGTTCAGCCTTTCGTTAGTGTGTATGGCCTTGCTTTTTACATGAGGCCTTCAGTGAGCCATTTAATGAAACCAGATTCATATTGTGTCCAGTTCTGGGCTCCCTGGTATAAAAAAGACAGGGATCTCCTGGAGAGAGTCCAGAGGAGGCTACAGAGATGATTAAAAGCCTGGAGCATCTCCCCTGTGAGGAAAGGCTGAGTGAGCTGGGGCTGTTCAGCCTGAAAAGAAGACTGAGAGGGGATCTGATCAATGTTTATAAATATCTCAAGTGTGGGACACGGGGAAATGGCCAGCAGGACAGGAGAGGGGGCAATGGCCTCAAGTTGGAGCACAGGGAGTTCCACACCAATATGTGGAAAAACTTCTTCCCAGTGAGGGTGAGGGAGCCCTGGGACAGGCTGCCCAGGGGGGTGTGGAGTCTCCTTCTCTGGAGATATTCCAGCCCCATCTGGACACTGACCTGTGCGACCTGTCCTAGAGACCCTGCTTTGGCCAGGGGGGTTGGACCTGATGATCTCTGCAGATCCCTTCCAACCCCTGTGATTCTTTGATCTCCTGGCACCGTCCACAGAAGCACACTGCCTCCAAACAACCTGCTGCTGCTTCTTTTCCCTCTCACCCACCGGATATGAGGCAGGGTGTTTTAATGCTATGCTGTGTAATTAGATCTTTAGCCTAATTCTGCACCTGCCTGTGTAATGAACTTTAAATATAGCAACTGGAAATACAAGGTAGCTTCTCGGACTAGAATGAAAACAAAAAATCAACAGCGTGGATGCTTGCTATGATGTTAAAAGACGGAAAATTGGAAATGAGTTGAGGAATTACCACATTAAGTAGCAGTAGCAAGAGCTGCCAGAGTTGAAGATATGCAGAATTCTTAAAATAAATCTTCACATGTATTACAGGGAGTAATGAATTATACAGTGGTTATTCATGCAGATGAGAAGAAACTTAACATGAGCAGAGAGCTCTTGTTAACAGCCCTGCTTAAAGGGGGGGAAATAACCAACTGTGTGGTCAAAAGTAAAAAAAGCACAAAATAACAAGTGGCTTTTTGATTTGTCACTTCAATTTGAAATAGTCATAGAATCATCCAGTGATCTGGGTTGGAAGGGACCCTAAGGATCATAGAGTTCCAACCCCCCTGCCACAGGCGGGGCAACCAACCTGCAGGCCTGGATCTACACAAGCTTGCCCAGGGCCCCATCCAACCTGGCCTTGAAATAAGAACTAAATACAAACTGCACTGAGACAGCAAACAGTTCTGGTGTGGTCCTTGAGGGATTGTACAAAGGAACCCCCACTGTTGGGTTTTTTCTCTAAAAGTAGTGTTTTCAGTAATCCCTTTGAAAATCAGGATTATTTTGTCATCTAGGAATCGTTGCAAATTTGATTTGAGAATTCTGATTTTACCCAACAGTAAATTTAATGGTCATTATATTTGTTAAGGGTTTTGGTTGTAATCTTTTTATTTGCATTTAAATGGAGGTGGCACTATGAATCAAAGAGTGTGGGACTGAAAATGCCGTAATTCTTAAAATTTTAGTGCTGTTGAGGTAGAATAGCTGGCTGCATGTTTTCACTGCCAGCAAGGTATGTGCTATTTCTAGACTTCCAAATGCCCTATCAAAACTTCTGTTACTACACTGTGAGGAAGCACCCTTGTATTTGCATGTTAAATACTCCTATTTAAAAAATTTTATTAAGTTTAATAATCTCATCATCTGTACCCCAAAAAAATGCATTTTCCCATTGTTACTTGGAAAAGCAATATATTTATCCTTTGTGGGCTGTTGCTGTTAGAGATATGGCTGGTTTGCATTGAATGCTTGGGAGGGGTGCAGAGATGACCATTAATCTCAACATTAAAGAGAGGAGATCAGCACCTGAACTGGCAGGCACCCATCTCCTCCCTTTGGTGACCAATGATAGAACCTGAGGGAATGGGATGAAGCTGAGACAGGGGACGTTTAGGTTGGGTGTTAGGAAGAGGTTCTGTACTGAGAGGGTGGTTGGGCACTGGCACAGGCTCCCAGGGAAATGGTTACAACACCAAGCTCAGGAGGCATCTGGACAATGCCCTCAGTCCTGCGCCCTGACCTGGCTGGCCCTGTGCAGAGCCAGGAGTTGGACTTGATGATCCTTATGGGTCCCTTCCAACTCAGGAGATTCTGTGATTCTGTTTTTACTGTGCTTTTGACCCTGCCCTCTTCTGCCCTGCACTCCCATCCATGTTTCATACCTGATGTCCCCACAGGCTGAGAGCAACACTATGGTTTAGTAAGAAAAAGGTGAGTCTGACCAATGTAGTAGTTTTGAGAAGATGAGACATATTAAACACCTCATGAATTAATATAACTTAGAATTTCTTTTTTCCTTTAAAAAATTATGTTCTTACTAATCTTTTCTTTGCAGTGGCTGGCCTTCACCTGGACTCTAAGCTTCTGGTCAGTCCAGGTAGTTTCCAGGTCATCTTGCTGTCCACTTACTTAGTCCATTCTTCAGTTTGTCTGTTAGGATGTTGTCATGGTAGATAGCGTTGAAGGCCTTGCTGAAGAAAAGAGAAACAACATCTCCTTGTCCACCAAGCTAGTGCTTTCATTGTAGAAGTGTATCAGGTTGGCTAGGCACGATTTCCCCTTCATACATCCATGCTGAGTACATCTGGTCACCCTCTTGCCCTCACATGTTTAGAAATGGCTTCCAGGGTTATTTGCTCCATCACCTTGTGAGGAGTGAAGGTGAGGTTAACCAGCCTGTTGTTTTCCACATCCTCCCTCCTTGCCCTTCTCAAAGATGAGTGTTCCTGATAGCTGGAAGAAAACCAATGGAACTTGCCCCATTTGCTCTGAGTCTGTAAAATGGTTTATCATTAAGAAACTTGTCCTGCCTGCAGACCATGGATCTTCTGGGAGTGTGTATAGCGATGAGAGTTGGGGTACTTAAAAAAATTCGGGAGTATTGGGAATTATGTGGCACTCTAATACTGCTCTGGTCTGTTCTGATGCTCAAAGAAGGTGATAGTTGATGTTTCTTACTTAGTGGGACTGTGGCACGAGGAAGTAGAAGGTAGGAGTTGATGAAATGGAAGATCCTCAAAGTCCTATGCCTGCTGTTCCCATAAATGTTAACAGGCTGGGATAATAGCCTGGGAGTTTAAAACAAAGGAAAAAAAGCAGCAGTTCAGTGCATTCCTCTGTAGCTTCCTGTCTGTAGTTCTGGCTCCCAAGGTTTTGGGGACACAGGTGCTGTGTTGGGTTGGTCTTGCTTAGTCCTGTGCAGTCATCTCATTCCTGCATCATATACAAATTGTATTACTTGAATATATAGTATGTAAGAATGTATAGTATATTCTTGTAAGTCATTGCTGGTTTAGGACAAATTTGAGGGTTTTTTCCTGCTTTCTTATACAGAATTTGTAAGGAATTTCTAAGAATAGAAATTTTGCCATTTGGAAGGATAAAGATACTTCTCCTAGGGAGAATTGTTCAACTTCTTTTGCTGTCACTGGCACAAAGGTGTGGATGAGAACCAGTGCTGCTCCACGCTGGATAACGTGATACATCCTGGTTCCAGTTACACAGTCTGGCTCTGAATTCATCCACAGGGTTTCTTCAGTGATTTAGTTAGTGTACTTACCTTTGTTCCTAGCTTGGTAAGTTTGGTTTAGAAATACTAACATTGTATATATTCTCTCACTGAGGGTGATGGACAAGAAACTTGAGCTTCAGTGCTGTATGGGCACCTGTTGACAGTCCTCAGCCAGGTTTTCCAGGAAGGGGTTTGTTAGTCTTCCATTTCAGAGGTGGGTAATTTATATCTTGCCTAGTTAGGGGTACAGGGAAGGGGGGTGCTCCCATTGCTTTATTTTAAACATCCTATGAGTTGGCATTCTTCTTTAAAAATAAAATAATAAAGGGAGGGAAAGAAAGAATAAAAAGCAAGTGTTTTACAGGGCTGTTGGACAAAATAGAGAAGAAACCCCTGAAAATTCTTTAGGTGTGTTTGGGTTTTTTGTGTGAGTGGGAACCCCTAGGACAGAAGCTATTGAATTTTACAGATTTTTCTGCATAGTAATATCAGAGGAACTGCAGCAGGACCTCAAACTCTGGTCACAAAATAAATTTTCTCTCTCAAAATAAGTAACTTATGGTAGTGTTTTGCACAGAACAGGGTACTTATTTGCTCTGAGAAGATGTTTACGTGTTTTGGAGTTGAAGGACTTGGGAATGAAAATGGTGATTTGTGGGTTCTGTGCCATGAAACAGCCTCTTTGATTCTGTTGAAACAAAATTAATGTCTCGGAACTGGCAGGTCAAGTTGAGCTGAAGCAGTCCTTCACTTTGGTCACAGGAGAGCACTTAAGAAGGTTCATTCTGCACAGTACACCCACATGGATGTTCGTGCTAGCAATGGTGATGCAGAAAAAAACCCGAAGGGCCAGTGATGAGTGTTATTCAAGCAGCGTAGCAGATCTAGATCTAAAGTAGAATGTTGCCTGGACTCCACTGAAGATAGAGAACTGTGCATTTCTCATGTTTCTGCAGGAGAAACTAATTCTTACCCTTGGGGAGTAGCTGTGTAGTGAATCCTGTTGCACTTCCCCCAAGTGGAAGTTACTGTGGGCTTGCAGTAGAGAGGTGGAGATGGTGCACTCATGGCAGTGGGTACCTTGGTTAAGATCTGAGTGTCCCCGTTCTAACTCAGTACAGCAAACCCTGCTGGAACGAGACGCCCTGATAGTAGCAGAGTATGTTGTGGTGCTTTCACCCTGGCTGGAGGCCAGAGGCCCATCAAAGTTGCTCTGTCACTCCCCTTTTCAGCTGGACAGGAGAGAAAATATGTATTGAGAGGCTCAGGAGTGGAGATAAGGACAGGGAGAGATCATTCTGCAATTGGTGTCACGGGTGAAACAGACTCAACATGGAATAAAGGAAAGGAAACCATCTAACTTATTGCACACTCTGAAACCAGAGTTGGGTAATGAGAAGTAAAACCAGATCTTAAAACACCTCCCCCACCCCTCCCTTCTTCATGCACTTAATTTTATCCATGATTTCTCTCTCTTCCCCCACACCCCATTTCCCCGGTGTCACAGGTGTGTGTGTGTGTAAATGGTGGTTCTGATCCGTTCCTCACAAGTTGTTTTCCTTCTTAGCTGGGAGTGTGGGGGGGTCATCCCTCAGACTCTTCCCCTGCTCCAGCAAGGGGTCCCTCCCATGGCAGACAGTCCTCCACAAACTTCTCCAACGTGAGTCCTTTCCCATGGGGCTTCAGCTCTTCCCCAGCTGCCCCAGCGTGGGTCACTGCCATGGGGTGCAGTCACAGAATCACAGAATGTCTCTCAGGCCCAGACTGCTCCAGCCTGGTCCTCCACGGTGTCACAAGTCCTCCCAGCAAACCTGCTCTGGCATGGGCCTCTCTTTCCATGGGCTGCAGATCTGCTCCCAGCAGCTTGCTCCAACATCAGTCACAGTATCGTCCATATATCTTCAGCACGGGGCCTCTCCATGGGCTGCAGGTGGGCTCTCTGCTCCCTGTCATCTTCCATGTGTTACAGTGGGACACCTGCTCCACCATGGGTTTCTCCACAGGCTGCAGGGGAATCTCTCTCTGGCACCTGCAGTGCCTCCCCTCTCTGCCTTCTTCACTGACCTTGGTGCCTGCAGAGTTTCTTACATCTTCTCCCTCCCTTCTCTGGGGTCAAAAAGCAGCTGCTTGTGGGGTGGTTTTTTTCCTAAATGTGACTCCAGAGGCGCTGTGACCATCGTTGATGGGCTCGGCCTTGGTCAGCGGCAAGTCCGGCCCTGAGCCCAGCTGGTGTTCACTCTGCCTAGGGGAAGCTTCTAGCTGCCTTTGGCAGAAGCCAATGCTGCAGGCCCCCTCCTCCACCAGAACCTCACCATGCAGACCCACAACATGTGCCTAAAGTGCTGCTGTGTACTGTGTGCCAACAGGGAATAATTCCCAGTAGTCCAGCATCAGCTGGAGAGAGCTGCCCTTAAAGACTGGCTATACTGGCTCTGAGGGTGCACCTGCTCAGTTACCCTGGGATGTTGTGTGGTTGCAAACTGTAGAAGAACTTTTTAAGGATGTTTAGGTGGGGGTTTAGAAACTTCTAGGGGGTTTTGTTGTTGTAGGGTGCTGGTTTAGTTTATAAAAAAAAAAAAAAATTGTCGGGTTTTGGTTTTGGGTTTTGTTTGGTTTGGGTTTTTTTAGTGAGGTATGGGGTGGGTATCTGCAAGAGGACTGGAGAATTTCTTCTGTTATGGGATTGAAACAAATCCAAGAGCAGATTCAGGCTTCCAACTGGAGGACAGCGGGTATATTCAGGGCTACATTCAGTTATAATATAGCTATATTCAGGGCATACCATCAATGAGAGTTTGTACTGCTTCTTTACAACACAACTTTCAGTGGCTGTCACTGAAACCATCTTGTGGTGCACAATTACTTAAGGAAAACAAGAAATTTTGAAAACTGAGGAAATGAAGAATTACAACTCAGAAACATGTATTCAATATCCTGCTCGTACCCATGATGAATTCACTCAGGTTTTATAAGACTATTCTATAGAAAATCCTGGTTCTGAGAGTTTCTCTAACCCCTTCAATTCTTACAGTTCTTTCAGCTTAGGTGTATAATGCCTGTAGCAGCTTTCTGTACTGCCACAGGAGGTTTTGATAAGACCTGAAGCTTGTTTTGCGTGAGTGCACTGGACGTGCTGCTTGTAGCATCCAAGTATGTTAGAACCTGAGGTTTTCATAGCAGCAACTATGAAATGTGAAATAAAGGAAGTAGAGGGTGGAGATGACAGTGTTACTGAAAGAAGGATTCTGAAAATAAAGTTGGATCTTGTGTGGCTGGTTTATATAAAAATGTGAGTTGTTAGAGTGTGTTTTTTGTTCTGTGAGACCTGGGCTGGGAGCGGCTCGGGATCCTCTCCCAAAATACACATAAGCTTGTTTGAAGTAGAACATCAGGGGCTACAGTGACCCAAGAGGAAAAACAGTGAATGGCTGAACTTTTATCAACTACTTTGTTATAAGTTGCACCTAAAAGGACCATAAAGAAAAGATCATATGAGCTTTACTTTAGTCTGTGTTTACGTCCTTTCCCAGCTCTGTTTGTGTAGTGAATAACTTTTTCCTTGTGCAAGATTTTTAGTTGCTCAGCAGAAGACTGGGAAAAGGAAGGAGTAAGAAAAATTTTAGATACTGTACATATGACTTCCCCCCTTTTAATTTTTAGAAGGTGAAGAACATACTTAAGAAAATACCAAAGAGCTTATTGTAGCTGTGATGTTTCCCATGGGCCTTTTCCCTGTTGGTTGGGAGTTGGGTATCAATAATTTGAATGTGAAGAACTGCAGAAGTTATTTTGTCAAGGTATAAAGCTGGTGAACTTCAGGTTTTCATCTGGAGGGTCAAACAACAACAGAATCTGTTCTTGTAGTGTGGTTTCCTCAGGAGTTTATTCTGCTGAGGAGTCAGAACAACAAAAGGGGTGTGTTTAATGCTTCAGTTGCTGGGCTCGAATTATTCTTGAGACGGATGTGAAACTCCTTGAGAGCTTCTGTTCAAGAAATTGTTTAACTCTGGCACAAAGATGTTTTCCAGATTGTATCTTTATCCACTAATTATCCCTTTTAAAAGATCTTTAAAGTTTC
The DNA here is from genome assembly GCA_020800305.1 of Porphyrio hochstetteri. Classification (NCBI taxonomy): domain Eukaryota; kingdom Metazoa; phylum Chordata; class Aves; order Gruiformes; family Rallidae; genus Porphyrio; species Porphyrio hochstetteri. The sequence continues at coordinate 5,158,353 of CM036906.1, forward strand.
TAGTCAGTCTCCCTTCTGGTTACTCGCTGGAGCAGTTCCCACATGGTTTTATCTTTCTTTCACAGCAGTGTGGGATACCCCTTTCTGTGACAGGCTTCATGTAGAGAAATGTTGGGACTGTATTTCTGGGATTAATGGACTTTATGTTGTGATTCAAATTTACCTGCTTTTTTTTTTTAAATTAAATCTCTAAAGGCTGGTTGGGCCATGGTGTAAGTACATGTGGCTGTGGTGGTTTTTCTGCTTATCCTGCAGCAAAATGGTTCTGTGTGATAGTGGAGGGACTTCTGCAGACTCAAAGGGCAGCTGAAGTGCTAGTGGAATCTTGGAATACAACTAAACTGTGAGGCTTTTAGTCTTGGCAACATATTGGTAGCGTTGGTGCTGACTCTTCCTTGGTCAACTGTGCGTCCTCCAAGAGCAGGAGTAGAAGGTGGTGTTGAAACTTGAAGATGGTGAAAGCTGGGGGAGCCGAATGATACAGTGGGATGTTAGAGATGGTCACGGTCATTAAGGTTCTGGAAATAGCAGTAAATAAGAAGTTCTATATAAAAATTTCCATAATTTAAGGGAGAGATTTAAGTAGAAGACTGAAAGACAGTGATCTGGCCTTTTTTAGTGATCTGTGTCCCTCAAAATTTGAGGGAGGAAAAGGATGTCTGTCTTTCTGCTCCCAAGACACAATTGACTCAAGTCATTTCTTGAAGATATTTAATCTATTAAGGTGGCAGTTTCACAGCTCCTTCTGCAATTTCAAAATCCTCACTATGCTTACATTTCATGGTATTTGAACTTTTCTACTACTAATCTGTTTACTATACTTTCTTCTCCATGTCTTGGTGACAGGACAATGCTTATAGTCTTCCTCTGTTTATGCAGTCACTTCTTTTTGTCCCAGTCTCTTGTTCTCTTAAAAGCTTTAGTACTGTTTCTTGAAGTGCATCAAATGGGATTTTGGAGGCCAGTACCTCAAGTTTTTGGTAAGTGGTGCTTGACAGCTCAGTGCTGTACAAGAGATGAGCTCTCAGACCCAATGTGCTGTTATGTGCTGATGGTATTTCTGTGATGTTTGGTGATGTCAGTCTTTCAGGCTGCCATCAGAAAAGGGGTGGGATTTTTTGATGTTGTACCATTTGAAGACAAGATACTTAATGTTCCTTCATCTAGATCTGAAGAAGGATTGTCCCCCCAAAGTTAGCTCGTTGTACATCTTCAGTGAGGCACCGGAACAGGCTGCCCAGAGAGGATGTGGAAGCTCCCTCCCTGGCAGTGTTCAAGGCCAGGTTGGATGGGGCTTTGGGCAACCTGGTCTAGTGAGGGTGTCCCTGCCCCTGGCAGGGGGTTGAAACTAGATGATCTCTGAGGTCCCTTCCAACCAGTCTATGATCTTGGTGTTGCCTAGTTTAATTTTCTTGAATGTGTTTTCAGCTTCATCCAAACAGTGCCTTTTGTGCTAAGTTGTCCTCAACTCAACAGATGAGGTTTAGTGTGCTTAAAGTTCAGTTGAATTTGGAGCTACGGAAAAGAGGTTGGATTTGTTTGCTCAAAAATTTACATAGGATAAAAGGATGCAGACTTGGGGATATCTGCTGTCTTTCAAATACTGAGTGTGGATCCATCTGGTTTCACAGCAGGGCAGCTAAAGTCACTTGGGCTTTATCTGCTCGTGAGCTCCTGGAAACCTTTTTAAAACTAAGCAACATGCTTCTATTTGCTGAGCACTTTGATACCACTCTGCAGGTGTTTTCATAGGTAAAAAAGACTTGTTCAGCACTTCCTTGCTGTCAGCAAGCACAGTAGAATTGGAGAGACACATGAGGCTATTTAAGGTGGTGGATTTTGCATCAAATAAAAGACTTTGTGTTACCTGAAGATGACCTTTGATTCCCAATAATGAACCATAACAAATGACTGCCTGAGGAACTGCTCCATGAAAGTTTATTGCTGGTCTCATGAAGCAGCGATATAGGTGAAAGCTCTTCTGAAGTGACTGTCCCTTCTCAGTACAAAATTGGGAGAGGGATTGATTAAAATTGGTTAGGATTTGAATTTTCTGTGGTTTAGAGGCTGAGCTACACCTCTGCTCTGCTAGAGGTTCTTCTAAACAGAACATCAAAGTATTTGTTGCAATTTTTCATGCAACAGTTTAGAACCCAAACTATGGCAATTAGAGAGAGAAAGGGGGATTTGTGTTTATCAGTATTTTCTTGTTTTTTAAATGCACCAGTGTATTTGTGTGATGGTTTAGGCGCAGAATTTTCTTGGTTAATCACAGAATCACAAGGTTGGAAAAGACCTTTAAGATCAAGTCCAACCATTCCCATCCTATGTTAAACCATATCCCGAAGTACCTCATCTACCTGTCCTTTAAACACATCCAGGGAAGGTGACTCAACCCCCTCCCTGGGCAGCCTGTTCCAGGACCTCACAACTCTTTCAGGGAAGAACTGTTCCCTAACAGCACCCTGCCCTGGTGCAGCTTTGTGCCATTCCCCCTTGTCCTATCTCCTGTCACCTGGCTGAAGAGACCATCACCCACCTCTCTACAACCTCCCTTCAGATAGTTGTAGGCAGTGATAAGGTCTCCCCTCAGCCTCCTCTTCTCTAAGCTATACATTTCGAGCTCCCTCAGCTGCTCCTCATAGGATTTGCCCTCCAGCCCCTTCCCCAGCCTGGTTGCCCTTCTCTGGACACGCTCCAGGACCTCAATGTCCTTCTTGTGGTGAGGAGCCCAGAACTGGACACAGTACTCGAGGTGCAGCCTCACCAATGCTGAGTACAGGGGCACACTGGTTTTGGTACAAGTCAAGATGCCATTGACCTTCTTGGCCGCCTGAGCACACTGCTGACTCGTATTCAGCCTGCAGTCAGCCAACACCCCCAGGGTCCTTCTCTGCCTGACAGCTCTCCAGCCAGCCTCCCCCAATCCTGTAGCGCTGCATGGGGTTGTTATGTCCATGTGCAGCACTCTACACTTGGTGTGCAGAGCTGCTTTAATGTCTGCGTTATAAAACTTACAAAAGATTTTGTGTAAAAAATTAATTTTTCAATTTTCTGTTTTCTCAGACTGGAAGGGTATCAACACTGGCTTCTTAATTTGTTCTAGAAGACTGGGACTTTAAAGTTTGATAGCTGTTTGTCTCAGCCTATAAGTGTTTGTTTATATGTAGGGGATTTATGCTCATCCTTCCCTAAGAAACACCACATTAGCTGTTCCACCCCTGTGTCTTTGAATCCAGATGGAATAATGTTGTGTTATTGCTCATGGATGATTTTTTTAATTCAGTTTGTAATTGCATTTAATGGTTTGGAAGTCTGAGGCATCTCTAATATGTTATGTTTTATGTAACACTGTGAGTCTTTGGAAATTGCATCCTTTCTTGCTAAGTGTGGTGATAAGTAAACCAGGTACAACTCTGAGTTGTAAACATCTCTTCAGCACAAAGTTTTTTGGTAAGCTGTTTTCTGACTCTGTATGTGGTACATGGAGGAGAAGCAGGCCAAGGGAGACGTGTCTGAACTACACTATTTCTGGTAAATTAATTGGACCTTCTGTGCCTGCACAGCTTTCTTACCTTCTTTTGTGTAACTGGTTATTAGATGAGTGAGGAAGCAGCCTAGATACAAACACACACTGAAGAGGCTTGCCATGACCCATGAGCAACTTGTTTTCTCTTGGAAGATCTGACTAATTATTTCTAGGCTACCCTTGAATTAATGAAGAAGGGCTTTAGGAAGCATCTGTAAGGTCAGCTGATCCGCTCATGGATCCCTTCCACAGAACAAAGGTAATCCTTACAGAATGTGTTTCCTTTAAACAGCATCAAAGGGGTGGCGTCCTCCCCCCTTCAGATACTTTCTACTGTGTTTACCTCATAATTAAGAGGTTTTTCCCATAAATAGAAGAAGCTTTATAAGGTCAAGAAAGGTTCTGGTGACCATTCTGGGTATCTTTGTCTCACTGATTAGCCTGTCACTCCTTTCTCCCCATCTGGGAAGGTTGAAGAGAAGCTGTGCAAACCGATAAGCCTGTCACACAGCAAAAGGATCAGACTTTATTTTACAGTAAAACCAGAAATGGGATGTCTAGGGTCTGCTTTTTCTCCTCTTAGTTTTCCAGGTCTCCATGAAGCACAGATTTTTTTGCTTTTAAGCCCCGGGGTTGTGACAGAACTTGTCTAAGATGTCTTGAGGATAGCAACAGTTCTGTGGTTCATTTGGCTTTTTTTGTGTGTTTGGTTTTTTGTGGGTGGTTTTTTGTTGTTGGGTTTTCTTAGTAAATAGCCTAGAACATGAAGAGGCAGAAGACTGGAATCAGTGCCCTAAGGAAGGAGTAATTTTAAACCATCCTCAGCTTTCAAGGTGCTGATGTTAGGCTTCTCTACAGTGAGGCTTCAAAAAGTACATGGAAGGAGTGGGAGAATGTGGCTGGGTTAGTCTGCCCACAGGAAAATCTGCTGCAATTTTCATGTCTGAATCAAACTAATAAAGCCCATATGGGTTTTAAAAAATGGCCAGTCTTTATGAAATAATAAAAATAAAGTTAACTTAGTGGTCCTTCTAACATCTGCTGTGTTAACAGCATGGGCTAGGAGGCTGCATGCTGGCTGCTCTGCTGCTTAGCATCAGAGGATCCTTTGGGATGGGGAAGCATGGGAAACGTTGTTAACACTACATTCCTCCTGCTCTGTTTGCCTTCCCCTCCTCATTACTACCAGTAGGCTCAGGTTTGAAAATACAGGCAAGAACTTCAGTCAGCTACTAATTTAAAATGAAGTTGAGAGGACAGTATGGTTAATTAGATGATCATGGCCCCAGAAGGTGAGGAAGTGTTGCATTAAAACTTCTCAGAAACATGCTAGATGCATTTTACTAATAAAACTCACCAAATGGAAGAAGGTGACAAATTCAGCATTGGATTTAACTCATGCCAGAAGAATGTCTTAAGCAGGGATCTGAAGCATTCTGTATTCCAGAATGGGCTAATGTTGGGATACTGGCATCTTTTTCTGGTCATCACCAGCACCTCAATGCCCTTCTTGTAGTGAGGGGCCCTAAACTGAACACAGCACCCGAGGTGTGGCCTCAGCACTTCCCTAGTCCTGCTGGCCACACTAGTTCTGATACAAGCCAGGATGCCATTGGCCGCCTTGGCCACCTGGGCACACTGCTGGCTCATATTCAGCTGGCTGTTGACCAACACTTCCAGGTTCTTCTTCCCCAGCCAGCTTTTCAGCCTCTCTTCTTCAAGCCTGTAGCAGTGCCTGGGGTTGTTGTGACCAAAGTGCAGGATCTGGCACCTGACCTTGTTGAACCTCATTCAGTTGGGCTTGGCCCATTGATCCAGCCTCTCCAGATCCCTCTGTAGAGCTTTCCTGCCCTCAAGCAGATCAACATTCTCAGACAATTTGGTGTCACCTGCAAACTTAACTGAGGGGGCACTCCATCCCAGATTGTTGATGAAGATAGTAAAGAGAACTGTCCCCCACACTGAGCCCCAAGGAACACTGCTTGTGACCAGCTGCCAACCGGATTTAACTCCGTTCACCTCCATGCTTTAGGCCTGGCCATCCAGCCATGTTTTTCACCAAGCAAAGCATACACTCATCCAAGCCATGAGCAGCCAGTTTCTCCAGGAGAATGCTGTGGGAAACTGTGAAAGGTGTTACTGAAGTCTGTGTAGACAGTATCTACAGCCCTGCCGTTGTCTGCAAAGGGGGTCACCTTGTCATAAGAGATCAGGTTAGTCAAGCAGTAATTTGCTTTTAGTTTTTGTGTGTGTTGCTCTTCGGGGTTTTTTAATTGATTCTTTAAGGTTTATTTCTTAAGTCCTCTTCTTTTTCCTTTGGGAGGAGAATCGTGTAATGGAATCTAGAGCATGGAGTTTGTCCACATTGCAAAGAGAGAAATGATTTCATGGAGACAATATTGCTTCACCGTTGTGCAGAATGATTTCTGTCGGAAGACTGGGCTGGGATTTTGAGGCTCAAAGTAAAATGTCATTTGTCTTTCAGTTTTATCTGTCAGAATGCTCAGAGTTAAGTAAGAAAGAACATCCCTGGTGGCAGTATGCTTGACTGAGTGTCTCAGTTTTAGGAGATCCTTTGAGTTCATGAAACCACTCATTCTTGTGCTCTTGTCCCCTTTGGCAAAGGGTGTTCAGGAGAAGGCTGTATGCTAGGGAAGATGTGGGGGGAGAGGCAGGGGGTTGCCAGTGGGCAAGGGGGATACATTTAGAGACCAGATAATTCAAGATAGCCTTAACTCTAGTATAGCATAGACTTCAGGAGCTGTAATTCCAGATTTGATGTAATGGTGACATACTGCTTTTCAGTAGTTCCTGTGAACAAAGGAGATGATGTTTGCTTGTCTCTGGCTAAAGGCAAACTTAGGGCAGATAACCTTTTCTACTCTCAAATATTGCACACACGCACACAAAATAATTACAGTAATTAAAAATCCCCAACCATAAGGAGCAAGCTTGGGAGAATGAAGATTAATGAAGATTACAGTGCAGCTTCAGCACTGGAGAGCATGTTTGCAGAATTCTAGATACAAACATGGAAAAGCAAATGAATTAGGATGCAGAAGATTGTCACATGAGTAATAAAGATGTTTTAGTTTTTAGAACAGTCATCAGGCCCTCTTGGCTTTACAGGCTGTTCTGCAGTTGCCTCGGTAAAAAACATTTGTGGTGTAACAAAGAAAGATCCTGCAGTTTTCCTAAGGGCAAACTTGGTTTGGGAGCTCTCATTTTTTATTAGCAAAATGAAGGCAATGAAAGAAACATTTGTCTTCTATCTCTTCTTCATCTTGCCTGTAACAGGCTGCCCAGGGAGGGGGTTGAGTCACCTTCCCTGGATGTGTTTGACAGACGGGTCGATGAGGTACTTAGGGATGTGGTTTAGCATAGGATGGGAATGGTTGGACTCAATGATCTTAAAGGTCTTTTCCAACCTTGTGATTCTGTGATTCCATCGATATGCACGTATTCTTAAAATAAATGGATCTGTTCTTCAGCTTCTGGTAACTATTAGAGGGATGAGCAGTAGCTCATGAAGTGGCTAAGGCTATGAATAATCAGGTCCAAAATAATAATGATGATTATATGTTTGCTACGCTTCAAGCTGTATGTCTTAATTTTTGTCTTAACAAGTGAATGGCCTGCTCATTTCTCTCTTGGTGGAAGGAGAATTCTGTTGCTGGTATATTCAACTGGTAGTTGAGATGTTGCAGAAGAGGGACTGAAAACCAGCTCTTTATTCTGCTGTCAAATACTGCTTCCATACAGATCTGTATGGGTTTTTTGGCAGTTTTCTGAGTACTGAGTTTAGTTTGGGGTCTTGGGTGGTGAAACTCAGCTAAGTATTCGGTTTGGTACTCTCCTGTTCCCCTTCCCAGTTTGATCAAAATTTGATGAAGAGATGGGATGTGAAATTAATTGGTTGAATAGCAGAGACATACTAATGATGCCATTCACTGAGGGAGAAACTGTCGTTAGTTCTCTGCCGGTAAGATATCTGAGACACCCCACAGGAGCTTGCTCTCTAGACATAACCCTAGAGAAAGCCAAACTTTGAGAGTTCATCCCATAGATACCATAGATCTTTATTTGTGTTTGGATAAGCTTGAGTAGAAAAAAATACACAACCTTTTATTTGCCTCCCAGTTGTGCAAAACTGTGGTTTAACCTTTTATTCCTTAAGTATTGTGATTTCTTTTGCGGTTGACTTGACTAGGAGACAGGATCAGCCCTGCAGTCAAAATCAAAACAAAAACTAAGTGTCTTGATAGAATTAAAAAGCTTCTGACTTCCCCCCCCCCCCCCCCCCCCTTTAAAAAAAGCTGATGCTGATATTCAACAGTCTTTAAAACCAGGCTGAAACAGAGCAAACAATCATAGTCAGAGTAGAGGAGTCTTGACTTGTATTTCCTTGGGGGCAAAATGCTGTTCCTAGACTGTGGCCTGGCTGTTGTTGTTGGGGCAGTCTGAGTTTTCTGGTTGGAGGGTGTATTTTGGGGAAACAGCCAGTGTTCCTACATGTTCTTAGTCCAAAGTGATGCATTCATTTTTATAAAAGTCATATTTATTAGAAATTTTTATAGCTGTCCTATGCAATACTGTCAGTGTGTGTCAGTGATCACACCTTACACAAGAAGAATGAATGGTCCTGTTCTGTGCTCCTAATTTCTGACAGATGTTCCTTACCTCAGTAATCGTTATAATCTGATTGGCATTACTTAAACCAGATTATTTTACATAAACTGTATTTGGATAGCTAATTGATGAGCAATACTCCTAAAATGTTGCAAATATCTGGTATTAAGTCTACAAGATACACATTTTACTTTTCCAAGGTTTTAGGTTGGGTTTTTTGGGTAGTTTGTTTGGGTTTGTTACTTGGTGTCTTGTTTTCTGCTCTATCCCTGCTCCTTTTGCCCTCCACAGCTGAAATTTTGGGGGTTCTCACTTTCTCCAGAACACAAACTTCATGCTTTTGGCTTTTTTATGCAGAAAAACCAATCGTGTTATTCGAAAGAAATGAATGAGTGTATGTCAACTTGTTAATTATTGCAATAACATAGAAATTAGGTGGTGTGGTGGTTTTACTTTGGTTTGGCTTTTTAAATTTAGCATCAAGGAAGCACTTGGTTTATTTTTTGAAATACATACTCAGAGTGTAAAATACTGGATAAGCTAGAGTTGAATAAAACCCATTTTTGTGCTATGTAGTACTTATTCACCTTCATTTTGTAGCTGAATATTACAAGAAGAAAGCGTGGCCTTGAAGGAGAATGATTATAGTACTTGTACCATCAATAAGCGTAGCTGTAATGGGCAGACAGCATCTCTTGACACTTGGATTGATAATCTGTATTAGTCTGATCTGTTAAAATCATCACCAAAAATGTGAGTCCACACATTGTGTTTGTCAAAATTCTCCTTGGTAACGTGGTATTTCATGTACAAAACTTGATTTGGGCCCTACCAATTTTTAACTCTTGATTTTTTACAAACACTTTATGGAAGAAACACAGGCTTTCAATATTTTACATCATAAAGCAGAGACCAAACCAACTCAGGGAAAATCAAAGTAGTAGCCACAGCTTTTCTTTTCATAACACCACCACACTTTGCTCAAGGTCATCAAGGAAGCTGGTGGCAGGGCTGGATGTGTAAAAGCAGCTTTCCTACGCTGCGAGCTGCAGCTGGAACCGGAGAGGCACCCATCCCATGCGTGGGCATCTTCTGTGGGTGCACAAATACAGTAATTTGTGTTCCAGATATTGCTGTAACATGTTTTGCTTCACTGTTGAAGGTAAATATAGAATGGTTAGGGCTGGAAGGGACTTTCAGGATCATCCAGTTCCAACCCCCCTGCCATAGGCATATAATCGACCTTCTTCAAAATATTTGGCTTCATAGCACTTGGGGGCTTTGAAAACTTTGGGGGGGTGGGGGGAAAGGAAGGCATCCAGGCATGTCTTCAGTTCCCTTTGGCTTTCTTCAGCCCCAGAAAGAGCTTTGTGCCTGAGCAGTGATGCAGAACATCTGATGGGCCTGGTTGTGACCTAATCTTTTTTCTTTTTTTTTTTTCCCCCAGTGAATATTTTTCCCCTTTAAATAGAGGGGAAAAAAGCAATACTTTTGATACAGGTTTTTTTATGGAGAATTTTGTCAGACAGCTGTAGTTCCCAGCCAATGTATTGAGAAATGGAGACGGCAGTATTATAGGTAAAGAACGGTAATTAAACTTAAGCTGTAGCTGAGTACGTGCTGCGGCGAGCAGGCAGATAGGGTAAGTTGAAGGCTGCTGGCTTTAGATTAATTCCCTTTCGGTTATAGTCCTGGATAAGCTTTATGCCTTACTGCTGAGGGCTGGGAGTGAGAACAGATTACCATGGAATATATAAAGAGCTTTAATGAGCAGTGCGAGTTTTCTTCCTGTTGGCTTTTTTTAATACCTATTTTAGCCGAATTGATCATTTCTAATTTTTGTGAAACCTGCTAAGAGTAAAATGAAAATGTTCTTGATTTCTGTGTATATAGGCTGTGTTCATAAACAGGTGCTTTTGTAGTGTTTAGACCCGAGTTTTTTAAAGGAAATAAACCTGCTGTGAGTAGTTTTGATGTCACATGCCACAAAGTTAAGGAGAAACAAATGCAGCGCAGCAGGCGGTGTGGGTGTTTGCTGTGACCTTTGCCTAGAACTGGCTAGAGAAGCCCTGGTTTGAGAGGAGGGCCAGGCGTGGCACTAAGCAGTGACATGGGCTGTGATATTTGCTCTTTATTAAGGCAAAGGAACGGTACTGGGGAATCTTTCATCAATAATCCACCCCCTGTGATGTCAGGCTGGTGCTGATGTAGAGCCTAGCCCCAGTTTCTGGAAGTTTTCGGGCACTTTTCGGGTGCCAAGGTGGTTGAGGGGGTGGGGAGGTGGGTTGCAGTACAGCCGTGTGCGGGTACAGCTAGGAATCTCCAAAAGCCATGCCCCAAGGGGAGTGCTTGGTGGGAAGGTGAGGTTTGTTGGAGCAGCCCAGGCCGCCCAGCCCCGGCCGGGCATTGTGCCGGGGCTTCATTGTGCCGAGCTGAGGCGGGCGCTGGGCGCCGGGCCCGGGGGGAGCAGCAGAGGGCGGGAGGCTGAAACAACAGCGACAAAAAACGGTCGCGGGCGGGGGGGAGAAGCACATCTCCAGCCCCGGCCCGGGTCAGGCTTGATTTGCAGCTTAGCCGCTTTCAGAAAGCGGCTGTCAGTTTGGTAAACAGGAGGCTGCCGGGTGCATTGAACAGAAGGGGGAGATTAGCATATTAATGCGGCGCTTGCTAATCGCCTCCCCTCCTTCCTCCCCGCCTCCCTCCCTCCCTCCCTCCCGCACGAAGGCAGGAGAGGAGTACGAGCACCCACGTTCACTCCGCCGCCTGCTTTGACCCTCCTCGGCACTTCCACCTCCCGGGAAAGGATGGGCCGGCCTTTCACTCACCGAGGCGTGAGAAGATGAAGCAGCGGCGCGGCCTCCCCCCGCCGCCGCCGGAGCTCGCTGCCCCGGGCGCGCTGCGGGGCCGCGCTCCCGCCGCCAGGTGAAGCCAGCGCAGTACGCCCGGCGAAGGGTAGCAGCCGCCTTCTCCTTGCTTGTGGATCCGAGTACGCTGAAGCGGCTCCCAGCCTACTCCCCCTCTACCTTCCCCCCACCCTCCACCGCCCCCCTCCCCGCAGGACCGCTGGAGCGCTGAATTGGGACATTGTATGCCGGAGCCTGGCGTGGATCTCTGTACGGGCGTGTGTATGTGGGTGCTGGAAGTGGCAGGCCAGCAGGCCCCGCAGCGAGCAGGTGCTATCTATATGGAGAAAAGCGGCTGTAGCCCATTCCCGATATGCTGGGCTAAAGGTACACGTACCTTTTATTTTTAAATATTCCCCTCCCCGTTAATTTAAAGCTTTCCCACCTGTGGGTCTGTCTGTTTTCTCCTAGCAAAGGGGAAAGGAAAAAAAGCTAGAAAATAAAGTATTTCTATTCCGGTCATGTGCCTGTAATGCAAAGCAGTCTGCGGGATCTTCTTTCACCTGACAGCTGTAATGCTGCTGCTTTTTTTTTTTTTTTCCCCCTCACAGAATTATTTGAAATGAAAGAGCACTTGAGCTGTTTGGGTTTTACTTCCAGCGATGTGAGGCACCCAGGGCTTTGTTTTACATCGTTGCATGTTTCAAACCGATGTGAGTCTTGATTCTGCTTTTGCTTACCTTGTGAAAGGAGTTTTTAAGTGGCCGATCGTAGGTAGTGTTTGCTAGTGGAAGACTAACTTCTTACTTGATACCTTAGAAGATACCACCCCCTGTTCTCCCCAAAAAGGAGACAATGACAAGCCACAAAGCATGGATTTATTACAATGAAAGGGTTTGACTTGAGATTGAGCCTGAATAATATTTAGATGAAAATATGAAACTCCTTAATGTGATTAGCTTAACCTGCACCCCAAGACGTTTATAACATCGTAAATACCCCAAAGATATTTTTAGTTTACTATAATCTAGTAGATGTTTGTATGCTGATGTTGTGGGTGGGAGTGTGTCTATGAGGGTATGATACAGGGACAAAGCTTAAAACTCTACTAGTACCCGATGAATCAAATCTTCCTTAGATGGAAAACAATTGTAAAAGGTTCAGTCTTGCTGATTGTAGGCATAACTTCATTTCAATGTACTTTCTTTTTGGGAGGAGAAACTGGCAGTGAAGTGTTGCATCACCGTAATCTCGGGTCACAGACAGAGGCAGTTGCTTCAAAGTTCAGGGCAGATGGGAGCTGAGGAATTGGTAGACATAGCAGACAAGGAGTTGTCTTGATAAAAGCAACAGAAAATACACTAAGAATTTGTGTTGTCTCAGTTGGAGGATACAAGAAGGAGCATTTAACACCATCTTTGTCTTGAATGCTTTCTGGACCCTGCTACACTAGCAGTGTTCAGGCTGCACTGGTATTTGCCACACGTAATAGTAGTGCATGTAGTAAAATGAACATTAAACCAAGGAGTCACAGAACTTGGACACTATGTGTCCTGATAAGGTCTCACAAAGTTCAGAGTCTGACTTACTGGGAATTATGGTTAAATACTGCATAGTGGTAGCTGGAAACAAAGCTAAACTAAAGCTGTGCTTTGCTTTTACTAAAACTTATTTAGCACGAGGAGGGTAGTAGTGTCTACTTCAGTGTGTCATAAGTGAGATAATGAAAGGATTGGATGAAACTGGGGTTCATCTCAGGCTATTCTGTGGGTCAGAACGAAGCTTCTTTAAAAATCTGGTTTAAAGAAAAAGCAAGTTCATACCATCTGGTGATGAAGGTCTTTAGTACTGGGGATATCAGTTTGCTCCTGTGCTGGGGGATGACTACAGCAGGACTAGCTGCTTGCAGGAGGTGGTTGTGTTGGGCCACAATCAAGGTGTGGATTCCCCCCCCTCACTCCAGCAATTAAAGTGAATGAAAAACGATCCTTCCCTCTTCCCCTGGTTGCCTGTGAAGTGTTCTCAGGACATAACTTCTGGGAACTTTCCTCATCCAGCCTCTTCTGTCTTGGAATGGAGAACAGGTCCATAATGTCTTTTTATTCCCATTGGGGGAAGAAGGGGGATGCTGGGAGTTGCATAAGAGGACAAAGGCACCAGCATCTTCCAGGTTGCCAACTGTAGCGATTTCTAGAAAAAGCTGCACCTCAGCCTCCAAAAAACCCATCAAAATTAGGACAGATGAGAAATAGCTTGTGCTATATTTGTCATTGAATGGTGGCCATTCCTTAGTTGATGAATACTCTGTATACTGTTCACCAGCTTAACCTTAGGGAAATGAAACGGATCTGGCCTACTTTGATAAGGGCTGTGAGATATCTACAGTCAAGGAAAGGTAATATATTAATGAAATGTTTAGTCTGGATAGCTTTATTCCTGCTCTTTGGCTTTTCTAGCAGAGCTTTAGGTTACCTGCAGCAAAAAGTGATATAACTTAAGTATTTTGTAATGCTTTAAAATGTGATCTTGATGAATATGTTTTATTATCTATAATGTCTTTATAAATGGTCCAGTCTCTGAATGTGACAGGTTGAGCTTTGTGTGTGTTCAGAGTGATCTCATAGCAAATGTGGGTTCTTTGAAAGCACTTTGAAATGTTTCAGGGGGTTTGTGTTTGTATACAGTGTGCTTCCTTTTCCTTTTTTAGTATTTTTAAATCTAAAATCGTTAATCTTAGCGATGCTGAGTGACCTAATTGCAGCCAATTCTGCGTGCTCCCAGTCTGTAGGGTTGCATTAAAGGAAATGATAACAGTTGCTTGCTTTATAAAGTATTCATGTAATCTGTATACGATACAAGCCAGGTTTTACCTCCTTTTTATGCCAAAGTCGTCCTCAAGTAGCATTACTGAACTCTGCTATTTAGTCTGGACCTGCACATTCCAGGTTTGAGAACTTTTTGATTGTCAGATGAAGGAAAAGTGTGTATGTTGTTTACTGGCATAGTTCTTCTCAGCAAGCAAGTCTGTAGTACTTTAGTACTGATAGAAGACAGACATTTTTGTCTGCTTCTTCCTGCCTGCCTGTAAGTAATTTGGAATGTAAAATCTCTGATTTTTGGGGAATAAACAGCCTCGAGGTTGGTTACAGCTTTTGGGGACTGAGAGGACAGCGCTTGTCTTCCAGCTAAATACTGAAATTTGTCCCAGTATCATACAGGGATGTTTTCTTTCCGACTGGAACAGTAGACTGGGTAGTTGCCTTAAATTTTACCAATTTTTTGTGTGTGTGTATGGTGAGTAATCGTATTGAAAGGCACCAGGTGTATCATGATGATACTTTTACTACTGGCCTTTTTTCCCTGGGTTTTGTCATGGTGTGTGTCCCATTTTAAGTTTACAAAATATCTTGTTGAAAGCAATCTAAGAGTTAAGGAGAGTGGGACAGCTCTGCTGAATAGCTGTGAATTAACCACCCCAAGGAGGAGGAAGTTCCTTGAATGTCTTCCCCAAGAAAGCTCTGTTTAATCACTTTGAAACAATAAAGTGATGTGATGTGAAGTGTTATGTCCTGTGAGTAGTGAAGGGTGAGCATAGTTCTTTAATTCAGCTGTTCAGATTTCCATTAAAAGATCTATACTGTCATAAAATAACCAAGCCAAATTCAGTCCAAAACCTTGAATTGTTTTTAAAAATATATATAAGCAAAAATCCAACCAGGTTGTGAAACTTACTTAATCAACTAGGAAGGAGTTTTAATCCTATTTATTGTATTCTGTGAATGTTGCAATCGTCTCTTAAAGTGATAAGCAATTCCAGGTTAAATGTTTCTTTCCCCTGATGATCCATGCTGCTTCTGGAGGTGTGTTCAGACAGGACCTGCTGTTGATCTCTTGAGTATAAGCAGAATAGTTGGGTACAAACTAGTGAGCAATATAGGTGGTAGGGGGACAGTTGGACTAGATGATCTTGGAGATGTCTTCCAACCTTAATGAAAACAGAAAAGTCAATTCTGTTTCTCCTTCATCTCCATCTAATAAGTCTTTACTGTTTTGCTAACAGAAATGCTCAAATGATCACAGTGTTGTAGGGGTTGGAAGGGAGCTCCAGAGATCATCAAGTCCAACCCCCCTGCCAAAGCAGCTCCCTAGGGCAGCTTGCACAGGTCGGCATCCAGACGGGTCTTGAATATCTCCAGAGGAGACTCCACACCCTCCTGGGCAGCCTGTCCCAGGGTTCTGTCACCCTCACTGGGAAAAAGTTGTTCTGCATAAATTTTCAGTCTTAATTTTTAGGGACAGTGATGGAAAAATGAGTAAGGAAAGTTGCTGATACCACGGAGACAGGCAGATAAAATACTTTCCAAAAAAAGAGATCTATTTTTTTTTTCTTTGATACAGACACTCTGTATAACATGGAAATACAGTATCTATTGTCTATTAAGAAAGAAAAAAATTCCCTTTTGTTAGCATGAGTGTTCTGCTGCATCTTCATAGTTAGTTCCAGTTGATGTGACTGAGGGTAAAGCACCCACTCCTGCACTTGTTGCAGCTCTGTCGAAGTTTGGGAATGCCATCAAGTGCTTTTCCTTCAGTTTCTGAAGGCATAACAACTGGGAAGAATCTGGCCTGTCATTTGAGTGTCCATTGTTAACTTACTATATTGGCTATATCAGTTGATACGCAACATCAGCCATTTCCTTCCAAACCATACATTTGTCTAAGATTTTGTTAAATTTTATCAATTTCATAGAATCACAGAATCTCCTGAGTTGGAAGGGACCCATAGGGGTCATCAAGTCCAACTCCTGGCTCCACACAGGACCAGCCAAGTCAGAGCATGGGGCTGAGGGCATCATCCAGATGCTTCTTGAGCTGAGCCCAGCTCGGTGCTGTGACCACTTCCCTGGGGAGCCTGTGCCAGTGCCCAACCACCCTCTCAGTACAGAACCTCTTCCTAACATCCAACCTAAACCTCCCCTGTCGCAGCTTCGTATTGCTCTCTTGGGTTCTATCACTGGTCACCAAAGAGAGGAGATCGGTGCCTGCACCTTTGCTCCCCCTTGTCAGGAAGCCACAGACCATGATGAGGTCTCCCCTCAGCCTCCTGTTCTCCAGGCTGTAGAAACCAAGGGACTTCAGCCTCTCCTCATTAGACTTCCCCTCCAGACCCTTCCCCATCCTCATTACCCTCCTCTGGACACTCTCCAATATTTCCATGTCTCTTGTACTGTGGTGCCCAAAACTGCACCCAGGACACGAGGTGAGGCTGCATCAGCTCACTGCAAAGCAGGACAATCCCCTCCCTGAACCAGCTGGCCATGCTGTGCTTGATGCACCCCAGGGTATGGTTGGACCTCCTGGCTGCCTGGAGGCACTGCTGGCTCATGGTTAACTTGCTGTCAATGAAATGTAGTGACTTCTTAAGCTGTGAGGCTTGCAGACCCTCCTTGCAATTCCTTTGTGCCTGCTTTTTTGTTGGAAATTCTCCTCAAACCACAAATTTTCAAAGGCAGTTGAGAAACAATTCCTGAAATGTCTCTGTGTTTAAAAGTGGAAATGAGGGTGGCAAAAGCAGGGGAGCTTCCTCAGTGTAACATAGAGCATATGCAGCAGCATTGATGTGCACAGCTAGGAGAGCACCAATGCATTTCCATCAGGGTGATTTGTTTCTCATTCAAAGAATAGTTGCACAGAAGATAGAACTTGAGATAAGGGATGGGATTGTTTTAAGCCCTGGGGGAGCATTCCCTGTGCAATGCAGATGTGGGATCTTATCAACTGTAACACCTCCTGAACCGTCCTGGAGTTAAATTCTGAGCTGCCTGGGAAAAGCTCAAACTCAGGCAAGGAAAATGAAATGTTTTAAATGTCCTTTTGAACGTGGGTTACGAAAAGGCTGAAGGGCAAAGTCTGGAAGTCAGCAGCCAAGGCAGTTGCAGAGATGTTGGGGTTCCTTTCTTCTCTGGGTGACAAGTGATAGGATGAGAGGAAATGGCTTAAAACTGCACCAAGGGAGATTCAGGTTTGATAATTTCTTTACTGAAAGGGTTGTCAAGCATTGGAACAGGCTGCCCAGCGGGTGGTGGAGTCGCCATCCTTGGAGGTATTTGAAAGGCATGTAGATGAAGTGCTTAAGGACATGATCTAGAGTTGGACTCCTCAGGGTTAGGCTGTGGTTGGACTCTTAAGTGATCTTAAGGGTCTCTTCCAATCCAGGTGGTTGTATGATTCTATGACTTAGGAGAACGGTGCAGTCACTGAAGAAATGAGGCATTTTTGCTGAGAAGTTCAACAGGAGTGTGTGGCCTTAATTTCTGATTCACTGTATGTTTGAAATGCTTTATCATGAGTCATGTTGTGTGGGTATGTAGATATTTATGGCATGTATATATACTTACACGTGTGTGCACGGGTTTGGCACCTTTTTCTTACCCAGTTAGCATGGCAACAGCTGCACTATTCTGAAATTAGCACCCTTAGATACAGGAGATGATGTTTTATCTGGTTTCACTGTGGCTTTAGCCATCACAATTTTTCATGTTCAGTGGTTATTGGAAGGACCGTTGTAATGAATTAAGCTTTTGTCACGGGTGGTACGTTTGGCAGAAACCTGTCAGCTTGTTTTAGTCCTTCCACTGGCTGCAGTGTTGCTTAAACCGAATAGTTGCAAATTCATGTTTTGTAAAATATATGTGGTGTGTCAGCAAAGATGATCTAGTTTTAATTAATTGTTAGCCAGGAAAAAACCTCCCTAGTATTCTTAAATTTGTGACCTGGTAGGGATTTGTTCACAGTAATCTGTTAAAAGCTGGAGACATAGAATCATAGAATCACAGACTGGTCTGGGTTTGGAAGGGACCCCAAGGATCATAGAGCTCCAAGCCCCCTGCCACAGGCAGGGACACCAACCTCCAGGCCTGGATCCTACACAAGGTTGCCCAGGGCCCCATCCAACCTGGCCTTGAACACTTCCAGGGATGGGGCATCCACCACCTCTCTGGGCAGCCTGTTCCAGCCCCTCACCACTCTCTCTGTAAAGAACTTCCCCCTAATCTCTCATCTAAACCTTCCCTCCTTCAGCTTCAATCCATCCCCCTTGTCCTGCCATTGTCTACCCTTTTAAAAAGTTGATTCCACTCCTGTTTCTCTGCTCCCTTCAGGTACTGGAAGGCTGCAATGAGGTCCCCCACAGCCTTCTCTTCTCCAGGCTGAACAAGCCCAGCTCCCTCAGCCTCTCTTCACTGGGGAAGTGCTCCAGCCCTCTAATCATCTTTGTGGCCTCCTCTGAACCCTCTCCTAACAGTTCTACATCTTTCTTGTATTGGGGCCTCCAGCTCTGGACACAGGACTCCAGATGGGGCCTCACGAGGGCAGAGTAGAGAGGGACAGTCCCCTCCCTGTCCCTGCTGGCCACCCCTCCTCTTATACCTTAAATTAATTTGATCCATTAGGGTAGACAAGCCTGTGCAAGCGACTGAGTTCTGTAAACCAGCACAGCAAACAAGGCAGGGATAAGGAAATGTCTTTGTTAAATGTTCTATTAAAAGGAGCCTAAAGTACAGCACATCATAAATGTGTTTAATTATAGGAGTTTGTAGAGGCTTCACCGTGTTAGAGTAAATGGGATCGCTGTAACAGTGGCTGCTGGATCCATCTGGAGAATTGATGGCACCAGTTTTTTGCTGACAGGTTCTAAAGGCTGGGAATTGCTGAGCTTCTGGAGTTAACTGGTGGCTGCCCAACGCTTGACACGGTGCTTTATTTACTGCCATATAGAAGGAGGGTTGGAGTTTCCTCTTCTGATGTTGAACGTAGCTTAGCAGAGATGTTAGGGAAAGAATTTCTGGGTGGAATACGATCCTGCTGAGTCATTTCACTGAAAATATTCTGTAAACAAAACCCTTTGATAAACCAAGGTTTGTTTCTTGGCCAGAAGAGAGGGCTTATTACTTCTCCCAGGCACCACCGCTGCTTTCTGGTTCAAGTAGGGGAGGTCCAGGAGTGGCTCAAAGGGATTAATGCACACAAATCCATGGGCCCAGATGGGTTACATCTACGTGTGCTGAGGGAGCTGGCGGAGGTGATTGCTGAGCCGCTCTCTATCATCTTCGACAGGTCTTGGAGGACAGGAGAAGTGCCTGAAGACTGGAGGATAGCCAATGTCACTCCAGTCTTTAAAAAGGGCAAGAAGGAGGAACCTAGTAACTATAGGCCAGTCAGCCTCACCTCTGCCCCTGGAAAGGTAATGGAACAGCTTGTTCTGGATGCCATCTCCAAGCAATTGGAAGAGAAGAAGGTCATGAGGAGTAGTCAGCATGGATTCACTAAGGGGAAATCGTGCTCGACCAACCTCATAGCCTTCTACGATCTCATGACAGGCTGGGTAGATGGAGGGAGAGCAGTGGATGTCATCTACCTTGACTTCAGCAAGGCCTTTGATACTGTCTCCCATGACATCCTGATAGCAAAGCTGAGAAAGCATGGGATAGATGAGTGGACAGTGAGGTGGGTTGAGAATTGGCTGTCGGACCGAACCCAGAGGGTTGTGATTCGTGGAGTAGAATCTGACTGGAGGCCTGTTACCAGCGGTGTTCCCCAGGGCTCAGTGTTGGGTCCAGTCCTGTTTAATATCTTCATTGACGATCTTGATGAGGGAATAACATCCACCCTCAGCAAGTACGCCGATGATACAAAGCTGGGAGGAGTGGCTGACACGCAGGAGCACTGCGCTGCCATCCAGAGAGACCTGGACAGGCTGGAGAGCTGGGCAGGGAGAAACCAGATGAAGTTCAACAAAAGCAAGTGTAAAGTCTTGCACCTGGGAAGGAACAACTGTTTGTATCAGTACAGGCTGGGGGATGACCTGCTGGAGAAGAGCTCAGTGGAGAAGGACCTGGGGGTCCTGGTAGATGACAGGTTGGCCATGAGCCAGCAGTGTGCCTCGGTGGCCAAGAGAGCCAATGGGATCCTGGGATGCATCAGGAGGAGTGTAGCCAGCAGGTCAAAGGAGGTGATCCTCCCTCTCTACTCTGCCCTGGTCAGGCCCCACCTGGAGTATTGTGTCCAGTTCTGGGCTCCTTGGTATAAAAAGGACAGGGATCTCCTGGAAAGAGTCCAGAGAAGGGCTACGAAGATGATTAAGGGCCTAGAGCATCTCCCCTATGAGGAAAGGCTGAGTAAGCTGGGACTGTTCAGCCTTGAGAAGAGAAGACTAAGGGGGGACCTAATCAAAGTTTATAATTATCTGAAGCAGGGGATGCAGGGGGAATCAGCCAGCCCCTTTTCAGTGGTCTGTGGGGATAGGACAAGGGGCAATGGCTGCAAGTTGGAGCATAGGAAGTTCCGCACCAACATGCGGAAGAACTTTTTCACAGTGAGGGTGACAGAGCACTGGAATAGGCTGCCCAGGGGGGTGGTGGAGTCTCCTTCACTGGAGATATTCAAGACCCGCCTGGACGCCTATCTGAGCAATATGAGCTAGGGAGCCTGCTTTGGCAGGGGGGTTGGACCCGATGATCTCTCGAGGTCCCTTCCAACCCCTACAATTCTGTGATTCTGTGATTTCCAAAATACTGCTTCCCTTGCAAATGATTCAAGAGCCATAAAACTGAGCACTGGGGATTTGCTTTGTCTTTTTTTCTGTTTTTTAAATTTATTTAAATTGGACTCAATCTGCAAATTAAGTATTGTCACTTGCTTTACTTCTAAGGAAAGCCAGCTTTTTCCATGGCCAAAATCTCTTCATCCTGATTAAGTACAGGAAGAAAATCAGTGTGTGTCCTTTGGTTCTGCTGTTACGTGGTACAACTGCTCACAGCAACTGAAGACACTTCGGTGAAGAGCTGTAGAGGGTGTTGTGTTGGCAGATGAAGAGCATAATAAACTGAAGCGGGGCATTCTGACAGCTAAACTTTGGCTTCAGTTTGAGCTGTAGAACTCTCTTTTTTTGTCAGAGGAAATTGTCTTAATTCATCCTCTGCATCCAGAGTTTGACAGCTCATCTAATGTGAGATGGATGGGTGCTCAGTGATGTGGCAGTTCCCTTTCAGAAATGGAAGAGGTATGGATGTCCAAAGCAGCGGTGGAAAGCCTTTGCTTCTCAACCTTGTTGAAGATCATACAATCATAGAATGTCCTTACTTGGAAGGGACCCCTAAGGAACATCGATTCCAACTCCTGGCTCCACACAGGACTGAGGGCATCGTCCAGATGCTTCTTGAGCTCAGCCAAGCTCAGTGCTGTGACCACTTCCCTGGGGTGCCAGTGCCCGACCACCCTCTCAGTACAGAACCTCTTCCTAAGATCCAACCTAAACCTCTCCTGTTGCAGCTTCACACTGTTTGGCAGATCATCTTCACTGTCATGTTCTGTATAGCGTGTGATACACTGGGGTTGTCTGACCAGTGATTAAAGGATGTTAGTGCCTTCCTTTCATAGGATCACAGAATGTGTAAGGTTGGAAGGGACCTTTAGAGGTCATCTAGTCCAACCCCGTTTCAGTAAGCAGGGACATCTTGCTCACAGATCAGGTCGCTCCGAGCCCCATCAAACCTGACCATGAATATCACCAGGGATGTGGCTTGCATCATGTCTCTGGGCAACCTGTTCTAGTGATCCACCACCCTCATATTGAAGATTTTTTTCCTAATATCCAACCTAAATGTCCCCTTTTCAAGTTTAAAACCATCACCCCTCGTCCTATTGCTCCGTGCCCTTGGGAACAGTTCTTCCACACTTCTTTCATTGCACGCTTATTTCCCTAGGTCCCATAAGAACCTGGCCAAAGCCAATTCCACTTAAAATTGTCTGTAAACCCAGGCTGCTCTTCCTTTGAATTGTGCTGCTACTTGATGAAGCTGGGCTAATTAATTTCTTGCTGGTATTTGGTCATGGATTCTTATGCTGGTTGAGTTTTCTTCTCTTAATAAGCATGTAAAGGTTATTGTAGCAAAGAAATTTTTCATTGCGAGTAGTTGCAGGTTGAATAGTGTTCTGAAGTCCTGTTAAACCTTGCTTTCTAGGGAGGAGGATGGGAAGGAACTGGATGTATTCTTGAAGCTTCTCAGCTGGCTTCTGAAGATAAGGGGCAATAAGATTTAAGGTCTTCCCATAGACTTTCTGCTATTAATAATGAACATTGAGCAATGCTCGTTGCTGAGTAGCAACTGTAATTGCTGAGTAGCAAATGCCATTGCTGTTACAGGGAGATACTAGAAGGAATCGTATTCCTGAAATCCTAGTGTGTTCAACTCAAAGGAGGTTTTGTCTGGTCTGTGACATGATGGTTGGTCAAGATAAACTGAAGAATTGTAACAAAGATACTTCAGAGTAAAGCAACCTTTTCAATTTGGCCGATTCCCATCCAGCAACTGGCATTGCCACTCACCTTGAACAGCAGCTTTTTGTCCATTCAGGTGTTTGATTGCACCGGCTTGAGTCATGATGGCAGAATTAAAGTGATGAATTAAAAAGATCTCTGATTTATGGTTGTGTACAGTTTTACCTATTGAAGTGAAAGCATATGTGTGCTGGAGATACCCATCCCAACCCTTTACCAGAGGGTAGAAGTACTGCTGAGCTGGCAGGGGTTTGTGTGTGCTTCACCCAACGGTGTTGGCAGGGTAGTGGTAGTTACTATGCCCCTTGTTGTGTTCAAATGGTGAAGAAACAGATGATTTGTACCCCAGCCTGTGCAGCTGATCTGAGCATGGTGCCCTCTGGCACCATGCAGTGCTACGGGCTTGGGGGAGACTGGCTGGAGAGCTGTTAGGCCGAGAAGGACCTGGGGGTGTTGGTTGACTGCAGACTGAATATGAGTCAGCAGTGTGCTCAGGCGGCCAAGAAGGCCAATGGCATCTTGGCTTGTATCAAAAACAGTGTGGCCAGTAGGTCTAGGGAGGTGATTGTGCCCCTGTACTGGGAATTGGTGAGGCCGCACCTCGAGTGCTGTGTCCAGTTCTGGGCTCCTCACCACAAGAAGGACATGGAGGTCCTGGAGCGAGTCCAGAGAAGGGCAGCCAGGCTGGGAAAGGGGCTGGAGGGCAAATCCTGTGGGGAGCAGCTGAGGGAGCTGAGGATGTTTAGCTTAGAGAAGAGGAGGCTGAGGGGAGACCTTATCACTGCCTATAACTACCTGAAGGGAGGTTGTAGAGAGGTGGGTGATGGTCTCTTCAGCTAGGTGACAGGAGATAGGACAAGGGGAAATGGCACAAAGCTGTGCCAGGGCAGGGTCAGATTAGATGTTAGGAAAAATTCTTCCCTGAAAGAGTTGTGAGGGCCTGGAACAGGCTGCCCAGGGAGGGGGTTTAACAGATGGGTAGATGAGGTACTTAGGGATATGGTTTAGCACAGGACAGGAACGGTTGGACTTGATGATCTTAAAGGTTTTTTCCAACCTTGTGATTCTGCGATGTGGGATGGACAGACAGCAGTGGTGCTTCTCTGATGGTTCATCAACTAACTGTATCAAAGGTAGGCTTTTCTGCACGAGTTCCTAAATCTCTGCTTTCTACTATCAAGGGGTTTTGTCCCGTTAGAACAGGAAGACTTTTAGTGCCTGGGCTTCTCTTGTACAGAGGTAGGAGAATGACATCACACTGTTTACATTCTGTGCTCAAAGGGAGGAATTTGCACTGTTGTGCTGTTACTACGAAGTTCCTTCAGCCACACTGCTTTTATTTTTTATATATAGTTACACTATAGATCATATAATGTAAAATATTGTATATTTTAGATAAATAATACATATAAACTAAAGAAACAGATACAAGGCGTAACCAGTGCTTGGGTAGGAAAACACCCATTACTTGTTCTTTCCTGCAAAGGCTTTTTGGGAGTTGTGTGGGTTCTGGTTTGATCCAACACTGAACAAACCTTTTGCTGGTTTCGGATGTGCTGATCTGGTGTTACTGACACGAGCTGTGTGACCTGCATTGGCCAGGGGTGTGGAACATGATGATGGAAGTACCAAATTTGCACATCTAAATGTTACTTAAATCTCTTTTGTCAGTCTGGAGGTGCAGTAAGAATTCCTTTGGAATATTGCTCATATCTGTGACATCTCACTTCTCAGAAATCCAGATGCAACAGTTTAAGTACACTATCCTGCAGTGATGGATAGCAAGGTATCACAGCAGCACGAGCTGTATCTGTGGCTACCTAATAATGTCTGTGTTCCCTCCTTCAGGTTGTTTTCTGAACTCGGAATTACCACAGTTCTTACTGTCCATGCTGAAATGAAACTCTGGAAATTCTTTGCACCAAATTGCCCGAAATGTGAAGGGAGAGTAGTTACTGCTGTTTGTGTCTGGTGTGTCCTCCAAGGGACCAGTGACTGTTTGTTACGAGTGTGCGTGGGGCCAGGCTGGAAATAAGAATTACCTGAAATCAGCAGCAGCCACGTCCTGGATATACTAAAGGTCACGTTCATTATTCCGGCTTCGTACTGTAGGGACAGACGGGCAAGTTACTTGATGTGGCCAGGGATGCGACTGAACTGTGTGACACCTGGGCTCCATCAGGAGGTGGGTGGCCAGCAGGGTCAGGGAGGGGATTGTCCCTCTCTACTCTGCCCTCCTGAGGCCCCAGCTGAAGCTCTGTGTCCAGAGCTGGGGCCCCAATACAAGAGAGACAGGGAACTGTTAGGAGGGGTTCAGAGGAGGCCATGAAGATGAGTAGAGGGCTGGAGCAGCTCCCCTGTGAAGAGAGGCTGAGGGAGCTGGGCTTGTTCAGCCTGGAGAAGAGAAGGCTACAGGGGAACCTCAGTACAGCCTTCCAGTCCCTGAAGGGAGAAGAGAAACAGGAGGGGAATCAGCTTTTTCAAAGGGCAGACAATGGCAGGACAAGGGGGCTGGATTGAAGCTAAAGGAGGGAAGGTTTAGATTAGATATTAGGGGGAAATTTTTTGCAGAGAGAGTGGTGAGGGGCTGGAACAGGCTGCCCAGAGAGGTGGTGGCTGCCCCGTCCCTGGAGGTGTTCAAGGCCAAGTTGGATGGGGCCCTGGGCAACCTTGTGTAGATCCAGGCCTGGAGATTGGTGTCCCTGCCTGTGGCAGGGGGGTTGGAACTCTGTGATCCTTGGGGTCCCTTCCAACCCAGACCATTCCATGATTCTATGATTCTCTTTTGTGGGAACCTGTGGGCCAGCCCGTGTATGGATCAGCCGTGCTGCTGTGCTGTCCTCTCCTCTCAGTGGTTTTACATCAGGCTGTTGCCACCAAATGTTTTTCTATGAGAGTGAAAGGGGGAAGTAAAGTGTATGTAGTGCTTCTGTAAATATACTGCAGCTAATTAGAATGTTTTACCCTCTTAATTTAATACTACTTGCTTTTTACAGTCCCTGCTACTTGCTTTTTACAGTCCCTGATTATCTTTATACTCTGAGATTTCATCTGACTATGTTTTTGAGTTGTTGTTCATCTGATCTAGTTAACAACCACGTTGCTTACGGACAATGAATGTGAAGAACAGCTACTACAGAAGGGGACTTTATTTTTAACTGTTAACATTTTTTTTTTTTGTTTTCTGGTTAGATGTTAAGTAGAAAATTGTTGAGTTGCTAAACATTGCCTGGGAGGTAGCAAATGATTTGAGAAGGTTGATGCTGTAGTGCAGAGAGATGATGCAAATAGCTGTGAGCATCTGTTCAGTACTTCTTGTGGGGCATTAGTTCAATGATTTAAATAAAAGCAGAGCGGGTTCCTTAAAGAAGAGTAAGGGATGAGAAAAGAAATATAGTTAAGCACTTCAAATCACAGAACATGTTAGGCTGGAGGGGACCTCCAGTGCCCTCTGGGCAACCTGTGCCAGTGATCTATCACCCTCATAGTGAAGAACTTTTTCCTAATATCCAACCTGAATCCCCCCTTTTCTAGTTTAAAGCCATCACCCCTCATCCTATTGCTACATGCCCACATGACCAGTTCTTCCCCAGCTTTCTTATGGGCACCTTTCAGGTATTGGAAGGCTGCTGTAAGGTTCACCTGGAGCCTTCTCTTCTCCAGGCTGAACAAGCCCAGGTATCTCAGACTGTTTTCATAGGAGAGGTGCTCCAGCCCCTGATTATCTTTGTGGCCTCCTCATCTTGGTCCAACAACTCTATTCAGGGCCATGAATTAGAGTTTTGTTTCCATCTGTCTTCTATACGTGATGGGTCAGCCCCGAAATAATCATACGAAGCAGGAGTTCAACTCCAACTTTTTGTGACTTATCACCATAAAATTCTTGGAGATAATATTTTTTCCTTTTTCTTAACCTTTCCTTGCCCTTTATATCCAGTCTGCACACAGATGATTAATATTGTTCCAGTTCTGTTGGAAATGGAAATAAAAATGCTTTCTTGTTCTCTTAGTCCGATGGGAAAAAGGCTTCCCGGAGCAGGCAGTAGCTAGGATGTGAGCTGCTGTGCTCACAAGGACAGTCAACCCACTGTAATGCAATAAAATTACTCATAAAATGTGTCCTTTGACACAGGGTTTTTACAGGTTTGTAGGGCCAGGTCCTGTATGCTTCCTCCTTCCTTGTGTGCACGTAGATATTCTGGTGCTTATCGCCTGGACATAAATATCCGGGTGTATTCGAATCGATTGTTGTCTTGGAAATCCATAGGTCTGGCTTGGCAAAATTAAGGCTAAACTGATGAAGGACGGATCCTGAACACTTTAAGCTGTTGATTTATTATTATGTTTTTTTAATTATGGCATATATTTTGTTTGACTTTAGGGGCACGGTGCAACTTGGCACTGGATTTTGAGGCTTGTTGCTTTGCCTGCTTTCCCTTTTCACTCCTGAGCAGAGATACTGTTTGTTCTGTCACAGTGAACTGTTTTGTTTAGCCTGGAAGAGTGGGTTATATAAATGTTATAAACCCTTGATTTTTTTCAAAGTTCATAGTTTTCAGTCAAAACATCACATTCTTAAGAATATCCCTCAAGTAATTTGGTACATCTGTCTCTGATCTTTGTTGTGATAAAAGCAACAAACAGGGAATTGAAGCCTTTCCTGCAAGATACCCTGGAAAAACTATTTACAAGTGAATTTCTTTGTAAATACCTTGTGTTTGTACATACCTGTGTAATGCCTTGCGATGCAAAATCAAGCAGCAAAGGAAATCTGTATGTTTCAAATGGAATACACGCTGTGCAGCAGCATCTGATAGGTTCAAAACGAACCTAACAGAACAATTGTCATTGTTAAACTCATGAGGATTGAAGGATTTGGTCCTTTTCCCGGACATTTTTCTTCTGGATAAAACCAACAACTCTAATTGCAGGTATTTTTTTAATATGAAGTCTTTTGAAGGTGAGAAAATGAAATAAAGGCAGGCATGTGTCTTAAGTACTCATTTTAAATACTCTTAGAATAACTGATCTGTGCAAGGGAAGGTGAATGAAGGATGTTCTTAACAAGTAACATCCAGCATAAATCTGAAGAGAAACTGAAACAAGATTTTTGTGTAGTTTTGCCATCAATTGTCTTTGTGTGTGAAATGTTGGAGCTGCAAGTTGCCTTTAATTAAGGCTCCATCCCTGGCGATGTTTTAAGGCCATTGGTTGGGTGGGGCTTTGGGCAACCTGGTCTAGTGAGGGTGTCCCTGCCCATGACAGAGGGTTGGAACTAGATGAGGTCCCTTCCAACCCAAACCATTCTGTGATTCTATGAAAATATGAAGTCTTTTCAACTGTCTAGTTAAAAAATATCAACCTGAGGTTGGGGGTGAGGAAAGTCTTCCACAGTTTGACTGTAGAATCTTGATGAAGAAATCCTGAAAGAGGTGCAGTTTTCTGATCTTTAGCAGGAGCTTGGTTTAGGGAATAGTTAAAACAAGTGGGTTAATAGTGAAGGCTGTGTTGCCACTTTTCCAGTGAAGAAACAGAACAGTATGTTTTTCTGAAAGGTTTTTCCTTACCCCAGCACCCTTTTTGGGTGTATCTCGCTTTGGCTATGACGCTCAGCAGTGAAACAGCCCAGGCGGCTGAAGTTCTTGCTGGGAAAAGAACAGGAGTGAAACAGGGACATTCTAAGACTGGTTCACTGGCATCTTCAATGAGGACTCAGTGTTGTACATTAATGAATGGGAATTTGCAGCTCCTAAGACTTTCTAAATGGGTATTTTTACAGTAAGTGAAAGGTAATGGCTTAAGGGTGTTTTAGGGTGGTGGGGTTTTTTTGCAAGGGTGGTGATGTGTGTCTTTGTTTTTTGTTTACCTGAAGGGGTAAACCTCAATGTCATCAATGTCACAGAATTACAAGGTTGGAAAAGACCTTTAAGATCAAGTCCAACCATTCCTGTCCTACGCTAAACCATATCCCTAAGTACCTCATCTTACCCGTCTTTTAAACACATCCCGGGATGGTGACTCAGCCCCCTCCCTGGGCAGCCTGTTCCACATCCCAACAACTCTTTCAGTGAAGAATTTTTTCCTAACATCTAATCTGACCCTGCCCTGGTGCAGCTTTGTGCCATTTCCCCTTGTCCCATCTCCTGTCACCTGGCTGAAGAGACCATCTCCCACCTCTCTACAACCTCCCTTCAGGTAGTTGTAGGTGGTGATAAGGTCTCCCCTCAGCCTTCTCTTCTCCAGGCTGAACAGCCCCAGCTCCCTCAGCTGCTCCTCATAGGATTTTCCCCTCCAGCCCCTTCCCCAACCTGGTTGCCCTTCTTTGGACTCACTCCAGGACCTCAATGTCCTTCTTGTGGTGAGGAGCCCAGAACTGGACACAGCACTCAAGGTGCAGCCTCACCAATGCCGAGTACAGGGGCACAATCACCTCCCGATGGTGAGTACCAAGTACAGGGGTGCTATCTCATCCCGTGTGTCTCTCTGTACTTGCAGTTACATTGGCAAAATACTCTTCTGTTCACTCTTTCAAGTGGGAAAACTAATTTCCTTCTGGAGTGTGAAAATAATCTGTAGCTCATTTCTTCAGAACAAAAATCTCATTAACTCTTAGTGTCTTGACTTGTGTAGAAGGGATGTTGGCACCACATCTACCAAAGCCTGATAGCAGAGCAGTTATGGACATGGTGTCCCACAGGGGCGCTTCGTCATTCTCCACATGTAACAAAAATGTCTGAAAGGCTGCCAAGCTCTGCTTTTTGCTCTCCACTTCTCTGATTGCCTCTTTTCAGTGTTCATCGTTCCTCTGAGTAGCGATGTCTTTGGGAGATGAAGACAGCTGCATGTTGGATAAGTTTTTCCTCTTTGAATGCCTGTTACCTGCGAACCTTCATTTGCTCAGTGAAATGCTCCACAGCTGCTGAAAATGTAGTGGAATCGTTTCAGACAAATGCTGAGCATCTTTCAACTGCACTTTGACATCTAAAAAACCATGGGAGATAAAGGTTTAGTGTCCTTATCCTGCCATTGACTGTGCAAGGCACATTTTCAGAGAATCTCCTGAGTTCAAAGGGACCCATAAGGGTCATTGAGTCCAGCTCCTGGATCCACATAGGGCCAGCCAAGTCAGAGCATGAGACTGATACACTGTCCAGATGCTTCTTGAACTGAAGTCAAGCTCAGTGCTGTGATCACTTCTGTGGGGAGCCTTTGCCAGTGCCTGACCAACCTCTTGGTACAGAACCTCTCCCTAACATCCAACCTAAGCCTCCCCTGTTGCAGCTTCATGCCATTCCCTCAAGTTCTATCACTGGTCACCAAAGAGAGGAGAGCAGCACCTGCCTCTTTACTCCCCCTCGTCAGGAAGCCACAGACGCAATGAGGTCTCCCCTCAGCCTCCTGTTCTCCAGGCTGAACAAACCAAGGCACTTCAGCCTCTCCTCATAAGACTTCCCCTCCAGACCCTTCCCCATCCTTGTTGCCCTCCTCTGGGCACTCTCCAGTAGTTTTATGTCCCACTTGCACTGTGGTGCCCAAAACTACACCCAGTGAAGCTGGTGAAGCTGCATCAGTGCAGAGCAGGTCAATCCCCTCCCTGAACCAGCAGGCCTTGCTGTGCTTGATATTTAAATTAATCTTTTTCCTATAAGCTTCATATTAGTTTCTTGTTCTATCATGTCTTCAAATGGTTTCTAGCCAAAAAAAAAGCACTAGTTTTAACAGATCATGTGGTGTTTCCAGCACCTCTTTAAATTCTGATCCCTGGCTGAAGATCTGTAGATGGTGCCATGATAGTGAACTATCAGATGCTTTGTTGATTTTAGTGCAAATTCCAGGTGCTCATCACAGCCTGCCCTGTATCAGAGCCAACAGCCTTCCTTGTCAGTCCTGTTCTCAAGGAACTTCATCAACTTCTGCCCTCTCCAAATTAATGGAATTAAGAATTTCATTGGTAAGAACATCTCAAAGGATAAAACCTCCTCTAATAGCAGAGCTGCTCTCTAATCTGTTAGTAAACCCTCAGTGCCTTCAACAATTACAATTTCCTTTTGAGTAAATGTCTAATTAGACATTTTTTTCCCATTCAGACTGTGCCCTCCAGGCCTTCAGCTCATGCACTGTCTGATCTGAACCCAAAGTCAGGACAAGGCTTAAGCTATAATAATTTTAACTATAAAAGTTCTAGAGATGTGAAGTTCTCATACACTTTTGTGAACAGGTGTGCTTTCTGTACCTGGTTCTTCACATACACCTTGTAGCACCATCATCAAGTTGCATGTTGTAAAACATTAGATAGATTAATGTTTTTTTAAGAAGATAGTTTTCTCTCTGAAGAGTGCTGGATGCTTTACCAGTCATAATTGTCCAGTTTCCAAACATTTCAAGCTGGGAAATCACTGCAAGATAAATTGCCTCTGTTCCTTCACTATCAGGAAGTACATGAATGATCTTACATCAATCACTTATTAATTATAATTTCTGTCTGTCTTACAGTCAGTATGTTACGTTCAATCTTTCTACATCTGTTACCAAAAGAACACTTTCAATTTCAGTGAAGTCACAGTAAAAACTTATTTTTCGTAAGAAGGACATTGAGCTGCTTGAGCGTGCCAGGCAGGTGAAGGGCTTGGAAGTACCTGTTCCAGTACCCCACCGTCCTCAGAGTGAAGAATTTCTTGCTAATACCTAATCTGGATCTACCTTCTTTTTAGTTTAAACCCGTTTCCCCTCATCCTGTCACTCCATTCCCTGATAAACAATCCATTTCCAGCTTTCCTGTAGCCCCTTCAGGTACCGTAAGGCTGCAGTAAGATCTCCTGGGAGACTTGTCTTCTCCAGGCTGAACAAGCCCAACTGTCTCAGCCTGTCTTCACAGCAGAGGTGCTTCAGCCCTCTGACCATCTTTGTGGGCTCCTCTGGGCTCACTCCAACAGCTCCATGTCCTCGTGTTGGGGGCTCCCAGAGCTGGACGCAGTATGTGAAGCTAGGAAAGCAGCTTTACAGGGAAGTAGGGGCCAAACCCAAACGTGTTCGGCTGTGATAGCGCAGAGCCAGAATCCCTTATTTCCCTTAACTCCTCAGGCATTTATGATTCTTAATTTCTGAGAAACCCACTTGCTTTGTCATTGATTCTACTTTATTTTTCTGCTTTTAGTATTTTAGAAAGACAATAAATATTCACTGCTTCTATTTACTTATGAACCTGCTTAGACAAAGACCTGGTGTGATGTAGGGCCTCTATATTTACTGTGTCCAGTTCTGGGCTCCTCACCATAAGAAGGACATTGAGGTCCTGGAGTGAGTCCAGAGAAGGGCAACCAGGCTGGGGAAGGGGCTGGAGAGCAAATCCTATGGGAAATGGATGAGGGTGCTGGGGATGTTCAGCCTGGAGAAGAGGAGGCAGGTGACAGGTGATAGGACAAGAGGTTGAGTCACCATCCCTGGATGTGTCTAAAGGATGGGTACATGAGGTACTTAGAGATATGGTTTAGCATAGGACAGGAACAGTTGGACTTGATGATCTTAAAGGTCTTTTCCAACCTTGTGATTCTGTAATTCATAGAGCAATATTGTATTAAAAGTAGTATTAAAAAAAGGTTACTTTTCAGTGGTCTGTGGGGACAGGAGAAGGGGTGGTAGCTTCAAGTTGGAGCTCAGGAAGTTCTGCAGCAACATGCAGAAGAACTTTTTCACAATGAGGGTGACAGAGCCCTGGGACAGGCTGCCCTGGGGGGTTGTGGAGTCTTCTTCTCTGGAGATATTCAAGACCCATCTGGACGCCTCCCTGTGTGACCTGTTCTAGGGACCCTGCTTTGGCAGGGGGGTTGGACCCGATGATCTCTTGAGGTCCCTTCCAACCCCTATGATTCTGTGATTCTGTTGTTCAAAGGGAAATTTTTTTAAAGCAACTGTGAATTTTTACTTGCTGATTTCTGTGGTGCTCTTTAAAAACTGCCTCACTACAGTTCTCTGGAACTTGCTAGAGAAATTTGGAAGATCAGCACCAGATGATGTAAGGGGTGATTAGTATTTACTTGGATTTCAGCGGTACCAAGGGACCACAGTTGAAGGTTCAGAGTGCTGTTGAGAAATGAAGCAAGAATCTAGCTGGATACCTTGTTCTAATTAAAGCATACCAGACATCGATTTTTTTCATTTCTATTCCCAACACAACTGATGTTTCCCCCTTATTAAAATTTTTAGTATTAAAAATAGAAATTGGTGCCAACTCCAAAGGGAATTGTTGGTGGTGCAGATTATGCAATGTGGTACAATAAAATTGGGTTAAATTGAGTGTTTTAGATATGTCAGGACTTAATCCTGTGTGAATCTTAGTGAGAAGGATGGGTACCATATTCAGTGTCACAGGATGGACAGAGTGCACCACATCTTGGTAAATTCAAATTGCTGCTTGACCATATGTATAGACCAGCAGATAGAGAAAAGTTTCAGGGTACTGATTATCTCTTCATCCCAAGGTTACTAGGGAAGTGATCGTCCCCCTGGACTCAGCACTGGTGAGGTCACACCTCGAGTGCTGTGTTCAGTTTTGGGCCCCTCACTCCAAGAAAGACATTGAGGTGCTGGAGCGGGTCAGAAGAAGCTGGTGAAGGGTTTGGAGCACAAGTCTTGGGAGGAATGGCTGAAAGAACTGGGCTTGTTTAGCCTGGAGAAAAGGAAGCCAATTACTTTGTACAACTACTTGAAAGCAGGAGGTTGTAGGATTGTAGTGGGGTGGGGGTTGGTCACCCAAATAACTAGCGATAGGACAAGAGGAAACAGTCTCAAGTTGCATCAGGGGAGGTTTAGATGGGACATCAGGAAAAATTTCTTCACTGAAAGAGTGGTCAGGCACTGGACCAGGCTGCCCAGGGAAGTGGTGGAGTCACCGTCGTGTTCAAAAAATGCCTAGATGTGGCACTCCAGTGTCAGTTGACACGGTGGTGTTGGGTTGACAGTTGGACTTGATGATCTTAGTGGCCTTTTCCAAACTTAGAGATTCTATTCTACACACAAGTGTCAGGTTACTGTTTCTGATTTTTGCTTGCCTTGTGTTTAGAGGCCCAAGGTTGTCCTGTTGCTCTGCTTCATATGGGCCTTCCAGTTCACGCTTTCTGTCAGTTCTCTCTGTTCTCCTGAACATTTAATCTCCTAAAACACTGATACAGTTGACATGGATGTTCCCAGCCCTGCAGCTTGCATTGCTAAACTTGTTTTGACTTTGGTCTGTACTAGCTTTTTATGTTGATCTTGCAGTGTCTCTCTAATCTGCTTAGCTCTGTGAAGAAAAAACAACTGCATTTCTGCTCTGAACTGTTCTGAGACACGGAGGGAAGGTTTAGATGAGATATCAGAGGGAAATTCTTTACAGAGAGAGTGGTGAGAGGCTGGAACAGGCTGCCCAGAGAGGTGGTGGATGCCCCATCCCTGGAGGTGTTCAAGGCCAGGTTGGATGAGGCCCTGGGCAACCTTGTGTAGATCCAGGCCTGGAGATTGGTGACCCTGCCTGTGTCAGGGGGGTTGGAACTCTGATCCTTGGGGTCCTTTCCAAACCCAGACCATTCTAAGGTTCTGTGATTCTATGGAGTGAGTAACTGCTCAGGCAATGATCAGTATTCACTGAAAAAAAGTGTTCAGAGGAATTACCAGTCCCAGGCAGTCCTTCCTTTGCACATCGATACACCAAAATATTTGGTGCATTAATTCAGACTAAAAGATACCAACAACTGATTTTTAAAGTAGTTTTAACGTGGCTGGTGTGGCTGCTTTACACTTTGACCCAGAGGCCTTGGTAAGTGCTTCTGACTACAAATAAAGTACTTAGAGTGGTGGGGAGAGAGCAGTTACTGGGGGGGAACCAGAGAAGAGGTAGGAAAATAAATGCATTCCTGGATACAGTCAATTGTGGGAAGAGGGGATGTAGCTGCAAGGTGTCTGCGGTGAGCAAAGCTTTACTGCTTTTTTTTCCTTTTGCTTTTGAATTATCAGTGTTGGCTGAAAGGAGAGCGAGCAAAATAAACTCAGTTGGAAATAAACAGGGACTTTCCAAGGTGACTTAGGGAAACAGCTGAAATTAGTGGCTGTTTCTGAAAGCAAAAGTGAAGATGCAGTTGACTCTTTCAGCGAATCATCAAGGTTGGAAAAGACCTTCAAGATCATCCAGTCCAACCATTCTCTCTGCACTACCATAACCAGTAAACCAGCTCCCCAAGTGCCTTTTTCGCCTGGTCTTTAAACACCCCCAGGGATGGCGACTCCCCTACCTCCATGGGCAGCCTGTTCCTGTGCTTCACCACTCTTCTGGTGAAGAAATATCTGCTAATGTCCAATCTGAACCTCCCCTGGTGCAACTTGAGACAGTTTCCTCTTGCTTATCACTGGTTGCCAAGAAGAGGCCAACCCCCACCTCACTATGACCTCCTCTCAGGTTGCTGTAGAGCATGGTAAGGTCTCCACTTAACCTCCTCTTCTCTAGGCCAAACACCCCCAGCTCCCTCAGCCTCCCCTCACAAGACCTGTTCTCCAGACTCTTAGCAGCCTTTCTGTTTGTCCCTTATCTGAAGTCACAAAGCTAATGGTTATCTCCAAGTTTCATCCTAAATTTGCATCATTAAGTGTGTAACAAGATTTTAACATCAGGTGAACACAAAAAAACCCTTGTTGATATATAATGTGCTTGCCCATTCATTCCTGTGGCATGTATATAAATATATATATATGTCTCTTCTGGGGGTGCTGCTTTGCTCACTTTGCTCTTCACACTGTTCTGTTCTGTCTGGTCTTTGGGGAATGGGGCTGTTGCCATAACCAGGCACTCCAAGCATGCAGCTATGCCACGTGGCCATCAACATGGAGTTGGACATGCTGTGATTCTTAGAAGAAGCATGTCCTTTAAATACTGCTGAGAGGAATTTTTAGTGAGTCATGTGCTTTATATCCAACAGCAAACATTGGGACCAGATCAAAAAATACATATATTTATATATATATAATGTGTGTGTCAGGAGGTGGCATACCAAAAGTCAGCAATGTTGCTGACTGTTCACACAGACTCCTGAAAGAATCACAGAATCACAAGGTTGGAAAAGACCTTTAAGAGTTCTTTAAAAAGCAGCTTTGTCAGGGGGAGCGTAGGTAAAATTGTACTTGATGTCCTTACTTTCTGCCAGGTTGAGATAGACAAGTTAATCTCTGCAAGGTGAGCTATGGCAGGATTTAATCCAGACTGTGAAAATGGATTGGGCTTGAAATTCATGAGGTGTTGACTGTTAGATGTGAGATGCATGATGGATAATTCCAGGGAATTGAGGGTGTGAAATAAATTCTTAATTTAGTCTTAATCACCAAATCATAAAATTGCTGAGGTTGGTAGGCACCTGTGGAGATAGTTTGGTCCAACACCCCTGCTCAGAGCAGGGTCAGTTACAGCAGGTTGTTCAGGGCTGTACTGGTTGAGATATGAATATCTCTCCATGGATGGAGCCTCCACAGTCACAGAATCATAGAGTATCCTGGATTGGAAGGAACCCCTGAGGGTCATCGAGTCCAACTCCTGGCTCCACACAGGACCAGCCGTGTCAGAGTATGTGACAATCTGTCTGGGCAACTCGTTGCAGTGTTCACCCACCTGTGTAACACAAAAACTTTCTCTTGCATGTGATTGGGAATTCCTGCTTGTCACTTTGTGCCCATTGCCTCCTGTCCTCACTGGGCACCACTGGGAAGTCCGGCTCCATCTTTATTCCCCCCAGTAGATATTTATACACCAGCAAGATTCTCTTGAGCCTTCCCTTCTCTGGGCCTGATCCTTTACTTGGCTCTCCCAGTATGTCCATGTTTCTCATGCTCCCAGTGCCCCTCACCAGGGTGGAGTAAAAGGGGAAGGATCATCTCCATCAATCTGCTGGCAGTGGTTCCAGGTGGTTGGTGGCCACCTTTGCTGTAAGGACACATTGCTGGCTCAGGTTTGGCTTGTTGTCCATCAAGAGCTCAGGTCCAGCTCTGCAAAGCTGCTCTGCAGGCAGTCAGGTAGAACAGTACTGTTTATTTAGGATGCAAGGAACCCAAATTGTTTTATTTCTTTTCATAACTTTAATGTTTTGAAGTATTTTAAGCCTTTTAGAGGTTTTATACAAAGAAAGAAATGAACTCTGAATTTTATTTTTTTCTTTGAATAGATTCTTATACATTTTATTAATTCATGCAGCTTTTTATAGGTTTGAATTGAGATGGACCAAGTTATTTTGTGGTATGTGCAACCTAGAAGAGGGATTATTTCTCAGCTGTTGATTCCTTCAGTCCTGAGATTGGGATCAGAATATGGAGGTTGACCAACATTTTAAAACTTCATCATGCCTACAAAGTAGAGCATGAAGTCACACAGTGACTAGTTAACAGCTTTGTTCCTTATCTCATGGACTTCTATCTGGATTTCTGCAAGGCCTTTGACATGGTCCCCCACAACATCCTTCTCTCTGGTGCTGGATCACCTCTCCTGTGAAGCCAGACTGAGGGAGATGTGCTTGTTCAGTTTGGAGAAGAGAAGGCTCTGGGGGAGCCTTACAATACCTGAAAGGTGCCTATAAGAAAGCTGGGGAAGAACTGGTCATGAGGGCATGGAGCAGTAGGATGAAGGGTGATGGTTTTAAACTAGAGAAGGGGAGATCTAGGTTGGATATTAGGAAAAGTTTTTCACTGTGAGAGTGGTTGATCACTGGAACAGGTTGCCCAGAGAGGCAGTGGAGGCCCCATTCCTGGCGATACTCAAGGTCAGGCTTGATGGGGCTCTGAGCAACCTGATCTAGTGAAGATGTCCCTGCTTACTGCAGGACTAGATGACCTCTAAAGGTCCCTTCCAACCTTACATATTCTATGAGTCTGTGACCTGTTAACACTGTGCTGCTGGGCATTTGCCAGTGCCAGTGTGAGGAACAGTTTTGTTTGGGTGGGGCTTTTTAATTTTTAGTACATAATCAAACTGCTGATGTTGAAGACATGATTGGCATTGAAAAGGTTTTTCCTGTGAGACTACCTTAAACTTTCTATCAGTTTATTATATTTTTTGTTGACTATTTTCAATGATTTTTGGGTTTGTTAGTGGAAGTGCTACAGTTCCTAAGTAGCAGAGCTGGTTGTGAAAGGTTGACTTTGAACTTTGCACCACTGCAAGTGGTCATGCTGGCTTGGTGCTGGGTGTAGTTAGCAAATGTGGGGAATATAGGGTGCGGGTGGGATGTGTCAGCAGGAGTCGTGTTGAGTGGCAAATGACTTGCAGACAGAGTTCTAGAAGGATTCAGTTCCTTATCTCACCATTTTAGGGGAGTTTTGAGAAAAAAACTGACTTGCACTTCCCCAATGTAACCGGTACCTCAGTAATGCAAGTGGCAGATACCCAAACCGGGATTGTAGGAAGACAGAGCAGCGCTCAAGAGGTCAACAGTGGTTTCTCGTAATTCACTTGAGGAACTGTGTAGTGCTGTTGGGGTTGGTTTGGGTTCTTTGAAAAGCTTTTTCTTCTCATCTCATTTAACTGTCTCCCTTATAAACTTTCCTAGACCTCAAGTGCTCTGCTGCAGTAGAACAAACTGTCCAGGTGATAACTCACATTGTACTCTGGTAACAACTGCAGTATCTTATCAGAGCAGCTAAATATCAGCAGGCCAAGCTTGGTTTACTCCACTGGACTCCCCAAGCTTAGAAGAAATCTTGGCAGTACTGAGAAGTGTGGATCTTGTAAAGTGTCAGCATTTGGAGAACAATAGTCTTTACTCTTGGAATCTCAGAGGGGCAGCTGGCATGAAGCTTCATGTAGAAACAAGTTTGAGCAGGCTTTATTTTACACCATTAGTCTTCAGTGTCATCTTTCACTAGATCAGGAGGGCCCAAAGTCCCATCCAACCTGACCTTGAAGACTTCCAAAAATGGGCCATCTAAAACCTCTCTGAGCAGTCTTGCTCTGCTTCTTCGTCATAAAATATGTCTTCATTATATCTAGTCTAAATCTCCTGTCTTTTAGTTAAGTGTAACTCATTTCTGCTCTGTAATAGCATGTTACTTGTCTGTGCAATACCAAGAGGACTAAAGCTGATCTTTTAAATTGAGATCTGGAGAAGAGGAGGTTTGAGAGGAGATCTAATTGCTCTCTACAACTACCTGTCAGGAGGTTGTGGAGAGGTGGGGACTGACCTTTTCTCTCTAGTCATAAGAGGAAATGGGGTCAAGTTATACCAGGGGAAGTTTAGGTTGTGTATTAGGAAAAACTTCTTCCCAGAGAGGGCTGGTAGGCATGGGAACAGGCTGCCCAGGGAAGTGGTGGAGTGTCCATCCCTGGAGGTATTTAAAAGACTGTTAGATGTGGTGCTGAGGGACGTGGTTTAGTAGTGGATGGCAGGTTAGGGTGATGGTTGGACTTGATGATCTAAAAGGTCCCTTCCAACCAAGACAATTGTATGATTTTAGGGTTCTGTCTGTAATGGAAGGGTTACAAACCAATCTGGTTTTAATTTGGAAGCACCCAGGTAAGCATCCTAGTCCTGTAATCTTGGCTTTCTTTGTATCTTAAACCAACCAAGCAGATCTTTTAGAACAGTTGTTTAACTACCCCTGTGTGAGGAGCAGCTGTGTTCTACAAAGCTTCGTCCCATGGCAGAGCTTTACAAGCACATCATAAACTCAAACTCAAGGTCTGGTTTTGGTGGGAGTATTAATAGGTCCATAACCACAAATACAACATGTGTTTCTATAATGTGAGCTATCACATCTAATGCTCTTTTGGTACCTCATGATGTAAGCAGTGGGGTTTTTGCTCAAAGAAATTGTAAAGAACCCAAAAGTTACCAAATTCTAAAGGAAAACTGCTGTTCTAATTTTCCACAGAAGGTTGTATTACCTTTAAAACCCTCTGTCCCATAAAACCTTGTAAAGCCCACGCCCTGTCTCCGGTATGGTCAGTCTGATGTTCAATTCCACGTTCCCCTCAACATGATGAAGATTCTTTTTAAAAAAACTTTTTGCCTGTCCATTGAAACTGCTTCCCTGAGCACACCTGTATGCAATATCTGATGTGTCTCAGCGCTTTTCTGTTTGCTGATTCCAAGGTCTGTGGTCACACATCTTCTAAGTGGTTGTTTCTCTACTGTCCAGTAGCTTTTCTCCTTGTTCTTTTTCTGAACAAAGCAAACCTGATGTATGGGTATGTTAAATGGATGAAATATGCTGAGTTTAATCCTAAAGCGGGCTTTTAGTTCCCCTTTACTAAGAAATTGCCCTTTGCTTTGTAGC
Source organism: Porphyrio hochstetteri (assembly GCA_020800305.1). Classification (NCBI taxonomy): domain Eukaryota; kingdom Metazoa; phylum Chordata; class Aves; order Gruiformes; family Rallidae; genus Porphyrio; species Porphyrio hochstetteri. The sequence continues at coordinate 5,197,972 of CM036906.1, forward strand.
AAATTTTCCTACCATTTCACAGAATCATAGAGGTTGGAAGGGATCTCAAGACATCATCAGGTCCAACCCCCCTGCCAAAGCAGGGTCCCTAGGACAGGTCGCACAGGTCGGTGTCCAGATGGGTCTTGAATATCTCCAGAGAAGGAGACTCCACACCCCCCTGGGCAGCCTGTCCCAGGGCTCTGTCACCCTCACTGTGAAAAAGTTCTTCTGCATGTTGGTGTGGAATTTCCTGTGCTCCAACTTGAGGCCATCGCCCCTTGTCCTGTCCCCACAGACCACTGAAAAGAGGCTGGACATTTCCCCCTGTGTCCCACACTTGAGATATTTATAAACATTAATAAGGTCCCCCCTTATTCTTCTTTTCTCCAGGCTGAACAGCCCCAGCTCACTCAGCCTTTCCTCATACTGGAGATGCTCCAAGCCCTTAATCATCTCTGTACCCCTCTGTTGGACTCTCTCCAGGAGATCCCTGTCTTTTTTACCAGGGAGCCCAGAACTGGACACAATACTCCAGGTGGGGCCTGACCAGGGCAGAGTAGAGGGGGAGGATCCCCTCCTGTGACCTGCTGGCCACACTCCTCTTGATGCCCCCAGGATCCCATTGGCTCTCTCAGCCCCCAGGGCACACTGCTGGCTCATGGCCAACTTGTCATCCACCAGGACCCCCGGGTCCTTATCCACAGAGCTCCTCTCCAACACAGTTTATTTGTGTGGATAAGCTTGAAATACAGCGTATTTTTACTCCTAACTTTGAGTAGGGTAGGTTATTCTGAAGGAGGCAGATCGTAACGATAGAGGGGTTAAAAGTGGCCCAAACCCCTGGCTAAAAGCTGCCATCTCATTCCTTGCAGTTCTGCTGTAAGAGGGCTTTGTCTGCACAGGTCTGTCCTGATGAAACTCCCAACCCTGAGGACATTTGGAGTTTCATGGTGGTTGTTTTAACCTTAACTGGAGAGGAGCCCTGCGGTTAGGAGCGTGTACGGTCACATTGCCTTGGTATTAGTCTGCCACAGGGCAGATTTCTGTACCTGCTTCAGCTCTCAAGCCAAGGCTTCTATGAAAACGGTTTGCAAGTTCCTTCGGTGAGGAGAAGCCAAGAAGAGTTACCCATCCCTGGCAGTGTTCAAGGCCAGGTTGAATGGGGCTTTGGGCAACCTGGGCTAGTCAGGGTGTCTCTGCCCGTGGCAGGGGGGTTGGAACTAGGTGATCTTTGAGGTCCCTTCCAACCCAAAGCATTGTGTGATTCTGTGATGTGATTCCCATCATTTTTGGATCTGTATCTGTTGGCGTAAGGTGAGTAGGAGGAGAGGTTTTAACTTGAGCATGATGTTGGCTTCATACACCTGTATTGATTGCCAGAAAGAGACCAATAAAGCAGGGTACAAAAGCTGTAACGGTTTCTGGAGTTTTCAGACAGAGGCAACAGGAATATGAAGCAAAGCTGGTGCTGGGCAAGTGGGGGAAGTCCCTCAAGGCATTGTGGGAGAGTGATTGGGAAAAGCATCTCCTTGGCTTGCCCTTATCGTCTTCCTTGAGGGCAGGCATGACCGCCAGTGCCAAGCTCTTGCAGTTCTCTTGGGTGAATGCAGTTCAGCCTTTAATTCAAGAGGTGAGGAGATATTGTGCAGATGGGCTGTTTGTTTCCTCCTTATCTCATGGGTCTGAATTGAGTAGATGCTTAAGATAGTTGTGTTAAACTTCACCTCCTGCTTTAGCCTCTAGCAAATGATTTTATCTACAGCCTGAAGCTTCAAGACCTGATGCCTGGATTCCTGTTAGCTGAGCTCACCCTGTGGTTTGACATTTCCTGGTGAACTGTTTTAGTGGGTAGCTGCTGCTGGAGGGGAGATGGTCTCCTTTCCTGCCTCTGACCACCAGCTGCTTCTGCTTCTCTTCCTCTGTGCTTGTCTAACATCTTGTGGTGAGCTTGTTTGGGGAGCTGTGGTATAAAACTAAGCCAGCCCTAAAAACCAAACCACTTCTTCCCCCAACCCTGTAGTTTCCTGAACTGTTGTCAGCAGAGCACCACAGTGGGTGGCAGGTTGGTGGCTGAAGCTCTGTTGAGGGGCAGCCAGGGGGTAGAGGAGCTCAGCTGAAAGTGTGGGTGTCTCCTCTGCCTCGTGGTGAGGTGAGCTGAGGCTCAGACGTTCAGTAGCAGGACTGCTTAAAGCTGTTTCACTCTCCTCCAGCCCCCTTCTGCAGGCCAACATACTAAGCTAAAAAGAATCAAGTTTAGGTTCTTTTTAACATCTCCACATTTCCAAAACTGCCTTCCTACTGACTGCTCACTCTGAGGAGGAGGTACAGAAGTCTCCATGCACTTGTCCAAGCCCTGGAGCAGAGCCCTACAGCTCTGCCAACAGACTGGAATGATACTTGAGACTGTTTTGGGCAAGGAAAGACAAATTGTTTGCTCTTTTTTTTTTTCTTGTGCTGCATTGATTTCTCAGACACCAGCTGCTCGTGGCTGAGTAATCCGCAGCAGCAGCCAAGAGGCAACGTGGTTTCTTTCCTTTGAGATGCAGACTCATACTATGAGTCCATGCCTTTTGCCGCCAGGCTTGGAAATCACTTGGAAACCAGGTTAGTCAATGATAAAACTAGCTGCTTATTTAATAGTTGATGAGAGGAGGGACTGTGGTGGTGGTCTTAACTCTTCGGAGGGACAGTGGTGTTCTTAATGCTTCCTTGGTGAAGAATTAATTCAGCTCTGGGTTGTTTTGAGTCTTAGTGCTTCTCAAAATAGCACAAAACATGTGATCTGACAGTCTCCTGGCCTTAAAGGGGAGAGCCTGGTGTTGGTGTGCAGCTTCTCAGTGGAAAGTCTCCAGTTGGGTGACTGGGCTGTCATGGTTTCCGTATGCTGATCTTCAGAGGCTTGCTGCAAGACCAGAGATGGGAGATTTTAGGGATGGGAGCTCTTGGTAAAACTGGAAGGTGCTATTCTGGAAGGCTTTGTGAACCCAGCCTGTGTTAAGTCATTGAGGAAACTAAGGTAATCAATCAATAATTTGTTCATGATTGCTGTGCTCACGTTCAGATCACTTGCTCCAGGGGCCTGGCAGGTTCTCCAAAAAATGCCACCAAGTGTCCTTTACAAACAAATCTTTGTGGATTTCTGGTAAATGCTTTGTATGAATCAATGTCAGTTTTGGGTATGACTAAAATGCATTTATTGTGTGTTTCCCTTCCCTAGAATATGACAGATACCTAGCATCCAGCAAAACCATGGCAGCAGCTTACCTTGATCCAAACTTGAATCATACACCAAGTTCAAGTGCAAAGACACACCTCAGCACTGGGATGGAGCGTTCCCCAGGGGCCATGGAACGAGTCTTGAAGGTCTTTCACTACTTTGAGAACAGCAGTGAACCGACAACGTGGGCCAGCATTATCCGGCATGGAGATGCTACCGATGTCCGGGTAAGTCTGGTTTTGGCATTCTCATGTCATCTTTAGGTTCAATGTTGAAGTTCATGCTAAAAAAAGGGGGAGATGGAAGTCTGGAAGCAACCAAATACAGGGTTTTTTTGTTTATTTTAAAAAGAATCTTCATATTCAAGCTTTTAAGTGGTACCAACTTTCCTTGAGAACAGAACCAAACCCCAAACAAACCCCAGATGGATGATTGTTTATTCTCTTAAAGAAATAAGAACTCTTCCCATTTTTGCAGAATAAAGACCTGACATTTCAAACAGTGGTTACCAGTCTAGGTGGCACAGCTGATGTATGTCAGTACTTTTAGCACATTCTACTCCTCAAAAAAAGCCTGTGTGATGCAGCTTGGCAGGGGTGAGAGCTGGAATAAAGGTGACCATAAATGTGCTTTTCATGTTTTAAAAAATAATAATCTTTTACTTGCTTAAATGTTGAGATGCCTATTCATGTGTTTTGTGTGTTTAAATGTAATGTGTATATGACGTGTTTTTTTTTTTTAAAAAGTCGTCGTCTTTGGCAACTCATTCACAGAATCACAAGGTTGGAGAAGACCTTGAAGATCATCAAGTCCAACCATTCCCATCCTATGCTAAACCATATCCCTAAGTACCTCATCTACCCATCTTTTAAACACATCCAGGGATGGTGACTCAACCCCCTCCCTGGGCAGCCTGTTCCACATCCCCACAGCTCTTAGAGGGAAGAATTTTTTCCTGACATCTAATCTGACCCTGCCCTGGTGCAGCTTTGTGCCATTTCCCCTTGTCCCATCTCCTGTCACCTGGCTGAAGACACCATCTCCCACCTCTCTACAACCTCCCTTCAGGTAGTTGTAGGTGGTGATAAGGTCTCCCCTCAGCCTCCTCTTCTCCAGGCTGAACACCCCCAGCTCCCTCAACTACTCCTTATAGGATTTGCCCTTCAGCCCCTTCCCCAGCCTGGTTGCCCTTTTCTGGACTCTGAGAAGAGTCTGGCCATTTCCCCCTGTGTCCCACACTTGAGATATTTATAAACATTGATCAGATCCCCTCTTAGTCTTCTTTTCTCAAGGCTGAACAGCCCCAGTTTTTTCAGCCTTTCCTCATAGAGGAGATGCTCCAGTCCTTTAATCATCTTCATAGCCCTCTGCTGGACTCTCTCCAGGAGATCCCTTTCAGTTTTTAGGTCCAGTTCTGGGCTCCCTGGTATATCTGATGTGCTTGGTTCATAAAGTTGATTACTTGGTACAAGGGAAGAAAAACTGTCTCAGTATGTTTGTAACCTTGCAAACTTTGATTGTGGACGGATGTTTAGGGTTCTTTCTGTGGTACTTAAAGTCAAGGTTATCTTTTCCCAGAAGTATGTAGAAAAACAAAAGCAGAGATTACATCTCTGGTTTCCCCAGCTCAGAAATGCCTGTGGTCATGGGCTGTGAGGATCCAAACCTTATACTCCCTGCAAGAAATTAAGCGTGGGCTTCGATTTGCAGCGAGATACGCTTGTTTGAAGCTGAAATGTGTCAGATTTTTAAGAAAAATTGGGGAAAAATAACAGGCAAGTAGCAGTTATTTGGGGCTTGCCTTAATCTTTAGTTACTTCGTATGCACATCTAGCTGGGTGGGAGTTTTTAGGGCTAATGGGAGTTTTGCATTGCTCTTTCCTAACAAAGAAGTGGGGGTGCTGCTAAACTCTGCTCTTTTAACAAATCACAGAATCATAGGGGTTGGAAGAGGCCTCCAGAGATCATCAGGTCCAACCCCCCTGCCAAAGCAGGCTCTCTAGCTCATATTGCACAGATAGGCGTCCAGATGGGTCTTGAATATCTCCAGAGAAGGAGACTCCACACCCCCCTGGGCAGCCTGTCCCAGGGCTCTGTCACCCTCACTGGGAAAAAGTTCTTCCACATATTGGTTCAGAACTTCCTGTGCTCCAACTTGAGCCATTGCCCCTTGTCCTTCCTCCACAGACGACTGAGAAGAGGCTGGCCACTTCCCCCTGTGTCCCACACTTGAGATATTTATAAACATGGATCAGATCCCCTCTCAGTTTTTTCTCAAGGCTGAACAGCCCCAGTTCTAATATTCTTTTTTTATCTTGTTAAACTGGGACGATGATAGTTAAACCTGCAGGTACTCTGTAGTAAAGCTCTAGTAAAGCTCTAGCACTGATGCGTTACCATATCCTGACAGTTCTTTCAGAAACAGTAAACTGTCTTTGGAGTCCAAGCCTACATTCCATTGGAATGACTGCACTTTGACCAAGCTGAATAATTTCAGATTAAAATAGCCGTTAAGGTCTCTATGCCTTAGTTTCCCCCCCACCTTTGTGGAGGAGATGGTCTGCAATAGACCTTCTATTTCTTTGGAATTACAAAGTGAGGAGACCGGTGCTGGGTTTGGCCCTGGGCTCGTTTCCAGGGAGCACTGTTAGGTTATTCAGAGGTGGGTATCTGTGACACAGCGCTGCAATTACAAGGAAAACTTAAAAAAAAAAAAAAAGGTTTTTAAGACCACTCCCTGGTTAGCACAGCTTCTGGGCTGACAGCCGAGGAGCCTTTCCAGTATTCAGAGGAAGTCAGACTCTGGCTGAAATCTCCAGGAGAGCCAATTAAATGTATCTCTACTTGCAAAGTGGAGGACTTGGTGGAATGTACTAATGCCAAGGGAAAGCAAGGGTGGGATTTTCATTCCCAGTTTGGGATTTCTAACATCTTCCCTTTCTAACCAAGTCAAGTTTGCCTTTGCCAATGGAAAGCATGTTTTTTACAGTCAAAGAAGTGAGCAAAGGCCCTTCTCCTTTTAAAAATAGAGATCTTTTATGACTTCCTAAGAGCAGAGTGGAAATGGTGCTTTAGCTGTATAAATTACAAAATCCTTGATTGTGGGGGGGGAACACCTTTTTCATCAAAAAACCCTTAGATGAACAGGAATTAGCTTCCTGTAAGAGTCTCTTAGGAGGCCAGACTAAAGGTACTGTTTCCTTGTTCTTTTAACTAGAAATATCTTCAGCCCTGGCAGTGGTGTGGCTGTACGTAGGCTTTATGGTGAGGAGAACAGGCTGTGGAGCTCTGTTTGTTCTGGATGGATTCAGTCCCTCTAAGACAGCAGTTTCCTTTTCAGGGATGAGTCTGTGTCCTGCACAGACTTCAAGGGAAGCTTTTCAATTCTTGGAAAGGCTTTTCTGGATTTCAAAGGACTGGCATGCTCCTGTTTCTTCTTGGTGCAACGCTAAAGACATGCTTCACTTGCAAAAGAGGCTTTTTGAATGTGCAAACAGCAGTCTTCTACTGGAAAATGCCTGTGCAACCACACTTCTGACAGGGAAAGAAAGGTTGTTTGTCTTCCCTATTTATCTTGGTATGTTTTCATTTGGATGTGTTGTCTACGTGCGTATTTCCAGGGCTTCGGGGTTGGAGAGGATGCAGGGCATGCTCTGCCCTGTTCACAGCCTCAGGTGTGGCATGTAAGTAGGTGGGTGTTGCTGAGATGGAATTTCTTTGGTCTCAAGTGCACCCTGAAAGTAAACATTGCCACCACATCATGATCAGCTGCCACAAGTAAAACACAGAATCACCAGGTTGGAAAAGACCTTTGAGATCATCGAGCCCAACCATACCCGTCCTCTGCTAAACCATATCCCCAAGCACCTCATCTGCTTGCTCTCTTAAATATATCCAGGGATGGTGACTTAGCCCCCTCCCTGGGCAGCCTGTTCCAATGCCTGACAACCCTTTTGGTGAAGAATTTCTTCCTAATGTCTAATCTGACCCTACCCTGGTGCAACTTGAGGCCATTCCCTGTCATCCTAACACACGTCACTTTGCTGAAGAAACTAACACCCACCTCTCTACAACCTCCTTTCAGGCAACTGTAGGGGGTGATAAAGTCTCCCCTCAGCCTCCTCTTTTCTAGGCTAAACACCCCCAGTTCCCTCAGCTGCTCCTCCTCAACCTTTCTGGGCAGCCTGTTCCAGCCCTTCACCACTCTCTCTGTAAAGAGCTTCCCCCTAATATCTAATCTAAACCTTCCCTCCTTTAGCTTCAATCCAGCCCCCTTGTCCTGCCATTGTCTACCCTTTTAAAAAGTTGATTCCCCTCCTGTTTCTCTGCTCCCTTCAGGGACTGGAAGGCTGCAATGAGGTCCCCCCGCAGCCTTCTCTTCTCCAGGCTGAACAAGCCCAGCTCCCTCAGCCTCTCTTCATAGGGGAGGTGCTCCAGCCCTCTCATCATCTTTGTGGCTCCTCTGAACCCTCTCCAACAGTTCTACATCTTTCTTGTATTGGGGCCCCAGCTCTGGACACGGGACTCCAGATGGGGCCTCATGAGGGCAGAGCAGAGAGGGACAATCACCTCCCTGTCCCTGCTGGCCACCCCTCTTCTGATGGAAATAAAGATGGTGTCCAGGGCACTCAACCTGTTCACCAAGTACATCTCTTTTCCTTCATTTTCTGTGCAGTACCACCCCAAAATGTCATCTTTAATGCTGGTGAAATAAGAATTCAAACAGCAGACGAAAAACCCAGCATGCTTAGCTAAAGGGTGAGGATATATCTAATTTAATGGACCAAGAGAAGTTTGAAGTCAAGGGGTATGCCTTGGCTGTGTTCCATCCCTACATCAGGCAAAGGGACCAGAGCAAATTCACCATTTCCCTCCCAACCTGCATAATCTTTCTTCTCACAGGTAGGTAGAACGCAAGGGTGCAGGGTTGGAAGATTGGGTGTTCGAGCCAGTCCCCTATTTTGAGCTTTTCAGAAGAAGGACTGCAGCACATTCAGCTGAGACATCACTAAGGCAGTGTTTGTTGCTTGCTTTTTTTCCTGTTTGACTCACCCAATCTATCCCTGTCCAACTTTTATCTTGCAGTTTTTATGTCTAGTCAATCCTAGGTTAGGCTGGTGGTTTGACTTGATGATCTGAAAGGTGCCTTCCAACCAAGACAGTTCTGATTCTACAGAGTCTGTATTTCATTCTCTTGTGGGTAGCTGTTCTTGCAGTATTTCCATCCCTTCCAGGCTTGCCTGCATTAGGCTCTTGACTCTTTTTCAGGTGAGGAGCCATATGCCCTGAGGAGAAGGACTTGGGGGTGTTGGTTGATGAAACGTTCATCAGGACCCAGCAGTGTGTGCTCAAAACCCAGAAAGCCAACCATATTCTGGGCTGCATGGAAAGGAGTGTGACCAGCAGGTCAAGGGAGGGGATTCTACCTCTCTGCTCTGGTGAGACCTACCTGGAGTACTGAATCCAGCTCAGGGGTCCCCAACATAAGAAAGACACAGAGCTGTTGGACTGAGTCCAGAGATAATGAGAGGGCTGGAGCACCTCTGCTATGAAGACAGGCTGAGAGAGTTGGGCTTGTACAGCCTGGAGAAGAGAAGGCTCCAGAGGGACCTTCCAGTACCTGAAGGGGCCTATGGGAAAGATGCAGAGGGACTGGTTACAGGTGTGTGGAGTGACAGGACAAGGGGCAATGGGTTTAAACTGAAAGAGGGGAGATACAGATTAGGAGGTAGGAAGAAATTCTTCACTCTTAGTGTGGTGAGGCACTGGCACAGGTTGCCCAGAGAACCAGTGGTTGCCCCCTCCTGGCAGTGTTCACGGCCAGGTTGGATGGGTCTTTGGGCAACCTGGGCCAGTGGAGGGTGTCCCTGCCCATGGCAGGGGGCTGGAACTAGATGATCTTTGAGGTCACTTCCAACCGAAACCAGTCTGTGATTCTATTTCTGCACTGTGGTGTGTTGCGGGATCTTACCCGCTAATCCAGGAGACCTGAGTCTTTGATTGGGGGTGCAGTTTGTGGTGAAGGCATGGAAAGTGTCTCCAGTGCAGGGATGTACAACTCAAACAATATCCTGGTTAGACAGTTGTTCTTTCTGGCAGCAATGCCAGTGTCCTCCTCACTGTTTGTCTTCTGCTTCCACCTTAGCTGTGCTGGTGTAGCTGTTGTGCTTCTTTCACAAGCTCGGTCCCAGTTAAAGTGAATGATTGTTTTGATGGTGCTTATAATCACTTCTGCAGTCATGAAGGAACAGTATGAAGCTGCAACAGGGGAGGTTTATGTTGGATGTTAGGAAGAGGCTCTTCACTGAGAGGGTGGTTGGGCACTGGAACTGGCTCCCAGGGAAGTGGTCATAGCACCAAGCTAGGCTGAGTTCAAGAATTGTCTGGATGATGCCCTCAGCCCCATGGTCTAACTTGTCTGGTCCTGTGTGGAGCCAGGAGTTGGACTCAGTGACCCTTATGGGTCCTTTCCAAGATAGGAGATTCTGTGATTCCAAGGAGAGTGCTGAACGGCCAAGGAGACTGGATAGCACAGCAGTACCTGCTCTGCGTTTGTCATCGCTGTTGGTGTACACTTGAAGGTTCACTGAGGAATAAAGTGGATGTGGAGAAGCACTTTGGATGATGGATCTAAATGTTTCTAAATGGACTTAAATGTGAAAGATGCTGAGGCACCTACGTGGATGTGGTGTTTGAGTTGATGGTGTCTCTGGGCTTGCACGGAGACAGAATAACATAGGTTTGGCTATAGTTGCAGTACATACTTGGTGCTGGGCTTCACTGGCAGAGCTCTTGTTCAGCTGGATCGGTTCCCCAATCTGTTTAGCATGTGATGTACAAATGTGTTTCCTGGATCTGGCCAGGAGAAGGAAACTTGTGTGACAATGAGAAAGAAAAGGACATTGTCTCTTTTCTTTGACTGTTGGACGTAGTGTCATCAGAGGACAACCCATGTTTTGGTATTGTGAGGACATGGAGTTCTCGTTTATGGAAATTCTAAATGAATTTGCATCAGAAGTTTGTACTTTGCTTTTGTCCAAGTCTTCATTTGAGGTCTCCATGTAAGATCTCTCCTCAGGAGTTAACATGCTGATTTACATAAATAGCATTTGACACATTTGAAGTGCTTCAAAAACATGAACACCGTGTCCCTATGTCAGAAGTGCTACTCAAAGACTTTCTCTAGTGCAGGACACTGTCTCCTTCCTACTAAATAAGGAAATGAGGTTCGTAGTCGCATTGGGAGTGTGTTATTTCAACTTCAGGTTATTCATAGTAACACATCAGCTTTGTTAATTTACAAGCAAGCAGCTCATCTTCACTCATTAACGGAAGCACGAGGTGTTACTGATACATAGGGAGAGCCTAGGGTGTCCTGCAGCTTTTGGCCTCTCTCTGCTTGGTCTTGTTTTTTCAACAGCCTCCTAACCATACTGGACTGTAAATCCTACCTGTGGACATGTTCTCCTAATTTAGGACAAATATTAAGCTATTTTTCAAATCAGCTGTGTTGGATATCTGTGGGTTCTTTAGACAATGTACCTGCTGTCCAGTATTTAAATTTTCTTTTTCTCATAGAAGCATAGAATGTGTTAAGTTGGAAGGGACCTTTAAAGGTCATCTAGTCCAACGCCCCTGCAGTGAGTATGGACATCTTCACTACATCAGGTCACTCAGAGCCCCATCAAGCCTGACCTTCAGTGTTTCCAGGGATGGGGCCTCCACTGCCTCTCTAGGTAACCTGTGCCAGTGATCCACCACCCTCATAGTGAAGAACTTTTTCCTACTATCTGACCTAAATCTCCCCTTTTCGAGTTCAAAACTATCACCCCTTGTCCTACTGCTCCATGCCCTTGGGAACAGTTCTTCCCCAGCTTTCTTATAGGCATCTTTCAGGTACTGGAAGGACACTATAAGATTTCCCCAGAGCCTTCTGTTCTCCAAGCTGAACAAGCCCAACTCTCTCAGCCTGTCTTCCTAGAAGAGGTGCTCCAGCCCTTGGATCATTTTTGTGGCCGTTATCTGGATGTGCTCCAACAGATCCATGTTCTTCTTGTGCTGAGGGCTCCAAAGCTGGATACAGTACTCCAGGTGAAGTCTCACCAGAGCAGAGCAGAGGGGCAGAATCCCCTCTCTCCATCTGCTGGCCACACTTCTTTTGATGCAGCCCAGGATGCAGTTGGCCTTCTGGGCTGCAGATGCACATTGGTGGCTCATGTCCAGCTTCTCATGCCCCCAAGTCCTTTTCCTCAGGGCTGCTTTCCAGCACACCATCTCCTAACTTGTATGGATAATGGGGATTGTTCTGACCCAGGTGCAGGACCCTGCACTTGGCTTTGTTGAACCTCATGAGGTTCACCTGGGTCCACTCCTCCAGTCTGTCCAGGTCCCTCTGGATGACATCCTGTCTCTCCGGCACATTAACCTCAATGCTCAGTTTGGTGTCATCGTTTCCTGGTTTAAAGGGAGGGAACAGTGACCCATCAGTTGCCTCTTACTGATAGGAAATTCCCTAAGGGCTCCCCATCCTCTTTTGCTCAGCTGTGGTTACCTGGTTTATGTTTGGGGTGAATATTAGCTCTGGAAACCTAATTAAAGTATCTGATTATAGTAAGGAACATTCAACTCGTGCTTGTTTGTGAGACTTCCTTTGAGTTGTTCAGAGTATTTTGGACTGACAAGAGACACATGAAAGCTCCTCATAGAAATTTATGTTCCTGTGGGTATCCTGTGTACACCAAAACTGAAATCTCATTTTGCAGTAGGTTTCTGCTGGAGTCACACTCTCCTATGAGTTTTTCTAGCTGTGATTAATTTGAGATTGTAAGTTTGTAGTTCAGATTGAAATTTTGGTGTTTTTTCCACTTACAAATTCATCTGGGTGAAGTTTGGAGAGATCTCAGATGTCTTTGGCTATGCTTCCAGTTAGTGTCACCATGACATATCTTAGTGGGCTGTTTTAGCCGCTGTTCTGCAGTGGTTAAGCTATTAAATTGCTTGTCTAGAAACTTCTGATTAAGCATTCTGATCACTACCATGAAAAACATCAGACATGCTTCTGGCAAGGCTCCTCACATCTCAACTGTGAAAGGCAAAGAAGCTGTCACCCATCCTGGAGTGATGGCAGTGGCTTTGTTTGACCCTCCAAGCATCTCCACTTGGTCTTTGGAGTCTGTCCAGAACCCAAGGACACTAAGCATTGTTTACCACCCTGTCGGAGTAGTAATTACTGACCCAATTCTGGCTGTGGTGCCAGCACGAGGCTTGGAGATGACTTTTGTGGTGTTTGGATGTAGCAGCCAGACAAACTCCGTCCCGCTGCATGGGAACTCACTCTGCTGTTCGTATGCAGCTGTGCTCCCCCTGTGAGAGTTCGTGTCACTGAATGAACTGCGCTGTTGTGGTGTGGGTTATCTTGGTTGAAGGCGTCTTTAAATGATCTAAACGCTCTACATGTTTAAGGAACTACTTGAAAGAGTCCAGCAGGGCCACCAAGGTGATGGAGAGGCTGAGGGAGCTGGGCCTCTTCAGCTTGGAGGAGACTGAGGAGTGACCTTATCAATGTTCATAAATATGTAAAGGGTGAGTTTCAGGAGGATGGAGCCAGGCTCTTCTCAGTGATGGCGAGTGTTAGGCCCAGCGGCAACGGGTGCAAGCTGGAGCACAGGAAGTTCCATGTGAATATAAGGAGAAATTTCTTCACTGTGAGGATGACAGAGCCCTGGGACAGGCTGCCCAGAGAGGTTGTGGAGTCTCCTTCTCTGGAGACATTCAAAACCCATCTGGATGTGTTCTTGTGTGACCTAATCTAGGTGATCCTGCTCTGGTGGGGAGGTTTGATTAAATGATCTTTTGAGGTCCCTTCCAACCCCTGACATTCTGTGATTCAGTGAAAATTCAACCTCTCTGGTTCATTAATAAAAAGAAATGAGGAAATGGATGTTTTACTTGAAGAGGTTTCCCCTGCAGATGAGTCATTTTGAGTGGCCTAACCACCACATTTCCTTATTTCTCCAGTTCTTCATTCTGGCTGTGGTCTGTTAGCGTTTGGAATGAGCTTTGTGGTGTTCCTGTGCAAAAGAGAAGCCACTTAACGTGTTTGTTTTTAAAGCATCATTTCTTCCTTCGTGGGCACACAGAAGGTTTTAGAGTGTAGCTTCTAACCCTTGAACTCCTCTGCACCAATGCTGCTATCTCCTTTCTGCTTAGATGACTTTTCCTTGAGTTGCAGTACATGCTAATTGTTGCTAATTATTTTCTCCAGGTAATACCACTACCTGTCCAGAAGGAATGGGGTACCCTTCTTACCTCATTTAGAAATTATATTGACTTTTTGACTGTGGTTTGCTGTCAGTTTTGTAATAGCTTTAGAATTAACTGGTGATATAAAAAGGGCTCTACTCCATTCTCATGAGACCCTACCTGGAGTACTGTGTCCAGTTCCGGAGTCCCCAACATAAGAAGGACATGGAACTGTTGGAACAGGTCCAGAGGATGGCCATGAAGATGATTAGAGGGGCTGGAGTACCTCTTCAGTGAAGACAGGCAGAGAGAGCTGGGGTTGTTCAGTCTGGAGAAGGCTCTGGGGAGATCTTATAGCAGCCTTCCAGTACATGAAGGGGCCTACAAGAAAGCTGAGGGAGGGACGTTTTAGAAAGTCATGTCACAACAGGACAAGGGGAAATGGTTTTAAATTGGAAGGTGCTAGATTTAGGTTGGATATTAGGAAAAAAAACTTCCCTGTGAGGGTGGTGAGGCACTGGAACAGGTTGCTCAGGGAAGTGGTGGATGCCCCCTCCCTTGGAAGTGTTCAAGGCCAGGTTGGATGGAGCCTTGAGCAGCCTTGTCCAGTAAGAGGGGTCCCTGCCCATGGCAGGGAGATTGGAACTTGATGATTTTGAAGGTTCCTTTCAACCCAGACTCTTTCTTTCAAAATCTTACTCTGTTTTGGTGAGAATTTAAACATTTGACTTCAGTCCGTTTGAGATCCCACCCTAAAAATTGGACAGGTTCTGAGCCACATGGCTCAATTCTTTCCTGAGGAAACAATAAAGGTTTCAGCTGAGCCTTATGCATCAGGAGTCTTCTGGTTTATGGTCAGAGATAATTTTAATTTTTAATTTTTTTTCTTTCCAAAGCTGTTTCATATCACAGCAGCCACAGCTATGGTTTAAGGACATGTACTACCCCCAGTGTCACTATCAACTGACAGTGACATCAGAGACAGGGGGAAGGAGTGGGTTTCTGAAAACAGGCACTGCTGGTTATATACTCTATGCCGGGAGCAGAAAGAGATGAAGATGAATGACTCGCTTGCGTTTGCATGTATAGAGAAAAGCTGGCTGTGCTCCCTTCAGGGGAGAGCACCCTGCCAAAATGTTAAGCTTTACTAAGCAGAGATCCTCCTGTGGGTAAAGAAGTGGTTAAATTTGTCTCTGTCAATCCCTGAGAGTAGTTGGTGGTTATTACCTGTTTCCTGGGATACAGGCAACTGTTCTCCTTTGAAGTATTTGATCAGAGACCCTTAGATCACAGAATCACAGAATCGTAGGGGTTGGAAGGGACCTCAAGAGATCATCGGGTCCAACCCCCCTGCCAAAGCAGGCTCCCTAGCTCATATTGCACAGATAGGCGTCCAGATGAGTCTTGAATATCTCCAGAGAAGGAGACTCCACCATCTCCCTGGGCAGCCTATTCCAGTGCTCTGTCACCCGATACAGGCAAGAAACAAACCTAACCCGTATTTGTAGCTGCAGTCAGAATGTTTCATTCAGATTTGAAACTGTTCCTTGACCAGAGAATAGAGCCATGGAATTTGCTGGGGAAGATTGTGCAAAAAGTTAACTGGTTTAAAAAGAGACAGGATGAGTAACTGGAGGAGTTTCACTGAGGGTGGGTGAAGGACATTTCACTTGGCTCAGGAAATCCACTCGGATAAAAATAGTCAGAGGCTGGGAGAGCGTTTAGGGGAAGTGTGGGATGTACTTGCCTCTTGTCGCCTCTTCCCCTAGCATCCATCTGTGGCCACTGTGGCTGTTCCTTCAGTTGGTTTTTACCACTGTATCTGCACACAGGTCACTTCTGTTTGCATCAGACATTTGTCCCAGCTACTTGGGGACCTTCTGGCTGCCAGGACTCAGCTGTTGCTGGACAGTCTGTGTGGGGCTGCCAGCTGGCAGCGCCGCTTCAAGGCTCTAATTTGCCAGTGTGTTTTGAAGCCTCCCTCCCGTGTTACAGTCATCCACCAGCATCTCGTGTGCTTTGCTGTTTGTGTCCATCTTCCTTCAAGTGTAGGGTTTGTGGCCCAGTTAGCAGTGGATGTCCAGCTCCTGGACATGGAAGATGACAAGGGTGTTGGATCTGAGGATTCTTACACTGCTGCTGTTGGAGACAGGGTGCTGGACTCGATGGAACCTCTCCTGACCCAGGCTCCATGAAGTTACTAACATGGCTTGTGTTTCCTTCCTGTAGGCTTGATAGAATTATTTAACATTTCACTATGCACTGTATCACTTCTGGAAGATTATTTAACCGTTGGAGTTTGGTGAGATGTGTGAGCTGATCTAAGAGCTCACTTATCACCTCACCAAAAGCATGATCCCCCTCCTACACATCATCTTCCCCCTCTGTTCAGATTTAGTGCTTAATTCTCTTTTTGCTGTTAGCTTTCTACTTGTGTAACTGCAGAATCTGGCTCTTAAAACGTTTTTCTTGGGAATATAAACTAATAAATTTTAGGAAATGGTGTCATACCATAAAAAACCTCCTTCCTGATCCTGGTAGCCCACCTCTGGCTCACATAGCACTTACCAGTGGGCTATGTGTTGATGTCGTCTTAAACACTGAACAAGAATCTGCAGCCTGTGCTCTCATGTGTGTACGTGTCAGCATACATACTCACTCCTGAGCATTTTCAGTAGGAAATTCTCTGGCAAGGAGCCAAAGGACTGTGAATTCCTCAAAGAAAGAAGTGTCTGGGAGCAGTGATAGCCTGTGCTCCTGCTGAGCCCTAAACTCTCTGCTGGCAGGGATCTACCACCTTGCAGAGACACAAGCCTTACCTTCTACTGGGTTGTAAGGCAGCAACTTGAATTTCCTGCTGACTTTCTAATCTGGATAAGAGTAGGACAGCCTGGCATGCTGCACCTTGAAAGATGGCTAATCCATGATCTGCTAACACATTTGAATTTCAGTTAGCATGTGTTAGACCTTCTGGAGGTCCAGCGTGGAAGGGAAATAGTAATCTGCTCAGATTTCTTTTTGAAAGGTTCATTTCTTGGTGAGAGATCCTCAAACTGGACATTTACCTCAGGACATTTGTTTTGTTTCAAAATGTTCCCAAATCATTGTGTCTTGCTTCATTTTATAAGGGATCTGTGCTTAATCAGGGATATGGTTTAGTGGGAGCTAGTAGTAATAGGTGAATGGTTGGACTGGATGATCTTCTAGGTCTTTTCCAACCTTGATAATTCTGTGATTCTGTGATTCTGAAAATGAGTGTGGGAAGAGGGGGAAGGAAACCAAGGACCTGTTATGTGACCTCCCAAATCCTGGCTGTAGAGGATGAAATAGGATGAAAATTTAAGATGATTTTCCAGTTGTATGTGGAGAGTGACTTTTAAAGGCTGGTGGGGTGGGGTTTTTTGAACAAATGCCTCTTGCTTTCATCCACAAATCAGCTTTTTAAAATTTTGGTTTTTATGTTACTCTGTTTTACTTGGTGACTTAATTCTGATAAGAATCATGGCAACATATTTACTGCTGTTTTATCAAGCTGTGCTGGTAAAACTTGAGAAATTGTAAATGTTTGTCTGAAACAGCTTAAAATTGAACTTACTAGTATCCTTAATAAAGATCTTACCTGATTTACTGCATAGTATTTTCTGTAGGCTATGCCATTGTTATGTTTTAAACCCTTCCTGTAGGATTTGTGGAAGATCCATATTGGGTTTTATGACCTGTAAGGTGTGTGTGTTTCTCTGTTTTAGGGCATAATTCAGAAGATTGTGGACAGTCACAAAGTGAAAAACGTGGCGTGCTATGGGTTACGGCTCAGCCATCTGCAGTCTGAGGAGGTTCACTGGCTACACCTGGACATGGGGGTATCCAATGTGAGAGAGAAATTTGAACTAGCCCACCCTCCAGAAGAATGGAAGTAAGAGCATAAATCTGTTCAATGTCAAAACCAAGTCATAATAGTCATTTTATTGTGTTGTAAAAGAATTACTATCTAATTCGCATTGTTAAGGAAGAACCTTGTGTGGTGGACGAGAGGTGGTGGAACAGTGTGGGGGTGTGGTGTGGACAAAACAACAAAACCCCAAACTCTTCACAAAGAACAGGAAGAGGTGTTGGCTTGAAGGGTTTTTTTTTTTTGTTTTAAGGGGTTTCCTGCAAACTGAAGAGAGATGTGTAACCCAATATTTAGAGGCTGCATAAAGTAGGAGCAGAAATCTAGTAATTGGTCCTGTCTCTGAACACATTCACAAACCACCTGGATGCATTCCTGTGTGACCCACTCCAGGTGATCCTGCTCTGGCAGGGGGATTGGATCAGATGATCTTTCAGGGTCCCTTCCAACTCATGACATTTTGTGGTTGTGTGAAAATCTGCAAAACTTCTGATACATCTTGGGAACCAACCCCATCTCAGGTTTTAACGTACTTAAAGTTTTAGGACAAGAAACCTGTTACCTATTTGTGGGTTTAGCATGCCTCTGAAAATGGAAAAGGATATAAACATTTAAAGGGATAAATCTTGTTATTTAAATGAAACCAAGAAAATACAGTTGAATTAGTGGTTCTATTTAGATATAGAGTAAGTAGGAGAAATGTAGTTTGAAAAGAATGAAATTAAGTCAATAGATTGGTTTATTCCTCTGCAGTTGTAAAACTTCACTTGTAAAACTATTTGGTAATTAATTGGGTTTCAGAGTGATGACTGACATCAGCCTTCCTTTTAACTGGGGTCTTATCATAGACTCATAGGATGTTTTGGGTTGGAGGGGACCTCAGAGGTCATCTAGTTCCAACCCTCTGCCACGGGCAGGAGCACCCTTACTCTAAACCAGGTTGCCCAAAGCCCTATCCAACCTGGCCTTAAATGCCTCCAGGGATGGGGCTTCCACAACCTCTTTGGACAACCTGTGCCAGTGCCTCACTACCCTCAGTGTAAAGAATTTCTTCCTAACTTCTAATCTAACCCTGTCCTCTGTCAGTTTAGAGCCATTGCCCCTTGTCCTGTCACTGCCAAAGGCTGAGTTCAACTTACTCTGCTAAAAAGAAAAAAGGCAAAGAGTGAGTTGATGGTACGTGCTCAGGAGAGGATGTAGGCTGGAGAGGAAAAAGGGAAAGATCACCCACTTTCCTGTTAGAGAGTCAAGAAGAAAGTAAAATTAATTTACAGAACGGCACAATGCTCTAATAGAGAGGATGGGGAGCTCTCCTTTTAAAACACCATTAAACCAAATACAGTACTAACCTCATGTGGCAACACCAAAAAGGAGATTATTGTGGTTACTAGTTCATTGCAGGAGTTTTCTTCGTGTTTTTCTGTGGTTTATGTTCGTAACCACAATTTGTGTAGAAGCTGCTAGTTGTGTTAAAGGCTACACATCCCTTCTGCAAAACTGCTGTAAATAGTCTATACTTAACTTCTTTGTTCATAGTCTATACTTTAATTCGAACAAGTGCCACAAATTCGAACAAGTGCCACAAATTCGAACAAGTGCCACAAATTCGAACAAGTGCCACAAATTCGAACAAGTGCCACAAATTCGAACAAGTGCCACAAATTCGAACAAGTGCCACAAATTCGAACAAGTGCCACAAATTCGAACAAGTGCCACAAATTCGAACAAGTGCCACAAATTCGAACAAGTGCCACAAATTCGAACAAGTGCCACAAATTCGAACAAGTGCCACAAATTCGAACAAGTGCCACAAATTCGAACAAGTGCCACAAATTCGAACAAGTGCCACAAATTCGAACAAGTGCCACAAATTCGAACAAGTGCCACAAATTCGAACAAGTGCCACAAATTCGAACAAGTGCCACAAATTCGAACAAGTGCCACAAATTCGAACAAGTGCCACAAATTCGAACAAGTGCCACAAATTCGAACAAGTGCCACAAATTCGAACAAGTGCCACAAATTCGAACAAGTGCGTGCGAAATGCTTAAAACTTTGGTTTCAGCAGTGTTGGACCTTCTCTTCTGTGCATGTTGCTTTTTATCCTTTGAGATGCACATGAACATTTTGCCCTTTGTCAGTCACAAGAAAGTTTTCATTGATAAGACTGTGTAGTCACAGCTTGGGAAGTAGGGGATTCCTCAAGCCTTTCCCTTGCACCGGGGAAGGAATAACCGCTGGAATCAGTACGGGCTGGGGGATGACCTGCTGGAGAAGAGCTCTGTGGAGAGGACCTGTGGGTCCTGGTGGGTGACAGGGTGGCCATGAGCCAGCAGTGTGCCCTGGGGGCTGAGAGAGCCAATGGGATCCTGGGATGCATCAGGAAGAGTGTGGCCAGCAGGTCTAAGGAGGGGATCCTCCCCCTCTACTCTGCTCTGGTCAGGCCCCACCTGGAGTATTGTGTCCAGTTCTGGGCTCCCTGGTATAAAAAAGACAGGGATCTCCTGGAGAGAGTCCAACAGAGGGGTACAGGGATGATTAAGGTCCTGGAGCATCTCCCCTATGAGGAAAGGCTGAGTGAGCTGGGGCTGTTCAGCCTGGAGAAAAGAAGGCTGAGAAGGGATCTGATCAATGTTTATAAATGTCTCAAGTGTGGGACACAGGGGGAAATAGCCAGCCTCTTCTCAGTGGTCTGTGGGGACAGGACAAGGGGCAGTGGCTGTAAATTGGAGCACAGGAAGTTCCGCACCAACATGCGGAAGAACTTTTTCCCAGTGAGGGTGACAGAGCCCTGGGACAGGCTGCCCGGGGGGGTGTGGAGTCTCCTTCTCTGGAGATATTCAAGACTCATCTGGATGCCGACCTGTGTGATACATCCTAAGGACCTGCTTTGGCAGGGGGGTTGGACCTGATGATCTCTGGAGGTCCCTTCCAACCTCTACGATTCTGTGACTCTGTGATTCCCTGAGTAGCGCTGCATGTAAGATGTGTGTAAGATGTGAATAATTTATGCCATGGCAATTTGTTACATGCTGTGCAAATGTCACTTCCAATTTTATTAGACGGCGCAACGCGTGTTGTGCACGTTGCAGAACAAAGTTGATCAGTTTTAAAAGCAAAATTAGATGATTGTTTTGAAGTTTCTGGACAGGAATTGTATAAAATAACTCATGAAAGAGCTATGATAAGCTGTAAATTATTCAGTACCTTTCCAGAGTGTCATTTAATGGTTTATCGAATCCATGCAGGCTGACATACCTTTTAAACCCGGGGAGATTTGCTGTGCATAATCAAAACGTTGCTGTCATATTTGTAATACCGTAACAGAGTATTTAAGATCATATGACAGTACTTGTAGAAATATTTAGATTAGTGAAGGGAGAGAAGACTTTGAATGGTTCTTAAATGAAATGCTTCCTATGGCGTTAATAAACTGGTAACCGCCTCCTGTGTGATTATTTTTTAATAATTAAATATAAAAGGCCATATAGTCAGTGCTCAGAAATTACAGCTCTGATGTTCTCCTAGACTAATAGAGAAGTTACACTGATTGTCAGTAGGGTGTACACAGAAGTTACCAGAATAAAATCCATCTCCTGCCTGTGCAGCTTTCATTCGGCACTGTGCTGTTCATGATCCTTCGGAGGATGGGCCAGGGAGGAGGAGGAGTAGGAATATGACTGCTGCAAACTGTAGGTGGAGTTTAGGAAGAGTAAATAATAGTGGACTTTGGGGCAACAAGGTCACCCAAAATTCCTTCACTTCAAGTGTTCTCTTCCCTCCTTCCTTTGGCAAATAGGACAGTTGCAGGAGCACGCACAGTTCAGCTCTGCCAAGCTGCCAGTGGACAAACCTCAGTTACGTGGCGAAAGGCAAACAGGAAATCTTTGCTTACTGGAAGTGGTTTTTTTCCCCCCCACCCTCATGTTTGCTTTTATATACTGCTTTGACCTTCTTGATTAAAAAAAGGCTTGGATTTTGCAGAGGATAGCAGGGGTTTGACCCATCGTGTAGGTTTTTAAAATATAAAAATCAGTCAAGTCCTCACACTTCAGTTTTTCCTACAAAGATTTCCTACAAAAGTTTGGCCCTAAAATTCAGATAGAAGCCTTCTATTAACTCTGCCTGTGTCTTCATTCTGTGTTACACTGGGAATGTCTGCGTTAGTTTATCATATCAAACAAAATATCCTCTTTCCATTCTATCTATAGAAGATGATTCTATCCAGCATTAGATAATTCTGGATGTGGTTAAATTGTGGTGCCACAAATGATCTGAGTTACAGTTATTGGAACTGCTTGTTTGACTGATTGTGGCAGTTTATTAAGGAAAGAAGTGTTCTGGAGTCTTCTATGTTTTATCTTACATTGGGTAATAATACTGTGATTTCTTTGACCTATGCAAGATTTAGCACTATGGAAGCATGGTGTAACTTGGGTATAATTCCATGCAATTGCTTTAGGATAACTCTTGTCTTCCACATGCAGTTTGAGAGGGGGTTTTGGTTTTTATTGAATTCTAATCACACTGCTGCTCTTAGCTTTATCTTACAGGAGCATAAATAGTTAATTCTTCATTTGCTTGTGTGAAGGCCTGTGTACCTGGGCATGTGAGGTGATCCCAGGTGACAACTGAAATAGAAACAAAATCCTGAGGCTTTTTTTTATGGGAATGCAGTAAAGACTGGAGTGGATTGGTTTGCTTCAGGTTTCCTTTCATTGTTTATGCTAACATTAAACTCATTTTTTAATGAAGAAATTGTTCTTCATTTGTAGCTGTATTACTTCAGTGATTGGATGTTTCCATGGGCATGAGGGTGGAAGATGAAAGAGCCTTCCTCCCTTAACCTTTATCTTTCCAGCTAGGTGAACTAGGGTTAGCACAATGGGCCAAAGCACTGTTGTATTTGCTGCTCTTTCCTTGTTCTACAAGGGCAGATTAAAGAGGTTGGAATAACAAATTCTTCCCCTCAGAGTATACATCTTCTGGTTCTGGGTTTAGGATTTGTAGGTAAAGCAGGTCCTTGCAAGCAGGCAACATTCAGGCAGAAGATGCCTCAAAAGAGGCCCCAGTGCTCAGCTGCCATACAGATGTCTTGGCACTGACACAAGATACAGACCACCTGCAGAATGCTGTAATGAGTTGACTGAGATGATCTAAAAGCTCTGTATTTCTCCTCTCCGCAGTTTTTCTTCTCCACTCTTTAACTTCTAGTTAGCCAGTCCTTTCCCTTTTCTTCTCTGAGCTTTAATGCTTGTCTGATCCTTCAGCAAGCTGATTTAGTTCATTAAACTCTCACACAAGGTTATTTTCTCCCTCCTTTGTCTGCCCTTTAGTGCCCATCTCCTTTCTGGCTTCTTTTCTGTTGATGTGAACTGAATCAGAACATGCTGGAAGCAACTTACATGGTTGGGACTGGGGAGATTTCCTTCTTTTGGTGCCACAGAATAATTAGGAGTTGGATCATGGGGGTTTTTTGGCTCCACCAACTGCTTGGGTACTGCTTGTTACTCAGAGGGAAGCTCCTAGAAGTGTCTTCTCAGAAGTGGATGCTATGTTGTGGACAGGTCACTTCACCCATCAGCTTAACTTGGGATACTGACCTTTCTGCAGGTCTGAGCAGAGGCCCATAGTGCGTGTCTGTGTGTGTGTGTGAGCTTCTCTACCACAGTATACACGCAGAGCAGCAAGCAGAATAGTCGTTTTCTGGTTTTATCAGAGATAAAGCGATCATCAGATCAGCTGCTATACTTGCTCAAAAAGCAGACCTGGTCTGTGAGAAAGAGACTTGTTACCCTCATCAGTTGGCTGCGTTTCAGAGATGGTAGATTTAGAGGATAGTGAAAATCAAGCCAATCCTTGAGTTGATCTTTGGAAGTCAGCTTCTCCATTCCCATAGGTGCACTCAGATTAGGTTATAAATAGGTAATGAAGGTCACTCTCAGTGATTGTCCCAGCCAAGCTGTTTTGCCTTACCTGATTTTCTCATGAGATTCTGTTGCAAAAAGCAGTACTTCTCATGGCTCCTCAGTTCAGAAGACAAGTGCCTGGAAAGGAGAAAGATTGCTTTTCCTGTATTTTTGTATTCCAGAGAGTAAAGATGTTCCACGTCCTGGTCTAGATCAGGTTGAATCAGACAGTATGTACGCTGCTGAAGGTCTGAGATCAGTTCCACATGCATTTCTTCAGGCCTGAATCGTCTCTGATTTTTGGCTTGCAGGATGACTGAAAAAGAGGTGATGTGGAGTGACTGCCAGTATTTAGGCAATGTTTGTTCTTAGTGCTGTGGGAGACAAAATGAATTATTCTTTTCACTTGCATACTGTGAAGCTTCAACCCCATCTTCAGTATCTGTTACCTGAAACACATGCAGGGAATTGTAACACTTCTTTTCCAGCATTTAGAAGGTCCCCTTGGTCAGGCGCTTGATACCCCTGTGCTGGGCTGACTGCCATACCCTCTCCCTCTCCTCAACAGGACAGGGGGAGAAAATGTGTGTCAGGAATAAAGACAGGTAAAAGACCAAGTGTCATCACAGGAAAAACCAGGCTAAAATTCAGGAAAGTTAATTTATTGCCAAATAGATTCAAGTAGTGAGAAACACGTTCCCCCTCCTCCTCATTCTCACCTTCACCCCCTCACTGCCGACTCTTCAGTCACAGGGCTGGGGATGGGGGTTGCAGTGGGTCCATGACAGCCCCTCCGGGCCGCTCCTCCCTCCTTCCCCATCTCCCTGCTCCAGCGCCAGCCCTTGCCTGTTCTGCAGCCCTTCAGGGACACCCTGCTGGGCTCTCCAAGGGCCGCAGCTCCTGCAGGAAATACCCCCCTGCTGTGGCATGGGGTCCTCCCCGGGCTGCAGGGCGGGTCTCTGCTCCATCGGGGGCTCTGCTCGGGATCCCTGCTCCAGGCCTGCAGCACCTCCTGCCCGCCTCCTCCTGCTGCAGCCTCGGGGTCCCTGTGCTGCTGCTCCCTCCTTGGCGGGATTCCTCCTGCTCTGCCTGTGCCGCCTTTGGCCCTTGCTGAAACCTGTTTTCCCCCTCCCCTCCCGGTGCCCCCAGCTCAGCTGAGGGGCTCAGCTGTGTCCTGTGGTGGGGCTGTTGGAGCCGGCTGGGACTGGCTTGGTCTGGGATGGGGCAGCCTTGGCCTCTCCTCACAGAGCTGCCCTGCAGCCCCAGCACACAGTACAACTCCTTGGGGCAGGTACACTTACTATCTTAACTCTGCTTTGGAATCATTGACAATACCTTGTCCATTAACAGTCCCCCTGAAGCGCTGTGTGCTGGTATTCTGTGGTGTGCAAAGAAATGTACAAATCCATTCCAGTTACGCCGTAGCTTTGTGCATGAGACAAGTGGCCAGTGGTAGTTTTCAAGATCCTGAACTGTCCTTAGCTGAACTCACTGTCAAAATTCTCTTGTGTCATGGTGGTACCCTCGACTTGCACATCAACCTTTGCTGTGTTTTTGCCAGTCTCTTGTAAACTTGGCACAAGAATGGAATAAGTAACAGATTTTGTATTAATATCCAGTGATCTGATAAAGTAGAGCTCCAGTGGGAAAGGATGAATCTGTTTTAATTAACAGTGGAATCCTAAGCAGCTGTAACTTTTTATCGAATCCCTGTAGAAATTTTGATTCCTGACAGCCAAATCACTTGCTGAGAAGTTCTTTACCTGCTGCAACCAACAGATTAAAATGTAATGTTTGCCATCAGGATTGTTGTAATCTTGCCATCAGGAGTAGATTGTTAAAGACTTATTTCAGGGAAGGGCTATAAAGAGTTTTATACTTTGGATATGCTGTATTTGTACACCCAAACGGCTGGGGACATTGGTTATCAGAATTTTACTGCAATTTACTGTGTTAGAGGAGGAAGCTTCAGATATGGTGGTTGTTCCTGCAGGACAAGCAAAACGTTAAATTTAGGGTTTAGAAGCAGAAGTTACATGTTTTAAAAGGGATACAAGTTTGTACTAGGTCATGAACCAAAGCTAATTCTGAGTCTTCCTCCTCTGTGGTGTACTATTAGCTTGAATGTCACGTGGAAAACTGGTTGGTTTGGCTTTTGCATACATGTTGATGAGAAATAAGGAAGTAGGAGACCTTTTTGCAGAGAAATACTTTGAAAACCTTTGGAACAATTCGGAGATGAGTATTGCAGCACTTGGGTAGAGAAGGAGCAGAGTCAAGTTCCTTGAGTAACCCCTTGTTTTGTTTGTAGTATGTAGTGAGTGACACTGGTTGCCACTTGGAGCAGTGAGATGTGTCTTGCTGGAGATAACCAAAGATTAAAGTTGTTGACAGTGGGTCATGCCTGGTGTTATGGCATCTCATCTGCTGTTGTCACCTAATTGGGACCTTTCTTCCCATGGATGTGGACCTGACAGCCTATCTGCTCCAGGTCTTGATGCTTCAGTCCTCACTGAAGCTTTAAGGCAACAGGGCTTTGTTTGCTTCTCTTACAAAGGTCCTCTGAAACATTCTCTATGAAATGTCAGGTGCTGCTTTCCAGTTCAGTTCTCTGAGTAGTCAAAAGAGGAAATCTTCCCTTAGCTTTCTGAGTTTGCTTCAACTTTACCCTTATTTTTAAGAACATTTGGAGATGTCTTTTATTTAGGATGAAATCACAGATGCTGTTTTTGTCTCACCAGCTCTCTTTTGCTTTTCAGATATGAATTGAGAATTCGATATTTGCCCAAAGGATTTCTAAACCAGTTCACTGAGGACAAACCGACTCTAAATTTTTTCTATCAGCAGGTATGTTTGATTTTACTACTTTCTCTTTTGCTGGCATCAATTTGGTGAACTCTGGCTTTGTGCAGATGACATTTTACTGCAGAAACAGAAATTGGTAAAAGTTAAGGTTGCATATATAAAGCAGAAAGTCTGTGGCATCTTACTCCTTAAGAAGTGGTGAAGAATATTTTCCAAATAGGTGGTAATTCTCCAGTTGTCATCTAAACCTAGATAAAACTTACTATTGGTCAGCTTTCTTACAGTTATTTCACACTTTATTAAACTTCTGAATTTACTTTAGCAAGTACAAATGAATGAGCAACTTCACTACATGGAATTGTTTTTTCCGTTCATCCTGTTATTTCCTTGATTTGAATATCTCTTATTGATTAATAAAACTGCTTAACGAAAAAAGTTTCTGTAAATTAAGCATGTTCATCTTTATTTGTTTGCTTAATTAAGTTTAATTGACTTTTAGACTGGCAAGCTCAAAGTAAAACTTCATGGGGATATCTTGTAGAGGAGGCTGGACTAGGAGGGTTATAGTATCCCCTAACTAAATTCATACATGTCTGAAAATTCAAACCTGAACTTGCTTATTTGCTGCCTTCAGGTGGGTCTTTTCCAGGGTATGGATGGTGAGATGTCTGTGTTCATACAGTGAAATGTTGTTACAAATGTTGTTAGTGCTTTGCAAACAGTTTGTGTTACACTGATAGGTTGGTGAAGCAGATAGTGTTTTCTGTCATAGTTCTAGGCAGTGCTGTATATTGCTCTGTGGAGGATTAGATTGTGGTAATGATTAAAGGATTAACTCTAATCCTCCGTATAGGAGGGTGAGGAAAAGGACTTGGGGGTACTCGTGGATGGAAAGCTGGACATGAGCCCCCAGTGTGCATCTGCAGCCCAGAAGGCCAACTGCATCCTGGGCTGCATCAAAAGAAGTGTGGCCAGCAGATGGAGAGAGGGGATTCTGCCCCTCTGCTCTGCTCTGGTGAGACCTCACCTGGAATATTGCATCCAGCTTTGGAGCCCTCAGCATAAGAAGGACATGGACCTGTTGGAGCACATCCAGATAAGGGCCACAAAAATGATCAAAGGGCTGGACCACCTCTCCTGTGAAGACAGGCTGAGAGAGTTGGGCTTGTTCAGCTTGGAGAAAAGGCTCCAGTGGGACCTTATAGCAGCCTTCCAGTACCTGAAAGGTGCCTGTAAGAAAGCTGGGGAAGAACTGTTCCCAAGGGCATGGAGCAGTAGGACAAGTGGTGATAGTTTTGAACTCGAAAAGGGGAGATTTAGGTCAGATAGTAGGAAAAAGTTCTTCACTTATGAGGGTGGTGGATCACTGGCACAGGTTACCCAGAGAGGCAGTGGAGGCCCCATCCCTGGAAACACTGAAGGTCAGGCTTGATGGGGCTCTGAGTGACCTGATGTAGTGAAGATGTCCATACTCACTGCAGGGGCGTTGGACTAGATGACCTCTAAAGGTCCCTTCCAACCTTACACATTCTGTGATTCTAACGTAGATTATTTAAAGGAATCCTTTTATGGAGTATTGTCATGATAGAGATGGAGTAAGGCAGGAATAAGAAGTAGGAGGAGAGGGCTTGTGAAGTCAGCTGAAATGGCAAAGCTCAAGAACTGGACCATGAATGCACTGGATTTTTTAATTTTTTTTTTAATAGGAATAATTTTTTTCCTGGTGCTTTTTGTTGTTTCAAAGGAACAATGTGTAGTGCTGGTAAAGTTGTTGGAATTCCAAAGGCTTCTACCAAGGAAAACTATTCCAATGGACTACTGGTTTTTGTTGTGTGCCTGCCACATCCAAGAATATCCCAATCTTAGGGGACCATACCATATTTCTTGTGCAACATCCTCTAAGTTTAGGTTGTAACTGGGACTGATCCAAAGTGTGGTGGTCTTCTGCCCATGTGAACAGACACCATTGTAGGTGAGGAACCAGAAAATAGTAATTCTGGTTAAATTTTCTTTTAAGTTTCTAAAAAGATGAAAATATACTATTCCCTTTTGTCTAAGGATATAGAATTAAACTTGCTCGGACCAATTTCTGAAACGTCTTCTGTCCTTCACTGTTCACACACCTATTTCTGCCTTAGGTAAATGCCTAAATGCCTTTTGATTTTTTTAATGTGCAATGCAGTCCTTGTACTGATGTGTGATGGTGTTGTCATCTGAGAATACAATGGTAGTGCAGTGCTGCTTATCTGGATTTAGCATTCTAGTTTAATCCATGTGATGGGCTTGTTTCAGCCTAAAAATGTCTGGATTTTGGTGACTCTTTAGCACTGTTGGGGGTTCTTCTAGAAACAAGACAGTCATGTTCCTTTTTACCTTAATAACAAGTGACTTTCTCCATGCTGGCTTTAAACACAGGAGATTTGTCTTTTCCATGATGCAAAAGTGGGGGATGAGCTCCAAAATAATTTCCTGAACTCCATCATTTCCCTACACAAGAGCTGGGAAGACTGCAGTGTCCTCTCATTCATCCCCCAGAGAACTATTTCTTTTCAAGCAAGGAATTTAAAATGTCAAAGAAATATTTTTTAGCATTTTCTGAGAAACACGTTTTTACTAAATTTGTGGAAACCATTAGAAACCGACGCGAGCGGCTCCGAATAGCGAGAGGGTTTATGAAGGTCAGCAGGAACTGATGTACAAAGATGACAGCTGCGTCTCTCTGACAATGCCCTGAATCCTATTTCTGTCAGAAAATGAAAATCAGAGGTTCTTGTCTCCTTGCTCTGAATACTGTCTCTCTTTTTTTTTTCCCCCGCTTCCTCTTAATTCTCCACCTTATCATGAAGTATTTCTAAATCTAGTTCTTCAAAAGTCACTGTTCTTCGTTCTGGGGTGCTGTGAGGTATTTGGGTCTCCATTGTCATGGGAATCAGGTGCACAGATTTTCATATCTTTCACTCTCTCTGTCCGTGGTTCTGTTTTACTCCATAAATCCCACTTGGCCTTATGAATAAATTAGGGCAATTCCAGGGTAACCCCACTGATCTGTGAAAAGAAGGCAGGAGATGAATTGGGACAGTAAAGCTGCATCATAAACCAGATTTAAACATAGGAGGATGTGGGAAAACAAGAAAATACTCTTTTTCACGCTCTGTTCCTCTTTCATTTTCATTCCTCCAACGTTTTAACATCCTCTTTTGCCAACCACAGCTCACCCTTCAGGATCAGACATGTCACATTGTATACAGGCAAGAACAACAAATGTACGTAACTCATCCATGTGTACATAGATGTATTGAGCTTTCTGCACAGTACATTAGAGATAACAAATGTAGGATCCAGCAATAGAATTCTTAAAAATCCAATATAACACTTCAGTAATCAAATTGGCTTTTTTGTAGATGTAAAAGTCAAAGATATTCCTGGCTCATGTGTTCTAAAGAAGAAAAAAAAGATTTCAAGGAGCAGATGCTGCCCGTGACTAAATGTTTCTTTTTCAGATGAGGCTGAGAACCTGTTACTCACTTGGCAACATCTAAACACCTGTTGTCTGACATTAAAAATCTACAACATCAAATTAAAAAGCTCACAGGGAAGGAAAAGAAATAGTGACCTCTGTTACCCATGAATTGTCTGTGGATTTTAGAAAATGTAATTATTTTCTTGAATTTGAGTTGCGGAGCAGCAGTAACGTTGAAAAAGAAGCTGAAAGTTTGAATGAGAGACTGGCTCCTCAAGTGACCTTCCTCTTCCAGAAGAGCACAGACTGTTTGTAGATAACAGAACATTAACTTAATTGCTGCCAGCAGAAAGGGTTTATTCATACAGTTAACCCAATCCACAATTATCAGGCTCCTAAACTGAAAACTGGCGCCCATTTGAGCTCCACATGCATGACTACTCCCTTTCACTTCAGCGAGCACATTGCCCTGTACAGATCGGTACAAGTATGGAAGTCTCCTCAGCTTCTGCTGAATATATGAACTCTCTTTTCATTTTCCTTTTTTTCCCCTGAATTTTGACTGTTTTAAGGATGTTGTGACTTTGTTTTTGGATATTGTTTCTTTTCGAGGGTCTTGAACAAGAACCCAGGAGCAGAACTGTGCTTGATGTAGAGCCCTTTGTAATCGGTGGCGGTCGTTCTGCCATCTGCGGTGGGCGTAAGCTGCTCTAATTGGAAGTATAAAAGCAAGGCACTTAATGAGGCTTTTCATAAGAGTGCCCCTGTTTCACAACCTGTACATCAAAAGAGAAAAATGAGTGTGTGTGTGTGAGGGGGAGATCTGTGGAACTTTTTTGGAGTGTCAGAATGAGTCTTGAAGGCTTTAAGCTGAAGAAGGGGAGATCTCGATCAGATAGTGGGAGAAATTCTTCACTCTGAGCGTGGTGAGGCACTGGCACAGGTTGCCCAGAGAAGCTGTGGCTGCCCCATCCCTGGCAGTGTTCAAGGACAGGTTGGATGGGGCTTTGAGCAGCCTGGTCTAGTGGAAGATGTCTCTGCGCATGGCTGGGGGAGGTTGGAACTCGATGATTTTTGAGGTCACTTCCAAACCATTCTGTGAGTCATAGAAATACCAATACCATACAGTTCCAGCAAAGGATCTGTGTTTCATGCTGTACTTCAGCTTTGAGACTTGAGATGGGGTAAAGTCTGATCACAGAATCACAGAATCATAGGGGTTGGAAGGGACCTCCAGAGATCATCGGGTCCAACCCCCCTGCCAAAGCAGGGTCCCTAGGATGGGTCACACAGGGAGGCATCCCGATGGGTCTTGAATATCTCCAGAGAAGGAGACTCCACAACCCCCCTGGGGCAGCCTGTCCCAGGGCTCTGTCACCCTCATTGTGAAAAAGTTCTTCTGCATACTGGTGCGGAAATTCAGTGCTCCAGCTTGAATGCTTAGTCTGTTCCTCTTGACTGGAGGAGTTGTGTATTCAAGACATGTCATCTTACATCCTAGTTGAGAGCTCTGGTCAACAGACAAATGCTAGAATTGCTCTTTTTTAATGGTATGTGGAAAGTGTCAAAAATTAAGGTTTTAGTCTGGAGAAAGGGAGACCGAGGTGAGACCTCATCACTCTCTACAACTAACTAAAGGGTGGCTGTGGTGAGGTGAGGGTCGGTCTTTTCACCCTGGTAGGTAGTGACAGGACAGGTGGGAGCAGTCTGAAGGAAGGTTAGGTTGGATATTATGAAAAATTTCTTCACTGAAAGGGCTGTCAGATATTGGAACAGGCTGCCCAGGGAGATGGTTGAGTCGCCATCCCTGGAGGTGTTTAAAAGAAGAGTAGATGTTGTACTTGGTGACTCGGTCTAGCATTGGACCTAGTAGGGCAGGGTAGGTGGTTGGACTCTATCTTGAAGGTCTTTTCCAACTGAAACCATTCTATGATCCTGTGATTCTAAGGTAGTGGATGACAGGTCTTCAGAGGTGTCTTCTCTTTTTCTCATTAAGTGGAGAATTTAGGTGGTGACATCGCATTGACTTCATTATCCCCTTGGGCCCTATTGCTTAAAATTTCAGCCAAATTAGGCAAATTGGATCCCACCCAGTGCTTTTTGAATTGTGGGGTTAAAGTATTAAAAAGAAGAGTCAGGAAGTGCTGTGTTTCTGGTTGTCTGCACAGTTGGCAGATGCTTCTGCATGGGTTAAATGTTCCAGCCTTCAGTTGTGGCCCCTTCTACTCTATACCCAAACCTGAACCAACAGGAACTCTAACCCCAGCCCCAAAATCTCAAATGGGAAGCACACAGGATCGCTGAGTGGGAATAGTGGTAGATCGTTTTTATCAGTACATAACCTCTTGTTGTGGTTGTTGAGTAGATGTTCTGTAGATCTCAGCAGAATAAAGATATCCATCTTTTGTGTGGATTTTTACCCTTTTTCAGGAAAACTTTAGAGGAAACAAGGGTACAAAATTAGGATTAAAAATTGGAGGGGTTTTTGGGTAACAAAAATCAGACTTCACAATTTTTTTGCACTTTTTTGGGAACATTTCCAGTTGCTTTAAATGTCTTAGTAAAACTCATTGCTACATGTCTTCCTTTCCCCCTGTTCCAGTGACATGGCTGTTGGGAGATGGAAATAAAGGAAACAAGCTTCTCTCTTTTCCCTTTAGTAGCTGAAGGAGGAATGAAAGCCGTATCTTAACCTCCAGATAGAATACAGCTTTTAAAAACATTCATATAATGAGAGTCAGACGTAAGCTACTTGAATTGCCTCCCTTTTATTGTGGGACAAGAGCCTGCACACATTTATCCTTGAATAACATGTTAGCCTCCAGTAATTGGAGATGGTTTATCCCTTGATGAAAAGGGAGCAAGCATCTGTATGGGGGGTGGTGGTGGGGAAGCAGCTCTTAGGCATCAGCTGTTCCATTGTTGCTGTCCTTGTGCTTCAAACAGAAGACTTTTAAAGCAACTTTTAGGGGTTTTTTTAGATCCCAAAGATCATGAAAAAGTTGTTTTTATCAGTGTGGACTTTTTCTCTGTGCTGCCTCGTTCAGCCTGAAGCTTGGAGCTGCCCTGGAGATGTCTGTGAATATACATAAATATATATATATTTATATACTTTTATATACCATAGGACCAGACCATGTTTTTGTTTTGCTTTTTAAAATGAGCTGAAGTTTGTGTAGGGCACAGGAGAAGGAATTTCAATCAGAGAGAGGATGATCTTGAAGTAAGATGAGGTAAATGATGTTCTACCAAAAATTGGGCTGACTTCTATGTGCAGGGATTTATTCAGTCCTTTGCCAGGTTCATAAGAAAACAGTTTAGAAAAAGATAAGACAAAAAAGTGATACTTGTTTTCTTCTAAAACCCAAAATCCTCTGAAGGAAGAGGAGGCAAAGTTTCTTGTGGGCAAATGCCACTTTTTATGCTTTCTGTCATGTCTGTGAATATAACGTTAACACTTAAAATGAAAAATTCCTTTTGTATTGTATCAGATAAATGCATCATGCAAATGAAATTATTTTTATATCACTATCCCCCAACATGTAGGAGATTTTAAGTCCAGGCAATTACTGTAATAACTTAATGATTAAAGTTTTATAAGGTTTAGGTGTGTGAGATATAATTTGAAGTGCAGGCTGGGAATTAGACTCTTTGACCTAATTAAATAACAACATCTCTTAGACTGTAATAAAAATAGGAGACCTGAAGCAAATGACTTTGACAGGAAAAGCTGTGAAGAAAATCAAGGACATGAGGAGAAAAGTTGGCATTGTTCCTGATGCTGGCACCCATTTAAAACAGATAAACAAACAAACATAAGGTCTTTCAGGAAGAGTTAATGGTTGATACATAAACTGCCGGAACAGGAAGGGGTAATTGATGTAAGAATTGCAGCTGCTTGACAAGATGTTTTAAAAAAAAAAGGAAAAAAATGATAAAAAAATCAATGAAATTGAACATCACCTCCTTGCAGCTTGTAAAAGGACTTCCAAGTGAGATACCCTCCCTAGGGATCGGTTTCTTCAAACGGCTGAAATTCACAGTTCCTCATAAACTACTCGTGTTTTACCTTTAAAAATTGATCTATGCTCTCAAAACAACACCAGTGTTCTTGTTGTTGATCTTGCTTTTTGTGTAGTTGTGTGACTAATTTGGGATCTTCCAAATGGTGTGTGTCAGGTGTCTGCTGCCGGTAGTGCTGTGCGATAGGAATGTCAAACATCCTTGTATTCCTAAATACCTCTCCAGTAGCCAAGCTCAACCCAAAGAAAAGGGGCTGCTTGGATTTAAGATTTCCACCTGTCAACCAGAGCAGTGAAAATATCAGTTGTGAACTTGCGGTCTCACACGAATTACTCTTAATTCAGGATTAATTACTCTTAATTTTAACTGCTCAGGACAGGTTTCCATGTACTGATGCATGGATAGGTCTTTGTTAGTTAGTTGCCGTGTTATTCTGATTTAGGCTTTGGAGAGCGTGTATCACACAGACAAAAAGAAGCTGGATCACGTGTGTGCTTGGACTCATTTGTTCTGGAAAGGCAACATTCTGTATTGGAAAGGAGAGGTATAAAATTAGCCCTTAGCAAGGCATGCTTAGGAGGTTGGGTACTATATGGCTCCCAGGAGTATAGTCCTACTTTATCGAAGATCTGAGAGGCAGCAGTGTCTGTTGCAGTGACATCTGGAGATCAGCCCACTTGGACAGAAGGGATCAGTTTTAGTCCTTCTGTCCCTAACAATGCCTCTTCAGAAGTTGATTTCCGTCCCGTCCCCCCCCCCCCCCCCCCCCCCCCCCCCATGCACCCCATCTCTAATGCTCTTATTATTAACAGAGGAGCTTCCAAAATGAGTTAGCGATGTCAAAGATCACCTCTAGATAATATAGAGCCTGTGACCTTGGAAGCTGGAGAGGAGGAGCAGCTGAGGGCAGATGGCAAATGAATGTTATCCTGATACCGAATCGGTGCTTTTAACTCCACTGCACGAGGGCAAAGCCTTCATTTTCCCTAATGTAGATGTATCTTCTGTAATAAGTTTAATATTATCAGATGGGTAAATAGGGGTGGAAACACATATGTGTTTTCCTCCTGTGCATATTTTTAAAGCCACCATTACAATCATTAAGGTGGCTCCTAAAAATACTGATTGCCATTAGAGGCGTGCTTTGGGCTTCTGTGCATATGGTTCTTCCTTCAGAGCAGATGAGGCACAAATCTTTGAGGGTTAATTTTTCATCAGATTTCTGAAGCTGTAGCAAAGTGGGTTGGGACCCTTTTCCTTCAAGCTGCTTATTCTGATTGTGTAGGAAAGAAAATTCAATGTTCTACAGGATTCTGCTGTTGGGAAGATAGAGAAGCCATCTCTTTTTGCAGAGGTATGAACAGTTACATTGGGTAGTTGTTCCACCTTCATCGGGGGATGTTGTTCCACCTTCATCTAACGATGTATCTGTCCCAGGGTACATTGCAGCATGTCTGTGGTGCACTTAAATGTGAGAAAGATCACAGCAGCAACCACAGGATAGTTGGGATGCTTATGTCTGACAGGGTACTGGAGAAGAGCTATGCTGTGGGTTGTGGTGGACTTGAGCGTGGTACCTGCTGCAGGTGTGGAACAAAATGCAGCCTGAGCAGGAGAGCTCTGAATACAGAGTGAGGGTTCATTTTAAATGGGAAATTATCATAGAATCATAGACTGGTCCGGGTTGGAAGGGACCAGAGTTCCAACCCCCCTGACACAGGCAGGGCCACCAACCTCCAGGCCTGGAGCTACACAAGGTTGCCCAGGGCCCCATCCAACCTGGCCTTGAACACCTCCAGGGACAGGGCATCCACCACCTCTCTGGGCAGCCTGTTCCAGCACCTCACCACTCTCTTGGTAAAGAGACAAAACAAATCTGGTATGTGCTTAAAGTGTTCTCCCCCTCTACTCTGCCCTGGTCAGGCCCCACCTCTGGAGTATTGTGTCCAGTTCTGGGCTCCCTGGTATAAAAAAGACAGGGATCTCCTGGAAAGACTCCAGAGAAGGGCTATGAAGATGATTAAGGACCTGGAGCATCTCCTGTATGATGAAAGGCTGAGTGAGCTGGGACTGTTCAGTCTGGGGAAAAGAAGACTAAGGGGGGACCAGATTAATGTTTATAAAGATCTTAAGTATGGGATGCAGTGGGAAATGGCCAGCCTCTTCTCAGTGGTCTGTGGGGACAGGACAAGGGGCAGTGGCTGCAGGTTGAAGCACTGGAAGTTCCACACGAATATGTGGAAGAACTTTTCACAGTGAGGGTGACAGAGCCCTGGGACAGGCTGCCTGGGGGGGTGTGGAGTCTCCTTCTCTGGAGATATTCAAGACTCATCTGGACGCCTATCTGTGCAATATGAGCTAGGGAGCTGCTTTGGCAGGGGGGTTGGACCTGATGATCTCTGGAGGTCCCTTCCAACCCCTACGATTCTGTGATTCTATGTTGTCTTGGACACATACATCACTTTCAGGTTGATTAACTGAGGTATTCTGGACTGTCACCTAGGACAAGCTGGAATTTACAAATTGATAAATTACAGGGATACATTCACTGGACTTTTGTAGGACCAATGTCACCAGAAGCATTGTGTCTAAGTGTAAAATGCCACCAACTCAGCACAAGCACCTAACTTCTGAATATAAAAACTCACCAGCTAAAAATACCTGGCTAGAACTAATGGATGAGGAGAAAATTATGTTATGAATCTTTAATTTCCATGCTTTGTTAAATTAATGTAATTAATGATTCTTATGCTACTTACTAAACAGAGTGCTCAAGATGCTTGTTTGTTTATCTAAACATCTTCTGTGTTGCAGTGGTGGGTTTGAAAATATTTTTGTGGTTATGCTTAACTCTTCAGGGGTACTTAATCACTGGAGTGCTGTTTAAATGCATGTTTCAAAGCAATGCCAATTTGAATAAAAAATTAAAAATTAACAAAACTAAGTTATAGAAGTAGGTCATAGACATTGAAAGTAAAGCCAGAGAAATAGATTGTGTATTTTTAAACTGTCCTCCTGAAAAATTGGAGATTATCCTGTGGGAAATTTCGTGGGAACATTATAAACGAGCTGGGAAAGCCAATGTGGTGGCTAATTACTGGGTTTTGCCCTTTTTCAGATCCGTTTGATGAAGAATTTCCGTTACAGCTACGGGAGAAAACTCATTAGAAAGTTTGATAATTCTATGTAATGATTTCTAAGGTGATAAATAAACATAAACTTAAAATAGATCTTCAAGAAACAGCAAGTAGGTGGTTTCAAAGCACTAAACTCCTGGCAGGCATTCGGTACTAAGATCAGGATGGTTTGACTCTTGTTTTTAATACAGATATTTAAATCCAGCGTGATGCTTTTATGAACTGTGCTGACAGGGCTGCTTGTCAACCCCAGCAAACGTTCTCCTGCAATCCTGCAGCTGTATAAAAAAGTGCTCTGCAGAAAACCCAAGCAGATGGCTTTTGAAAGTAGCAGCTGGTATAGAAAATACGAGGCCTGTGATAGATTTCGTCTTAAATCATGTGTGCTGAACGTGGGGCTATTCTCTGATTTCTCTGTCCTCACAAACATGGAGCTTTCCTCTGTCTCGAGAGTTTTACTTTGAGTTATACCAGCTGGAATTTGCCTGCAATTTATCTAGCTGGGAAAGCATCCGTTGTTTCGTGGTAAATTAGAAGTTACACCATCAGTAATTTGTCCATTCAAGTAAAAGAAGAAATATTTTACACATCTGACATCAGAAATGAAACTGGGCTTTTGTTTACATTCCCCTCTTCCTCAGTAGTCAGTGGGTCGGTGTTCACCCCCTTTCCTTTCGTAGGAGTTAAGAGTATATTTTAATACCTAATCCTTAAAACACTGGAGACTTAGAGAGAGGGTTTTTTTGGCTGACCAGGGAAGAATAGTGACAAAATATTTTATAATATTGGTGTGAATAGAAAGTTAGAAAATAAAGTGAATTCACACTGAATATCAGGCCCTTGGGGAATCAACTTTTTAAAAGGGCAGACAATGGCAGGACAAGGGGGATGGAGTGAAGCTAAAGGAGGGAAGGTTTAGATTAGATATTAGGGGGAAGCTCTTTACAGAGAGAGTGGTGAGGGGCTGGAACAGGCTGCCCAGAGAGTTGGTGGATGCCCAATCCCTGGAGGTGCTCAAGGCCACTATAAGATCTCCCTGGAGCCTTCTCTTCTTCAGGCTGAACAACCCCAAATCTCTCGGCTTCTCCTCATAGGGAAGGTACTCCAGCCCTCTCATCCTATTTGTAGCCCTCCTTTTACATAAATCAGTGAACTCTTACAAACTAGGTAAAACTAAGGTAGGCTAAACAGCATCCTGTGATTTTTCTGGCTAGCATTTGGAGAGATCATCTTCTGATCAAGGAAAACGGGGAGCAGAACAACCACCGTGGTGCTTGATCTACTTGAAGAGTGTATATATCTTGATGATAGATTCTGCAGCCATCCTGTAGCTAAACACAAGCTCTCAGATAACACTATCTCTAAAACCCACAGATAAGCAGTCATCCACCCTCTTAACCTCCTTCTGAGTTCATGCTAAACAGACAAAACCAGTGTAACTAATGAGATTCATCAGTCACATTTTTGTGCCTTTGCGTATGGGCTTTATTCTCTTAAAGGTGAGGCCTTTTTTCTTTCAAACCAACAAAAACTATTCCCATTTCTCTCATTTCACTGTATTAACAACAATAAAAGTAATAATGGAGCAAACACAAAAGACTTCTAGGAAAACTATTCAATTGCCTCGTGGCGGTGCGCTTAATTATCATTAAATTAGCTGTTGTGTCTCTTCCTTCAGGCTGTTTCTTTGGGAGGTTATGCAGCTCATGCTGAACCTCTTGCAAAGTTCTTCTCGAATTGTTTGCACAAGCAGTGGTTCATACATTGATCTAATGCCATCTCAGAGAGAAGAGTCGAGAAAAATTAAAGGTGATCAGAGAAGTTCTCATTAGGATTCTGGAGTAGAAATTGAAGCTGCCTCTGATTGGTTTTTTTCTTTCCTTAGACTTAGTGATACTTGAGGAATGTGTGTGGCTGGGTTTCTGAGAAGAGAACCAAGATAAAATTAATTCCTTTCATCAGTTTATTACCTTTGACCACAGAATCACAGAATGACTATGTTGGAAATGACCTTTAAGATCATAGAGTCCAACTGTTCCTGTCCTGTGCCAAACCATATCCCTAAGTACCTCATCTACCCGTCTGTTAAACACATCCAGGGATGGTGACTCAACCCCCTCCCTGGGCAGCCTGCTCCAGGCCCTCACAGCTCTTTCAGTAAACAATATTTCCCTAACATCTAATCTGACCCTGCCCTGGCACAGCTTCATGCCATTCCCCCTTGTCCCATCTCCTGTCACCTGGCTGAAGAAACCATCTCCCACCTCTCTACAACCTCCCTTCAGGTAGTTGTAGGTGGTGATAAGGTCTCCCCTCAGCCTCCTCTTCTCCAGGCTGAACTTCCCCAGCTCCCTCAGCTGCTCCTCATAGGATTTGCCCTTCAGCCCCTTCCCCAGCCTGGTTGCCCTTCTCTGGACTCACTCCAGGACCTCAACGTCCTTCTTATGGTGAGGAGCCCAGAACTGGACCCAGCACTCGAGGTGCAGCCTCACCAATGCAGAGTCCAGGGGCACAATCACCTCCCCAGATCTACTGGCCACATTATTTTTGATAAAAATATCCGTATTAGGACACAAGATTATGTCCATAGGCTTCCTAAAGCTTATCATCTCCTTTTATGCCTTCCAGAGTTGAAATACAAAAATAAAGATGTGTATGCAATGTATGGGCAGAGCTTTATATCAGTATAAATTGCTTGTTGTGCTAACAGAATTATGCACCTGGAGACAACTGTGCTCGTAGCATCATCGTGACAGTGCCTCATGATTGTCTGGGGTTGTTTAGCTTGCAGAAGGCTGAGGGGAGACCTCATCACCACCTACAACTACCTGAAAGGAGGGTGAAAAGAGGTGTGGGTGATGGTCTCTTCACCCAAGCGATAGGTGATAGGATGAGGGGGAATAGCCTTAAGCTGCACCAGGGCAGGGTCAGATTAGATGTTAGGAAAAAGTTCTTCATCAAAAGGGTTGTTGGGCATTGGAACAGGCTGCCCAGGGAGGGCGTTGAGTCACCGACCCTGGATGTGTTTAAAAGACAGATGGACGAGGTGCTGAGGGATATTGTTTAGTAGAGGACAGGAATGGTTGGACTTGATGATCTCAGAGGTCTTTTCCAACCTTGTGATTCTATCATTTCATAAAATAAGCTGAGGATTTTCACTATGCTTATTTTTTCTTCAAAATTGTTGGGATTGGGAGGGGCTTTAAAATTTTCTTAGTCAAATTCTGGTGCTTGGAGCTGCAGAGTCAGACTGAGGAAACATGACTGGAGTTTGTGAAAGCTTGCAAGCCAGAGGGCAAGAGGAAAGAAACCCCAAATTTTAAATGTTTGGGTAATGTTGCTTATTTATTTATGGAATAGTAGTTACTTGAGGCTAGGAGCATTTTAAAATATGTTTGCATGAAACTGAAGATGTTCTTGAGCTGTTTAGCTTAACAAATGAAGTACTTCAGTGATGGAATCTACAAGGCAATGAGCTGTGAAGATAAATGAATATAAATTTGAGCTTGATATACTACTAGCCTCAAATTAGTGTAGTTTCTGTATGGGGGGAGTTTTATGTGTCAGGACTGAAAAAACACTTTGCTGTAGTTGGTTCTTTTTGGTGTCTGAATGCCTCAGGGAATCACAGAATGTTTTGAGTTGGAAGGACCAAAAGATCATCCAGTCCAACCCCCCTGCCAGAGCAGGATCACCGAGATTAGATCACACAGGAACACATCCGGGTAGGTTGTGAATATCTGTAGAGACAGGACCAGTTACTAGATTTCTATTCCTACTTTATGCAGCTGAAGAGGCCCAGCTCCCTCAGCCTTTCCTCATAAGGAAGGTGTTCCACTCCCTTAATCCTCTTGGTGGCCCTGCACTGGACTCTTTCAAGGAGTTCTATGTCCTTCATGAACTGAGGGGCCCAGAACTGGACACAGTATTCCAAGTGCAGTCTCACCAGTGCAGAGTAGAGGGGGAGAAGGACCTCTCTTGACCTACTAACCACACCCCTTCTAATACACCCCAGGATGCCATTTGCCTTCTTGGCCATGAGGGCACATTGCTGGCTCATGGTCATCCTGCTGTCCATCAGGGCCCTCAGGTCCCCCTCCCCTACGCTGCTCTCCACCAGGCCAGTCCCCAACCTATACTGGTACCTGGGGTTGTTCTTCCCTAGATGAAAGACCCTACACTTGCTTATGTTAAATCTCATTAACAAGCTCTCCAGCCTGTCTGGAGGTGGGTATCAGTGCTGAATTTCCTGGTGATGCAAAATTGTTGAAATAGTTCAAAAAATAAACACTAGCTTTAAAAAAAAAATAAATATAAATGAACTATCCAAGAGGTATTTGAGTTGGGTGGCTGTAAGGTGGGCTGGCTAATGGGAGTTATGCACGGTTATGTTGGGTTTTTAGATGAAGTGACTTGAGGTATACATGAAGGTGACTTCTGAGAAGAAGGGTAGGAGAATAAAAGGAAAGCTGGTGTTTAAAGTACATTTGAAGTTCATTAAAGCTCATGATGGATGATATCAACAAGAAGTAAACTGATTCTAGCTCCTTCTTTCTTGGTACTTCCCTGGAATACAGGTGTCTGTATAAGAACTGAACTTGCATGGGGTTTGCATTGTCAGTTTGTTTCTTAGTTTTTGAGTATCTCCACGTAGACTTGGAGACAAGGGGTACTGTTTGCCACTATGGGTACTCTAGAGGTCATTTGTGGTGGTAAAATTGCATCCCTGATTTAAATGTTCTGAGCTTGGGTCTGACAGTTCTAATGCAGGACAGGTTTCACCTTCGTACTGATGAACAGAGTTCCTAATTTAATCTTCTGTGGAAGTTACTGCATTGTCCTATTTATGAAGGCATTTAGGTGGGAGATCTGATTTAAAGAAGAACACAACCTTGGTTATAAAATGTTTTCTCTTAGAGAAATGCTATACCGTTACTAACAGGTGCAGTTCTGCAGTAGAATTAAGTGTCATTTTAAATGGAAGCTAGTTGAGATAAGATACTACTCAAAACCTATGCATTTTTTTGGTCTTGTTTCCAAAAGTGCCCTTTCCAGGGTGTCCTGGTTCTGGCCAGGCCAGGGGACATCTTCCTATTTTGGCACTTGGTGTTACTGAGCAGTACAGGCTGGTCAGAAACACCCAACACGTCTGGATTACCAAATTTGTTGAAGCTGCTTTCAGGTGTTGTAAGGCATTTGAATACAAGAGGGATCAAGCTTCTGCAAGGTCCAGTGAAGGGCCACAGGGATGATGATGGGCCTGGAGTAGCTCTCCTGTGAGAAAAAGTTGAGTGAGCTGGGACTGTTCAGCCTGGAGAAGAGAAGACTCAAGGGGGATCTTATCAATGCTTATAAATACTTGACAGGAGAGGGCAAAGCAGATGGAGCCAGGCTCATTTCTTGGTTTTGACTTGTAGGGTTGGATGAGTGCTGGCATGGGCTTCCCAGGGGTGTTGTGGAGTCTTCCTCGTTGGAGATACTCAAAAGCCATCTGGACATGGTCCTGGGCAGCTGGCTCTAGGTGGCCCTGTTTGAGCAGTGGGATTGGACCAGGTGACCTTGAGAGATTCCTTCCCTGTGTGATTTGGGGTGATTCAATTAAGCTACTTCATAACATTAGGGAGTGTTTTACACTTGGTGCTGAAGAACAAGGCATTACCTTCCCCTTGCAGTAAACCTTTCTGCAGTGCTGCCTCTGCCAGGCCTTGCAGGTGAACAGAATGGATCTGCCATAATTTCAAATAAATAGATAATGTGGTAATTTCATTTAAGTGGAAAAAGACCTTTAAGATCATTGAGTCCAACCATTATAACCTCGCCCTGCCAAGTCCACCACTAAACCACATCTGTGCATCTTTTCAATAGCTCCAGGGGTGGTCATTTAACCACGTCCCTGGGCAGCCTGTTCCGATGATTGACAACACTTGTGAAGTAATTTTCTTAATATCTATGGTAAACCTCCCCTGGCAGAACTTGAGGCCATTTGCTCTTATCCTATTGCTTGTTACTTGGGAGAAGAGACCAACGCCTACCTAGCTACAGCCTCCTGGCATGACAACCCTTTCAGTGAAGCCTAGTGTCTGATCTGAACCTGCCCTGGTGCAGCTTGAGTCCATTCCCCCTCGTCCTATCACCTATCGCTTGGGTGAAGAGACCAATACCCATCTCTCTACAACCTCCTTTCAGGTAGTTGTAGAGAGCAATAAGGTCTCCCCTTAGTCTCCTCCAGATTCAACAACCCCAGCCCAATTTCCTCAGCTGCTCCCTGTAAGACTTGTGCTCTAGACTTTTCATCATCCTCCTTAGCCTGAAGGACTTGAGGGTGCTGGTGGACAAGAAGCTTGAC
This sequence comes from Porphyrio hochstetteri, assembly GCA_020800305.1. Classification (NCBI taxonomy): domain Eukaryota; kingdom Metazoa; phylum Chordata; class Aves; order Gruiformes; family Rallidae; genus Porphyrio; species Porphyrio hochstetteri. The sequence continues at coordinate 5,240,982 of CM036906.1, forward strand.
ATGAACCAACAATGTGCACTCACAGACCAGAAGGCCAACTGAATCCTGGGCTGCATTAAAAGGAGTGTGGCCAGCAGGTCGAGGGAGGTGATTCTGCCCCTCTACTCCACTGTCATGAGACTCCATTTGGAGTACTCTGTCCAGTTCTGGAGTCCCCAACATAAGAAGGACATGGACCTGTTGGAACGGGTCCAGAGGAAGGCCATGAAAATGATTAGAGGGCTGGAGCACCTCTCATATGAAGACAGGCTGAGAGAGTTTGGGTTCAGCCTGGAGAAGAGAAGGCTCTGGGGAGATCTTATAGCAGTCTTCTAGTACCTGAAGGAGCCTGCAAGGAAGTTGGGGAGTGACTTTTTAGAAGGGTGTGGAGTGATAGGATGGGGGGGAATGGTTTGAAATTGGAAGGGAGTAGATTTAGATTGGATATTAGGAAGAAGTTCTTCACAACGAGGGTGGTGAGACACTGTTACAGGTAGCCTTAGGGAGGTGATGGCTTCCCCCTCCCTGGCAGTGTTCCAGGCCAGGTTGGATGGGGCTTTGGGCAACCTGGTCTAGTGTCCCTACCCATAGTAGAGGGGTTAGAACTTGATTTTTTTAAGGTCCCTTCCAGCCCTAACCGTTCTATGATTCTCCTTATTCTCCTTGTCCTTCTTTGACATGCTCTAGCACCTCAGTGTCATTGTAGTGAGAGGCTCAAAACTGAACACAGTACTTGAGGTGTGGCCTCACCAGAGCTGAATACAGGGCAACTGATGATCCTTGCCCTTGTCCTGCTGGCCACACTATTCCTGATACAGGCCAGGATGCTGTTGGACTTCTTGGCCATCCGGGCACACTGCTGGCTCATGTTCAGCTGGCTGTTGACCAACATCCCCAGGTCCTTTCCTGATGGGCAGCCTTCCAGCCACTCTTCCCCAAGCCTGAAGCATTGCCTGGGGTAGTTGTGACCGAAACGGAGGGCCCAGCACTGGGCCTTGTTGAATCTCATACTGATGGCCTCAGCCCATCAATCTATACACATGGAGCGTGTGGTCATGTAACTGACAATTCTCTCTCACTTCAAGTTGTAAATGATTTCACAGATGAGGTGTCTCCTCTGTTAGAGCAGTGACTGTTTACTTCACTCACATATAGAGCTGCTCCCACTTAGGAAGCTTCATGGTTTTGAATGAAAATAGAGAATCAAAACGTCTTGACTTCCTGGAAGATCCATCTCTCAGTTTCTATCACTTAGAGCCGTGGCCCTTACCAGATACATGGTCTGTGGTTTGGGGGGGAGGGTTAACCTTTGATCAGATAAATCTCTGTAAATGTTACCGGAAGGACTCAAATAGAAGGATGACTCACATGAGAAGTTTGGGGTTTTCAATTCTAAGCACAATGGAGAAAAAGACAATTATTAATTCTGCATTTTTGGTGTATTATTGCTGAGGGAATACAGAATGATTTTCTATATGAGTATGCAAATAGCAAATGATGTGATGCTGAGGGGCAATTATGTCTTCTCCTGTCTCTCGTTAGTATTTGTAGCTGTTGAACTAAGAAGACTAAAAGCATATTGTTTTGTCGAGTACTTGTTGAGTCCTGGGTGCAGTTTTGGGTGCTGCAGTACAAGAGGGACACAAAACTACTGGAGAGTGCCCAGAGGAGGGCAACAAGGATGGGGAAGGGTCTGGAGGGGAAGTCTTACAAGGAGAGGCTGAAGTCCCTTGGCTTGTTCAGCCTGGAGAAGAAGAGGCTGAGGGGAGACCTCATCATGTTCTGTGGCTTCCTGACAAGGGGAAGTGAAGGCGCAGGCACCGATTTCCTCTCTTTAGTGTCCAGTGATACCTGAGGGAATAGCATGAAGCTGCAACAGGGGAGGTTTAGGTTGGATGTTAGGAAGAGGTTCTGTACTGAGAGGGTGGTCGGGCACTGGCACAGGCTCCCCAGGGAAGTGGTCACAGCACCGAGCTGGGCTGAGTTTGAGAAGTGTCTGGACGACAGGCTCAGTCCCCTGCCCTGACTTGGCTGGTCCTGTGTGGAGCCAGGAGTTGGACTTGATGACCCTTATGGGTCCCTTCCAACTCAGGAGATTCTGTGATTCTGTGAGTTGAAATGCAAGCAGCTTTCTCTCGATGCTGCAGCTATTGTAAGAGTTGATATTCTCACTCTTACAGTTTATCATGCGTAGTCTTTCACGTCTTTCTATATCAGATTAAAATTTTTCATGCAATTCATAGCTAGGAATGTCTTATATATTTGTTGCTTTGTAGTCTAGGGCTGGATCCAGCTGTCAACATTGTGGGCTCCTGTTACTGGGAGGATGCTGACTGGGGAGGGCCTCCAGCTGTTGAGTCTGACGCTGTGTTTAGCTTTTAAATTTCGAATTGCATAGTGGTAGCAGTTTGAAATAGTTTTTCTTACAACTTGTCATCACTCAAAAAAGCCTTCTGTGAAGTGTATTTCTTTCGTAATGTATCATCTCCTCTTGGATCTGCAGTTAAGTCATGTGGACCTGCTGATACTTCAGGACTTTCTGCAACTTAGGATCTTAGGCTTTAGGGCTGCAGAGATGATTAAGGGCCTGGAGCATCTCCCCTATGAGGAAAGGCTGAATGAACTGGGGCTGTTCAGCCTTGAGAAAAGAAGCCTGAGAGGGTATCTGATCAATGTCTATAAATATCTCAAGTGTGGGACACAGGGGGAAATGGCCAGCCTCTTCTCAGTGGTCTGTGGGGACAGGACATGGGGCAGTGGCCACAAGTTGGAGCACAGGAAGTTCTGCACCAGTATGCACAAGAACTTTTTCCCAGTGAGGGTGAGGGAGCCCTGGGACAGGCTGCCCAGGGGGGTGTGGAGTCTCCTTCTCTGGAGATATTCAAGACCCCTCTGGACCTCGACCTGTGCGACCTGTCCTAGGGACCCTGCTTTGGCAGGGGGGTTGGGCGGGATGATCTCTTGAGGTCCCTTCCAACCCCTATGATTCTGTGATTCTATGATCTCATTATGATTTCATAAGATAGAGGAGAAGGTGAGCTGTTAAAAGAAAAGCTGCACTGCTATAAAGATGCTGTTATTGGTAAAAGCCACCCGTCGCACAGGAGACAGGATTTGCAGAGTTAAGTTCTTCAGCACTAGTTCTGTTCTCTTGTATCATCTGGATTTGATAACTGTGTGAATTACTCCAGCATGCTGGAAGTATTACCTGTAAAGTAGGTTTTCTGCCTACATTGCAGTTAGGAAATAAAACAAGTCCAAGACACGTGATGAAGCTTTGACTCACCAGAGTCCTTCGTGTTGAATACTTGGTGTGCTCTGTGGTACAGCTTTGGCATGTGCTGCTGTCCCACTCTTCCAGACTGTGCCCAAGCACAGCAGTGGGACAGTCCATCCCAGCAGTGGCCCAAATATGCTGGTTTGGCCCAATCATCCTCTTCAGGAGGGATGACGATTTGGCCATAGCATTTGACCTCCTCCTGGTCAGAGAACACTCCTTGGCCAGTTTGATTTCCTACTGTAGATTGTAACCATCTAGTTTCACTCTCATTTCTCCTTCTTCCTAGTTCAAAGGTTATTTTTAGTCAGCATGTAGTGTAATTTTTCACATGCTAGTCTTTTTACTTACTGCTCTTTTCATTTTCACAGTAATTCATGGGCAATTGTCTAGTTTATGTTCATCTTTAGGTAGAGAATTTAAAACTGTTGGCCAAGATAGTTGAAGAATACAGCATACATTCATGTGTCTTGAATGCAGATGCAACCATCTGCTCCTTCTCCTGTGAAGATTTTGATTGTATTTAATAAAACTTGGGAAATATTAATGTAAAGAAGGATTTTTTAAATCAAGTTCATTGCAGTCGAGGTGGGTTTCTTACAAAAGTGCAGCTCATTTGTGGAGAACATGAACATAAAGGTGCTTTTCTCTTCATGCACTGTAAATAGTCCTTCTAAGAGATCAAACTTACAATGGATTTGTTCTAAAGTTCTTGGGGGGGTGGTATTTCAGTCTGAGCCAGTGCTGAACTGATCTGTGATGCATCCATACTTCTTTTGCTGTAGGTGAAAAATGACTATATGTTAGAAATAGCGGATCAAGTGGACCAGGAAATTGCTTTGAAACTAGGTTGCCTTGAGATCCGGTAAGCTGATAATTTCATTTATTATTCAACGTGTTTCTGACAGAATATATAAATTAATTTCAAAACTGCTTATGGGTTTATTGATTTCTGACTGGTATAGCTGAATAAAACAGCCTAAGACTTTTTTGCTACAGAGTAAATTGAAGTAAAACTGAATAGACTGTTTTGTAATGAATTTCTAGCTGTTTTATATTAATATTAGTTTTAAAATTTTAATTAATTACATCTTGATGCTGCCTTTTGGGTGAATTCATCATCTGAATAATTCAAAGGCCTGTAGAGTACTGTGAAGTATACTTTAAAAATAAATGCATCTGTGGTGTTATTTAGCCAGTAGCCTTGTCAATGTGCATATATAAATCCCACAGCTAAAGAATGTAATTAAAGATAAATGCTGCTACCTTTCCTCTCTGCATTTACTCCATTCTTCATGTGCTGGTTTCAAATGATTAAATCTGAAGGATTCTTTAGGGTGGTTTTGGTGTTCTTGTGTATAGACAGCTGGAAAATAAAGATAAATTTCCTAGATTAAGAGATCCTTGAGAAATTTCCCAGCATAGCTTTTGAAAAGCATGGTTTGGTTTTTGCTAATTATGGGGAATTTCCAGCCTGGAACATTTGCTTTGGTTATGCTGTTGTCTCACATGGGGAGATTAAGGAAGAAGTAAAATTGATAAGAAGTTAATGGTAAACTTGTTAAAGAATGGAAGCATCCTCTGAACAGTACTTTCCAACATAAAACAAAATTCAGGCTTATGAGATCTCCTAGGTGTGGTATGAGAGATGTCTTTCTGCTGGTAGCCCCAGAGAAAACCAAAATTCTCTCTGTAACTGCAGAGTTCTGATGCACATAGAGAATTGTTGGTGCCTTATTTCAAAACATGTGATGAGTACAACAATCCATGACTGTTTTTTTCAGTAGAGTCCTGTTTTCCATGGTTCTCATGCTCTTGCTCTTCAGAGCATTTTCATGAGATACTTCTGATAGATGACTGGTAAGACTGTCTTACCAAAAGCTTTATTAGTCCATTTTCTCAGTGAAAACAATGATCCCAGCCCTCTCCATTCTTGATTGATTGACTGATTAATTTATTTTTTAATTTGAATGGGTCTGGATTGAAACCTGAAAGGTTTCACCATTCCCTGCCTCCTCAGGTTCTCCCTGTCATGTGCGTGGGCATGAATGCTGTTACGTAGAAGGGGAGATACTACTGAAGGTAGAAATGAGCTGCTGAAGGGCAGGTTAGATCACTTCTTTTGCTACCAGTGTAGTTTAACTGGTTTAAAGTGGTTCTGAAACTGCAGTATTGCTATAGTCCTCTGTAATGTTCCATACATGAAATTATTTTCTAAAACTAAAATCAGACCTGTTGAGGTTGGAAGCTACTGTACTAATATCTGTGTTAGAAAACATGGGAAGAATGAATTCAAATGGTAAGGCATTTGACTATGTTGACATTGTTTATTGGCTGGATCATCCAATAATTGTAGCTTTCAAATATTTTTCCTGACTTCAGGAGATCCTACGGCGAGATGAGAGGCAATGCATTAGAAAAGAAGTCCAACTACGAAGTGTTAGAGTAAGTATTGTGTTCTAGCTTGAGGTTTGAACTGGTTTTTTTAATCAGGAACATTCAATTCAGTTCAATAACAGAATGTTTCTGTTGTGATTTTTTTATTCTATGAAGTTTATTGACATCTTTGAGTGCTTTAATACAAGGATGATGAAACCTATCAAGGTAGGAAGAGTAACTGAGGTCCAGGGAGACAGGGTTGGAGTTGTTTCAACTTGATCAGGAGTCTTATTGTGATTTTTTGCAATTAAGCTAATGCTTATGGGATCATCAAGCATAGTTTGAAGGTGATTTTGTTTCTAACTGGTTTTCTGTGTGTAGCTGCATTCTTCAGTCATGACTCATCTCTGGTAAAGTTTGAGATACTTGGAAATATTTGTGGTGGTGTTTTTCCTCCTCTTCAATCAGTATGTGGATTTCCTGAATTGTGACCTTGCAGTTAAGGAGTTTATTGTTTATCTCTGTTATCACAAATTTTAAGAAGACCAAGAAGCATCCTTGTTCTGCAAGTATTTTGGTCATTTAATTGTGAGAACTTCAGTTTGAACAATCCAAAGTCCTTTAGAAACTTGAAAACTGGCTTTATTTGTATTAGTCTAACAGTGTTTCGTACATCCATACACTGATGATCTGCTCTTCACTATTAATTATATTTCTAAAAAGATGATACACAGTTTAACATAAAATTGGGATAAAAGATTGAAGTCTATTTTTTATTTTATAAATACAATGTGCTAACTTTTGGAGATGTGAAATGAGATGATTTGGAGGTGGGAGATAAGATTCTTCATCGCAGAAGTTTTGAGGAAGCTATATGATTTTAATAGGTGAAGTAATGAATTGCTTGTTTGTTTACATCATGCCTGCTGTTTATATAGGGCTCCTCTATCTGCAGAATTTGTAAAGCTTTGGTGGTGCTTAAGTTTGGGTTTATTTGAAGGACTTCAGTTTTCTGCCAAGAATCATTACTAGAAATACCCCATTGAGGAAACTCCTAGCGAAGTGAGAAAGGGCAAATAAAGATCAACAGGCCGAGCAGATGGACAAGGCTAAAAAGTGATAGAAATTTTTTTTCTAAATCCTGAGACCTGAAGAAATTCTGATTCCTCTTTGTGAAAAGGAACCTCACAAGTTCCAGCAGTTGCAGTTTAAATACGTTCCAGGAAAAAGGTGTTTTCAAGTCAGTTATTTGGCAACTCATAAGCTACAAACATTAGTAGTTGGGTTAACAACTCTGGAAACAGTGAGACAAAGGAAACAAGGATCAGAACAGATGACAAGAAGTATTAATTAATAGTTGTAACAGGTGAGAGAGTCCCTGGAGGACTCACTTATGGGGCTGCTTCCAGTTAAACAGTGACTTCTTTCTTTCAGTGCATGTGTTTACTGAGCAGTAGCTGTTTTGGTAGGAAATACCCTAATTGCTGCTGTGAAAGACAAAGGGAAGCAAAGCCCCGGTATGCAGAACCAGCTTAATTCTGGGCAAAATTTGCAGTATAGAATTGCACACATCAATTTGTTGGTTTTTTAGTCTTTTAATTTTTTTTTTTTTGAGAAGCAAACTGTGGTTTGTATGAGACTAAGCCATGAAAGATGAAGGATAAAACCACTTTAAGGTGGCTCTAGATAATTACAAGCCAGCAAGAGTCTGCAAAAAGTGCCAGTAGTTGCCAACAGCTACTCATTCGACCCTACCACCTTAATAGCCTATAAAGGTTTATCCACACAAGCAAGATTGATTTCTCAAGTGAGGCTTCTTTTTGTGTTCGGGGTGTTTTTTGCAAGTTTCAGTACATTGGGAGACACTTCACCAGCTGAGTACAGTTTTTAAAAGGCACTTTTTTTGCATTTGGTGTGATTGCTTCTTGCCTGTCTTTGTCAGATGTCTATTTGATGTATATTTGTCTTTGATCAGATTTTCGTATGAGGCCAAATCTGGATGGGAAATGGGAGATATAATCAAACTGTTAAGTAGCCTTTAATAGTTAGGCCTTCATGTAATGAAAGAAGAATTTTTTTTATAATAAATGTGAAGCCTGTTAGCATAGAGCAGGGATAATTACGGGTACAAAACTGGGAGCTATACGAAGGAACAGCTGCAGCCACAATTCTGTAAAAAGCATGTTAAAGTTTATTATGTTAATCTAACATTACTTTTTTGTTGGTACTTCAATTGGGATGAAAAATAGAAATAAAGATATATGTTGCCTAAAGCTGCTTATCATTATATGGCAAGCGGTGTCCTCTCTCTGTAACTGGTGTTTTATTAATCCTACTGAAGTCTATACATTAAAATAAATAAATAAATAAACTTCACGTAGAATGGAGTAGATGAGGTTAAACACAAAGCTGTAGTAGAACTGTATGAACCAGGATTTCACTACTAATTACCATTTAGTGGCAATCAGAAAACAGATGTCTGCATTCTTAATCTGAAGGACTGAGTTGCTGTGAAGCCCAGGCTGGCCATTTTACCCCCACGCAGCGCATCTGAGGAGGGAAGGGAAGGAGTTTATAAGGTTGGGTGTTTCAAACTGTGTGTTCCAATCTCTGTGAATTCTCTTATTCACAGGTACCCGTAGTTTGATGTTATTAATATGTTGGCATCGTGGGTTGTGTCAAAAATAGTGTGGCCAGTTGGTTGGGGGAGGTGATTGTGCCCCCGTACTTGGCATTGGTGAGGCCACACCTCGAGTGCTGTGTCCAGTTCTGGGCTCCTCACCATAAGAAGGACATTGAGGTGTCCCGGACTGAGTCCAGAAAAGGGCAACCAGGCTGGGGAAGGGGCTGGAGGGCAAATCCTATGAGGAGCAGCTGAGGGAGCTGCGGATGTTCAGCCTGGAGAAGAGGAGGCTGAGGGGAGAACTTACCACCACATATAACTGCCTGAAGGGAGGTTGTAGAGAGGTGGGTGATGGTTTCTTCAGCGAGGTGACAGGAGATAGGACAAGGGGAAATGGCACAAAGCTGTGCCAGGGCAGGGTCAGATTAGATGTTAGGAAAATATTGTTCACTGAAAGAGTTGTGAGGGCCTGGAACAGGCTGCCCAAGGAGGAGGTTGAGTCACCATCCCTGGATGTGTTTAACAGACGGGTAGATGAGATACTTAGGGATATGGTTTAGCACAGGATGGGAATGGTTGGACTTAAAGGTCTTTTCAAACCTTGTGATTCTGTTATCGTGGCCTTAAATCTGTACGCTTCTGAGGTTAAATCCTCCCCCAGTAACTAATTTGCCGTCTCAGTTAAACACAAGATGTGCTTCATTAACAGATTTTATTAAGAGGGGTGCTTTGTTGTACTCTGCATACGAATTTCTTTGGAATTCCTTGGATACAGATCTGTACCAGAGGCTACTCCACAACTCCTTTTGATAACAACTTGAATCAGATTGTGTGTGTGCTGCACTGCTCTTAAGATGAGTAATACAGTAGTGATGGGAGGGCACTTGGGTTTCAAAGCCACCGTTTCCCTCTCGAATGCTTAACACTAAACTAATATATTCCCTGTCAAAATGTCTCTGCATGTTATTTAGATGGTAATAGTGTGTTAGATGTATTTAACGGTGTGGGCTGATAAACCCGCACAGAATTTGCATTTGAGAAGGAATGCATCGAAGGAATTAACATCTATGAAAGTTTTATAATCTTTCAGCTTACTGTCATTGCACAGACGCCAGCGTTCACCGCTGCGCAGGAACGTTCTGCTCCTCTTAGTGAGGATGCTTTTAGTGTGTTTTGTGCCATTGTATGTCTTTAGAGAGCTTTAAAAATACCCAGGGTTATTATTTTGAGTAAGCTTTTGATAATTGACTTCAATTTTGGCTTTCTCCCTGCACCATTAGGTAGCAGTAAATATATTCTGTGTATTTTCAGGTTTGCCAACAGTTTTTCTTTCCTTTGCAAATGTCAGAATTCCGGATGTATCCCTGATCACAGAATCGTGGGGGTTGGAAGGGACCTCCAGAGATCATCGGTTCCAACCCCTCTGCCAAAGCAGGTTCCTTTGGACAGGTCGCACAGGGAGGCGTCCCGATGGGTATTGAATATCTCCAGAGAAGGAGACTCCACACCCCCCTGAGCAGCCTGTCCCAGGGCTCTGTCACCCTCACTGTGTAAAAGTTCTTCCACATGCTGGTGAGGAACTTCCTGGGCTCCCAACTTGAAGCCATCGTCCCTTGTCCTGTCCCCACAGACCATTGAAAAGAGGCTGACCATTTCCCTCTATCTCCCACACTTGAGATATTTATAAACATTAATAAGATCCCCTCTCAGTCTTCTTTTCTCCAGGCTGAACAGCCCCAGCTCACTCAGCCTTTCCTCATACTGGAGCTGTTCCAGGCCCTTAATCATCTTCGTAGCCCTTCTCTGGACTCTCTCCAGGAGATCCCTGTCTTTTTTATACCAGGGAGCCCAGCACTGGACACAACACTCCAGGTGGGGCCTGACCAGGGCAGAGTAGAGGGGGAGGATCACCTCCTTCAACCTGCTGGCCACACTCCTTTTGATGCCCCCCAGCATCCCATTGTCTCTCTCAGCCCCCAGGGCACACTGCTGGCTCATAGCCAACCTGTCATCCACCAGGACTCCCAGGTCCCTCTCTGCAGAGCTCCTCTCCAACAGGTCACCCCCAGCCTGTACTGATTCCAGCGGTTATTCCTTCCCAGGTGCAAGACGCTACACTTGCTTTTATTAAACCTCATATGGTGTCTTACTGCCCAGCTCTCCAGCCTGGCCAGGTCTCACTGGATGGCATGCAGTCGTGGCAAGCTTGTGTTCCTACACATTTCAGAAACAGAGAAGGGTGTTTCTTTAAAAGAGATTGTAACATGTTACAGGAAAAGCAGTCAGTGCCACCTCTGAGAGGCAAGGATTTGAGTTAATTTCCTAGTTACATTTTATCTCTAGTTTTTCTTTTTCTCTTGCAAATTTTGTGCTAATCCTGTACATGTAGTACCATTTGCTCAACCTGGTTGTGTAAGGGTCGTCTTCTACACTAACATTTCTCTAGCAACTTCTCAGTCTTCTTTCCTGATGCTGATGTTTAGCAGCAGTGATGGATACACACCTCAGATGAAAGCTAGGTGCAGCACATCTGAGTCACAAAAGCATTTAATCTGTGTGATTCTGGGTGTGAATGTGGTGTCATTCAGTTCGCAAAATCGTGAGACAGAATTAGGATCCTGATTAACAGGTGCAAAAAGTGAAGTTGTTTGCAATAAGAAGCTGGGAATTTAATGTTGGATGCTCAATATGAGGAAAAACTGACAGTAGAAATTTTAAAGAGCCCTTTAATTATAGTGCTCCAGTAGTGGAATGGCAGTCAGCGTGCTTCCTGAGGGGATGTCATGAGAAGGCCTTTCACAGAGTCATTAAGGTTGAAAAAGACTTCCATGATCATCTAGTCCAACTGTCCCACCACCTGTATTACTTACTAAACTATGTCCCTGAGTACCTCATCCAGTCTTTCCTTGAACACCCCAAGGGACAGTGACTCCACCGCCTCCCTGAGCAACCTGTTCCAATGCCCAACCACTCTTTCTGAGAAGAAATTTCTCCTCATGTCTAACCTGAACCTGCCCTGGTGCAACTTGCAGACATTCCCTCTTGTCCTACTGCTAGTTGTCTGTGAGAAGAGGCTGATCCCCAGCTCAGCACAACCTCCTTTCAGGTAATTCTAGGCAGTGATAAGGTCTCCCCTCAGCCTTCTCTTCTTCAGGCTGAACACCCCCAGCTCCCTCAGCCGCTCCTCATACGATTTGCCCTCCAGCCCCTTCCCCAGCCTGGTTGCCCTTCTCTGGACTTGCTCAAGGACCTCGATGTCCTCCTTGTGTTGAGGAGCCCAGGACTGGACACAGTAAATACTACACTTTCCTCACCAACTACCTGTTGTAAATGCGATACCCTTTTGCACTTAGCCTGGCAGATGCTGCTGTCACACCCTTGCTGGGGAATGGCTGTGGTTAGCGTTTCAGTGGTACCGTGCTCGTTATTCTGAGATTGTCAAGGACCTTACTAGGAAAATCATTTGATATATTGCATGTGCTGATTAAAAAACAAACCAAACCCAAACCAAAGCACCACTCTGCAAAGCAGCAATATCCTGTGGCACTGTGTTTTTACATTAATGCTGTGTGCTTCTGTTGCAGGAAAGACGTTGGTTTACGACGGTTTTTTCCGAAGAGTTTACTAGATTCAGTGAAGGTAATTATCATTCCAGTCACTTGTATGCTACTTATGGTCAGAAATCTGAAAATTACATTATCACTTTCACTGTGTTGTTGTTAAAGGAATATCTATATAGTTCTGAACTCCCATGGTAGTGATTTAGGTGGCCTTGCTGAGCTGCTGTAAGGGAGCTACACCTCTGCCTCTCAAATCGTGTAGACAAAAGTTCAAAACGAGACCTCGACTCCTCTGCTATCAAATACCTTTATTTTTTTTTCCCTTTGGTTTTTTCTTCTTTTTTTTCTCCTAAAAGAAAATGAGAGTTTTGGAGGAAGATGAAGGGGACTTTTAAGAGAGCCGCATGTTTTTAGTGGCAACTCAACTCAGTAAACCATATTCTGCCGCCTTCGCTCAAGACTATATCTGACTCATTCCAGGAAGATTTCTAGTAATTTCCAGTTAGGTTAATCCTAGCTAAGACTATCAATGTTAATCGAACCTCGCTTCCATTGAAGTCCATATGTTCCCAGAGTGAAAAAGGCAGATCCTCACTATGGTTTGAAAAGGGGAGTTAGGAATGGTCACTGTGTGTTCTTACAGCTGTAGCCATCCTGATGTGAATGTCTTGGTTAAAATATCTCTGTATTTATGTGTGAACATATAAATCATAAATTGGTATTTTCGAGCTGGTTTTGGTAAGCAGTGATGGATTTCTGGAAATAATAAAATTCAACTTAAGGTCTAGACAGTTTCTACATTATTATTTAAATGGATGAACAGAAAAGGTCTGTCACGACCTACGTTTCAAAAGACTTTTGAAAATCAGAAGCTAATGAGGTCAAGTGAATTTACGTAATCCTTCTGCATTTAAATTTAAGCAATTCTCTGAAATCGTATTCTCTGCTAAAGAGAGAAATTGCAGTGAAAGCCTCCAAAGGTAAAAGAATGAATAACTGTCTCCAAAAATTATATTATGGATCCAGAAAACTGACCAAGAAAGAAAACTGCTCATTAGAAATCATGAAATGCAGGGAATAGCAGAAAGAAATAGCAAGAATTGCCAGAAGGTGAAGCAGAATAGAACCTGAAAAAAATGTTGGACGTAGGAAGAGGAAGAACAAGGGAAGAAAAAATGTGTCTGCTTTTTAATGAAAATTAAATCTCTATTAAAAATAATCCAGGATTGGTTCAGGTGATTAAATGATTCTTGCACCAATGAATTTTGAACTGACAGGCAAAGGACTTCAGATGGCCATGAAATATAAAATGAACTGTATATCTCTGTTAGCGAGGTAAAGAAAAGAGCTTAGACTGTAGTGCAGTGGTAATCAAATCTGTTGATGTTACATGTATAGGAGATGTCAGCTGTACAGAGGATACACCCTATAGGAATATCAGAAGGCTGGAGAAATTAAAGTTGGAATATTTAATGGTGATACACAGGGTTTAAACCCAGAAAGCTCAGCTTCATGTGGGGAGCAAGTTCTGTCCCAGGAGGTGTCTAGGGAGGTTTCTCTGGGGGGAAACATTGAAGTACATGGACTGTATGTCACAGCATCACAGAATTGTAGGGGTTGGAAGGGACCTCAATAGAGTCATACGTGTTGCAAGTAGTGTCATACGTGCTGCAAGTAGTTCTGTTTAACCATGTTCAAGAAAGAACAAGTCAGCCTAGCACAAGTACAGAGGAAAGGTTAGGGAGTGAGCTGGCCTTCCATTTTTATAGAATCATAAACAGGTTTGGGTAGAAAGGGACCTCAAAGATCATCTAGTTCCAATCCCTTGCCATGGGCAGGGACACCCTCCACTAGACCAGGTTGCCCAAAGCCCCATCCAGCCTGACCTTGAACACTGCTAGGGATGGGGCTTCCACAGCCTCTCTGGGCAACCTGTACCAGTACCTCACCACCCTCAGAGTGAAGAATTTCTTCCTAACATCTAATCTAAATCTACCCTCTTTCAGTTTAAACCCATTACCCCTTGTCCTGACACTCCCTGCCCTTGTAAGCAGCCCCCAGCTTTCCAGTAGGCCCCTGCAGGTATTAGAAGGCCGCTATAAGGTCTCCCCGGAGCCTTCTCTTCTCCACGCTGAAACACCCCAACTCTCTCAGCCTGTCTTCATAGGAGAGGTGCTCCAGTCCTCGGAGTGTCTTTGTGGCCTCCTCTGGACTCACTCCAACAGCTCCTTGTCTGTCTTGTACTGGAGACCCTAGACAAGAATAAGAAACATTAGTGCATTTGGCTTAGTCAGTTAGGAAATGGCGTCTCTTAAGATGAGGTGACTGCGAAGCCGTGGCTCTCTTCTGTTACGGAAGGCATGTGTTTTTCTGTGTTTATGCTTTCTTAATGCTCTCAAAGTAAAGAGTAAGTCTTTGCGGATGTAAAGACACCAAATACCATAAAGTAAGTCAAGATGATGCTGAAACACAGCAGGAGAACAAACTGTGTATAGAATAAAGTATCTTTCAACAACTGAGACGGTGAAACACTTGGGACAATGTGAGTTAGCAGATTTTTTTTCATTTAACGAAAAATGAATGCCTGATGTGACTGGAAGTGCTAACGATGAAGTTTATATTTGTGCAGTGGCTGGAGATATTACAGGCCACACCAAAGAATGAAGAGGTTTAATGCTGTTACAGTAGAGCATTCAGATACATTTTGGTAGTGGTACAGTGGTAATGCCTGCCTTAAGCTTGACAATACTGCAAAAGTAGGCATGGGTTTGCCTTCTGTGGTTGTTAGTTGGAAGATAGTTTAGAAATGGGGATTAGTTAGGTTTTCTGAATCCATTCAGTCACTTCAGACACAGGGCAAGCTTTGGCACTACATGGATTTGACATTTTGGCACTAGGTGATGTAAAAACAGTGTGTCACCTGGCTCTACACTAGTTAGAGAGCATACCTGTACTCTTAGGGTCAGAACAGCTGAGGAGAGGGTCCTGCATTTTTGTCTGGATGAATTCTCCCATCTAGAAATGGATACCTTTATTCAGGATTCTTGACTGCTTGTTCAGTCTTGAGGCACATCAGAGAGCTTGCTTATCAGATTCTGGTTTTATTATGATACACGTGGTGGCCTTCCCAGGGATTATACATTATATCCAGGCAGATACTTCGCCTTTCATAAGGCTTACTTATGTTTTTCTATGTTTTTAAGCACAGTTGTTTGAAAGCCAGCTTCTATCCTCTACATGCTTGCTTTTTTGAAATACATAATTAGGTGTTTTGGTCTGTCCCAGATGTTGGGAGGATGATTTATGCTTCTCTAAGCTATGAAAACAGTTTAAAAAACTATATGAAATATATGTAAAAAATAGTTTAAATGTTACTTTCTGCTTTTTATATGGAATTAATTTTGCATTTTATCAGACTTTGAGAATTCATTGTATTACAGACAGTCTAAATGTGCAGAAATTAATATACAGTTGGTATCTTAAGATACAGAAGAGAAAGGTGATTTCTGCTTATAACCTAGTCTGAAGGTGCAGGTTGCTGTGGGTTTGTATTGGTACACAGTTAAGAAATTGGGATATAAAGAGGAAACTAGAAAAAATAATTCCTCAAAGGTTAACATGTTGTTTTCTGTTATCATTTATTCAAAGGATTCTTAGATATTCCCACTGCAATGTACAGAGAAAATAATCCTGTTCCCAAGCAGAAGGCAGAACTGCTGCTTGTATTTCAAAGCTGCTTTTTTTTTAATTTTAGAATTTTCTACGTCTCATTGATAAACCCTTAGTGATACTAAGTGGCTGAAACTCTTAAAATGCACCGTCTCTGATGAGATATTAAAGAATTGCTCTTTAAACATTTCAATACACAGGCCAAAACACTGCGGAAATTAATCCAACAAACATTTCGACAGTTTGCCAACCTCAATACAGAAGAAAGTATTCTGAAATTCTTTGAGATCCTCTCCCCAGTGTACAGATTCGACAAGGAATGCTTCAAGTGTGCTCTTGGGGTAAGTAGAGGAACAAACAGTCACCTGAATATGTGCTCTAGTTAGGAGTCGAGTTGGTTTTGCTTCGTTCTGCAACTCTTTGTGTGCTTGGTTCCTGTTTTGATGTAGAGAGGGACCCTTGGATTTCCTTAACAACAAAATATATTTAGAAATTTATTTAGAACTTTTTCAGTTGCCTGTTAAAAAAAGCACCGTTCATTGTTAGAGGAGGAATTGTACATCATTAAATATTCATATTGAGGGCTCTGTTTGTGAAAGTCAAGCAATTTTTAACCTGTTTTCCTGAGGAAATGAAACTTCTCAACCTTTTCTCTTTGAGAATTCTCCCAGTGCCTTTTAATCTCTTCCAGTTTCAAACAGATTTTGGGAAAGGGTTTTAAGCCCACGAGCTTTGTGAAAATAGACACTGAAATAAAAAATTGGAACTTCAACAGCAATGTCCTTGAGAGTAGAATAGAAAATAGCAAATACATAGGTAATGTGTAGATCTAAGATAAAACACGTGGAAACACATTTTGAGTAGCACAGATCCCCAGGAAACCAGTCACCATGAGTTTTGCTACATAGAGTTACTTGATTTTAATGTATTTTGAACCATTTAAAGGGTTTATAAGCTTCCAGAGATTAATCACAAAAAGCCCCTGTAATTATAACACCAGAGGATGGTGTTCCAGAACAAGGTCTTGTCTTCCTACTGAAATTTTGCCTTTTCTCCTTTGGTTTTTGAAGTCAAGCTGGATTATTTCGGTGGAACTGGCAATCGGCCCAGAAGAAGGAATCAGTTACCTTACAGACAAGGGTGCAAATGTAAGTCTGCTTCTGTTTTCTCAGTTACTGGCAGTTGCTGTTACTGTTACCATGAACTGAACCTCACACAAAGGGGAGTTAAGCACAACAGAGCTGAGAAATTCAGCATATTCAGCTGTTACTCAGATACTAACTCATGATTTGGGATTGGAGAAAATTGGGTTGGGATAACTAGAGAGACAGTGTCAGCCTTAGCTCCGAATTCATTGGCTTTTGTACCCAGTGATGTGCTCAGGGAATGTGAAACAGCAGTGGTGTCATTTTAACAATGAAACATGGAAATTGCTCTTCATTATTCACCCCTTTCTTAGGAAAAAGGTGTAAATAAAGAGCTTGTTTAATGAGTTAATGTTAGCATTTGTGCATGTCTATCTGCATTACTTCATGCCCTTAGGAGCCTTTTCATTGCCTGACACTGGGTATATTGCAGTATTTCCTGTACACCTCCATGGTGCAAAGAAGTTGTGTTCAGGCAGGTTCTTCTGACAAAAAGTTTGAGACATTTATGTTAAGGTCTACCAGTACACAAAGGGGTCCTACAGGAAAGCGGGAGAGGAACTGTTCACCAGGGAGTGCAGGGACAGGACAAGGGGCAATGGCTTCAAGCTGACAGAGGGCAGGGTTAGGTTAGGTGTTAGGAAGAAATTCTTTACTGTGAGGGAGATGAGGCCCTGGCACAGGTTGCCCAGAGAGGCTGTGGTTGCCCCATCTGTGGCAGTGTTCAGGGCCAGGTTGGATGGGGCTTTGGGCAACCTGGTCTAGTGGAGGGTGTCCCTGCTCATGGCAGGGGGTTGGAACTAGATAATCTTTGACATCCCTTCTAACTCAAAGCATTCTGTGATTAAATTGAACCTATGTCCAAGTTCTATTGAAATTAATTCAGAGGTAGTGAAAATCTTTGGAGATCAGGAACATGTAGCCAGCTAAGAACATGCATTTTACAGCAGTTTGGAGGTATGTTAGGTATTCTGTGAGTACAGGTTCCGTGTAGTTAACAACCTCCAAGAGGTTGTTTCCGCTATGTAGTTTAGTGTGTGCCTGGAGTTACTCAACAGTGACCTCTGTAGGCAAACTTGATGCTTGGCTTGATTTTGCAAATACTGTGAATATTTGTACATGTCATCAGCCAAAGTCTAAGAATAAACTGTAGACAGAAACAGAGGAACAGATTTATTTCTACATGTCTCATTTGGAGATAAAAGACTACATGTGCTTTTATGACACCAGGATTAAAGGCAAAGTATTTTGCTGTAATTTTGACATCTTCCCCACTTTTTCCATTGCCTTTCTGCAGCCAACTCATCTAGCAGACTTTAATCAAGTGCAAACTATTCAGTATTCAAACAGCGAAGACAAGGACAGAAAAGGGATGTTGCAACTCAAGATAGCTGGTGCACCTGAGGTATGATATCAACAGTTCTGATAAACTTAATAGCTTTGGCTTTCCTGGGAAAGGGTGGATATAATATACTCTATATGGAGATATTCTCTATGTTGTACTTCTGGTCTGGTCTGTAGATTCATTCTGGATTTTTCTGCTGTCAGTGTAATTGTGATCTAGACAAAGCACGTTTCACTTGTGCATGTGCATGGTTCAGCTGGGGGTGTCTGTGTGTGTGTGTACAAAGGCTGCAGTTACTGTTAAACTCGCTCCTCCTGCAGTTACAGTCACAGACCTGAGCATTCTGCACGTCCCTGATTTTTCTTCTTCTTTAAGGGGAGAGGAAGGTTGAGTGTGAGTGATTGCCATGCTAGTCAGATATTTTTGCCTTTAAAACAGATTTAGAGTTCATTACATGTTTCAGGTTTTGCATCTGGTGCTTGTGTACTTCGATATTTGTTGAAAAAAGCTTAATTTAAAAATTACAGCCCTTAAGTGCAACTTAGATGTATATACAAGCTAATATTATGATGCTACTGTGCTGCGTCCTAAAGAAGAAATGGAGCAATTTCCCTTTTGTGAAAAGAGGAAATAGGAAAGAGAGAAAACTTGTTCCCCCGTATTACGTGGAGCCAGAACTGGAAGTGAAATGAAATCTTTTCCTTGGTCCTGGGCACTGGTAAACAGTCACTGTGGTAGAGAAGGATTGGGGGGCAAATTGGCAAGTCTGTGCCAACAGAGGCTGAAGAATGTTGGTGGTATTAATATTAATAGCTTGTCTGTATATCTCATCGCCTTTCCCACTGTCTGTCCTTTTTTCTTTAAACTTCTTTGAAATTGGGACGGTTACTTTTTAGGGCAGAGAATACATTGCTGCTAAAGAGTGGAAAAAGATACCATCTGTGAGAGTTTTAAGGAATAATAAGCTGCTTCTTCAGAACTGCCATAATTACAGCCATAATGTCATAGCAGTTGGAATGGACTGTGGTTGACTGCAAGTTTAGCCTGGATTAATATTACAGGGGGTAATTGGGGCTGTGCTTTCCATGCCTCATGTTTTAAATTTGCCACCTAAAAGATGAAGCAAGAATCCCATAGCTCTTTGCTCACCCACATTGTTCTGTTTATTGTTTGCGAGTGTGTGTAAAGTTCTGATGCCATGACACAGCTGCTCTACTCAGTGTTTGCAACTACAATAATACCTCTTTGTTGGTGCCTTGTTTTCTTCCTCCTTTAGCCTCTGACAGTGACAGCACCATCATTAACCATTGCAGAGAATATGGCTGACTTGATAGACGGATATTGCCGGCTGGTGAATGGAGCGACGCAGTCTTTTATCATCAGGCCACAGAAAGGTGAGGAGATGTTTCATTCTTGGTGGTTGCTATACTCATATCTACTGCGAGATTGTTTTGCACTTGGATAGAATACACAAGGTAGCGGCAAAACCCTCAGCTGGAGGCTCTTGTCTTGCAGGGAGAGGATCCATGATGTGTTTTTGTTAGGAGAAATGCTCATCACTCCATCAGAATAACCTAATGGCTCACAATTTAGCCTGGTTTTCAGTAATTGCTTCTTTATACTGTTGGAAACTTAACTAGCAGAAGTAAATTGTAATTAAAGGCACTCCTGACAGGAACCTGTTGGCTTGAAATGTGATTCCCTGATACACAGCAGTGGAAATTCAGAGAGGTGTTGGGTAGGATGCATTCTGATTGTGATCATTTCTGTAAATGTCTCCCTAGGTACTCCAAATGACTGTTTAAAAAATTAAATCTCTGAGAGACATCTCATGACCTTTTCTCATAAAATAGAACTACAGCAGGGATGCATTTTGTAGCATTGATCAGGTGTTTTTGTAGCAACCCACAAGCTGGAAGCAGTGAGATGAGGGTGCAGGTACACCTAGCTTTAAAGAAAGAATTTAAATTCAATTTCATTCAATTTTTTTTTCCTAATTTCAGCCAGCTTTTAGTATTGAAAAACAACCAAGCAAAGCTGCTTAAGAATGGAAATTTCTGCCCTCCTGTACTAACCTTTACCTGAAGAAATGCATCCAACATTTTTGGTTACTAAAACAATGAATATATTATTTCCTTCTTCCTTATTTGTAAGACAAGAAAGTACACAAACCATCCCAGAAGCTCTTCAATCTGAAGTTGAGTCCCTTTTTAGCCACATTTTTCCTTCTCTGGCTGTTGTTTTTCCCTGGTGTGTAGTTGTTGAAATGGGGTAATGTTCAGGTCTTTCACAAATACAGCGTCCTGCTTGTGCAGGGCTCTGAAGTCTGCCTGTACCTTTCTGTTGTCCAAAAATCCAACCAACCAAGCAAAAAAGAACGAAACTTGTGTTTGAGATAATGCAACCTTATCTCTATCCAAAGGAAAAACCTTCCCTCAATGCAAACTTGGCTCTTCTAGCCAACTTAGTGCACAACTTGGTGTGATCAACTAGTGGCACCACAATATGACACCTAAAGGACAAGTTAACATCAGCGATAATGCAAGTTTATTGCTGTAAAAATACAACAGGCATCACAAGCTGAGATTTTCATTTTGTTGGTCTAGTCTGTACCTGTGAGCAATGGCCTTTTGTACTGCTGCTTTTCTGAAAAATCACCGTTTGGGGTTTGTTACAATCCTTGTTCTTCACTCCCAAAACTTTCCTTCTGGTACTCAGTGGACTGGCTGTTTTTCAGATGAAGTTGAGCTGTTAAAACCTTTTCATATCTTAACACTTTACCTCTCCCTACCTCTCACTCATTCTAAATCCATGCAGGGCTCTGCTCTTTCTTCAGAGACATCGTGTAGAGTATGTCCAGTTCTTACCACTTGTGCACTGGTGGTATTTCAGGAATTTCATTCGTTCAGTCTGCACTGCCAGGGCCATTATCTGCTTCTTCCTCTGCTGCTAGAATGACTTTTCATACCTGTATGTAAATGCTCTTAACTCCACAAAATACCACTGCCTGGTGATTTTCAGTTCTCATTCACAACAGCAAGCAGTCATGGCCTTCATCAAGCCAGTCGGTCCAGGGAGGGGATTGCTCACCTCCACACTGTGCTGGTGTGGCCTCACCTTGTGTACTGGGAGCAGTTTTGGGTGCCACGGTACAAGAGGGACATAAAACTATTGGAGAGTGTCCAGAGAAGGGCAGTGAAGATGGGGAGAGGTCTGGAGGGGAAGTCTTATGAGGAGAGGCTGAAGTCCCTTGGCTTGTTCAGCCTGGAGAACAGGAGGCTGAGGGAAGACCTCATCATGGTCTGTGGCTTCCTGGTGAGGGGGAGCAAAGGGGCAGGAGCCAATCTCCTCTCTTTGGTGACCAGTGATAGAATCCAAGGGAAAGGTATGAAGCTGCAACAGGGGAGGTTTAGGTTGGATCTTAGGAAGAGGTTCTTTACTGAGAGAGTGGTCAGGCACTGGCACAGGCTCCCCAGGGAAGTGGTCACAGCACCGAGATTGTGAGTTCAAGAGGCGTCTGGACGATGCCCTCAGTCCCATGCTCTGACTTGTCTGGCCCTGTGTGGAGCCAGGAGTTGGCCTTGATGACCCTTATGGGTCCCTTCCAACTCAGGAGGTTCTGTGATTCTGTGATTTGTTGACCAAGGAAATCCTTTGATGATAGCATACCTTCATATTTTACTTGTAACTTCTAAATAGGCAGCTATTCCCTCTACCTCCTGAGGACCGAACAAGTCTCAGCTCTGTTCATCCACTGCTCAAGCTTCCAGTGCTGTGCGCTGGGGCACTGATTGTGCTCCAGTCATGTTCCTGCTTCCCAGCCAGACCCTGCTCTGCTGTCCTTTGCTGTTCTTGCCCAAGCAACAGAGCAGCTCTCAGTTAAAATCTCTATGGGATTTACTATGTGTTCAATACTTGTTCCATGATGCATAGAAGCAACTGCCATCTGCCACAGGGCATGCGGGTCCTGACTTTTATTGCTACTTACAGCAGCAGATAAACTGACCCATTCTATTTGCACTTTTTCTTCCTAATTCTTGTCTTCTCTGACCTGACTTGCTTATCATTCAGCTATATGTCTCCTAGACTCACTAAGCTTTGTTAAGAACAAGATCTCTGATTTTAATGTGTGTTGTACAGTACTGGGCACCGTACGCCTCATACTGTGGTTTGCCGGTAGGCACGAACACTAAATAAATCAATGTGTTTAATGGAGTGTGTTTATCTGTGTGAAATCCTTACTGGTGTATCTTAACGTAGAGCAAATGAGCAGTGATTGAGTTGAGGGAACAATATATAGCACTTGGGGAACACTCCTCTTGATGCAAACATGAAGAGAAATCCCTCCAGTTAAAATAAATAGCAGGGCCTTTTGTCTGAGGTTTGTTGTTTTGAAGTTCATAGCAACACTCAGCATATTAATTGAACATTACATAGGAGAGCTGTCCCCACTGTGATCTGCACTCCCAGATCCCTCCCACAGCGAGCTTTGATCATACAAGTCACATGAGAGACAAATCGTGTAGCAACTCTTGATCCAACAGATGTGTCTTCTCCCCTCTTTGAGCTTTCCCATCCCTTCTTTGCTGTAGCTGTACATGTTTATTGCACGTCTCCTCATAAATTATCCTTCTTGATTAATAAAAGGACACATGTTTTTGTTATATTATCTGTCTCACTGTCCATTAATGATCCAGTTTATCTTAATTTATTGAGAGTATTTGATAATATTTAAGACCTGGGCAGGTCTGTTTGGCATATTTCCATTCAGTTCAATTTATTTTTCATAAATATTTTGGCACGCAGGTCCCTTTAGACCAATGTGGAAACTTTAAACTTAATACTTGTCTTTCCATTATCACACTTAACTCTTACAGGCAAAGAGCACAAATGAAGCAACTGATAAAAACAGTAGCTCACATGAAGTAGCTATTGGTCTGTGCACTAAGTAGCTTTCCTGTGATCTAAGTCTAGTGGCTGAATTTTGTATATATTAATTCCTTTAAATAAGCTTTAGAGGTAGTACAGAATTGTCAGAACTCTTACAAATAAAAGGCTAAAAAGTCTCTAGGGGGGAAAAACAGCCACCTGAGTAACTGAAATAGTTACCTGATTGTCAGCCCTCCATACCAGAATTCAGCTTTCCCTTGAAACATTCCCTTTGAATTTGGGAGTTGGACCCTATGATCTCTGGAGGTCCCTTCTAACCCCTGTGATTCTGTGATCTCAAAGGATTACAGCTAAATGAAAACCCAGAATTTTGAGTTTCAGAATACCAGAAGTAAAGAATCCATTAAGTTCTCCAAATAAGTATTTTAATGGAAATTCACTGTAAGTGCTGTTTTCAGCTTAATGGAATGGCAACATGTATTCTGATTCTTACGCTGTCGTTATCACTTTGACTGATTTGACCCCTCGCTGATTTTACTTTCACTGTAATTTCAGTCAGGTGAGGGCAGTTTACAGTGTGGTCAAGTCAAAATACCTGAGAGCTCTTTTCATGTCTGTGTCCTGGAACCAAGGGTTAGAGAAGTGGTGGGAGGTACTGGGCGTATGTACCAAGGTTTTGGTGGTGGCAGGGCTGCAGGTGTGGCGCTGCGGGTCACAGACCAGGGGCTGCCCTGCGCTGCTCACAGCTGCCTCGATACCTCCACCCCTTGTCTCTGCAACAAACACTTGATAATCATCATTAAAATACACATTCAGCACCTTCACCGTGTCCCATCACCACCTTATGACAAAAAAATGCTGGCACCAGCATCCAAATTCCCACAATTGGTGTGCTCTCTGGTGTTCTTCAGTCTTGACTTCAGGCTGGATCACTCCCGTTCCTCAGCAGGACAGCGGGAGAAAATAGGATGAGAGAATGTATGGGTTGAGATAAAGGCAGGGAAAACATGTACTGATGACTGTCATGGGGCAAACAGGCTTGAATAGGAGAAAATTAATTTATTACCGATTAAAATAATTTGGGTAAAGAGAAACAAAGACAGAATTAGACAAACAACTTCCCATCACTCCTTTCCCCATTCCCACCTTCACCCCCACACTCCAGACTCCTCTCCCCACGAGGGGCACAGGGCTGGGGATGGGGGTTGCAGTGGGCCCATGACAGCCCCTCCGGTGCTGCTCCTCCCTCCTCCCCAACCTCCCTGCTCCAGCGCTGGACCTTCCCCAGGCTGCAGCCCTTCAGGGACACCCTGCTCCCGCCCGGGCTCTCCAGGGCCACAGCTCCTGCAGGAAATACCCCTCCCCAGGCTGCAGGGCGGGTCTCTGCTCCAGCGGGGGCTCTGCAGGGCTGCAGGGGATCCCTACTGCAGGCCTGCAGCACCTCCTGCCCACCTCCTCCTGCTGCAGCCTCGGGGTCCCTGTGCTGCTGCTCCCTCCTTGGTGGGATTCCTCCTGCTCTGCCTTTGCCACCTTTGGCCCTTGCTGAAATCTGTTTTCCCCCTCCCCTCCCGGTGCCCCCAGCTCAGCTGAGGGGCTCAGCTGTGTCCTGTGGTGGGGCTGTTGGAGCCGGCTGGGACTGGCTTGGTCTGGGATGGGGAGGCCTCGGTCTCTCCTCACAGAGCTGCCCCTCAGCCCCAGTGCCTGGGCACAGACACCCTATTAAAATCTTGTATATCCCATTTTTTAAATTGAATATAGAATTGGGCAGAATTGTTGTGGGTTTCAACTTGTGAAAAACAACATATGCTTCTACTGGGATGCTGTTAGTAATGAATTTTGACATCAGACCTACAGGGGTCCTAATGAATATTTCGTATTTTGTTTGGGATACAAGCTGTAAATGGGTGAGCACCAATTTGGGAAACGCTGCCTGAAATGAGCAGTTTGGATCCAGAGAGCATGTAGGCGTCTGAGATCAGCTTTGATACGCCATTTCAGTAGTTCCGTGTGGATGGGGGGTTTTTTGTTCAGTTTTTTTTTTTTCATATGCTTACTTTACCAGTTTCCTCTGTCCATATCTGGTCTTCCACTTAACAGATATATACAGCAGCCTAAAGGGGAATGTCATCCGTCTAGTTGGTCAATGCATATATCAGATTGTGCCATCTAGGAGCAGTGCTGTGTGCTCCTTCCTTCTCCCCAGAGCTGAATTTGTGTTACTCACCTCTCCCACCCTGGTCACAGAATCACAGAATTGTAGGAGTTAGAAGGGATCTCCAGAGGTCGAGTCCAACCCCCCTGCCAAAGCAGGTTCCCTAGGACAGATCTCACAGATAGGCGTCCAGATGGGTATTGAATGTCTCCAGAGAAGGAGACTCCACACCTCCCTGGGCAGCCTGTCCCAGGGCTCTGTCACCCTCACTGTGAAAAAGCTCTTCCACATATTGGTGTGAACTTCCTGTGCCCCAACTTGCAGCCATTGCCCCTTGTCCTGTCCCCACAGACCACTGAGAAGAGGCTGGCCATTTCCCCGTGTCCCACACTTGAGATATTTATAAACATTAATAAGATCCCCTCTCAGTCTTCTTTTCTCCAAGCTGAACAGCCCCAGCTCACTCAGCCTTTCCTCATACGGGAGATGTTCCAGGCCTTTAATCACCTTCGTAGCCTCCTCTGGACTCTCTCCAGGAGATCCCTGGCTTTTTTATACTGGGGAGCCCAGAACTGGATACAGTACAAATGTCAACCAAGAGGACATGGGTCCGGTTTTGTTTGGTGCATGGCAGAGTGTTGCTCTGCTGCTGAGAACAAAATGACTCGTGTATCATAGAATTCGCAAAGGGCAGTGAAAAGGAGGGTGATTGGAAGTTACAGGGGTTTAGTTACATTGAACCCATGCATTCTCCCTGTTTTTCCAACCAATCTGGAAAGAGGCAACTAACTATGTAATACCACTTCTGTTCACATTGTCCTTATCTCACAAAAATGTGCATGTTGTGTTTACTGTTAAGATGGAATCAAGATATCTACGTCCAGCTCTGGAGCCCTCAACACAAGAAGGACATGGACTTCTTGGAGTGGGTCCAGAGGAGGGCCAGGAAGATGATCAGAGGGTTGAAACACCTCTCTACGAAGATGAGAGTTGGGGTGGTTCTGCCTGGAGAAGGTTCTGGGGGGGGACCTTGTAGCAACCTATTGATACCTGAAAGGTGCCTATAATAAAGCACCATGTTTGTAAGGGCATGTAGCAATAGGACAAGGGGCAATGGTTTTAAACTAGAGCCGAGTAGGTTTAGACTAGATGTTAGGAAAAAGTTCTTTGCTATGAGGGTGGTGGATCACTGGAACAGGTTGCCCAGAGAGGTGGTGGATGCCCCATCCCTGGAGATTTTCAAGGTCAGGCTTGATGGGGCTCTGAGCAACCTGATCTAGTGAAGATGTCCCTGCTTACTGCAGGACTAGGTGACCTTTAAAGGTCCCTTCTCTATGGTTCTATGTTGTTGTGAAAGAGCCCTCGACCCAGGGCTCAGTCCTGGGTCCAGTCTTGTTCAATATCTTTATCAATGATCTCGACGAAGGGATTGAATGCTCCCTCACTAAGTTTGCAGATGACACTAACCTAGGAGGAAGTGTTGATCTGCCTGAAGGTAGGGAGGCTCTTCAGAGGGATCTGAACAGACTGGACCAATGGGCTGAGTCCAATGGGATGAGGTTTAACAAGGCCAAGTGTAGAGTGCTGCACATGGGACATAATAACCCCATGCAGCGCTACAGGCTTGGGGGAGACTGGCTGGAGAGCTGTCAGGCAGAGAAGGACCTGGGGGTGTTGGTTGACTGCAGACTGAATATGAGTCAGCAGTTTGCTCAGGCGGCCAAGAAGGCCAATGGCATCTTGGCTTGTATCAAAAACAGTGTGGCCAGTAGGTCTAGGGAGGTGATTGTGCCCCTGTACTGGGAATTGGTGAGGCCACACCTCGAGTACTGTGTCCAGTTCTGGGCTCCTCACCACAAGAAGGACATGGAGGCCCTGGAGTGAGTCCAGAGAAGGGCAACCAGGCTGGGGAAGGGGCTGGAGGACAAATCCTATGAGGAGCAGCTGAGGGAGCTGGGAATATTTAGCCTAGAGAAGAGGAGGCTGAGGGGAGAACTTACCACCACATATAACTACCTGAAGGGAGGTTGTAGAGAGGTAGGTGATGGTTTCTTCAGTCAGGTGACAGGTGATAGGACAAGGGGGAATGGCATGAAGCTGTGCCAGGGCAGGTTTAGATTAGATGTTAGGAAAAAACTTTTTACTGAAAGAGTTGTGAGGGCCTGGAACAGGCTGCCCAGGGATGGGGTCGAGTCACCTTCCCTGGATGTGTTCAAAAAAAGGGTAGATGAAGTACTTAGGGATCTGGTTTAGTTTAGTATTTGAATGGTTGGACTTGATGATCTTAAAGGTCTTTTCCAACCTTGTTATTCTGTGATTCTGTGATTATGATTCTTGCTTTGTGTTTTCGTACCAATGGGAAGATTTTCAGTTAAGTGACTGGGGACCAATAGAATGGGAATCTCATGGTTAAGGAAATTTCATACTGCACTGGAGGGTTAGATTCTGTCTTTATTTCTCTTAGATCCCTTTTGATTGGTAGGAATCGACTTCAGCATACGGTAGCAGTTATCACCTATGGTTTTTTTTCTCACTTTCATAAGAAGTTGAGGTCTGTATGTGTAGGAGAGAGCAATCTGATCTGCAGCTGAGGTCAGTACTTTGAACAATGAAGCACTGTGGCCCTGCAAGTGTTATGAAAACATTCAGTGATGTTTCTGAAGTCCCCAGATAGGATACTGGTGTGCTCCACACACACAAAAAAAAAAAAACCCTCAAGGAAATTAAAATTCCATCTTTAGAAAAATTTGAATAGTGTGCAGTTAATATGTGGTGGACCTAAATATTAAAGAGCAAAGACAAATACTTGGAATAGCTGCTGATGAATTGTGCATCTGTTTTCTTGATTTAAAAATATGTAATGAAGTTAACTTTGCAAGTTAATAAAGTTCTTTTAACACAGAGGTTTTGTACACTTGTATCACTTCCTAAACCTTTAAAAATAACAGATATTTTACCAGTAAAATGTATACTTCAGCATTAGCATCTAAAATATTAAATTTAATGCCAAATGTAGCAGCACTGTTGGAATAACCAATTAGCAGTATAACTTAACTAGAACACAGGATGCTTTCGCAGATGATGACTGACAACTGATGTTGACATCACGTGGATTTTGAAATTCTTCTGAGTGTTCTTGGCAATCATAGAATCAGGGAATCTCCTGAGTTGGAGGGGACCCATAAAGGGTCATCAAGGCCAACTCCTGGATCCACACAGGGCCAGACAAGTCAGAGCATGAGACTGAGGGCGTTGTCCAGATGCTTCTTGAACTCAGTCATGCTCGGTGCTGTGACCACTTCCCTGGGGAGCCTGTGCCAGTGCCCGACCAGCCTCTCAGTAAAGAACCTCTTCCTAATATCCAACCTAAACCTCCCCTGTCACAGCTTCATACCATTCCCTCAGGTTCTATCACTGGTCACCAAAGAGAGGAGATCGGCACCTGCCACTTTGCTCCCCCTTGTAAGGAAGCCATAATGCTGGGAAGGCCTGCACAGGGCTCATCTGTCTCCAACTTTGGTTTTAATGTCTTTTCTCCAGTTCCATCGAGTGTGCATTCTCTAGGATTCTTAGGTCAAGGCCAGGTTGGATGGGGTTTTGAGCAACCTGTTCTAGTTGGTAGGGGTGCTGGAACTAGGTGATCTTTAAGATTCTTTCCAACCCAAACCATTCTGTGATTTTTTAGTGCCCATTATGGTCTCTCTTTGAGTACCTACCCGCTGGTCTTTTCCTTACCAGGCTGTCACCTCAATGCCTTTGATCTTACATTTGTCAATTCACAGTATCTTTAAGGATCTTCAGCTTTTGTTTCCTTCCCCAAAAGGTGTCATTAACCCAAATCCACAACCAATTTACCCTGATAGCACAATACCTTTATCTCCCAATTCATACTTCTTGTATAGAATCACAGACTGCTTTGGGTTGGCAGGGACCTCAAAGATGATCTAGTTCCAACCCCCTGCCATGGGCAGGGGCACCTTCACTAGATCAGATTGCCCAAAGTCCCATCCAACCTGACCTTGAATACTTCCAGGGATGGGACTTCCATAACCTCTCTGGGCAACCTGTACCAGTGCTTCATCACCCTCATAGTAATTTTTTCCTAATGTCTAAATATTGTTTATATAGGATATAATATCCTAATCTTTGAAAATCTGTATAGTCTTAATGTCCTTCCTTCATCCTCCAGTTTCAGGTGTACAGTCAACCTTGTCTTTATTCCATTGTCCGTTCCCATTGGGAAAGATCTGTTTTTGTAGCCCTGGGTTTGATTTGGAGCATGTGCAGCCCAAGCCCAAGGCTGGAGTCTCCTCACTGAGGAGAAATTTAGTTTTGAGGCTGTGTAAGACCTCTGTTGAGTGTGCCTGGGGTTTTCTACCCCCTCAAAAAAGCCCTGATAGCTTGATTAAAATTAGGCAGGCTTTCATTATGATGGTGAGAGGAAACATCCCAGTATACCACTTGAACAACAGTACATCACTGCTCAAAACCATAGAGGTATAGACAATTTTAAAAAAATAATAATTATGGGATTTTGGGGAGGGGGGTAACATGAAAATGTCTGATTTGTCCTCTAAAAGCCAGTCAGCCAACCCAAGGCAGAAATTTGGCTTGGAATGTCAATAGACCGGAGTGGTGATAGTACAGCAAAGGTGTAGGAAATGGAACGTTGGATCTCTGTGAGCTTAACAGGCTGTGCTGTTAGCGTGATATATAACCTGATCATTGCTTCAAATAAACTTATGAACAGGCCTAGGTCAGACAGCAAACAAATACTGTACAAAATACTGTAATTGCCATGTTGAGCACGGGATCTGGGCCCTGGGATTTCTCTACTTAGTCTCATAATACATGGAGGAGGCGCTGTAGTTTACTTACACAATGTCTGGAAGGTTTTGAAAATTTAACAGGATAAAAACCTAGAGTTCAGATGATTTTGTACAAGCAGTGTACATCGTTTTGTGAAAGTGTGGCTATTCCATTTTCTCCCAGGTCACATTTCTCAGTCATTTAGAGAGTGAAACCCTACCTTCTTGCCTTTCCTGCATACTTCAATCTACTGTGAATCATCAGTGTTTTACTAAAATTAGTGACTTCCACATTGTCCCTCTCTACATGGATACCAAGTGTCTCATTAAATCCAATAGGGAAAAAACCCCAACCTGATTATGTACAATCCAAGCTTTTATACACAATAACATTATCAAACACTGGCAAGGATTTGAAAATAGTTTACAGGAAGATAACTTAATCTCCGGCTACTAAACATTATTACTGTGTAATCACAACCAAGTGTGAAATCAATTTGATGTGTTCCATGCTTTAAAGATTTATTTCAGTTGTCTTCCTTGGAAGTCTATATGTTTTCAATCGTTTTATTTATATATTAGCACTTAGCACATCTTAGAGATAAAAGAAAAGCATTTCTTATTAAAGAGATGAGATACTGTCATGCTTTCTGCAGGTGATTTATTGGAGTTATTTGTTAAGTATAAAGAAGATCTTTTATATTCTGTATGCGTTCTCTCAGATAAGAGTTTGCCAAAAGATCTATATTACTGAGTAGAAGTTGTGTTGATATACTGCTTTTAATATATGTATAGAACGGTCTTCCAAATCAACATAAGTTTACTTGGGAGATTGTGAGGATTGTTATTTTGGGCATGTATGTATTACACATTGAGAAAGGTTATTTGGAGACTTGAAAAATATTTAATCCTCTTTTCTTCTTGTTTACACAGAAGGTGAAAGAGCTTTACCGTCAATACCAAAGTAAGTTTTATGTTTTCTTATTTATTTAAAAAAATATAATTGAAAAATAGTTTTGTTTAAGTGATGCTTCAGGACTTTGTATACATGCTTATATTTTTAATGTTGCCTTGGATTCTAGGACAAATAGCAGGCTGTCCTTTGGGACTGTGAGGCAGAATTAAAATGTAAAGATACCAGAAATAAAATCTGAGCAAGAAGAGTGCATAATGCATCAATCATATTTTGCAGTAACAAAAGAAGGATGCTTTGGAAAAGACTTGACTGGGATTCAGGCTATTTATTTTGAGTCCATGAGTAAATGTAATTACAGGAGTGATGCAGGAGTCTATGCTATTTTTCCTATTTGTTCCCTTTTCTGCTTATGGGAAGTACAGAAAATGTGGGGTTTTAACTTTGTCATGTCACCTTTTGATAACAAAATTTCCATAATGGGGCCAGTCCGAAATTGGAATCTCTAGGTTCAGTGAAATTAAGAATACCATTTACATAGCAAATACTTTTAAATCTAGCTTTTTTCATCTAGTAATGTAGAAGAATTCTTCTCCAATAGCAATTATGGATATGTAGAAAATGCTTGGCTGTTTCAGTCAAATAGAGTTGCATTTTTTCCTCTGGCTAGTTTTATGGTGATACTGTATCCAGGGTATGCTGAGACATGCTGTCTGCATCTAATAATTCTTACATAAAGTTTGCTGAGATACCTCTCTGCCTTTTTCTCCTGCTCAAGATTTAAGGTAAATAAGAAAAGATCTCTGATTTATCTCTGTTTGAACTAAGAATGCTTCTTACGCTGTTAAGAGTTGGTAGGCCTTAACGCTGTTAAGAGTTGGTAGGCCTTAACGCTGTTAAGAGTTGGTAGGCCGTAATGCGGCAATAGGGAAGCCTTTTAGTTCTTCCTGCTGATTCCCGGCACTCCTGGCTAGATCTCCATCTGGCAGGTCTTGATTGTTGTCTCCTTGTAAACTTCAGTCCTTTAACCAAGCCCTTTTTTTTTAACCTGATTGCTTTCTCCATAGCCACAGTCAGACACAGTTTAAAGGCACATCTCATCAGATTGCTTTCCTTGAACCTTATCGGGTCATGTCCAGTATGCAGTAGGAAGAGATAACCGTTTAAATGAAATTGGGCAGTTTATTTTGTCTTTTCTCTTCCTTTTTCCTTTCGGACGCAGGGACTGTGTCTACTTTGACCCAGCGACCTCATTCTCTTTCTTCCTTGATTCCTGGAAGGAGTCCAGAATTAATTCTCATTATGTTTTTAACTGTTGGGTAGAGCATGGAACATAATTTGTTCCTGAATCTACGAGAAACTAGGTGCTTAGATACTGATGGTTTCCTGCTGCAGTCCTCACTAGCCAAGTAGCTTTCTCGTGGTGTAGAAAGAGATAAAATGCAAAACGGAAAAGGAAATCAAAGTCAAGGCTGGAAGCAGTAAAATTGGGAAACTTAATGTACACTAATGTGAAACAGGAAAATTTGGCTTTCCTTAAACAGATAGAATCATAGAATGGTTAGGGCTGGCAGAGACACCTCTCCCTAGACCAGGGTGTTCAAGGCCTCATACAACCTGGCCTTGTACACGTCCAGGGAGGGGTCATCCTTCTCTTTCTTGGGCAACGTGTTCTAGTGCCTCACCACCCTCATATTGAAGATTTTTTCCCTAATATTGAACCTAAATCTACCCTTTTCTAGTTTAAAACCATTCTTATCACTCCATGCCCTTCTAAAAAGTCCCTCCCGAGCTTTCCTGTAGGCCCCTTCAGGCACTGGAAGGCCGCTAGAAGATCTCCCTGGAGCCTTCTCTTCTCCAGGATGATACAACTGAGAAATACAACTGATTGTTTCATTATACTCAGCTCTGGTGGGTCCACACCTCAAGTACTGTGTCCAATTTTGGATCTCTCCTTACAAGGAAGATGTTGAGATGCTGGAGAGTGTCCAGAGATGGGCAACAAAGCTGGTGAAGGGTGTGAAGCACAAGTCCCGTGAGGAACAGCTGAGGGAACTGGGTCTCTTCAGTCTTACAAAAAGGAGGCTGAGGGGAGACCTTATCGCTCTCTACAACTACCTGCAAGGAGGGTGTAGAGAGGTGGGGGTCAGTCTCTTCTCTCAGGTAACAAGTGATAGGATGAGAGGAAATGGATTCAAATTGCACCAAAGGAGATTTAGGTTAGATATCAGGAAGAATTTCTTCACTGAAAGAGTAGAGTCAAGTATTGGAACAGGTTAAGGTTTTTAAAAGGCGTTTAGATGTTGTGCTTGGGGACATGGTCTAGAGGTGGACTAAGTGGGGTTAGGCTGTGGTTGGACTTGATATTAAAGGTCTCTTCCAACCTAAGTGATTCTCTGATTCTATTCTATGATTCACGGCAACTCTCTAATTACATAAATTTTAATCTTTTTAATTTTTTTATTATTTATAATTTTTGGTATGTTTTTTAAAAAGGGCTGAACAAAAAGCTTCTTTCCATTTTTTAACAGTTTGCCAAAACTGAATTTGTATGCTTGGATCTATTTGAATAAGGGCACTGCATATGCTTTTAGCCTGGCAGCAGAGGAATGGGCTGTTCTCAAATACATGAAGCTGCTAGCCAGCACCATCTTGCATCTGGAAAGATTTGCCTTTGCCAGATGAAATTCCAGATTTCTGGAAGCGTGAAGTGCAGTACTTTTGCTGTCTTACCATTACAATTCTGTTTATGCATGTCCATGAAAAAAATTCAGAATTCCTTGGCATTTCTGTTACTAATGAATATTTATAGCTAAGAAGATTTAAATGTAGTTGGTTTTGATTCATTTACTTCACATGTAAACTTAAAATCATTGCACAGGGTAAGTAACCTTACAAAGAAAAACTCAATTCATATTTTAATTCTGATAAATAGTACAGAAAGTAGAAGGACCATTGAATTATGTACATTGGTGAAGTTTAGACATGCACAGCTTGTTCTTAAAGGTTTGTAAAACTTGGTTTTGGGGTTTTGACTAGAAATTTGCTCTGTGCCTGCGATTCAGTGTGGTAATTAAAGCCGGAACATTTTCTCTCTGCTGTTACTCCCCCAGATGGGTTTGAAATGGTAGATTCCTTCCTGACTTTTCTCCCCCCCTCCAAAATCTGTTGCTGTGGGAAAATGGATTGGCCCTGCTAATTACAGTAGGTGCCCTGTTGGGATGAATTCCCAGTGTATGTGACCGTGAAGAATGTACAGCATTCAGCGATTCCAACCTCTGTTTTACAGGCTGGCCAACAATGAGAAGCAAGGAGTAAGGTCACACACAGTCTCTGTGTCAGGTAAGACTCATTAAAAAAAACACACATTGGAAGTTTATTTATAAAGTTAGCAGATGTTTAGGTGGATTTTTCTCTTGCTGTCAGCTCACTTCTTGCTACACAGCTGTGGATTTGCCTAAGACTCAAGCTGTGCTGCCTTTGTAGTGTGGTTTCTGAAGAGAAACTTTGTGCAGCTATCCTATGCAGTGTCTCTTGTGAGAACAGCCATAGCCATGCAAGTGCCGGACCACCAGAATACTTCAAAGCAAAGCTGCTCGTCGGTGTTTTCACTCGGCTTTGTGATGAAGTAAAATATCGTGGGCTAAAACTTAAATTACCTGACTATGTGTTAATTATGAAGGAGCAGCTTTGAAAAGTGAAAACAGGCAATTAAGTATTAATCATCACTTTTCAAAAAGAAGAAACTTAATAGATATTTTTTGTAGCTGCTGTTTAGATCAAGAGCACTTGATTTTTGCTGTTGAAAATCTTAAGGTAATTGAAGGATGAGCATGTGAGGTAATGCATGTTTCTGTAGCTTACAGCCTTCTCAGACTTCTGTTAGTTATCATGGGAGTTTCTGAAGGTTTTATACTTGAGAGAGAATTACAGAATGTAAAAATAAATCCTTCTGAGAGATCGATTCATGTCTTAGTAGAAAATAAATTTCTAAATCCTTGTACTTAGTATTTATTCAGGAGATTTTCAGTGCAGACTGTATCAGTATTATGATACTGTTTCTATCATTTTCTAGTATTTGACCCCAAATTTCAGGAAGTAACACTGTGACCCAGTGAAGTGTTGACCCCTGAGTTCTAGGGAGGCTACAGCCCTGCTTTAACATTTATGTGAGTGTTTAGTGGCACATAGTCAAAAATCCCACATATTTCGTACCAGAAGAAGGAAAGATATGTAGATGTTTGATTCATTTCCTACTTTTCAGGTTCCTTTCCCCACCCTTAACTTTTTTTTAAGATGTTTGAGATTCACCCCTTGGCATAGAAAGCTCATAGACCTTGTGCAAGAAAATAAGGGAGAGGATCTGGAATGAAAATGTGTATCAAGTTGCAGAGGTGTAATAGAGCTTCATCAGCTACTGTTACCTCTCAGAGTCAAATAGCAGCTCTTCTTCCTTCAGTAACCTATCAAGCAAGCACAGTAGATAAGATAAATAAGCATGATAGGGTAGATGAGCACAGTCAACATGTTCTCTTGATTCTTACCTGTGTGGCTCATTTTAGGTATTGAAATTTCTTTAGTGCTTGGTACTGTGCTTTGTATCAGTGACACAGAAAGAAGCTCATCTCCAGGACAAAAAAAATGCTCCCTTGCCACCTCAAGTTGTCACCCTTTCAGCTTTCCTGGGAGTCCTGCTACAGTTTTGCGATTAAAAGCAGTAAGAAATGCTTACTTCATGAGCCTTTATTGCTGTTGCTTTAACTTTGCAAATTTAGGTTTCCTTTCCTTGACGTGGTGTAC
The DNA here is from genome assembly GCA_020800305.1 of Porphyrio hochstetteri. NCBI lineage: Eukaryota > Metazoa > Chordata > Aves > Gruiformes > Rallidae > Porphyrio > Porphyrio hochstetteri. Next base: position 5,276,522 of record CM036906.1, read on the forward strand.
CTGAAGTGCTCTTGTGTCTCAGTGCACTCTTACCAAGTACTGTTTTGATATTAATGCAGGGAAGTTAGTTGTAATACCACATAACTCTGGCATTTAGGGTGTCACATGAAGGTGAATGATGGGCAAATGAGAGAGAGCTTTGCTGCAGCATTGCAGAAGAAACAGCAGCAGCAGTGCCAGAGATGAGCTGTTCATCCTAGTGAACATCAAGGAAACTGTAGGGTGCAAAGCTGGCTCCTGATGCCATAAACAACACAATAAAGCCAGAAAAGGGCCTTCTGTTTCTTTCCAATTCCAAAACCAAACGAATTAGGTATTATTCTTGCTTTGTAGTCAGGGTTTCTATCTTTCCACAATGAAATCACTGTGCTTGGTGCTTGTTTTTTATACCATGGTACAAACCACTGGAAACACTGACATACTGGAATGATTCAAGCCATTGCATTCATGACTCATCTCAAGGGTTCTTCTTTTTAATAAAGATACATAAAAAGCCTACATACTTTTTTTTGTTCTTGGTTTGGGGTTTTTGCCCCAAAATTATTTGAAATGCCATGTGTGTGGCATGCATGTTAGTATATCACATTGAAGTCGCAGGTGGGTTGTTGAGATGGAGTTGTGTGATGAGGGGTTTTCCTCTGGAGGTGCTTTAAGAATTTCTGAGTCCCCAAAGGAATCAACTTGTTATAAATGAACTCATACTTCATGTAGATGTGAAGAAGTGTCACTCCTGTTGTCACATGTAGCTGATCCATCAGTATGGAACAACGGAGGCAACAGATATACATGATGTTCAGTTAACCCAGGAGTTACAGGTCAGCAGAGGCTGACAGCTGACAGCTTCCAGCTCAAAGCCAGCTGTGTGCGATGCTATCTTGGTTTGCAGAATAAGAGCTTTTCAGTGGTGACATTTAAATGACTTAGAGCTCTGAAGGCTTCAAATAAAGACAAGCTTTTGTAACTTAACAGCTGTAAAGTCCTTCATGCCTTTGATGGTTTAAATCATGAATCAACTCTGCTGTTTGTTTGCAGTGAGATCTCTACCCTTTATTTAAACCTCTTCCAGTGTTCAAGCTGAATAGCAAAAATCTGAGGCAGAGATATTTGGTAGGAAAATTAAGCAGTCATATTTATAGTGTTAATACCCTTAGTTCTAAAGGAAAGTTTCACAGTGAGATCCCCATCACTCTTTGGGGAAACCAGCAATAGCCCAAACCAGTGTGGAACATGATTTGGTAGTCTAAAAGTTCAGGTATTTATCTGAAGTTTTGTAGATTTAAAAACGATCCTGTGAATGAAAGGCACCTTGTCTTTCTTTCTGAAATATTTATTAGCATACATTGGAATATTTCTGGTCTAGTGAAATGAAAACGTGTTCTTTCCAAGTGTTTCAATATTCCAAAGCATATGGAGAGTTTTTAAATACCTTCTTATTTTTTTCTTCTCTAAATAAAGGCCTTTTCAAGTTAGTGAAGGGCAAAGTTGGTTTCAGGAATTCAAAGCTGGACCTGGGAGCCAAGAAATGTTCTTGGAAATGTTCAGCTGTGTGTCACTGAACAGGTTTCAGCACACACATCTTACTGCAGGCTTCTGTTTCTGCTTTCTTTTTTTATATTCTTTATCTTGTTTCTTTAAATTTTATGTTCCTTGTAGTGGCCACTGTCTTTAACTGTGTGCAAGTAAGGTGCTTACCAGGTTTCGCCTGGGATTTTTACCCACAGTAATAAAGTTATCCCTCAAATTCTACATTTGGAGAGGGCTATCAATAAATATAAATAAAAAGCCCAATAAAATAGGAGTTGAATTTCAGATTTCTTCAGTATACGTCGGATGCTGTGGTTTAGGTAACTGTAAATCACCAGAAGCAATTACTGTTTTATTTAATAGATGGTTCCAACTTCTAACTCCTTCTCCCTCTACTTCTGTCTTTAAATGAAAATAAGAATCCTTTGTCCTTAACCAAGAGTGTACGCTCAGGGAGCAGTAAGGCTGAGCCATTTGCTGGGTGCAAATAGCATATCAGACTTGTAAGAAGCAGTGTACTAGTTTACTGTGATTTTATTGACTAGATTTCCTCCTGTTTTGCTTGGAGTCACCTTATTAAAACACACTAGTCTGCAGGAGCTTATTTTGGCCAGCAGTTTGTTTTGATACAGTAAACATTAGCCTTAGTAACGTGATGCACGTATTTCCTGGTACACCTATTCCAAAAACAATAATTTATCTAGTTGGTTATGTATTCTTTATAAAACAAAATCAGTAGCGCCTTAGTTTACTTGCTCCCTTTCTACACACATTCTTTCTAACACTGAGCTCTTTGGTCTCTCTTGCCCCATCCTCACTTACATAAATATGACTGGGAAGAGCAAACATACTTTTGCTTCCTCTGGCTAATCACTCTGCCTCCTTTGCACTAAAGAATTCTGTAGCATAATGTTTTTAATCGTAGCTCAGAGGTTACTGTACATGTGATGCTACAGAGCACAGCGTTTCAGGCCCACTTGTTTCTGCACATATTGAACAAGCAGAGCTTTGAATAAGTCTTGGCAGTGGTAGGTTCATGGTTGGACTCGATGGTTTTAAGAGTATTTTCCAACCTCAGTGAATGGGATTGAGTGCACCCTTAGCAGGTTCACTGATGACACCAAGCTCTGTGGTGAGGTCGACACGCTGGAGGGAAGGGATGCCACCCAGAGGGACTTTGACAGGCTGGAGAGATGGACCCATGTGAACTGCATGAAGTTCAACAAGGCCAAGAGCAGTGTTCTGCATGTGGGTCGGTGCAGTCTGAAGCGCAGCTACAGGCTGGGTGGAGAATGGATTGAGAGCAGCCCTGAGGAGAAGGACTTGGGGGTGCTGATGGATGACAAGCTCAGCATGAGCTGGCAGCATGTGTTAGCAGCTCAGAAGGCCACCTGTGTCCTGGGCTGCATCAAGAACAGCGTGGCCAGCAGGTCGAGGGAGATGATTCTGCCCCAGCTCTGGGGTTCCTGGTACAGGAAAGATGTAGACTTGTTGGAGTGAGTCCAGAGGAGGCCATGAAGATGATCAAGGGGCTGGAGCACCTCTCCTGTGAAGACAGGCTGCAAGAGTTGGGCTTGATCAGGCTGGAGAAGAGAAGGCTCTGAGTGGACCTACTTGCGGCGTACCAATACTTAAAGGGGTCCTACAGAAAAGTGGGGAGGGGCTGTTCACCAGGGAGTGCAGTGATAGGACAAGGGGCAATGGGTTCAAGCTGACAGAGGGCAGAGTTAGGTTACACGTTAGGAAGAAATTCTTTACTGTGAGGGTGGTGAGGCCCTGGCACAGGTTGCCCAGAGAGGTTGTGGAAGCCCCATCCCTGGCAGTGTTCAAGGCCAGGTTAGATAGAGCTTTGGGCAGCCTGATCTAGTGAGGGTGTCCCTAGTCATGGCAGGGGCTTGGAACTAGATGATCTTTGAGGTCCCTTCCAACCCAAAGCATTCTATGATCCTATGATTCTAGGCAGTCGCTCTTGGCATTTGGATATTCAGGTACCACTGAATAAAATAACCTGTGTGTGAGGAGGCACCTCTACCTGGAAAGATCACAGTAAGAAAGACAATAAGTCGTTAGGAATTAGAAGGGACCTCGACGGATCATCTAATCCATCCCCCCTTGCCAGAGGAAGATCACCTAGACTAAATCACACAAGAACACATCCAGGTGGGTTTTGAATAGCTCCAGAGAAGGAGACTCCACAACCTCTGGGCAGCCTGTCCCAGGGCTCCATCACCCTCACAGTGAAAAAGTTTCCTCTTATATTCATATGGAAGTTAATGTGAAGTGACTTGTGAGTTCTCTAAGGTTCTACTTACGAGCAGCTTCTGAGTTTGAAGAAGTTGCCAATTCAGTCATCCCACTTAGCTGAAATTTCAATTTGAATGAAGAAAAAAAAATCTTTCCTGAAGGAGATAAGCGTGATTTAAGTAAGATTTCAGCATGCAGAAAAAAATTAGATGGTATAGCTCATCTGCGATAGAGACTTCTAGTAGGTTAACTAGACCAAACTGAAATATAGCAGAAGCCAAATGTCAAAGAGCCACAGACAGGAGAGAAGAGGAAAAAAAAAAGATAATAAATATACTCACCTGATTTCAGTTGTGCAACACTTAAAAATGTTCTTTATGAAGGAGGTGTCGGCATATAAAAGAAACCTGGCTGCATGGGTGAATGATGCAGGCTAAGCACAAGCAAAGCTGTGGGCAGGGATGGAAAGACAAACATGATTTATTGAGTCACTTCTTGCAGAGCACAGCGTGTGCTCTGTTTTGTGATTCCTCTGCTCAAAATGAAGGCCTGCCCTGTGCTCAGCTCTCAAAGGGTTTCTTGTGCAGGGCTTGTGTTTCCTAGAATTAGCGGGCAAAAAGGTGGGCTTTGCCTGAAGTTGTAAAATTGGGGGGAGGGAGGTTGACCCGTTTATTTGATCAAGTCCCTCCAAAAAGACAATGCTGAAAGGTGTAAGGAAATTTTAAAATGAAAAACGGCATCTTGAGTGCTTCTGTGTCTGCTGGCTCAGTTATGTCACACACTCCAGCTCGTGTCTGAAAAGAAAGACTAACAGCGTTAGCGTAAATTACATAGTTATACATTCAAATTATTAAGTAATTAGGGAATATAAAGGCTCTGTACAGCTGTAGCTCATTCGTGTGTTTACAGGCCTGGGAGATATTCAAGCCTCGGGTTTTTCAAGATTAATTTTACAAACCTTCAGCAAGTCATTAGTCTCCAAGTTCATGGAGTTACTTGCTTCTTAACTCACCCAGCTATTCTGCTGATTAATACAATAATTACAGTTAAAAACACCCTAAATGCTAATAAATTACAGCATTTTGGATTCCCATGGCTGTTGAATAGACTGGTGTGTCACCGTTTTGTGTTTTAAACTGATTAAAATGCTGCTTCTCATGCACACAAGACCAGAACGGACTGTAGTGACAGTCTAAACAGCTTTCCTCTATATCAGTGCCCAGGACGTTCCTGCATTGATTTTATCACTCAGCAGTGTTGGCTGAAGCATTCCTTCCCTCCTACACTCCTCCTTTGTGATCTGTTCATTTGATTTCAACGGACACTTTTGTTTTGCTAATAATATCACTATAGCATGACTGAAGATGTTCCATGCGGTATCAGGGTTGGGGGAGTTGTTGTTTACGTATCACCATACTTGATGTGACAACTGCATAATACTAATTTTATTTCAAAAGACTGAAAATAAATAGGTTTAGTCCTTCTTCTGGTTTGGTTTTTTCCAGGGTTTTTCCACAAATTGATTAAGGAGAGCTGTCAGGCAGAGAAGGACCTGGGGGTGTTGGTTGACTGCTGACTGAATACAAGCCAGCAGTGTGCCCAGGCGGCCAGGAAAGCCAATGGCATCCTGGCTTGTATCAAAAATAGTGTGGCCAGTAGGTCTGGGGAGGTGATTGTGCCCCTGTACTCAGCATTGGTGAGGCCACACCTCGAGTGCTGTGTCCAGTTCTGGGGTCCTCACCATAAGAAGGACATGGAGGTCCTTGAATGAGTCCAGAGAAGGGCAACCAGGCTGGAGAAGGGGCTGGAGGGCAAATTGTATGAGGAGCGGCTGAGGGAGCTGGGGCTGTTTAGCCTGGAGAAGAGGAGGCTGAGGGGAGACCTTATCACCACCTACAACTACCTGAAGGGAGGTTGTAGAGAGGTGGGTGATGGTCTCTTCAGCCAGGTGACAGGAGATAGGACAAGGGGGAATGGCACAAAGCTGCACCAGGGCAGGGTCACATTAGATGTTAGGAAAAAATTTTTCCCTGAAAGAGTTGTGAGGGCCTGAAACAGGCTGCCCAGGGAGGGGGTTGAGTCACCTTCCTTGGATGTGTTTAACAGATGGGTAGATGAGGTACTTAGGGATATGGTTTAGCATAGGACAGGGCAGTTGGACTTGATCTTAGAAGTCTTTTCCAACCTTGTAATTCTGTGAAGGAATATGTGACTTAGAACAGGGCCTTATAACTTCCAGCCTTCCAGTGTTAGTTATCTAACAAGGAACTCCAGTTTTAATCACCCTCTCGCCTGGTTGCATCCTTTGTAACACAGTCCATTGCATAGCAAGTGGTGTGTTCTTTACCTACTTGATGATTTTAGTGTGTACTTAGTATTGGGAGGAGGCACTAAATAACAACCTTGATTGAGGTGTGTTTTCAGCAGCATTCCTGAGCTTTAGGGCATTTAGGTAGATGTCAGTGATACTCTGGTTGGAAGCTTGCGTGGAACGGTGGAAATCATTCTTAGTAGTATTTATTTCAAGCAGGTACTCTCTACACTCCTCAAGAAGTGTCAGAACTTCTTTTTTTAACTTAGAATCAACTATTTACCTACATTAATTTTCTTTTGTAGTTAGACTTGACAATGTCTCAAGTTGAAGACAAAGTAGTCTTTAGTCTAGCAGAATAACCAAACTTGAGACAGTAAATCATAACTACCAAGCTTGAAAGGCAGAAGACGAGTTGGAGTGAGTGTCACAGGGCATCAGGACGTGTACATGATGAATTAAAACCACTTTTGTCATTTCAAGGTGCCCTTCATATGAAGCAGCTTAGTCAGGTTTCAGTCAGCTTCTGCTACGTGTGTATCGATGTAAGAGTGAACAGCATTTCAAGCCTAAATTAGCTTTGTGTAGCCTGAGCAGACAGGTCAAGAGTTGAAACATCTCTTCCCTTTTAGATCGCTTGCATTGCTTCCAGAGACTCTATACCTGTTCTTCTGTTTCAGGATGGAGTATTGAGTTCCTTTATTTTTATTTCAGTGCCTTTTCAGTGGTCTTTTAAAAGACCTGTAGTATTTTATTTTTTTTCTTTCCTTTTGTACTCTGTCTAAAATGTTTTAGGAATGCTACCTCAGGTTTGTGGTAGAATGAGGGCTCTGAAGGTTGTGCTGTGGGACATTAGAAGATAAGTCCTTTGGAGTGTAGTAACATGGTACAAATGGATGTACTGATACAATAACGTACTCAGTAATTTTCTCTCTCCTTGCACCTCTTTTAGTTTTTAGCATTGAATCTGATTAACGTTGTGACATTTTCAATATGTAGGTTTTCACAACTGATGAATTATTTCTGTAGGTTTAATCACTCCAGTAGTTTCTGTGACAGTACCTTGTTGTTCAGGATACAGTGATTAATCTCACCCACTTGTTTTAGCTTTGAATTAAAATCACAGAATTGTAAGGGTTGGAAGGGACCTCCAGAGATCATAGAGTCCAACACCTCTGCCTAAGCAGGGTCCCTAGGACAGATTGGACAGATAGGCATCCAGATGGGTCTTGAATACCTCCACAGAAGGAGACTCTACAACCCCCTGGGCAGCCTGTCCCAGGGCTCTGTCACCCTCACTGTGTAAAAGTTCTTCCACATATTGGTGCGGAACTTCCTGTGCCCCAACTTGAAGCCATCGTCCCTTGTCCTGTCCCCACAGACCATTGAAAAGAGGCTGACCATTTCCCTCTATCTCCCACACTTGAGATATTTATAAACATTAATAAGATCCCCTCTCAGTCTTCTTTTCTCCAGGCTGAACAGCCCCAGCTCACTCAGCCTTTCCTCATACGGGAGATGTTGCAGGCCCTTAATCATCTCCATACCTCTCCTTTGGACTCTCTCCAGGAATCCCTGTCTTTTTTATACCAGGGAGCCCAGCACTGGACACAATACTCCAGGTGGGGCCTGACCAGGGCAGAGCAGAGGGGGAGGATCACCCCTTTTGATCTGCTGGCCACACTCCTTTTAATGCACCCTGGGATCCCATTGGCCTTCTTGGTTCACGGCCAACCTGTCATCCACCATCTCTCCTCCTGATAAGCGCTTTGCTAATGAAGTGCAGTAGAGTGACCAGGAAAGGGGACAGTGAGAACAGCACCATGATGTGTTTGCTATGGGGTCTTTGGAGACATAGAATATCAGTGGGTAAGGCGGGTCCACACTAGAGATAAAACTCTGCTGACAGATTGCAGGTCCTAAGTATCTCGATGTTATATTTCAGTGGAACAGAGAAACTCTGTTTTTCCATGTTCTATGTGACCTTCTCATGTGAAATACTTGGTTTGTGTGAAGTTCTTCTAAGGGGCCTGAAGGTCAGTAAGTCCATGGTTAAGTCTGATGACTGCTACTTCAATCGGAATTCGACTGTGGCACAGTCTAGCACAACTGAGATGGGGAGCTTGGAAGAGCGGGTTATGCTTCTGGGATAGACAATGTTCTTTGCGTTGTCCATGGATGGTCTATATAGTTGACTTTTTAACCCATTCTAGTTTCACTTTTAAAAATCAAATTAAGAATAACTTTGCTGTCGAAAGAAATTTGAAGGAAAATACCAAATGTGCTTTTGAGTTTCGACAACATTTGTATATCCATTTGCGTATGGAGAATTGTCATGTAAACCTTTGCTTTTTCGTTCAGTCGTTGTAGATGTTCTCTCTGGTCTCTTTTCTTTTATTTCCAAATAATTTGTTTCTGTTTTTCTCTTTCCTTTTCTTGCCTCTTTGTAAAGGAGTCAATCACTGTCAGCATAGAGTAAAGAAAGCTAGACGCTTTCTCCCTTTCGTCTTCTGTTCCCATGAGTCGCCGCCTAAGGGTACTGCAACCGCTCTTTGTCTAGGCTGCCTTATTAACCCAAAAGCTGAATATACTAACTCAGTTATTGGTATTTTTACTACTTTAGCCTCAGGTAAACAGAGTTCCAAGAATAATTCATGAAATTTCTGCTACCCCTTCCCTCCTGTTGAATTGGATTTTCATGCAGTGTCACAAACTTTCTGGTCCCTGTTTTATGGAGGACTTGTTCTTAGGCAGCGTATGCTCCAATGCCAAACACCTGAATAATTCCATTCATACAGCTCTGTGGCCCCTGTACACCCTGTGGGGTTTGTTAATGTATTTGACTTCATTCTTGGACCCCTGATACAGCATGCTTCTGAATGACAGAGAATGGCAACACCAAGCATCAGCAAAGATCACTTTGAATTAAATATTAAATACGATGATGCTTTTGGCTGCGTACTGGTTCCGAACTTGATCTGGACCAGTTGGCTTTGTTAGGGGTAAGAAGAATGTGAGTTGTAGGTGCATTATTTCTCCAACATTAATGCACAATTTTATATATAAGTAAGTGCATCAGCTTGTGCTGTGGGTATCAGTGTGCAATAGGGATGCTCCAATACCTGCGGAATACGGTGCTCATTTGAACAGCTTCCCCATAGAGCTGCTCCATTTGCCACTCATTTAAATTTCAGCTTTGTGTAACTGCAATATGCTCTGTCTAGTTAGATGGTTGTGGTTCTTCCTCATGCCTTAGTGATAGTGCAGGAGTGCATTTCCATTGCAAGGGGCAACACCAACTCTACCCAAAATCCTAAGCGTATGTGCAAAGTCAAATTGAACCGACTCATCTGGCTGCAGGAGGTCTGTTTCCTAGTGAATTACTGATTAAAACTAAAAATTGACAGTTCTTAACTATGCATTAAAATAACTAGTTCCACTCCCAAATTTAATTTTTGTGCAATTTTGTGTTGGAAATTTATTAATTCTGTTTCATCATACAAAGCTTCTTAGAACATATCTTTGTCCCTTGGGTTTTAGGTGAGAAGTCTTAAATTCTGCTACTTTTCTGGTTTCTCTTGAGTCAGGTATATAAGATAACTGCAGTCTGAATACTTTTGGATTACTCATGAATTTAATAGTGTATTTTCCCCTCCCCCTTCTCTGTCCCTTCTCTCTCCCCCTCTCTTTTTCTCTCTCCTTGCATGCCACCTGGATCTGCAGATGAAATTAGTGGGGACGGTAATATGTTTTCTAGTCTGTGTGTTACTAACATGCGATATGCGACTCTTATATCCATATACCACTTAATGCACACTTCAGTAGTAAATTTTACCCAGATTTTAGTATAAAGCAGTCTGCTTCAGAGCATTAGCCAATAAATCCTGTGTTTTCCAGGCTGTGCAACTAACATTTACTGCTAAACTGGAATTGAAAAAGGAAAAACTGCTTGAACCACACAGGGATGTGGGGTTTGCATGTGTTTACAGTGAGACTTCTGGCCTAACGCAATGAAGGTTTATAGGTTTGCAGGGGTGCCCGTTTGGTTTGATTGAAATGGTTGTATCACAGGTTTTTTGGTCAGTGGGTGAGATAAAAGGATGTAACACTGAGAAATGAGTCTGCTAAGTGATGCTTTAAAGGCATGGTAACATCAAAGTGCTCTGTGGTCCACTACTGCTCCTTACGTCACAGGATAAATTAATGTGGATTGAATACACAAAATATTAATAAGGTTTCAGCCACTCAAACTTCTAATTTTAAAGACAGTTTTTAACATTTTTCTTCAAAACTTTTAAACTTGACTTTTACAGTATTTTTTCTAGAAAACACTGTGTTGCTATCCTTTACAAACAAGTTGGGGGTTGTTTTGGGGTTTTCTAAGGAGATCTTTAGCTGTTTTTCTAAATGATATTGGGAAAATAATCAAATTACTACTAGTAGTGTATGTATCTTTATTCTTATAAGTCAGAGGTATCAAAAGGGAATAAGAAGCAGTAGGCAAAGGAAGGTGGTAAGAAATACATAATGTCTTGTGGCCTTCCTCAGTAAAATGTAAAGGGGGTGTATAAATTCTCATCTCCTTTCTCTCCTTCAGATATAAATCATGTTAAGGTAATTCTACCAGATTTTTCTTTCTTTTCTTAAACATTAAAAACTCAAAGGGCATTTTTTTTTCTGTCATAAATTCCAAAATGGTATTTTACATACTAACCCTACATTGCTTTTTATTGGTGCTTACCATCTTTTGTGAATTATTGGTCTTTGATAAATGGAGGAAAAAATCATGGAAAGGGTAATACCAAAGAGGTGGTTAAAATCATAGATTAGCTATTATGGATTTAATATACTGAGATACTTTTTTCTATAAATATGTGTAGATTTCATAAGGCTCAAATTGGCTCACTCACCTGTACCACCAACACCATATCATTGACCAAAAGCAACCTATTTTTATTTCCATCTAGAAGAATCTAGTGTTGGCCAGCAAGTGCAAAGGTTCAATGCTGGATTTAAAATGTTCAAGAAAGCAGCAGTGATGAGCCCTGGTTTTAAATACTAATTTTACTCAACTTACCAAGAGACTCCAAGATAGAACATCCCCTGGAATTGCTGCTTTGATGTGAGACTTTAGCTCTAGAGACTGCTCTAGTACATCCTTCGTAAAGCAGCTGAGTTTTGTTTTAGACTCTGTGAGTTCTGGAATATTCTTAGCAGACCTAGCCGTAGCCTTAGTAGACTTGTAGTAGTGTCATGCTATGTGACTTTAATTGTGGAGTAAAGACCACACGTGAGGGAGGTCAGTTATCTTTGTGGCACAACACTTTGAGCACTGTTAATGCTCTGATTGAATTTTCCTCCAGTTCCCAGAACAATGCCAGATGTGTACTGGAACTCTGTTCCAAATTCCTATTCCCTATTCCTCTCCAAGGTGTTAAACATGTTAGAAAAAATACTTGTTCAGTTAATTGCATCTATTGGATTTCTTTGGATTGGCTACTGAAGCCCCTTTTTGTTTCAGTACAGTTTTAGGCAAGGTATCGAAACCATATAAAATACTTGGAGGTGTTCTGATAATGCTTTTATTATGAATTAACTTGATTAATTTAAAGTAGAGAGATGAACAAGCCAAATAATTTGTCACATTTTGTAAATGTTGTTTTAGAATTAGCATGACAAATGTTTCAATTTTTCAAGACCACTGTGGCACCAGTTCTAGTTTCCAAGTGTTTTCAATTCTTCTCAAACATGTTTATAATATCTTTCATTCAAACCATTTTTTTTAATATAGATTATGAACTTTCTGGTGTCCTCAAGTGCTAGCTTGTAACAATAGTTGATCTAATTCACTTACAAGTTCAAAACATCTGACCATGCTATTACAGGGAAGCAGAGGGATTTATCCCCATCACATCGGTGGCACACTAATGATTTCTTTCAAATAGCTGCCTATTTTTTAGATCAAACTGGGGCTTATTTTCTATAAAAACATTAGTTTATTGGGGGGACACCAACATACCAAGAAAGAGATCAGTGTCTCTGCCTCTTCAGAACTGTGCACTGTCTTTACAATTGATTGAATTTTCATTAGGTGACTCTGTTTTGCAGTGTCCTAAACAGAAATTGCCTTGCAAAAGTTTAAATGGCATAGAAGTTCCTGATTCTTCCCACAGGAGTTAAAAAGAAAAAGTAAAACAGAAAAAGATCTGTAATTTTATTTATTAGAACAGTGTTGGCAACATCAAACTGTATTTACTCACTGAAGTGTGTTGAACTTCAATGGTTATAGGCAACCTGTAGTTTTCAATTGTTAAATATTCCCTTTATCTGAAAATGAAGCCTCTGGTTTGTGTGTGTGTATAATATTTCTGAGGCTTGCTCTGTTTTCAGTGTTGGCTTATGTTGATTGAACTGTGGGCTGCAGCCAAAAGGGATCACCCCATCCTTCTTTGCAGTCTCACTGTGGCTTTGTCCCATTCACCCTTCAGAAACCATACCTCTAGAAGTGATACCAGGGAGCTGCAGGGATGTACACATGCTCCAGGGCAGATGGGGAAGAAGAGGGGAGCAAATCATGCCTTTCAGAGACAGCCCAATATATGATCACCTCAAACCAACCACGAAAACTGCATGCTGGATTTGAAATTACTCAATTTTGAGAACCTCTCTATGCAGTTCAAGTTGGTGAGGACACTTTAACAGCCTTGCAGTGAAAAAATCTCTCTCTGTGGACTGGTTTTGAAACCCCTGAGGAGTTTATCTGGCCATTAGGAAATGACCTACACACACTGGATGTTCGTTAGAGGAAGGGAAGGGAACTTCTGATATGCCTTGGCACTGTTTAAACCGTTCTGAGAACAGATGATGTAAAAGTTGCAAACTTTAAAACAGAAGAAGAAATACCATATAATTCCTCAGAAAATTTGGAGAGCTGGTTGCTTTTGAACACTATCCATAAGAGGAAAATTGAGACTAATGCAAGAAAAATGAGTCTAAGGTGAGAGTGTGACTTACAAGATCTTTATGTTCTAGAAGACACTATGGAAAGTAACTCACCTTTCCACACTGGTAGTAGGTAGATGCTGCCCTGGAACATTTTACTGTCTGTTCTACCTGTTTGACATAAAAAACTAGCAAACTCTTACACTTTATTGAAGGTAAACCAGTTTCATCTGTTAATATTTTTTCCTTACTGCAGTGGAATTTGCTATTAAAAAGATTTTCTTTTAAAATCGAGAGTTTAGGTGGTTTTTAGTTACAGAACTTGAAATTTTTTGAATACAAATGAAATCTTCCTTTTATCCCTTGTTGAATGCATCTATGTGACGTAATGTAATTGGCACCAAGGTCATTATCATACCATAAATTATGCATGAGCAGAGTTTTATTCATGCTATTGTAAATGCGTCCCAGCAAGGTTGAACTTGGGGGTTGTGACATATCAGCCTTGATAAATTGGAGATGTTGTTCTGGAGAATTGTTTTCATCTGCTTTTCCCGAAACTATTCAATTCCTCCCTTTACAGAGACAGATGACTATGCAGAGATCATAGATGAAGAAGATACTTACACAATGCCATCAAGTAAGTATGGTAATTAACTTGGGAGCTTCTCTATCCAAAAGTTTCTTTGGTTTAGCAGGGACTGAATTTTAAATTTCAGACTTGAGTGATGCGTGTGCCAAGAACATCCTCTTTATGATGCGGTGTTCAGGTTTTGAAGCCAGTAAAACTGAATTCTATTCTGCTGCCATCCATGACTTCACAGTGAAATTCCTTTTGTCCCTCAAAATGTTGAATTTTTCACTGTGATGCTGAACTCAACGCTTAAAGAAAGAATGGATATATTTTCTGTGGTAAAAACAAACAATTTGGAAAGCTTCTGGGTATTGCTGTCTAACTGTATATCTCACTCTTGCTTTATGACAGACTCGCTGCTCTCGAATTCCTTAATAGAGGAGAGTCATCTGTACCACATGCAATTTTGTTAAAGATGAAAGACTTTAGAAAGGAAAATAAGAATTCAAAGTTCTTCTGAGTCTTCATCTTTGAAGTAAATGAAAGATGCATTAGCTGCCACAAGGATTTTGGCTGATAGCCTATTTGAATTATAATGCAATCTTCAAAGCGCAATGGCTAACTAATTTAGTGTCAAAAAATTCTGATTTTAAAAGTTTTGTCTGCAAAATTGCAGTTGTGTTTTGCCAGCCAAGGGTTTTTCCAGAAGTAGTTCATAAGGAGACCCACAAAAACATCGGGTTTGCTTAGTGTAAGAGGAGAGGATAGTGATAAACTGGTACCACGTTCTGCTGAAGCACCATGAACGCATGTAAGAATTTCTAGAGTTTACCGTGCAGCAGGGATGTTTCATGATTGCTTCAGTGTTTACAACAGAGTTTTTGCTACTGTGGCAAATAAGTGAAAAGCAAGAATATATGTTTTGAAAAACATATATATATATATTTGAGCACAAATATTGAAAAGCAAGAATATATGTTTTCCAGAAATAAACGATCTTTTAAAAGTCTGGCAGTAAGTCACAACATGATGCAACTAAATTAATGTCAGGATCAAAAAGTACTGTGATAAATTCTGTCCTTTATATTTCTGTTAACTTAGTAACTTTGTGTGATTTATTTTTTTTTCCTAATATTTTCATTTAATTTCTCATGGAATTAATTACTTGTGGGCCCAGCCCTGGATGATGCTGAACACTTAAATATGCCTTCAGTTCAAAGCCCATGAGATGGGCTGTTGAAGTGAAGTTCATTAAGTGCTTTGCTGGATTGAAGTGGACTCGAGTGTTCAGCTCTCAAAGGACTGAGTCAGTAAAGATCACAAGAACAGACCTGTGACTTCTGCTAATGTAAACTTAAAATTGCATCAGTATATTTCTTCATTTTTTTAAACAAAATGTTAAAAAAATGTTTGTCTTGATTTGAAGAAGCTCTATCTAAGTAAGCATTTGATTTTTCTCTTAATTGCACTGCAGAAAGCTATGGAATAGATGAAGGTAACAGGAGACCCTTTACCCATCCCTGTATGCTTGCAATTTGGAATGATGTGGAGTTTTTAAGTTTACTATTCACTTTCATTTAATAAACATTATTTATTTATAGTTAAACCAGTTAGCTTTGGGATTTTAAAGAGGAAAATGCAGTACTTAAAAAAAAAAAGACATGAAAAAGGCATTTATCACTTTGTTACCCAGCTCTAGATGACATCATTTTGGTAGTGTTAATAAAGTAAAAAATCAGCAGTCATCAAGTCCTGTGCTGATTGATGATGGGTTTTTTTCCCTGAATAATACAAGCAGAAGTGAAAACATATACTGTACCTGCTTTTCTGCTGTTTCTGAAATATTTTTCCATGTCTGCTAGAAATGAAATTGCAAATGAAGGAATTCAATTGCAATTGATGACATGTTTTGCTGAAGTACTGAGCCGTTTTTATCAGTAATATTCTCAGTCTCTTAAACCACCAAGTAAACAAAATTGCATAAGTCTGCAAAACGCATCAATTTTACTCCAGTTACACAGTGAGAGAGATGCAGTGCACTCAAAATTTTGCTCTTTAATGTAGTCTTTATTTGCTGTGCTCTCATTTCTGTATTTCTTGCAGTTACCTCTTTAAAAATTCTCTGAGCTTATTTGATGGTTCCAAGATCTAAAATACCATATAGTGGAGTTCTCTTAAACATGTAAAGGGATGTGGGCTAAGGCTGTACTTAGTATCATCGGGATTGCCCTAGGCTATTTATGTTCTTTGTCTTTTACTAGCTATAATTAAGAAGGATTCAATTATGTCTGTTGCATTGCAATAAATAATGCATAGTAGTTAATTTAGCAAATTAGATTTCACGATTCTTTTCTCATTGCTTTCATTCAAACATTTGTTTAAGAGGTTTCCACTGTGTTTGTGTAGGTTGGTGTGCGGCAACTGTTAATCTTAGCTATTCATATGGGAGCCATTTGAGTGACTTACTTTGAGTTTTGTATCTTGTGGATTCTTTTCTTTGCCCTTCATCCAAAATTTGATACTTTAAGTGCGTTATATTCTTATAGCCAGAGATTATGAAATTCAAAGGGAGAGAATCGAACTGGGGCGCTGCATTGGGGAAGGACAGTTTGGAGATGTACACCAAGGAGTTTACATGAGTCCGGTAAGCCTCACTTTTGAAAATAAATAAAGAATAAAACCTTTCTAGTTCAAAAATAAATCAATAAATGAATGTGTTCCTTAAATCCCTTGGTGTGAGTCTTCTGGAATAAATAAAAATCGACATTGTGATTTATTTTTCAGAACAATCAGCATGTAGAGAATATTTCCCATCTTATAGATAAATAGAAAACTAGCTCTGGGTTAGTTCAGCTGCTTCTAAATCCCCAATTTTTATAGATTAGGAAAGGAATCAAAAGAGCAAAGTAAATTGACAGCACCAAAGCATCTGGCTGAGTTGAAATACGAAATCATTGCTTTTAACTGCAACCATACGCTTTCCTTTTTGTGTGTGTGCGTCCAGGCATGGTAGGCACACGTCCCTTTGGCTGTACTCCCCTACTTAAACTGATTTAAACCTTTCCAAAGTTTAAATCAGTCCTTATGGGTATTCATCCTGACCTGGATTTAGGTTCAGCATTCTGTTCAGAAGCTGCCAAATGTAGAAGTATAAAGTAAAATACAGAGAAGAAATATTAGTCTGGTAGACTGGAAGGGCAGTAGCCTACCACAGAGGGACAATAATGTTAAACAAATGTGGCTGTTCCTCCAGTGAGCATCTCACTAGATCTTTCACAAAGAAGGTTGTATGTTAATACTTTTAGAAGTATTACTTCTAAAAAAAGTAAAGAAGTTAATACTTTTTCCAGGAAGAAAAGATAAACTTGAGCGCTGATTCAGCAAAACCCCAAAGCGCAAGAGTCACCTTGGTGAAACCAGTGAGGTTGGCAGGACTCGTGTCACTTAGGCTGGGGTTTATGTGTTTTTCTAGACTCAGCCACAAAGATTAAGGTTAAAATTTAAATGGATAAAAAATTAAGTTGCGGGGGGGGGATCGAAACAAAGCTGGAAAATTTTTATTTAATTTCAATCAAATTCAAGCTTATAATTAATTGTGCAAGTGTAAAATGAAGATTTATTTCTCAGTTGAAGAAGTTGTCCAGATTTTTGATAGATGAAATAATAATTCAATTCATGAGACCGCAATCTAGTTCTAACTTCAGAACCAGTATTTCCCAGAAAGAGCTGGTTAAGTGTCTTGGGTTCAGTGAGTTAAAGAAATCAATCTTTACTGCAATATTTAAGTAAATGAACGTTACATATTTCAGCCAGGTTTGAGGTCTGTTCTGATACTTCAATTTAGAAATATTTTGCATTAAGGGAGATCTTTATTTTTCATTTAATCCAGTCCAAGTTAACAGGAGTGCTTGAGGAGTAATGTTTCACTGAACTTGAGGCACAGTGGATAAATCTGTTGCTCTGTAAGATGAAATAAGGACCCCTTTTCTTAGGGAGTACTGTTTTGAACTTGCTGTCTCTTTCTGTTCCTTTTCCTGAGTTGGAAAATGGATTTTATTCAGTTACCATGTATTTAGTGTAAGGTTTTTTAATAACAGTGTGGTGATTTATTAATAAATTTTTACTACATTTAAGACACTTGAGTATGTAGAGGGAAACCAGAAAGTTGTCATGAAATTTTAATGTACTAGTCACAGAGTGTAGCTTAAACTTTTATAAGAAATCTTAAAGCAGATAATAGATTAGTTACAGTAATGTGGTGGTGTTGCCATACTTGTATATATTCAGCTTGCATGCAAAAATACAGGGGAAATACCTGGCCTCTTCTTCTGCTACCTCAAATTTCAATCTGAAAAATGTCATTTCTCCCTGCTCATTGCACTTGCAGAGTTCTTACTCTATGGATTGTGCAGCATCCACCCCTTCTCAAATGCTGCGTACTACAAAGTGTTCCTGAAGGATCACAGCCAGCCTGTATTTATAGGATACTGAATGGATTTTATGTACATGTACAGTGTAAGCAATTCAAATAGATGTTCTTTAAAGACTGATTTACTGCAGATTAATCCAAAAGTGGTGTTGAAAATAGTGCTGGCTGCTCAGTACACAAACTGTTGCCAGTCTGATATATCCTCAGTGTTTTGTCTCCTTAGCTGCTGACAAAAGGTCAGCAAAACCGTGGGATCAGGCCTTTTCCTGTGCCTATTTTACCACATGTCTAGAGTCTTAGATGATTGCAGACACTGAAACTCTTCCTTTTGGTGCTGATGTTACTCAAGACGTTACAAAAACTTTTATCTGTAGTACCAGGAGAGGGCTTGGTCTGGCAGGCCTCCAGAGGCCTCATTCAATGTTGGGTACTGACTCCTGACTTCAGAAGGGAATAAAATCATCTTCATTTACCACCAGTTTTTCAGTCAGTTTATGGGCCTGGTTGTGTATAAGAGGAAGTTCTAATGTTTTCCTGCAGAGTCAACATGATAGACCTATGTTGTGAGTAACTTCAAAAATAGACTTTTAAGCCTGAAAAATATTCTGATAATGTTTGCCTGTAAAAATAGAATTGAAACAGAGGGAGCATGAGCAGACATAAAACATAACTCTGTGGCAATCTTCAGCTCTCACTGTCCTTAAAAACTAGGTGAAGACATATACCCTGTAGCCTTTCAGTAGAGGGTTCATTTGGACTCTTACCATTAAACAATGCACAATTCCCAGTTTCTCAGTTGGAAGGAAGACGCACTAGTCCTTGAGCAGGCCTATATGTACAACGCATTGTGAGGCCCCTGTACTCAGCATTGGTGAGGCCGCACCTTGACTGCTGGGTCCAGTTCTGGGCTCCTCACCACAAGAAGGACATGGAAGTCCTGGAGCGAGTCCAGAGAAGGGCAACCAGGCTGGGGAAGGGGCTGGAGGGCAAATCCTATGAGGAGCAGCTGAGGGAGCTGGGGCTGTTTAGCCTGGAGAAGAGGAGGCTGAGGGGAGACCATATAGCTGCCTACAACTATCTGAAGGGAGGGTGTAGAGAGGTGGGCGATGGTCTCTTTAGCCAGGTGACAGGATTTAGGACAAGGAGAAATGGCACAAAGCTGCACCAGGGCAGGGTCAGGTTAGATGTTAGGAAAAAATTTTTTATTGAAAGAGTTGCCAGGATGTGGAACAGGCTGCCCAGGGAGGGGGTTGAGTCACCATCCCTGGATGTGTTTAACAGACGGGTAGATGAGGTACTTAGGGATATGGTTTAGCATAGGACAGGAATGGTTGGATTTGATGATCTTAAAGGTCTTTTCTGACCTTGTGATTCTGTGATTCTATGATGTAGAAGCTTAATTTGAAAACACTTCAGCTGCTTTCAACCAGTAAGAACTTGTACAAGCAACATCGTCTGAGCTCTGCGCATTACTGTGGGGATATGCTGTAAAAATACTATTTTCTAAATAAGTTGTAGCGTTTTGAATAGTAGGGAAGTTTGAACACCTAAAGCTTCTTTTCAGGAGGAAAAAACTCTTGCAGCTTCTCTGTGCTGCTTATAACTTTTGGAAAGGGTATTTGTAAAATACACCAAAGCAATAGAAGATAAAAGATGCCACCTGAACCAAGAGGCCTCATTTGGGCTGTCTCAGTGCTTCTCATTTGCCAGTATTTGGAGAATAAAATCAGATGGTAAACTCTGATTCTGGTTTTGAATATGTGTTCTGTTTAGCTCAGTTTTAAGCTCTTGATACAACTGATTGTGAAGCTAATATGTAAAATCTTTGGTTTACTTTCGTTTGTAGTTTTAGTTCAAAATTATAGCCAGCCTTTACTCAGCAAGAGCCAGAAAAAGTCCTTTACTTGGCTTTCCAGGTTGCTTGCTTACATACGCTTAAGTGTGGTTTTTAGGCCTGTATCTGTTTCCTCTTGCTAAATATTGTCAAAAGGTTACTGTCCTCAATAACAAAAAATGTTTACAGTACTGTTTGGTTAAACTTACTGTCTTTTGTTATCATTTTTGTACAATTTAACAAAATTTTAAAACAGGCTAAGTATTTCCTAGGTGCTTTAGGTGTAAATGTTGTACACTAGGTGTCTCAATGATAAAATTTTTACATTGAAGCTTTCAAAATATAATGTCTTAACTAAAATTATTTAGTTAATAGTAATTTTCTCTAAAGCAGTTTTGCTAGATTTTTTTTTCTTTCCTTTTGGTGGGCTGTATTTCAGTTATTTCTCCCTAATGTCTTTCAGGAAAATCCAGCTATGGCTGTTGCAATCAAAACATGTAAAAACTGCACCTCAGACAGCGTTAGAGAAAAATTCTTACAAGAAGCCTGTGAGTATTGAAGTACTTCTTTTGGGGTAGCGTCTGTGACTGATCCTTGCAAAGACTGCAGCTATCTGTTCCAGAAACTTCTGATACTAATATAAATTCTTCTATTAATATATAGCATGACCTTTTTCTCTCCTGCAATATCTGCCAGAAAGACTGTTTTACACATTTGCATTGCTGGTGTATAAGATTATATATGAATTATTTGATTTTCTAAATTGAACAAGGATGTCTTGAGTCCTGTAAGGCTTCAAAACGAGTTTTGGAATATTAGAGATCTGAGCTTCAATTTCCTTTTTTCACCTTAATGAATTAAACAAACCATAGCACTTGAGTGAGTGTGTTACTTTAGAAGGTCTGGTGGTTCTCTTTGCTATCAAAGTTGCTACAAATACTAAGCCTAAGTGAGATTTATTTTGAAAATTCAGAATTAAAAATTATGATAGGAAAAGAAACAGTTTTCTAAATAATTGCCTAAAAATATTGGATTCCCCAAACAATGTCTTTGGTACATGGAGGAAGGCTTTTTGTTGAGATGCATGCTAACATAAAACATCTGTAGTGTTGTAGTTACTGCTTTCTCTACTGTTTGCCTTTGTAAGGTTAAGATAAGAGACTCAGGCTTTAATTTTTGCCCATTATCCTGTGCTGCTGTTATCTATAAATCTGGTTACTGTATTATATGTTAAATTATTTGGTTATGGTCAGAGGTTACAGTATGCTTTTATTCACTATTCCTTTGTTGAGTAGATTTTTCTAATTGTTCAGAAAATCTGTGTTCATAGCTAATGGCTTATTTTTGGATGTCAGATTTTTCTTAAATTACTATAATTTTTTCCATTACATTTCTAGCTGGTGGAAAAGTAAATACTGTTGCTTGTAGTAATAACTTAGCAGTCAAAGGTAGACTGCTGTCTCTGTAACAATGTAGAAAATAATTGCTCGTTGAATGCTCCTTATTATGCTTTGAGCTTGACAGATTAGGAAATGCTAATGGAGTAGACAGATAAATAGTGCTTTTCAATTTTGATTTAATAGTTTTGCCATTTCTTCTTTATTTTTTTCTTATTCTAATTCCCATCTGTTACCTGGCTCTTGTTTGCGTTCAGACTGCAAACTCTCACAGAAGAGAACGCCTCCCAGTTTTTAAAAGCACTCTTCCAAAGGCCCAAATCAAACATCTGGAGAGGCAAAGTTGGTGATTCACTGGAATAAGAATTTTATTTCTCAATATATTAATATTAGGAATATTAAAATATTTTTGAGGTTTCCTTGTTTGCTTGTGTTCAGTACTGGAAAGATTTAGTATTGATCCTTGTGAGGAGGAACAGTTAAGTGTAAGTATTAGATGAAAAAGCAGCACCAGTCCTTTCATTCCTGTCTGCTTTTGCATAGTAATACAATACTTTAAATACATTTGTATATGTTGAAATACAAAGCATCTGGTTTTGGGAGATTTTTATTGATCTTCCATTGGCTTTTTTGGTAAATTGCTCCTTTCTGCAAGCAGTTTATTCCTCTTACCTCTAGAAGCTGGATGGCAAAATAATTTAGAGAACTCCATTACCCTTCTGAATTTGTGAGTTGGTCAGCTAACATCGATTGAATTAATTTCTGTGAAGTATGTTCCAACAACGGAGTATTTATGTTTAAACCTGGTAAAATATGATATAAACCTATTTGTGTTGATTGCCTTTCCATTGCTTTGATAATCAAACTCTTGTTCCTGCTTCGTTTTCACATCAATGAAGCAACATTTTCATATTATAAAACATTGTGAATTCCATTGAGTTAGGTTAGCACAAGAGAACCTGAAAGAGAAATTAATTGAGGTTTGTTTGGAATATGCACTTTATTTCCCAAGATTTTAATAAACTAGTTCAGGACTGCACACTTTTTCAAAGTGTCAGAAATAGCTCCTCTCTCTGAAATCCTATTTTCTTCAACAGGAAAGAGGAGAATTGAATGATTTGGGAACCTAGGTTTGATCCTGTGTAGAATTTTGTCAGTTGTTATTGCCCATTTGCCATTTCATCACGATATTTATTCCCTTTTAGTAATGCATTAAGCTCTGCCATTGATAAGGGATGTTTGGGTTACTGGGGGGGGCGGGGGGGTGTATTACTGATAACATGAATATGCTAAATAATAAGTTCTCTCAAGTTTGGCCATTAAGTTTCTTTGCAGGTAAGTAGATTATTAAAATACTGTAACAATAGGTCTTAGAAACAGTGTTGTCCAAGGATTTTTCTTGGGCTCTGTGGTCTAGTGGGTTGTATTGGTGATATGACCGTTGTGTGCCAGCATACAGAGCTAGAATTCAGAACTCATTGGAATAGGAATCCAAGATTAATCAACGTGATTAAGAGCCAAAAGGTACCAGATTCACAGAATTGTAGGGGTTGGAAGGGACCTCCAGAGATCAAGTCCAACCAGCTTTTATTCTTGCCTAATTCAGGTGAACTGGAACAGACTTACCAGTTTGGTAATTGCCTTGTATTTCTGTTGACACTACAGACTGTGAATACACAAGAGATACTACTCAGAGTAGCATCTCAAAGCCCAGGGAGGTTGTGGAGTCTCCTCTGAAGATATTCAAGACCCATCTGGACACCGACCTGTGTGACCTGTCCTAGGGAACCTGCTTTGGCAGGGGAGTTGGACTCAGTGATCTCTGGAGGTCCCTTCCAACCCCTATGATTCTGGGATCTGAAAGAGGGAAGATTTAGATTAGATGTTAGGAGGAAATTGTTACCAGTGAGGGTGTTGAGACACTGAAACAGGTTGCCCAGAGAAGCTGTGGATGCTTCTCCCTGGCAGTGTTCAAGGCCAAGTTAGATGGGACTTTGGGCAGCCTGATCTGGTGGAGGGTGTCCCTGCCCGTGGCAGGTGGGGTTGGAACTAGATGACCTTTGAGGTCCTTCCAAGCCAAAGCATTCTGTGATTCAATGATTTTTATGTCTCACTGCATTAAATATACTGTGACTGCACTGCTGAGACTGAAAAGTCAGTTAAATCCATGGAAAATAAAATGAGGTGGGATTAAATGAGATTTTGTTCTGTGTCACAAACTGACACAGTTTTTTTCAATAGGTTAATTGGTCATGCAGTGGGTTGATAGATGATGATGTTAACTTATGATATACTCAACCAGATCAGAAGAACCAGACGAACCTTTCACAGCAGTTTACTAAAAGCAAGCAGTTATTTCATGTTGCCTGGAGAACATGACATGACCAGACATTTTTGCTCGAAAACGGTTCTTTCAAGTCCTGCAGAACTGTGATTATACTTTCTGGTCATAGACTAAATGTTTCTTAATGACTTTTTTTATTTTTAACTTTTTTTTTTTAAGGGAAAAAGGTTTTACATAACACACTAACCTGTTTTCCTTTTCCTTTCAGTAACAATGCGTCAGTTCGATCACCCTCATATCGTAAAGCTCATTGGAGTCATTACGGAAAACCCAGTTTGGATAATCATGGAGCTCTGTACACTTGGAGAGGTAGGGAAAATCCTTGTGCAACTCTGCTCTTTGGTCTTTCAGCTCACAGATACATTCAGACAACACTGAAAAAATCACTTCTTGGCACTCTCCTCAAACACAGTATTAATTCTCCAAAGTGGTTTGTAGAATTGTAGACTCAGAAACAGGACTTGCAGAATTTTACATAGCTCCTTCACCG
Organism: Porphyrio hochstetteri; assembly: GCA_020800305.1. Taxonomy (NCBI): domain Eukaryota; kingdom Metazoa; phylum Chordata; class Aves; order Gruiformes; family Rallidae; genus Porphyrio; species Porphyrio hochstetteri. The sequence continues at coordinate 5,300,611 of CM036906.1, forward strand.
AGGGAACTGAATCACTTCTCAAACCTTGTTTTTAATTTATAGTGAATTCTGTTGCCACCTTCCATTAGATTCACAGAATTGGAAGGGTTGGAAGGGACCTCCAGAGATCATTGAGTCCAACCCCCCTGCCAAAGAAGGTTCCCTAGGACAGGTTGCATAGGGAGGTGTCCAGATGGGTCTTGAGTATCTCCAGAGATGGAGACTCTACAACCCCCCTGGGCAGCCTGTCCCAGGGCTCACTCACCCTCTCTGTGAAAAGGTTCTTCCACATATTGGTGTGGAACTTCCTGTGCTCCTACTTGAGGCCATTGCCCCTTGTCCTGTCTCCCACAAGGTCCTCCCTGCCTTAGACCAGCAATATAACTTAAAACAGTTCTGCATTTATATTGTTTTCCATGAGTTAAATCTAGTTGTTGTTGCAAATATGGATTAAGATTAATGCTTCCAAAACAATACTGATCTAATTGGTGTTTGATTGGCCATGTACAATTTCATTCTAAATTATTTAGGCCAAAACCATGCCCTGTTCTCAAGGGAGGAATGCATAAAAAGTCCAGGAGCGCTTTACTCTGGAACAGCAGCAGCATCTGCTCTCAGTCTTCAACAGGAGCCTGAAAGCAATGCACAATTGTTGGGTTTTTTATTAACAGTTTTCACGTAGGAAAAAAAAACCTGTTTGAATTTAACCCAGAGTGAGATTTCTTCACAGCGAGTGGTTTTCTTTTCTCACAGAATCTGAAGGGAAGGCGTGCCCACTGATACTTACATAAACTTCATGATTTGCAATATGCCTCGTTCAACTTTGTGTGGTTTTTGTCCTAACTTCTTTCCTTTCTTTTCCTTCTCTGTACAAAAAGTTGAGATCGTTTTTGCAAGTAAGAAAATACAGCTTGGATCTGGCCTCTCTGATACTCTATGCTTACCAGCTTAGCACAGCACTTGCCTACTTAGAGAGCAAAAGATTTGTACATAGGTAAGTTTTTATACATATATATGTGTGTGTAGGTGTGTATTTTTGTATGTAACTATTCAAAATTTGAGTTCAAGAAGCATCTGGAGGATGCACTTAGTCCCATGCTCTGACTTGGCTGGCCCTGTGTGGAGCCAGGAGTTGGCCTTGATGACCCTTATGGGTCCCTTCCAGTGTTGTAGGATTCTATGACTGTGAGGAGTCCTAGGTTCCCAGCTGTTTGACTGGCAGTTCCCTGGCTGTGACACTCACTTCTTCGAGTGAAGACAAAACACAACACATACTTGAATTCTTTGAAACCTCCTTTTTGTGCTTCTAGATCCTGACTTACAATGAATGTCTAGCAGCAGTGCTTTCTAACTCCTAAAATCCACTTAACCTTTTTTAAGTCAGTCTCCGTATTAGTATGGCACTTTTTTCCGGCAATACCACTGGAGTGACACCCTTTTCAAGAGTGACACCTGCTGGCTTGCTCCATAGTTGGCTCCGAGATGGTGCTGGATTTTAATCAGCTGAGTTGGTGCTTTGTCCTTACAATATTTCTAAAGGTGACTTGAGTCACCTGGAGTTTTCCAAACACAGAAAAGCAAAACCAGGCACTGATGGCTTCTTAAGAACTCGGGAAACAAAATGTTTGTAAAATAAAAATCCTTGCTCAGCTAAAAAGTGAACCTAAATTCCCTTCTGGGTGTGTTTTGAATTTTATTCCCTTGAATTTGAACACAGCCTTTCTAGAGAGAAAAGGCTGGCTTTTGCCTCATGTTGTACACAATTAAAAGTATCATGTACCATTTCATTTTGAACTTGAGCAGTTTATCTGTTTGTAAAGTCATGTAGCAATAGGAGGAGAGGTAATTATTTTAAACTAGAGAAGGGCAAGTTTAGGTTAGACATTAGGAAGAAGTTCTTCACTATGAGGGTGGTGGATCACTGGAACAGGTTATCCAGAGAGGTAGTGGAGGCCCCATCCCTGGAATCATTCAAGGTCAGGCTTGATGGGGCTTTGAGTGACCTGATGTAGTGAAAATGTCCCTGCTTACTGCAGGGGAGTTGGACTAGATGACCTTTAAAGGTCTCTTCCAACCGAACACGTTCTATGATTTGTGTTTAAATACTTAGATTCAAATTCTGTATGTTGTATATTGTAGCTACAAACACACATCTGTGTAAGTATTAGGTATGTGTACGTACATAGGTATGTTTATAGAACCCTTACCGTTGTTATAGACCTTTGAATTTTGGTCAAGTAGCTGCTGATTTGAAAATCCAACGTACTCATTCCACACTGAAATGGGAGAAAGCAGCAGCACTGCTCCATTTGCTGTTCTTCACTGCTTGAAGCTAAATCTCTCAATACTTAGCCAAGCCTACTGAAATCCAGAACCAACAGCCACATAAGGTGGGTTGTCACACCTGGGAAACCACAAGAGAACGATGCCCATGTCTTTCCATAATCCCCATGGCATCACTACAAACTGAGCTGATTAAGAAGCCTCTTACAGGACTGAGATCTTCAACCAGTTCTTTACCTTTACAAGGACTGGAGACAGATTTTCTTCTATCACATCTAATTGCCAAAAATTGTTAGCCTGTGATATTTAAATAGATGGAGAATAACTCATTTTCCTCCGATGTTGATGCTGATGGTTGTACTTTCAGATGACAGCTATTAGCCAAAAGGATCAAACACATTGCAGCATTCTTGCAGGCTTCTCCGAGCCAGTAGACAACATGTAGTCATCTTTTTCTGTACATGCATACCCAAAACATGGCTAGAAAAGTAATTCAGCTCTCTAGAATCATAGAACCATCTAATGATCTGGGTTGTAAGGGATCCCAAGGATCACAGAGTTCCAACCCCCCTGCCACAGGCAGGGTCACCAACCTCTAGACCTGGATCTACACAAGGTTGACCAGGACCTCATCCAACCTGGCCTTGAATAGGTTGTAATAAATGAGTTTTCACCCTTTGGAAGTTTTTAAATTATTAGAAATAACTTCTCTTCTGTTTGGCAGGGATATTGCTGCTAGAAATGTGCTGGTATCTGCCACTGACTGTGTGAAATTAGGTGACTTTGGTTTATCCCGATACATGGAAGACAGTACTTACTATAAAGGTAAGTTGATGCTCTGGATCCTTCTTGCAGGCCAGTTAGAACGCAGTGGCTTCTTGCAACATGGGGTTTAATTCTCAAAAGGAATTATCCAGATACTCTGGATCTAGTTGTGTTTGTATAAAAAGGCAAACTATTGGACAGTTTAATAGATGGCAGTACATTCCTATGTGTGTGCTTAAGAAGAAGCACAAATGTAGGTTGCACCAAGGGCTAATTTAAGTTGCAAAAAGTAGAAAATTCATGTGTAGGTAAAATTCTGCTTTGTAAGATACCTTTAGTGCTTCCTTGGCAATTTTTAGAAGAAAATCCACATTTGAGGCCTGTTAGAGAGAATCCTCATATTCGTGGCGTAATACAGGTAGCCTACAATGAGTTCAAGGTTACTCACAGGTAAATTTTTGGTATGCCTCATACTTTAGATGCTGCTGGGCTAATGAGATTCAGGACAAAAAAAGTCTTTGAAGCCTCCTTTTTTTCCTCATTTTGGATGGAATACTGATGTAAACCAGCTCCTGCAGCTGTGAGATGTCCTGCAGTGCCTGATAGAAGGGAAATACAGCATGCAGGGTACCAAACCAGTACCGTTTCAAATCAAGTGTGTATTATGAAAGCAATATATTTCTGCTTTCAGACATATATTAGAAATTATCTTTTATCTGTCCCCTTACACCCCCATTCTGTTTCCTTGATTTATTTGTCTCCTCTCACCTGGGACATGACAACCCCATGCAGAGCTACGGGCTTGGGGGAGACTGGATGGAGAGCTGTCAGGCAGAGAAGGACCTGGGGGTGTTGGTTGACTGCAGGCTGACCATGAGTCAGCAGTGTGGCCAGGAAAGCCAATGGCATCCTGCCTTGTGTCAGACACAGCGTGGCCAGTAGGTCTGGGGAGGTGATTGTGCCCCTGTACTCGGCATTGGTGAGGCTGCACCTCGAGTACTGTGTCCAGTTCTGGGCTCCTCACCATGAGAAGGACATTGAGGTCCTGGAGCGAGTCCAGAGAAGGGCAACCAGGCTGGTGAAGGGGCTGGAGGGCAAATCCTATGAGGAGCGGCTGAGGGAGCTGGGGATGTTCAGTCTGGTGAAGAGGAGGCTGAGGGGAGACCTTATCACCACCTACAATTAGCTGAAAGGAGGTTGTAGAGGGGTGGGTGATGGTCTCTTCAGCCAGGTGACAGGAGATAGGACAAGGGGGAATGGCACAAAGCTGTGCCAGGGCAGGGTCAGATTAGATGTTAAGGAAAAATTGTTCCCTGAAAGAGTTGTGAGGGCCTGAAACAGGCTGCCCAGGGAGGGGGTTGAGTCACCTTCCTTGGATGTGTTTAACAGATGGGTAGATGAGGTACTTAGGGATATGGTTTAGCACAGGACAGGAACGATTGGACTTGATGATCTTAAAGATCTTTTCTACCCTTGTCATTCTGTAATTCTGTCCTGCCGTGAGCTGTAGGTTGTAATTTTAATCGCTGAGAGGGGGAGCACTTTTGATATGATTATTTCTTCCTAATGCTTCTGTGGTTCGTTGTTGGGGTATTTATTGGGAGGTTTGGATGGTTATTGGGTGAGGGCATGTTCTTTTTTTTTCCTGGTTTATCTATGGCCAAACAACCTACCCTTTTTTTAGCAATCATTTTAAAAACACCGACTCCCCCTGCTGAGATGTTGTGACTGTTAGAGATTTGGTGTCAGTACCATTGTAACTGCAATTGCATCTTGAAGTAAGAATTAACTTAAAACATAAAGGAGCTCAATCAATCTGACTGTTTGGGCAAAGTGCTGCTCTTTTCTTTAGGCAGAGGATGACCAGCGGAACTAACTGGTCAGAAAGTTAGTAGACCTCAGTGGAGATGGGGTTTTGCCTATGAATTATTTCACTGAAAACAAAATCTGTTTGAGCTCCCTAGTAGGAATAAAAGCCTTCCTTGTCTCCCCTTCCCTTCCCTGTAGCTTCCAAAGGAAAATTGCCTATCAAATGGATGGCTCCAGAGTCAATCAACTTCCGACGGTTTACCTCAGCTAGCGATGTGTGGATGTTTGGTAAGTGAACACCCAGTAGTCGGTTTTCTTAAGTTAACTACTGGAAATGAGTAATTTCCAGATTTCTGGCATTGTTTTTACTGTGCTTTCCGAAAATATGATTTCTTCCAGCATGTTTTCCACCTCTGTATTTTTATTTCCTTTTACTCCTCCGTAAGGCAGAAGTTTTGTGTGCCTTTTTGCCTCTAGTTGGAAGTGAACAGAAATGAAGGGACAAGGAAATTAGGTCGCAGTAGGAAAGGAGATGGGGTTTTCCCTTTGTTTTCTTTTTGTTGCACCATTGTTGTTTGCTGATTCTGTTTTATTTTTTATTCTGTTTTATATTTTCACTTTTTCTTTTATGCTGAGATGCCTCCCTCCTTGATTAATTTGTTTCTGGATCTTAAAAGCCAAATCCCCACTTAATTTGTCTCTCATAGCTCCTGCTGGCTTACAAATTACAACCAGACCCTGAGTAAAAATTAGGGTTAATGGGAATATACTGAAACCTTGATCTTTTTTTTCCTAAATATGTAAGTTTTTATATGATCCTGGTCACCTGTGCTCAGACTGGTTCAAACTGACAAAGATAGGCTGTGTAAAGGAAGAAAGAGGATGAGACTTGATATAAGAGTGGAACAGACAAGGAGCAAAATGTGAATGTTTTTAAGTGAAGGGTATGTGAATTTTAGCAGGTTTATAATACATAGAAGAAAACTCTGTTACAGTCAGAAAAAATAAATCTATTTTGGCCAATCTAAACTGGCAGACCATTTGTCCCTTTGTGCTTTTAACATAGTTTCAACAGAAACTCTTTCATTACATAGTTTCAGGACAAAAAAAACGGGATCCATGCCAGTGTTAGAACACCCTCACAGTGAAAATACGCTCTGCATGTGGAAACAAGCCCACTGGAGCTAGTCAGAGGGAAAGCAAACATTCTACCTCCTTAAATAAAAAAAAAAGTAGATTATAATATGAGCAACCCTTCTGATTTACAGCTGGTAGAAGGTAGGTAAATGTGAAGCCAGGCTGTGGTGACCCAGCTCTGGGTCATGCTTCCTCATAAATAGTTGAGGTTGATACTGCATGTGTAATCCTACTGCACATCATTCCTCTCTGCTGCCTGCTGGTAAGTCAAAACTGGATTCCCTAGCTCTACAATTCAGAAGAAACTGTGTTGTTTGGCTCTACAAAACTGGGGGGGGTGTCTTTTTTTAATGGGTTTTGTTGTTTGCTGACACTGGGGACAAAATCTTTGTGTATGTTTCTCAGGTGTGTGTATGTGGGAGATCCTAATGCATGGGGTAAAGCCCTTCCAGGGAGTGAAGAACAATGATGTGATTGGGCGAATTGAGAATGGTGAGCGGCTCCCAATGCCTCCAAACTGCCCTCCTACCCTCTACAGCCTTATGACCAAGTGCTGGGCATACGACCCTAGTAGACGACCCAGGTTTACTGAACTTAAAGCACAACTCAGGTAGGGTTATACTTCTGAAAGGTGGTTTCCTTCTTCAGAAATACTTATTTTCATTGTCTCTTCTCTTACAGTATTTTCTTTCTGTAGAAAATTGGAGACATAAGGTATTAAGTTTTATCTTTGGAAGGCCAGGTTGTTGGTACTCTTGTGGAGATCTGGACCTTATCTGTTGGAGAAAATTAAACTAGGTGGTAAATTCAAATAACTGGAAATATGAATCACCTTTCTCTCCCAAGAAAAACTGGATTTTACAAACAATTTGTTTATATTTTCAGCTCTCTATGCTACAATCCTTGAGGAGGAGTGGGTAGAAAGAATTTAGAGCGATTGCTTAGGCAAACATGCAGTGTTCAGTTTTGGGGTAGAAATATGTATGGTTTCTTAAATAAATGGACTATCAGATGAGTGCTGTTGAAATTGATTTTCCTAACATAAGCAGCATGCTAGTTGCCCTGGGGCAGCTGTGTCTGTGCAGTTGCAGAGCCTGCAATAGATGCAGTGTCATTAACTACAAATTCCTTTGCCTTTAGTAAACCAGGCTACAGACAACCTTATGTTTATCTTGGAATGAATGTGAGCACACACTTCTGAGCCCAGTCTAAATTCTCACGGTGGCTCATTCTGTGATGATTTCAGTGTCCACATCTGCATTTCACCAGCCACAAAGTCAGAGTGATATTTAAACTTGGAAACATCAATATTTTCTGAATATATTTCATATTTGTGACCATCTCTGGCATTTTATGAGTGCTCTGTATCTATTATGCCTAAGTCAATATAAGCTTCAAACAGTCTGTGGGTATTATACACTGCAAATCTACTCTTGGATCTGTTGTAATTCATTGCCAAATTCTCAAGTTTATCTTATGTCTAGTTTCAGACTTGTGCTTTGCAACATGTTTTATTTTCACAGTATCATTTTGTGCTCTCACTGGGTGTTCATGGTGCAAGATAATTCATAGGTGGTTGAAAAAAGGACAATTTTAATACAGTTCTGATGCTTGATGCTGTTTCAGAGTTGCTCTGTGGATAACTTAGCTACCTTTGACTTTTTGTTACATTTTCTTACAATGTCAAGTGGGTTTCCCATGTGTTACTGTGGGAGCTCTGTAGTCCTTCTCTACAGAGAATTTATGCTGGGGATTGCATGGAGTTACCAGCAAAGGGAGGAATGGCAAAGCTTGGTAGGGATTGCAGGGAAAAGATATGGCGTGTGATTTGGTGGAAATTCTCAATTCTCTTGCTTTCTCTTTCTTTCACTTTTGTTTCTGAAAGAATAAGATTCTTTTTAATTTACACTCTGATTGTACACAGCTGACTGGCACAGGGGAGAATGAAGCCCTAAAAAAATAACGACTAGGAACGTGGCTATGGTGTGAAACTCAGACAGGGAGAGTATCTCACTAACAAGGGAGAAGATGAGTAAATCCAGAGTAAAAGTAGTTCTGTTGGGGGATGAAATAAACATAGGTTGTACTCAGAGAGAGAAAGACGTCAGCAGCACTTAGAGTCTAGAGGGGAACACAAGTCTGATGAGGAGCAGCTGAGGGAACTGGAACTGTTTAGTCTGAAGAAGAGGAGGCTTGGGGGAGACATTGCTCTCTACAACTACCTGAAAGGAAGTTGTGGTGAGCTGGGAGCCAGCCTCTTCTCACAGATAACTAGCAGTAGGACAAGAGGGAATGGCTGCCAGTTGTGCCAGGGGAGGTTCAGGTTAGACATGAGGAGAAATTTTTTCTCAGAAAGAGTGGTTGGGCATTGGAACAGGTTGCCCAGGGAAGTGGTTGAGTCACCGTCCCTCAGGGTGTTCAAGGAAAGGTTGGATGAGGTACTTAGTTTAGTAAGTGATGTAGGTGGTAGGGGGATGGTTGGACTAGATGATCTTGGAGGTCTTTTCCAATCTTAATGATTCTGTGAAAAGGGGAAAACAGTGAAAGGTGTGGAATGGTGTCACCAGATAAACAGGACAAACCACTGTACAGAGCCTGGCTGGCCTCAGAAACGCATAGCTGAAGGGTGAGCACCAACATTCACATCTTGCAGCAAGGCAAATTCTCATTGGTTACAAATCCAAATGTATCCCACTGTGTGTGGATAAGCTCTGAAATGTGTCACCCAGAAGCCTTGGAAATTTTTGTGCAAAATTTTCCTTGTCTGGAAAAGGCTCTGAGCAACCTGACCTTCCCCCATGCATGGCACCCAGCTTTACCAGGAGATCGGACTCAAGACCTCCAGGAGTCCCTTCCAACCTAAGTGATTCTCTGGCTCCAGGTGAAAATTGCACCTCGGAGGTGCAGCATTGATAGGAGAAATGAAGCATTCTTTAGAGGACAAGCTCTCCTGGAGCCACAACAACCCTAAAATCCATTTTTTTTACGCTCTTCTCACCAATGCAGAGAGTTTTCAGCCATTCCAAACTGGTAGCCTTTTATCTCCTGGAAATTCAGCAGCATGGTCATCCTTAGGGCTTCTTTGTGTGGCTCAAAGACAGAGTCAGCCTCTCGTTGAAGAGGTTGCCAATTCCCTTACGACAAGTTGATCTCAGGCAGCTAGGAAAGATTATGCTTCAAAACTCAAATTCCCATGAACTTGCAAAAACAAGCCATTTCCCTGGTGGCCTTTCATCCATGGTGTTGCTGCTGCTTGTTCTGGATCCCATCCAGGGTAGTCTTTTCAAGCTGAGAGCAGACTGGTTGTTTGCTTGAAGCCAATGATGCAGCACCACAACATTCCTCTCTCTTTTAATGAGAAAAAGTCCATGGCTTTGGGAAGAAAGCTTCTCTGCATCTGAAATAGCACTGATGGGAGTATTTGATGTGTTCTCTGTTTGTTATTTGATGCTTTTTCCATTTCACAGGAACATCTGCTTTGCACAGACTTTACGTGCAGCTGCTTGTGCAACGCAAAGATGCTGATTTCTATAGAATTTATGTTGTGTTATATGGGTGGTAATAAGGCCTGATGTTTGAAAGCATTTGATCTGTCTGAGGTAGATAGGGATGAGTTAGTCGAGTAAGCAAGGAAACAAATTAATGGATTGTAGATTTCTGAACTGAATTCCCTCTTACGTCCCAGGTTCTTTTTTCAGTTTTTCTTGGGGGGGTGTGATCACAGAACCACAGAATGTTAGGAGTCGGAAGGGACCTTGAAATATCATCTAGTCCATCCCCCCTTCCAGAGCAGGATCACCCAGACTAAATCACACAGGAACACATCCAGGCGGGTTTGAATGTCTCCAGAGAAGGAGACTCCACAACCTCTCTGGGCAGCCTGTCCCAGGGCTCCATCACCCTCACAGTGAAAAAGTTTCTTATATTCACATGGAACTTCCTATGCTCCAGCTTGCATCCGTTGCCCCTTGTCCTATCGCTGGCCATCACTGAGAAGAGCCTGGCTCCATCCTCCTGACACTTGCCCTTTACATATTTATAAACATTAATAAGGTCACCCCTCAGTCACCTCTTCTCCAAGCTGAAGAGGCCCAGCTCCCTCAGCCTGTCCTCATAAGGGAGGTGTTCCACTCCCTTCATCATCTTAGTGGCTCTGTGCTGGACTCTTTCAAGGAGTTCTATGTCCTTCTTGAACTGGTGGGCCCAGAACTGGACACAATATTCCAGGTGCAGTCTCACCAGGGCAGAGCAGAGGGTGAGAAGGATCTCTCTTGGCCTACTAACCACACCCCTTCGAATACACCCCAGGATGCCATTGGCCTTCTTGGCCATGAGGGCACATTGCTGGCTCATGGTCATCCTGCTGTCCACCAGGACCCCAGGTCCCCTCACCTACCCTGCTCTCCAACAGTAAGAGCGAGCAAAGCAGGAAAGTGAGGTGCTACCCTGCCGCTCCTCCAGTCCTGTCACTGACTGCACAGATGTAAAACCTGTGGGGTTTCAATCAGGAAGCGTGTGTTGCTTTGCTGACCTTGTGTAGAAGAGATTTTCAGTCTTGCACCACATGGGAAGCAATACAAGAGGCCCTTTGCAGAGTGTTTAATTGACTAAGTCATGCAGTATCGCTTTTACAGCATTTCTCCTCAGAGTGACTCATAGCCACTTACTAGAACCATACTCATACTGTACTACATTTGTACAGTCACTGTAGCCATTGACTGTCCCATACATACATTTATTACTAAGTTTAATTTATATTTTGCACTGGAGGTTAAGTTGGATTTTGTCATAGAACCATAGAATGCTTTGGGTTGGAAGGGATCTCCAAGATCATCTAGTTCCAATCCCCTGCCATGGGCAGGGACACCCTCCACTAGACCAAGTTGCGCAGCTTCTCTGGGCAACCTGTGCCAGTGCCTCACCACCCCCACAGTAAAGAATTTCTTCCTAGTGTCAATCCTAACCCTGCCCTCTTTCACCTTGAAGCCATTGACCCTTGCCCTATCCCTGCACTCCCTGGTGAACAGTCCTCTCCCACCTTCCTGTAGGAACTCTTTAAGTATTGGTCAATTAGGTCTCCCCTGAGCCTTCCCTTCTCCAGGCTAAACAAGCCCAACTCTTGCAGCCTGTCTTCACAGGAGAGGTGCTCCAGCCCCTTGATCATCTTTGTGCCTCTCCTCTGGACTCGCTCCAACAGCTCTACAACTTTCCTGTACCAGGGACCCCTGAGCTGGACACAGCACTCCAGGTGGGGTCTCACAACAGCAGAGTAGAGGGGCAGAAGCTTTGAGAAGCTTAGTTTTGAGCTTTCAAATTAATGTAATCGCATGACATTTTCAGTGCATCATAGAATGAATCTAATGCTTTCTACTAAAAGTAGCAAAAGAAAGAGCAGTTGTATCCCTGCTGTGGTAGGAGTTCATAAATATGTAAAGGATGAGTGTCAGGAGGATGGAGCCAGGCTCTTCTCAGTGATGGCCAGTGATAGGACAAGGGGCAGTGGATGCAAGCTGGAGCATGGGAGGTTCTGTGTGAACAGAAGGAGAAACTTCTTCACTGTGAGGGTAATGGAGCCCTGGGACAGGCTGCCCAGAGAGGTTGTGGAGTCTCCTTCTCTGGAGATGTTCAGAACCAGCCTGGACATGTTCTTGTGTGACCTAATCTAGGTGATCCTGTCCTGGTGGGGGGGGTTTGACTAGATGGCCTTTCAAGGTCCCTTCCAACCCCTGACATTCTGTGATTCCCTGAGTGTGAGCCCAGCCCTCTGATGAAGCAGCTCAGGGTTTAACGGAGTGGATGTTGCCTCTACCATCTCAGTGCTGCTGGTGACATAGTCCAGCTCTAAAAAGGGTATTAAAAGAGAGTGAGAGGGTAAAAAGACTTACTCCTGTTTTAAAGTCTGGTTTTACAGCAGCGGTAGGATAGTTACCTGATGAGAACTGGACTTGAGCCTTGTTGTGACTGCATTTGTTGTAGGTCTTGAGATGTTGCCTCACAAGGCCTTTTGCTCTCGGTGCAGCGAGCATTAGGAACAGTCTTCATCTGAACCTGTTGGTTCCTACAGCACCATGGCAGTGAGCACCGGTGTTGCTTTGCCTTCTGATATAAAAATGATACATTTCAGTCCTGCAGCTAATCCTGCATTGAAGCTCTCAGTCACCATCTCCTTGCCAGTGTCATGAGCCAGTTTCAATGAAATGATTCTTTGTAACCAAAAGAACTGTATCAATTATGCAAACATTTCATAGTTGAGGTTATTTTTTTAATCAGACTTAACCTAGCCAAGAAGATGAACAAAGTTTGTCTGTAATACCTCAAAATTTGCTGGGGAAATCGTATGAATAGAAACATTTCTCTGCTTGCTCCTCCTCACTGCTAAAAATAGATGTGCAGTTTGGGAAAATATGCCTAGATCTGACTTTCCTGACCTTCTCCAGACTCCAATAAACTCTTCAGAGCACTTAAGCAGCTGTACTGAGGAAAGGTCAAAAATATCTCTCAGCACGCTTTTACTCCGTCTGTGGATTGGTCTTCCCTTTGTGAAAACAAAGATGTTTCTGTGAGTCACTTCTATTCTTTGGGGGGCGGGGGTTTACAAGCAATGCTTCTCTGAGGCATTTCTACTTGATGTTCTTGTCCTCAAGGGCATTCAAGTCCAAAATTGTGCTGTGGCCCATCAGCCTCTGAGCAGGGTACTTACTGGGTTGCTGAGGAGAGGACCTCCTGATGATAGCTGGATGGGATGAATTCGTTTTAAGGCAAACAGCTGAGCCAATTTACCAGAAACAAAAAGTCCTTTTAGTAGAATTTAGTAGATTTGTCATTTCTAGTGGTAGGATTGTGTTTAACGGCATTGCATTAAATCCTGGGGCACCCAGATGCCCTGGCTTGGGTAACAAGGCAGATAGGTATTGGTGTTTCCTTCCTTTTTAGGGAAAAAAAACCAGACCATGCTGTGCCAAATTACACCCGTGGCCCCAAATTGTCAATAAGCCATCTCTAAATTTAGTCAGCAGCTTTTAGCTGACTCCTGTTCCATTCTTTTGCTGGGATTAGAGAAACTGCTGTATCAACAGCTCTGGTAAAAATCCTTATTTTATTCATGCAGTATCTGGGAGCAGGGTTTGTGTTGTTTGGTTGTGGGGTTTGTTTTTTTTTTAAATCTTGAGGGGTTTCTGGAGCGATCAGGATTGTGGTTCATGGCTATGGCTGCATGTTGGCTGATTGCTGGCTGATTGCTGGATTTGGGGGTGGACTTGATGGACTTGAGGTCCCTTCAAACCGCTACGATTCTGTACATAAAAAGGCATGCCAGGTCTCTGAAGTGTGACATAGCTTGAGAGCGATAGGGTTTTGTTGCTGTTTTTCATGGGTTCAAATAGGAAATATTTCATTTGCCTTATTCTGAAGGAAGGGAAAGGTGAAATAAAGAAGAGTTTCTCCTTTTAGTTCCCTCCGTTGGGCTGTAGCCGTGTTCTGTGGTAGTTGTGTCAGGATGACTTTTACAAATAACTTGTCTGATGTTGTTTTTGTTGCACATTCTTGGGTTACTTCAAGCAATGATGGATTGAAATTGCAGCAATCCTTACAAACTTGGTTTAGCTGCAGCGAGACGAGATGACTTCTCTGCTTTTTTAGAAGTGGCAGAGATATTTTTTGGCTGAGGAAGGAAAAGCAAAGTTCTCCTTTCCAACCAAGCAGGAATTTATTCTTGAAATAAGCAGTAAAGTTCCAAGATTAGAATAGATTGCTGTAGTTGATCTCATCCCCTGCATGAGTAATTCTGTGTGGTTATTTAGCAGACTGAACAGGAGATTCTAAACTCAGAACCTAGCTTTGTTTCTGGAAACTCTTGAATGCTAAAGAGGCTGGAATAGCTCCTTTCCAGGATTATCTTGACGCTGGGGATAGCGATATGTAAATCATCCGCCCTCCTCACGTCTCCAGACTGTCCGCGTAGCGTGCAGCTCCAGCGAATTCACTGCTCCCTGTTTCAAAGCTTCGTTCTGAGTACTTTTCAAATGGCAAATATCCAACATTAATAATCCACATAGCAGAACTGGGAGGAGGCTGCTGTGGGGGCAGCAGTATCACGGTGAACTTCAAACAGGCTTGTTAATAGTCAGAACAGTGGTAAGTAGCGAACTGGCTTTACTACTGTCTTTTACTTTGTTGAAAATGTAGCCTTTTGACCTGAATGTTTAGAAGGTGAGTGAATGCTGTCAGATACTTCTGCTTTGATAAATTAAGTTTGCTGAATGGGTTAGGCTGAAATGTAAGAGCTGAAGATACAGTATTTAAAATGTTGTTTGGGTTTTTTTACTCTTTGTTTAAAAAAGAAAAAAGAAATCCCAGTGATCTGAAGCTCTCTTGAATTTCAGTAAAGAGCATTTTCAGTCTGTTTGTAACCTTTGCAGTAAGTTCAGTAGAATATTTTCTTGTGAAAAATGAAATTTTCATGTAAGTGCATGCTCGATTGATGTCTTCGAGGGTTTCTCGGTGTGATTACACATCAAAGGAACTGTTAACATGCAAAAAGAAACACTTTGTACAAGATCAATCACAGCTCGCTAAAAACTTGATGCTGCTTCTGTTACTAAAAGCACGCTGGTAACCCTACAGAAGTATTTCTTCCTGATACTGACTGTCAGAAAGCTGACCAATATATAAGTAAAAGGAGATTATGTTTCAGTTCTCAGTCACTCTTGTTGAACGATATGCTTTAGCCTGAGAAATGTGGGAGCTCTAGGAAGAGGTTTGTTGGCCATTGAACTGGAGTTTTACTTCAATATCATAACGTTTTTCTTAGTACAATACTGGAGGAAGAGAAGCTGCAGCAAGAAGAACGAATGAGAATGGAATCCAGGCGACAAGTCACAGTATCCTGGGACTCAGGAGGATCAGATGAAGCTCCTCCCAAGGTAGCCACGATAAGACTGCGAGTTATATGTGTTTAAAAACCAAACAAAAAACCCTCTTCTTACTCCATTTATTTCTTCAAAGCCTCCTTTGACAGGTTTGTTCAAACAACGGCATTCTGGCCAGGTTTGTCATCATACTTGCCTGAAATGACCCAGCTGTACTTGAACTGTTACTAGAACTGATCCCCGCTATAATATCGCAGTAACAATCTTGTTTCACTTTGAAAAGGCTGCCATGGTTCCCACAGAACTGTGTCCTGCCCTTTTCTTCTTAATTCTTTCTCATAACACTCCTGTGAACCGTTAGCTAGGGAGCTCTCAGACCACTGCAAAGTTGATTTGTAACGTGTCAGTGAGACCATAGAAATCAACTGTTTGCATTTTCCTTACCCTGGACAGAAAATTCAGGGGTTGCTTTCAAGGACCTTATGTGGTTTAGTTTACATGGAATTTTCTCTCATTGCATGTCTGTCCTGTTTGGATGTTGTTGTCCTGTTGCCTGATGTGTCTTGCAGCTGTGGTGGTCAAACCTCACCAGTTGCTGAGCACTCTCTTCTTTCAAGTAACTTGTCTGCTTCTTGTCAGAGTTGTTTTGAGCCTTGTTGCCTGTGGTTTGAAGAATTTAATTTTATGCAGTCAGCATTGCAATGCAGAATATTATCCATGTTCTGATCGGTTTGGGATCTAATCCTGTAGCTCTCTACTCAAGCTTTGGTGCTGATAATGGTTTCAGTAGTCCTCATGTGGTACCTTCTGCTGCAGACATCCCCCAACAGTCACAGGAAACCAACTTATTTTTATTTTCTTTGGTTGCCCCGTACCCAGGTTGTTGCCTGATAGATTTCCAATCTTGGGTCTGTGTTTTGATAGCTTTATAGCAACCAAGAAATACAAGCACTGGAATTGTTGCTTTTCATTTCGGAGTTAAAAGCAGCAAACAATCCACCAGCCTGTTTAGTCATCTGAGATTAACTAGCAGGATTTGGTGTATATATAAACAGAGGCATGGTCTGAATTACAGAAGCAGATAAACCCCCCAAATTGGAACAATACCCTACTTAATTATTACAACCTCGTTTGAAGAATTTGTTTAGTCTTGAAAGTTTGGGGCTAATCCACATAGACTAAGTACCTTTTAATAGTATAACACGTGAGCTAAACTGTATTGGAAATGATCCTCAGTAGAGCTGTGGGCTTGAGGTATAAACTGAAACACTCGACAAAAGATGTGTTAAGGTAGAAATGAGTTCTACCACTACATACCTTTTTGAGGGGGTCAGCTTGTCCCCAGTGTGTATGCGGTGCAGTTGTTGGTTAGGTTTTGAATGCAGTGGTTTTATGTGAAAATATAGATGGGGATCGTAATGATGTTTGAAGAAGTTGAGTTTCACGGAGACGAGATTTTACATGTCTCAAGTTATTCATTTTTTAATGGTGACAACTGATTATTTTTTTCTTTGACCAATTAGTTATAAAAATTTCATGTCATTATAGGACTTAAACTCCCTTTTATTTATAACCCTAAACTCCTACACATTCACAAACGATTCACAGACATCACAGTTTGTACTATGAAATTACTTGTATGATAATGAAACTCCAGAATCCTGAAGTAAAGTGCTCGTTACCTTTAACTGCTGCAAGGACTGCAGGAGCCTGTATGTGGGGTTAGGCGGTCTGGGGGTTTGGTTTTTCCTTCTTGGGTTGATTTTTTTGGCTCTTGAAACATCCAGTAACACCATTCTTCATTTTAAAAAAATTAAAATACATATACACACACACACACGCGCGCGCGCGCGCCTTTGGAGGTTAATATCAAGCAAAGTAACAGAGAACTTCTGCTTGGGATATAAAAGTGTGTTATTCTGAATGACATTTTCCAACGTTAATTCTTTCAATAGTCTGAAATCTCTATATCTGTTCTAGCAGGAGGGTGTCAGTTCGGTGTGCAGAAGCCCAGGCTCCTTTGCGTGCCATTTTTCCAATAGTCCCATCCCAATTTCCCATGATTTTTCTCATGTATGCCAGGATTATACATCTTGTTTGATTACATGTGGAGTGTGGCCCTTCTGCTGGAGGGGTAAAGCGAGGCAAGCAGATAAAGACTCTCCAAACCTGTTCTTTAACTGCCCTTTCTGATAGGAGCTAGTTCTGTCTTGTTTTTTTCTTGGCTGGGAATGGGCTGCAAAACAAAGCGTGGATGGTGGAAGTGACCCGTGGAGTTCAGCATACGATCAAAAGCACCTTCAATGTTGAGGCAATTAGTTACACAGAAGTTAATTAACAGAACTAACTTTAGTCCTCAGAATAACACATGGAAATATTCATGCTGAGCAAACTGGTTTGATTTGTGTTCTGACTGAAGAAAAGAATTTACTTGTGGTGACGGTCACGAAAGCAACAAATTAAAAGGAAAGCTGTATGTACTGCAGACTGTGAGCTTAAAAACAATGCTGTGTTTGCTGGAAATGTTAATAAAGAATTATGTTCTTAGCTTACATCCTCTCTAGAGTTAAACAGCCCCAGAGCAGGTAATTTAGTGCAATCAATTAAATATGCACAAAGAATTCACATAGCAAGCATTATTTATTGACATACCTAGCAAACAATTCAGCTGCCTCCACTTCCAAGAAAAAGGGAGGAAAAACATAAATGTAATTGTTTAAAAAAATGTTAGTCATTTGAGATTATTTATTTTGTTGGGGTTTTTTTTAACTTGCTTTTGTGATATGTAAATGTAAATGTTTGTCTTACTAAGGAGTAATTTTGTGGGTTTATTCTTCTGTTTCTAAAGATTCTCAACATTCCTTTTACAGCCCAGTAGACCTGGTTACCCCAGTCCAAGATCCAGCGAAGGGTTTTACCCAAGTCCACAGCATATGGTACAGCCAAATCACTACCAGGTATTACATTTAATGCTCTGTGTTCATTTATTTTCAAGTACAGTGTTTATAACTTAGTCACAGCTGGGGGGGTGTTGATTCACTGCTTATGCTGTTTGGTTTTGTTGAGGTCTGTTAAATGGGTTTTGGTTTATATGAGAACAAACTGCAGACTGAATATGAGCCAGCAGTGTGCCCAGGTAGCCAGTAGGTCTAGGGAGGTGATTGTGCCCCTGTACGCGGCATTGGTGAGGCTGCACCTCGAGTACTGTGTCCAGTTCTGGCTCCTCACCATAAGAAGGACATTGAGGTCCTGGAGCGTGTCCAGAGAAGGGCAACCAGGCTGGGGAAGGGGCTGGAGGGCAAATCCTATGAGGAGCAGTTGAGGGAGCTGGGGGTGTTCAGCCTGGAGAAGAGGAGGCTGAGGGGAGACCTTATCACCACCTACACTGACCTGACAGGAGGTTGTAGAGAGGTGGGAGATGGTCACTTCAGCCAGGTGACAGGAGATAGGACAAGGGGAAATGGCACAAAGCTGCACCAGGGCAGGGTCAGATTAGATGTTAGGAAAAAATTCTTCCCTGAAAGAGTTGTGAGGGCCTGGAACAGGCTGCCCAGGGAGGGGGTTGAGTCACCATCCCTGGATGTGTTTAACAGATGGGTAGATGAGGTACTTAGGAATATGGTTTAGTAGAGGACAGGAGCAGTTTGACTCAATGATATGAAAGGTCTTTTCCAACCTTGTCATTCTGTGAATCTGTGAAACCCCAAGCTGAGTCTGGTAGGTTTACTGCAGGTAGCAAATATTTTCCCATCTGCTGATGGTGCTCAAATTCCTAAAACTACAATGAAACACACCCGACGTTTTCATATTTCCTGAAGGAATATGGTGTTCCTGTTAACATTTGTGCTAAGCCATGACATTTCCTACTGTATAAAATGGCATTAACTGATGGACTTCCCTTGGGCTTATTGATACTCTGCTCCCTGATGTTTCTCTGACACATTTTTATCTCCTGTTGCCTGATAACTGCCTTTAGATCTACCACAATAAATACTTGCAGGTTTGGGTTTTCTTCCTAACACTGCTGAAAATACATAAACCAAAAGTTTGTTGTGGAAGTACTTAGAGCATCCTGGGGTTGTTCAAAGCTACAGCTACACACAGCAGTCTCAGTCAAGGTGATTTTTTTTCTTCTGTGGAGAGAGGGAGGTTTTCATTGTTTCAGTGAGCACTTCAGATTTGTTCAAAGGACTTTGATTTTCCTGTGGAGATATTCTCAGGCTGCACAGCTAAGCACGCTAATTACAGGCTGTCACTCAAGACTTAAGCTTGTAACACACCGGGGGGACGTTTTTATGTGGCTCTGTAGGGTGATGTGTGCAGGGAGGGTGAGCTCTGCAGCTGTAGCTCTTGCAAATGTATCAGTAGATTTATTTTTGTTCATCAGAGGACTTTGATCTTCTTTGCTGCAAAGGTTAAAACATACTTTCTTAATCTAACTCTGGTTTTCTTTTTTAAACCCTAAAGGTGTCTGGCTACCCTGGTTCTCATGGGATACCAGCCATGGCAGGCAGCATTTACCCTGGGCAGGCTTCCCTCTTGGATCAAACAGATTCCTGGAACCATCGGCCTCAGGAAATATCAGTGTGGCAACCAAACATGGAGGTATCATGAACTGACACATCTGTTGTTGCACTCTGTACTACACTGTAATAGACTTTTTTTATTAGTTAGGTACATCTGGAGGTTATTCCAGGAAAACATAAGCATTTCTCTGGTATTCTTAAAATTGCCTTACTGAAGTGGGACAGGAGTCATGACTGCATCCTGTTCTTTCTGAAAGGAATCCTCCTATGGGATGGGCATAAAGTGTACTCTTTAACAAATTCTTAATGAAGTTGTTGCTACTTATTGCTTTAACTAGGTGAGTGATAGCAAATGCTTCCTGTTCGTTACAAGAAGCCTTTACTGAAACATATTGCTGTTAATAGAGATGGGAACATTCATGTAGAAATATGTAGTATCATCACTGTTTAAAAATAACTCACATGGGAGGTAGCCAGCATAGCTAAAGAATTTGGGACTTCTCCATAACTTATCCAGAACAGAAAGTGAAATGGTCTGCAAAACTGTTCTTGAGTTGCATTCTTGTTAGGTGATTGCACAGAGCTGCTGCACAGAACATCAAATTAATTCCTCCTTGAACCTTCCATCACTTTTTTTCCTGGTCACCTCCAGTATTTTATACTTCATTCATTTCATTTTGCCCTCCCACAAGGATTCCCTTTGTGCAGCTTCAGCCTCCAACACGTTTCCTCTCTAACCACTCTACTCCCTGTGCCTCTGATGAGCATTTAAGTGGTAACTGAAGCTTGCTCGTTAAATTCAGGCGAGCAGATTGGTGTCCAAGTCAACTTAACCTCTGCTTCTCCCTTTGATTTGGCCACATGCTCTGCCCTGGTGACTTGCTGCCATGATGTTGTTCACACTGTGATGGTTGTACTTCCAAGGAGTTCAACATCCCTGTGGATTATTGACTGTAGAAACAACTTAGTATAACTATGTCATGCTTGAATCTTTGGTGGAAGCCTAGAAATGCTTTGCATGTGTTGGTACTAACAAGTTACAGCCCACGTTTTCACAAAAGTTTGTGAAGTTGGTTGCCTGAAAACAATCTCAGTGAAATCATTACCAAACTCCCCTTGGCTCTTTAAAAAATACTCATTTTTGCTAATGATTTCCAGACAATGTTAGGGTATGGTCTGTGGAGTAGTGTGAGCTTAAGACATGCATAAAAACTTGTTCAAAAATCCACTTCAGGTGTTTCTGTGACATGCTTTGCAAGTGTCAGCTAAAATTGAAAAGCATGTTTGGAGTAAAAAAACATGTCTTGCAGCTTTTAATTACATTATTGCTCAAGACCAAGAAAATTACATTGATAAATCTGCTTTTGTTGTCCAATTTCAATGAAGTACAATGTATGAAGTGACGACGTTACTGAGAAACAACAAAAGAATTGTTCACATCTTTTTGGGTCCAGTGATTAGGAGCAAGGCAGATAAAACATTTGGAGCTGGAAAGAGTTTCTTCTAATGGTCTGCTGCAGTTTATAAGGAGCTGAAGGAGCTCAGTCAGTGAGACTGAGTAAACCTAACTCTGGTTTGTAGGATTCGGGCACTTTGGACATACGAGGAATGGGCCAGGTTCTACCCACACATCTTATGGAGGAGAGATTGATACGGCAACAGCAAGAGATGGAAGAAGATCAGCGCTGGCTTGAAAAAGAGGAACGATTCCTGGTAATACTTTGTTTCCTGGTGCTTCTTTGTTCATTCTGGTTTTTCTTTTTTTATTGCAGCTTGCTAAAACTGATCACTTCTGTGAAACGAGAGCGTTTACTGAACATAGGAGTCACTACCAAAACGTAGGTTTGGAAACAGTTTTTAACTTGTTCTCAGCTAGGAAGCGAGTCCTGTGTTAGAAATACTTTGAACAGCTGGAGTTTTTAGTCAGTCTCACTTTATCCAGTGGAGTATTTATGCGTGGGAAGTTGTGGGTATAATTCTGTGCCAATCTGGAGATTGTTTGTTCTTAAGGAGATAGATCTGTGTGTACTTTACCCCTAAAAAAGGGACAACCATCAGCAATCTAAGAACCCTGACTGTAGAAAGAGCTGTAAGCAGTCTTTCACTGGAGGAATAATGAAACACATTAGTGGAAAGATGCAATTTAAGAACGAGCTGTGTGAGGTGGGGAAAAAAAGCTCTGAACATCACCAGGAGGAGAAAGAAGAGATGCACTGGCAATAGGATCTTCTGTTGCTGCTCTGCAGTTCCATGTTTTCTTGTTGGTGGTGCCACTCATATGTTTTTTAGTTCAACTCTGGCTTCTCAGTCATGAAAATTCAAGTTCTGTGTTAAAACCCTCAGGCTACAGATGTAGCAGAAGATGGTAGCAGTATATTACTCCTTACAGGCTGGTTCTGGGGAGCACATGAGTGCACAAGCCTCACTTGAAAGGTGGATAATTTGCAGTGGTGACAAACATCAGTCGTATGTTAAGGCTGAATGAACTGGGGCTGTTCAGCCTTGAGAAAAGAAGACTGAGAGGGGATCTGATCAATGTTTATAAATATCTCAAGCGTGGGATACAGGGGGAAATGGTCAGCCTCTTTTCTATGGTCTGTGGGGACAGGACAAGGGGCAATGGCTGCAAGTTGGAGCACAGGAAGTTCCGCACCAACATGCAGAAGAACTTTTACACAGTGAGGGTGACAGAGCCCTGGGACAGGCTGCCCAGAGGGGTGTGGAGTCTCCTTCTCTGGAGATATTCAAGACTCGTCTGGACGCCTATCTGTGCAATATGTGCTAGGGAGCTGCTTTGGCCGGGGGGTTGGACCCAATGATCTCTTGAGGTCCCTTCCACCCCCTATGATTCTGTGATTCTGTGATGACAACAATGATCTGTGGTTTCTGTCAGAGGTCTCTGTGCTGTCTAGAGCTGGTCTCCAGGAAAATCTTAGTTGTACAGATAAATTTTTTTTACGTTAAACATCAGAACTGTTGGTCGGGGTTGTCTCAGTACACAAAACAGTCCTTTGGGGACCTAGAAGCCAAGACATTGAATTCCTTGAAAATAAGAACTTATGCTCTATTCTACAGGAAGCCAGTGGGCGGGAATGGAGAGCAAATCTTGTATGTAGACGATGTTACAGAGACCTTAATTCCTTGCCAATTGAATCCTCTCAGTCTCTTAGGGGTTTAGTTACATATGGTATTCAGAGCTGTTCAGAACAGCTGATGGCTATGAAGACAACCCAGGTAGGATAAATCTCCACTAGCTCTTGAGAGTGACTGTTAGATACCCTCATGACCATTACATGTTCTAGCCAAAATCCAGATTATGCCCAAGTTATCATCTTATTTGTGATTAAAGGATGTAGAAGCTTGCTTTTGGCTGGTTTCCTTGTACGTGCACTTGGGGATTTGCAGTTTGCCATTGGATGACCGTGAAGAAACTGCCATACCCAGATTGCTTTGTCCAGTTTATTACAAGCTGAAGAGAGGGAGGGGAAAGGAAAATTTCTTCCCTAATTTGGGCATTAGCTTTTCTAGGCTTGAGTGGCACCAGTTGCTTGTGACTTTCATGAGGCCGGGAGGTCAAACCGATCCCATTGTCAGTTAAAACTTTCAAGATGGTCAAGAACTTTTTGAGGAATTAATATGCCTACTGAGAGTGAGGTGCTGTGATTTCAGGTGGCACTACATTGTGGGGGAGCTTTCTGCAGAAAACTTCCTGAACTTTCTGGCTTTTACTGCAGAATAGATGATAGTTGTAGTGTTGTTGCTCTGTTTTGATTGAGCCTCTGGACCATTACGATGTTTACTGTCCCTAAAATTGTTGCTTAAGGAGGGACTTGATGATTATTCTTTTGGTCTGGAATACAGTCTTAGCCTATGTTTGGAGAACAGTTCCTGGGTTTTCATTATGCATTAGTTTTATTGCAAGGAGACACCATCTCTGTTGCCACCTCTTACTCAAAGGAGGACTACCACGGGTGAACCGGTGAGCAGCTGTACAGCTCTGCAGCTTTGACAAGCTGGATTTGGTTGATGTAAAACCCTTAAATGGTTACAAAGGCAAAAAGCAGAGTGAGAGTGCAAATAAGCATGAACTTAAGTGGCCAAAATGAGGAATTGGGATCCGTAAGACCCTTCAGTTGTTTTGCTTTCCGTGCTAACGTTCTGACTGTACATATTGTGCGGATTGGATGTGAATGCCTGTCACATTTTTATACACCGTGTCAAAAGCTAACCAAGCTAATGATGGCCACAGGGTGTGTTTGAACCCATAACAGGATGTGTGGAAGAGGAATCTTCAGTTTATAGATGTGTGTTTCTTGTAAAAGGAATGTGGTTTTCTAGGCTTAGCCCTGAAGAAATCAAAATGGTAGAAAAGTCATTGTGGGGAGTCACTCTTGGAGGCCTTGCATATCTCCTGAAGGGTATCAGAAATAGTTTGGCCAGTAGGTCTGGGAAGGTGATTGTGCCCCTGTACTCAGCATTGGTGAGGCTGCACCTCGAGTGCTGTGTCCAGTTCTGGGCTCCTCACCATAAGAAGGACATTGAGGTCCTGGAGCGAGTCCAGAGAAGGGCAACCAGGCTGGGGAAGGGGCTGGAGGGCAAATCGAGCGGCTGAGGGAGCTGGGGGTGTTTAGCCTGGAGAAGAGGAGCCTGAGGGGAGACCTTATTTATCACCACATACACTGACCTGACAGGAGGCTGTAGAGAAGTGTGTGATGGTCTCTTCAGCCAGGGGACAGGAGATCATCATGGAGATCATCCCTGGAAGTGTTCAAGGCCAGGTTGGATGGGGCCCTGGCCAACCTTGTGTAGATCCAGGCCTGGAGGTTGGTGGCCCTGTCTGTGGCAGGGGGGTTGGAACTGTGTGATCCTTGGGGTCCCTTCCAACACAGACCATTCTATGATCTCGCTTCTCTTCTTAAGAATTGGACTCACAGGGGAGTAACTGCAAATCTTGTAGTGGAAGACACTGCAACAAAAAGAAAATCTCTTGTTGGGGTGTCTCTTAGGACAATTTCTGTTTCCCCAGAGTGACACCAACTTGCTTGTGACTTTAAATTTATTGCTGCTTCTACAGGGGAAAACAACCCCAACTCAAAGCATGTCAGTGTACATACAAACAGCACTCATGCTGTGTGTGCTAGCAGAGACACCCCAGATGGAGAATTGAATTGCAGTGGCATTGAAATGGAAATTTGCCTGTCTTTGGAGAGGTTGGTATCTGTGTGAGCAGTTTGCCTGATACAGGCCCTTGGAGAACACGTGATGTAGTGGTACTTGAAAGGCCAGAAATTTTGTTCACAAGCTGCAGCCTTAACAGAATCTGGAATTCTGAAATTGTGCTCTAAAAAGGGAAAACAAAGAGATCTCTCTTCTTGGGAAGCTCCTGGATGAAAATAACATCTGCTGTGTAAAAACTGAAGAGTAAAGAAGTGTTTAATTGGGAGGTGAGAAGAGAATTTGTTTGGGGTGGTGTGATTTTGGAGAACTTTTTTCCCAGAACACTCCCTCTCACCCCCTGAGTAACTTTCATGGACACTGATTGAACTCGTGGGCTTTCATGCTCTCTGCTAAAAGTGCTTTGGATGTCAGCATCTCCAGGAAGGAGGACACAAACACCTGAATTGTTTCAGACGAAGCTGAAGCGAAGACAAAGCGTTACTGCACATAAAGCTTGAGACAGGTACCTAGAGAAGACAGTCTCTGTCCAGGGCATGTGCAGGTAGAGGGCTGAGGTGGCTGCAGTACAAACATGCTACATCAAACAAGCAGAGATCTGTTTGGTCTTCTTTGTAAGGGCTCTTACTGTTGGGATTTTTTAGGTGCTGCAGTCTTGTGGCCTGAGGTCTTCACTCATTTTTATCTTGTGATGTTTGCACCTCAGTCACGTGGGCAACATCACCAGAAAATCTTCCAGCCCTGACTTCTTGTCTGCAGAATTAATTTAAAAGCAAATCAGTTAATTCATGGGGTTAAAATAATTTTGAAAGCACCTCCGAGGATGCTTTTATTTCTGGGGTCTTGGCAGAAGTTTGGAGCTGCCAAGAATTACCCTGATATTTAATTTATTTTTGGGAATATTGTGTCCAGTTCTGGGCCCCTCAGTTCAAGAAGGACATAGAACTCCTTGAAAGAGTCCAGCACAGGGCCACCAAGATGATGAAGGGAGTGTAACACCTTCCTTATGAGGAGGGGCTGAGGGAGCTGGGTCTGTTTAGCTTGGAGGAGACTGAGGGGTGACCTTATTAATGTTCATAAATATGTAAAGGGCAAGTGTCAGGAGGATGGAGCCAGGCTCTTCTCAGTGATGGCCAGTGGTAGGACAAGGGGCAATGGGCACAAGCTGGAGCATAGGAAGTTCCATGTGAATGTAAGGAGAAACTTTTTCACTGTGAGGGTGACAGAGCCCTGGGACAGGCTGCCCAGGAGGGTGTGGAGTCTCCTTCTCTGGAGACATTCAAAACCTGCCTGGATGTGTTCTTGTGTGATTTAGTCTGGGTGATCCTGCTCTGGCAGGGGGGTTGGACTAGATGATCTTTCGAGGTTCCTTCCAACCCCTGACATTCTGTGATCCCCTGGCTCTAGGAGAGATGATTCCTTCTGTATTTTAATACAGAGTTTCACCCAAAAGGAGAATTGCCTGTAAGCAGAGATAGGAAACCAACAGCGAGAGACAGGAAACCAGTGGCAAGAGATAGGAAACCAGTGGTGAGAGCACCTACTGAACTCCTAGCTAATAAAATTGCTTCACAAATTAATATAGGAAAGAAACTCTGTGTCATTCAGTACCTTTCCAAGGCGACTTTTTCAGTTCAGCATTGGAGTGAAGTTAATTTCTACACCGTGACTTTTGGTGCTGTCTTTAACTATCTCTGAACACTTTGCTTCTTCTGGAGCTGTTTCATTACCTGCTTCCTCACTGCTGTTTAGTTTCCAGTTTGAACCTTTCTTTGTGACTGTATTGCTGTTCCATGGCGTTGTTTTTAATCACATAAAATAGAAATATATCTGTGCAAGCCTTTTAGCAACTCCTTGGCAGATAGAGACATGTACTAAGAAATTTATGGACCTTTCCTCTGATGGGTTGAGAAGAAATAACTCACATAGTTTCCTTATCAAGCTTGGGGTTGTTTTTTTCAGGAATTCCCACATAGTTGTGGTTTTGTCCTATTTTGACACTGAGAACTGCAATTCAAATATAATTAATGTGAACCATTGCTAAAATAAGATTTGAATTTTTAGCCTGAGAAAATCCCACTGAGACATTCCAATTTGGCATGTCCTGAGAATTCTGGGATTTACATGTTCTTTTATTAGCGAGTGACCAGAAATACTGGGAATAAAGCAATTATGTTCCAGTTTGTCAATGTATCCATCCTGTCTGAAATGTTCTTTTCACATTTCTAAAAGTTTTAAGATAGCAAACTATTTATTAGGGAAAAAGATCCATTTTCTGCAAGCTTTTAACATGCAGTTCCTCCCTTGAGTATGTGCCTGTGATGAATGGAGTAGAAGTAGAAAAGGCTCCAGCTTGTGGTTTAGTTTAGGACAGTTGGTGGTTCCATGAAAGAAAAAAATTGGGAGCACTGGGGTTTCTGTCCCAAGGAACCTGCTCTGGCAGGGGGGTTGGATTCGATGTTCTCTTGAGGTCCCTTCCAACCTCTATGATTCTCTGATTCTGAGGTTTGTACAAGTCTTGTCATACAATGAGTATGAAACACATTTAATGATGATCTGTCACTGTAGTTGATCACTAGCTTCAAGGCTTGAAGAAGACACACACACACAAAGTGACAGCTTTTTCGGGCAAAGCTGATATCCTCAGTCTCCCAGTTTCCAAAGGTTTAATTTTCTGGAACAGTCATATGCAGCACAAGAGTGTTAAGTAGGACCTTTGTAGATACACACTCTTTACTAGCTACATTCAACTTGGGGGCTTCACAACCAAGTGTATAGCTTGAGGGTTCCCCCCCTCCAAGTTATCTCCCTGTTGTATGTACACCCTCGATACAGTTGTGCTCCAACAAGTGCCAGAAATGCTTTCCATAAATGCACACATGCTGAGCACCTCAGAACCTACCACCCAGTCTGCAGCCCCCTTAGCTGCCTCCCAGCAAGGACTGTTCCCTGTCCAGCCAGGAAGCTCTCTGTATCTGACCGTACGGCTGGTACCAGGATGGCAGCATCAGTCAGAGGAGACTGTGGTAGGCCTCATCTGGAATATTCTGTGCAGTTCTGGGCTCCCCAGTTCAAGAAGGGCACGGAGTGACTGGAGAGGGTAGAAAAAAGGGTTACAGAGATGATGAGGGGACTAGAACATCTCTCTTTTGGAGAGAGGCTGAGGAACTTGATACTTTTTAGCCTAGAGAAGACTGAGGGGGGATCTTATCAATGTTTATAAGTACTTGAGGGGTGGGGGTCAGGAAGATGGGAACAGTCTTTTCTCAGGGGTGCCCAGTGCCAGGACAAAAGGCAACGGGCATAAACTTGAATATAGGAAGCTTCACCTAAACATGAGGAGGAGCTTCTATAACGTGAGGGTGACAAAGCACTGGGACAGGCTGCCCAGAGAGGTTGTGGAGTCTCCTTCTCTGGAGACATTCAAACCTGCCTGGATGCTGTCCTGTGCAGCCTGCTCTAGGTGATACTGCTTCGGCAGGGGGTTGGACTAGATGATCTCCCTGGAAGTGCCCCGTCCCTAGAAGTGTTCAAGGCCAGGTTGGATGGGGCCCTGGGCAACCTTGTGTAGATCCAGGCCTGAGGTTGGTGGCCCTGCCTGTGGCAGGGGGGTTGGAGCTCTGTGATCCTTGGGGTCCCTTCCAACTCATACCATTCTATGATTCTATGATCTTCAGAGGTCCCTTCCAGCCCAAATCATTCTGCGATTGCTTTTGGTAGGGCTGCCGTGGAGGAATGGGGCCATAACAGGGCCTGGAAAGATAGAAGGGTGTGCTTTGGGGCTGTACCATGGTGTGCACGGTACAAAACAGGTTGATTTTGGTGAGAGGCTTATTTTTTGACCTAGAGAGTTTTGAAGGGTCTCTGTGTTAAAAATTCAGGAATGCGTTGTGAGGTAATGCCAGCACGAGGGGCGAAAACTAAATTTTAAATTCTTTTAAAACATAAGAATTGCTGCCAAATAATGTTTAAAAACACAAGGGGAGTTTGGTCTTGGGTAGCACCTTGACTGTAAAACAGTTTGTCCTTTGAAATTTCCACCACTACACAGATGAATAAATCAGAATATCATGTGCTGAAATGGGAGATGTTAGAATTCATCAAAACAGTCAAGTTACCACAAGTATCATTGGGCCACTTCTTAGTCACTGGACACAAAACTGTGTCAGGTATTTCTTTGGTGTTACAAGTTTTGATGGGGCAGAAGGAGGAAAGTATTTGAAGTTGTGTTTCTGTGCCACTCGAGATGTCCAGTCCTTGTTTCTAGGCAAATCCTATGAGGAGCAGCTGAGGGAACTCGGGATGTTCAGCCTGGAGAAGAGGAGGCTGAGGGGAGACGTTATAACTGCCTACAGCTACCTGAAAAGATGTGGTAGAGAGGTGGGAGATGGTCTGTTCAGCCAGGTGACAGGAGATAGGACATGGGGAAATGGCACAAAGCTGCACCAGGGCAGGATCAGATTAGATGTTAGGAAAAAATTCTTCCCTGAAAGAGTTGTGAGGGCCTGGAACAGGCTGCCCAGGGAGGGGGCTGAGTCACCATCCCTGGATGTGTTTAACAGACGGGTAGATGAGGTACTTAGGGATATGGTTTAGTAGAAGTGAAGACCATTCGCACACTGTGTGTTTGCTGCTGGTGGTGACTTGGGCAATTGAGATGTTGCTGTGGTGTGGGGTTGTAGAAATGGGCATTGGAAGAGTTTAGATGCTGAAAGGGAGGACCTTGTTAGTGAGACAGGGAGGGGAGGGCAGGGATGTTCTCTCTGTTAATTGACCTGAGTTGGACTGGTGGGTATTTTTATGCTTGGGAACCTTTCAAAATGCTCCCCATGGCATTATCCTTGGAGTCCAGCACAGGGTGCATTTTTGGATTGATGCATCCTTAAAAAAGAACATCCGAGACCCTGAGATAAATTAGTATTTTACTATTTCCAGAGAGTTTGGGCGCTCCCCTGGCTAGAGACCAACAGGAACTGACGGCAAATTGTGAGCATCAGTGTAATGGATGTGTAGTTAGCTGTGTGCTTAGGGAAACAAGGATCACTGTTGCTTCAGCTTAAAAATATGAGAATCACGACTCACTTCAGGTGTCTGCTGAAGTATCTGACATACTCATATCAAATGAGACTTGGAAAAAAGTCAGAAAAAATTCCTTCAGTGTAAAGAAGGAAAGAAACAAACTGGAGACTTGTCGGTGGTAGGTTTCATCATAACTCTTGTCACAAAATTCCCAGGAAAAAACATTGGGAAATAACTTCCTTGCATCTGCTTTGGTTCTTGTTTAAGATGGGGTTAAATATTTCCCTGTCTAGTATGATCTGTCTATTTTTAATGTGGGAGTTCTTTCAGGCAGCGATTGTGTCTGGCTGTGCCTCAGGTCTGCCAAGACCAAATGACAGTCTGAAGCAGAAGCCCTTCTGACAGACTGCCCGCATGATTGGAGTGGTTTTAATGAGAAAAAGATCAATATTATGTTTATATATATAATATATTTGTGTGTATATATATGTTTTGTATATTTTATATAAACTTTTTTTTTTTTTAACATAAAAAATATATATAGTTAAAAAGTGCCTATGACCGTATTGATCTGCAAGTTCCGTCTGCCCAACTGGCTTTTTAGGATCATTTAGCAGGATGTGTGAGTTGGAATTATTCTTTAGTGCTTTTCAGAAAGAAGGAAAAGGAGCTGGAGTGGTTCTAAACAAGAAATTGATATATTTCCCCCCCCCCCAAACTGACCCTGAAAGAACAAGGGGTCAGTCAGGTTACAGTCAGTATGCACACGCCTACATTTCTTGACATAAAGATGTTGATTCTCCTGCTGTGTGTGTCCATTTGATATAGATATAGATATTTACACAGACATGCAGGGAAATGGTATGTGCACAGGTGTAGGATGTGCATTTCATCCCTATTGATCAGCTCTTCATCCAGCCTCACAGGAGCAAATTGAGGAGCTGAGGAAATCCCCTTTGGGTTTATGTGCCAGGATTAGTGCACTAGAGAAACACTCTGGTTTTGCTGAATTCCTGTCTTGAGCTCAGCGTTAACCTTTGTTTCACATCCAGTGTTTCCATGTAATTAATGCTGGCCTCAAGGAATAAACACACCATACCTGGATTTGCTGCGGATTTTCAGGTTCAGATTAGATGTTAGGAAAAAAAATCTTCCCTGAAAGAGTTGTGAGGGCCTGGAACAGGCTGCCCAGGGAGGGGGTTGAGTCACCATCTCTGCAGGTGTTTAAAAGACAGGTAGATGAGGTACTAAGGGATATGGTTTAGCATAGGACAGGAACGGTTCGACTTGGTCATCTTAAAGGTCTTTTCCAACCTTGTGATTCTGCGATGAAACAAAAACAACCAGTTTCAGTGTGAAAAAAAAATTGGCGAGATCTTATTTTTATTTTACTTTTAATAACATCAAGTCCCAGGTTCCTCTGTCGACAGTAGAAATGAGTTTGTTGCCTGTCTCAGGAGAACAGGGCATCTGGATGTCTTTATTAGCTTTCTGTAGCCGAACGCAGTGTTTAAAGGGCTCTGGTAATTGGCCCCGTCACAGGCTGGGAGAGGAAGCCAAGTACATATAAGCAGTCCTCAGGCAGGAAGCAGGAATTCATGCGCAGCCCTTCTCATCCTGTGGTTGAAATTTTGCTGTTGAGAAGCAAACAACCCTTTTTTTTTCTTCTTTTTTTTTTCCCTTTTGTTTTTTGTTGTTCTTTTTTTCTTCTTCTTTTTTTCTTTTTCTGAAGAAAAACCCCAGCTTTTGGCCGCCCTTGAGAAAACTACGATGCAGGTTTTCCAGTGCTGTGCCGGGGAAACGGTACTGTCAGTATTTATAACAAGCAGTTTTACACGTGGGCTGAGAACCGGAGGGGTAAGAAGCAGTCGGAAAGGCTGCCAGGAGTGTCGGGAGCTCCGGCTGCAGAAGCTCGTATCGCAGCGGCGGGGGCGTGGAGGCTGCACTGAAATGACATCTGTATTTGTCAGTCTTGAGTTCTGAACAGTATTTTTCTGCCTTTATAACGATTTGAAGCTTAGGTTGTGTGAATCCCTGAGCAGAGCATGGAATGAACGTTTCCATTTCTGTTCCAGAAACCTGATGTGCGGCTCTCCAGAGGCAGCATCGACCGAGAGGACGGAGGTCTCCAGGGCCCAGTAAGTGTGTGGGGGATTTTTTCATCTCCCAACTCTTTCTCCAGTTTCCTGGTAGAACATGCTGTACACTCTCTTGATTCTGGGAGATGATTTAAAGGTTTTGCTAAACGTTTCCACTATTATTAACATGGGTTTACGACTTTCCAAGAGGCTCAGCTTCTGTGGGAACAGCAGCCTGGGCAAAATTGTTCACACAGCAGTTTGGGGGGGTTTGGTTTCAGTTTGGGGTGGTTTTTTTTTTTTTCCTTGGAGCTGCTGTTGTAACAAATACTAAAACATTTGCACCAGTATGTTGCAATATATTTTATTTTAATGTTCTGTGCTGTATAATCTGGCCTTTTATTTAAAAATGGGGATGGCTTTCCGAAAGTTCTGTCAACAGGAAGCCAGATTAAAATAACTTTTGCAGTTGTTTAAATATCTGAAGGGGATTTTTTTGCAAGGAATGTAAATGTTACTATTGTATTACCCAGAAATGTGTTCAGGGTAAATGATCCGTTCTGAAACAAATGGAATCAACCTCATCACCATTCATTTACTGCCAGACAGCAGCTGCAGCTGGGCTTTTCTTCCTTACTGGCTTACCTCCTGTCTGCTTAACTAAGAAAAAATCATCTCTCCAGTTGCTTAATTGGCATTGGAATCTCTGAATCATACCCATGGAAAGGAGGGGTTAGGCTACGGACTGTTAGTGATGCTTCATCTACTGCTTGTCCCCAGGCAGCACCTTTGAAATAGTTCATATTTTCAATTCACTTCCCTAGTTCATTTGGGGTGCAGTTGTAACCTCCTGGTTTGACTTTGTGTTTCTTTGCCACCGAAGAATTTAGGGACTTCTGCATTTGCAGCCAAAGTGCAATCAGGGATGCTTGGGCTCCTCACTGCAAGAAGGACATAGAGATGCTTGAGCATGTCCAGAGAAGGGCTACCAAGTTTTGTATAGGGTTTTGAAGACAGATCTTAGGAGGAGTGGCTGAGGGGGCTGGGATTGTTTAGTCTGGAGAAAAGATGACTGAGGGGAGATCTGATTGATCTCTACAACTACCTGAAAGGTGGTTGTAGTGAGGTGGGGGTCAGTCTCTTCTCCCTGGTAGCTAGTGGCAGGACAAGGGGAAATGGTCTGAAGTTGCATCAGGGGAAGGTTAGGTTGGCTATTAGGAAAAATTTCTTCACTCAGAGGGCTGTCAGATATTGGAACAGGCTGCCCAGAGAGGTGGTTGAGTCCCCATCCCTGGAGGTGATTAAAAGAAGCGTAGATGTTGGACTTGGTGACTTGGTCTAGTGTTGGACCTAGTAGGGCAGGGTAGATGGTTGGTCTCAATGATCTTGAAGGTCTTTTCTAACCAAAACCACTCTGTGGTTCTGTGATGAGTATATTAATGGCACACTGTGGCACGGTCTCTGGAGACATGTCTGGGAGCTGCTAAGATTTTTTCCGTGAAATCAGAGAAGGCCGTTAGTTACTGTTATCATTATGGCTTTGCACCTTTATGTGAGAGCAAGTAAAGTACTGCTGTGCTTTGTGCTACTCCTGAAGGTGCTTTGAGAGAAGCTGGAGATTTAGAAGTTGTGTCAGAGGTTCGATTCAGTGGCTGTCGGTGGCAGTGGCTTTAAAGTACAGTGTCCTGGGTTCTCTCAGTGCCTGATTTCAGCGTGACTGCTTGGGGCCACAATACAAAACTGCTGGTGAGGGAGGTCCTGTCTTCCCAGACAGGGTAGTACTCTTTCACTCATTTTGAAAGAGTGTGAAGAAAACATTTAGTGATCATTGACAAAATGAGCTTTAAAAGAGACTCAAATTGATGCTAACTACATTTTTAGTTCCAGAATTTGATTTTGCATTTTTACAGTTC
Source organism: Porphyrio hochstetteri (assembly GCA_020800305.1). Classification (NCBI taxonomy): domain Eukaryota; kingdom Metazoa; phylum Chordata; class Aves; order Gruiformes; family Rallidae; genus Porphyrio; species Porphyrio hochstetteri. The sequence goes on from CM036906.1 coordinate 5,334,162, forward strand.
TTAATACACCCAGAATACAGCTCTGACTGTCTTCATTTGCCGTAGGAAATGTGAGTCAATCTCAATTTCTCATCGAGAGGATGACAAACAGGCAGTACTCGTTTCTTGGAGAACTAGGATGAAGTAATTGTCCAGTGTAACAGAGATTTCTGTGACAGTGGTGAACACAGAATGTAGTTCACTGAGGTGTCATTTACATCTTCCTCACAAAGTGAGGAAATGAGGGAACAGCATGCAGCTGCAACAGGGGAGGCTTAGGCTGGATGTTAGGAAGAGGTTCTGTACTGAGAGGGTGGTCGGGCACTGGCACAGGCTCCCCAGGGAAGTGGTCACAGCACCGAGCTGGGCTGAGCTCAAGAAGCATCTGGATGATGCCCTCAGTCCCATGCTCTGACTTGGCTGGTCCTGTGTGGAGCCAGGAGTTGGACTTGATGACCCTTATGGGTCCCTTCCAACTCAGGAGATTCTGTGATTCCAAGTGGCATTCTGTTTGAGTAGTTGTTGTGGTAGCTGGGACAGGGGCAGAAAGCACAGCAGCTCTGATTCCTGCTTAGAGCAGCAACATCTGCACAGTTCAGAGCTGCTGGGAGGGAGAAGGATTAATCCACAATCCTGTTCTTGGATGCAGCAGTACAAAGGAGAAGTCACCATGTGCATTGTCGTAGTTCCTGACTGAGGAGCACGTGGCTGTGTAACTGTGCACATTCTTTTGACATATACCTTAAATACACAATTTTCTGGCAGTGAAAACACAAAAATTGAGTGGAATTTCACTCTCCTTCCTCTCCTCCCTTTTCTTTTCCCCCAGAGTTACCAGGTTTGAAGTATTTAGGTTAACAACACAGATGGAAGTTAATGACCTGACTGATGTGCTGGCAGAGAGCAGATGATTTTGTAACTTAGAGGGCAGCCGTCTGACAGTGCGAAACGATCGGCCAGTGGGTTTCCCAGCTTCCTGGGAAAGCAGAAGAGCTTCAGGACTTTGGATCTTTATTTCTACTCCTGGTTCCTGAAAGTGAAATTTGATTTTTTTCAAGCCTGTAGTTACAGACATGGTGAACATGCTCCTTTCTTTCCAGCCATCAAGTTTCTGCTTTGAAACACTCACTTGACTGAAGTTCTTACTAGAACTCTCTCTAGACAGTATGTTTTTGACTTTGTGAAGGTTGTGCTTCTTGCCCTAGTTTTCCATCATACACTGATAGGAATTAGCTGGATGTAGAGTGTTAACGTGGGGATTTCCAGTGCCTGCAGTTAAAATTTGGCAGAGTTCTGAGCCTCTTTCAGAAGCCTCCTGGAGTGCCAGGGAGCCCATGGGAGCCTCTCTCAGATCTGCCTGAGATTTTAAAACCATAACAGGAATTCCTAAAAATGCCAGGCTGAAGCTTCGAATAACTGTTGAACTACGATGTAGAGTATCCCTCCAGCGTGTTAGTGGAAGGATGAGGGAGCTGTGAAGGCATGAGCCTTCTCGGTTCAGTATAGAGGGTCTCCTGCAGACTTGCTGTGAGCTTTGAGCAGGTTGCTTGGTATCCTCACCGAAATGAGGTGTTTGTGGTATCAGAAGCTAAGGAATGCTAAGTGTGCTGCTGTTGTCTTGGTTACTTGGGTGTGTTTCATGTAAGATCTTCAAAAATAGTTGCTGAAAAGCTCAGAAAAGAAAGTTAATGAATTAACATTCTTAGGTGGTGATTTGTGATAGCGTTATCCAGAGCTGAAGGGGAATTGAAGTGAATATGGTGGGTTTATACCACTAAAAGTGAATTCTAAGTGGTCTGACCATCAGCTGAAAAAGCAGCTTCCTTAGGGCTGAGGCAAAGAAGTATTCTGACTTTGTAGAAAAATGGTTTTATTGTATAAATAAATGCCTTTGGAGATGTTTCAGGGCCAGACCTATTAACTTCTCCCTGCCTTCAGTGTTTCAGTCTGCAATGGGAAGTCCTTCAAACAGCTAGGCTGGCATAAAATGGGTCTCTCTTGGGGTTGTAATGCTTTTTATGACAAATTTTTGTGTAAAGCATAAATGTGGTTAAGACCAAACAGATTTTCATCTTTCATAGAATCCCAGAGTATCTCAAGGTGGAAGAGATCCATAAGGATCAGTGAGTCCAACTCCCTGCTCCTCGCAGGACTACCTAATACTAAACCATATGACTAGGAGCATCATGCAGGTGCTCCTTGAACTCTGACAGGCTCAGTGCTGTTCCCTCGGGAGCCTGTTCCAGGGAGCCACCACCCTCTCAGTGAAGAACCTTTTCCTAATGTCTGATGAGAACTTCCCCTGGGACAGTTTCATTCTGTGTCCTCATGTCCTATCACTGGTCAGCAAAGAGAGGAGATCAGCACCTCACACTCCACTGTCACCCTTGAGGAAGGGGTAGGCTGTGGTGAGGTCACACTCCAGCCTTCTCTTCTCCAAACAAAGCAAGTGACCTCAGCTGCTTCCTGCAGTCTTGACATCCAGACCTGTCACCATCTTGGTTGCCCTCCTCTGGACACACTCTGATGGCCTTCTCATACTGAGGTGCCCAAAACTGCACACAGCACTCAAGGTGGGGCTGCACCAGTGCTGTGTTGAGTCGGACAGTCACCTACCTCGATGGGCTGGCTGTGCTGTGCTCGATGCACCCCAAAGTCATGGTTGGCCCTTTAGACTGCCAGGCCATGCTGCTGATTCCCATTCAACTTGCCGCTGACCCAAGCCCCCAGATCTCTTTCTGCAGGGCTGCTCTCCAGCCTCTTGTCCCTCAGTTGGTACATGTAACAAGGATTATCCTGACCCAGGTGGAGAATTGGGCACTAGCTGTTACAATTCCTTCAGTTCATGATTGCCAGGGTCTCTAGTCTATCCAGCCCTCTCCGTCTGTTGCTGACCTCTCCACACCCTCCTGTCAGGTCAGTGTAGGTGGTGATAAGGTCTCCACTCAGCCTCCTCTTCTCCAGGCTAAACACCCCCAGCCCCCTCAGCCGCTCCTCAGAGGATTTGCCCTCCAGCCCCTTCCCCAGCCTGGTTGCTCTTCTCTGGACTCGCTCCAGGACCTCAATGTCCTTCTCATGGTGAGGAGCCCAGAACTGGGCACCCCCCTGAACACCACACTAGAGCGCTCTGGTTCCAGTCATGCCCACACCACTACTCGCCTCGGTGACTGAGGGTGTTTTAAATATAATTACAAGAAAAGTGGCCTCAATCTATTATTAAATACTACCAGATGAATAAACAAATTGACATTAATTAAGAGCTTTGCAACAAAACGAGCTTAGAAATCCGTTACTGCTGTGGAACCCAGTCAGCGGTGCCACGGTCCTGGAGTCTTCTAATTGCTGCACCGCTGCTGCCTTCAGCACTGTGGCTTCTACAGTTCCAAATATAGGCTAAAACTGATGGTGAATATACCACAGCATTTGATTAATAGTGATGGATAAACAGTAACGAGGAGGACAGGGCCGTTGATGAGCGATACTGAAACTTCTTTTCTTGCTCTATAAATACTACACCTGTAGTGAAAAGCTTACTAGCCCATGGTGCTGAACACAGATGCGGTTTTAGCTGTTGGGAAACATGCTGAGAACTGGCTGCTCTGAGGGTTTGAGACTGTGCTGATGGAAGTTGTGAGCACCATGACAACTAACTGTGTGTTTTGTTTTGTAGGCTGGTAACCAGCACATATATCAGCCTGTGGGTAAGCCAGGTAAGCAGCAAATTCATACGTGGTCACCTTGAATCCTTGATTCTTCTAGCAGGAGTAGTGAGCAACCCTTTCAGCTAGTATTTTGATACAAGGGGTGGAATCAATTCCAAAGAGCTACACAGAGGTGTTAGGGTGCACTGTGTGTTTAAATTCCCTGGGCAGTCCCTGGAGCTGTTGTCAGCAGTTTTTCATCGGCAGCGGGGGAAGTGTGTAGAGGAAGCTGAGTCACCGTGTAGGACTTCACCGCCTGTGGAGTTCAGACATGTGAAACAAAAGTAGACACCTAAATTTAGGTTTCTCAATCTCAAAGTGAATCAATCACAGCCAGGATTTCTGCCACGGAGAAGTCTGATTTTCCCAGACTTCACGCTGCGTGTGTGGCACTCGGCTGTGGTAGGAAGGGGTGAGTACTCTCAGGTCTGGGGTTGGTATGCTGTGAGTAGCGGTTGCACCATGGGGGAATTTTCAAAGGATCTTACTGAACTAGCCATGTTCTCATAAACAGAAACAGTGGGGTAATTCCACACCCCTTTCTGTCTACATTGCTTCAGGAGAAACACAGCTTGAAGCGTAGCTCTGACAAATCATGGATTTACTGTTAAGACATTCAAAGCTGTACGTCTCCTCTGCTAGTACAGTGAAGCACGTGCAGCCTTTGTAGTGCTGAGGGACCAGGTACGTCTGCTGTGTCAGTCCTCTAAACTGCAAATGGTTCTGTTGACCAGATCACGCAGCTCCACCAAAGAAACCTCCCCGCCCTGGAGCCCCCAGCCACCTGGGCAGCCTTGCAAGCCTGAACAGCCCTGTGGACAGCTACAACGAAGGCGTGAAGGTACGTTGCTCAGTGTGGTGTGAAGTGTCCTGCAGAGGATTAAACATTCGTTCTTCCTGGAGTAGAGATTGTGGAAAGGAGAAGTGACTATAAACTTCCCAAGTAAATGTTGTCATGGGGTAAATATGTGTTGGCGGCTCTCCAGGGAAGCTGGGAGTTACCTGGTAGGCTCATATCCTCCACTACAGTGATTCAGCATGTTCCTCACCTAGAACCTTTCCCAGGTGAGCTTTTCTGTAGTTTTAAGAGCATATGAGATCCCTCATATGGACTCAGCTTCCCTGCTCAGCAGCTTTGTTAAGCAGAAAGGGCCACACCCAGAGTTCTCAGTTACCAAAATCTCCCATCATCTGTCACAGAGGAGTGAGACCTGGCTGAACTGTGATGGTCCAAAAAGTTCTTCCTGCAGCACCAAAGCTCCAAAAACTCTCCTAGCTCTGGGGAACAAGGGGAGTGGGGAAACAGGCTGTCTGACCTGTGGTTGAGATACTTCCTAATGTGGAAGGAAGGATCTTCATAAGGCAAGAAAATCAAAATTCAAACTAGGGTTTTCTAGGAGCGACCTGAGTGTTTCTAGGGAAACAGAAACCTGAGTGACCTCAGGGCCTCCCAGGGGGAACCAGTGGAGCAGCTTCTAGCAGCTGCACGTAACAGGGCTTGGGAATTCTCTGTCAGTAATGCTCTTAACAGAAATGCAGCTGAGCTATATACACCGGGGTTTATCTCACCACCTTTGCAGCTAGACAAATACCCCTCCACAACGACTCCTGCTGGTCTGACGGCAGCATTACTGACCAGGGTGTTAAAGCAGGATCACTCCTGCTCCTGCTCCCATTCTGTCAGTTGATGCCATCAGCAGAGCCCAGGGAGGTGCTGTGTTAGGGCTCGAGCTGTTTCCCAAGAGGAGAAAGATGGAGCCTGTGTTAGAACACAAATGCACCGGAGCAATCCCTGCTGTCACACTATGAGAGCTAATAGTGCAGCTCCCCGCAGGAGGAGAGCATCCTGCCAAGCCTGTAGTAAACAACGAGAATCCATGTTGTAGTAGACACAGCTGTTGTAACAAGCAACACATATTGTAGGTAGTTTAGGAGAATACAGGAAAAGATCCAGTTTGTCAAACCATGAAACCCCAAACTTGCCATCAGAGCAGTGTGCTGAGCACAGTTGGGTCTCAGCTCTTGCTCCCATCTTCTGAGATTATTGAAAGATTTTAAGAAACATGATGACTAGGCAGCAGTAGTGAATCTGAGCAGGGTTGTTATAAACTGATGCCAGTGCTCCTGGAGCTGCCAACCCTCAGAGAATATCAAAAAGCAGGAACAGATGTGGTACTAAACTTGGCTTCTCTAGAATTTCCTTTCTGTGAATGCTGATACTGGAACGTGAGACGTGTTTTCTGAAATCCATCTTTTTAACAGCAAACAAACCTGAGCAGCTGAAGTCATCACAGATAGCAAGTGAACAGTATTTGTGTGCTAAATAGCTTCTTTGGTAGAAAAGAAGGGCTGATTTTGTTTTCTCTATCAAGAATTTCTTGAAATTGGATTGGTTTATCCCTTTCAAGAAAACAGCCCATTATTTTTGATAGCATACAGCTTTTTCTAAGCCTGCAGTCCTAAAGTGCAGATGCTTCAGGGGTTCATTTCAGAGTTCCCTTTCTCTCTAGGCCCATTTGAGGCTCCCATTTCAGTCTCCCTTTTCTGCAGAATACAGATTAAAATATGAGGAGTGGAACTGCTTGCCCTCAGCGTGGACACGCAACCAGGAAACGTGGTTTTCTGCTACTCACTGGGGCAAAGTCAGCCAGTCCACGTGAAGAAGAATGAAGTTCTTGGGTATAAGCAAACCAAAGAGTTTCTGTGAAAGAAACGCAGATGTCCATACTCTTGAAATGGAAGGGAATTAAGTGGGTGGGTATGATCCATCTAGAATGGGTTCTTGGTAGTTCTCAGCCACGACTCTGATGAGTCATTGCCAACAGGAGCTGCACAAGTTAGATGGCCATGTATTTCCTAGAATTTCTCTAAGGAAAAAAAGTTTCAGATGAATATAAATCCCTTGAGTGCTGATTGTTTGTGCAGAGGGACCAGGGTTGCACAGGACAGGTCGTTTCCCACCGTTGCAGAGGCCCCTCTACTCCACTCACAACTTTGCTGCTCGCCAGTCTGGCTTGCTCCTGTCAAGCTTTGCATGATCTCTTCCCCATGTGTTGAGTACCACGTACGCATGGGTGCATGGCAAATCCTTCCACTTCCTCCTCGGGCGCACAGCAGGTCTCCAGCACACACACCGTGCTGCCCTAACAACCGGGCCAAGAGCTAACACGAATGACTGCCAGTACTGTTGAGGATGCGGTTTTGTTGCAGGCTTTTTAACTGGTCTCTTATTGCTACACAGGTTTTGGGTTTGGTTTGGTTTTGGTTTTTATTTTCCTGCTGAGTTTTATTAATATTGTTTTTCTTTTTTCCCTTCTTTTGGTAAATTTCTTTAACCTTCCCCCACATTCTGCTCAACCATAGCCATGGAGGGTAAGCAGTGCGTGAGCGTGTGTGTACGTGCCCTATTCCAAGATGTCTTTGCATGTGACTTTGCCAAATGACTTGTTTAACTTCTTGATTGCTGAAACCAATTAGAATGGCAGCGTTTCCCTGGTGATTGAGGCAATTGCAACGTTCTTTCTCCTAAAGCATTAAATGATCAATGTGCTGGCTTGAATCTCTGTAATACTCACTTAGAGAAATTGCAGCCAAATGGAATCACTGTGCACTAAATCCTGCACTTCCTCCTTGGACAGAGTTTCACCTCAGTATTTTATAGTTTAATCATAGAACGGTTTGGGTTGGAAGGGACCCCAAAGATCATCTAGTTCTGACCCCCGCCGTGGGTGGGGACACCCTTCACTAGCCCCGGTTGCCCAAAGCCCAATCCAACCTGGCCTTGAACACTGCCAGGGAGGGGGCAGCCACAGCTTCTCTGGGCAACCTGTGCCAGTGCCTCAGAGTGAAGAATTGTTTCCTTCTATCTAATCTAAATCTCCCCTTTTTCAGTTTAAACCCGTTGTCCCTTGTCCTGTCACTCCATGCCCTTGTGAACAGTCACTCTCCAGCTTTCCTGTAGGCCCCTTCAGATACTGGAAAGCCACTGTAAAGTCTCCCTAGAGCCTTCTGTCCTCCAGGCTGGACAAGCCCAACTCTCTCAGCCTGTCTACATAGGAGAGAGGTGCTCCAGCCCTCTGATCTTCTTCATTGTCTCCTCTGGACACAGTCCCAACAGGGTAGCTGGAGAGTCTCTACTCCCCATTAGGGTAGTGTCTCAGATGCTTCCAGTGAAACATCTCTGTAGCTAGGACCAGTTCTAAGAACTGTGCTGGGCAGAAGTTCCATGAGCCATCTCACATCAGCAGGGTGGACATCTGCTGCGTGACCAGTAGGAAATAATCAATGTTTTAACATTCTGCTCCTGCTGAGTGGTTCCTCAGGCATCCCGTGGCAGTGAAGAGCTGCAGGGAACTGGGACACTTGCAGTTTCACAGTTCAGGAGTAGAGATATGGATGACCTTACAGAGGAAGTTTTCAAAGTTTGTTTCTTTTCTGACCCAGGATTAACTCCAGACAGATCTGACTCAAAGAACATTTTGCTTGAGTAAAGACAACAGGATTTTTAACCTGGTTTGGGTTTTTTTCTGATCTGTTGGAAACAAACGATGAAATGTGGTGTTTCCCACCTGTACTGGCAACACCATTTCTGTTAATTTGCTCTGAGTTTTCACTGGCCAAACAGCAGTGTGGGCTGCAGTGGTCTCTCTTCACTGCATCGGTATGTTAACTGTGGGCCCTGACACTGGTTTGGAGCACAACTTTGTGGAACGAGGGACCTGATACCTGTTGCCTTAGTAGTGGAACTTGGTCCATCAGTAATGAAGCACTTACACCTATCAAATACTCTCTACTCCTCATTCCTCAAATGATTGTTGTGGGACTTACACTGGAAGCTCTTCAGGGAAATCCTGGTAGAAGTTCCCCAGTGTCATTTCACAGCTCTGGTTCAGCTAGAAGAACTAAAGGAAATGTCCTTCCAGCCCAGGAGCGGGTGTGCTCAGCCGGGACAGGGGTCCCAGCAGGACGGGACAGGACGGGGCTGGGCTGGGCTGCGGGCAGTTGGGAGTATGAGACCTTCCCGGCTGTCTGCGGAGGTTGGGAAGTTGCTGAGCCCCATCTGCTGGGGACAAGAGGATAAACAACCCTTCTCTGCTTCCAGATTCAGCCGCAGGAAATCAGCCCCCCTCCTACAGCCAACCTGGACCGCTCCAACGACAAAGTCTACGAGAATGTAACAGGGCTGGTGAAAGCAGTCATAGAGATGTCCAGTAAAATACAGCCGGCTCCGCCAGAGGAGTACGTACCCATGGTAAAGGTATGGAGGCACTTCCTACCATCAGGGGCTCAGTTCTCTCTTGTATGATGTCTTCAAGCAGCGTAGGAGAAACTTCCTGGAAAGGTGGAAGTGGAAAAGCTTTTTGTGTTTGCAGGGGGATACCATGTGGGCAGGGGAATGGGGTTTTGGATACTGTCAGCAGTATTGTGGGCTTTTATTCCCCTCTTTGCCTGTGCAGATCCGGGGACAGGCAGCTGGGCACTGTCAGCTCCACATTTCACTTTTTAAGAAAAGCCTTTTTTTTGTTATTAACCTTTTGCCACCTGGTTTTGATGGCAAACCACAGAATTGCTGGTGGGATTTTTTAAGTCACTCAACCATGTTCTAACTCCCTTCTTATCCACATGATAAACGTATCTGTTCCTTCCTGCGCTCCTACAATTCTCTCATGCACTCAGTCCAAGTGTTTAAAGTTTATTTCCTTAATTTGTTTTGTACTTAGGAGGTTGGTTTGGCGCTAAGAACCTTACTGGCAACGGTAGATGAGACCCTCCCAGTGCTTCCTGCGAGTACCCACAGAGAGGTAGGTAGAGCTCCCCTCACCTGATGCACGGTCATTCCCCTGCAAGTTAGCCGCAGCTGTCGGGACGTGTTTTGGCTCCCCCTTTGCACATGCATGTGTGTGACTCACTAACACGAGCTTTCTGGTTGTAATTATTCATTAAATTAATTTTATTAGGAACCTAGGGTTGTATTGACTTAGGTGAAGATGCTCAAACTGGATGTAACTGGGGAGCATACAACACACGCACAAGCAAGTTGGCATAACAGCTTTTAGCATAGAACTTCTTAGTGCAATTTGATCTTTCATTAAACTGCAGCTTGCATGCAAAGTCATGGAGTGGGTCAATGAGCATAGCTTGGTGTAGCTCGAAGAGTTTGATGAGTTATCCCATAATAACCTAGTTCTGGGTGAGAAGTACCTGGGATCTTTCAGTGAAGTTCATGAGAGACCATCGCCCACCTCTCTACAACCTCCCTTCAGAGAGTTGTAGGTGGTGATAAGGTCTCCCCTCAGCCTCCTCTTCTCCAGGCTGAACACCCCCAGCTCCCTCAGCCGCTTCTCATAGGATTTGCCCTCCAGCCCCTTCCCCAGCCTGGTTGCCCTTCTCTGGACTCGCTCCAGGACCTCCATGTCCTTCTTGTGGTGAGGAGCCCAGAACTGGACACAGCACTCGAGGTGCAGCCTCACCAATGCCGAGTAGAGGGGCACAATCACCTCCCTAGACCTACTGGCCACACTTTGATACAAGCCAGGATGCCGTTTGTATCCTTGAGAAAGCCAGTGAATGATTCTTCTAAGCATTGTCTTAGAGACTCATCCAACTGAGCCACATGGTTCTCTTCAGTAACCTGTATCCACCTTCTTGACCTGGTTTATTTTTCAGAGCTACTTTAATAATAGTAATAAAAAAAGAGTGATGACCTATTGGCTGGTTGATTCTCTGTGCCGGGAGCAACTCAGCAGCTTACAAGGCCTCTCTTGGTCTCCATGCAGCAGATGCTGAAATTCCATCTGTCCATGTGGCCTCAATTGAAGCCCCAGCTTCAATCCAAAATGTCAGGCAGGGGCTGTTGAGGGCAGACAGCAGCGTTGCTCTGTAGCATCACTGCCATGGGTACGACGCTTCTAACTTGGAGCTGACTGAATCTTCTCATTCCAGATTGAGATGGCGCAGAAGCTGCTGAACTCGGACTTGGCCGAGCTCATTAACAAGATGAAGCTGGCCCAGCAGTATGTCATGACCAGCCTGCAGCAGGAGTACAAAAAGCAAATGCTCACGGCTGCTCACGCTCTGGCCGTGGATGCCAAAAACTTGCTGGATGTTATCGATCAAGCCAGACTGAAAATGATCAGTCAGTCCAGGCCACACTGAGGGGAAGCTTCATCAGTCTGAAGAATTCTGCTTGCGAAAGGATGTTGTTTCACCTTCCACCAGCAGTGAGGATTAACCCAGTGTAGTCCTGGCTTTCCAGCGCCTCTTGCTTCAGCAGACCTGACTGACAGCCCTTGGTTCTTTCCCATTACAAAAGTTTAACCAAGTTTTTATCGTAAAACCAAGCTGGTCTGGGATTCAAGCAGTGGCATTGTCACAAGATGAAGTTTGTACAGAGTCCTTGGGAAATCAGGGCTACGGAGCACACTTCAGTTTTCCACCGTCGCATGGGACACGCTTCACCTACAGCTGCCACAGGGTTACAGTCTCAGAGCCAAAACTTTTGGAGCAGCAGCAGCGAGAAAGATATTGTGAAGTGAAGAATTCGGGGAAACCTCAGGGCTGAGAATTCTTGCCCACAGTATATGAACTATCCAGACTGGAATTTTTTTATTAGAACACTTACGTCGCAATATGCTAATCACAATTTACAGAGAAAGAATAAAAAAAGCTATATTTTCAAGACTTCAGTCATTTCAAGACAAACTAAAGCCCTCTTCATCTTCCTGCCTTTTACTTTTACGTGAACGTGTGAAGCATTTGTTTGGAACTAGCTGTAGAACACAACTGAAAAGTCGCCTCTTTCTTCCACCAGAATAACGTGCCAGTTCTTTTGTAGCAATGTTGTTTTCCTTGGAAGCAAAAATGCTGCTTTGTACCAGAGCAATTCAGAGCTGCATTTAGAGGAGTTCTGTAACCATCCATGGCCCCGTCGTCCCCCCCATTTTTATATAATTTATAAAGACAGATTAAAGCCATGTGGAATATTTTAAACCCACTGTAGTTAACTAACCCATCCTTTTGTCTATCTTGCCTGGGAGGAGTTACAGTAGAGCAGTGTAATTAGATTTTCCTTGGTTTTTTCCAGTTATGCCATCTGTTCTGTTAAAATAAAAACCAAGCTCCCTTTTTGCTGTTGAGGGATATAAATTATTCTCAGGAAGAATATAATGAACTGTACAGTTACTTTGACCTATTAAAAAGGTGTTACCAGTGAAATCCTGGCGTTATTATTCTGTGTGTATGTGAACAAGGAACCACCAACTTTCCTCTGCTTGGAATTCTTGCCCCACCTTCCTCCACAAGCTGTAAGAATTCATTTATGCAGGACTCGAGCATCCAAGGAGAATATCCAGGACTTCAAGGTAGCTGGGAGGAAAACTTGCTTTCTGGAAGACTATGGAGCACAAGGAACAGTGTTATTGTCACAAAGTGACTTGTAATTACACAACTGTCCCTCATGTTCCTCTAGCTTAAACCCTACAGGAAGGTTCCTTTAAAAAAGGCAGGGAATGGAGCAATTGAGTCTTGTGCAGGAATGGGTTTGGAAGCTCTCAGCAGCTGCAGGGGGTTGCACAGACCAAGTTCTGTAGGTGCCTGCCTACTTCAAAAAAAAATGAGGTCCAGTTTTGTGGTAAGGTAACAGTGCAGAGCGTCTGGTTTTGGTCTAGAAGTACAACAACCCACCTACACAACTGTGCAGTCCTTACACGTTGGAAGATTTTGCAAATTCACAGTTTTAGTACTTGAGAACGCACATTAGACAGCTCTTCCATTAGTTTTTCCAGAGCAATAAACAAGTTCCTTTCACGCACAAGTTACACTCTCTTCCCTGTCTCCCTTGAAAAGCCATTTGAGATGCTCCTGAACTTTTCCTGGAGAGGCAAGAGCTCCACAGCTTACGCCACCTCTGCTTGGTGCCCAGCACTGCAACACTCAATCCCCTTTTAATTAGCTTCAGCCTCCAAGGGCCTTTAGCTGAGAACTGCACTTTTTCCCCAATCTTCAGCTCAACAGGTGACTTCAACAGTGAAACACACATCATCCCTGCTGTGCAACAGCCTGTAGCTGCCCCTGAACAGGTTAAAATCCCTGGTACTAGAAGCTGTTGCAAAAGCATTAACAAGACCCACTGCAGGGAGAGGCTGCAGTACAAGTCACAGCACTTCTGCTGAACATGACCACTCCTGTACCTGCTAAGCTTCCCACATTCCACACATTTACATTTCCACCTTTGTCCATACACTGTGAATGCAACTTGCAGCTCTAACTCTGCCTAAGTATAAAGAGCCAGCAAGGGAAGTTTTAATCTAGAGCTTTACTAGAGCTGCCGTGACAGCAGCTTTGGTACCTAGAGGCCATCCTTCATCCACTCCCCTTTACATGCATCCATGTAAGAGACAAGTACAATTAAATTTTCTTTATTACAGGCAGGTACAAAACTAATTAGTCAAAAAGACCAAAGCCCATATCATCATCAGATTCCTCTGACTCTTCTTTCTTTTCCTCTTCTTTCTTCTCCTCAGCTAGAAAAGGAGAAAAGAAATTAGAATTGTTTCATTTTATCAGCTCATCGAACTCCCATGCCACAAGTCTTCACACACAATGACAGTAACATCAAGAAGCAAGGCTTGAGCAATCCTAACGAGCTAAGTTCCTAAGTGTTTCCACTGCTAGGCAAGTGGGTTTGTACCCTCAAAATTAATTTATATCAAATCCCAAATACTTCAGAAAAGATCCTGATGTTATACAGAAACACCATTTTTGATCCTGAAGTAACACTAACCCAGTACACTAATTCAAATTGCAATCCCAGCCTTTCAAAAGTTCAGAGTCTGTTTTACTCTACACCATCTACATGCACAAGCTGGCTCAAGTTGTTAACAAGTAGCTTTTTAAGCAAAGTTTTTCTTCCAGCTGAAGACCTGGACTTGATCTTAAAGGTCTTTTCCAACCTCGTTATTCTGTGATTCTGTGACCTCTATGCTGGACATACAGCCCACTTACCAGGGGCAGCACCGCCCGCAGGCGCAGCGCCACCGGCGGGAGCAGCTGCAGCTGGAGCACCACCACCACCAGCTCCTACATTACAGATGAGGCTTCCAATGTCGATGTTCGCTAGAGCCTAGGGAGAACAAGCACCAGTAAAGCCTTGGTAACGCGTGGGGCAGCTCTGCTTCAGTCCTGTGCACCTGCTAAGTCACGCCATGAGTGCGGTGATGAAACCACCGCATGACAAACGAGCAGCCTGCTTCGCCAGCTCCACGCCACCAGCAGCCATCACAATTCAGAGCTTTTAACGCTCGATACAAGTAGTATTTCAGAACTAAGCGCACAGCATCTATTGCCTAAGCCATCAGCCCAGGGAGCCGCTGTTCGGCCGTGACCTGCCCCTAGAAACCCCCACACCAAGACACGGCTGGGCCGGCTTCCCAAGGTCCGCCACCCCCCTACGCTCCCCGCCGCCCCGCCTTCTGCCCTCGCTTCCCCCAGGATACCCAAGGCGCTCCGGCTCCCCGCCCCAGCGCTCACCTTCGCGAAGAGACCCGGCCAGAAGGGCTCCACGTTCACTCCGGCCGCCTTGATAAGCGCGTTGATCTTGTCCTCCTGCAACGAGAGCGGCGCTCAGCAGCCGGCCCGGCCCGGCCCCGCCGCCGGCCATGCCAGGCCAGGCCAGGCCATGCCGCGCCTCGCCGCCATCTTGTGCCTGCGGAGCCGGGGCCCGCACTCACCGTGACGGTGACTTCGTCGTCATGCAGGATGAGGGCTGAGTAGATGCAGGCGAGCTCGGAGACGGATGCCATGGTGGGGGCGCGGTGCCAGTCGCCGGGGTGGGACGGCCTTAGCTTCAGCTGAAGGACACAGCACCTTGGGCCGCCAGGAAGGAAGAGGGGCGCGTGTCCGCGGAGGGAGTTTATAATGGCGCCCTGAGCCAATCACAGACCCGGCCAACTAAGACGCGACAGAGTCGTCAGCGCCGCTACCCAACCCGTGACCGGGAGAGCAGCTCTGGCCAATGCCGTGGGGGAAGCGCTCTGCCAATCGCCGCGGAGCGGGGAATGACGGGAGCCCTGGCGGGGCGCGGATGGCGCCATAGCGGCCATGACGCGGCCCGGCCCTGGCCCGGCCCATCCCAATCTGAGCAGCCTCGTACGGCCTTCGGGGGGCGCTGCGCCTTCCTCCCTGCCTGCCTCCCTTCTCTGATCCTGTGTGTCCTAGTCCTACCTGCCTCCCTGCTTCCCTTCTCTGGTCCTCTGCCTCCCCTCCTGCCTCCCCTGGTCCCGCCTGCCTTCGCTGGTCCTGCCTGGCCCTGGTCCTGATTCCCTGGTCCTGGCTGCCTCCCTTCTCTGATCCTGCGTGTCCCGGTCCCACCTGCCTCCCTGCTTCCCTTCTCTGGTCCTGCCTGCCTGCCTCCCCTGGCCCTGCCTGCCTCTCAGCCTGCCTGCCTCCCAGCCTGCCTGCCCTGGTCCTGCCTGTCTCCCTGCCTCCCTGCTCTGGTCCTGTATGCCGGTGCTGAGCGGCCCCGGGGCAGGCACCACCCGGCTTCACGTCTCTCAGCGCTCCGGAGCGGCGCTGCAAGCGGCTGCTACGGTTAAAGGTGTCCGCAGAGAGGTCCTTTCCCCCCTCCTTCTTGTCAAAAAAATAAACAGTCTCAAGGTGTGTGGTTATTATACGCAGCAGAGGGAGTATGGAAATTAGAACTCATCGGAGCCAACACTGCGGGCTGATTGACTGTGAGGTTAGCAAGGATGCTTGTTCTGCATCTCGGGCACTGTCCCCAGACCTTCGGTAGAGATACAACTTAATACTGTTTACCTCAGAATATAGAACAGCCATTTTTTGTTAATGTTCTCAAAAAATAAAGTCACTACATAGAGAGTCCCTCTCTACTCTGCCCTCATGAGGCCCCAGCTGGAGTCCTGTGTCCAGATCTGGGGCCCCAATAAAGAAAGATGGGGAACTGTTGGAGAGGGGTCAGAGGAGCCACGAAGATGATCAGAGGGCTGGAGCACCTGCCCTACGAAGAGAGGCTGAGGGAGCTGGGCTTGTTCAGCCTGGAGAAGAGAAGGCTGCAGGGGGACCTCATTGCAGCCTTCCAGTACCTGAAGGGAGCAGAGAAACAGGAGGGGAATCCACTTTTTTAAAGGTTAGACAATGGCAGGACAAGGGGATGGATTGAAG
Source organism: Porphyrio hochstetteri (assembly GCA_020800305.1). Taxonomy (NCBI): domain Eukaryota; kingdom Metazoa; phylum Chordata; class Aves; order Gruiformes; family Rallidae; genus Porphyrio; species Porphyrio hochstetteri. The sequence goes on from CM036906.1 coordinate 5,350,019, forward strand.
CTAAAGGAAGGAAGGTTTAAATCGGATATTAGGGGGAAGTTTTTTACAGAGTGGTGAGGGGCTGGAGCAGGCTGTCCAGAGAGGTGGTGGATGCCCCGTCCCTGGAGGTGTTCAAGGCCAGGTTGGATGGGGCTTTGGGCAACCTTGTGTAGATCCAGGCCTGGAGGTTGGTGTCCCTGCCTGTGACAGGGGGGTTGGAACCCTGTGATCCTTGGGGTCCCTTCCAACCCAGACCATTCTATGATTCTATGATCAGTGCTGTGATTTAAGGTGTCACCACTGTTAAATGCCTAATGCTCTGTGATTTGCATGTGATGAAATAACGAGGGGGGGTGTGTGAATGAGCCATTTTTGAAAACTTCACACTTCCCAACTTCTAAGAACTTTGTAACTTTATGAGCCACAGCAAGTTCCAGCATTTCACTCTCAAAGACTGAGACTTTCAGATTACGAAAAGTAAATAACTCTCTTATTTTTATGTGTTGTTGGCAGATGACGGGCATCAGGCAAGAGGCATGGTACAGTTTATGAGCCACAGCACTTAGTCCTGGGGCACAGGCTGGATTTACACCTCTGAGAAGGCGCCTGTAGGAAGGGCTGAACCCACTGTGCTCCTTCTGTTGCTCTTTCAGCTTGTGATGTCCCCTTCAAACTGCGGTCCAGGTAACAGCAGCGTCAACAGAGGTGTTTCAGCTGAGACAAATTCACCTGAATCCACCAGGACTGCATATTTTTATTTTAAATGGGAACTGGACAGACACGAATGTTTGTCATTCATTCAGAAAAATGGGAGGTTGGTTTGAAAATATTTAGTCAAAAAAAGGAGCATGAAAATTGGAGAAAAATGGATTTTGTATCTTAAATTGGATAAAAATTGATTTGCTGGATGGACCATTCAGTAGATAAAGAATTGGCTGGATGGTCACCTCCAGAAAGTACTGGTTAATGGCTTAATGTCCAGATGGAGATCAGTGACGAGTGGTGTCTCAGAGTGGTCTGTCCTGGGATCAGTACTGTTTGATATCTTCACTACTGACATAGGCTTGAGTTTGCATATGACACCAACCTGAGTGGTGTGGTTGACATGCCTGAGGGATGGAAGGCCATTCAGAGGGACCTGGACAGTCTCAAGAATTGGGACCATTATGAAGTTCAACTAGGCCAACTGCAAGGTCCTGCACATGGGACAGGGCAACCGCCGGAATCAATTCAGGCTGGAGGATTGAGACCAGCCCTGCAGAGGACTTGGAGATACTGGTGGTTGAAAAGCTGGACATGAGCCAGCAATGTGTACTCACAGCCCAGCAAATCGTGCCCTGGGCTGCATCAGAAGCAGTGTGTCCAGCAGATCAAGGTAGGTCATTCTGCCCCACTACTCTACTCTGGTGAGACCCCACCTGGAGTACTGTGTTTAGTTCCAGGGTCCTCAGCACAGGGTGAACATGAACCTGTTGGAATGCATCCAGAGGAGGATCACAAAAATGGTCAGAGGGGTGGAGCACCTCTCCTATGAGGAAAGGCTGAGAGAGTTGGGCTTGTTCAGCCTGGAGAAGAGAAGGCTCTGGGCAGACCTTATAGCACCTTTCCAGTACTTAGAGGGGTCTTAGAAGAGAGATGGGAACAGGCTTTTTAGTTAGGCTTGTAGTGACAGGGCAAGAAGTAATGGTTTTAAATAAAAAGAGGCAGTATACTGATAGGATAATGGATTTAAGCAAAAAGAGGGTAGATTTGGGTTAGATATTAAGAAGAAAATCTCTGCTGTGAGCATGGTGAGGCACTGGACCAAATTGCCCAGAAAAATTCTGGCGGGCCCATGCCTAGAAGTGTTTGAGGCCAGGTTGGATGGGGCTTTGGGTAACCTGGGCTAGTGGAGGGTGTCCTTGCCCATGGCAGGGGATTGGAACTAGGTGATCTTTGGGGTCCCTTCCAACCCAAATCATTATATGATCTGATTGAAAACTAGCAACACAGAAAGAAAAAACTCATTTTTCAATCAAATGAACTTGCCAATGAAGGCAGCCTGGGAGATGAGTAACAGAAGTGTGCAAACAAAATTATGCTGAACAAGTCATAATCTGCTTATGAAATAAGGTCATATATAGCATATAACTACATTCTACATAACAAGAAATAGACACTAGAGTTTCTTCAAGGGCATTGGGATCTCTGGGTAACTCCTGTTACAGCACCTCTGGAAAGGTACAGCTTGTCAACAGCCTAAAAAGCATGCAGGAGACCCAAGATATTCAAATAAGTGGATATACATTATGTGTATATATGTTTATATATGTGAGGAAGGAACTGAAGATTAGACCAGCCCACATAAGAAGCTGCTCAGATAGCTTTTACTTTATGTCTAAACGTACTTCCAGTGCCAGCTAAGAAACCCAACAATATGAGATTCAGCATCTGAAACATGTTCCACTGAAATCATCCTGCATTAAACAGAAAATAACAATAGTCACTATTTATCATTCCTCCATTCAGACAGTACAGGAAATCCAGCTTCACTGAAGTTGCAGGCTTTCTGTATTCCAGGGATTCTTGTTGCAGTGATCAGCATTTTTAGTGCTGTAGTTCTGACACTCAATAGGCTTGGGGACGGAATGCAAGCATTCCTATTGATTGTGGATATGAAGAATGGTGAGTGATGGAAGCCAGCTTTTTCTATTCTGTTTAGGAATGGAAATTTGTGTGGCCCATAACAGAAGAAACATAACAACTCTTCTAATGTAACAGTCCTGAAGCTAAAAGTGATTGAAAGTGCTGATGCACTGTTAAAAAATAAAACATGAAGTCCCAAAATTTAAATGTGACATTCACGTAAGCTTAGGCTTTGGTTGGTAAAGATGTTAATTAAATGAGATTTGTGTACATCCTTGCTTCATGGCTGTCTTGCTGCATCTATTGAGGGACACTGATAAGGCTGCTCTATAGGGGCTCAAAATAAACTTACAATGAAAATATATCACTGCAATAAGAAAGCTTAAAAAAAAAAATCCCACTGCATATTTTGCTGTTTCCCAAAGCTTTTTGAAGCCTAGGCTCAGGAATGCTAGTTAATAAAGCTCAATTCTGATGCAGACCAAGGTGTAAGGTCTAGAAATTTGAGGTAGTATTTAGGTTTCACCTCTGATCTTGTAACTGTCTATACTTTGTACAATCTATTTAACATATCACCAGCCTTTTGGAGCACAGCAGTCTCTGTTTTAAATTAATCTGTAATGAATAGGTGGGGGCTTGGGGAGGGGGGGAAAGGCTGCATGCTTCTGTGTGTGCTACAATTCCAGGGTAGTGAGTTATTTCCAAAGTGATGAGTTACTGGGACTCAGTTCTGAAAACCAGTGTTCTGGTTTGAGATGATAGTAAAGCTGTGTGGCTAGCAAGCTGTTACAGGATAGCAGAGGAGTGTTGCTGTGGGAAACAAACCAAGTAACTAGGTATGAAATGGCCCTGAGGTGGATATTTTACACTTAGAAGATGGTAAAGAGATTTGGCTGGATATGCTTGTGTATTGCTTACCAGCCAAGAAAAGAAAACATCAGCAAGGTGTGGATGAACTTGTTTCACTATACTGTTGCAACTTAATGTATGGGGGGGGGGGGGGGGGGGGAGGGTGTGTACATTTAAAGAATTAGAGATTGTTTTGCTGGGAGTTCTTAGAACACTGATGACTCAAGCTGTTTTCAAAATTTAAAACAAAACTTCACCAATAATAATTAAGAAAGAACTCTGTGCTAATAACTAGCTCTCACAAGTGTTATCACTACATATTAATTCTCCCACTTTATCAGTCATTATCACTACATACACAAAGCAGTCAGCCCTTAACACTTCATCCTAAATTAGCTGTGAGTATGTAATATGACAGAGCTGATGCCTTCCTTGTTAGAACATGACTAAGGTCACTGATAGTTCTCAAAGTGGCCAAACTCAAGAGGTCTTTACCAAAGAGACCTGTCATTGATACTTTATTCCTCTTCCCCTGACCTTGCTTAATGGCTTTGTTGTTGCTTTTAACCTTTCTGAGGTGAATATTCCTATCTTAAGACAACCTTTTCTCAGCTCACACATTTGCACTTTTCCAATGACCAGTAATTGACCATAAGTGAGTTATTGATGGTTTGGGGGGCTTTGCCTTTCTGCTTGTAGTTTCAAGGCCCTTGCCATTTAAACATCACAGCATGAGACATCTGGTATCAAGCTCCAGTTCACAGAGTAAGCTCTCACACAAGCTCGTAACAGGTCTGACAAACCAGGATTGCAGCCTTCTGGTGTTAGTATGAGGCCTATGTCCTGTCAATAGCAGGATAATAATATTTTCACCAGACATTGGATATAGAATTCTTATATAGTTATGCTGTTTGGGTTCAAAACAAGGCAGACACCACAGTTCCCTAAAAGCAATTACTATATGACAGTGAGAGGAATTAAAAGCACACAAGGGGAGGTTTAGGTTGGATATATGTAAAAATTTCTTCACTAAAATGATTACCAGTCATTGGAACAGGCTGCCCTGGGAAGTGATTGGGTGACCATCCCTGAGGTATTTAAAAGACATGTAGATATAGTGCTTAGGGACATGGTTTAGTAGTGGACTTGGCAGTGGTAGGTTAATGATTGGACTTGATGATCTTAAAGGTCTTTTCCAACCTAAATGAGTCTATAATTCATGCCAACACCTTCACCCAAAGGCAGTGGGTTAAAGTCTGACTCCCAAGGGCAGAAGGGTGTCTCTAGATAATGAGGTTGCCCTGTTTTTGTTTGAGTCACTAAACAGTGCTGTTAACCAAGACAGTCATCCCCTCCTGCAATTGTTTTCCACTGTTCTTTGCACTTGCACCATGGTGCCTGAATCTGGTGTCTTCTTGGGGATTTTTTTTTGACAAAGAGCTGTAGGCCATTAAATTGTTTTCTCCAATTTTCCTTATGAACAGTCTGAGATACGGTATTTGCTTCCCTTATCTTCTTTTTGGAGAGTTCTCCTTTTGTTTTCTTTCCTTATAACTAGATTATTCCAACAAAGAACAAAGCTGTTACTACTTGTAACTGCTATAATCAGCATACCTAACATATCCCCAATAGGTGGTGCTGCATCTTTTTCATATTGTTTAATTGTTGTAGTGTTGGCCCTGATCACCTAGAAAAGGTGTCTTTCTTGAGTGAACTGAAGTTAGTAACCTAATAATAATAAATAATTAGATTACTAATTAGATTTTAAAATTATTTTAAAAGATATTTTTATAAATAAATATTGCCATTTGTTTGGCAAATGAAATCAAATGTGCCTTTGTATCTTAGTAATTAGGATAGTCACCTCGGTGTAGAAAGACCAAATCAGATTTTGGTCCCTCTACCATGGATTTAGTGTGATTAAATCAGTAATTGTAAAATAATAAATAGTCCTTGAGGAGTGGACCAGAATATTCCCCAGGGCTCGGTGTTGGGTCCAGTCCTGTTTAATATCTTCATCGATGACCTTGATGAGGGAATAGCATCCACCCTCAGCAAGTGCCGATGATACAAAGCTGGGAGGGGTGGCTGACTGCAGGAACACTGCGCTGCCATCCAGCGAGACCTGGACAGCCTGGAGAGCTGGGCAGGGAGAAACCAGATGAGGTTTAATAAAACCAAGTGTAGAGTCTTGCATCTGGGAAGGAATAACTGCTGGAATCAGTACGGGCTGGGGGATGACCTGCTGAAGAAGAGCTCTGTGGAGAAGGACCTGGGGATCCTGGTTGATGACAGGTTGGCCATGAGCCAGCAGTGTGCCCTGGGGGCTGAGAGAGCTAATGGGATCCTGGGATGCATCAGGAAGAGTGTGGCCAGCAGGTCTAAGGAGGTGATCCTCCCCCTCTACTCTGCCCTGGTCAGGCCCCACCTGGAGTATTGTGTCCAGTTCTGGGCTCCCTGGTATAAAAAAGTCACGGATCTCCTGGAGAGAGTCCAGAGGAGGCTACGAAGATGATTAAGGGCCTGGAACATCTCCAGTATGAGGAAAGGCTGAGTGAGCTGGGGCTGTTCAGTCTGGGGAAAAGAAGACTGAGGGGGGACCTAATTAATGTTTATAAATATCTTAAGTATGGGATGCAGGGGGAATTGGCCAACCCCTTTGCAGTGGTCTGTGGGGACAGGACAAGGGGCAATGGCTGCAAGTTAGAGCATAGGAAGTTCTGCACCAACATGCGGAGGAACTTTTTCACAGTGAGGGTGACAGAGCCCTGGGACAGGCTGCCCAGGGAGGTGGTGGAGTCTCCTTCTCTGGAGATATTCAAGACTCGTCTGGACGCCTATCTGTGCAATATGAGCTAGTGAGCCTGCTTTGGCAGGGGGGTTGGACCCGATGATCTCTCAAGGTCCCTTCCAACCCCTATGATTCTATGATTCAAAGTCTTTGTAAGCATGTGAACACATTAGTTCTCAGAGTCGTGGTCTTCATTTTTGTTCTGATTTCAATTCTTATTTAAAACAGAGCACAGAGTATGTGAGAAATCTAATGCACACACTCTGGGATTATAATCTTAAATATTAGGCAAATTGAAAGCTGGAAAATGTAAGCTTAAATCCACACAAAGTGAAGAATAAAATTTACGTCTTTCTGCTCTGAGTAAAATTTTTTGCTGCTGTGTCATTACTATAAATTACCAACAGTCATTTATAAACTGTGGGGTTACTTAGTTTAACAAGGGAAGGGTTGTTACTTGGTGAGATCAATATATGTTTTCTCATCAAAAGTAAAGCCATAGTTTGTCACTAGCCTATTTGTATATAAAGTATTTACCCCAGATTTCCACTGCTGATATAAATTATTTTAAAGGCTGTTCCTAAATATCATCTTTGCTTCCAAAATGATGAAAAACTGCTCAGTTTCCCAAACTAGTCATTCGTTCTTTGAGGGATACCAGTTCTGGGAAATGTGTGCTTGGAATCCAATAGTTATGATAGGTATTGTGTGCAACGGTCACTCAGTTTTTTTTCTTTAAAGATGCCTGATTTTAAATGTTTAAGCTGTTGTTCTTATACTACCATGTAATTGTTAATACAGAATATAAAGAGCATGTATAAAAAGTATGCATTTCTGCAGCTTTCAAACCAAACCTTTTTGAAAACCGAGGTCCTTTTTTTGATGAAATTGCCTGATAAGACATAATTAGGTTTCACTGTGCTCCAAAACATGAACTGTCAGTAACAGAAAGCATTGGAAGTAGAGCAAGTGACATAGCCCAAAATGAGTGTGCATCCTGTTACTTTAAAAAGAGATAGAAGAAAGACATGTGTAACTCTCCTCAGTAATATAGAAATGCTGCTGGGAATGTGCAGAAGCATGAAAATAGCCTGCAGGAGCAACAGGACTTTTACATGAGAAACCAGTGCTGAAATAAAACTGTTTGATTGTGCAAGTCTGCAGTCATGTATACACAGTGATAAGCCCTTTTGCTTATTAAGTGCTAAATCCACAAAAATCAGTTTTAAATCAATACAAGTATACTGCACTCTAGGATGTTCCAGGTATTAATTGCTGGTTTGGGGTACTCTGTTTTCCAGGGAATTTCTGAAATCAATTGCAGTGTATCCTGTGGAGCCCAAGAGAAGTATGGGATATGTTTAGTGTTTTGTGAAACCCCTGATTACATTTCATGTAACTTCTGTTGGTTGTGAGCATGGTATTTTCAAATTGCAAAGGAAGTACCATAATCTACTTTTTTCTTTTGCAGTTATGAGAGGTGTCATATGAAGCTCCATGTGGGTACAGCCTTTTAGCATGTAAGCTTCACTCACCATTGCTTTCAGGTCAGGATTTCACAAGCATAATGAATTATCTGTGTTTATATGTCCAACAGTCAGTTTGGTTCTTGCCCATCTATAGGACAGAGATGGCTGTTTTCCTGGAAGTCTGCATTGAGCTCATTCCACATGTCTACAAACATGATCTGATGGAGGTTAGCTTCAGCACTGCTAGTCAGGGTGACCATATCAGTCAAGCAGACTTTCCTAGAAACCTAACAGTGTATTTTTATGCTCTCTTGTATTTAAATGCAGGTCTAACAGGCACAGTAGTATGTGTAATGTTAGAGGGAGTAATCTTCCAAATCAGGTTGAAGAGACTGATTTAAAAACAGTATCAGCAATATTAGATGTCATTGCATGGTTTCCCATCCCCTCAGCATTTAGTGCTAGCTAATATAGCAGAAGGGCCAAATTTGCCTCAGGTAACTCTCTTCTGGCTCTCAGTTTTGAGGATTACTGCCTCCCCCCCAGCCCCTCTTCAGCCTCTAGTAAGGTTACATAGCATAAACCAGAAATTATTGGTGGTTGGTCAAAAATGTTACTCAACCTCTTAGGAAGGGGAAAACAGCAACCCCTTTGCCAGCTCCTTTGGTAAGTCTGTCTTCAAATTTTATAATTTTGCTAGAGCTACTTGGCTTTGCTGTACCATTTGACCCATTATTTTGTGCTTTGTTTATAGTTACTGGTAAATCTTTTGCTTTCCAGTAACTGGAGGAGGTTGGAATGCAGACAAATCCAAAATCACTCCAGTAGAAACTACTGGTGACAAGTTTCAGGAACAGTACACTTGAAGTGAAAGCTGAGCTGTTACTAGCAACCCTTGAATATCTACAAGTATGAGTGAAACGGAAGAATAAACATATAGTTGATTAACTTTGGAACAGTATGATGCTTCTGTATCATTTAAAATATGAAGTGATAGAGGGTTCTAATAGGTTTGATGAACCACACAAGCAGTATGTTTGCCTTGTCCTTTGGCAGATAGTATTTACTGAAGGAATTCGGTTGACGTGGAGAGGGTTTAACTCTTCTAGGATGACGTGGAGGTGAAACCCCCCCACCCCCTTGAGCTGCTCTGCCCTTGGTGTGATTTTGCCCCACTTTTCCAGGGCCACGTGCCAATCTAGGATGAGTTGGGTGTGGACTGCAGAAGGCAGCAGATCAGAGCATTAAGGCATCCCCTTAACATTCTCCTATTGCTTAGGAATGCTAATGACAATCAATCAATGACAGCCTGGTACACCCGTACCTGGTTCATGGCCCAAAATTCCTATTGCTTGGAACGCTAATGACAATCAATCACCTCCTGACAGCCTGGAACACCTGTACCTGGTTCATGCCCAAAATGGGGTGATACCATAACTTCAAAAACTAGCAAGTTCTGGGTCTTCTTTCCACTTTCTGGGTGGAAAGTACCAGAATATTTCACCATCCAAGTGGGGCCAAAGTGGAAAAGTACATGACGAAAGTCAATTATCTTGGATCCTATAAACAGCGATTCTAAGCAAGACCCTTGAACTCTCCTGGATCACAATGGGCTGTGACCAGCACCTCCCAAGCTGGGATGCCTCTCAGGCACAAGCTCCTTGACAGTCTGCTGACAAAGCTGATGGAAGGCCAAGGCAAGTCAGCCTCCTTGAGTCTCAACTGCTGCCTGTTGAGTAATGCTGATGCATTGTGAGTATCTACTTTAAACTTCAAGAGGGTAATTTTAACTGTAAGCTAGCATCCTCCATTCACCTATGTGTTTACAACAGATACATTTGCCTTCACAAGTGTGGGTGTCATACATAGCACTGAGCTCAAATACTTCTGTCTGCATGCACCTGCTTGTTTTGTTTTAATATATATATGTGCTTATACAGTTTGATTTTAAGATACCTTATAGTAAGTTAGTGTGAATCTTGTCATCTTCAAATCTGTAATTAAGTCACTGTTGTGATCATATTTTACTGAATTACTTGTAAAAAGTTAAATTAGTCAATCATGGAGTGCTGTTAAAATTCAACCTTTGATTTACCTCATACTATAAATAAATTTAAAATTGCTGCTAAATCATAGCTGTGTCAAAACATTTTCATCAGCGACAGATAAGAACTACCTTTTTCTAAAGGCTTCCACATCAAAACAGGACAGGTGAATGTAAGCATAATTCATAGGTGCTATGATCTCCTCAGTCTCATTGCTGCATACTGACATCAGTGCACCGTGCTATGCCTCTTTCACATTATTGCTAGTTGGTATTCCCCCATACTAAACGTTACATATGTATGGCCAGAGATTATCTGGTTGTGCAAGACACTAGGGTACCACACCACAACTGGGTTTCATACATACAACAAAAAGTGGATGTGGTATGGAGGTGTGAGATCCATGAGGTGACTGATTTGAGGTTTTCACAGCAGTGTCGTCTTTGTCTCATAGGGTGTTGGGGAGGAGTAAAGTAAGTGAAACAACCCAAATTTTCAAGTAAGCAAGGCATTCAACATCAAAAAGTATGTGTGATATCAGTGCCATTCCAGCATTCCTTTTAAAACGGGCATAACTAGACAGACTGCCTTGGAGAGGTAGTGGAGAGCTAGACACACTTAGTATTTTCCAAGGCCTCATTAAAGACCAAACAAGTCTCTAGCAGTCCTGGCTGCAGAATACACTTTGGTTTAGTTGATGTTGCACGTGCCTAAGGCAGAGGCTTGGTGAAAACGAACCATGGGTCATCTCGGTGGGTGACTGCAGGGCCTAGAAAGGCTCTTGTTACAAACGGTTCATGTCTGGTTAGCCGCACTGGCAGGCTGTAAGAAGAGCAAAGCACAACGTGCGTAGGTACTGACGGCAGGGCTGGGGGAGAGCTGTTTGGATCCAGCTGATGAAATTCGTGCGGGGGGAGGAGGAGGTGGCAGAAAGGTGGTCAGCTCCAATTGGCGGACCGGAGGTGCTGGGCGCATAGTTTAGCCCGGGCCCACCGCCTTGCCGGCCTGCTGCGGGGAGCGGGGCCCCTCAGGCGAGCCGATCGGCCTCGCTTCCCGCCCGCCGCGGGGCCCACGGCCGGGAGGGCGGAGGAGCCGGCAGCGGGCGGAGCACCCCTTCCCCGTGACCCTGCGGCTCCTCCCTTCTCCCCACCCACCTCCCCGCTCCTCAGTGCCGCCGAGTAACCTGGTTTCCCGGCGTCGGCCCGGCCCTCCTCCCTCTTTTCTTTTCTTTTTTTTTTTTTTTTTTTTTTCCCTTTTCCCTTTTCTTTTCCTCCTTCCCCCCCTCCCCTTCCTCCTCCTCCCCCTTCTCCCGACAGAGTAGTCGGGGCTTGGGCTCGCTCCCTCCTCCCCCCACTCCCGCCCTCCTTCCCTCCCCTCGAGCTGTTGCCGCGGTAGGGACTTGGAGAGAGGCGCCGCCTCCGCCGCCGCACACGGAGACATGTACCCGGGAGCCACCTCCGCCGGACCCGGTGAGGCTTCGGCCGGTTTTGTTTCTTTCTCTGGGCCTCCCCCGAGCCGCCGGAGCGACTTTCCGTTTCTCTCTCTCTGTCTCTTGGGGCGGCGGGGTCCGAGCTCGGCGCTGTGCCTGTGTGTGAGGGGAGGGTGACCGTTGGCGCACGAGGCGGTCTGTCAGCGCGGGAGGCGGCACGAGCCTCCGAGGCCAACTCTGTCCCCGTCCGTCCCCCCCCACCCACCCCTTCGGCGGCAACGGCCGGCGGGGAAGGTGGGGAGGGGGGGAAAGGAGGACACCCGGCATGAGCGCCCTCCCCCTCAGCGCCTCTCCGTCTCGGGCCTGGCTGGAGCCGCCGAGGCCGCGGCCGGCCGCGCTCGTAGGGGAAGGAGGGGTCAGGCCGCTGCTGCCACCTCGGGAGGGCGGTGAGCGATACTGCGTGTCCGGAGGCCCCTTTTAGGGGAGGGTCGCCTTCCATTGCTCTCCTTTTCCCTCCCTCTGCTGCCGCGGGAGGGAGGCTGGCCCCGGCCTGAAGCGGGAGGGGGGGGGAGGTGGAGGGGGTGGTGGTGGTGGTGGAGGAGGTGAGCCCCGAGGCGGTGGGGAAGGAGGGGCGGGAGAAGGAGGGGGCTGCTCCCCTCTCCCGAGCGAGAGGTCCCCTCGGGGGGGCTCTGATAGCCGCTGCAGTGGCTGCTGGGGCGGTGGGAGACTGCAGAGATCCCGCTCCGCTCCCCTCCCCGGCCCGCCACCGCTCTGTGCCCGGAGTGTCCCCTCGGCTGTGTGCTACGTGCTGCCTTCCCCGGGCCAGCGCTTGGCTGTTCCTGCCAGCTCGGCCTCCTGCTGGCAGCGCGGTATGGACTGGGGTCTCCATTTCCTCCCAGATCTTCGTAGCGGCTGCGTGCTCCCGGGCTAGCCTGGGATACCCGTCTCGCTGTGCACAGAAGTTCAGGCCGCTGTGGTCGTGTTTGCTCACAGCGTGTTTGTCAGCGACTGTGCCGCGCTAGTTTGTGGGGTTTGAACCTAGGTAAACCGTATCCAGATGTTGGGTAGGGCTAGAAGAGGTTGTCGGCTTCGTGGGGTACTTTCAGGCTCTGTCCTGTAATGAAATCTGTGAGCAAAGATGAATGTGGAGAGAAGGTTGCCGACTCATTCAGGGACGTTTAATATTATTTAGGGGGATGGTAGGTCAATACTGTGGGAGTTTGTGCAGTTAATATGGGACAGTGGTTTTTCTTCTTAGTGTTAAGACTGTTTCTGTGGTGAGGATTCTTTTCTAATCTAGAAACTGTGATGTTTGAGTGACTGGTACCAAATTTCCTTATAGAAAATAGTTTCAAAATAAGTGGAACTCTTCTCAGCAGTTTTGTATAAAATATTTTTCCCTTTCAGGGATACGCTAGCAAAGAATAGTGTAGTGAAATGCAGGACCTGTAGCTGAGGTGTCTTTTACTGCTTTTTATACAAATGCTTCTACTGTAAGAGCACACACATCTTAGGATCCACAGTTAAGTGCCGCCTTCTTTCTTTTTTTTCCTCTGACTTGATTATCTTGAAGGGACAAGAATCAAGAAAGACAATATGGATGATCATTTTCCTCTTAGAGTACAGCTCCTCTGTTTTTACTTCTTGCTTTTCTTTCTACAGTGCATGAAAACTCTTACTAGACACAGCAGGAAGATAGGTCTCTGTAGCTGTGTGTATCCAGGCTGGTGTTCAAGATTTTGGTTTCATATACAACATCACTTGCACATTTCAGTACTAGTAACTGTGTATAACTTGATTAAATCATTTGGTGGCTTGCAGCGTCAGGTTCTTTTGCTCAGGTACAGGTATACTTTCAGTTTACTGGTATTCATGGTGGTCAAATTGTGCTGTTGTGTTTATACGTAAGGAGCTAAATAGTTTAATATAGTGCCAGCATGTGCGCTGAGAGTAGTCTTACATGTGGGAGTCTCTTTATGTTCCTTTTTTTGCGCTCTCTCTGATCCTGCCACTCCCCCTTTCACTTGGAATGATCTTGCTTCCATCACAGCAGTGTTTTCCCTTCACCAGAACAAATCTGTCTTCTCCGTGGGCTCTTGACAGAACAAGCACTATTTAGTAAGTCCTAGGTTAGTACCTTACTGGTTTGTGTGTCAGGCTCCTGCTGTGCTTTAGCCAAGCTCATCTTCTGTCTTGTTTACTTCCTAGTTTATCTCTCTGGCTCAGCCCCATCACCCTGCGCAGAGCTGGGCAGTGATGGTGTCTGTTCTGGGCTATGAGCTGTGAGTTGCTCTCCACATCATGAGGCTCTCCGTTTCCTTCCTGTGAAATCATCCACAGTAAGCCTTAGCAGCACAGTGACTTCTAGCAGTCCAGAGAGCTTCCTGCTCCACAGCAAATCATGAGACAGGGCGGTTTGAGTAGAATTTTTATGAGTGTCTGTACTGTGATGGTCTGGAAATGGGAACTGTCAGCAGGATGCTTAGCTGTCTTGTGTAAGCCTACGTGTGGCCTTCGAGCTGCCAGTGAAAGTCCCCTTCCAGTACGTTCATCTGATACCTGTGAAATGAACGTACGCTGAAATCCTCTTCAGAGGAGCAAGCGAGAAGTGTGGTTTACAGCCATTAACGGAGCCACAGCTGCCGTGAATGCACAAGGACTCCAGCCTCTCCATGTCTGTCAGCACATCCTTGACACAGCTTAAATGCTCCATTCATATCTGCTGTAGCTTAGATCTCACCGCCCTTGGCTGTTCCAAACCTTGCGGCTGCGTGCGAGTTGCTTTGCTCTTCCAGCTCTTGTCGCCAAACTGGACACCGCAGCCAACCCTGTTCTGAGGGTGCCAGTGGTGTTGGCCTCTTGCCAAAGTAATAGCTCAATTTGCCACAGGGTTTGCTATTTTAATCTTAATTCTTTTTCTGGAAACAGTATAAAGCAAGCTAGGAGGCCGTATCTGACTAATTTTAAAAAACTGCTGTTGAATGTGGAAACTTTGTTCAAACATGCTGTTAAGCTGGGAGTATAAGATGTGTTTTATACAAGGCGGGGATATCATGAAATCACTGTTTTCATGGTTAAGAAACATACCATACTTGATTCTTTTTCCCAAATACTGAGTTCTTGACTTGTTGAATTTGCTGAAACATTGTCCCCCATACACTTTTGTTTTGCCTTCAACTATGTAAAGGAAAAACTGTGAAAATCTGTTTGGTTTTTAGGAAAAAAGTGGTTTGATACTGCCACATACCTTCTTCTAAAAGGACAGAAAAATGTCTAAGCAGCATAATAAAAATACTACTCAGTTTGAAGATTGATTACAACTCAAACTTATGTAACTTAAACTGCTTAGAATTTATAAATATATGAATAGGAAACTTAAGCAGCTGTAGGTTCTCTTTTTTCTTTGAAAAGATACTGAATTTTTGTCTGCTACTCAAGGTGTTAATTTGCTGTTGAAGCAGCACTTGTCTGAAAAAGAACGACTTGAAGGGGGTTACAGCTTTGCATGTAAGACGTAACCTTCTTTTTCTTAGCACATGAAACAACTTTGATCCCTCTCTGAAACTAGTGAAACTAAGGTTATTTTCTCACTTGTCATTTAGTTGTAAGTTAGCTTTTTAATAGTGTTAATAAACTGTTGAAAACTTTCAAGTCAATCCTGTTTTTCACTGTACTTGTTTTTAACTCCCCTTATGCTTTCCTTGAGGTATGCAATGCTTGGATAGTGATCCGCTTTAGCTCTACAATGTGGTGCAAGGAGGGGTGTGCTTATGCCTTACTTGGCATGCTGGAAATGACAAAATCTTCATCTCATGGAATTTAACTCCACCACTATCCTCCTAGCTCACACTCCAGTAGCAGCAAGAGCTCCTGTGTACCTCCTGCCAAGGGTCTGCCCTCCTCTTCCAAGAAAGGCATATTGTATTCTTTTGGGGATGGATCTGGACCTGCTCTTGCTGTGCTAACTCTGCTGGTATCACAGAGTTGCCCAGTTTCTTTGGCTTTACTTTAGACAGCAAGTTATGTTGAAATTAATTATAAGCTGCCATACATAGAAGAGGAAATGAGAACTGAATGTAGAGCTTCACCTTTTCTCCTTTTTGCATGAGAATTTTTCCTTAAATTGAAGTTGCATTTAACAAAGTTACAATTTACACGATGCAGTGTACCTTTTTCAAGTGTATTGTTGTCATGGCTAGTATATTTTCCTAAGGAAGAAAAAGACTGCATATTATTATATTGCTTCAGCTAGCTGGGTAGACTTAAGGTGGCTTAAAGATGAGGTAATCATTTGATGAAAAGATAATTGGTGTCATACATGTGAACCAAACTTTCTCCTTAGTGAACTGAAGCATGGTGTTTGCTGTGTGAAAAGTGAAACTTGTCTTTAGCAGTGACATGGCGATTTTGCCCTCTTATTTTCCCTTTGTCTTGAAATTTTTCACTTTGGCAGCAGTGCTGTGTACTCACACGTGCGTAGTGGTGTGTTGTATATGGGAGGGAGTACAGAGGAAAGCCAAACTTCAAGGAAAGAACCGCTCTCACAATTTGTGTATCCTCTGAGGAGCATCTGAGGGAGCTGGGGCTGTTTAGCTTGGAGAAGAGGAGGCTGAGGGGAGACCTTATCACCACCTACAACTACCTGAAGGGAGGTTATAGAGAGATAGGTGATGGTCTCTTCAGCCAGGTGACAGGTGATAGGACAAGGGGGAATGGCATGAAGCTGTGCCAGGGCAGGTTTAGATTGGACATTAGAAAAAAATTTTTTACTGAAAGAGTTGTGAGGGCCTGGAACAGGCTGCCCAGGGAGGGGGTTGAGTCACCTTCCCTGGATGTGTTCAAAAAAAGGGTAGATGAAGTACTTAGGGATAGGGTTTAGTTTAGGATACGAATGGTTGGACTTGATGATCTTAAAGGTCTTTTCCAACCTTGTTATTCTGTGATTCTCCTGCACTGCTATTGCCACCAAGCTTCTATCTCACAGAAAGGTGGGAAAGGGAGCTAAATGCTTTAACTCTCTAAAAGAAAATATATCTTAGATTATTGTGTGATAGTTTGTTCTTTGACTCACTTTGAACAGTACAGGAGAGAGATTTTTCCCTTTTGGGTAAGAGCCCTTCTAAATGCTTTTTGCCTTCCAGAAATTACTGCGCTCAATGACCTGATCCCTGTGAACTTTTAACTGCTAAGTTGGCTTTGCAAACATAGTTCTCACTAAGAAGGAACTTTACATGCCTGATGGAAGTCTTGTTTGTGTCAGTTAAGCATCTGCTGACAACAGGATCATTGGATGATCTGGGTTGGAAAGGCCCTTAAAGATCACCTCGTTCCAGTCCCCCTGTGGTGGGCAGGAACACCCTCCACTGGCCCAGGTGCTTCACAAAACTTGTAAGACTTGTCAGAACTTCATTGTGTGTTACCTCCCTCGTTTCAAGTTTTAGCAGAATACTAATTTCATTGTTTTTACTGAGGCAATTTCTAAGACTACCTGAAAGCATTACTAAATTTGAAAATTAGGAAAAGTCAAGTTCTGGTATCTCATTTTTGGTCAGTGATGAACTAGAAACAAATAGATGGTGGAAAATATTATGTAGTTTTAACAGTAGTGGCTGTGGATAGGAATCTATTCCGTACAGTGCCCAATTAATTTGTGTTGGTGTCGTGCATCCTTTCTGATGTATGCACAAAGCAGCCCACCAGAAGGTAAAGTATCTCTTATGCTGTCAGCTAAGGAAATCCTGCACAAACAAATCAGAGCAAGGGGTTTTAATTTTCTTTGCACATTTATTGTAATACCCAAAGTTGACCTGAAACACTTAAGGTCAGGGCAGTGAGGAGGGCATGCTCACCATGCTGGACATCAGGAGGGCAGACTTTGGCCACTTCAGGGATCTGCTTAGTAGAGTACCATGGGACAAAGACACAGAAGGAAAAGGGATCTAAGATGGCTGTCTAGTATACAAGGATTAACTCCTCAAAGCTCAGGAGCAATGCATCCCAAACAAGTCAGAAATGCCTGAAGGACTGCGTGGTGGGTGAACAAGTTGCTCCTGGGCAAACTCAGATGCAAAAAGGAAGCCTACAGAGCATGAAAGCAAAAGCAGGTAATCTGGGAGGAATACAGAGAAACTGTCCCAGCAGCCAGGGGTGAGGTTAGGAAAGCTAAAGCCCTGATAAAATTAAATCTGGCCAGGGACGTGAAGACCAACAAGAGAAGCTTCTATAGGTGTGTCAGTGATAGGAGGAAGGCGCTCTCCATGATACAGGAGGCCTGGTTACCCAGGATATGGAGAAGGCTGAGGTACACAGTGACATTTTTTGCCTCAGTCTTCATCAACAAGTGCTCTAGGCATGCTGCCCAAGCCTCAGAAGGCAAAGGCAAGGACTGGGGGAATGAAGAACCAATCGCTGTAGGAGAAAATCGGTTTTGTAGACTAAGGAACATGAAGGTGCACAAGTCCATGGGACCTGATGATGGGCCATGGGCCCTAAGGGAACTGGTTGAGTGAAGTGACTAAGCCATTCTCCATCATATTTGTTAAGTCGTGGCACTCTGGTGAAGTTCCCACTGACTGGAAAAGGGGAAATGTAACTCCAGTTTTTAAGAAGGGAGAAGAAGATGACACAGGGAACTACAGGCAGTTCAGTCTCATCTCTGTGCCTGGCAAGATCATGGAATAGATCCTCTTGGAAGCTATGCTCAGGCAGATGGAAAATAGGTGATCGGTGACAGCCAACATGGCTTCACTAAGGGCAAATCCTACTTAACAAATTTGGTGGCTTTCTCTGATGGGGTTACAGCATGGGTGGATAAGGGGGGTGTAACTG
Organism: Porphyrio hochstetteri; assembly: GCA_020800305.1. NCBI lineage: Eukaryota > Metazoa > Chordata > Aves > Gruiformes > Rallidae > Porphyrio > Porphyrio hochstetteri. Next base: position 5,368,034 of record CM036906.1, read on the forward strand.
CTGTTAATCTACCTAGATTTGTGCAAAGCATTTGACACTATCCCACAGGACATCCTTGCCTCTGAAGTGGGGAGACATGGATTTGATGGGTGCATCAGTTTGTGGATAAGGAGTTGGCGGATGGTCACACTCAAAGAATTGCAGTCAGTGGCTCAGTGTCCAATTTGAGACCAGTGATGTGTGGCGTTCCTCAGGGATTGGTATTGGGAGCAGCACTATTTAACATCTTTGGTTACATGGACAGTGGGATTGAGTATATCCTCAGCAAGTTTGCTGATGACACCAAGCTGTGTGGTGTGGTGAGCACGCTGGAGATGCCATGCAGAGGGACCTTGGCAGGCTTGAGAGATGGCTCTGTGTGAACCACACAGAGTTCAACAAGGCCAAGTGCAAGTTCCTGCATAAGGATTGGGGCAATCCCGAGCACAGCTACAGGCTGGGAAGAGAATGGATTGAGAGCAGCCCTGAGGAGAAGGACTTGGGGTGTTGGTGGAGGTGAAAATCAATGTAAGCCAGCAATTTGTGCTTCAAACCCAGAATGCCAGTCATATCCTGGGCTGTATCAAAAGCAGCAGGTCATGGGAGATGATTCTGCCCTTCTGCTCTAGTGAGACCCCACCTGAAGTACTGCATCCAGCCCTGGGGGTCCCAGCATGGAGCTGCTGGAGTGAATCCAGAGGAGGCCAGAAAGATGATGAGAGGGCTGGAACACCTCTGCTATGAAGACAGGTTGAGAGAGTTGGGCTTGTTCAGCCTGGAGAAAAGAAGGCTCTGGGAAACCTCATTGCAGCCTTCAGGTACCTGAAGGGGACCTATAAGAAATCTAGAGAGGGACTGTCTGCAAGTGCATGGAGTGACAGGGCAAGGGGTAATGGCCTTAGGCTGAAGGAGGGGAGATTTAAATTACATCTTAAGAAGAAATTCTTCCCTGTGAGGGTGGTAAGGCACTGGCACAGGTTGCCCAGAGAAGCTGTGGCTGCCCCCTCCCTGGCAGTGTTCAGGGTCAGGCTGGATGGGGCATTGGGCAACCTGGTCTACTGTAGGTTGTCTCTGCTCATGTCAGGGGCTTGGAAATAGATTGGCTTTGAGATCCCTTCCAACCCAAACCATTCTATGATTTCCTCGTATGTTTTACCCTATCAGAATCTGGAAAACTAAATGACAGACCTGAACAGTGTCATCCCTACATGGACCAGACTTGCACAGTGTATCTGATGTCTTACACCAGAGTTGTAATTTGTTAGTACACAGTTCTCTTTTGTAGGCATTTCTGAGTAGTACTTCAAAGAGACTTTTTAATACTGTCCAGGAAGTGGTTATTTTAATCCTCGGTCTGAGATGATGCCCTTATTTTTGTATACTCATGACTTTCAATAGGTTCTGTCTTTCGGTGTCTCTACTGAGCAGTGTATGTTAGTGCAATTCCTATTAGATTCTCCTTATTAATTATTTTACGTTTGCTCTTTTCAGAGCAAACTGACTGCTTCTAAATGAAAAGGTTTTGTATGAGCATTCCTTCCATCTGTTTCTGTAGTCTGTGCTTTGTATTGTGGAAAAATATTTCTCGATATCTTTATAGCCTTAGTGCAGCTGTGAAGCCATGTGGTACGTGGTGACCAGGCTTTTTAGAAATAAATGTTTTGTTTTGTGGGCTTTTTTAACTGTATGACTTTAAAAAGTGGACACAGCCAAGGTAGGAGGAAACTATTGGTTAAGATAGGAAAGTACTGTTGATAATGACATAATCAAGTCTCAGACTAAAGCCTGCTTTGATGTTTTTCTTTCTGCCACCAGTGTTGTCTCTTGAATTCCGGTTCTCATTGAGCTGTCCACAGTGCTGCCAGACATTTATATTTAAGTTGTGTAACAGATTAATTTTTTTAATCACAGATCTAGGGAGAGTAGTTCATTTTCTCCTGTTGTAATTTGTCCTCTTCTACTTTTTTTTGCCAGGGCTGCTCAACTGTCGTCTTTATTGTAGGTTTTAGTCTCCATTCAACCTTCCTTAAACAGGCAACTGAAAACTAGAACTCCTTGTTGCTAAAAGTGGTTTTAAAATCTGTCTGTGTGTCAGCCTGTAGTTTTGCATTCATCTTAAACTAGCCTAATTTAGCCCTGTTGCAGAAAGAAATGGTCCTGCAGGTGTTAGTGTGGGAGGTTTCCTTGTGTGCTCTTGGGCTGACTGATCCTAACAAATCCCTTTCATTCCTTGTCTTTGTGCCCCCTCCTAGTTAGCTTTAGCTGCTTTACTTTGCCACAGGAATACTGACAACGTGAGTTTTGGGACCGTGGAGCAGACAGAACAGCTGTGTGAAGGCAGGATTTCTCTTTCAGTGCTTGTTCTGTCTTAGACCTGCTTAAGCTGTGTGTGAGCTTATTACGACCTGAAGTGGTTACGGCCTGGGTGCCAGCGTTAATGTATGCTGTGATAGCTCTGCAGTCGTGAAAGTCTCTATCTTTGAGAAGTGTTAATGTATTTATCTTCCCAGAGATACAGAATAACTTCATTCATCTGCCCCATTTTGGGCTCCACACAACTCTACTGGCAGCAGCCTGATCGCATTCCCTTGTACAGGTTGCTTTATACTCACAACATGAAGATTATGCTTAATGTTAACTCTGTGTGAAGAATTCAATCACATTCCATAAAATAAGAATGAAGACGGTGTTTGAACAATGTGTGAATTGTATCTCTCATTGTGTCACTTCTAAGCTGTGTTGGCGTGTGACTGATGGGGGTTGTGGAGCAGAAATTAAGTCTTTGTGCTTTTGAGGAGTAAACTAATGTCAGTGTGTCATATTGAAAATACACTTTTGCAAATATGTTGGTTTTATAGTGCTGACTTGTGTGTAGGGAATCAAGCTGATGAGTTCATGTGTAGTCTAGGAAAAGAAAAATTGTGATTCTTCTGAAGCAAGTTGAGGAGCTGACTTGGCAGGCAGCGCTAGATACCGTGGGTGGCTCTGTTCGAGCTGCTAATGTCACATTGGAGCTTCAGGACTTTTTGTCTTGGTGGTGCCTTTTTTTTTTTGTATTCTTAGTTCATGAAATTTATGCTGGAGCTTATTAATGTGAGAAAATAGTGAAATTTAAATTTTAATTTAGTAGTAGGAAGTGTGTGGATGTGCTAATTGTGATTTTATTTTAAATAAGCCAATTTCAGAAGATTTCCCAAGAGGGGAGGTTTCACTGGCTCAGCTAGATCAATCTAAAAATTGAAGTTAAACTTGTCATGTAGATGCATAAGGCTTTAAAACATAATTACTGGGGCTTCGTTACATACTTTCTAAAACTTGTTTAGCAAGTGTTTACTATTGAAGGACAGATGTCTGTTCATATGGAGGGTAAAGTCCTGTCTAAATGTTGCTGTGTTCTTGGCTTCGCTTTTGATAATGAACTTAGTTTATTGTCCCTTTCATACAACTTGTGGTTTGCAGTGAGTATTCCCTTTCTGCTGTACTGGTGTGGTTTTTTTATTGTTGCTTTTCTGTGTGTGTTTTTTTTTTAATCAGTCCCTCTATTTGTTGGGCTCCCTTGCCACATCATACTCCTCTGTCATTTCTGAAACCTTCCTTTGCTCCCATATGGAGGACAAAGCTGGGGGCTTGAGGAGGGCAGGGGTTTTCTTGTTTTGTGCCTTGTAGCCACTGATGGAATGTAAGGTTTCTCAAAGAGTAGTGCTTGTCAACATGAGCTTTTCTGAATTGAAAATTGCTGTTGAGAAAGCTAATGAGAGACATAGGTTTAAAGAGAAAACCCAAAAAACCACCAGCCCTTCAAACCACAAACAAAACAAAAAGAAGAAACCCAAGTTCAGGTAGAAATTATGATACAGAAGAATGAATGTTTCAGTGAACTAGAATGTTCCTTATTGGGAAGAGCTTCATTGTTCAATGAGGGAGTGCTTGGGGATAATTCATATGGCTACAGAATTATTTGCATAAGGGTGTGTTGTTTAAAAAGTGAGAGCTTCATTCGGAAGGAGGAAACTTCCCACTGAGGCAGGAAGTGCAGCTTTCTTTTTTGAGTCTCATTATGTGATTATACTACAGTAGTGGTATTTTTTTTCTTAATTGTTCTCGACTTGCAAATCCCCTTTAATGGGAAATCTGAGTGGATGTGTAGGCCCCTCTGTAGGAAACTTGTATGTGTCTTCTTTTTTTTTTTTCCTCTAAAGTTACTTTTCATAGAATCATTAAAATCATTTATAGACCAGAAGTGGAAACCTAGAGGACTAAGTGCAATGTAGAGTAAGGTTTTGGTAGTGACACAAGGAGAAAATCACTTATTCCCAGAGAAAAAATCTGAGGGGGTTTGTATCTCCCTCTAATAAGACGTCATGATTTGCGATCTCTTCCCCAGTTGTTGCGGCCATAACTGGGGTAGCACAGTAGCACAGCTGAGTTTTGGTTTCTATCAACGAACAAGAGAACTGAATTTGCCTTCAAAAAGCAGGTGGAGGAAAAAACCCCAAGATGTAATAGGAAAAAAAAATAATCTATAATCTCATAGGAGAGTTCTGCTGAAAGCCTATGCTCTCATCATGTCTCAGTTATTCCATTATTATGAACCTGCATTTTACCCCCTTTCAGTGATGCTGAAAACCACAGATCTGTCTCTTGAAACCCCGTTAGATATGATTTGATCTAACATCTCTTGCATGTTAAAGATGTCACTACAGCTGCTTTCGCTATCTGAAATGGTAAAACAAAAGCATAACCTCAGCTCTTAACCGTGAATTTTCTATTTTTAAAACTAAGCCATGAGAGTGGTCATGTTTTTGTAGACTAATCCAGCATGGGTATAGGGAAAGAGGTTTTTTCAATAAAAGTGTGACTGCTGCTGAGCTATAGCTCAACAGTTGAATTGTGTAAATTAAAAAAAAAATTGTAGGCATGAAGACAACGTTTTTAGTTTGAGATTTTACACAGAAATGCTGCTAGTCAAAGTCTGGGGGGCGGTTGTTAGAACACGTTTTCAAAGGTACAGCACAAAATATGTTCATTGTAGTGTAGTTCTTTAATAAGCTGAAGACAGATCATTCCTGTGTTTCATTAAATTGTGTACAATGCAAATACCAGAGGGACTGTGGATTTGGGGCCTTGGTGGCACCAGCTTCCAGCTGGTAAGGCACTAGAAAGACAATGCCGGTGGCAGCAGAGGAAAGGCCAAGCCATTAGAGCTCACTGAGCTTAGTGGAGCTTGTGTGCATGTGGGCGCTAATGTCTTTAATAATATAGGAGGCTGGGAGAAAGGTCTGGGTTATAATGGCAAGGGGATTTGCAAGGAGAAGGGAGGGAAAGGTGTTGGTAGGATAGTTAGAGAAACAAATCACAGAAGATTTTGCACTGGAAGGGACCCATCAGGATTGAGTCCAACTCCCTGCTCTTCACAGAGGCATAACTGTACATAACTTTAATTAACTGCAAAAGTTTTCACTTTGCTTTTAAATAACCTTAAACATTGAATTATGACAATTAAATAAGAATAATCAATGCAGTGTTAAGAAACTGTGCAGAGCAAGTAGATATTGAAGCTGTTGCACATTGTATCTGATGCATCTTTTATGATCCAAGGATTTGGATTTCAATTTTTGGCACTGGATTCCAGCAGGTCTTTTGATTAATGTTTGCTGCCAAGTAAGGTGATCCACCTTTATCAGGATGATTCAAAATCATGATTCTTTTATGGGCTGTTCTGATTTTTGCCTTGCCACAGATGGACTCACACCTAAAATAAGACTAGATTCTCGCCTCCTCATTTTCTGTTCAAATCCTTCTTTATGGTATGACAAAAGACTAGAAGTTGAAATCCTCTTAACTGTCCCTGTAATTGCCTGATCCACTGGCTTCCTAAGGTTGAAAGCATAATGACCTGCAAACGCAACAGTTGCAATGCCGAGACCAACTGCTATCAAAGTTCTGGCCAGCCCTCGATCCAGCTCAGCTTGGCCCTCACCATAGGGACCCAAAAAAAAGTTATGTTGAGAGCATGACTGTTTCAGGTGAATTTATATATCCAGTGTCTGCTTGTGAGCCGTAGTAGAGACCAGTTCTTACTGGTTTTACAAGGATGGGGAAGGGTCTTGAGGGGAAGTCTTATGAGGAGAGGCTGAAGTCCCTTGGTTTGTTCAGCCTGGAGAACAGGAGGCTGAGGGGAGACCTCATCATGGTCTGTGGCTTCCTGATGAGGGAGGCCGAAGGGACAGGCACCAATCTCATCGCTTTGGTGACCAGTGATAGAACCTGAGGGAACGGTACTAAACTGAGACAGGGGAGGTTTAGGTTGGATATTAGGAAGAGTTTCTGTACTGGGAGGGTAGTCAGGCACTGGCACAGGCTCTCAGGGAAGTGGTCACAGCACCGAGCTGGGCTGAGCTGAAGAAGCATCTGGACAGTGCACTCAGTCTCATGCTCTGACTTGGTCCTGTGTGGAGCCAGGAGTTGGACTCAATGATCCTTATGGGTTCCTTCCAACTCAGGAGATTCTGTGATTCTAAGTGGCATTCTGTTTGAGTAGTTGTTGTGGTAGCTGGGACGGGGGCAGAAAGCACAGCAGCTCTGATTCCTGCTCAGAGCAGCAGCATCTGCACAGTTCAGAGTTGCTGAGAGGGAGAAGGATTAATCCACAATCCTATTCTTGGATGCAGCAGTACAAATGAGAAGTCACCATGTGCATTGTCGTAGTTCCTGACTGAGGAGCACATGGCTGTGTAACTTTGTGCACATTCTTTTAACATATACCTTAAATACACAATTTTCTGGCAGTGAAAACACAAGAATTGTTGAGTGGAATTTTATTTTCCTTTATTTTTTTAAAGGTGGCTTATGTGGTTTCATACGTACCTCTGCAGTCAGGGAGTACAGAAGGAGGAAGAGTCATATTTTTTTCCTAACCTAAATGCAGTGTATTAGCAAGTGGGGTAAGGGAAGGGTAATGTGGGATGAAGAATGCAGATTTTTCTGGTCTTCCCTTCTGTAGAGAAGCAGTACCATGAAGGGAGGAATAGATGTGAGGTGATTGTGCCACTGTACTTGGCATTGGTGAGGCTGCACCTCGAGTACTGTGTCCAGTTCTGGGCTCCTCACCATAAGAAGGACACTGAGGTCCTTGAATGAGTCCAGAAAAGGGCAGCCAGGCTGGGGAAGGGGCTGGAGGGCAAATACTGTAAGGAGCAGCTGAGGGAGCTGGGGGTGTTCAGCCTGGAGAAGAGGAGGCTGAGGGGAGACCTTATCACCACCTACAGCTACCTGAAGGGAGGTTGTAGAGAGGTGGGCGATGGTCTCTTCAGCCAGGTGACAGGAGATAGGACAAGGGGAAATGGCACAAAGCTGTGCCAGGTCTGAGTCAGATTGGATGTTAGGAAAAAATTTTTTACTGAAAGAGTTGTGAGGGCCTGGAACAGGCTGCCCAGGGAGGGGGTTGAGTCACCATCCCTGGATGTGTTTAACAGACGGGTAGATGAGGTACTTAGGGATATGGTTTAGCACAGGAGGGGAATGGTTGGACTTGATGATATTAAAGGTCTTTTCCAACCTTGTGATTCTGTGATGTTAAATAGGTGTTTTTCTTACTCCTGGAGAAGATGTCTTAGCTATGAAGGCATTCTGGAGTGATAAAGAATAGGGATTGCTCTACAAATGCCGAAAATACTATTACATTCTTTATTTTCAATGGTTATAAAAGGCATCTGGAATTAGTTCATGATCCGCTTATAAGGTATGGAAAAGTGGATGAATCACTGCGGTCAACTGTGATTAATAACATTAAGAATGTTCTCCATTTCCCCCTTTGAGTAGAGGTTTGCCTGAAGATGGAGATGCTGTGTAGTTTGAAATCACAGTTAACTTTGAGCTAGGTTACTGACTTGTGGGTAAGCAGTAAGCATCCTCCATTGCTCAGTTCAAGCTCACTGTTTAGATGACTTAATTCTACATTGCAGTTTGTAATTAAAATGTTCCTCCACATCCCTAAAGAAGTATTTCAGTAGTGCTTTGTACAGTTTTGTCTACAGGGATCACTTAAGCCACCTGGCTTATTAACGGTAAGCATAGATGTTTTGTGCTCTGTATGCTCCTTGTGTGCTCTGATGGAGTTCTGCCCTCACCGCACTTGCAGGTGGCCTGTAGAGTGGTGAAAACCAGCTTGTTAGTGTTGGAACATCTGGAGAATGCCTTTGAAGGTACAGGCTGAAAGGAGAATGTGGGAGGAAAACCAGAGTACTAACATTTGATGTCTTTAGTTGGCATTGACTGGAAGAAGCTTGTGGGCTAGGACGAGCCATTCTTTTTTTCTCACCCGCTGCTTTCTGCAGGAGCATTGATCTCTTCCTCTTGGGCTTGCTGGCATTTTGTTCTCGTAACCTTTCATGTATTCTTACTTGAAATGTGGTAACTTACGAAGCAAGTTGGACTGATGTCTTGTTTCTCTCTTTCATCTCTGACTCTGACACCCACTCACATCATTGATGTCTGGGAGTGATTCTGGTTTCTGTGGATCAGATCACATCTAGCACTATGAAGAGAGATCACATCTTTATCCCACAGGGGTCAAAAAGTAACCAGGATGATAACAAAGGGAGCTACAGATCTGTAACTGATAATTTATTTTATATAAAATCACAGAATGGTTTGGGTTAGGAGGGACCTTTAAAGATCATCTAGTTCAACCCCCTATCATAGAACGCGTAAGGTTGGAAGGGACCTTTAAAGGTCATTTAGTCCAACCCCCCCGCAGTGAGCAGGGGCATCTTCACTAGATCAGTTGCTCAGAGCCCCATCAAGCCTGACCTTGAGTATCTCCAGGGATGGGGCCTCCACTACCTCTCTGGGCAATCTGTGCTAGTGATCTACCACCCTCATAGTGAAGAATTTTTTCCTAATATCCCACCTAAATCTCCCCTTTTCTAGTTTAAAACAGTTACCCCGTGTCCTACTGCTATATACCCTTAGGAACAGTTCATAGAATCATAGAATGGTCTGGGTTGGAAGGGACCCCAAGTATCATAGAGTTCCAGCCCCCCCTGCCACAGGCAGTGCCACCCACCTCTGGGCCTGATCTACATGAGGTTACCCAGAGCTTCTTCCCCAGCTTTCCTATAGGCACCTTTTGGCTATTGGAAGGCTGCTATAAGGTCCTCCTGGAGCCTTATCTTCTTCAGGCTGAACAAGCCCACATCGTGTCATAGGCAAGACCTCTTCCACTAAATAAAAAGGGTTGAGAGAATTCTTTTGCAGTAGGTAGGTGACAGTTATTCCGTAATATCATGTGTAGAATAGAGCTACTGAGCGTTTCCAAGTTCAAAGGCAGTGGGGTTTCTCTGACACAACAGAAATGTAACACGTGACAAAGAATGAGGAATACATGAAGGCAGTTGAGCTGACTGTCTTCTACTGGCTTCTACAAGTAAATGGAGACACAGTGGCCTGAATGCAATGGGGAGTGGGGACACTCCATCTCCATACAATCTAACTCTGGGTAGTGTTTAGGTAGTGCTCAGGAAAATAGTGATTCACCTGCTGTGGGGTGGTACGTGGCTAGGAAACTAATGTTCCATGTAAGGTGAATGTTACCAGGTTCGTATTGAGAGGGGGAAGGTACTCTGATGCATGGAGATGGTAAAAATCCAGTCTTCAGACATAGGAGAGGTAGAGAAGGAGTAAGTGAGCTTGCACATTGGAAAAGGCAATTGTTATCTGCAGATTAGGTGATCCCTAAGGACGGAAAGAAGTAGCATCTCAAATCGATGTTCCGCAGCATGCGTAGGTGTGCACAGCTAGAGCTGCAACTTATTCCAAAGCAGAAGTGTGGCTGTGGATAATTAGAGAGTCCTAAAGCATCCTTAACAGCACTACCTCTTTGCTACTGAGGACAAGCAACTTCAGAAGTTGAATTTTATGTGTCCGATGACCTCTTTGCATGCTGTACAACGTACTGGATCATATTTGATTTGTAGGGCAATAAGCCTTTTACACTGAATTTGTGTATTCCTCATAGTGGATATAGATAAGCTTTAGAGGCTTGCCCTCCTCTTTTTTTTTCCTAAGGACATCTCTAGTAATCTGCTAGCCATCCATTCAGTTGCATAATTGTACTAACTGGTATAGCTCGGACAGCAAGTGGTTAAAGGAGTTGTTCTAAGTAGTCATAGATATAATTTATTTGCATAAAAAGATTAAAAGAATAGTTTTCCCCTTTTATTCTTTACTTGCTTGAGTTCTTCCAGATGCTTACCAGCTTATTTACCATACTGGGCTGTGTGAAGCACTGTTTCTGGGAAGGGGGGGGGTTAGGTGCTTTATTAGTAGAAAAACCTCATGAAATCTGGCAATCACAACTTAAAAAGAACCTTCAATAGTTGATTTAAGATAGTGCTGTAACAGATACTAGATTTAAATGCAATTTTGATTACATCATCTCTTCTGCTTCCTTCCAGCTCTGTTCTTGTGGTTTGTTGAATTCTTGGGGGATAGATAAGTCTGTTGGTTTTATTTCTTGTGCATCATCTAATCGAACAACACTGTAGCTTGACTGAAGAACTTCCAGTTTCCATACTCTAGAACGTGCTTAATGAGCAGCAGAAGCAGATAGACAGGTTCCGTATAGATTCTTCTACCCCATAATATCAAGGCACTATGAGCTGCAGCTTTGAGCTTTTCCTTATCTCCTAGAAAACACTGCCAGCCTTTTTCCTATCTTCTTCTAACGGTTCTTAACAGAAAGCCAGTGTGAAAGTTAAACTTCTTTATATAACCCAGACTGTAAGAAAACTTGAAGACAACGCAAAGCTTTTTTCCAGTTGGGTCTTAAAAAGAAAAGTCTGAACTCCCTGTACTCCTTTTCTCGCTCTGGCGTAAATGTAAATAAAATACATTAAAACTGCAGATCCTGTCAAGGATTCACACTGGATATTTTCAGTATTGTTTCTGAATTTCCTGTTACTGGTAATTGAATAACTATTTGTAGATTCTGTTTGCCACCATGAGGTATCCCCTCTTCAAGTCTCCTATTTTCCCACTTGCTCAAAAGGGAAAGGAGTATATGACATACCAGGAGAGGCTGAGAGAATCAGGTTTGTTCACCCTGAAGAAGAGAAGGCTAAAGGGTGATCTTGTGGCTTTCCACAACTACCTTGTGGCTTTTAACTACAAGCTGGGTGTTGGGTTCAGGTAAACCTCATGAGGTTCAACAAAGCAAAGTGTAGGGTCCTGTACCTGGGTCAGACAACCCCTGTTATACAAACAGGTTAGGAGATGTACTTGAAAGCAGCCCTGAGGAAAAGGATTTGGGGGGACTCATGGATGAGAAGCTGGACATGAGCCACCAATGTGCATCTGCAGCCCAGAAGGCCAACTGCATCCTGGGCCACATCAAAAGAAGTGTGGCCAGCAGATGGAGAGAGGGGATTCTGCCCCTCTGCTCTGGTGAGACCTCACCTGGAATATTGCATCCAGCTTTGGAGCCCTCAGCACAAGAAGGACATGGACCTGCCGGAGCACGTCCAGAGGAGGGTGACAAAAATGATCAAAGGGCTGGAGCACCTCTGCTATGAAGGCAGGCTGAGAGAGTTGGGCTTGTTCAGCCTGGAGAAGAGAAGGCTCTGGGGGAATCTTATAGCGGCCTGCTGATACCTGAAAGGTGCCTATAAGAAAGCTGGAGAAGGGCATGGAGCAATAGGACAAGGGGTAACTGTTGTAATCTAGAAAAGGGGAGATTTAGGTGGTATATTAGGAAAAAAATCTTCACTAGAAGGGTGGTAGATCAATGGAAGAGGTTGCCCAGAGAGGTAGTGGAGATACACAAGGTCAGGCTTGATTGGACTCTGAGCAACTTACCTAGTGAAGATGTCTCTGCTTACTGCAGGGGGGTTGGACCAGATGACCTTTAAAGGTCCCTTTGAGCCTATCACATTGTATGATTTAGTGATTCAGCGAGGAAGCTATGGAGAAGATGGAGCCAAACTTGTGGCAGGTGCATTGGGACAGAGCAGGAGGCAATGGACAGAAGCTGTAACACAGGATACTCCAGTTGAGTATCAGGCAGGTTTTATTTTAGCATGGGAGTGATCAAACACTGGAAGAGACTATTAGAGATGTGGAAACATTATCCTTGAAGATACTCAAAACTTGACTGGACAAGTCAACCTGGATACTTCAAACCTGCCTTATTCTATATTAATGATACTCATCACCTCTCCAGCAGATGCTGGAGAGTCTTTTCAAGCACAGGTGTCTGTTCCTTTGCCAGTCTTGGTTTTTCATACCTTGACTGTGATAAACACATTCCTCTTTTTATGAGGTTTTATTTTGGACTTGGCTTTTTTTTGTTTTTTATTTGTTTGGTTTTGGTTCTGGAGGCAAAAGAGCTGATCACTAGTTGAGGACAAGTTATTAAAGTCTTTTTTTTTTTTTTTTTTTTTTCTTGAAGGAGCAATGCCTCCTCTTTGTGTCTGTGTGATGGCATCAATAACCGACCTGGAATCTGCAACAAAGCTGCACCATGGTTGCAGCAGTTCATGCTGTCTGTAAGGTAGGGCTTGGCAAGGAAGGTAGATCAAGTAAAGTGCTGCAGGAGATCTGAATTTACATATTGAATTAAAATTCTGTATACTAGCATGAAGTCTGGCCTTCTTTTAATAGAAACAAGGGTATTAACTAATTAGTGCATCTAACCCACTTTGAAAAACGCATGTTTTATTGCACAGTAGTAGCTGAAAACCCCTGTAGTGATGATGTGGAAGAGCTGCCCTATTGTATGATAGTAAAAACCTTGACTGAAAGTGAAGCTTGCAAATGAGGCTTCCTTCCTTCCTTAACCTCAGTTTCATTTAGAGACTATATTTTTAGACAAATGGTTTGAGAGACTTCCTGTTGACAGATGTAGGCTGCCTTAGCCCAATTCTAAGACATGATCTGAGTTGTGAAAACATCACCTGATGATTAAATATGCGTTGGGACTTGCCACACAAGGAAACTTATTGATATAATTACACCAGTATAATTACGCTCAGATGATTTCCTGTGTCGACAAGCCCCAAGATGCAACTAGTTTGGCCCCTTCCTATTTAGTGCCTCTTACTACATGTGAAAATTGCGTAATTATTTGCTAAAAAAACCCCAAACCAAGCCCTTCAGCATGCAAGTTTAATGCTAACTAGCAGCACTCACATGGTGCTGAGCAGACCAGCATTTAAGCTTTAAAAAATGATCAAGAATGAAGGACAAAAGAAATGAGTGCTCTAAGTCTGGGAAATAGTTTTAAATTAAACTGTCCTGAAAAGTCATCAATAGATAATTGTGTGGATTTTTGGAGTAGGCAGCTGAGCCACAGTGGCTCATTCACACCTTTTATATGCACTAGGAGTGTCTTGGCCAGCTGACTCCTTGAGTCACTTTTGTAATCTCTAGCTTTGATCCACAATAACATGCTGGAGTAGGAGCACGCACACAGCCAGCCTTGCTTTTGTGATCGTTTGGAATCTGTAAAACTCAGTGTTTGTACTAAAGTGGCATTTTTGGCATTGTGCAGAGTTCCTCTACCACCACTTTCTGCCACCACCCTCTTTTGACAGAGTTATTTTGCTTAATTATTAATTTTATTTCAGAAAACTGCCATGAGAGTTATTTTTATTATACCTGTCTCTTCCCAGATACCTTTTTTGGGTAGAAATTACAGTTATCAATCTTGATAACTATGAAGGCTTAGTGTACGTAAATTGGATTAATTATAATAGGAAGTATGGGATTTTTTCCCAGATAACATGCCTAAAGACAAGATAGTGGCACCTCATTATTCAATAAGCAGTTTACCTTAATTCACACTGTTAAAATGGGTCTCTTGATGGTCTCAATCATCATTTCAAGGCTGAAATGTTCTCCTTACTCGTATTATCTAGCAAATGAGTGAGGAGCTTCTGATACTATCATACAGATGTTCCAGTTTATTAGTCTTTCATCTTTCTTCTAATTCATTCTTCCCTTAACAGCGCTTTAAAAGTAAAATCCAGGTATGCATGTGGATCATCCCAAGGCTTTGAAATACTTTCTGTCTGAAAGTATCATCTGTGTTTGTGAAGGGGTCTTTGGAAAACAGGAGCACAGGAAATAATGCATGTTGAGGTCTGAATTTTGACAGATTTCCTAGAGCAGGCTGTCACCTCGAGTTCTGATGTCCAGTGATCTCCTCTAACACACCTCATCACATTGCAAAACCTCCTTAGTTTTTGTGCTAAGAAAAGCGTTCTCCTGTTGGCATGGCTTCTGTCACATTTCAGAGTGAGCGATGGGAATTAGGAGTGCTTCACCAAAGAGTTGAGGCAGCTGAATCACTTAGTGTAGCAATTGTGTTTTACGATGGAGGCTCAAGGCTTTCTCTTTGATAGAAAAGAGTAATAAGGAAGGCTCTATCCTCTCCTGTCATCACCAGATTCAGTGTTTTGTGACTCTGCATGTCACAGCTGGTTGCTGTAATGTTGTACACAACATAGTTTGATTATTTTTTTTCACTCCTAATTTGAGGCAGTAATCCAAAAAGTGAATTAACATCAACAGTTGTGATACTTACTTTTTTCCCTTGAAGTTCAATTTGTGACACTCAGTTCTATAGTTAATGCATACGTATCTGTTTTATGCAGCAAAAAATAGGTTGACTGCTTATCGGGCTGTTTAAAAACCAGTACTTATCTCCTTGAAGCAGTACCTTGCCCTAAATAAGTTTGCCGCAAGAGTTGAGCTAGAAATAGCTTGGGTTTTTTTTTTAATTGGATCTTAAACCCCAAAACATTGACAAAAGTGTTTAAAATGAAAGCACAGGGTGGTAACAGTCCTGCTTTCTGAACAGCTTGGGACTTTTCTCCATCAGATATGCAGGTTGTAAAACCCTGTGCTCTCTGTACTCAGCATTAAATGTTACTCAAAACTGAATATATGCCCTGGCTTTTGTTTGCTGCTGTTACTAAAACTCCAGTGGAGGAGTGTGATGATGATGATGAGCCATATGTGATTGTGTTGATCCATGAATGCCTATAGATCTGTCTTTGTAATGCCCCTGTGAGAAGTAGTAAACTATCATGTGTCAAGGATGTATTCCTTAATTCCAAAATTATTTAACTTTGCAGCATAAATATCTTGTTGGGGTGGGGGTGTGTGTCCCCATTCATGATACTGGTTTGTGCACTTCCAAATCAAGTAAACTTTTCTTCCATGTTTCTGAAAACTAGTCATGACATACCAAATCTGACTGAGGAAAAGGAAAGGTAGTGCAATTGGGACATAGCAGTAGAGACAGAAATGATAGAAGATAAAAGAAATAGCAAGGAGAAGGGAATGCTTAATTGATGAGATAATAGTTGACTGTGTAATAGTGGTAAGGCAGTACAGAACCCAGGTGGGATGCAGAGTGTGGATAACAAGAAGTGGAAATGGTAAAATACCAATGCCAGGAGCCTGGGCAGAAAACTCAAATATATTTGAATGGGTTATGCTGTGGGGATCATGGAATCACACACACACACACGAAATAATCACAGAATAATGTTAATGACCAGGACATGGTTTTCAAATGGGAGCATTCTGTTACAGGAAGATGGAAATCAAAATATGTGCAGCTGTAAAGGATTAAGCCACAGAATGTCTGAAATTGTAGGTTGGAGCTGTGTTTTCTCAGGAAAATGATGGTGGTGTGGAGTAGAGGTAGGTGCTTGGTGCACATCCTTCTGATCAGATTTCTAGATGGATAAAAGAAGCCTTTGTCATGTTGTGGGAATATTTTTTTTTCTGTTACTTTCCAGCTGTAGTGATAAATAACTTTGTTAGTTGTCATACCCACAGCAGAGGGTTCTTTCCACTTGGTGATATAGAAACTTGGTGAATTTGTCAAGGGGATAATGATACGGAGGGGCCACCTTCAGAAAAATACTTGAAGTAAGCAAGAGGAGCTGTAGGTGTTGGGAAAAGATGCCAAAACTGTGTCTTGGAAGTCAAGATGTTGAGGAATTGAAAAAAAAGAATTGCCAGAAGTTGTGTGGAATTAGGCAGGTAAGTATTTTGACTTGCCTGCAGGGATGTAAATAGGAAAGGTCAGAAACATAGGCAGATGGGTGGTTTGCAGTGAGGACTGGGTTTGTGGATAAGAGTCTAGAGCTATTGTGTAAAAACTAGAAGATACTTTGCTTCATTCCTCAATACAGCCATCAACAATAAACAAAGGCAAGATTGACAAATAGTAAGAATAAGATTCAAATGAAAATTGACTACTTTTGAAAGTAAAACCCAAGGAGTTGGTGTACTTAAAGTAGGGAAACAGAATAATCTTTTATCACAGAAACCTGAAGTTTTAAGTCTATAGAAATGTAAGTCTTTAGCAACAAGCATATTTAAGGTATTGAGCAAGTTAGTGTTGAAGACTCACAGATTTCAATGGCAATCTTTATGAAAGGGAGGAATAAAAGCAAGTTAAACTTCTGTAACTTGACTTCACGTGGGTGTGTGCCTCAATGTATTTGGAAGACAAGCTCTGAAATAAGCTTCCCAAACATAAAACCTAAGATGTTTTTAAAAATTACCAACTAACCTAACCTTTTATCATATTCCCAATGTCAAACCAAACTGTTTGGATTCTGATGAAAAACCTGGTATGTGGGTATATTGGTGCTGAAATTCAGGTTAGTAGAATGGTAAAAATAAGTAAGGAGATACTGATTGGTAGGTAACTGGCCATGGGGAGTGTTGAAGGGTAAAGTGGGGAAATGATGCTGCCAAGATTGGGAATAGTCTTATTATTTCATTAATGATCTTTGCATAAATGTTAGGATTAAGTACATGAAACTGAATCATGGGGCATAGGAGTCTCAAGAAAAGGACTTGAGCATCATCGGGAAAGCAGTAGGTATCACAGAATCATACAGGAGTTAGAAGGGACCACTAGAGATCATCCAGTCCAACCCCCATGCCAAAGCACAGTAATAAATACATGTTGAAAAAGGTATATTAAAGATCATGTAGCTGGGAGTTAATAATGAACTGGAAGGTCAGGTCCTGCACATGGCTGGGGCAATTTCAAGCACTACAGGCTAGGTGGAGAATGGATTGAGAGCAGCACTGAGGAGAAGGACTTGGGGGTGTTGGTGGAGAAGAGCAGTGTAAGCCGGCAGTGTGCACCTGCAGCCCAGAAAGCCAACTGTGTCCTGGGCTGCATGAAAAGAGGCATGACTAGCAGGTCGTGGGATGTGGTTCTGTCCCTCTGCTCTGGTGAGACCCACCTGGAGTACTGTGTCCAGCTCTGGGGCCCCCAGCATAAGGACATGAAGCTGTTGGAGTGAATCCAGAGGAGGCCAGAAAGATGGTGAGAGGGCTGGAACACCTCTGCTATGAAGCCAGGTTGAAAGAATTGGGCTTGTTCAGCCTGGAGAAGAGAAGGCTCGGAGGAGGCCTTATTGCAGCCTTCCAGTAACTGAAGGGGCTACAGGAAAGCTGGAGAGGGACTGTTTGTAAGGGCATGGAGTGATAGGACAGGGGATAATGGGTTTAAACTAAGAGGGTTGATTTTTAAATTGCATCTTAAGAAGAAATTCTTCACTCTGAGTGTGGTGAGGCACTGGCACAGGTTTTCCAGAGAAGCTGTGGCTGCCCTGTCCCTGGCAGTGTTCAAGGTCAGGCTGGATGGGGCTTTGGGAAACCTGGTCTAGTGGAGGGTGTCCCTGCCCTTGGCAGGGGGGATGGAACTAGATGATCTTTGAGGTCCTTCCAACCCAAACCATTCTGGAATTCTAAGTGGGTGGTGATCAGCCATAAACAAGCAAGATGGGCTTGCAGGTTATGAGAAGAGATGAATTAGAAGCAGAATAACTTAAAATTATTAATTGAATGGGGATTTTGTTTAAATATAAATATACAACCTGGAGGTCAGTGATCATAACCTGACAATGAATAAATGTAAGTGTAAACATGTCTCTGAGCACCAGAGCATCAGGATTCTGGAACAGCTTGCCAGTAGGGAAAGCGAGGGTGGAAAAGTGGTGACTGATGTGTTAATGAAGGGATGTGTATTGTTTCTGGTGCTAGTGGAGGGCTGAATTTGATAATCTCAGGAAACCACACCTGCATTCTTACATAAGTAATAAGCCTCCTAGATAATTTCATGTGTGAAGATTTTACTGCAGGTTACTGCTCTAGACCACAGAAAAGCTGCAGGAGTAGAGCAGCCAGTACTCAAGTTGGTACCTTAGATGTTTCTCTATGGATTTTTAATGGAGTTTCCTGGTTTGAAACAACTGGAAGCAGCTGTTATGCTCCTGCTTCGTATCTGATCTACACCTGACATTTGAGCTCAAGGATGCAGTGCAGCAGCAGACTATTTTCTCTGATTGCTTTCTGTTTAAATGAATCAGTAGGATATAGTTTAATTCTAATACATCGTGTTCTCCAGAGAGCTGTAACACATAGAAATGGCTCCTGTGCTGTGTTCCTTCCTTTGGAGAGCTGTGTGATGTCATTAGAGCAGAATGTGTACAGCTGAAATGGATGCGTTGTATTTGCTTTAGGTGCGTGCAACTCATCCAACTGATCACAGAGGTGTAATTTAAGTGGTAGAAACTCGATTTTATAGATGTTTGCTCAAATAAATGTGGTCAGGTGGCTCACTTTGGTGTCTGTTTTGAAACTGAGGTTCTTCCCTTCAGTGAAGATCTGGTTCTCACTTTCCTTGGAGCTTGGCCTCTCAAATTCCCACCCAGCTGACTGGAAATGCAATGGATTTGTAAGATTTTATTCAGTAATCAGGGCTAAGAAATATAGTAAATGGTCAGCCAGCATGGGAAAGAGAGTCAGAATTCAGACTCCTGATATTAAGGTTTTTTCAGATTTTAGATAGCTTTAAAAAAGTTACCAGTTGAAAGGTGCTGTGCATTGTTGGTCAAATGAACTTGTGTAACTGTCAATCTGATAAAGCTGATGGCTCATTTGTGCTTTCTTTTTTTCAGTGCTTTCACCTCCTCCACCGTTGCCACCACCAATACAGGGATATGCCTTTAAACCCCCTCCTCGACCAGATTTTGGCACTTCTGGGAGAACAATCAAACTGCAGGCCAACTTCTTTGAAATGGACATTCCTAAAATAGATATCTACCATTACGAGTTGGATATAAAGCCAGAAAAATGCCCTAGAAGAGTTAACAGGTAAAAGTGTGCTTTGCTTTTCGTTAGTTTATTTACATTCCTGATTTTCTTTGGAAATGCTGGAGCTTGTGCCAGTCTTCATCGAGGGCTTGGAGGATGTGTCTGTCTTTAGTCATTGTTTGTACTGGTAGCTTCTAACTTTGCATATCCTTCAACAGGTATTCTTTTAATTCTCCAAGTCTTTCTGTATCAATCCAAGATTTAAGTGCCAGTAATCCTTTCCTTTCATTGAACTTGTCTTGAGATGCATCTTAAGATGCTGCTTATCAAAGCCACCAGTGACAGGTGGATAAACTATATTAACCCTAGTGGAGTTAGGTCAGTATTAGCCAACTTGATAAATATGAGTTTTAGTATTACTTGGTTAAATATTGGAGTGCAATTGGCTAACGAGCTTTGAGCAGAGATTTGGTGTTGATTTGTTTCC
The DNA here is from genome assembly GCA_020800305.1 of Porphyrio hochstetteri. Classification (NCBI taxonomy): domain Eukaryota; kingdom Metazoa; phylum Chordata; class Aves; order Gruiformes; family Rallidae; genus Porphyrio; species Porphyrio hochstetteri. The sequence continues at coordinate 5,387,634 of CM036906.1, forward strand.
CCTCCTTCCCCTACTGACAAGAGGAGGCAAAACCCATTTGTTTGCGCTGTTCTGAGAGGATTGTTGAGGGACTAAATTAGGTAAGAAATTACCCTTCATCGGTAGATACTATATAAGGGCAAGATGTGCTCCTGAAACAGATAGCAAGGTGAAAACATGGATCAGTTGGCCAAGGAAACAAGCAATTAGGTCTTGCATTTTGCATGTGTACCCTATTAGTCACAGTGTGGCAACCTCATTGACTTGAAAAAGAGTGGCATTGCCAGAAGTGAAACTTGAGAATGAGACTTGGCACTAACTAGAAACCACAAGTGTCTTCATCATAACTACCTACATCTTAACCGAAGAAGATCGGTCTGGCATGTTTATATATTCAAGATCAAAACCATCCCTTATTTAAAAAAAGTCACGTGGGTGGAATATGCAGCCAGGAACAAAATGTAGAGTCAAAAAAGCCTCCCGAAAGGCAAAGGGGTTTTTTAATGTTCATTACCCATTGTTATACTAAAGTGTTCATAACGATAGTGTTTTCATAAAGCAGCATCTCTGTGCTTTCACAGAATTGTAGGTGTTGGAAGGGACCTCAGGAGGTCATCAGGTCCAACCCCTCTGCCGAAGCAGGTTCCCTGGGACAGGTCACACAGGGAGGTGTCTTGAATATCTCCAGAGAAAGGAGACTCCACAACCCCCCTCAGCAGCATATTCCAGTGCTCTGTCACCCTTACTGCTTTGCTGTCCTTTGGGGTTTTTTCCTGTGGTGGTCTGTTATAAATCTAATTTTTAAGCTAGCAGAGAATTGAATTTCACTTTAAAAGCAAACACCACTGTAAGTGTATTAAACTGAACTCCCTTCTCGCCTAAGGGCACCCCCTCTGATTTCACTGGGGTACTCTTACTGCATTGGAGCACTGGAAAAACATTTCAGCAGTCACTTCTTGCACAGTGGGCACCGTGAGTGCTTTGCTTTCATGAACTGATATCCCTGCCACCAGCTCCAACCCTGCCAACTGGCATGCTGCTGAGTGATGTGGATTGCTGTGCCTCTGGAGCTCCTCTGGGCTGCACAGCTCTTGTGTGTGGTGTAATTCTGGGTGATCCCCCCCTCTTACAGTCTAGCAAGTGGGTGCTTGTTCATCAATGGTAGAGAGAATACTTATTTAATAAAGCTGGTTTTCTCACTGAAAAAATCAGATTATATTCAGTAGCAAGTTTGTTCTCTGCTGGCAGCTTCTGACCTGCTGTGCTTTGTCAAGTTGGTCACTCACTCCCTCTGTTGTGGTAACGAGCAGTAAAACTCCACATGGATTAAATGCCTTCTGCAGTAAACAAGGATGTCATGAATGCATTTGACAGTGCTAGTCCAGTGGTCTTTTAGTCCTACATCTGTACCTAAATTTGTGTGTGTGTGTATATATATATATATAAAAAATTTTCAGGGTGGACATGTTGAGTTCTAAACTATGGGTTTTTTTCAGCTGGCTTACATGCTTCTAGTAATTAGTTTCTATAATTCCAATGTGTATTTATAGTAAATAGCTTTTATTATTGCTTTATGTAGTTTAGCCTCTAGAAAAGATACGGGGAGACTTTATTTTCATTTATGCTACTCCTTCATCTGTCCCAGCTTTGTTCTTCAGTTTTATCCTAGGACTTTCTGTGTGTGGTGGTTTAACCCCAAGTACAATGCAGCCACTGACTTGCCCCTCCCTCCCCAAGGGGATGGAGAGCAGAACAGAAAAAAACCCTTGAGGCTTGAGATAGAGAGTTTAATGGGGTAACAAAGGAAGAGAATAAGAAGAAAATATGAGTGATGTATAAATGCAGTTGCTGACCACATGCACAAGGAAAATAAGTCTGATGCGTAGTCTGTTTTTGAAGAGTGGATCTGCCTCCCAATGAGCTTTCCTGGTTATATACACAGCATGACACAATACAGTAGGGAATACCCCTTTGGCCTGTCTTGGCCAGCTGTCCTGGTGGTGCTTTCCCAGCTTCTTAGAGACCTCACAAGCCTGAGAACCTGAGAAGTCCTTCACTCAGTGTAGACACAACAGCTACTTAGCAACAACTAAAAATATCAGTGTTATCAATATTATTCTCATACTGGATCCAAAACACAGCACCAAACTGACTATGAGAATGAGTAAATTTATCTCAGCCGAAACCGTGACACTGTGGCACGGACTGTGACCCTGCAGACCCACTGCAGGGGTGTATATGGTATCCATGCAAGTTCCACACTGATAAGATGTGAGCTAGAGGAGGACTGGCAAATTCAGAGCTGACGCAATGTGCTGCTGTGCTCAATCAGTGGAGTCTGGCTACAATTCTTCACATATTGCAGAAATCACCGCTCTGTTTTTGTAGTTTACACAGGGAGAGTGGGCAGTATGAATTTGGTTGTAACAGGGGCATCCACAGTGTCTGATTCCAGCTGTCTTACAACTTCTACAATGTTGAAGGTGAACACTGCTTGCATTCACTTGTTTTGAGTGCATCGTGTGCTTGCATGATCTCGGTAGCATGGAATTGTAGTATGTGTAAGGTTGAAAAGGACCTTCAGAGGTCATCTAGTCCAAACCCCCCTGCAGTAAGCAGGGACATCTTCACTAGATCAGGTTGCTCAGAGCCCCATCAAGCCTGACCCTGAATATCTCCAGGGATGGGGCCTCCACTGCTTCTCTGGGCAACTTTTTCCGTTGATCTACCACTCTCATAGCTAAGAATTTTTCCCTCATATTCAACCTAAGTCTCCCCTTCTCTAGTTTAAAACCACTACCCTTTGTCCTATTGCTAAATGCCCTTGAGAACCCCAGCTTTCTTATAGGCACCTTTCAGGTACTGGAAGGACACTATAAGGTCCCTCTGGAGCCTTCTCTTCTCCAATCTGAACAAGCCGAAGCCTCTCAGCCTGTCTTCACAGCAGAGGTGCTCCTGCCCTTTGATCTTTTTTGTGGCTTCCTCTGGATGTGCTCCAGCAGGTCCATGTCCTTCTTGTGCTGAGGGCTCCAAAGCTGGACACAGTTTTCCAGGTGAGGTCTCACCAGAGCAGAGTAGAGGGGCAGAATCCCCTCTCTCCATCTGCTGGCCACACTTCTTTTGATGTGGCCCAGCATGTGGTTGGCCTTCTGGGCTGCAGATGCACATTGGTGGCTCATGGCCAGCTTCTCATCCATGAGTCCCCCGAAGTCCTTTTCCTCAGGGCTGCTTTCAAACACATCATCTCCTAACCTGTATGGATAATGGGGATTGTTCCAAGCCAGGTACAGGACCCTGCACTTAGCTTTTTTGAGCCTCATGAGGTTCACCTGGGCCCACTTCCTCCATCCTGTCCTGGACCCTCTGGATGGCATCCCATAGTAGTCCCAAAGGGCAGAAGCTACTGAATTGGTAAATAACTCTTCTTTTAACTTAGTTTTCATTAAAATGTCTCTGCCCACAGTTGAGAAGCATCACTGCTAAATGTGGTTTGAAGCTTGAAAACCTCTATTAAGTGGAGGTGTTCATTGTTATGTACAGTAACTCACAATTGAGAGAACTTGCTCACTAAAGGAATGGGGTTTCCATTGCTCAGTCTTTAATCCAAGGCTGAAAAATAGCTTCTGCCTCCCATCCTCCAGATTTTGCTCTTGTTCAATGAGACGTTGCAAATCTGAGACAGAAATTACTGGGTCAAGTTTTAGTCATATTTGTTAGGTCAGGCAAATTTTTCAGTGGTGCTATCTTGTCTTAAAGCCTTGGCACACAGAGGAGTAATTGTTAATTAAACCGTTCTTGTGAGCCTTATGAGGAGAGGCTGAAGTCCCTTGGTTTGTTCAGCTCAGGGGAGACCTCATCGCTGTCAGTGGCTTCCTGATGAGGGGGAGCAAAGGGACAAGTGCTGATCTCCTCTTTGGTGACCAGGGATAGAACCCAAAGAAACGGCATGAAGCTGCGACAGAGGAGGTTTAGGTTGGATCTTAGGATCTCAGCTCTTTACTGAGAGGGTGGTTGGGCACTGGCACAGGCTCCCCAGGCAAGTGGTCACAGCACTGAGCTGGGCTGAGCTCAAGAAGCATCTGTAGGATGCACTCTGTCAGATGTCTCGTCCTGTGTGAAGCCAGGAGTTGGACTTGATGGTCCTTATGGGTCCCTTCCAACTCAGGATGTTCAGTGATTCTTTTCTTGAAAGAATTCAGAGTTTCATCTCAGTTTTTTGCATCGCTGCAGTATCTAACTGGATACTGGGTTAATGACCTTTCACAGGCAGAGTGTATGAAGTGCTCACATGCAGTGTCTCTGAGCTGCTACTCCACAACAGTCCTGAAGAAATGGCAGTTTCCTTTCTGTGTCAGATTAACTTTCTAATGTCCTTGTGCCACAGGCTGTATGTTAAGGATCTTGTAGGCAGCATATTGTAGACTGATGATGAATTTCAGATTTTAGAGTCTCATGGTAACAGCCAGCCTGAAGGATGTCCAGGGAGCCTGCTTGGGCAGAGGGGTTGGACTCTATGATCTCTGGAGGTCCCTTCCAACCCCTAAAATTCTGTGATTCTGTCTCTGGGACATTTCACAGAATCACAAGGTTGGAAAAAACCTTTAAGATCATCAAGTCCGACCGTTCCTGTCCTGTGCTAAACCATATCCCTAAGTACCTCATCTACCCGTCTGTTAAACACATCCAGGGATGGTGACTCAACCCCCTCCCTGGGCAGCCTGTTCCAGGCCCCAACAACTCTCTTAGTAAAAAATTTTTTCCTAACATCTAATGTGACCCTGCCCTGGTGCAGCTTTGTGCTATTTCCCCTTGTCCTATCTCCTGTCACCTGGCTGAAGAGAACATCACCCACCTCTCTGCACCCTCCTGTCAGGTAGTTATAGGTGGTGATAAGGTCTCCCCTCAGCCTCCTCTTTTCCAGGCTGAACACCCCCAGCTCCTTCAGCCGCTCCTCATAGGATTTGCCCCGCAGCCTGGTTGCCCTTCTCTGGACTCGCTCCAGGACCTAAATGTCCTTCTTATGGTGAGGAGCCCAGAACTGGACACAGCACTCGAGGTGCAGCCTCACCAATGCTGAGTACGGACCAAAGGCCTTTGGTATCAAAGCGTGGTCTTATTCCAACAGCCCTCTCATTGTCTGGTGCACTGCTTTGCACAACCAGTATGGTTTGACAAGAACTTTGTGAGTGGTTACCTCATTCATACAGGCACAATCCAATTCCAGCTATGCTGAAATGAATATGTATTTTCAATATGCATGGGTCCTAGTGAATGTGCCTGTTGAGTTTTGCTGCATAGATCCCAGTTTTATTGTGTACATGAAAAAATACTTTTTAAAAAGTCATTTTAGTGCTGTGCAACACATTTGCATATCACTCTCACCATAGATCTATCCTCCTTAGGCTTGGCTTTGTGGGCTGCTGAGCTTGTGGTCTACCATTCTCTGTAGAAAGGGGTGTAGGACAGGGGAGCAGAATCCCCAAGAGAGTACCAAGCACCTCTTGTTTTGAGCTTGAGAGCACATGAGCATTTGTTTTACCGCTTTGAGTAGGTCACAGAAAAGAGGGAGTGTTTCAGTCCATGAAAGCTAAAAATAGCGGCTTTAAGAAAACAGTTTAGTCTGTGAAACAGTTTAGTCTGTGAAACTTCATATCAAACAACTGTAACCTGGTCATTTACCTGATGTCTCTACTCATAAATATTAGTATTGGTGTTCATTTGCCACTCAACATCAAGAGCTAAAAGTTGATTTAACACAATCTTTTTGTATTTTCAGAGAAATAGTGGAGCATATGGTTCAGCACTTTAAAACCCAGATTTTTGGGGATCGCAAACCGGTGTTTGATGGAAGAAAAAACCTTTATACAGCTATGCCACTTCCCATTGGGAGAGATAAAGTAAGTTTTAAATAGAAAAGCTTTTAATTGGAGATTTTAATGTAATATTTGCAGAGCCTTTTGAATAACCTGAACTGATTTCTGTTTCTGGAGTATGTGTTGCTTTCTGTTGCCACTTTTCTCAGGGTGTGGTTTGCCAACAAGTGTGAGCTCTTTGCCAGCCAGATGGTCACTCAGAATCACAGAATCACAAGGTTGGAAAAGACCTTTAGGATGTGAATGGTTGGACTTGATGATCTTAAACTAAACCATATCCCCAAGTATTTCATCTACCCTTTTTTTGAACACATCCAGGGAAGGTGACTGGATGTGTTCAAAAAAACCCCTTTCCATCTCCCTTCTTTCCTCCCTGTCTTTCTCCCCACTCATAATTTTTGCTGGTGAACTGGATCAATTGCCCAAGATAGCAGACAAGCTCCATACTACTGGCACTAGGGGAAATGGGAAAGCACAGTTGAGGTTGGGAGAGAGGAGTGGAAGGACCCCTCTGGGCAGCAGCAAGCTGTCGTGTCAGCTCATTAATCTCATCAAAGCCCATTGTAAGCTGCTTCTCATGATGTACTGTGAAACCTTGTTGTGGTTTAGCCTCAGCGGGCAACTAAGCCCCACACAGCTGTTTTCTCACTCCTCTGGTGGGGTGGGGGAGAGGATTGGAAGAGTAAAAGTGAGAAAACTCATGGGTTGAGATAAAGACAGTTTAATAGGCAAAGGAAAAGCCATGTGCTCAAGCAAAGCCAACCAAGGAATTCATTCCCACTTCCCATCAGCAGGCAGGCATTCAGCCATCTCCAGGAAAGCAGGGCTCCCTCACGTGTAACGGTTACTTAGGAAGACAAACACCATCACTGCAAACATTCACCCTTTCCTCCTTCGTCCCTCAGCTTTATATGTGGAGCATGATGTCACATGATACGCCTTTGGACAGCTGGGGTCAGCTGTTCAGGCTGTGTCCCCTCCCAGCTTCTTAATCACCCCCAGCCTACTCGCTGGTGGGATGGTGTGAGAAGCAGCAAAGGCCTTGACTCAGTGTAAGCACTGCTCACCTCCCTTGGGTCAGGTGCTTCCTGTTACAGTAATTCCTGTAATGTGCAACTGAAATAATGGCTTACAACAATTCAGAGGTGTTTCCATTGCAGTCTCCAGCCTGGTCCCTTTGAGCTGTGTTATAGGGCTGAACATCGCAGTGGGCTCCAAGCCAGAGCAAGGATGAAGGGAGGACTTATCCCCAGACTGTAGTCCCTCAGGAGTTCCACATGGAGCCTTATCTATGAGACAGGGTCTCTCCAGGGGTATACCTGCTGTGGCATGGACTTAGCCACAGTCATTTGAAGGTACACCTCTTCCTGCATGGCCTTCTCACTGGGCCACAATGCCTTCAGAGATACAGTTGCACCTGCATGGCCCTACCCACAGCCACAGTCCCTTCAGAAGTAAACCCGCTCTGTCATGGGCTCATCCGTGGCCACGCACTTTAAAGTGCTCCAGCGTGAGTTCATTCGTGCACAGACATTGAGTCTTTAAGGTGGACCTGGTGCAGCATGGACTTATCCGCAGTCACAGATGCCTTGAGGTGTCCCTTCTCAAGCATGGACTTATCCTTGGGTCACACTCCCTTATGTCTGTATGGTACAGACATAACCAGAGACACTTGGAGATGTACCTGCTTTGGTGTGGATTTACTCACAGAGGCTTTGGTGTGTTTTGCTCCTATGTGGACTCATCCATAGGTCACTGTCCCTTCAATTTGAGCCTACTCTCTGGTGGGGTGGTGTGAGCAGCAGAAAGGGCCTTGACTGTGTGTAAGCACCACTAAACAGTAATGAAAGCTAAAAAGAAAATTAAGTATTCCACCAAAACCAACACAAATGTCTTTCCTAATCCTTTACAATGTGGGAGCCCAATTAATTGAACCTGCACAGGTCTAGACCTGCTAGCTGAGCCCTGGGGCAGTTGAAGAGGACTTGGGTGTTCTGTTTGCCGGCTCTGTATGTGGTGCAGTGACCTCTTCAGCCACTCCAGTTGTAGCTACGAAGCGTACCGCGTCTGCGCCCACTCCTGACTGGTGAAGCAGAACATATCAACACACGAACGCTATAAAATGATTCAGCCAGTGCTCCTGTGGCCTGATATCAGATTGAAGTTTCTATGGCCTTCTTATTTAGATGATGAGTACATGAGGAGAGATTCATTCTCCTTCCTCATGCTGTGGTAGGTCCCAGTGGCTGTGGGTGCAGGGTGAGGCACATATAGCTCTAGGGGAAGATGCTCCAATCCTAGAGAGGTGAATTACAACCTCACTGTAGAAAATTAAAATATAAAGAGGAAAGGGGACCACAGTGAAATGCAGAAACTTGTTTATGTGGGATAGACTGGGAACAGAGCTTAGGTCTTCCTAAATTGAGTGGCACTGTGCTACAACACAGCTCATGCTGCCCTTTGCTGTCTCATATTGTATGCCGATGCTGTGCTTAGTTCCACTTGAATCAAGCTCTTAATCTCATATATGTAACCTTGATTTCCCCCAAATTTATATAAGTGAATGTCATGCAATAAAGCTCAGTCTTGAGTCTTAATTCTTTTTATTAGCTAATAAGCTAGTGTCTGAGAAAGCTGTAAAGGAATCTTGTGAAAGTATTAGAGGCTTGAGGGGTTTTTCACTTTCATGTGTAGCCTTTCAGTTCCTACAGGTTTGACGTGCAGAGTATTTGGTAAAGGTGGAATGATACTTGGTGAGGGGCTTAAACAAGTCGTCTGGATGTGTGCAGAGTGGCTTCAGAGTACTTTCAAGCTGCAGATGTCTGATAATATATTGTATTACAAGTATGAAATTCTGCATTTAATAAGTAAACAAAGTATCTGTGGAGGATAAACTTGGATCAAATCAATTGTCAGATCATAGAATCGTAGAATTCTTTGGGTTGGAAAGGACCTCAAAGATCTATTTCCAACCCCCTTGCCATGGCAGGGATGCCCTCCACTAGCCCAGGTTGCCCAAAGCCTCATCCAACCTGACCTTAAGATCTAAGAGTTTGTGAGATGCAAGTTGACCTTGCTCTGATTTGGAACCGGATGAGCTGAGCTCCTCCTCCTGTTCCTTCTGCTGACTGAATAGGGCTTGATGCTTTGGATTTTAAAGCACACATGCATTAGATCATATGTGGTGAAAATGAAGTCTAGTGACAGCGTGTCAGCTTCTCATGCCCCGATTCTTTAGTGTTCTTGGAATGAACGTTGTAACCTACACCTGGGAAAAGGCTGACTTAAATGATTTTTACCTATTTTGGGTGGGACAGAATTATATAGTGATGATCAATTTGTGAAAGGCAGTCACTGTGGAGAGTACCAGAGTTGCTCATAATCAGATTACTTGAATATTAATAGTATTGGGATTAACAGAAAATAAGACCTTTTATTTGGAGGAAGGAGAGAAGTTTAAAGGAAACTGCAGTTCAGGTGCAGCAGACATCTTCCATCTGCTGTGGTGTAAGTTGAAGACATTTTGATGGTGTGTTGGAAAAAAAGCCTCCATAGAAAGCTTTCCAGCTGTGTCAACTGCAAACCTGTACTTTTATTCACTCAGCTTTTCAGCAGAATTAACCCCCTGGGTGAGATTGAGAGAAATGACCCTGCGATTACAGACTCCAGTTGCTGTTGCTTTCCCATGGCCGTATGGCTCTTTTCTCTGCTCAGCTTTCCTGGTGAATGATGTTTGTATTAGAGGAGAGATGCAGCTGTAATATTAATTTTGAATGTCTACTTGAAATTGTCAACTAATGTATGGGGTTTTTTTTAGTGTACAGGAAGGCTTTTATTATTTATGCCTTATCTTTCCTTCCTATTTGTGGTTGAAGAAGCTAACTCACAGAAGACCAGGTGATTGCATATATTAGCTCACTATTACCCATGTATTATTTTTTCTAGCCTGCTAATTACAGTTCAAGTGGATGTCTCTTCTATTTAAATTGTAAGCTCCCTAGGAAGAGAAAATGCAATGGGTTTGTTTATATCCAGCACAAAGGATACTCTGATCTTGTTATTGCTGGGAGTCACTCCCAGAATTGCACATTATTTCAGACAAGCCTTAATTTTAGTCGCTTTAAGAATTTCTGTGCTCAGGCTTTCTTTCTTTTAATAAAGAAGATAAATCAGCATTGCAAGTAATTACAAGTAATCAGCTGAAGTAATTTATGGAATGCAGTTTGCCCATGTTTTTTAGACAAAGTAGGGCATAATATGTCAAAGGAATGCACGTTTCCTGCCTGATAGCATCACTGGTACTTGGGGGTCATTGTTCATTTTTTTTGTTTGGCATTTAAAAATACATTTTTGGGTTGGTGGGTTTTGTGGGGTTGTTATTTTCTAAGTTGGGTGTATTGGGTGTCCCCCCCTCCATCTTGAAAGCTTCTTGTGGATTTTATTTTTTCTCAACTTGAATTATTTCTACAGTATATAAAATACTCTGCTGCTCTAGAGAGCAGGTACTTGAGATGAATGAATCTTCGCGGGTGGTGACAGACTATATTTTATTTTAGGCATGCAGAGCTGACACGAATGGTGGTGAGTTAGTGTGTGTTAGGTACCCAAAATGAGGTTATTGGATCTTTGTGGAGGCCTCCTTTGATACACAAGCACTTCCATATCATTATGTTGCCTCAGAGAGGAAGATAGGTGCCAGCTGGGAAGCACGCCAGCTCTTTCAAGTACATCTTTGGAAAGATCTAGCTGTAAAAAGAGGCTGTACCTAATGTACGTTGTTTCATCATTGCTTTTTGTCTCTTCCCATGCTTTATAGTGCTGTTCAGAGGAATCCATCATCCCCTCTGAGCCCCTTCCACTTCCCCTGTTAAATGGAAAGAATCATCTTGGTTTGTTGTTTGGCATTGTTGCAGGTGGAGCTGGAGGTCACGCTGCCAGGAGAAGGAAAGGACAGAATATTTAAGGTGGCTATAAAGTGGATGTCCTGTGTGAGTTTGCAGGCTTTACATGATGCTCTTTCTGGTCGGCTGCCAAGTGTCCCGTTTGAAACCATCCAGGCACTGGATGTAGTGATGAGGCACTTGCCTTCCATGAGGTGAGGGGAAGACCTTGACATTGTTTAGGAGGTTGCATTGTTGTTTGAATAATTTCAGTGGCTTTTTTGGGTAGGATGTGCTTTCATAGCTCAACTGAAATCAAGCAGTCTAGCAGATGGCATTCTCAGGCAAGAGGTGATGTGGTGCTTTTCTGCTCATCTGGTGGAATTAGTAGCCTCCAGCCTGGACACAAGTCCTTTTCCCCACCAATCTTCAGATTTGGTCCATGTTTGTGTGCTCTTAGGTCAGGGGTACGCTGCCATCACTTTCATACCCCATTTCTTTGTAGGGTATAGAAAAGGAAGCCCTTCCTGAGTGGAAAGTAGTTGGAGGTTGGTATAGACACTAAGGGTGGTTTTAAAACTTGTTACCCTGTTCCTATCTGTCCTTGGGCAGATGATTATTGCCAATTTTGTTTGAAGGGGATGTTAATGTCACCCAGTGTAGCTGTTTTTATAGAAAAGAAAAACCTGAAAATTATGTTTTTCCCAAGGGAGTGGGGTCTGTAGCACTCGCAGTCGAACCCAAGAGATGCTGGGTTTAATTCTGCTGCCATGAAACCAGTGACTTAAGACACAGCTCAAATTACATTCAATTGGAAAATAAAGAACAAAGTTTAGTAGGGCTGAACTTTCTCATTTTGAAGGGCTAAACAGGGGAAATTAATTAAATTTTAGGTAAATATCTTTAGCCTTATATTACCTTGATGTTAGCAGCAAATTAAGGATTTTTAAAAAAAAGCACTTTAGTCATGTTTTGCAACACAGAAAACAGCCCAGAGTAGTTAATCACACATCTTTGTTCAGAGAAAAGTATTAGTGCTGGTTTTGATTAGTTTGATATTAATTATGTGGTACTGAATTACTGAGATGAAAGATGCATCAAGAAATTTTCTTAAATCAGTCATTCACCCACACAGTTGCCATGGATTTCAGAGGAAGCTATGCAGAAGTAAGGGGAGAGATTATGACGTTGTTTTAATGGCAGAGGTGTTTATTTTCTTAGGAAGCTTGGCTGAATTTTTAATAGAGTACAAAAGAAATGATTAATCTTTTTTTGTTTGAATTTGTAGGTACATTAAGGAGTATACTGAAAATAAATTTAAACAGCTGTAGTAGGTAGTTTCTTACTATAAGTAGCTGGATTTTGGGAGGTGTAACCTAAATCCTCAGATTATTGGTAATTTGAAATACTGACATTTCTGTGCTGTTGTGACCAGGAATTTTCATTAGTTATGGGTTTATTGCAGGGGATTTTTTTGGCTTTAATTTTATGATCTGGATTTATTTTCTTTATTGCAGATATACTCCTGTGGGGCGATCTTTCTTTACAGCTTCAGAAGGGTGCTCAAATCCATTGGGTGGTGGGAGAGAAGTTTGGTTTGGCTTCCATCAATCAGTCAGACCTTCATTATGGAAAATGATGTTAAATATTGATGGTAGGTCCTTTAAAAATCTCTTCTCATTCCTTTTTTTTGGTGGAAAGGCAAAAATGTCATTCAGTTTGTTGAATTTCATAAAAACTTCCTCAGTATTGTAATGTAACATCAAAGTTTTCTGTCTACAGTGTCTGCAACTGCATTTTACAAAGCACAGCCAGTTATCGAGTTTGTATGTGAAGTTTTGGACTTCAAAAGTATTGAAGAACAACAAAAACCTCTGACAGATTCCCAAAGGGTAAAGTTTACCAAAGAAATAAAAGGTAATATTTAAATTACATGGAGTTGCTTTATTCTGTCTGTTGATATGTTATCACTACACATTCTGAGTGTCTTCTGTAGTAGTTGTCTATAGACAGATAATCACAGAGAACAGTGCTTATACTTTTTGAACAAAACTAGGAGGCAAGAATCCTTTTATTATGTATATTCCAAGACTTTCAGAAGTCTGATCAATTTTATGTTTCGTTCTGCTTGTCCTTTTATTTTACTACATTGGTGATTCCTGTAGCTTGACATTCACTAACATGATCAGAGTTGGGTCACATTAGATAATTATGTGGCTTCAGATTTAATGAATGACTAGTATGAAAAGTTTATTTATTTATTGAATTAGGGGCATACCTGAGCTCTAAATTAATTAATCTAAGTAAATGATCACATACTTCAGAATCTGCATTCACATGTGTATTTTCCCTGTGGCAAATACAAGGTAGATCAACTTTGCCCTTAATGAAAGTGCTTATTGAAACCATGAAGATTATATGTTTTACTCTAAGTGATAGGATGAACTAAAACTTTCTAACAGATGGATAATAACTTATTATAGTGATGTTAGCTACTGGCTTGCAACTTGTGTGAGGTTCTCTTTATTTAAGTGTAGGTTCTTGTAACATACCTTCATCTTCTGTGCCTCATCACCACCCAGTCACTTGACCAAGTGGCATGTCAAACTTACTGGTGTGTGGTTAAAGTTATGGAACACCTTCCTTAAGAGGACAGGCTGAGGGAGCTGGGCCTCTCCAGCTGGGAGGAGACTGAGGAGTGACCTTATTAATGTTTATAAATATGTAAAGGGTGAGTGTCAGGAGGATGGAGCCAGGCTCTTCTCAGTGATGGCCAGTGATAGGACAAGGGGCAACGGGTGCAAGCTGGAGCGTAGGAAGTTCCATGTGATTATAAGGAGGAACTTTTTCCCAGGGAGGGTGACAGAGCCCTGGGACAGGCTGCCCAGAGAGGTTGTGGAGTCTCCTTCTCTGGAGACATTCAGAATCAGCCTGGATGCGTTCCTGTGTGATTTAGTCTAGGTGATCCTGCTCTGGCAGGGGGTTGGACTAGATGACCTTTGGAGGTCCCTTCCAACCCCTGACATTCTGCGATTCTGTAAGTTGAGGTATTGAGGACGTGACAGTCTAATGTAAATACTGTGATACAGATTTCAGAGGTGTTCATAACAACTTGATGTTTATTGAAGGTTTGATAATAGCCATAACAAAATCAGCAGTTTAATACTATGTATGGCAGGTCATTAGTACCGTTGACAGATAGGAGAAATAAGCACTGCTACGTGATTATACAGATGTACAGATATATAAGGAATTCCTCTATGCAACCCCCCCTTTCCTGTTCCCACATTCAACTCACTATCTCAGATAGCTCACCTGTGTCTGTAGGCATGGAAGTGATAGAAATAAAAATGCTGCATTCAAACTTCTGGCTGTGGGCAGTGGTAAACTAGAAACAATTTTTCAGGGTAACTGTGTCGTGCTGGTTTGGGGTGGATAATTTATTCTTCTAGGAGCTGTTGGCTTTCAGGTGGGCTCAGCTTTTGTGCCAGGGGAGTTGCAATAGGTATTTGCAAAAAAAAGGGTAGATGAGGTACTTAGGGATATGGTTTAGCGTAGGGCAGGAACAGTTGGACCTAATGATGTTAAAGGTTTTTTCCAACCTTATGATTCTGTGATTCTCTGTGAATTTTGTCGTCATGAAGGATAAAGCTCTGTGGGTATTTTTATCCCTCCCTGCTCCCCTGGTTCATCAATTCCGAGTTGGTTGCAATAGTTGGAGGTCTCACAGACACTGTATTTTTAGACATAAAGTATAAACAAGCTTTTTGTTTCAAGGAGGTTGTGTGCCCTTCTTGTCTATCTGCCATCCTGCACTTCCTTAGAGGTACAGAGGTGGAATTCACAGAATGTGTTCAGCTTCATCTGCAAGCTTGTGGGGCTTTGGGGTTTCACCTTCTCTCTGAAACTTTTCATTGAACTTTGGCTGAAGCTCAGGGGTTTTGACTTTTAAGACTATAAATTGCAGGTTGAGTTCTCTCTTCGATGCCCAGAGAACGTGCTCAGTAGCAAATAGCTTTACAGCCCAGTTTAAGTGGCTTTGTGTAGCAATTAAAGGGGGCTGACACCTTAATTTTGAAGAAACACCGATATGTATTTTCCAATTTTTAGGTCTGAAGGTGGAGATAACACACTGTGGACAAATGAAAAGAAAGTACAGAGTGTGCAATGTCACCAGACGACCAGCAAGTCACCAAACGTAAAGTGTTTTCCTTCTTTTTAAGCATATGTTTAATCTCAGGCTGGTAAAATACCTTACATAGGAAAAGTCTTGAAAAATTACACTTTCTGTTGTCAATGTAGTCAGTATATTTAAAATATACCTTGGAAGTATTGTCCAGATTTTCTTGGTTTTGTTGGTTTTATTCTATAATGAATGCCATGGCATTTACACCATTTGCTTTGCTTTAAATGTGTGGTTTTTGGGGTTTGTTACTGTTTGGGGGGGGGTGGAGTGTATTGGGGTTTTGTGTGCTTCTTTTTGTGCTTTTTATTTTTCTATTTACATATTTCTTCCACATTGGAAGAACAGGATGCCTTAACAGTAACTTAATGTTTCCCAGAATGATTGAGTAGAAAAGTAGTGCCAACTGGGATCAGCTTTCTTATCTTGCTTTTTACAAATCTATTTTATCTCTAGAAAAATATTTACTTTTAATCACTAACTAGAGCTTTGCAGATAACTTGAATATGGAGGCATTTTTCTTCTCATTTTTAATAAAGAAAGGATACCAGCTTTTTACAAAAAGATAACTGATCAGTGTCTGAATCTGGTATTTAATTGTTTGGGCTTTAATTCATCCTCTTTCAGTGATATATTATATTAACAGAAAGACAATCATTGTCCCACCTTGATGTAAGTATATGTAAATATATATGCATATACAGAAATATATTTATAATGTATAGAAGGAGAAATGCATCTCTGAAGCAGTAATTGATTTTGCAACTCATAGTAGGCTTGCTATGTTCTCTGCGTGGCATATCCCAAAATATAGTGCTGAGAGTATCCCAGGTAAACAGAAAACACCAATCTATCTCAAAGGCACCTGCTTTTAGGAAACTTAGTTTTATAGTTTCAGGTATCAAGAATGTTAGAAACAGCCTTCTGTGGTGCTATTAGAAGACATGGGGTAGTAGTATTGATGGAATCTTAATTCTAAAAGTGTACTTATGTAATTTCAGCAAGATAAGTTTCATGTCCAGTAACCTTGTACCAAGAAATATATTGAGTGAGTGTGGGGGGAAGTATTCTGTGGAAATTAATAGCTTATTTTAATCTTTGTTTTCCAATAGATTCCCACTTCAGCAGGAGAATGGACAAACAGTTGAATGCACTGTAGCTCAGTATTTTAAGGACAGGCACAAGTTAGTTTTACGCTACCCTCACCTTCCATGTTTACAAGTTGGACAGGAGCAGAAACACACCTACCTTCCTCTTGAGGCAAGTCAACTTCTAGATAATACTGTATTCCAGGAACAGGGGAGGGCAGCAAAGGGGAAAAAAGCTCAAATATTGACAAATATTGAGTAGCCAACTTCGGAAATTGCATAATTCAGCAATGAAAGAAAATCCAAACCAAACAATTGTATCCTGTTTTTTAACTTCCTTTGTGTTTGGTTATTTTAGGTGTGCAACATAGTGGCAGGACAAAGATGCATAAAGAAACTCACTGACAATCAAACTTCCACTATGATTCGAGCAACTGCCAGATCAGCACCTGACCGTCAAGAAGAGATTAGCAAATTGGTGAGTTGGGTCAAATATGGTAATGGCCTTAATTTTTCTCTCACTATTAGCTATTACTAATAGCTTGTACTGTACACAGGCTATGAACTTGTCTTGTAAGACTTTATCCTTTCATCATGGAGAAATACTCTCACACAAAAGGTTTTCAAATATTCTTTTGGTGGTTTATTTCAAATTTTGAGGCATCCATGTATCAGGTGGAATTAACAGAGCTTCTGAATGCTTGGCATCACCCATATAAAAGGGATATGGGCCTAAACACAAGTTATCTCAGAAAGTTTTACATGTCATAAAAAGAATTTCTCTTTCTACCAGAAATAACCTAATTCCTTTTAATTTCAGATGCGGAGTGCGAGTTTTAATACTGACCCCTACGTTCGGGAATTTGGAATAATGGTCAAAGATGAAATGACAGATGTGACTGGTAGAGTCCTGCAGCCTCCTTCAATCCTCTATGGAGGCAGGGTACGTAGAACAGATGCTGTACAGTCTGTGATAACTTCCACAAGATGGCTGCTTTAATGAATCATGTTGTGTATAACGGGATAAAATCATCATAAAGTGTAATTTTAGAACTTAAAATACAATTTTTGAAATGGTCCATAGATGTACCAGGCATGTTGTGTGTGGTGATGCTCTGTCCTTCAATTGCATCTTTACTTCTGAAAGTAAAGATAGGGGAAAAATGCACTTAGACACGTTTTCCTCTAGTTTTTAAGATGTGGGTCTTTTTTACACCATTTCATTGTGTTGCAAGAAGAAATCTGCAAATAGTGGTTCAAACTGGTGTGTATGTAGAAGTAACAAACTATATACTGTTTGGTTTTGCCTTCCCTAATTCTGAAGTCTTCCTGAACTTCTGGTTGGTTTTGAGTGTGCTGGGCAGGGCAGCTGTCTCTTAGGACAGCTATTTTAAGGCATTATCTCTATCAGAGTGTTTTTCTCTGGAGCCATCTCTTCTCTTGGAGTATTTACTCAGAGGTTTGTTCTTTACAGTGCCCTTTCAGATGACCTTTCTGAGATAATCTTACTGTGGTGTCTTTCAAAAAAAGCCTGAGAAACAGGGTGTCTTGGTTTTATGCAAGTTGAAAGCTTTGATCACTGGGCTAACTTAATTTCTGAAGTTTTCTGAGGAACCTCTTCTAGATCACTCTTGCCAGCTGAAGGTAGTTCTGTCCCTATGCACAAATCGGACTGTTACCTCCATAAACCTCCAGTGGGAGGTGATCTCACAGCTTCTACCTAAATCTCTTCAGACAAAACCAGGCAGATTAGATCAAACCTTCCTTTGCTGACAGGTTAAGGTAACCCTACTGTCTTTCCCTGTCCCTGATTAGGGAGAGTGTTCTCATGAACTGTTCTGGGACCTGGGGGAACAAGAGTTAATGGCAGATGAATGATGAAAAGTCAGAATGAGGAGGTACTGCCTTCAGCAGACACAGCTCTTTGCAAAATAAATTACCAAATCTGAGTGTGTCCTGAAAAACTCCCCTGACACTGAGCTGTTGCTGCTAAATGAGAAGGCATACATTGCGGTAACTAGTCTAAAACATCTATGGGAAACAAGTACTTATTAAGGTAATTAACATCACTGGAATTACTTTAGTCATCTTATTATATCACTTGTCCTCTAGATAATCTGTCACAGTAGTGTCTGCTTGATGGGAGAAAGTGTTGCACAGGTCAAAGTTGAAAACCTGATGATCTGAGTGATGTCAAACCACTATTTGCTTTTACTTCAATCATGGGTTGATCCTGGCTGGAAGCCAGGTGACCACCAAAGCTGTACTATCACACCCTCCTCAGCTGGACAGGAGGAAAAAATCTAATGAAATGCTCATGGGCTGAGATAAGGACAGGGAGATCACTTGGCAGTTACCATCATGGGCAAACTAAACTCAAGCAAAACAGAGTAATGAGAAATAAAACCAAATCTTAAAACACCTACCACCCCTAACACCTGCCGCCTTCTTGGGCTTAACTTTACTCCTGATTTCTTTCCCTCCTACCTCCAGTGGAACACAGGGACAGGGAATGGGGGTTGCAGTCAGTTCATCACATGGTGTCTCTGCGGGTCCGTCCTCCTCAGGGGAGGGCTCCTCCCACTCTTCACCTGCTCCAGCATGGAGTCCCTCCCATGGGAAACAGTCCTCCATGAACCTCTCCCAACGTGACTCCTTCCACAGGCTGCAGTTCTGCAGGCAGTGCTCCAGCATAGGTCCCTTCCACGGGGTGCAGAACTTCGTGACCAGACTACTTCAGCTTGGGTCCTTCACATGGTCTCAAGTCCTGCCAGGAGCCTGCTCCATCATGGGCTTCCCCTGAGGAAGGTTCACAGCTTCCTTTGGGTACCTCCACCTGTTCTTATCTGGGGACCTCCACGGGCTGCAGGTGGGTATCTGCTCCACCATCAGCATGGATTGCAGGGGGACAGCCTGCCTTACCATGGTCTTCGCCACAGGCTACAGGGGAATCTTTCCAGTGCCTGGGGGAGGCTCCTCCTCCTGCTTGTTTACTGACCTTGGTGTCTGCAGAGTTTCTTACGTCTTCTCACTCCCTTCTCTGGCAGCAAAAAGTGTCTGCTTGCTTTTTTTTCCCCCTTAAATGTGATTCCCAGAGGCACTGTGACCATCACTGATGGGCTCGACCTTGGTCAGCAGTAGATTCGGCCTTGAGCCCAGCTGGTGTTTATTCTTTTAGGCCTAGGAAAAGCTTCTAGCTGTTTCTTGCAGAAGCCACCCCTGCAGCCCCCCTCCTGCATCAGAATCTTGCCACACAAAACCACAACACCAGAGAGTAGCACACTGTCTTGTCACAGTGCTAGAATGATCTTGGTAAGCCAGGATGGATGTTGGAGCAGTAGAAAGACCTGTGGATATAAAGCCTGCTAGTCAGAGGGAAGCAGAAGCATAACAGATTTCTGTTAGCATGGTTTTGCACTGGTGTTTTGAGTATGTGTCTGGTTTTTTATCCTTCCACTTCCAGAATAAAGCAATTGCTACTCCAGTTCAAGGCGTCTGGGACATGAGGAACAAGCAGTTTCACACTGGAATCGAGATAAAGGTTTGGGCAATAGCGTGCTTTGCCCCCCAGCGCCAGTGCACTGAAGTTCATCTGAAGTAAGTATATTTAATTAAGTAGTGATTTTATTATCTATTTTGTATGGAAATAGCATTGTTTCTCTTACTTATTTAGAATCTGTATTTTGTTAAATTGTTTAATATGTGGCAATACATCTTTAACAGTGCTTTTAAAGTCCTGTCTGTGTTTTGAATGACATCAGCATGATTTCAGTGCTAGCATCATGAAATCCTCCAAATCAGATTTACCAAAAGCAGTATGTACTGTATGGTGGGTGTGCAGTATATACTTTATGGTGGTTTGATATATACTGTATGGTGGGTTCCTGACCAGCGAGACAGGTCGCTGATAGTTTTTAACGAGACTGAAATCAAGGGTGTTCATCTCAAGTATTTATCAAGAGTAAAAGCTAATGTGTGTGTCACTTTAGGTTCTTTTGCTGGTTAGAAGGAATAGATTTATCTATGCCGAAGTTAAAATGAAAACTTTAGAAAGCAATCCAGCTTTTGTCTAGAACTTTCTACCTTCTAGAGTTATCGCTGTGTGAGTGTTGCTGTGTTTATGCGTAGGACTAGCTGTTACTTTGTTCACTTTGAGCATCTGAATGAAACTTTGATTTTGTTTTTCCTAACTTTGGATGGAACATGATTGTTCAAAGACTGTTGTTAAGTGACATCTACCATGGGGAAAGCAGAGATCAGGGAAGCGTGCGTGCCTGTGTAAATGGATTGTCCAATTCCTCCTTTTGCACGCAGTTGCTTTCCTTTCATGCATGGGCAAGTGCAGCTCTTACAGCTGCCCTAGCAGGTGACTCAGCTGCTCTTTGTAAGGTGAATGTGAGACAGTAATTATTCACAACAACAGTATTGCCATAACAATGTTCCTATGTTCCTTTATAGGATTTGCCAAATAGTTTGGGAGTGTTTCTCCAAGAAGTTGCGAGCAAACAATGGAAATCTTACCTTTTCCTTTCCTTCCCATTGTGTAAGGCTGGGGACTTGTTTTCATGCCAGAGAACAATCTCTTCGAGACTGTTGCTTCTAGTGGAAATGTTGCATATGAGGTGTTAGTCATTTTTGAGAGATTGGCAGAAGTCTTCCACTTAATGAGCCAAAAGAAATCTATTTGGTGGCTTAGATGGAGTTTGTCCTTCCTGTGAAAAGATGTTCTTTCATACTAGGAATATGGCTGTGTCTAGTTGTGTCTTGTTGCCTTTTGTCATATCTCACCAAGCAAGTTGGAACTCGGCTGTTGTAAATCTGTCAGGGTATGAACACCTTCAGAATTCCTAAAAATCTTCAAAATCATCCTGCTTTACCTGTCAGAAACAGGGAGAGAACCTTCCGTTTTAGAGACCATACTTGCAGATAGACTCCATAGAGTGCAGTCATAGAATATCTCTCAGGCACAGAGTGCTCCAGCCTGGTCCTCCACAGTCGCAACCTCCTCCTCTTGGTGCCTTCCCCCAGGAAACCTGCTGCAGCGTGGGTGTGTCTCTGTCTGCTTCCATGGGCTGCAGATCTGCTGCCAGCAGCTTGCTCCAACGTTGGTCAAACTATCTTCCACGTCTCCACCTGCTCCAGCATGGGGCCTCTCCATGGGCTGCATGTGGGGTCTCTGCTCCCCATCATCTTCTGTGGGCTGCAGGGAGACACCTGCTCCACTATGGTCTTTTCCACATGCTGCAGGGGACTCTTTCTGGTGCCTGGGGTGCCTCCTCCCCCTCCTTCTTTACTGACCTTGGTATCTAGAGAGTTCCTTACATCTTCTCACTCCCTTCTCTGGTGGCAAAAAGCAGCCACTTGCATTTGTTTTTCTCCTAAATGTGATTCCCAGAGGTGCTGTGACCATCGCTGATGGGCTCGGCCTTGGTCAGCAGCAGGTCTGGCCTTGAGCCCAGCTGCTATTTACTCTTTTGGGCCAAGGGGAAGCTTCTAGCTGCTTCTTGCAGAAATCACCCCTGCAGCTCCCCTTTCCTTCACCAGAACCTTGCCACACAAAACCATCACAGGAGCTCAGTCAGTGTTGATGCCAGTTAAGCATTGCTTCCTGGGATCACCTTTATTAAGCTGACCATTAGGAAGGACATCTCCAGGTGTGTCTCTGTGAGCATTTTAGTTTGGATCACAAGTGTGTAATTGAAGTGATGCTCCTGATGGTCACCAACAGCCATGCCATGCTGTGTGTTTAGGAGCACTGAGTGTCCAGTGTGGATTTCTTTTGAGTAGAACTGGACTGGAGGATGTGCTTCAGCCCACTGTACCAGATTACAGCTGCTCTGAAGGGAAAAATCCCAGAAACACATGTAGTGTCAACGTTGGTCCCTCAGCACCAAGTACTCCCTGTACATGTCTGTGCTGTGACACCTCGCTACCTGTTCATCTTGCCTTTGTTTGTGGGGATAGGACTTACAGACTGCTCATGCAGCATTGATGGAAGCATCCAACCTGGAGGAGCCAGGCCTTTGAAGATACTTTCCCAACTGGATATACTCTAGAGAGCCTTAGGAGCAGTTTGCTTATAACAGGCACAGTGTCTTCTTGACGTCCCTTCGACAGGGAAGATAATCAAATGCTGCCATGTTAACAAGAGCCAGGAGAAAGAAGCAGGTTTGCAACACAGCAGACCCTGCTAGCACGGGGGCTTGAAGGAGTCTTTTGTCAGAGACAAAATTAGGTTGTCTCTGAGCAGATCCATCAATGGGTCACTTATATTTGCACCATCATTGGAGCAGGTTTGTTACCAACTCCAAGATACACCTTTTCCCTGATATTTCCCTGATACTTAGCAGTGTTTTTGTGTGTGTTATTACTGATGTTGGATCAGTTCTCTGAGACACGATTGTTGGTAACTTTTGTTGGGTTTTTTCCTTGCCAAGAAGAAGGAGGAACTCAAGCTATTCCTGTAGTGATACACAAGGAAATGTGGATATCCAAAATACCATCAGAGTAGTGGTTTTGGAAAAGGTAGCTTATTCTGAATTCTTAGAAAGGTTGTATGATGTGAAATTTGCTTTGGAAGTGAAGTTCTTAGTAATGGTGCTACTTATACAGTGTATTTCTTTATCTTTCCCTATCTTTCCTTCAGTGACCACATAGGCATAGTCAATTGAAGATGCATCTGGGGTAAATTCCCAGGCTTTTGGACAGGGCAGAGTGTTGTTCCACTAAAAAATAGTAAGAACAAAAATCAACATGGAATTTTGCAATCTGAGAATCTAATATATTTTCTTTACATCCTTTAGGACCTTTACAGAACAACTGAGGAAGATTTCCAGAGATGCAGGAATGCCAATCCAGGGGCAGCCATGCTTCTGTAAATATGCACAGGGAGCTGACAGCGTGGAGCCCATGTTCAGACATCTCAAGAACACTTACACTGGGCTGCAGCTTGTTGTAGTAATTTTGCCTGGAAAAACACCGGTCTATGGTTAGTAGAATGAAATCGTGTGTGTTTCAGTGACTATTTAGTTATTTTAAGTGAAGTATCTGAATGAGAATAACTTAATTCTGGTTTAACTCTATAAATTCCATTTAAGGAATAGAATAGAAATGAAATGTGTTCTTGTTGTGCCGCATGATGCTTTACATCAAGACCTTAATTCTTTTCATTATTTTTGCTTTTCCACGTTCTTCCTGTTGGTTGTATTTGAGATGTGGTTTGTGACAAAGCTTTGAAATCGATACACAGTGGATAAAAATACCCATACTGTAATTTTTATGCTAAAAATTCGCAATGATTCCCAATGAGCTCAAGAACCAAGAAGCTTTTAGAACATCTTTGCTTACTCACACCATCACCCTTTTGCAAAAAACAAGTTGAGTGAGGGAAAAGATCTCTGACAGTTGATTTTTATTTCCCCCCCCCCCCCCCTTTGGGGTTTTTCTCTCTTGGGCTGTGAGAACACAGATGCATGGGAGGTGAATACTCAGCAACTTCAACTGTTTTTTGGAAAGCAGATTGACAGTACATTTTACATAGCACGTACACAGAGGGATTAATGTGTTGTGGATAAACCATGAGTTTTGTTTTTAAATAGCTCTTCCTGTTTTCATATCCTGCCTTCCTTCCTTTTTCACTTACTGTGCTTAATTTCAGCACCATCCATTCCCCCATAGCTTTATGGACTCTTCTCCAGTGACTCAGATCTACCAAGTAGCCGCAGATTTGTTTTATCCGGTCCCTCACCGATTTAATAGAGCAGAAAATAGTTTCCTAACTTTCTTTTCCCAATATTAAATAAGTTAAAAAGATTTAAAAAGGAGCCTTTACAAAATACAGTATCCCCCCTTGAATTCAGCCTTGCAAAGGCTTGCTCATCTCTAATTTGTTCAAAGGAATTTCAGTGCAGAATGATGTTCACGCTTTTCTGCTTGGAGTTAAAAGGGGGGGACTCTTTCCTCTGCTTAACCACTGAGAGGATGTGGTACCACTCTCATCTGCTTTCCTTGTCATTATCATTAATTACAGCTCTTTCTGCTCCCTCTAATCATCTCTTCATTTTCTCCCTGCGCTCTTCCATACTCTTACACTGCCTATACCCACAGTCTTCTCTTTTCTCCTTTCACCCTCCTCCTCAAAAAGCCTTTCCCTCTCCTGTTGCCAAAGGGGAGTTGTATCTTCTCTGAGCTTGAACTGGAGCCTTAAATGTCTTCTTTTCCTGAGTTATGGCTCTCTTAAAGCCTTCTAAGTCTCAATTTTGTTGTTAACAATAGGATTTATTTTAACCTTTCAGATAGTACAGTTCTCAGTGAGTGTCTTTGGAGTTTTATGGGCCATCCTGTGCTAAACAGGTCACACTCCATGCCAGCAATAACTGATAAAGTGGTTTGCTGAATATTAATCAGCACATTACTATTAAGTTTGGTTTACTAGTCCAGTGTTTAATAGTGAAACAAGTGCTCATCATCCTAGTATTATCCACATTACCTACTTCATTAGCCAAAGGTTCTTTCAAGCTGATGATAAAACACTGTAATTCTAAAATTACAGTTAGTATAATTTTAAAAAATAGTTAAAATAAGTTAAAATAAGCCAACTGTAACTTTTGGTTATGTTGAGGATCCATTTACCGTGCTGCCAGCAGCTGGAGCAGTACTAGGAGGAGGTTTGCTGGAGGTCAGGGTAGGGCTCAGGGGTTAGGTTTCTCCTTGTTTCTTTAACCTTAAACAACCACTTTGGTAATCTCTAAATGTAGTTCATTGACACTGAATTAAGGTCTCTTACGTGTTTTGATTGGTGATACACAAATATTTGTATCCTTTGACTTTGTTTTGCAGCGGAAGTGAAGCGCGTTGGTGACACGGTGCTGGGGATGGCGACGCAGTGCGTTCAGATGAAGAATGTGCAGAGAACAACACCACAGACCCTGTCTAACCTCTGCTTGAAAATAAATGTCAAATTAGGAGGCGTAAATAATATTCTACTGCCACAGGGAAGGTAAGCCAGCTTTCAAAGAGGAAGAGGGTATTGTATTGCAAAGAGAACGTGCATCACATGAAGATAACTGGGTGCTCTTACTGGTAGTCATAGCGCTGAAGTTTAAGTGCCAATTCAGTTGAACTGTTTTTTGGCTTCTGATAGTCACACAGAACTTCAGTTACAAAGGCTGGAGAGGAATATTTGCTCCACTTGAAATTTAGAATAAAAATATTGTTATTGCAATCTGGCCATTGAATTACACAGCTTTCATTTGAGTTGAAAATTTATAATATTTTATATGGCATGATTTTACAGAAACAAATAGCATTTTAAATAGTACTGGCCTGGAGAAGAAAAGGCTGTGGGGAGATCTTATAGCAGCCTTCCAGTACCTGAATGAGCCTACAAGAAAGCTGGGGAGGGACTTTTTAGACTGTCATATAGTGATAAGAAAAGGGGGAATAGTTTTAAATTAGAAGGGGGTACATTTAGATTGGATGTTAGGAAGAAATACTTCACTATGAGGGTGGTGAGGCCCTGGCACAGGTTGCCCAGAGTGGTTGTGGCTGCCCCGTCCCTGGCAGTGTTCAAGGCCAGGTTGGATGGCGCCTTGAGCAGCCCGGTCTAGTGAGAGGTGTAGGTGTCCCTGCCCATGGCAGGGGGGTTGGAAGTAGGTGATCTTTAAGGTCCCTTCCAACCCAAACCATTCTGTGATTCTATGATTCCTTCATAGTTTAATTGTGGTCAAGATTCTTCATTTTGTTCTATGTCTTAACCTGCATAGACACTAAAAAAACCCCAAAGCTGGTAGCAGAAAACTCTTACTTAGTTTCCAGATCCAGTTTACCTTGCAATTTATTATTACTATTACATTGATGGATTTTAATTATACTGTGATACAGTCTGTGAAGTTACTTTGATACTCTTGAATTCTATATCTGACAAGTCACTGAAGTCCTGTGTGTAGTTCAGTGGGAAGGAAAAAAGTATCATCTTTTTTTGGGGTAAAAGAAGAGACTATCATTGGTTTGTATAGCATCTTAATGCCAGTGTTCTTACATTGAAACTTTTCATGAGTTTTAATAAAAAATCCGTCACAAATTCAAATGGAGGAATGAAAAACATACAGCTTGTTTTCACAGAAAGTTAGTTGGAAAGGACCTTGAAAGCAGGATCACCTAGATTAAATCACACTTAGCTGTGCAGCGTAGCAAATGTTAGCATAAAGATACAGTAAGTTACTTTAATGAACAAGAACAGCTAGGTTTCTACGTAGGTAAGAATATGGCATTTACACAATCATTGCATCTCAGGTTGGAGAGAGAGAGTGAGTGAGAGAGCGCTCAGGGGATAACCTGCTGCATCGTTCTTGGGAGTCTGTTTCAGAGAAGTCAACCTTCTGTTTTGAACAGATAAGGCAATTTTTTTGGATGTATTTAGGCTGGTCAGAAGGCAGCTTGGAACAACAAGTACTCAGGGAGTGGGAAAAAAGAACACATTATAGGACTGGGTATATATATATATATATTATGTATTTTATTAAATTCTGTTCATGGCACAAAATACTCAACCTGAGTACTGTGCTTGTGGGAGACTCCTCCTGTTAAAGTGACATTGTTATCCTGTTAAAGTCATTGTATTGCAGAGCCTGCATCTCAGAAAAGCACAGGGGGTTTTGTATTTGGGTTTGGATTTGGGGTTTTTTTTCAAAAAGAAGTTAAAGATACTGCTGTGGAATCAAAACAGAAGCAAACACCCTGTATAAGTAGTTTGTGCTGGATTCATAAACACAAGGTCTCTGTTAAGTGGCATGTGTTGACAGCAGTAATGTGGCCAGAAAGATGAATTCTGTGCATTACATCAATAAACTTTGCATTTATAAAGGGGAGTTAAGCAAAGGGGGTTTAAGTAAATGGCACAACTACACACATCACCAAGGCATTGAAGAAAGATGAAGATTTTGGGTATTTAGAATAGATCTGTATTATTTTCTGTTGGTTGGTGGGGTGGGAATAGATGAACTTTTTATTTGTACAACTGCATTTTAAGTTACATAGTTACAGTTATCTTAAAATTCCTTTTTAGAGAAGGTCTGAAAACACCTGAATCTATTTACATATCCAGTTGTCCCCACAGCTGCACACACACAACAAAATTCTGGAGGGCCCAAGATCTCCTGTTGAAGCTTAAAACTTCCAGGGTAGTGTTTTGGTGTACTACTCTTGGTGCAGTAGATTCATATCTTAACTTAAAGATACTTTTAAATCTTAAGCATAGCTTAAAAAAACCCCTCTCTGCTCTCATGAGACCCCACCTGGAGTACTGTGTCCAGCCCTGGGGTCCCCAGTAGAGGAAAGACATAGAGCTGTTGGAGTGAGTCCAGAGGAGACCACAAAAGTCGTCAGAGGGCTGGAGCACCTCTCCTGTGAAGACAGACTGAGAGAGCTGGGCTTGTTCAGCCTGGAGAAGGCTAAGGAGAGACCTAATTACAGCCAATACTTAAAGGGGTCCTACAGGAAAGTGGGAGAGGGACTGTTCACCACGGAATGCAGTGATAGGACAAGGGGCAATGGCTTTAAACTGAAAGAAGGCAGGGTTAGATTAGACTTTAGGAAGAAATTCTTTACTGTGAGAGTAGTGGGGCACTGGCACAGGTTGCCCTGAGAGGTTGTGGAAGCCCCACCCCTGGAGGCAATTAAAGCCCGTTTGGATGGGGCTTTGGGCAACCTGCTGTAGTGAGGGTATCCCTGCCCATGGCAGGGGGTTGAAACTAGATGATCTTTGGGGTCCTTTCCAACACAAAACATTCTGTGACTTCATATCCACAATTCTTGTACATCCTTACCAATGTTACTTTTTAGTTCAGGAACACAATTGTGTGTCTGTATGTGCGTGACCCTTCAGATTTCTCAACTGCTGTTTGATCCGAAGGGATCAACTGTTACTCTGTTCTGTGCTCTAATCAACAGGGACTGCAGTTTTCCAAGTTGGAAAAAAAAAACTTATGTCTTAAAATTTATTTTAGATGAAAATTAACAATTAGCTTTAAAAATATGCCGACGTAATTAGTGTGAGAACTCTAATAATGACTGCTAATAACTGTGTCATTACAAGTGACCAACTCTGGTCAAGTGCAAATGGTTGCCTAATTCCCTACAAGACTTCAGAGTGCTACTTACTTGTGTTCTAATCTGCTTTATTAAGTGCAAGCCTTGATTTACAAATATCCTTTCTCTTTATCAGACCACCAGTGTTTCAGCAGCCTGTCATCTTCCTCGGTGCAGATGTAACTCATCCGCCAGCTGGAGATGGGAAGAAGCCTTCCATCGCTGCAGTGAGTAATTGTGTTAATGATTTTTGGCCTCTGCTCTCTTGCAGCTCGATTATTCTCAGTTCTTTTGTGGTCTGTTTCTCCTGATTGCCTTATTAGAGTAGTATAAATTACTTTTCTGCAGGAGCCTAATGAAACTTTGGAGAGCTTGCTCTGATACTAATTACTTAAGTATGTGTATTAGCTTGTAAAATGTCTGAGCTTGCTAATACACAGAGGAGCTTTTCTAGTAGCTGATATTTATCAGAAACATGTAATAAGCTGGTGCATTTTTAAACCTGCTTTTTCAGCAGTTAAAAATGTTAAGTACTGATCCATTGCTGATGGGGAATTGGGCTGGCTCAGTTGTGGCGTTTGGGGATTCACGTTTCTGATGCGAAATCATGAAGTCATCTCTTGAAACTGTGTTCCTTGAAGAGGGAAGGCTTTTGACTTCCATTAGGATAGGATAGTGTCAGTGTGTGTGGTTTTCATCTTAGGTTTAGTTTTTGTGCTAAATAAATACTTCTAAGTCAGTGTGTTCAGGGAGAGCCAGGTGGAGATAAGCTTAGTTGTGATTTCTGATATAATGAATTTGAGTTTGTTTGTTTCTCTGTTTTTAAGTCCCATGGTGTTTTTAAAATGTGTGAATTCTGAGGTTTCATGAACAGAAAATTCCCATCCCTTGGTGTTCAGCCTGGACATTCCTTTAGTGCCCCACCATTCAGTTTTACAGGTTCCACAGGGTCCCAGAAAGGCACTTGGTCTTCAGGACTTAAAATTCCTGTGCAAGAGCCTGAACTAAATCAATGGTTTCATGGTATCAGTGTTCCAAGTTGAATTTGTTTGGGGTTTTTTTAACAAATTAAGAAATGTAAATAAGAAATTAGTCTCTTTTAGGTTTAAAGTAAATGTTGTTACCACAAGTAGACTAAACTCAAAGCTCTTTCCAAGCACATTATGACTTTTGTTAGGTCCACCCCTTAGTATACAAGACAGTAGTGCACTTGCCTTCATGAAATACCTTTATTAAAGCACTGTTAAGTTTGGTTTGGTACTGTCACCTTTTCAACAGGTTGTAGGAAGCATGGATGCTCACCCTAATCGATACTGTGCCACCGTTCGGGTCCAGCAGCACCGCCAAGAAATCATCCAAGATTTGGCTGCCATGGTCAGGGAGTTGCTTATTCAGTTCTACAAATCAACCAGATTCAAACCAACTCGTATCATCTTCTACAGAGACGGCGTGTCCGAGGGGCAGTTCCAACAGGTTATTCTTATTACTACATTTTGTTTGAGGTTTTGCTTACATAGTTTTCTGGTAGTAATGTAGTTTTTATATAGTTGGAGTTACAAAAAGAAGTACACCCTCAACAAATCATCCCTTAATGAATATTGGGTCCAGTTCTGGGCTCTCTGGTATAAAACAGACCGGGATCTCCTGGAGAGAGTCCAGAGGAGGAGTACGGAGATGATTAAGGTCCTGGAGCATCTGCACTACAAGGAAAGGCTGAGTGAGCTGGGACTGTTCAGCCTTGAGAAAAGAAGCCTGAGAGGGGATCTGATCAATGTTTATAAATATCTCAAGCGTGGGACACAGGGGGAAATGGCCAGCCTCTTCTCAGTGGTCTGTGAGGACAGGACAAGGGGCAGTGGCTGCAAGCTGGAGCACACGAAGTTCCACACCAATATGGCAAAGAACTTTTTCCCAGTGAGGGTGACAGAGCCCTGGGACAGGCTGCCCCAGGGGGGTGTGGAGTCTCCTTCTCTGGAGATATTCAAGACCTGTCTGGACACCGACCTGTGTGACCTGTCCTAGGGACCCTGCTTTGGCAGGGGGGTTGGACCTGATGATCTCTGGAGGTCCCTTCCAACGCCTACAATTCTGTGATTCTGTGAATATGTTGGTTTCTAACCAAGCAGAGCAGGGAAAATGTTTTCATAGTTTTTTTGACTTTTTTCCTAATACTTCTCCCCTTTAACGTACTTCTGTTGGCAGAATTATAAATGATAAAGTATAACTTTGGCAGTCAAGTTGTGTTCAGCCTCTGTGACCTATTCAAGGTACATTAGTCAAACTGTGTGCCATAGAACTTGGATGGTAAATAAAAACTAAGTATAAGGTAATTTTCCCACTTTTTTAACCAGGATTGATAAATATTGTATTTTCACACTGCTGCTTTCCATTCATTCTTGCTAAAATTCAACAGATGCTTCCTTGTATTTACTTCATTTGCTTACAGGTACCAGATTTTATGAAATATTTTTCAATATAAAGATACTTACAGTTTCCTTTCTAGTATTTTTATATGTAAATTAAAAGATACAGAATATAGTCAACTTCTCAAAATCCAAGGGGATAGGGAGCAAAGGTCAGTTAGTAAATTTGAATTAATATAATAATCTTTGGATGAACTTCGAATTTTTTTTCCCCGTTAATCACTGGTTTTCACTCAAGATTTAGTTTATAATTAACCCAAATAATTGCTTTTTGGATTTATCAATGCCTGTAGTTCTGCAGGAATGTTCATAAAGCTGGGAAAGAGCAAAAGTTGAGGAATTCTGGATTTTATCCCTTGTACTAGTCTGAAAAATAATTAGGCTTTTGTATAGTCAGCAGCCTAATTAAATGTTCATTTGTATTTGGCAGTTTAAAAGTTTTTTGACATACAGCTTATTAATCCAAGCCTCATGCTTTGAGCTGAACAAATCATCAGAAGAGGGGTGGCCAACAGGGACATGGAGCGGATTGTCCCTCTCTGCTCTGCCCTCGTGAGGCCCCATCTGGAGTCCTGTGTCCAGAGCTGGGGCCCCCAATACAAGAAGGATGTGGAACTGTTGGGGAGGGTTCAGAGGAGCCACAAAGATGATCGGAGGGCTGGAGCACCTGCCCTACGAAGAGAGGCTGAAGGAGCTGGGCTTGTTCAGTCTGGAGAAGAGAAGGCTGCGGGGGGACCTCATAGCAGCCTTCCAGTACATGAAAGGAACAGAGAAACAGGAGGGGAATCCACTTTTTAAAAGGGTAGATAATGGCAGGACAAGGGGATGGATTGAAGCTGAAGGAGGGAAGGTTTAGATTAGATCTTAGGGGGAAGTTCTTTCCAGAGGCAGTGGTGAGGTGCTGGAACAGGCTGCCCAGAGAGGTGGTGGATGCCCCGTCCCTGGAGGTGTTCAAGGCCAGGTTGGATGGGGCCCTGGACAACCTTGTGTAGCTCCAGGCCTGGAGGTTGGTGGCCCTGCCTGTGTCTGGGGGGTTGGAACTCTGTGATCCTTGGGGTCCCTTCCAACCCAGACCAGTCTATGAAATGTGGAACCAGCTCTTGTCTGGCTCGGGAAAGTGGTGAAGTGCTGATCTAATTTGTTCTCATTAAGTAAATCAGGGTTTGATCCTGCATGCTTTGACATCTCATTACTGTGTGACTATGTAAGAAGGAACATGGTAAGTAAGAGTCATCTGTAAGGATATCTGTCTTTCATATTTATCACTCATCTTTATGTTTATGATTCAGGTTCTCCATCATGAATTGCTGGCTATCAGAGAAGCGTGCATTAAACTAGAAAAGGATTACCAGCCTGGAATCACATTTATAGTTGTGCAGAAAAGGCATCACACCAGACTCTTCTGTACGGATAAAAATGAGCGGGTATGTGCCAGCTGTGACCAGCGAGTATCCAGCAGGCAGCCAAGTTACCTATTGCTGTTTATTTAAATAGAAGAACTAAGTTAACCACATGAGATCATTCTGCCTGGAAACAAAACCCTTCATTTTCTATCTCATAGATAATAAACTGTTAAGAAGCTTTTATGATACAGCAGCAGGATTTGCCTTTCAGCAAGTCTGTCCTTTTATAAGTTCATCAGAATTTTCAGGTTTCTTTGCTGCTTGTTTACTCTCAAGATCCTCGAGAGTTGAGATTCATCTCAGTAGTGTAGGGTTTGCACTGTAGATGTTTATTTACATCTAGAAGAGTTACCTTGGGCACGCTGTTGTGAATGGAGATGTGTTTAGTATTCCCAATGCACTTTAAGGTGTGTTTCACCTGGGTCTGGTGCTAGCAAGGTCACTGTTCTGGTTGTCACTGACTATGGAGCGACTGTTGGGTTGCCAACTGTGATGTAGACACTGAAACTGTTAGGCAAGGTGAACCCCACACTTTGAGAATACTTTCTGTTCCATTAATGGTACCTTTAAGGTATTTTAAGTGTCTAGTGTCATAGACATGTCGAGTTTGGTTTGGATATATCAGGTGTTACACACATACGTAGTGCTGAACTTTCCAAATTCTTTCATGAGTGTTTCATATGCAGTGTGCCCAGGTGGCCAGGAAGGCCAGTGGCATCCTGGCTTGTCAGACACAGTGTGGCCAGTAGGAGGTGATTGTGCCCCTGTACTCGGCATTGGTGAGGCCACACCTCGAGTGCTGTGTCCAGTTCTGGGCTCCTCACCATAAGAAGGACATGGAGGTCCTGGAGCGAGTCCAGAGAAGGGCAACCAGGCTGGGGAAGGGACTGGAGGGCAAATCGTATGAGGAGTGGCTGAGGGAGCTGGGGCTGTTTAGCTTAGAGAAGAGGAGGCTGAGGGGAGACCTTATCACCACCTACAACTACGTGAAGGGAGGTTGTAAAGAGATAGGCGATGGTCTCTTCAGCCAGGTGACAGGACAAGGGGGAATGGCATGAAGCTGTGCCAGGGTAGGTTTAGATTGGATGTTAGGAAAAAATTTTTTACTGAAAGAGTTGTGAGGGCCTGGAACAGGCTGCCCAGGGAGGGGGTTGAGTCACCTTCCCTGGATGTGTTCAAAAAAAGGGTAGATGAAGTACTTAGGGATATGGTTTAGTTTAGGATGCGAATGGTTGGACTTGATGATCTTAAAGGTCTTTTCCAACCTTGTGATTCTGTGAAGGTGAAAAGAGTTTGACAAATAAGTTGCAGCAAACTCTTCTCACAGTAAGCATAAAAGCTGATTGTTGTAGGTAACTTTTGCAGCTCATCTTTTTTTGCCATCTGTAGTAGAGATACTCCAGATTTTCATTTTAAGAGAATTTGCTTATTCTTTCTTGACTTTTTGCTTTCTACAGATTTTTTTCTTGTCTTTCCCCCTTATTATACAGCTAAACTTTGTGTGTGTGTGTTACTGTGTTGCACTTTCTCTTCACACAGGTTGGAAAAAGTGGAAACATTCCAGCTGGTACTACAGTGGACACAAAAATCACCCATCCATCAGAGTTTGACTTCTACCTGTGTAGTCATGCCGGTATTCAGGTACAGTATTTTATGGGGCTGGCAGCTTCCCAAAGCTAACGCTGCCTGTTGGTATTTTCCCTGTCCTTTGCACAGGAGACAAACAGTTCAACTTCCATCTGTGTGTTCTGGCTTTTCATCTGTGCCATCCACGGCACTCACAGACATCGTGAAACTATGTGATATGCAGAACACCCTGTGCATTTGGATTGTTGTGCTTCTCTCCTGTCTGTGTGTGGCATTGCCTAAAGTGTATTCAGCAGGGACACTGTTAGATTGCTGTAGGCTACTAATGTTTT
Organism: Porphyrio hochstetteri; assembly: GCA_020800305.1. Taxonomy (NCBI): domain Eukaryota; kingdom Metazoa; phylum Chordata; class Aves; order Gruiformes; family Rallidae; genus Porphyrio; species Porphyrio hochstetteri. The sequence goes on from CM036906.1 coordinate 5,421,469, forward strand.
GCCTCAAGCTACTTTGTATAGTGGCTTTTTGCCCCATCTAAACTTAGTAAGATGAAAGTGCATTTCAGTAAGATTGTTTGATTTTAGTTACAGGGAGGAAATCCTAGAGAATTCAGTCCTATGCAAAAGGACTAATTCTGTGGGGAGCCAGGAGGGAGGTTGGATGCCTTTTTTAAAGGAAAAAATTGCTGAAATACCTAGAATTGCTCATGGGATTTTGAGGAAACAGCCAGTTATACTGCAGTTCACCTGCAGAGATGGAATTGTAGACATGTTGTTTTGAAATGCTGACATGCTGTGTGATCTGCCTTCAGGGAACAAGCAGACCTTCTCATTACCATGTCCTCTGGGATGACAATCGTTTCTCTTCAGATGAACTGCAGATCCTTACCTACCAGCTGTGTCATACGTACGTACGCTGTACTCGTTCTGTTTCCATCCCTGCACCAGCATATTACGCGCACCTGGTTGCCTTCAGAGCCAGGTACCATCTGGTGGATAAAGAACACGATAGGTGAGTGACATTGTTTTGTGTTGTTACAGAATTGGAAAGGAAGCAGAAAGGAGATGGGCTTGTTAATTCTGGGGTCAGTGATAGCCTCAGTTAGTGGCGTGAGGGTTAATTTGGCTTTGCCACTGAATTTTAATACGGGGAAGAAAGTTAGGTGGTGTTCTGTGCACCTCTGCTTTCTTTTGTTTCAGAGCTTCAGTGGTGTTAGGAGTGTAATTAGCTTTTGACTGTTCTGGTCAGAAGAAATAAACAATATGAAAACACTGTATACAAGGAGAGGCAGATGGAATAGGGTTTTGCTGCCTCACCCCCCAAACCGTTTTTTTTTTTTTTCCCCCCTTTTCCCCCAACCTCCCTTCTCTTTCAGTGCTGAAGGAAGCCACACTTCTGGTCAGAGTAACGGCAGAGATCATCAAGCACTTGCTAAAGCAGTTCAAGTTCATCAGGACACGTTGCGCACTATGTACTTTGCTTGACATGTTTTAATGTTTAGCGACTCAGTCCAATCCAGAGTTGGATTCACATGAGACCAGCTGCACTTAGACCAACAGTTGCCCGAGCTACAGTGACAGCCAGCAATGAGTGATGCATCTTAATTTGTATTTTCCCATTTGCAAGACAGCCTTCCGTCTAGAATTTCAGACTTGATTACGAGCTGCATTCTTGTACCAAACCCCACTATTGTTGGAAATGTAGTTTGCCAAAAAAAAATCTCTTTAAGCTGCTTTGGTATAAACCAGACCCATATTTTCTAATTAAATCAAGAGCTGTGATCTCAGGGCTTGGGGGGGGAGAAACAAACCAAACAAAACAGCAACCCAACCCATGAAACTCCTCGTTCTGTTTGCTATTCATTGAATTGCTTTTAATAATTTGGAGAGATCTAATTCATACTAAAGTTTGATGGGCTAAAATGCTGTGAATTAGCTTTTAATACAAAGGAAAGCAAAGAATTTTGTGACTGTTTATGAAGCCTTGATTACTCTAGATGCATTTACACAAGTTTTATTTTCAAAAGAAGAGTGTGACACAATTCTGGTTTTCAGCTGTCCTACGAGGATTATTCTCTGTGTGTCTAAGGGCAGATTTATTTTCTGAAGCTTGTTCTTGAATGTTTTTTATTGTGCTGCATTTGAAAATGTTTTTTCATAGACTAAAGAAGAATTTTAAAAACAGAATTAACTTGTACCTAAGCTTTTAATAGCTCCACTTGGATTGGCAAAAGCAAATGTGCCATTTAAAAAAAAATTGTAAAGAATTTTTAAAAAAAAATCATACTGACAGCTAACTTTAGAATTTGTCATACAGGACTGTGACACTTACTTTCCAAAGTCTCTAAAGAATACGGGTCTGTGGTGATAAATACAGTACAATCCTTTTTCACTGTTGTTTTGAGTTAATGTAAATTTTATATATGTTTCACAGTATTAATGTGATAGACTAGATGCTATTATTTATTTTTATTTACTAAGGAATGCTCATTATACTTCTGTTAACATATCAAGAATGCTTTGGATTTAGAAATTAAAAACCTCATTGTGGGGACATTGCTATTCAAATGCAAAAAAAAAATATGCAATCAACTTGGAGGTGAGAGTTCAGAGATAAAGTGCAGTGTATGTTGTAGAGCTTGTAAACTGTGGAGCAGCTTTTTAAGCGTGCACACAACAAAGCAGGTTTTACCTGTGCAGTTCAGAGACGCACACGAGACCAACATTCTACGTTCATTCAAGCACAAAACAATTGTATTTTTATTTATGTGTTGAATATTGGTGAAGCAGGAGCTCTGACAGAGTGGTTCACTTTGTAATTTAGACAAAAAGTCAGAGAATCTATGCAGTAAAGAGAAATCTTAGGAACCTGAAGTTTACTTATGGAGGGAGGTAAAACGCTCTTCATTATGCATGAGGTCAAGAGTAAATGTGAGAGTTTTGCCATCCTCTTAGGAGAAGTATTAATTAAAAACTGATAATTATTAGACAAACGCTTCTGTTAGTTTGCACACTGGGTTCATAAAAACCATAACACACATGTAAACCATTGCACTAATAACGATGCCACAAAGCAGGTTTAGAAGAAAATGCAAAAAAAAGAAGCCCAGGCAACTTGTTTATGCTGACTTGACGTTGTTTATTTTTCATAACTGAAATAAGTGCTAAGAGGCAGGCTTTTAAAATGTCATTCTCTTCCACAGATTCATCTTGCTTCATCTTTTCCCTTCTCTTAGCAGATGAGCTCAGTCACTCTTTTGAATACATTTTACCTCGAGCCACAGAGATGGGCGAGTACCTTTAGCCAGTACAGAGAGGTCTGTGCCATACAGCCCATGGACTATACCTGGTTGCTGTTGAATAAGCTAGAAAAAGCCCAACCTTTGCTGCATAAAGTGTTTTTTAGGTACATAACTTCGTGCAAGTTCAGATCTTTGCCTTGTAGCAGTGCGTTGGTTGTCGGTGTTGGATTTACGTTGTTATTCCACCTAAACTATTAATAGATTACTTGTATTTGCATTGTTCCTATTCAGTGATTAGGCTGCTGGGTTAGATATTCTTCTTGTTCATAGTGATGCAAATCCAGATTTTAAATCCTTCTGGTACTAACAGAAAGCAAATTCTACCTTGGGTGGTTTTACCTTTCTGTGTTCCAGGCAGGTTGTACATCTCTTCCCTAAAACACCGCTAAACTGCAAACATGTTTCCATGGGGGGGTATGTTGCACGTCTCTCTGTTTCCTTGGGAGGCTTCAGATTTTAATTTGGCAGAGTTTTATATAAGAATTATTTTTTTATATGAAATATTCTTAACAAGTAGGAAAAAGATCAACTGTTTGAAGACCCTGTTTAGTTTAGTTGCTCTTTGTTACGCAGAGACCTCTTGGATGTGAAATTCATTCTCCACTTTCCTTTGCACAGATCTGGAATAAATGACTTTATACAGGTGGTTGGATGGTGCAAGGAGGGCAGAATCTGTCTTGACCTCAAACCTTATTTCTGAAGCAAACTGTGGGACTTCACTGCATCCTATTTGGGATGTATTCTTTGGGCTGGAGTAATTTTTGCAGCTCCTTTTTGTGAGAAAAGGAGCAGTAGGCAGACCCTTCATCTGAGAGCAGCTGTCGCCTGTGTATCCTCTTGGAATGAACAGAAATTTCATGTGGCTTTCCTTCCCCAGGTATGAAGAACTTGGGATGGTTATATGCATTTTAGGCTAGGGATGTTTTCACCTTTTACAGAACTTTTTAAGTCTCTAATTCTTTATGGCTTGATTTCTCCCTCCTTTCTCCTCCCACCTCCTGCAAGTGGTGAATTAGTGAATAATTTCAAGTGTTTTTCTAAAAACTCTTTTTGATTAAGTATCTACTCTGAAAAAGGACAGTGTGCTGTAACCCTGGCAGCTCGCTTTTCTGGGAATATTTTTAACATAAATTAGGTATTTAAAAAGACCTCATGTCAAAAACAAAACCACCGCCAAAAGCCCTACTCTTCCCCCTTCCCTCAACTTACCTTCCATCCTTCCACCTGTGTTGTAAGAACAGCAAAATCTCAGGTAAACACAAAGCTCAAGATGTCTCTCTCTCTCACATATTCCTGCTGTTGAAGTCACAGTTGAGGTTGACACTTATAACCACTAAGTCACTATGCAGCTCAGGTCAGCAATAACCAAACGTGCGTTATCCTCTGGCAGTTGTCTTTTGGATTTGTGGTGTTGTTCTCAGCCCGTGCAGAGGAGTTGTGTGCTTCTCCTTGCTAAAAAAGCACTGGGCAAAACCCTCATCCTTTGCATTCCTCTTCCTCTCCGTTATGTTCCTGGCAATGACCTTTCACTTGAATTTTGGTCGTTGGTACAGGTGATCCTGGTGCTTAGCAGTCCCAAAATTGATAGTAATTGCACCCTGGTGACAACAATACCTTGTTCCTGTTGCGGGGATGAGCGGTGGGATGGACATGCTGACCACTGTCAGTACTGCAGTATTTCTTTTCTTTTAAAGGAGTGTGCTTGAGAGATGAACAGATGTTAAGTGAGTTGCCTGCTACAGATTAGTTTTCTCACGAGTTGTTTTGTAACTGAAATGGTAACACTATCGAAACAAAAATATTCAAAGATTGAAACAGGCTGTAGAATCTGTGTCTTCAGAGAGGCTCAAACTTGGCTGGACAGGTCCCCCCAGGCAGTCTTGGCTCAATGGACCTACTTTGGGTAGGGGACTGGGTCTCTCCAGAGAGCCCTTCCGAAGCATGTGGTTCTGTAGCAACCCCCCAGTACCAGCAGCAGCATGAGATGCTCCTGTTGGGAGGTGGAAAATAATATTGACAAAGAGAAAATACTTCAGAGTTGTCTTTTGGTGGTTGGTGGTGTGGGGTTTTTATGTAGGAGATACAATGCAATAATTAGGTTGGTTTGGGTTTGGAAACTTCTGCTTCAGTGGCTGAATACTAAAACATGTTCACTCCACCACTTCTACAGCCCAGGACACAGAGTTGAGCTGATCCTTAGGAGGAAATGTCCTGTAGTGAGATGCTGGAAGTAGGTGGATTTGTCTCTGCCTTATATGAGTTTGGCATTCAAGATAGCCCTATGCAATCTTAACACTTTTAGTTTGTATATATGCACTGATGTATGGAGTGAGATCACTTGGTTTTTATTAGAACTCCTTATTTTGGCTTGGTTTGAGTTAGAGTATTATAGCGACTGTGTTTGGCTTGCTGAACTACAATCGATGATCTTCCAGAAGCTTTGGCAGGTTCATTTCCTTGTTTCTAGATCTGTCAGGTATTGGGTGAGTGGTTAGGTGGTGTGTCTTAATCTGCTGGAGCCAGCATGGAAAACATACCACAGACTTTTCTGCTTAAAAGAAGAAATCCATAATTAACTAGTTTGGATCTTCATCCAGGCTTCCAGGCAATGTGCCCTGATTGTAAAAGGAAGAAGGTTGAGCTTTAATTCTGACTCTTGTCAATAACCCCTGCAGCCGGTGTCTGTTCTTAACCTAAGCTGTGTTCAGATGACAGTGTATAATTTTTTATAACTAAGAGAGTATTTCTGCCAAGGTTTTTAAATTGAAACTCTTGAAGGGTACAGGGGGTGGGGTGGGGGGGTGTGTTAGGGTTTTGTGTGCCCGGGTTCCTTTCTGAAAAAAAAAAAATTGACCTTTTGAGTCCAGTTAAGATGCTTCTGAAATGCTGTACCTGAAGTTTAATGTGTATGTGCACGAAGGCTTTCTATTACATAGGAGACTGTGATCTGGAGGGCTTTGTGTGTAGCTGCCAGTGCTGGTTCTTATACCACAGCAGTAGATTCCTCAGATACAGCGGTCGCCTGCGTCTCGCCTGTAGAATCCCCCTTCTCATGCCAGTGACTCTCTGAAACTTAACTGAGAGCAAGGAGGAGGAAGGTCTGTGTTAACACCCACCCAGCCAAGTTAAGTGCATTGCTCTAGGCTCGTTCCTGTACGTGCAGATTGGTTTGAATGTTGGTGTTTTGAGGTGAGAACAGGTCGGTTCTGCGCGTCACACAACCGCACGAACTAGAAATGCAGGACTGGGACCTTTGGAGATTGAGGTGGATGTTTCTTCCCTCTTGATGTAATCGGTGAGTAACACTGGTGGCATAAATAACCCATAAGGGAATTTTTCTTTTTTAAAAGAGATCTTTTACACATTAAAGGAATGTAACAAAGGTTTTCACTCAGTATTTTTCACAGTTGATACCGGTGTAATAAACCAACATATTTTCCCCCTATTTTTTTAATACTCTTCTCCTACAGGAACATCTCTTTTGGTGTATTTATCCTGCCAGTGTGGCACTTTCTAGTGCAGGACAGTAAATTATTATATGTTTTTTCATTTTTATATTACATTTGATAACATGCTTCTTGAGACATGCAGTCTTTTTCTAAGGAGAACTTCCAAGTAGAAGGTAATTGCACTGATTTTTTTTAAACTCCCTTTTTACTGTAAGACTTCTTTTAGGCATCTGCTGTAGCTGTTAAAATACTGTAAATAGTGCTACGTATAGCCAATACTGAAATGCTGTGGATACCATTCCCTGTTCTTAACATTTTTAGGAATACTGCCATATTTTTACAGTATTAAGATCCAAGCTTTGGTTTTAATTGTTGTTATACTTTCTGTTTGCATTATGGTATGAATCCAAGGGCACAGTTGCTTTATTACAGTGGAAAAACTTCAGAGTTCATCTGAATTTCTAAATTATTTCTTCCTTTTCTCCTCTATGCACGTTTCTCCCACACCATGGAGATAGAGAGACAGTTCTTAAGCTATCAGTGTGCTTGTTGTCTGTACAACATTCAAATGCCAATCTCTGATAGCACTGTTAGATGATTAATAGCATTAATGTAATCATACAAAGAAGAACTGGTCTGTGTGGCAGAATTAGTGAAATAACAGGGATTTGGGATGGAATAACAGGGATTTGGGATCCAAGTTACAGCATCTTGCTGTCTGTCCCTCCTGGGGTGTGGTGTTGTCAAGTGTTTTAGTGCTCTGAACTAAGAAATAGTGTTGTCCACATGTGAGAGCCATCTATTTCCTACCCATCAGTAATGGCCTTGTGCTTCTGTAACTCTTGGGAACAGGAGAGACCCAAACTCTTGTACCATCATCTAGTGTTGGGATGTGAAACAGCAAGTCCTGCCTCCTGTTTGTGAGGGTTAGTGACTGGAAGGATGCCTTCCTCAGAGATGGTTTTAATCTGAAGGATATTGGGTGGGAGAGCAGTCTCTGTGTGTGCTTGGTGTGGCACATAATCTGTTTTATCTCATTTGAGTGTGTTTCAGTTGCTTTTTCTTTGTTATTTCTTTGCCCGAAGTGTTAATATGAATGTAATGGCTTGGCCAAATCACTACAAAAGGTGGTTTTGTGATAACTCTTCACTTAGCAAGCAGATGCAGTTAAAGGCTACCTACCTCCTGTATTCCTCCACAGATGAATTAATTTTTGTAAAGTCAATTTACTACTAAAGCAGCCAAAATGCTCCTGACTGAACTGTATTTTAACTGTTGTGTTTCTTTCTGGAGAACTAGCAGTGCCATACTGTGACCTTGGATGGCTGCTCGTCACTCCTTCCGTCTTCCTAAGGCAGCATAAGTATTAAAGTAGGGGAAATGGTGAGGCAAATCGTGACTCTGGCTTTTGTGTGAGGTTACTCCATAGCAGCATCTCCTCCTATAACCTGTCCTTTCAACTCCCTGAGTATGTGTTGTTTCCAATCAAAAAATGCTTCCGTGCTTTAGCTGTTTGCTGCAAGCTCTCATGCTTTCCCTGAAAACGACATGAAGGTGCTTGAAATATATTTTGAATCTGAGGCAAAAATGATGTATTGCAATATTTTTTTAACCTATTTTTTAGATAAGTTGATGTAAGACTGTAACAGTGAAAATACTATAGTCCCTGCTTAGATCATAATGAACTTCAGAATGGGGATGGGGTGGGGGAAAACCCAACAAAACACCAAAACCAGCCCCAACCTTGAGTTTGTTCATATTGTGAATACTTTGTGTGAGTTTGGTGCAATGCCTTGGTCATAACTCAACCTTGAAATAAGCCCATGCAGACTAAAGGTGCTTCAAATTACCTGAAATGAAACCAGAAAACTGTGTTAATACATCGAGATTGTGTTTACAATGAATCCAAACAAGCTTCCTCATTGTACAATTAACCACTCTGCTGACAGAAATACTACCTGTTGTAAGCACAACGCACTGGTGTAGTTTCTTAGCAGTGTTCCGGGAGGGTGTTATTTAAAGTAACTGGGATTTATGATAGGGAATCTCTGCATCTTGGAAGCAAATCTGCTTGGGATTATATGCTACCTGCAATTGTAAAGCATAGACACTAACAAAGCTTACTGATGGTAGGGAGGATTGCTGAACTTCTGCCTTTCTGGAAGCCAGTTCTTCTTGAGCAGTGGTGAGTGACTGAATAATGAAGCCCACTGATAACTAAACAGAGTAAAACCCTGATATTTTTGTTCAGTTCTCAGTTGTAAGTTAACAAAGCTCTCCCCAAAGCCTGGAGTAGAGGGGTTTTGCTCTAGGGCAAGTGGTTGCTTTTCATAAAATACATCACTACGTCTTGTATTACGGATCCATAGACACTATTGCTGCTCCTGTGGCCTCGGAGGGGTTTCACTGCAGCCATGCTGAATGTGTGTGCTTTCTAGACTAGGTCTAGGAGGAGCATCAGTAAGTTGGAGTGAGGGAAGAACCCTGGCCAGGTGCTTGTTGTGCCTGTGTGGAAGAGAAATCCCATTTACGCTTATGCCAGCTACCCAGTCCCTTGTGGAAATAAGGAGGCAAAGGGAAATGTTTTCTTGCAATGTTGCTAATTAATCACTTAAGGTGACAATTAATATTCTCTTGGTTTTCCTTTTGGCTTCCCGGTGAGGGGCCCCTGAGTGCAGCCAGAGGTATGGCACAGCCCCTTGCAGATCCACTGGCTCCTTCCCCAAAAGGCAGCTCTCTTTCTGGTTGACTCCTGGTTTCAGTCACAGAACCACAGAATCGTAGAGGTTGGAAGGGACCTCAAGAGATCATCGGGTCCAACCCAGTCCTCTGTATCCGAGGGCTTGGACTTTGTTGGAGCAAGTGCAGGGGCGTTCGCTGAATCAGGAGGTGTGAGAGGTTGGCAAGAGCTGGTGTTAGGAGCTTTGCATGTGGTGGCACTAAGGAAGCAGATCCACAGCAGGAGATGAAGGGTTCCCTTCCTCCTTCTTAAATACCCTCAAAAAAGGGTTTGAGTTTGAGGTTTTGCTTTGAGTTTGCCCATGCACTGCCTCAACAGATGGATCTTCAAACTAGCTGCATTTACTCCTCAACCAACCAACCAACCCATGTTGTTTAGAAGAGCCAACCATTGGCATTATCAATCTGTACTCAAGCACAAAGTCATTTTTTATGGCTGCTCTGAGCGCGTGGATTCTCACCCGCTCCCCCTCGCACACTTGGGATGTGCTCTTGCACTGCTCTCCTGTAGCTTTGCTATTTATTCCCCCTCATCTCTAAGTACAACTGAAATACCTGCTGGAATAACTGCTGTGTAATCAGCAGCAGGGATTGCAGATACCGACTGACCTGGGAGCAAACCTGGGAATTAGCCCCAAAATAGAAATTTAAACTTTTCTGGCCATTTTTTATGTTGGGTTTTTTTTTTAAAAATGAAGTTGGCAAGTGTGAGTTGTGAAAAGGTCAGCAGGCAAGCTGGGGAGTTTAAATCTCCTGGCTGCTGCTGCTCTTGGTATTTGCTTTGTTAGCTCAGATTTCCTGACAGAAAAAAAAAGTTAAAAAATAGAATGCCTTTAATGTGGGCTCTATTCTGTATTTATCAGCTTTTCCTGTTTCTGAATCCATGAACAGAGGAAGCTTCACTCCTGCCAGTGTACGTAAAGTGGCACATTTTTGCTTGTACTTGACTCAGAAGCAGATTGGGTCTGTGCTTCATGGGCACCCCAAAAATCTCAGCTGCTTGATCGTACGCTGTGGGTTGGATCAACCCTATTGTGTAGCGACACAGTATACAAAGAGGTTTGTTTCCAGCTTTCACCAAATTCTGTGAGCTCATCAGACCCCACTGTTTCCGTGCTATTAAAAAACCAAAGTGTATTGACCCTAATTTTGTGGTTCCTGGCTGGGCCCTTAAATCACTCATCTCATTTACAAGTGACAGTTTAGTAATTTCATTTTGAAGTAAATAACATGTCTTTGATTGCCTGACTTAGAGTTGTGAAGATCTTTAGCTGATCTTCAGCTGATGTGTGAGGATCTTTAGCTGATCTTCAGTTGTCCAGCAGTGGTGAATCCCCACAATGTTTCCTGCTCAGAGGTTGTTGCATTTTTCCACTTCTTCATTACCGAATTTTGGGCAGGAGAAATAATTTTGAGTAAATAATTTGAGTCCACAGGGGGAGCTCGGTGGGTGTTAGTTGATGTGTGCTTTGGGAAAGGAAGGCATTTGTTCAGGGCAGAAAGGAGGGAAAAGCCCCAACTAAAGTAAGCTTCAGAATTCCATATCTGGGAAAATCACATCTTAAATGAGGTGAGGAAGTGTATCTGGCAGGGTTGTGTGCTATCCTGGAGATCACAGAATCGTAGGGGTCGGAAGGGACCTCAAGAGATTGTTGTTACCATTTATTTTCTGTAATTGGCTACAGTTTAGTAGATTTTATCCGTGTTGAGTGTGTATCCGTATGTGTCTGTGCACAGGTCAGTGGAAGGAAAGCAGGGCTGTTTGTAGGCTGTTCGTAGAAGATACAACAGCAATATTTGGCTGGAATTAATAAGCACAATTTCACTGGCTTCCACAGTTATTCGTTAGTTTGTGCAGTCACCAAAATCTCAACATTTAGGGCAGTTTGTAACTAAAGGATCCAGTCCTGGATTTCTGTGCAGCAAAGTGGTTAAAACTTCATCTCAGGAGGGTGAGATGGAAAACAGAATGTATTGATTTAAATCCAAATAATTCTATTTTCCCCTCAATTTCGGTACTTTGCAGATCTCACTGACATCTGTTAAGGTTTTAATTGTTTCTTTAATAGTTTTCACTTTTTTTTCCCCTAGTTTTCGAAAATAACCACAAAAAAGAACCAAAAACCAATTCAGAAATTTTCTATTGTAAATGTTCCCTCGAATCAACATGTTTTTATGACCATTTAAAGTTTGCTATTTTTTGAGAGAAGATAAATATAATGATGTTAAAGGATTTGAGTGGTACTAAATATGCATTGACTGGTTTGTATGTGTGTTGCATCCGTATTAAAGCATCTTGTGCTTGCAGTATATAAAAGGTAAGAGTGCTGCCTGGGTAAGGGGAGCACTTCTAATACAAACCACAGACAGAAATACCCTTGATTGGCTTTAAAATGCATCAACAAAATTGATGTTGTTGATCATTTACATGATCCCCTACATGATCATTTAAATGAACCCCAACATTTTAATTGTAGGGGTTGGAAGGGACCCCAAGAGATCATCGGCTCCAAACCCCAACAGCGTTAGGGAATTTACCACACAGGTTGTAAGCGCTGCTTTATTACTCAAAGGATGAGGGGTGTGTAGTTTAAATACTCTGTATGTATCTTGCTGAGGTAGTTTAACATTTGCATGATGCTGTGTGGCGACGCTGCTTCAAGTTAAGCCTTAACAAAACCATCAATTTGTGATTTTACTCCGAGTATGCAAAAAAACCCCACCCTGTTTAATGAGTAGGATGTTCCTATAAAGCTGAAAAGCAGAAAAGGAAGTCTTCTCACCTGAAAATAAAGGGAAACTTGCAGATCTCTATACTGTGACTGAGTTTTTAGGCACTGGCTGTTACTTGCTCTGCAGAAACGTGTCTCTCCAGCGTTTCTCTGGCAGTCTGTGGAAAACAGGCGCTCTCAGATCTCAGCTTTTGTGTCGTTGTTGTTGTTGTTGAACATATTCTCCTCCCTCCCCCTGCTAGGAAATCTCTGCCTGAAGGAGGATTGTGATTTAACACTGAAATGCACGTCGCCAAAAGCTGTTCTTGAGTCCCGTGCTTGCTTCAGATAGTGCCATCGCTTTCCACTCCTTAACGACTGACGTAGAATCCTTAAAACATTTTAAATAGAGGCAAATAAAGTGTTGGGGACCCAGCTTTCTCTTTTTTTTTTTTAAACTTATTTTTTTCTTTCTCAATTGGATCTACCTCATTTAAACAGTTGGGTGCTATTCTTCTCAAATTGTTGATGAGATTGGCAAGAGCGACCAAACTCCTTGTGATGACTTGACCTCTTGGGAGGCAGCGTTCTGCAAACCAAAACCTCTGGGGTTATTGTTCAGAGACAACAAATGTGTATTTTGAGTTTTATTCTTTGTGCCTTTGTGTTGGTTTGGTTTCTTGGTTGCTCTTTTTTTTTCCCCCAGTGCATAACAATCAAAAAGTCGTATCCATAATTAAAAACAGCTAAACGAATTTTAACAGTAAAGTGTAAAAAAAATAAATCACAAAACATAGTTTTTAGCAAATTTTAAGGTATTTTTAGTGTAGGGGTTGATAAAATGTGCAGTATCACAGCAGACCTAGGCAGAGATAAATACCCAGTCAGGAGTTTCTTTGAAATACCTAATCCCAACCCTTAGATCCTCTGCGTGCATCTATCTGTATATATCCACACACGTACAGCGCACAGCTTGGTGTGTGCCCATAAGTGTGTGTGTATATATATTAAAAGCCCAAAGTGATACGTATAAGGGTAAGGGAGTAAAAATGTCATTGACTTTTCCACTGTTTTGTATGTAACAGTTTACAACTATGTGAGTTTTTTTCTACTCTGTGAACTTTTTTACTTAAAACTAATTCCTTTTTTTGGGAAATTTTACGTTGTGATATATGCTATCATTTTTTGAAGTTTAAAAAAAAAAAAATCATTTAAAAAAATCAACTTTTTACCAGTACCTAATACAGAGGGGGGAGGGGGAATCTTTTCTGTAAAATTGTATTTAGTTTAAATAATAAAGAAGACAAAAAAAAAATTATATATGGAATTGTAAAAGTGCTGACATTCCATTGTGGCAGGACTTCAAAGCTCTTTTCCTAAGGCTTTCTGCTGCAGAGAGAGACTCAAACAAAAAGAAAATGCCTCTGTTAAATGTTTTTTTTATATATATATAAAACTGCTCCATCAGGTCTATACTTAAGCTATATTTTCTAAAGCCTAATCATCCTTTAATATGCTGCGTATAAATTTATCAGCATGGTTGCACTTTCTCAATAATGGATGCCCTGCAATTGGCTCGTGGTAAGGACTTCAGAGTTTTTTTTAACAAAACAAGTAGTACTTTGGGCAGAAGGTAATATTTATATAGGTACCTCAAGAAGAAAAATAAAAATAAAGAGCCTGAATATGCTGCATTTTGTTCCTTTAACATTTTTCATGTAGCGTTTGATTGATTTGTTTTGAGTAGATAACTAGCTACCTGGTTTGCTTTGGGGGGGACCCTGTTAGCGTTTTAGCCTTGGTTTCTCTTGTTCTTGTAGAATGTAGTATCCTTCCTTGGTTTCATGCAGTAGTTTGGGATGGGGTTTGGTTTGCCCTGCATCGTGTACGCGAAGGGGGAGGGAGACCACATAGGCTTTTGGGGGAAAAGGATACTATATTCCTAAAACAGACAATACATGTTCCTCATTCTTCTTTTCCTTTGCGCCTACTGCTTTCTTGACTCTCTTCTCAAATAACGAGCATGGAGAGAGGGGCAGCTTATTAAGGGAGGAAAACCAAACTGTGACCCAACTTGCTCTTGTTGGTCGATGCTCTGGGGCTGAATTCGGAATTACCCGAACTCCAGCTGCACTCAGAGCTGCGCCCTGTGTCAGAGCAGGATCCACCCCTGCTCCCCGGCCGCTTCCTAGTGTGGGTGCATCATCTCCTTCTTCATTTCAGAGTCAGTATCAAAGTAAATCTAAAAATGTGCAGAGATGGGGAATTTCTTTGTGGAGAACTGTTGAAGGAAGCTTCAAAGGCTGTGAAATTTGAGCATTTATTGTCGTGTTTTTAAGCTTAGGTGGGTCCTTTTCCAAGTTTGTTTTACAGCTTGCAAGGTAAAATAGTTTGCACTACTTTTGCAATAAACTCATGAAAAAAATACCCTAACAGTTTCTGTTTTGGTTTCTTACTGTATATATACAACTAATACTAAAGATTTAGCATAGTGGTTTTTCACCTCAAAACATAAGACTTGTAACAAGCTCAGAATGCTGTAATTCCTGACAAAATAATGATGTGAATGATATTTTATAAAGTTATTTTGTATGGTGTCAATTTTGTTTTGCCTCATAGTATGTCAATAAAATAAAATTCCTCATCTTTACAAGTTTGTTTGATGTCTTTTATTTAACCTGACTGTTTTTTCTGGTTCCTTCTAGACTGTGAGGCTGCTTTATTCTGTGACCACACCGTTGTTTGTGGCCTAAATAATTTATTATGAGGAGGAGATCTCATGAATAAAGAGCTGCTGAATGCTGTGAAGTAAGAGAAATCTGAGGCTGTGGGTAAAAAGTCCCTGTGTGCTATGCAAACAGGAGTGATTTTGTAGCATTGGTGACGTGGTTTTTGCTGCCAGAGGTCAGAATTGAACCTAAAATTATTCATCGCTTCAGTCTGTAGCTCAGAAAGGGTTTTTAGAAGTCCCAGTGGCAGATTGGAGGTTGTACTGGAGCAGGTTGTACTGGCACAGAGATCTTTAGCTGTACTGAATTTTGCTCTGTCAAATTGTAACACACATTTAAATGTGCTGGTCTTGGTGGCTGCTTTTGTGTTGAGAGGTAAGACTTCTGCTGCCTGAGAGCCAAAAAACTTCTCCTAGACACATCCCCCTTCTCTTCATTACACCACTTAGGTGCATTTCAGATGTTTCTGTGGGCACACACATGCTCTGTGCCCAGATTACCAGAGGGCAAGATGTGCTGCTTTTAACTTAGTGTTTTAGGAGTCATCATCCTGGGATTATTTACGGAAATAGTATTTATGGCCAGCATTTTGGAAACCACTTGCCTGAAACCCATCCTCTTGTTACTGAGTGAATACCTACAGTGATCAATTTTTAAACAGAAATGAAATAAGCACTTGGTGTTTTACTATAAAGCATCAAGTGAAGGGGGTATCAGAAAGGACTCCCAAGTATGCTGAGCAGCTCCTTCTGGGAGTCCAACCCTGCAAACACGGATTAGTTTTACTCCATAATAGGAAATAAGAGCTTGGTATTTTTTCCCCTCCTTGTTTTTGAAATACTACTTTGAGTTTGACATGGTTTTGCTCTGTGTCAGGCTCTTAGAGAAGACAAATAATCCCTGGTTTGCATGGCAAGAAGCGTTGGCAGATAAAAGGTCTTGGAGATGGCTGTGGCAAATTTTGGCAGCTCTAAAGTTGCCATCAAGGATTCGAGCTGAATGAATCCACTGAATGAATCCAGAAGGGTGTTCCAAGTTCTTGTGTCCTCACTAATTGACAGAATATGTTCATCATCTCACAGAAGACTTCTAAGAGGGATGAAATAGGGCAATTTATACTTAGCAACCACAGTTCTTTGTCAGTTTTGCAAGCTTAGGAAGCTTCATCTCCTTTGAGCAGCCCTGGCTGGGGATGAGGAGTTCACAAACTAGTATCGTAACGGGAAAAAAATTATTATAATACTAGATGCATTCAGGAAAGTGTCCCCTGACCTGTGTTCTACTGTCTAAAATCCCTGAACACTATTAAACACCTGGCTTCCCTGCAGCGCAGGAACGTTCAGCAACTGCAAACTCTGAAAGCTAAGGAAAGAAAAATCAACATGTCTCATAAGCAAAACCAGCTGCTTTCCACCATGAGCCCTTATTTTGGAGGCCTGTAATTTTATTAACCATTTACAGTGAAGTTTCCCATATTAGATATGGAGAGATAGAGATTTGATCGTAGCTTTCCAGTACCTGAAGAAAAGTCCTTGGCATTGTGGACTTTCTGATTCTTCCTTTTTCTTATTTTTCCAGTTGTTTCAGCTGTAGAGGGATGGGAGTTGCAGTGGGTCCATGACAGCCCCTCCGGGCGGCTCCTCCCTCCTGCCCCCATCTCCCTGCTCCAGCGCCGGCCCTTCCCCGGGCTGCAGCCCTTCAGGGACACCCTGCTACTGCCTGGGCTCTCACAGCTACAGCTCCTGCAGGAAATGCCCCTCCCTGGGCTGCAGGGCGGGTCTCTGCTCCAGCGGGGGCTCTGCCCGGGATCCCCGCTCCGGGCCTGCAGCACCTCCTGCCCCCCTCCTCCTGCTGCGGCCTCGGGGTCCCTGTGCTGCTGCTCTCTCCTTGGCGGGATTCCTCCTGCTCTGCCTGTGCCACCTTTGGCCCTTGCTGAAACCTGTTTTCCCCCTCCCCTCCCGGCGTCCCCAGCTCGGCTGAGGGGCTCAGCTGTGTCGTGCGGTGGGGCCGTTAGAACCGGCTGGGACCGGCTGTGTCCGGGATGGGGCAGCTCCAGCCTCTCCTTACAGAGCTGCCCTGCAGCCCCGCTGCCAGTGCCTGGGCACTGACTCCTGCACGGGGTCGGGTTGGTATCAGTTTTGCTGAAGACAGAGGGAAGGGACAGGCTGGCAAGAGGTAAAAGCTGAGGGGAAATAAAGCACCATCAGGGCTGTGTAAAGGGAGACCAGAACAGCCACCGCAGAAACGGGTAATCAGGCTGCCATGGGGAGAAACACTTGTAGGAGTGATTCATCCTTCTGGTTTTCCTGTGGGCGTTCTTCCTTAAAGAGCATGGCTCCTCCACCCTCCAGCTGGATTTTTCTTTCTTACCTTTTCTCTCCTAAGCATGTCTTTTGTCTTAACATTCAAAGATACCAGTGGCTGGCTCCCACTCCCCGGGTGTGCGCTGCGTGTTCATGGTTCACACCATGTCTCTTCCCAAACAACCTGGTTCAGCTCGGGCTGTGCAGTCACCACTTGTGCTGCAGGTCCAGGACCCTCTGCTGTGAACGAGCCTGCGTGGCAGGACAAGGAAGCGTGGGAGTCTGCTGATGTGGGCTGCTTGTGACTGGGAACACCTCAGTTGTGACCACAGTGCAGGTATGTGGATAATCCAATCACGCGCTGCTTTGGCCTTTTACCACAGCAGCAGAATTTCCCCCTTCAGTTGACCCTCAGGACTGGTTGTGATCTATTATGTCTCAATACAAATACTTTTGTCTTCAGTCCCAGAATACCAGTGCTCCCAGTTGTGTCAGCTTTTGTCCTGCATGTGGCGGCTGATCATGCTGAGCCACTCTCCACCCCAGGCTCAGAAGGTATTAGTCTATACAGCAGTGACTGATGAATGTGTTGGGGATTTTTGCTTATTTGGGGTGTGTCTAAAAGCAGTTTCTGTGTTACCCTCTAAATGTCAGTGGTAACACTCCATCCAGAGGCTGAGTGGCAGCTGAAGTCCCACAAAGCCAGGAATGATCACTTGAATGAATGGTGGGAGATACATACTTGGGGCTGGTGGCTATTTTGGCACCTTTCATCAGTATTGTGTCATAAAATCATAGCATCATAGAATGCTTTGGGTTGGAAGGGACCTCAGAGATCATCT
This sequence comes from Porphyrio hochstetteri, assembly GCA_020800305.1. Taxonomy (NCBI): domain Eukaryota; kingdom Metazoa; phylum Chordata; class Aves; order Gruiformes; family Rallidae; genus Porphyrio; species Porphyrio hochstetteri. Next base: position 5,439,046 of record CM036906.1, read on the forward strand.
AGTACCAAACCCCCCTGCCATGGGCAGGGACACCCCCACTAGGCCAGGTTAGAATCAGCATATTTGAGTTGGAAGGGCCCCATAAGGACCATCAAGTCCAACTCCTGGCTCCACACAGGGCCAGCCAAGTCAGAGCATGGCACTGAGGGCATCATCCAGACGTGCTGTGACCACTTCCCTGGGGAGCCAGTTGCAGTGCACGACTACCCTCTCAGTGAAGAACCTCGAACCTCTTCCTAACATCTAAACCCCTACTGGTGCAGCTTCATGCCGTTCCTTCAGGTTTACTCACTCATCAAAGAGAGGATCTTCATGCATTTTTTTAATACTGATTTTTTCAAAAAGCAAACCAACATGACTGTAGCTCTGCACAGCCATTTGAGACGTGCTCTAGGGCTGAAGCATCACTCGGCACTCGCTGCAGCATGCCTGATATGATTTTGATTAATGTAATTTTGGGAGCAGTTTTTTATAGTGCAACATACTTTGAAAACAAGATGAGCATTTCTTGTGTGGCTCAGTAGCTTAACTCCCTTGCCAGTCTCTGATCCTACTTAACTTTTACATTGTTAGAACAAAATGAGGACTGCAGCAGGTTACAGAGTTGCTAGAGCCTTATGCCTTGTGTTTCAAGAGCAGCTTAGTGTATCCACACCTTCAACCTAAGAGAAGTTGTTGGTATTATCCTTTTGGGCACAGTTTCCTGAGAGCTATTTACCACGCCATCCAAATTAGGGGTTTACTTGAGACCTCTCCCTTCCTGACTGATCTAGGACAGGTTGCTGCCCAGCTTTTTGGAGCGGGATGCTTTGTTCCTTAGGTTCCCATGCTCACTTGGGGTGTTCTTCACATCCAGAGAGAGATCTTGTATTTCTCTCTGACTGACGTGACACTGAGCAAGCATTAATTAACACAAGTAAGGCTCCCAATGCAGGCTAGATCGAGTCAGTAATGCTGAGACTACTCAGAGAGGCCTTTTGTTCTCCCTTTCTTCCTGGAAAGATGAGCACTGAGCATGCCAAGTCTGCACAAGTAAAGCTGGAAAGAACTACATGAAGTCTCTGCATTGTCACTTTTCATACAAAACATTTATTTTAAAAAGTTGCATATAAAGTTCTACACAGGACGGTTACCATTTCTAGAGTTAAAAACCCCAACAACCCCAAAACCAAAACAAATTAAAAAAATCCATCTCTCACTCATACAGTATCGCTCCTTCTCAACAAGCCACACTTAACAGACTTCAGTGTGCATTTTGGTAGATCACCACAAATGGTGTGGAAGTGTCCACTGGAGAAAAATATTCTGGATGTACATATTTACATCGTTACCTAACACATGTACTTTTTACCACCACAGTTTCTGTGCCAACATGGCTACTTAGGCTGCAGTGGAGAGGCAGTTGTTTTTACAGAAGACATTTTTTTATGGGCTTGGTCCACTGCTAATGCCCTGGCACTGCTGCAGAAAACTAGGAGAGGGTTTGATCGATTCCTGGTTCCCCAAGGAGAAGGGTGAGGATAGCAAACACTGTGTAAAACACCCTCCCCTTACCTCATCTTCCACTCCGAGAAGAAACACAAACTGGGAAAGGACTCCCTTCTAGTCAGAGGGCAAAAGAGTTTTTGGACTGAAAGCTGCCCCTAAGAAATTTTCAATTTGGATAATGATTGTCTGAAGAAGTTATTTTAAATCATCTAAGCAAGTCCTGCTGTCAGACTGACATTAGCTCTTCTTACCCCACCACGTTTCTAGGGAAGAATTCCATTCTTCAACAAGTACAAAGTTCAATTTCTAAACTTCTCAAAGCAAAAGCAGATGGCTCAGTATATAAATATATCCAGCATCTGGATTCTCAGTCACAAAAATAACATCCTTTATACAAGAGAAAATGGATCAACTATGAAGCAATTCTTCATTGATCTTAAGATCCAACATCTTCATTAACAGTTTCGTCTTCATCCTCTTCATCGTCATCATCTTCATCTTCTTCCCCCACTTCTCCATCTTGCTTCTCTTTTTCAAGCATTTTTAGGTATTTGCTAGCTAGGATCTTCTTTGGCAAGATATCTGGAAGATAGAATTCTTTCTTTTATGGTCAGTTTGAACACTTACATTGCCTCATTAATACTGTTGCATCCATACCACTAATAAAACTGAGTCAAAAAGAGCTTTTGTTGAAAACATGATTAAAGTGAGTAACCAGGTAAGTCAGTTTGACATACACAGGAGAAGAAGGAATCACCCACTTACAGTACTAGTAACCAAAGGTAAGGAATATATTTTACAACTCATTACTGGAGACTGTCTTTACACTGATTATTGGATATAGAGCACAGTGCTCAATTACTCAACTGCCTCAGATTCAACCCATTTATGTCCTGTGGAGTAGGGTTTCTGCGTTAGGGGAAGATATTTTTTTGGGGTAACAGTGATGGACTCAAGACAAAGCAGAACTGGGTGGTCTGAAATGAAGTCCACAGGGAAGCCAGAGAAAGACTGGGCTAGGAATGTCTTTTTCTCAATGTGTCCCATGCCACCAATAGCTCTTCTAAGCTGTTACAAGAATGCAAATATTGGTAAAAAGCACGTGCACTCACACATGTGTACATATATATATATCTGTATAAAAAGAAACAAGACTTACAGATTTAAATAGCAATTTTGGGGCCACATAACTTGTTACTCTAAGATGCATAGCCATCTTGTTTGATGGACTGAGAGCTTTCAGGTGGAGTTGCAGGAATTCAAGAAACACTTAAGGCAACATGGTTAGAACTAATTAGCCTTGTACAATTCTGAAGCACCAGAAAAATCTTTCACAAAGAAATGTTTTCAGTGATGCAGTTTGTTAGTTCCAGTTGAGTGTTATACAGGAGACTAACGGCCAGTAGGAGAATTGTGCTTCATGAAACACATCTGTTCTGTCTGGCCCTGTGTGGAGCCAGGAGCTGGACTTGATGATCTTAAGTTCTTGATGGACATAAATTCTTCAGTATGAGGGTGGTGGATCACTGGAACAGGTTGCCCAGTAACACAGTGGAGGCCCCATCCCTGGAAATATTCAAGGTCAGGCTTGACAGGGTTCTGAGCAACCTGATCTAGTGAAGATGTCCCTGCTTACTGCAGGGGGTTGGACTAGATGACCTCTAAAGGTCTCTTCCAACCTTACATATTCTGTGATCCTTATGGATCCCTTCCAACTCAAGATATTCTATTATTCTATGAGATCAGTAAGAGCAAGACTTTGTTTTCCAAATTGTGTACTGGATTTACTGTCATGCTATAGATACCTGCAAGGAACTGAAAGGTCTCACACTCTTCTGCAGTATGAGACAGGTCACTGTACGTTAGTGCATTCTTCTCCTTGCCTCTGCCATGTTTGTAGGAGTATGTTGCCAAATACTGAACAAAAAGCTCCTGAAAAAATAAAAAGAGAGTAATCAAACTGTGCATTCACATGCAGAGTTGGCAGCTTTCTTAAATCCATGTTTAAAGACACAAATGCCATATTTAAGCATACATATACTGGCCACTTTGCAGCTCAACCCACTTATTTCAGAAGAGCTGAAGATATAGTTGCATCTCCTCGTAGCACTGACAACACGTTTGGGTCCCGGTATTTAACTCTATACGTGCTGCTTTAATCATTTTCCACAGGCCCAGCAAGTGGCCCTTGGGAGCAGAGAGCAGCTGGGGATCATTTCCACGCGGGTTAATTTATACGAGCTGACAGCGGCGGAAAGAAGAACCTCCCGCCTTGCTCACAGAGCCTGGGAGCTCAGCTAAACGGGCCAAGGTCCCAAACCCCCTCTTGCATAGTGGGAGCCTGAAGCGTGGTGCTTCATGGCCGCCGAGTGACAGGCACAGGTAGGAGGGGAAGAGAGGTGCAGCGGGACCGGCTCGGTGAGGACGACGTGGGCAGTGAGAGGAGCGACGTGGGAGCCCAGCCCGGAGGCAGCGGTACCTCAGGGAGGCACAGGCCCGGCACGGCGAGGAAGGAGCGGGGTCGGCCGAGAGGGAAGGGAAGAGGGAGCCGGTACCGTGGCTTTGGCGGTTAGGAAGAGAGCGTCCTGGTTGATGCTGGAGACCTCCGGCGAGCTCTTCATGATCACGCGGATACGCGACAGGGGCAGCGACACCAGCCGGTTCTCGCCGCCGCTCAACCTCGCCGCCATCTTTCCCCACCCCCGACCGGCTCCGGCCCTTCACCCCCCCGCCTCCGCCTTTCCTCCAAAACCCAACCCGGGCGGCCGCCGCGGCACGGCCCGCTGGGAGCTGTAGTCTGCGGCCGCCAGAGGGACCCCCCGCCCCGGCGGCGGCCCGCCACGGCGGGACTACAACTCCCGCAGAGCCGTGCGCTCCCCGCCCGTCGAGCGGCGGCAGCACCGCAAATCCCACGGTGCACCCGGGCGCCCGTCCCCGCCTACGTCCTGGTTTCCCCCCACCCGCCGGCAGGGGGCCGCGGCTCGCAGGGTGCACCCGGGCGCGCTGAGGGGCTGCGGGTGTCGGGGGGGTGCCTCAGGGCCGCGGGCTCTTCTCCCCTTTTTCCCCCCCCCGACCCCGCAGCGAGGATGGGTTCCCTCGGGAGTGGGGGAGCTCCCGGCTTCCCTTGCTCGGGCCTTAGCCGCGGGCTAGCACCCGAGTTTTGAGGACTTGTTTTTAAGGGCAAACAGGCTCGTCCTATGTACGTTCCAATTACAGGCCAGTGGCTACGAAATTGTGAACTCGAAGTGTAATTACAGGCTGCTAAACACCTCTTCTGCCGGTGTAGCGCGGCAAGAGGAATGCTGTCTGGTAATCCTGACACAGGTCTGGAGGTATGTTGAGGTGTGGAGGACACATGTAAACTATTAAGTCATTATGGGGCTGTGTCTTTATTATTAGCACATTTACTGTGTACACAGGATAATGGGCATGGAGTTTAGGGCAGAAAGGGATGTACCTGTAAAGAATTACATTAATATGGGGAGTTATAACTGGTTATCAGTGGTTTACATGGAATCTGCCCAGTACATAAGGACAGGGTTTTCCCACAGGTGATGCTGGGTTACTAATAGAAGATAGCAACTCAAGCCGTTGTAAACATCTTAGTGCCTGAATAAGTACAGTGATGCATTCACTGGCATAAGTTCCAACATTACTGGTTTTGGAGACGTCTTTTACAGTTAGCTATGTAGATAATCTCTTAGCTTGAGTAATTCCTGTGGGGTTACAGCACTTTGAGACTGCACTGCGCGAGTTACAGCTGAAGTGAAGCACAACGTGCTATGATGTGATACCGATATCCGGCGGGCTCCGTTTCTTCCTTGGTCCTTATCATCTTGTGACATCTTGTGGAAACAGTTGGCATTGCTACGACAGAGAACTTCGAAATACTACCAGGGTCTTTCATGATTTCAACATAAAAATAACCCCCCATCGAGGTACCAAGATTTCTGCAAGCACATAGTTAGTTTGCAGGAGACAGACCCACATTGTAGCTCTGTAGCCTAAGGTGGGTGTGCACTGAGAATGCCGTGATACTGCAGTATTACTGATCTTTAATTTTTTTTACTATATTTTGAAATCGCAAAATTGTTTTACTAGTAATGGATTTGAACCTGTTCCTTATTAAAACAAGCTAACCAACCCATAGCGTGCTTCATACTAGAACTGTTTTTTTTGATTCAGAACTGAATTGGTATTGTTATTAAAAATTCTTAAACCTGATTTGGAACACAGGTAAAACAAATCTCTACTTTTCTAAATCTGAAACAACAGTTTGCCTAAAACCTAATGTGCTCCCTTCAGTGTAGGGACTGTTTGTACTCATTACAAACTGCAGAGCAGCATCGCATCTCAGTCTCTCCTTTCCTACTCTTGATTCACCAGTCTGTGGTACAGGACTCCTCCTTTTTGCTCTTCTCTGCAGACCTGAGTAAGAAGCTGCTTAGTTCAGGTACTTTTTTGCTCTCTAACTAAATTAGGTCTAACAAAGGAGTGACCTGAGAAGCTGTACTAGTGGAGATTTGTTTCTTGTTACTGACATGTGTGAGCTTCTTCACAGCAATCTCATTTCTTTACTCCATTGTGTCAATATGTGTCTGGGTGGTGCAGGCACATGCACAAATTTTCCCATGGAAAAAAAACCCAAAGCCAGGTTTCTGCTGACCTGTCTCTCACTTCCCCACTGTAACTTGTACTCTCAGTGCAGTGCCATGGCTTCTGTAAGCTTCTCAACCCGTGCTTCGTATTTATGGAATTGGAGAGCAACTTCTGCACTCTGTTAGCAGTGCAACCTCTAGCAGGAGGAGGATAGTGTTAAAGCCTTATCCTACCTGCTGTCTTACCCAGCAGTCACATCCTGGTTTTGTCATGGATAGAGTTAATTTTCCTCTTACCAGCTGGTGTAGTGCTGTGTTCTGGGCTGAGGATGAGAATTATGTTGATAAACACTGATAGTTTGTTGCTACTCAATGTTTATGTGAAGTCAAGGGCTTTTTGGGTTCTCCTACTTGCCTGCTCGCCAGGAGGCTGGGGGTATATAAGAATCTGGGAGGGGACATGACCAGTACAGCAGACCCCAACTGACCAAAGGGATATTCCATGCAATATGACATCATGCTCAGTTAATAACATGGGGAAGCAGGCTACGGACTGGGACTGCGGCTCAGGAAGCATCTGAGCATCAGCGGTCTGCAGGTGGTGAGAAATTAGGTTGTGTGTCACTGGGTTTGTATATTCTATCATCATCGTCGTCCTTTTGCATCCTATTAAGCTGTTATGTCAACCCACAAGTTTTATCATCTTTTTTCCCTGGACTACACTGGAATAAATTGATTTGTGGGCTAAATCTGAAGCCAGAACCTAACTGAAGTACTGTAGTAACTTGACTCTTCGATGTACTGATTTTTACTTCTACTGTCCTGTACTAAGTGGGAATACTGCAATGGCAGAAGTAAAATCTGGCTGCTCCAGTAAATAATCTGTTCAAATGGAGACAACTTAATCACATGTACTAATGGGTTACAGGAAAACAGAAAAAAAAGTATGTTAAAACATTGAAAAGTACTTCTTTGTATCAGACCTTCATTATATAGTATTAGGTATTAGAAGAAAAAAATCATTCTAAACTGATATAATCAGACTTTCCCATGAAAAAGAATCTGGAGAAAGTGCCTGCAGAATTTTCAAAAGTTACTGGGAGAAGTTAAGGGTACTACTGGAGAAAGAGCAAGTGTAACACAGAAAGACCATGATACAATTGCCCTTGTACTTGGCATTGGTGAGGCCGCACCTCGAGTGCTGTGCCTGGTTCTGGGCTCCTCACAAGAAGGACACTCAGGTCCTGGAGCGAGTCCAGGGAAGGGCAACCAGGCTGGGGAAGGGGCTGGAGGGCAAATCCTATGAGGAGCGGCTGAGGGAGCTGGGGATGTTCATCCTGGAGAAGAGGAGGCTGAGGGGAGACCTTATCACCACCTAAAACTACCTGAAGGGAGGTTGTAGAGAGGTGGGTGATGGTCTCTTCAGCCAGGTGACAGGAGATGGGACAAAGGGAAATGGCACAAAGCTGCACCAGGGCAGGGTCAGATTAGATGTTAGGAAAAAAAATTACTGAAAGAGTTGTGAGGGCCTGAAACAGGCTGCCCAGGGAGGGGGTTGAGTCACCATCCCTGGATGTGTTTAACAGACGGGTAGATGAGGTACTTAGGGATATGGTTTAGCACAGGACAGGAACAGTTGGACTTGATGATCTTAAAGGTCTTTTCCAACCTTGTGATTCTGTGAATTCTAGTTGCAGTGAAACCTTCAGACTTTTCCAGAGAGAATCTGAAGACTAAATTTCTTGGCAAAGCCAAAAAAACCCCCTTCTTGTGAAGAATACCTACACACAAAAATAGAATGTGGCTAAAAATGTGACCACTGTGTGGCTGAGTGACATTTTAAATCTGATCCATGTGCATTTAAGAACAGGCTAATAAGAGAATTATTTATGATCTGCCATCACAAAAAAAAAGAAAATTGGAATTCACCATTCCTGTGTAAAGGACAGCGGGTAAGTGCTGGAGCAGGGAAAACAGTTGTGTCAGCAAAGAGGGAAGGAGCTGAAGTCAGTCTGACAGAGCAGAAGCACAGTATGTGGATTAGTTGCCACAGACAGTAAGTTAATGCACAAACAGAAAATTACTGGACTAAGTTACTTAAACATTTGGAACTCTCGGGTAAGGTTCTCGGTGTTGAAGTTGCTCCACTACAACAGCTGGAGTGATGAAGACTTTTAGAAGCAAAAATAAATCAATGGAAGCCAAGGTTTAGGCAGACAATGCCATGTCTAATCTTCCATTTCCATTTTTAACAGATATGCATTTAGACAGCTTCTCTTCAGAGCTGTGCTGCCACTTGGAATTATTCAGAACATCACATACCCTCACCCTGGAGGATCTCAGGAGACTGAGTAGTTCAGTGGCAATGAGAAAGCTCTAGATGACAGTGTTTACAGAGCCAAAGTCTAAATTATCTTCTAGAGATGATAAAATTTTAGATACTCCAATGTACATTTACTCATGTTTTGTAATTATCATATTAACGCAAGTCAGAGTCATCACCTTTTTGTTTTGTAGGGAAGAAGTGAAACAACGCTTATGGAGGCCAGGTGCCCACCAAAGCTGTTCTGTCACTCACCTCCTCAGCTGCACGGGGGAGAGAAAATAGAACAAAAGGCTCCTGGGTTGAGATAAGGACAGGGAGATCTCTCAACAACTACCATCACTGGTAGAATGGGCTCAACTTGGGGAAAATTGATTTAATTTATTACCAATGAAATCAGAGCCATAGCCGGAGAAATAAACCCAAATCTTAACACCTTTCCCCACCCCTCCCTTCCTGTGCTTAACTTTACTTCTAATTTCTGTCCCTCCTTCCCCTGAGCAGCACAGGGGGGCAGGGAATGGTGGTTGCAGTCAGTTCATCACACGCTGTCTCTGCTGCTCCTTCTCCTCAGGGAAGAACTCCTCCCACTCTTCCCGTGCTCCATCGTGGGGTCCCTCCTACATCAGTCCTCCATGAACTTCTCCAACGTGAGTCCTTCCCACAGGCTGCAGTTCTTGACAAACTGTTCCAGCATGGGTCCTTTCTGTGGGAGGAGCAGACTGCTTCTGAGTGGGTCCCCCACAGAGTCACACGTCCCGTCAGCAAACCTCCTCTGGCGTAGGCTTCTTTCTCCATGGGCTGCAGGTCCTAGCAGGAGCTTGCTCTAGCACAAGCTTTCCATGGTGTCACATCCTCCTTTGGGTACATCCACCTGCTCCAGCCTGGTGTCCTCCACAGGCTGCAGGTGGGATCTCTGCTCCTCATCATCTTCCATAGGCTGCAGGGCAACAGCCTCCCTCACCACGGTCGTCTTCACGGGCTTCAGGGGAATGTCTGTGCTGTGCCTGGAGTACCTCCTCTCCCTCCTTCTTCCTTGACCTCGGTGTCTGTGGTTGTTCTTCTCACATACTCTCATTCCTCTGGCTGCAACTGATCTTGCTGTGGCACATTTTTAAAAGCTAACACCATTCCTGATGGGCTCGCCCTTGGCCACTAATAGGTCCATCTTGGAGCCAGTTGGTATTGGCTCTGTCAAGGCATGGAGGAAGCTTCTAGCATATTAATCTGTATCATCTTTGAATTCATATGAAATTGATTTACACCAGTTCAGGGAATACATCTATTAACACAACTTCAAACCTTCAAATCACTGTGAATGTTACTGAAGTTACCTTGTTGGAGTGCTGCTGCCTTTAAGTCATAACACACAGAAATGTAAGACCAACCAAAGATTTTCTAAACCAAAACTTTAATGGGGTCAGAAAAAAGGTAGAATGGTCATACTGAACAGGTGTCTTGTATTACAAACACTTCAGCAGATGGTCCAGGATGTCATTTGGGAACTAATACCACATGAATCTAAGCTTAGAAAGATAAGAAACATGTGTGTAACACTGACGGATAAGGTGAGTATGCCCAGTCCCAGGAAGTTACTTTGGACAGCATCCCAATCCAAAGGGAGGGCTTCTGGTCAGAGATCTGCTCTGAGGAGAACCACTCAAAGGGGGTCTGCAACGAGGGCCCCATTTATACCCTGGGTTGGATCAGAGCTGTGGTTATCTCATGGAGGTGGTCTCTGTTGGCTCAGTTATCTGGAATTCATTGCTGGGGGTTCTCTGCATATGTGCACTGCAGAAATAGAGGCAGAGAGGCAGAGAACACTCCCATGCCAGAGGAATTGCAAACTGAGGCTCACAACAATTTTCACTTCCCTTGCTTTGGCTAAGTAGCAAAGGTGGTAAAGGAAGGCTCATGAGAACAGATCATACACCTTTCCTTTCCCTTGACATTCAGACAGCAAGAAGATGGTTTTTATGATGATCTGTCCTAATAAATGGACTAAATACTTGGGCCAGGCAGCTCCATAGTGAATGGGGTTGTAGCAGGTTGATCTTTTCTATGGGGAGAAGTAGTAGCACGTTGGGAGAGTTGGTGGCAGCTTGGAACATAATAACACCTGCTCTCCTGAGTTATTATGGAATGTTAAAAAACCTACTGAAATGAGGAAAAGGTTGTTAGAGGTCATTATTCCTAATGTTGTGTAAGCAAGGATGTATAAAATATATATATGTATATAAAGACTAAAATTGTAGAAGAGCTGTCTGGTTGCTGAATGCTGATTTCCAACTCTCCACATAGCTGGCATCTCAGCGATGTGCAAAGAAGTAAGTTTGCAATATGTCCCCTGTATTTTCACATGCATCTGTAAAGTTAATAAATGTTCTCTGTGTTAAAGACACCCAGCTCTCAGGTGCCGCTCTTTAAAATGGTGTCTCTTATTTTTTTCACTGAGATTTCTGACCTGTCACTGAGGAGTATGTGCTTACCATGTTATTAAAGTAATTATTCTTCTAAAATGTGTTAAGATCATTAATTTGCCTACATTTACATTTAATATTGGAGGTAGGTGTGATCTGAGTGGCCCTTCCCAGGGTCTGTAATCCTTCCCCAGCAATACACTCAATAACAAGCTCTCCCTAATAGTGACCTTCGCGGGACCTACAGTGCCAATAATGTAAGTAAATGATAGTCTCTATCTAAAGCTGGCAATTAACTCTATTTTTCAATGTCCCAGAAATGTCTGTATAACTACTTCTAAAGTTTGTGGTTTAGAAAATGTAAAGACCTACGCTTTTCAATCTCAGAGGTAATGTAACCTTTTTTCCCCAATTTTTATTTAGGAAGGAATACATCAGTTACATAAGCTGTCTATTGATAAAGCTGGTAATGTTCTTTGCATGAAGACATTCCTGCTGTCAACAGCAAATGCTTTATCTTGTTAATAGAAGTTTCATAATTTAATATTGTAGTTCAACTGATGGTCAAGATTTTGGTTTATAGAAAATTCCTAAAGGTGCAGCCATATGTTGTGGGAACTTAAATGGGAATAAAGGCAAATATGAAGAATTGGCACCACTCAAGAGATTGCCATTTGGAAAACCATGCTGGAAGGATGTTATTTGGGGCCCAGAGCTGACAATTTATATCATGTCAGCTCCTGCCCAAGTGAAAACCAGATACTCTTAAGAATTTGTCTTAAGAGAAGTGCTTTAATGAGGTGTGCCAATGCTGTTTTCTTCATCGAACCTAAGAAGTGGTTTCATAAGGTTGTAGTTTAGTGGAATCAAGTATTGTTTATTTTTCATTTAAATACTGATTTCAACAGTGAATTCAGTGGTATGTGGCAAATACTGATATGTCATCCTCACTTGAGAACTGCAGCTGTAATTGGAATGTCATAGAATCGTAGAATGGTTTGAGTTGGAAGGAACTAAAGATCACCTAGTTCCAACCCTCCTGCCATGGGCTGGGACACCCTCCACTAGACCAGGTTGCCCAAAGCCCCATCCAATCTGGCCTTGAACACTGCCAGGGGAGGGAGCAGCCACAGCTTCTCTGGGCAACCTGTGCCAGTGCCTCCCCACCCTCAGTTCTTTAAGTCCCATCTAAACCTATCATCTTTCACTTTAAAACCATTGCCCCTTGCCCTGTCATTACAAGTTTTGGTAAAAAGTCTTTTCTTACAAGCTCCCTTTATATATTGAAAAGCTGCTATATGAGGTGCCATGGAGCTGTCTCTTCCCCAGGCTGAAAAAGCCCAATCTTCTCAGTCTTTCAGAAGAGAGGTGCTCCAGCCCTCTGACCATCTTTGTGGCCTCCTCTGGACTCACTCCAACTCCGTGTCCTTCTTATGTTAGGGTTCCAAAGCTGAACACAGCACTCCAGGTAGGGTCTCATGAGAGTCAAGTAGAGGGGTGGAATCCCCTCCCTCAACCTGCTGGGTATGGTTGGTTCTTTGGGCTGCAAGCACACATCGCTGGCCTGCGTTCAGTCTTTCATCCCCAAGTCCTTCTCCTCAGGGCTGTTCTCAATCCACTTGTTCAACAGCCTGTACAATACTGGGGATTTCCCCTACCCACATGTGGGACCTTGCACTTGGCCTTACCGAACCTCATGAGGTTCCCATATCCTCCAGTAGGAAAGCACCCACCCTTACTCGCACACAAGGCTTGTGCTTCCCAGACCCTTCAGCATGTTTACCCTTTTATCTACAAGAGAGCAAGGCTGGATCTCGGGACATGGAACCACCAGGCAGGCTCACTTTTGACCACTACTAAGTGCCAGAGCCTCTAGAATTCTCAGCTACCCAACAGGGACAGATACTGGCAGCCGGGATTCACCTGCCAGTTCGTTATCCTTCCTTTTTATTTAACTCCCCTTGGAGGAACGCCTCCTGTTTGCAGACACAAGCGAAGGCGCTGAGGGGGCACCAGGACAAGCACCACTCCGCTCAGGTACGGAAAGCCCGCCATCATCCCCCCTCCTCCCCTCTGCGCATGCACCACCCTCCGGCGGCGGGGCGGGGCTGCGAGCGCCCATTGCCGTCAGTTCCGCCGCGCCCCGCCCCTGCCCGCCCCGCGCGTCCGGCAGCAGGAGGAGGCGGGGGCGGTTCCTGTCCCGGCTGTGAGTGCCCCCCCCTTCCCTAACCTCCGCGTTACCCACCCAAGAGCCCGCTCTATGCCTCGGGCGGGCGCTTCCCCTTGCGCCCTCTTCCCTCGCCAAGAGACTTAGCCCCTCACAGCGCTCCCCTGGGGTTCCCCTCACGCTGCCCCTCTCCTTACAGGGTGCGGGGCTGCAGGGTGCGTGCCCGCCTGCCGCCGCTCCTTCTCGGGGCTCGCCTCTTGTTATAACGCTCATTTCTTTTCCCATCCTAAACTTCGCCGCGCCCATCGTGGGGGTTCTGCCCGGGGAGAAGGAAACAGGGGAAGCTGAGCCGGAGGGGTGGCGGTGCCCCGGGCAGGGCAGCACCCCGGGGCGAAGCGCTCCCGTCCTCCCTTTCTGCCCGCCCGCTGCGGCGGGACGCGGCCTCCCGTTGAGTCGGAAGCGGCGGGACGGGCAGGGGGGCAGGGCGCTGCTCGGCTGCCGGCCCTGCTGACGGCAGGGCAGCAGGGTGCGGGAGGGGGGATTTGCGTTACCGGGGCTCTGCGCTGTCAATAGTTACGGGGAGCCCATCCTCCTCCAGCAGCTGCTCTCCTGCCGCCTGTGCTCCCAGGCTCAAAGCTCGTTCTGTTCGGTAAAACCGAGAGCGTCAGCCTAAAGCTGCGCTGCGGGGTTTGTTTGGTCGGTTTTTGGGTTGTTTGGGGGGTTGTTTGGGGTTTTTTTTTTTGGCGTGTGTACGGTATAGAGGGTGCTTTGGAGTTGAAATCCACCAAGGGAGGTCCTGGAGATTTGGAAGTTTCTTTATTTCAGGCAGTACAGTAATCACTTTAAGATAGCTCAGGGGTGAAGGAATTCTAACTATTTAAATAGAAAAGCAGGAAGCATTGCCTGGTTCTTCTGATGAACCTGCACGTGTTTTAGGAATAGGATTTCGTGGTTCTGATTTGGTGTAGGTTTATATCCCACCTCAGCTTACTCTGCCTGCTTCTCCAAGGCATATTGTGGGAAAGACTGGAGAGCCCGAGCCTCAAAGGATGTCTCTTCTGGTGCTTTGGCAAGCATTCATTCAGTCTGTGGCGGTGGGAGAGAGACACGCTCTGCTGCCCCGTGTGTTGGGCTGGTTTGCGTAGCAGCTGCACAGTGAATGGGAAACTGATTTGCTTGGCAAGTAATAACAGAGGTTTTGTTTATGTCCATGCTGATTGTGACTAAGAACACCTTGTGCACTGTGCAACTTTGTCACTAGGCTGCGTGATTGAAGGTATAGTAAAACGATGAACAAAAGTAATATTATAGACCTTATCACTGCTTGCAACTACCTGAAGGGAGGTTGTAGAGAGGTGGGCGATGGTCTCTTTAGCCAGGTGACAGGAGATAGGACAAGGGGAAATGGCACAAAGCTGCACCAGGGCAGGGTCAGATTAGATGTTAGGAAGAAATTCTTCCCTGAAAGAGTTGTTGGGATGTGGAACAGGCTGCCCAGGGAGGGGGTTGAGTCACCATCCCTGGATGTGTTTAACAGATGGTTAGATGAGGTACTTAGGGATATGGTTCAGTAGAGGACAGGAGCAGTTGGACTTGATGATCTAGAAGGTCTTTTCCAACCTTGTGATTCTGTGATACATACAGGATGCAGAAGCGTTTAGCATTGAAGTTGTGGTTTGATTCGGCAACCGTGCATACTTCTGGATGCTAAAAAATAATATAAGTTTTTCTTTTACTAGCCTGCAGTTGATGCAAAATGAGTGTTCCTGACTACATGCAGTGTGCTGAGGATCATCAGACACTCCTGGTTGTGGTTCAGCCAATTGGCATTGTACCTGAAGAGAGCTTTTTCAAGATCTACAAGCGAATTGCAGCAGTGAGTCAAGTCAATGTACGCGACTCCCAGCGTGTGCTGTATATCCGTTACAGGCACCATTATCCCCCAGAGAACAATGAATGGGGGGATTTTCAGACACACCGGAAGGTCGTGGGGCTGATAACTATTACAGACTGTTCTTCTGCAAAGGACTGGCCTCAGACTTTTGAAAAATTCCATGTTCAAAAGGAAATGTATGGTTCTACACTCTATGATTCCCGGTTGTTTGTCTTTGGGCTTCAAGGAGAGATCGCGGAGCAGCCTCGCACAGATGTGGCATTTTATCCCAGTTACGATGAGTGTGAAACTATAGAGAAGAGAATAGAAGATTTTATTGAATCCCTCTTCATAGTGTTGGAGTCTAAGCGGCTTGACAGAGCCACTGATAAGTCTGGAGATAAGATCCCACTCCTCTGTGTTCCTTTTGAGAAGAAGGACTTCGTAGGTCTGGACACTGATAGTAGGTAAGCAGCTATTTTTAACAGCTCTGAGGTTGAAAAACATATGTGACAATTGCTGGCCTTTAGAATAAGCCTCTTAAAAAGGACAGAGCACACTTTGTTACAACAAAGGTTGTGCCCCTGTCTTACTGTGTGTATAGGCTGTATTTTAAAGAGAATTTAATTTGTAGTCTGACCATATTTGTTGTTTTGAATTTATGCATATGTATTTAACTTATGGGGCTAACTGAATAGTGGAAGTCACAGGAGAGGTTTGACAGATTCTGCTATAAATGGACTTTTTTGCTGGAAAGATTCAAATTGTTTATAGCTATATGGTGTTAATGCATTAGAATCAATGAAAAATAGTCATGGTTTATGTTGTGTAGTATCTGGCTGATCCTACTTACTGTGTTTTTCTCCTCCCCCCCCCGCCCCAAGCCTCTCTACTCTTTCATCCGATGAAATAGTGGTCATTTATTTTGGTGATTAAGTTCAGTGTCTTTCCCTGTTGTTCATTTTTATTTAATTATTTGATGTTCTTGACCAGTCCTGTTCTTTTCACAACTGTTCTTACTGGTTTTGTGTATGTTATGCTTCTTGTTTCCACCCCTTGCTCTCAACCCCCCCTCCCACCTTCTATGCCCTTCATCTTTTGCTCCTAATCACTTGCATCCTCACTTTCAAATTTGAGTGTTACATGGTTCTCTTATTTAGGGATTATTAATTCTGGCTTCCTAGCTACAGGCAGGTGCGAAATGTTTTTGTAATCCTCATAGTCAAAATCAGAGGACTGAAGCAAGTCTTCATTTCATTTTGGAAGAGATAGACATGTGAAGCCTATCAAAACATGCAGTGTGCACAGGAATAGTATCTTCAGCATCTCTCTTCTGCTAGGGATGCCAGCAGTGGTTATTGTGTTAAAAACACAAAAAAACCCAACCTGCAAACAAAAAAACCCAAACTTCAGAGATATTCAGGCTGGAATGTCCAGAGCTGACCAGGCATGTTTGTGCAGACTTCTGACCATGTTAATACACAGTTAGTCCTAGAAACACAGAATGGTTTGGATCAGAAGAGATCCCAAAGATCATCTAGTTTCAAGCCCCCAGCCATGGGCAGGGACACCCTCCACTAGCCCAGGTAACCCAAAGCCCCATCCAACCTGGCCTTGAACACTGCCACGGAGGGGGCAGCCACAGCTTCTCTGGGCAACCGGTTCCAGGGCCTTAGCACACAGAGTAAAGAAATTCTTCCTTATATCTAATCTAAATTTACCAGTTTAAAACCATTGCTCCTCATCCTATCATTCCATGACCTTGTAACCAGTCCCTCCCCAGCTTTCCTGTAAGCCTCTAAGGTTCTGGAAGGCTGCTATATGATCTCCCTGCAGTCTTCTCTTCTCCAGGCTGAACAAGCCCAACTCCCTCAGCCTGTCTTCATAGGAGAGGTGCTCCAGCCCTCTGCTCACCTTTGTAGGCTCCTCAGTACTTGCTCCAACAGCTCCATGTTCTTCTTATGCTGTGGGCCCCAGAGCTGGATGCAGTACTCCAGGTGGGGTCTCACGAGAAAAGAGGTGCAGAATCATGTCCCTGCACCTACTGATACTGTCTCTTTTGATGCAGCCCAGGACACAGTTGGCTTCCTGGGCTGCACTGAGCTTCTTATCCATCAGATACCCTCAAGGCTGCTCTCAGTCCATTCTCTACCCAGCCTATAGTTGTGCTTGAGATTGCCCTGACCTGTCTGTAGGACCTTCTAAATCCTAGCCTTAGAATCTCTATACAAGAATGGGATACACTGGAAGAAAGTAATCCAAACTTGTAATTAGTTTGAAGCCCTTAACTACATTATCTCTGGTTGGTTGAAGGGCTGGCCAACAGTACCTTTCTCCTCTGCTCCTGGTCCTCTTTGCTAGTGCACACAGCAAGTTAAACTTATTCTGACTTGCTTATCCAATGTTGTTCCCTACTTAAGGCACTTTTTCAGTGTTACAGTTAATTTCTGCACTATTCATCTTTCATTAGTGGTATAAATCATTATGTCACTGGGTTGTTTTTTTGTTTTACTCTGCATGTGATCTGAAGTTCTGTAACCTAGATGAGCTCTCTTAGAATCTCAGCTTTAATACTCAGTTCAGATGAATTTTAGTTGAATGTAATCACTAAGATTTCCTGTCCAATTAGCTAAGAAAACGATGAGTTTTGGCCAAGAATCTCAAAATCAGAATTAATTATGCTGTTAAATTGTGTTCTTTTTAATTGGATACTTCCAAATTGTACATTGGAAGTCTGTTTCTTACCTAAATTACTTATGAACAGAGGCTGTGCTGTAGCTACAAATACTGTGGCCAAATACTTCTGTGAAGTTCTGAACTGGTGGGGAGCTCAAGTAACAGGCAGTATGTTTGTCTAAATGCATGCAAAATACTTTAGGTGGTTGCTCTGAAGAATTGAAAGAGATTTAGTGAGATGCTTGAATTCTTTGCCAAATGAAAGGTGTATGACCTTGGTTATGTAAATATATGGGTTTATACAGTTAATCACTGTTTCAGATACGCATCCAACCTTACTGGATAGTTTGAATGCCAAATACCTTTTCAGTAAGTTGGGATCAATGGATATGCTTGAAATGTTTGCTGCACTTAACTGCTTAAAGAAAAGATATTAAATCACAGAATCACAGAATTGTAGGGGTTGGAAGGGACCTCAAGAAATCACAGAGTCCAACCCCCAACCTCCTAATCTTTCCTCTTTCTGTTCAACAGAAAGTTTTTCAGCTTTATTTTGATGTGGAGTTAGTGATTTGGACTTTAAAACTTAGGATTTATATATGAATAGCATAAATATCTTTTATTTCTGCTGCTTTACATTCAGTTTAGTAAGAAAATACTCTAAATGCCTGGATTTTTAATTTTAAATACTTTTGAGTCTGAACAGGAGAAATTTATGTAGTCCCAAGTAACCATCAGAAGATTATTTTTCCTTAAGTTAGAAATACAGACACATAGTGTATCTGAGCTGCTCTGCACAGGGTCCTTTCTAGAAGCCTTCCATGCAGCATGATGCATCTCCATTTCTATGCTCTACTTAGCAGAAATTCAGGACCATGAATTGTGGTTGAACGTAGATGAGTTTATTAAACTAATTTACCCTTTCAAGTCTAAATTTTTAGATGTGAAATGGTAGCATACTGCATGTTGTTATTTGGGTTTCAAGAAAAGGATTTTATTCTAGCATTTTCTCTTTTGCAGTGACAGATTCTCTAAGTAAGAGGGAAGCATTGTGAAACTCCGAACAGGGAGATACAGGGCTAGAAAGGACCTTCTTCAAGGGAGAGCAGCTTCTCTTTTTGCAAGCTGTGATGTCATGTAGTTCTGTTCAGGGAGGGGTAAAGGTTGTCGGACTGCAGAGTGCATATGAAAACATCTTGTAGAATAACTTCAGCTACTTTGTTGGCTTCAAGTCTGTCAGCAGAGTAAGATTAAAGAATAAAATAAAAAAGATGATGTTACTGAGATACTGAGGCAAATGAAACTGCTTTTCCTAGAGTAGGTGGAAATATCTACATGGTTAAAGGCAAAGAATGTCCTGTTACTCTTTGTTATAAACCCTCTATTCTTTTATTTTTTTTCTTCTTTTCTGTATCCTGGCCTGACAATCAGTGTGCAACTAACCAGATAAAAAGCACAATACTCGATATTAAATAGGTGGCAGAGAAGGCATGGTACTCAGAAAGTATATGTCTTTGCTGCTGTAGTTGCAGATGTCTACTTAGGCTAAATAAACATATCTCTTCCTGTAACTTCTAAAATTGAAGCTAAAATTCACACTGTGTAGCAAAGGTCTTACTACACGTAGAGTGCAGCTCTAACCTTAACTTAATGAACTGGGTTCATATAGTGAGTGAAAATATGTTATGAAGCTACATGGGGCATAATTAGATGATCATGTGATTTGAAAACTAATTAGACCCACTGAACTTTTTTTGTATCTTAAAAGAGACTTTTCTCCAGCAAGTTATTGTAAAATATTGTTAATAGTTATGCTTGGGACTAGATAGGTGGAACTGATCTCTCGCACTCAATAAGACTATCATTAATTTGGCTGCGTAACAATTGGAATATTATTAGCTTCTTTTTAAGATGCAGAGTTTGTAAACTAGGAACATGGATGCATTTCAAATAAGATAATTCTCATAAAAAGTGCAGCTGATCTTTGTCATTTGCAAGTTGGTTGTATAATGAGCACAAGTGACAGCATTCCTAGAAGTCATACTGAGATAGAATCACAGGATCATTAAGGTTGGAAAAGACCTCGAAGATCATCATCTAGTCCAACCATCTCTCTACCACCTATACTACTTACTAAACCACGTCCCTAAGGCACCTCATCCAACCTTTCCTTGAACACCCTGAGGGACCGTGACTCTACCACCTCCCTGGATAACCTGTTCCAATGCCCAACCACTCTTTTGGAGAAGAAATTTCTCCTAATGTCTAAACTGCACCTCCCCGGCGCAACCTGCAGCCATTCCCTCTTCTCCTATCACCATTTCTCTGCGAGAAGAGGCTGACCCCCAGCTCACCACAACCTCCTTTCAAGTAGTTGTGGAGAGCAATAAGGTCAGCCACTCTTCATAAGACTTGTGTTCTAGCCCCTTCACCAGCATCTTTGCCCTTTTCTGGACACGCTTCAGGACCTTGATATATGTATAGTATACACAAGACAAGATGATGGTATACAAAAGACCACTATATTATTTGTATAGTAGAGATTTGTTTTAAGATGGTAGGAAACTTCATTTATTAAAAATAGTGGGACCAAGTCCTAAGAAGTTTTGAACAAAGATGGTTGTGTTAACTAAAAGTTGTATGACTGGGAGTCTGACCTTGATTTAATTGTTAGAGAGCAACCAGTAGGTGATCTTGGCAAATCTATTAACTTTTCTCTGTTTCTTCATCTGTAAATTAAGTAAAATGTTTATGTGGTCACAGGGCTGCTGAGGATAACTGAAAAAGTTTCTGAAATTATTTGCACTTGGTAGTTGTTTGTAGAGGTCGGGGACTAATGGAAAAGAAGGGAAATCTGTGTTCTCATCATGATATGAAGGTCCTACTAACCTGAAACTAGGAAGTGTACTTGCCAGAAATCCCGATTGTTTAATGTATTTTATTTCTTTTTTCAGTTAAAAAATAGTCATGTGTCATCGTAAACCTACTTGGATAAGCTCATTTTAATGTTGTTTACATCAGTTTGTGTCTTAGGTTTTTTTCTTTTTTAATACTGGTAAGGCATCCATTTAATTCTGCTGAGTGATGAGAAAGTAGGGCTCTACAGATGTGCCTTTCTCTACACAATATCATATTGTAGATGGGATTTTTCACTGATTTATCAAAGTTTATGATATCTCAGTATCTGTATGTGGCTGTTAATTTTCTTTCTGTTCTCTGTCTTTCTAATTTTTGTTTTGTTCTTTTTTTTTTTGCCCCCCTTCTTCTCTCATACTGCCCTGTGAGTTTGTTGTTGGGTCTAAAAAGGTAGGCTGTTATTGCGTATATTTAAAACTAGTTAGCTTTCTTCCATGGACTGCCTTTCCACTTCGCCTTCATTGCATATTTTAGTGTTGCTTTTTATATTTCTTTTTCAGTACACACAAAAATAATTGCTGCCTGGAGCCTTACTACGGTGGTTGACCTCTTTTGGCGCATTTGGCAATTATATTTGGTAGCAATGCTGAGTTTTTTTGTAGGACACACATAATTTGCTTAGGCGGCTGCTGGCCTCTGGAATTTGCTTTATTTTTTTAAACTCCAAAGCCATGAAGCTGTTGCTGCCTGTGTTTGGTTTCCAAATTCAAAAGTTCTGGCAGTCGATCAAGTGCAGTAGCTGTGTCTTTTAAGTCTGGATAATGTTATGATTGGTGATATCTCTAGTTCTGCATGCTAATTGGAATTAGCAGAATTTGATGGAAATTTTTGCTGAAGCATTTTGCATGAATACTTCCTACAAATTCATTTTGCATGCTCCTTGTTTTTAAATTTAGTCACACTTGAAATTTTGAGGATCTAGAAATTCCTTCCAACCTATTGCTGGATGGTTTGCTGTGAAAATAAATTCTGTCTTGAAGTACAGTATTATTGAGCTGAATTTTCTGTAAAATTATCCTGGTATTCTAGAAAAGTGTTGGGGATGAAGGAGTAAAGAGTCTATCCTGTATAGTAAATGAGGTAGAAATGGAAATGGGGTCCAGCAGTGCTTTTTGGTTCCTGGAGCAGGTTTATTTGTTCTCCAGTTTGAAGTAGTGGTCATTGATGGTGATAGTGATTGTGGATATTATTCCAAAGAGAATATAAAGAGCGTGTTAGGTATCAAAGTAACACACCTAACTTTAGAGGATAAGATTTTAAATTAGTTTTGTAGTCAACTGTGTATGTACATGTGTTGAGGAGGGGACCTTCTCAAGGGGAGTTTGGATGACTGATGGAGTATATTCCCTGTGTGGTCCTGTGTTATGGTAGCATTGCCTTCCCTGAGGAAGGAGTTTGTGGGTTGTCTTTGGGTGAGACTTCAGTGTGTCTTTGAAACTTTGTCTTAAATGATCTTCTAGAGGAAAAATAAATAGAAACAGCTTTTAGCAGTTGGGTACAAGAAGGACCTGACCTAGAAAAAGCGTGGTCATTTTATCCTAGAAGTAGCAGTTAATTTATGTGGTCTTTTTGTCATCAAATAGATTAGAGCTAAGCAGGGAAGACACGAAATAATTACGCAGTGTTTTAATAAAAAATAAATTAGAAAGCAGGTATTTATAAACGTCTCACTTTCAGGCTTGTGGCCAGATTCTTTGGGTAAAGTTGTAGAGCTAAACTGGCGAAGTATGAAAATGAATAATCATAATTTTATGTAAGTATCACAGAATCATAGAGGTTGGAAGGGACCTCAAGAGATCATCGGGTCCAACCCCCCTGCCAAAGTACATATGATTTCTTCCATTAAATTTGCACCCCCCCTATACATTGAAGAAACCATCGGTCACTTAGACATGCTTTTAACAATCTGACATTTTAACTATTAGATTTTTTTCAAAACCAGCTTCCAAAATACACAGTGAATTAAGTTTTGCTGTCTGTGGAGAGTGGGTTTTGTTTCAGTGAAATCTGTGGCTGTTGTCTTTTCTGACATACATGCAGTAATTGGGCAACCCTGAATTCATTGTACTTAGTTGTGAGCGCTAAATTAAGACACAGTTTATACATTTTTACGGTGCAAACTTACTGTATAATTACTAAGAAAACGTTTTCCAGTGGAATGATGAAGGCTTTCTAGATCCTGTCTTGGCATCACATTTAAGAGCCTAAAAGTAGATGGAATGAACTCAGTCTTTTGAATAATTAAAAGCAAATTTCTTCTTCACTAGGAATAAATGATGGGGTTTTTTTTTAAATAAGGAGAGTTTCTAAAAGAGAAATGTTCTTGTATGAACAATGTTTATTGATATCCAAGTGAATAAATGCATTAATCTGCATTAAAATTAGGTATGGGTTAGGAAGAACTGTTGGTGAAGCAGTATTATTGAAGCGATTCTGGTATTAGGTTTTGATTTAGGAGTCTGACATCATATCTTTACATTTTGCTGTATGACTCATATTTATGAACTTAATCATATGCAATCTGGAAAAACACTTAAAAATTTCAGTTCTAAAAGAGTAATAAGTGTAATTTGTCCATAAACATAGAGATTACTTGAGAGGAAATTTGAAGTGTTAGCATCTTTGTTTCCTTATACAGCTATAATTCCACTTAATTATTCTTCAATTTCACTATTTATTATATTTAAAAAAATAAAAACACTGTAATATTTATAATCTTTATTTCAGTTTGATTATAGTAAAAAATTACTTGTGAATAATTTATACTGGCCTATATGACAGATTCAAGATTACAAAGTGAACTTTTAATGGACTCATTGCTCCGTAACCCACCAGAACTCAGACTGAAATCTTGATAAGGTTTGATGCTCTTACATGGCTGATGCAGAGCAGGTTTAGTTTCCACTTTGAATTTTCTTATATTTTTTCCCTTAAGAAGATCTGTAAAACACATAGTTGTTGAAACAAAATTAAGAAATAGTCCAATTTCTTGACATATCTGAAAGATGAACAATAGTCATCCTGTATTTGGCTTCTTCATTCAGACTCATCATCTGAATTGTGAAGATAATGTGATAGATCAGAAAAGTGGGAATGCTTACATAGGAGTTATAGGTAATTTTTTAGATGGAGAGGAGCAATACAAGACATGGTTCTTGTCTCCTTTTATAGTTTCCAGTTTTCCTTGCAAACTAT
Source organism: Porphyrio hochstetteri (assembly GCA_020800305.1). Lineage (NCBI taxonomy): Eukaryota > Metazoa > Chordata > Aves > Gruiformes > Rallidae > Porphyrio > Porphyrio hochstetteri. The sequence continues at coordinate 5,462,702 of CM036906.1, forward strand.
GACATTGGATCTGGTTGCTTTTCTATTTAATTTTTATAAGGATGTCGGATGTGCTTCCATATATCTTCTCTTCAAATTTCTGTCCTCCATCCATATCAATCAGTTACTTTCCCTTCTTGATGAAGTAGTATTTTCCTCGAACCAACTACAAGAAATAAGACATTATTTGATGGCTGAACACAGCGGTTATCCTTGGGACTTCATGTGTCTCTCTGAGGTACTTGGTTTAGTTTGAGCGTTTTACAAAAGCAAACTAGCAGTGTGCAGTTACTTTAATTATTACCATTTGTCCTATCCTTTCTGTCTTAAAATCTGAAGGAAATCAATTAATATGCTTATTCCTACCCTTATACATTCATATGTTCTGCTCCCTTTGGGTTTTTTCTGCATTAGAAAATTTCTTCATGAAGGCAATCTGGTCAGATGTATTATTAGAGATTTTTTTTTAGTAACGCTTTAATTCATCTCTGGGGTTCTCTGAAAAATTCTTTGTTGGAAAAATCCCACCACCCCAAACGCTATTTCATTCTGTAATTGCAGCATTTCCTCTTATATTAAAGTCTTGCTCTAGAGTGTAAGAGTTCAGCATCTGGAGAATGGATGTTATCCTGGTTTGGTGTTGGTTTTTTAACGTTTTTATGTTCAGACATGCTAGGTAATTATTTCAAAGACATTCTGTTAGTATTAGTTTAATTGAAAAAGTATCACTAAATCTGCTAAAAGCTAAAAACTTAGAACTATGACAGTCAGTCCAAAGAGGTTCTTTGTATTTTTGTAAATCCCTTTTAACCAGTTTTTTTGGAAATACTTCATGTATAATGTCATCTACAGCAATTCTTTAAGTAAAATTTCTTTTTTCAGATAACTTAGTTTAAAGCATACAAAAAAAAAACCCCATTTTTTTTCCTTGGTGTGAGGTTTGGACAATGAGATCATATGCCTCTCTATGTATTTAGAAGGCGTCAGAACAAAAAGATGTATTACTGGAGTAATGCAGTTAAATAAAATGTCTAAATTGACGTTTAATTTTTCTCCAAGAGAACAATTTTAGGGCAAGGATAAGAGGGGGCGGAGCTTAGCGCGGCAGCGGCAATCCGACTCCCTACAAGAGGCGCCTCTGGGAGCGCCAGCGACCAGGAGCGCGGCGACCAGGACGGGCAAACAGGGCGTGGCGCGTCAGAAGGGCGTGGCGCGGCAGTTAGCGCAGCAGTTCGCGCAGGCAGGGCAAGCAGGCAGGGTGAGCCTTCCCTCCTAGCTCAGAGGGGAAATTGAGCGCACCAGCTCAGAGTACACAGGTTGAGCCAAGGACTCCCTGTTTCTTGTGTTCAGACATTTGGACCATGGTGTCCACCAGGCGGAGACCTTCCCCCTACAAATCTGGGGCAACCCCAATGAGGGATGTGCCTAAGGACACCTCGGTCCAGGTCACTGGCTGCAGGGAATGTTTGAGTCTGCCGCTGCCAAGCGAAAGTGGCAAGGGCCTCACCTGTGTGAGGTGTGAGCAGGTGGATGACCTCCTCTGCTTAGTTGCCAATCTTGAGGATGAGCTCGAAAGGCTGAAAGCCATTCGGGGACGGGAGCTCAGCCTTGTTGTGGAGCTTAGGGAGGAGATAGATAGACTACGGACCATCAGAGAATGCGAGCGGGAGATAGACTGGTGGAGCAACTCTCTGCGAGAAAGGCGCAGAGATTGCACTTCCCAGACTAAGGGAGTATTGGGAGAAATGGCCCCTCTCTCTCACCATAGTCCAGCAGGGAGAGACAGCTTGAGAGGAGAGGAGGAATGGCAGCAGGTCTCAGCCCGGCGTTGCAGGCGACCCCCATCCCGACCTACCTCGGTTCCCCTAGTCCCTCTCTGTAACAGGTATGAAGCCCTGAAACCAGAGGGAGACGTGAGTGATGATGACATGGGAGCGCTGCCGTCAAGCTTGCCCAAGGTAAGGCAGACGGCTCCACGTTTGAAGACTGCTTCCTCCAGGAAAGAAAGGAGGGTGATAGTTGTGGGCGACTCTCTTCTGAGAGGAACAGAGGGCCCAATATGTCGGCCTGACCCTACCCATAGGGAGGTGTGTTGCCTTCCCGGGGCACGGATCAGGGATATTTCTAGAAAACTCCTCAGCCTTATCCGCCCCTCCGATTACTACCCTTTATTGGTAGTTCAGACTGGCAGTGATGGGTTTGCTGATAGAAGCCTGAGGATTATAAAAAATGATTTTAGGAGGCTGGGGAAGTTAGTCGATGGAGCGGGCATACAAGTTGTGTTTGCCAGTATTCCTTTGGTGGCAGGGGCAAACACTGAGATAAGCAGAAAAGGCCATCTTATAAATGCATGGCTGAGAGGCTGGTGCAAACACAAAAATTTTGGATTCTTTGATCACGGGGCGGTCTACTCGGCACCTGGCCTGAGGACAGCTGATGGGAATTGCCTGTCTCCGAAAGGGAAACGGATACTTGCCCAGGAGCTGGCAGGACTTGTAGAAAGGGCTTTAAACTAGATAGGAAGGGGGAAGGGGATAAAGCCAGGACTGCTAGAGATCGGCCTGGGGAAGTGGTATTGGGATTAGGAGAGAGGCAAGGGGCTCAGCTGAGGTGCGTCTACACTAACGCACGCAGCATGGGCAACAAGCAAGAAGAGTTGGAAGCCATAATGCAGCAGGCAAACTATGACCTGGTTGCCATAACAGAAACATGGTGGGATTGCTCCCATGACTGGAGTGCTGCAATGGATGGCTACAAACACTTCAGGAGAGACAGGCAAGGAAGGAGGGGTGGTGGTGTGGCTCTATACGTTAGGGAATCCTTTTCTGCCACTGAGATTGTGACTAGGGATGATAACATTGAATCCCTATGGGTAAAGATCAGAGGAAGGGCTGACAAGGCAGACATCCTGGTGGGCGTCTGTTATAGACCGCCAAACCAGGATGAAGAGACAGATGAGGTGTTCTACAAGCAGCTGGCACGAGCTGCACGGTCATCAGCCCTTGTGCTCATGGGGGACTTCAACTTCCCTGACATATGCTGGGAGTACAGCACAGCACAGAAGAAGCAGTCTAGGAGGTTTTTGGAGTGCACAGAGGATGCATTCCTGATGCAGCTGGTCAGAGAGCCCACAAGAGGAACTGCCCCGCTAGACCTGCTGTTCGTGAACAGGGAAGGTCTGGTAGGAGATGTGAAGGTTGGGGGCTGCCTTGGACAGAGTGACCATGAAATGATACATTTCTCAATTCATGGTGGAGCTTGGAGGGGGAATAGTAAAACTGCTACCTTGGACTTTCAGAGGGCAGACTTTGATTTGTTCGAGAGACTGGTAGGGGGAGTCCCTTGGCATTCAGTCTTAGCGAACAAAGGGGTACAAGAGAGCTGGTTGCTCTTCAAGAAGGAAGTCTTAAGGGCGCAGGAGCCGGCGGTCCCCCTGAGCCGCAAAATGAGCCGGCGGGGAAGTTACTCTTGAGGCTCCGTGAGAAAAAGAGAATCTACCGCCTGTGGAAGGAGGGACGGGTAACTGAGAATGAATTCAAGGAAGTTGTCAGGATGTGTAGAGGTGAAATCAGAAAGGCAAAAGCCCAGCTTGAATTTAACCTGGCCGCTGGGGTGAAAAAGAATAATAAACTCTTTTATAAGTACATTAACAGTAAGAGGAGGACAAAGGAGAATATCCACTCTTTACTGGATGAGGCTGGGAATGTGATCACTGAGGATAAGGAAAAGGCGGAGGTTCTGAATGCCTTCTTTACGTCTGTCTTTAAAGGTCAAACAGATCCTCAGGGTACCCCTCTCTCTGACCTGGTAGTCTCAGCTGGGGAGCATGCTAACTCCCCTGTGATTCTGGAAGAAACAGTCAGAGACTTCCTACTCCAACTGGACTGCCACAAGTCCATGGGGCCGGATGAGATCCACCCGAGAGTGCTGAGGGAACTGGCAGAGGTGGTAGCCGAGCCGCTTTCCATTATCTATCAGTCCTCCTTGCTGACTGGTGAGGTCCCAGAAGACTGGAGGCTTGCCAATGTGACTCCCATTTACAAGAAAGGTTGTAAGGAGGATCCGGGGAACTACAGGCCTGTTAGCCTGACCTCGGTTCCAGGGAAGGTTATGGAACAGATAGTCTTGAGGGAGATCATGCGGTATGTGCGGGATGGCCGGGGGATCAGGCCTAGCCAGCATGGGTTCATGAAGGGCAGGTCCTGTTTGACCAACTTGATCTCCTTCTGTGATCTAGTGACCCATCTGCTGGATGAGGGAAAGGCTGTTGATGTGGTCTACCTAGACTTCAGCAAAGCCTTTGACACTGTCTCCCACAGTATTCTCCTGCAGAAGCTGGCAGCCCGTGGCTTGGATGGGTACACCCTCGGCTGGGTAAGGAGCTGGCTGGAGGGCCGGGCTCAGAGAGTGGTAGTAAATGGAGTTAAATCCAGCTGGCGACCGGTCACGAGTGGTGTTCCCCAGGGGTCGGTGCTGGGGCCTGTCCTCTTCAATATCTTTATTGATGACCTAGATGAGGGCATTGAGTGCACCCTCAGTAAGTTTGCAGATGACACTAAATTGGCTGGGAGTGTGGATCTGCCTGGGGGTAGCGAGGCCCTACAGAGGGATCTGGACAGGCTGGAGAGCTGGGCTGAAGCCAATGGCATGAGGTTCAACAAGAGCAAATGCCGAGTCCTGCACTTTGGCCACAACAACCCCAGGCAGCGCTATAGGCTTGGGGCGGAGTGGCTGGAGGACTGTGTGGAGGAAATGGACCTGGGGGTACTGATTGATGCACGGCTGAACATGAGCCGACAGTGTGCGCGGGTGGCCAAGAAGGCCAACGGCATCCTGGCTTGCATCAAAAATAGTGTTACTAGTAGGAGCAGGGAGGTAATTGTCCCCCTGTACTCAGCACTTGTGAGGCCGCATCTCGAGTACTGTGTTCAGTTTTGGGCCCCTCACTACAGGAAAGACATTGAGGCTCTGGAACGCGTTCAGAGGAGGGCTACTAAGCTGGTGAGGGGTCTGGAACACAGGCCTTACGAGGAGCGTCTGAGGAAGCTGGGATTGTTCAGCCTGGAGAAGAGGAGGCTTAGGGGAGACCTTATAGCTCTCTATAACTGCCTGAAGGGAGGTTGTAGTGAGCTGGGGGTCGGCCTCTTCTCCCGTGTAGGCAGTGACAGAACTAGAGGGAATGGTAGCAAGCTGCGCCAGGGGAGATTCAGGCTCGACATTAGGAAGCACTACTTCTCAGAAAGGGTAGTCAGGCACTGGAATGCACTGCCCAGGGAGGTGGTGGAGTCACCAACCCTGGGGGTGTTCAAGGAAAGACTGGATGTTCTATTGAGGGATATGGTTTAGTGGGAGCTAGTAGTAATAGGTGAATGGTTGGACTGGATGATCTTCTAGGTCTTTTCCAACCTTGATAATTCTGTGATTCTGTGAGATTACGTTTTCAGGACGGAGAATTACTGAGGGACTCAGGTGGACAGCATTGTTCTGAACTTCAACTTAAATCATGAGGTGCTTTGAAAGTCTAGTCCATCTACCTTTGCATCTGTTACATTTCCTTAGCTGCAGTGTACTAAAAAAACCATAAATGGTAAGGTTAATGCATTTATTGCATTGATTTGTGCCCAAGTTGCGTTTTCAGTTGTACCAAAGTGTCTATATAATATTTTCAGTAGGACTTAGTCGGCCTTGGCTACTAATTTTGGGAAAGAACTTCACAATTTATTGTAGTAAGTACACAAAAAGAAAAGCAGTAGGAAGAGAAATTCTGTCAGTTCTTGCTGAAGTGCTAGCGGTCTCTCACTAATCATCCCTTTAAAAGTAATGGGTAACTGTTTCAGGACCGTGACGTTTCTAGAAACGTTTCTTACGAGGTCCCCGCCGGTTCTCTGAGGGGGCTTCAGGGCCGCCGGCACCCTTGGGCTGTGGGGAGAGGGACCCGGTGAGAGGTCTCGCCAGAGGAGAGGAGCGGCCCGCAGCGGCTCTCCCCGCGCGCAGCTCCGAGCGCGGCAGCCGCAGCCACCGGCCCTCGGGAGCGGCACCAGCGGTTTGCGCGCCAAGGGCTGCGCGCTCCGCTACCGCTCGGGCGGCTGCTGGTTCTGCTTCCTCGCAGCCTTAGGCTGCTGCCCCGCCGGTCACCCCGGCCAGCCGGTGCTGTGCAAGCCTCGCCAGCACCTTCGGGTCTCCGCGGAATTAGAAGGGCTGGTGGTAGAGACCAGGCAAGAATCGGCTACCCTACCAGGCAAGCCTGGCATGAGTGGGTGCAACCACCCAGAGCTTGTGTCAGAGCAGCTGCAAACACCCTCACCCTTGCCTCCTGGGTGGAGGAGGGTGGCAGCTCCACCTGCACAAGGTGTGTTCTGGTGGGACCACCCAGGCAGCGGGTGGAGGAGCTGCAGGAACAAGTGAGCAGGCTGTGCTCTGTTAGGGAGGATGAGCAAGCCTCTGCAAGGAGTACTAGGGCTCCGTGGTGCTGACCTCCAAGGACTGTGGAACAATGAGCTTGGATTTGATGGGTGGACCATCCAGTGGATAAGAAACTGGTTAACAGACCATAGCCAAAGGGTGGTGGTCAATGGGTCTATGTCCAGGTGGAGGCCGGTGACAAGCGGTGTCCCCCAGGGGTCTGTCTTGGGACCGGTTCTCTTTAACATCTTTATCAATGACATCGATGATGGAATTGAGTGCACCCTCAGCAAGTTTGCGGATGACACCAAGCTGAGTGGTATGGTTGACACCCTAGAAGGCAAGGAAGTCATCCAGAGGGATCTTGACAGGCTGGAGAGATGGGCCCGGGTGAACCTAATGAGGTTCAACACTGCCAAGTGTAAGGTGTTGCACTTGAGCCGGAAGAATCCCAGACATAGATACAGACTGGGAGAAGAGCTTCTTGAGAGTAGCCCTGCTGAGAAGGACTTGGGGATTCTGGTGGATGAGAAACTTAACATGAGCCAGCAGTGTGCTCTTGCAGCTTGCAAGGCTAATGGTATCCTGGGCTCCATTAGAAGAAGGGTGGCCAGCAGGGACAGGGAGGTGATTGTCCCTCTCTACTCTGCCCTCGTGAGGCCCCATCTGGAGTACTGTGTCCAGATCTGGGGCCCCCAATACAAGAAGGATGTGGAACTGTTGGAGAGGGTTCAGAGGAGGGCCACAAAGATGATTAGAGGGCTGGAGCACCTGCCCTATGAAGAGAGGCTGAGGGAGCTGGGCTTGTTCAGCCTGGAGAAGAGAAGGCTGTGGGGGGACCTCATTGCAGCCTTCCAGTACCTGAAGGGAGCTTATAAGCAGGAGGGGATTCAACTTTTTAGAAGGATAGACAATGACAGGACAAGGGGGAATGGATTAAAACTAAAGGAAGGAAGGTTTAGATTAGATATTAGGGGGAAGTTTTTTACAGAAAGAGTGGTAAGGTGCTGGAACAGGCTGCCCAGAGAGGTAGTGGATGCCCTGTCCCTGGAAGTCTTCAAGGCCAGGTTGGATGGGGCTCTGGGCAACCTAGTGTAGGTCCAGGCCTGAGGTTGATGGCCCTGCCTGTGGCAGGGGGGTTGGAGCTCTGTGATCCTTGGGGTCCCTTCCAACTCATACCATTCTATGATTCTATGAACAGTGAACTGACAGTGCCTTGGAGCAGGAGGGGCCACAGTCTCTCCTGACCCGCAAGGGAGGGTATGACACTCCCCTTCCTGTTGTGGACCAGCCAGCAACTGCTGTGAAACCGTGGCAGCAGCCAAACCCATGACCACAATTCATGGGAAGAAGCCACACCAGCGGTGTGTACTAAAGCTGCAGAAGGACACAGCGAGTGCTAGTGAGAGGAACCCATTTGTCTGGTATACAGTCAAGGGAAGTTTGCTGTTTGTGGAGAGGTGTGATCGGGGATGTCACAGAGATGGCTGCCCCAGCTGGTTAGAAGCACAGTCTACAGTCCCCTACTTTTCCATGTGGTCACCAATGACGGGGAAAGCAAAACTTGGGCAAGATCAGGCAGGACTTCACAGCACTGGGGGACTAAATGAAAGGACAAGTGATTTTTCTCTTTTGTCTTGCTAGTCAGAGATAGAGATGCAGGCACAAGCTGGTGTGTCATGCAGATCAGTGAATGCTGCTGTCACCAGGCTTTGTTTTCAAAGGTCACAAGTAGATTTTCAATGAATACAGCCTACTGAGGATAGAGTCCGCCTACCAAGAAAAGGCAGAAGGATCTTTGCTAGTAGACTGGCAGACTTCATGAATTGTGCCTTAAACTAATGAACTTAGGGTGGTAGGGTGCAAAAGTGGGATACCGGCATATTCATAAGCCACAAGGTAGTTGAGTGCACCTACAAGAGTAGTTAGGAGTGCTTCCCAACATGCTCCAAAGGCAGGAACCCTAAATTCATCCACCTTGAGTGCATGTCTACTAATACAAATAGTCTTAGCAACAAAAAGGAGGAACTAGAGCTCCATGCTTAATCTGTGAGTTATATCCTAGGAAGCCCAGAGACATTATGGGAATACTCATATGGCTGGATGGTAACAGTGGATGGCTACAAGCTCTTTCAGAAAGGTAGGAAGGGAAGAAGATGGGATAGTTGCACTTAATGTGAAAGAGAAGTTTGAATGTATGGAGCTGTCCAGTCTTTTAACTTTGTGATTCTTGTATAAAAAATGTGATGCGTTGGGATTTTTATCAATCTCTCTTTAAAATGTCAGTTCTTTTGCGTATTATGCAGGTTAGAATTTATATTGGATGTTTGCTTGGAGAAGCAGAGTAAATTAATGTTGATTGACTATTAAGGAGGAAAGAAAATTGACTTTAGGTCCTTATAACTAAGTGTTTCCAGGAAATGACTGTAAATTATACCTTTTATTTTGCAGACACTATAAGAAGCGTTGTCAAGGCCGGATGCGGAAACATGTTGGTGACTTGTGCTTACAAGCTGGGATGTTACAGGATTCCTTGGTGCATTATCACATGGCAGTGGAACTTCTGCGGTCTGTGAATGACTTTCTGTGGCTTGGAGGTAGGATTAATTGATTAATTAATTAATTGAAGACATTAGCGGATTATCCCTGGTATTTATCCCCGAGTGGGACACCACTAGTAACTGGCAACTATTTGGACTTTGTACAGCCACACAATCCTTTGAGCCTGGCTGTCCAGCCTGTTTTCCAGGTATTTTAGAAGCCAACTGTCCAAATCTTCTCTCATGAATTTGGCTATAAACATGCTATGGGAGACCATGTCAAATGGTCTTGAGAAAGTCAAACATCAACTGCTGTTCTTCTGTTGACTGAGCTAATCATCTCCTCATAGGAGGCAGTGAGGTTCCCAAGGACTGATTTATCCTTGCTAAATCAAGCCTTGCTGTTCTTAGTCATCTTCCTATTCTTTGTGTGCTTAGAAATGGCTTCTAGAAGGATTTCTTTACAGTCTTGCTAGGGAGCTGAGGTTGACTCTGCCTGTTGACTTCCTGGTACTTCGCATTTGTGATGTTTTGCTCTGTCCAGTTGTTAGTAACTTCCCCCAATGGGTGTGACCTGTTGGAGGTGATGAGAGTGTGGCCTCACATTGTCTAGCTCTCTTGGTATCCATGGATGTGTCTTACCTGGTTTTGTGGACTCGTGTCTGATTAGATTATGTGCTTTGTATGTCTGTTTTCCTCTACTGTGTCTAGTGGCTACTCCTACAGACTCCACTAGTAATCCTGGGGGCTTGGGAGGTCTGAGGGTAAACTACCACTGAAAACAGAGATAAAGACATTACCTTTGTCACTAGGCCTCCAGTTTGAGGCATACTTTGTGTAAATAGACTTTACTGCATGATAGTTAACTCCTTCCAAGTACCTCTACTAATCTGTTGTCTTTACTCTCCAGCTGCTCTTGAGGGGTTATGCTCAGCGTCAGTCATCTATCATTATCCTGGCGGTACTGGAGGTAAAGTTGGATCTCGCAGGGCTCAAGGAGGTTCTCTTTCTGCTGAGGCAGGCAACAGGCACAGACCAGGTAAGGATGGGATGTCATTGTTTCCCTCTCTTGGCAACCACTGAACATCTGAAAATTTCCTTCCTTCTTCCTAACTCCTTAAAATTAGGGGGAGGGAATTGTAAAGGGGGGGAAAAAAAGAAAAAAAACCAAAGTAAAACTCATGTGTTGAGATAAAGACAGTTTAATAGGGCAGAAAGGGAAGATGATGTTAACAGTAATAAACAAAACAAGTGATGCACAGCACCATTTCTCACCACCCAAAACTGATGCTCAGCTAGTTCCCAAGCTGTGATCCCACCTCTCAGGAAGAGGGGAAGCCGAGTGTGATGTCAGATGGTATGGGAGGCCTTGGGTCTGTGTAAGCACTGCTCAGCATTAACGAAAACATCCATGTGTTATCAACGCTGGTTGCAGCACAAATCCAAAACATAGCCCCATACCAGCTACTATGAAGAAAATGAACTCTATCCCAGCCCAAACCAGCACAGTCTCTTACATATCTCATATGAAATATTGGACAACCCCAAGATGTTATTTCCCTGCATCCTATAATGACTCCCATAGCCCTGTAGGCAGTAACCCTCCCCAGTCTTTAAGGTGGTCTGGAGAGCTGCTCATGTTAATTGATCTTGATGGGCCTCACCCCTGGATAGCTGTGTTTGCTTTGGTTAGGTTATTGGGGTTCAGCTGACTGTTGTGGTTCCTCTGTGCTCCTTTGAGTTTTGGAGATGAGATTTAAATTGCATAATTGAACACTTGCCATTTGGTTTTAAGGCTCCTGAGAGTTTCTGTGTCTTCCAGGAGAGACTGGTTAGGGTCACGCAAGAAAAACTTACTGATTATTATTAGCTAGACAGGCCTTTGGTCTAACCCATCACAGCTGTTTCTGTATACTCAGGTTCTTACACACCACTGAAACAAACAGAAACTGGGTTTAAGTGGTGGTGTAAGTACTCTTGTGCAATGTGATCAAAATGACTTCCTTAACCTAAAAAAAAAAAAGTCATTTGTAAGCCACAATCCAGTAAATACTTGCTTTTTATTATCTTCATTACAAACTCTGTAGTTGACATCAGGTAATTGTGACAGTAAAATGACCTTATTTCAGGAGAGAATACAGATTTTTTTTTTCATCTAATACCGAGTCATTAAAATCTGTCCATTTGGTCCTATGGCCTGTGAGTACTTTTAATGTTGACTTTTATAATATAATTTCATACAGTTATTGGCCGTTGTGCACTTTTCATTGAATATTTAACAGTAGCTGTTGCAATCTGTTTATAGTGGCTGCTCCTTGTTATTCTAGAAGGCAGCAAGTCACAGCTATCAGAACAATTTGATAAAATGTATTTTGGCTATATTATTGCTTCTTTTCTATACAAATTGTCTTGTAATTCAAAGTCCTGTTTGCAAAGCTGTTAGTGTGGTTGTATTTTAAAAAAGATGTTTTAGTTTCATATGACAAGATTTTTCAAAGGACTTTTCTGTGAAGAAGAGCTGATTACAGGATTTTTGTCATCCCTTCTGGATGAAAATGTTACTTAATGGTTCGTTAAATATTGTTCCTTAGCCCTAGTCATGATCTCTTCATGTTTTGAGATCTGAACTGCTGAACTCTGTCTAGCCAAACAGCCATTGTTATGATACGGTTTTACTGAAAGGTTTCCTGAACATCTGTTTTAAATACCTTTTATTTTGTGATTCTGCAGTGCCTTTCCTTTAAAATCTTTTCAAATTACAGCTTTGTTTATAATCTCCTTTGTTATAATTAATTTTGTGAGGCAAATATTTAATCTGAGGAACAAATTCCAGGGTATCTTTCTGTAGGGTGGGTCAAAACAAAAGATGTTTCCAAATTCTGCACAAATCAAGAATTGCCTTGGATCTGATATTCAATTTGTGTTTACTTCTGAGGCATATAGATGTGAGAATTACCTTTTTTTCCTCCTGATGTGCCTGGAATCACACCTCTTCTTGTTACCTGCACTTCAACCATGACAGGATGTGGTTTTCTTGGCATTGCCTTTTGCATCCAGACCTGGTCAAGAGTAACATCTTTCCCTTGAATCTTCTGTGACTTCCACCATTTGGCATTGTTAGGCTATAGCATGGAACCTGGCTGCTCAGAAAAAATGTTACAATGTCTGCTTTATTTAAGAACATCTCTGGAGAGAGAAGTATTATTATAATAATATAGAATGCAGGCTTAAGAGGGCAGGGCTATAGGAGTTTTTTTAGGGTAGGTTCATTTTTCCTGCTAAGCAGAATTGAAATATATTCTGTAACTATCTGTAACCTTCAGAATATCATCTGAGTTTGGGTTTTTTTTTTTGTGTTGGTGCACACTTTAACTTGGTTTGAAACTCTTTTGATAGGAATAGTTCACTCAGAAGAGAATTAGTCAATAACATAGTGTTTAACAGACTTGCCTGACAGAAGGAGACATGGAATCTTGCCTGGTCCCAAGACAGGTTTCTTCTCTGGTCGTTGCCCAGAGCCTTTAGACTTCAGTATCTTGCTGATGGTGAAAAGGGAAGTTTGAAGTGTGACTTTTTGTGTTCCTAGAACCCTTTTTTTGTAGGGGGAGTGCTTTGGGCTGTGTCCCCTTGGATGACTGGATTCCTCTCTGCAGCCTTCAGTGTAAAAGAAGATTTTGAGTTCCTTAGCTCATGTTGGCCAGGAAGCTGGCCGTGGTCTGTTGGCTATGTAATTTGTATGTTGAGGGAGCTGTTTTTATTTTCTTTAATGTGTTTCATTTATTTGAAGCTCTAAGCTCTTAGTTTTGTCACCTGAGTGTCCTCTTTCCCCAAGCAGGGGAAACCTGAGTGAAATGCTGGAATATCTTTTTCATCTGGCTCTAAATCTCTACGTCACTAGTCTGGAGTCTGACCAAATTAATTGAAGGGAGGTCCTGCCTTGCTCATAAAGCAATTGTTTGGGCTGCTTAACTCATGATTTTAACAATTTTATTGCCATGTTTAATCAAAGTTGAGAGCAACAAGGTGTTATACACCTAATAGTCTAACTTCTCTACAATACTCTTGGCAACTGTTGGTGAATAGGATTTCTTGTTATGACTCAATTATTCATAAAATTTGATGGAGTGAAATGAATGGCAGTTGAAAGGGGTACATTTATTTTTAAATGTTATTCTAGAGTATTGTGTACATTAAATGAGCTCCCATAAGGCTATTTAAACATTGCAGGACCCGATACTAAAATTTAGTAAGTAGACTGGGATGGAAACTTGCCAACTAAAACAAGTACAAAGAAGAAGGATTTAAATTATACACTCAAAATTCTTCAGTTCTTCTTGATGTGTCTTAGAATTCATTGCAAGTTTATGGGATTTTTACATTTATTTTTTAACAAAATGAGATTTAACATATGGTGACTACTTGAGTTATGACTGGTAGTCCTTCAAAATATCAATAATGATCCTAATAAATCTTATAATTCTGTTCAAGCCTGATGTTAGTTATAAAACATAAGAGCTTATTTTGTTGGCTGAAAAAAAATCATTTTTATTCCTCCTTTTAGGGGCACAAGAAGTTCTCATTGACCCAGGTACACTATTTTCATGCATGTTTCCAAAATCTTTTCTTTTTCTTACTTGCATTTGTTTTGCATTTGTGTAGATACTTACTGCCACTTGCCAAAACTAGTAATGATTCCTGATGCTGAGTTTTTGGCTGTAAATATTGAGGAAGAAAAGAGACCGAAGGCACAGAACAAATTATGTAGTTCCATGATTTGTGTCCTTGTAAATTCTAATCAAGATTGTTTATTCTCATGAGTAGTGAGGATTTAAATTTTTTTTTAATCAACAAACCTGAATGTCACCTGTAGTCCTGTAGTGCTGTGGTATTCTCACAATCATCACTAACAAAGATTTTGAATTTAACTTCCATAAAACCCCTAAGGTGTTAATCTACAGATGTGTTTGGTGTGATTCTTTAAGGTTGATAAACATATAAAAAGTTGCTTTAGCATCTGAGCATGTAAAAGAACATGGTTTTTGTATATATAGAGGGAGTAGAAAGTATCTTTCACAGTAGTTTTTAACTGTTGAGAGTTTGGTTCAGCTCACACAAAGATTTCTCTTCCATCTGAGTAGAGAAACCTCTTGGAGGAAATAAATTACCATAGAATCCTATAGATTAAGTAAGATGTAAAATAAGTATAGAGCCTTGTCAAATCTTTGGTGTATGTTTTCAAAGTTTCTATGATGACTCTGAAATAAAATGAAATTCTACAAATAAAATTTCCATGTTCTCTGTAATACCTGCCATGTCCTTGGCTTCTATTTTGGATTCTTCTCTCTCATGTGTATAAAGACTCCTTCTGTCTCTTGCTGCCTTCTTATGTAAGAAAACCAATTTCTTATTGTTTTGTCTGAGCCTCAGGTAGTTTTCTTTTTTAACGTGGAAGGCTCAGATTTGGTGGCCTCTGTTGCAATTTAACACTTGGCTTTCTGTGAGTAGACACAGGGAAGAGAAGTTTTTGTTCTAAATGATTGGAGAAGGTCACTGTTGTAATAATTAGTTTATATACAAAAAAGCTCTTCATTCTTTTTTCCGTAGGTCTGCATTATAAATTCATATTTTAAAGTAGAACAAGGAGTAATTCCAAGATTGAAATTGCATACTCAGATATGGCCATAATCTACTTTTGGCGGTATATTTTATTCATAGTCTAAATACTCAGATAAGAGTAGAAAAAAAATATATTCATAATCTTTTACAAAGTAAAAGATTATTTCATGTTTGGTGGTTTATGATTGAATCCATTTTTCATTTGCACACTTGAAAATAGCATAGTGAACAGAACTAGCATCTTTGTGGTAGGGCATGATTTCTTCTTTCTGTGTATGCTTTGGTCAGACCTCCAAACCAGCATACCTAGTTTTCTTCTTAGATAGTTCATATTTGTTAAAAGTCCTTCTGCTCGTTTCTTACCCTGTTCTAGGTGCTCTGACTTCAAATGGCATCAATGCAGATACGAGCGCTGAGATAGGACGTGCCAAGAATTGCCTTAGTCCTGAAGACATCATAGACAAATACAAAGAAGCCATTTCTTACTATGGCAAGGTAATGCTACTTATCTGAGACGACAACTGCATTGACGTTCTCATGAATAATGAACTACTGTGGTTTTGGTTTCAGAGGATCTTCTAAAGCATGTGCAATACAGTTTGTAAAGCAGATAATGGAAGATATAGGAACAGTTTATACTACTGAACTAAGTGCTTGGTTTACAGACTGGTAATCTTAGAATTTTGGTCAAAGAGAACAGCTAAACCAGCAATGTGCTGAGGAAACTATTTACTGTGCCTGATACTACCTGGAGGTTTCAGTGGATCCTGGGGTGCATCAAGAGGAGTGTGGCCAGCAGGTCAAAGGAGGGGATCCTCCCCTTCTACTCTGCCCCAGTCAGGCCCCACCTGGAGTATTGTGTCCAGTTCTGGGCTCCCTGGTATAAAACAGACAGGGATCTCCTGGAGAGAGTCCAGAGGAGGGCTATGGAGATGATTAAGGGCCTGGAGCATCTCCCCTATGAGGAAAGGCTGAGTGAGCTGGGGCTGTTCAGCCTGGAGAAAAGAAGACTGAGAAGGGATCTGATCAATGTTTATAAATATCTCAAGTGTGGGGCACAGGGGTATTGGCCAGCCTCTTTTCAATGGTCTGTGGGGACAGGACAAGGGGCGATGGCCTCAAGTTGGAGCACAGGAAGTTCCGCACCAATATGCAGAAGAACTTTTCCCAGTGAGGGTGACAGAGCCCTGGGACAGGCTGCCCAGGGGGGTGTGGAGTCTCCTTCTCTGGGGATATTCAAGATCCATCAAGATGCCTACCTGTGCGGTATGTCCTAGGGACCCTGCTTTGGCAGGGGGGTTGGACTCAATCTCTTGAGGTCCCTTCCAACCCCTACAATTCTGTGATTCAGGGTTTAACTATTCCATGTGTTTATGGTCCTTAATGCATCCATCATCAACCCCAGTGCTGCTTTTATGCATTGTATAAGCTGAGCACTTACTGACTGAGCCTGCTGGAATGATCTCTGGGGAATTCAGAAATTTATGAAGAGGTTGCTGATGATGGATGTGATTTTACAGGATTTTTCAGGCAGGTTGTATTTAGAGTATGCGGAGAGGTAGGGAGTCACGGGGGAAATGTGAATGACAAATGTTCTTAAAAGCAGATTTTGAAAAATTAAACAGTTTTCAACTCTACTGGAGTTTTTTTTAGGAGTTTTGCTTAAATGCTCAGTGCATGAGATAGGCCCATTTGCATTCACAATATGAAGAAGAAAAAAAAGACAATAGTTACTCAGTATCCGCATCAACATCAAAGATAAATTTAATTCTATTGCAGTGTAGTTATTTATGCTTTAATCACTTCTTAATTTCAGATGTATCTGTTGTTTGATATTGAAAGTATCTTTAGACTAAGCTATATAAATACAATGTGGCATTTCCCTATCTGTGTTGAATGCTCTCCAAATGACGAAATTGTGTGCATGAGTTAATTTATGGTCAGGAGCAATGAAAGGTGATAGTTTGAGGTGATAGTTTGAGGGATAGTTTGAGATAAATGTGAATCCATCAATTTAACAGTAATTCTCAAGTATGCATTCAGCTTGTTATGTTACCTTAAGGGTAGGTTGCTCAACTAGAAATGGATGATTCCTTTAGAAGTGTAAAATTATTGGACTTTGTTGGACTTGGGGCAGGATATTTATATTTTGATTATAATAATAGACACTATGCTTTCAGCAAGTAATAACTATGCTTCACTTGCAAGTTAGAAAGAGCTTTGTCTTGGAATTAATCTATATCTGTTCAAGACAGGCATAGTTATCTTTTGTCGCTTCAAGACCTACAGATACAGTAACTCCTAGCTCTAATGCTGAGGAAGCAACGCTTTCTACTTACTTTTAATGTTATCACTGGTGCTTAAGAAACATTTGCAGCATCTTGTACAATGGATTAAATCTCCAGTGATTTGGTTTTGCCAATATAAATGCACAAGAGAGAAATGTGTAACTGCTTTGGCGGAGTAACTCTTGCATTTTGTTCTGAGCTTTATTTACTCCATTAGATTTCAAATGTGATAAATATCTTAACAGAGTTTAACTTCAGCAGGAGATAGTTTGACTCAGATATCCAGTATGTGGTGTTTTCACGCTGGCTGGAGGCCAGATGCCCACCAAAGTTTCTCTTTCACTTCCCTTTTCAGCTGGACAAGGGAGAAAATATATATTGAGAGGCTCAGGAGTGGAGATAAGGACAGGGAGAGATCATTCTGCAATTGGTGTCACGGGCAAAACAGACTCAACAGTACTAAAAAAACCCCAACACATCTAATTTATTACACTACACTACATGCACACAGAAACCAGAGTCAGATACTGAGAGGTACGACCAGATCTTAAAGTACCTCCCCCACCCCTCCCTTTTTCGTGAACTCGACTTTATTGATGATTTCTTTCCCCTCTTCCTCCCAGGTGTCATGGGGGCGAAGGGAAATGGGGGTTTCAGTCAGTTCCTCACAAGGGGGGGGCAGGGAGGAGGGATGGGCATTCCTCACACTCTTCCCCTGCTCCAGCATGGGGTCTGACCCATGGGAGACAATCCTCCACAAACTTCTCCAATGTGAGTCCTTTCCCATGGGGCTTCAGCTCTTCAGCAACTGCCCCAGCATGGGTCACTTCTATGGAGCACAGTCCCTCAGGCCCAGACTGCTCCAGCCTGGTCTCCCAAGGAGTCACAAGTCCCCACAGCAAACCTGCTCTGTTGTGGACCTCTCTCTCCATGGGCTGCAGGTCCTGCCAGGAGCTTGCTCCAACACAGGTCACAGTGTCTTCCATATGTCTCCACCTGCTCCAATGCAGGGCTTCTCCACAGACTGAAGGTGGGGTCTCCGCTCCCTGTCATCTTCCATGGGGGGCAACCTGCTCCACCATGGTCTTCTCCACAAGCTGCAAGGGAATCTCTCTCTGGCACCTGCAGTGCCTTCTCCCCCCCACGCCTTCTACGCTGACCTTGGTGTCTGCAGAGTTTTTTCTTACATCATCTCACTCCCTTCTCTGGTGGCAAAAAGCAGCTGCTTGTGGTTTTTTTCTCCTAAATGTGATTCTCAGAGGTTCTATGACCATCACTGATGGGCTCAGCCTTGGTCAGTGGCAGGTCCAGCCTTGAGTCCAGCTGGTGTTAACTCTGTCAGGCCTAAGGGAAGCTTCTAGCAGCTTCTTGCTGAAGCCACCCCTGCAGCTCCCCTTTCCTCCACCAGAACCTTGCCATGCAAACCCACACAGAATATCACTTTTGCTTGAGGAAATAACCAGGTGAGATTGTTTAAAAAAACCAGGCTGTGTTTGGCCAAGTTCAACGAGATCAAAGCACATCTACATTGTCTCCTGCTTCTCTTAAGCTAAATAACTGAAACAGTCATTTACAGAAAATGTTTTGTAAATAAATACTAGAAAACTCAGAATGGTTTTTAATTCAGTGATACTTTTACCTAAAGAGAAAAGGGGTGCAGTAAAACTCAAGTTCTGTGTCTACAGCTTCCAGTGCTGTATAGTGTAATTTGTAATAAGCAGAAAAGGCAAAACTAATTCTTTGTTCACTGTGATAGAATAGTGCAGGTGGTGATGAATTACTGTAAACCTGACCTTTTTGCTTACATACCTATTACACTGTGAAGGTGGAATTTATTTCTTTGTTGCAGGCTTGCTACCCACACCCACCATATATATATGAAGTTACCCAGAACGATACTAATGTTCACGATTTTTCTCCTTGACTCAACTCTCAGACTGAAGCTGTGCTGTGCCTCAAAATAAGAGGAGGGAGTGAAGAGGCTGAAAACTGTTGTTTTGCATAATAACATTGTAGATGACACCTTAATTTTCACTTGGGCATATGTGATAATTTAACAATATAGTCACTAGCATTAAAGAATTCTGGATCTGTAAGATGTGACAGCTGATTTATGTGTTGTGCTTGAAGACTTCTAAAAACTAACAGATGCAATACTTCAATATTATTTTAACTTTCTCCCTCTTATAGTACAAGAATGCTGGTGTGATTGAACTGGAAGCCTGCGTGAAGGCAGTGAGAGTTCTTGCAATACAGAAAAGGAGCATGGAAGCCTCTGAGTTTCTGCAGAATGCAGTTTATATTAACCTTCGCCAGGTCAGTGTGGAAGTCGAGTTATATTCTCCTCTTGTTTGATTATACTGAAGTAGGAAAGTTAGTTATATTCAGGAGACTCCAGTTTATTTTCTATAATGCTTCCTTCCTTCTCACTAGGACTTCTGAGGATTTTTCTATCTGTGAGTCTGGTTTAAAAGGTATTCAGAGCTCATCTAAAAACATGAGGACTTAGTTTGAGATTAAAGACTCTTGGTTATTATCCCTAGATGTTGCACTAGGGAAAAACAACTGCTTGGGACAGATCTGAAATGGGTATTTTTTTCCTTGATTGTATCTTTTTCAATGAAACTGTGTGCACATAGGGAATGACCTGTTGCAGAGTGAGCTTAAGAGTCTGATTAGTGGTGTTAATGAATTGAATTTTTGTTATGTAGTATGAATTATTGGGTAGGCCAAATCAGGAAGGAATTCAGAGAATACACAACCACAAAACTTGGCAGCTAGTCAGCATGCAACCTGTGCCCTGATCAAAGTTTGCCCTGCCAGATCTAATAGCCCCAAAGAGAAACAGTTATGATTCCTGATGAAATGCATCTAGTGAAAAAGTGTGGTGAGAAGGCATCATGGGTTTTGTCATCTGCTGTATTTGGAGAGAACCAGAGAAAGGTGTTCTTGAGGCTCTTCTGCTTTTTCTCCTAGCTGGCTGGTTTCTTGCTCTCTGCTTTGTTCTTCCTCTAAAATAACTTTGAACTTGATGTATGCCACTGGCTATTGATCCTGCAGATAGAACTTCATGCATGTAAAGCCTGCCTCAGTGTGCATCATCACGCTATATAAAATATATTCTATAAATGCAAGCTCTCCCACTGGCTTGAAAACCTGGAAATAATAATCAGGTATATTCTGTATTTTTGTTGTAGCTTAGTAGGAATTTAGGAACCTAATGCAGATACCATCTAGCAAAATTCAGCAAAGTGTTTCACACTGTTTGCCACAGCCTGCTCCTGAAAAAGCTGTCAGGATATGGACTGGATGGGTGGCCTACAAGATAGGTAGGAAATTGGCTAGTAGACCAAACTGGAGGTCAGCTATATCTCCTCCTATCATTATACCACTGTAGAAGCTGAGTATATGGTGGTTTCAAGCTGAAAGAGGGTAGGTTTAGGTTAGACGTTAGAAAGAAATTCTTTATTGTGAGGGTGGTGAGGCACTGGCACAGGTTGTCTAGAGAAGCTGTGGCTGCCCCCTCTCTGGCAGTGTTCAAGGCCAGGTTGTATGGAGCTTTGGGCAACCTGGACTAGTGGAGGGTGTCTCTGCCCATGGCAGGGGAGTTGAAACTAGATGATATTTGGGGTCTCTTCCAATCCAAACCATTCTGAAATTGTGACAGTGGTTTTCCTCTTGCAGGTAGGTAGAACATCAGCACACCAATATTCAGCAACAGAAAAAAACACCTCACAGGATAAAGTGTATGACTCTGAACAGGAAAACTAGTTTCTTTTCATATATTCAATCTTCTGTTCAGTCTACTAATGTTATGTAATTAGTGTTTTCTGATTATAAGAGAGCTGCAGGGTAATAAGACTTATCTTTGCATCCAGTTATGAGGAATAAATTGTAACATCTAATTACCAAGGCAGTGAGATTATAAAATTTTAATATAGGAAGGAATAATTAAAAACAAATAAAAAGGTACCCTCTTGAAAGCTGGTCTTAAAACAAGCCTGTGAAAAAACTGCTCAATTGCTTGGATAGTGAACTACAGACTCTGGAGGTGCAATCTGCATCCTGGTTTGTTATAGCAGTTAAATGAAAATTAACCTTATAGGAAAGATCCTGTGCTTCAGTTGTTGGAGTCCTGTATGGATGAACGAGGAGTTCCTGGGCACACAAAATAGGAAGCCTACAGAGGGTGGAAGCAAGGGCAGGCATCCTGGGAGGAATGCAGAGAAACTGTCCAAGCAGCCAGGGACTGGGTTAGGAAAGCTAAAGCTGATAAAATTAAATGTGGTCAGGGACATCAAGACCAACAAGAAAAGCTTCTCTAGGTATGTTGGTCATAAAAGGAAGAAGAGTAAAAATGTGGGTCCTCTCCAGAAGGAAAAGTGAGATTGGGTTACCTGAGATATGGAGAAGGCTGCCATAATCAATGACTTTTTTGCCTGAGTCTTCACCAGCAAGTGCTCTAGCAATACTGCCCACATGGAGAAGGTAAAGGCAGGGACTGGGAGGATGAGGAACTGCTCAGTGTAGGAGAGGATCAGGTTTGAGAACATCTAAGGAACCTGAAGGTGCACAAATCCATGATGAGACGTATCCTTGGGTCCTGAGGGAACTGGCAGATGAAGTGTCTAAGCCACTCTATAGAATATTTGAGAAGTTGTGGCTGACTGGAAAAGGGGAAACATGTCCCACATTTTTAAGTAGGGAGAAAGGAAGACCTGGGAGCCATAAGCTAGTCAGTGTCACCTCTGTCTGACAAGATTGTGGAGCAGATCCTCCTGGAAACTATGCTTAGCACATGGAAAATGAGGAAGAGATTGGTGACAGCCAATGTTGCTTCACTGAAGCTGAATCATGCCTGACAGATTTGGTGGCCTTCTGTGGTGGGGTAACTGTGAGTGGATAAAGGAGGTACAACTGCTATTGTCTACCTGGACTTGTGCAAAGTGTTTGACACAGCCCCACACAACATCCTTGTCTCTAAATTGGAGATATGGATTTGACAGATTGACCACTTAGTGGATAAGGAGTTGGCTGGATGGTCACACTCAATTGTGGTCAATGGCTTAATGTCCATGTGGAGAATAGTGGTGAGGGGCATTCCCCAGGGGTTGGTATTGGGACTGATACTGTTTAACATCTTTGTAGGTGACATGGACAGTGGGATCAAATGTACCCTCAGCAAGTTTTCTGATGACACCAAAGTGTGTGGTGTGGTTGACTGGCTGGAGGGAGGGGATGCCATCCAGAGAGTACTTGGAAGATAGAGCCACAAAGATGTTCAGAGGGCTGGAGCACCTCTCCTTCCTATGAAGAGAGGCTGAGAGAGTTGGGCTTGTTCAGCCTGGAGAAGAGGAGGCTCTGGGGAGATCTTACAGCGCCCTTCCGGTGCCTAAAGGGGCCTGTAGGAAAGCTGGGGAGGGACTGTTCACAAGGGCATGGATAGGAGAAGGGGTAATGACGTCAAGATGAAGGAGGTGAGATTTAGATTAGATATTAGGAAAAATTATTCTTTTTTGCAGCTACTTTGTAGGCTTTAAGCTTTTATAAATTTCTAAGGTCAGGAAAGATGTTTGTGGATGCAACATTAATGGCCTGCAGAATGCCTGCTGCAGGCTTCCCAGAATTAATCACTTGGAGAGTCTCTGTGGGTGGTGAGTGGTTTATTCTTTAATTATTTTTTTATTTTATTTTGAAGTAACACCTAACTGTTTGTGCTGAGGCAAAACACAGTTTTACTATCATTCTGGTGATGTAAAACCAGCTTCCTACAGTTGCACGAAATATTTGAGTAACTGGAAAAATCATTAAGCAACAAGTTAAGTAGCAGTTTTTAAAAAAACTTAGTTATGGTAAGAATAAAAGTTTCTAGGGATCTTTTGCCTCTCTGATCGTTGTTCTAGTTATTAGTGATGGCTCATAGCTACCTAAATAGCATTTCCCTGTCTCCTCTCATCTTAAAAATTTAGTTTCCATAGCTCTGTCAACATTGACAGTATTATGAGGAACAGCTTTTCCTATGGTTTTTTTTCATGTATTTCTAACTTTAGTAGGCGATCTTGTGCTCATGCCCTTTTCAACTCTGCTACCACAATTTTTCATTGTGCTTTTTTAAAAAGACATAAATAGAAACAGAAGGAGGGGGGGAGATGGAGCGGCTTTTTTCTTCTGCTGAAGTAGGTAACCTTAATCTAACATGGCGTGTTCTTTCAGAACGATAGCTTTTGGGGTTTCTGATAAACTGGTTTAAAATTCTCTGTTTTCTTTTTGGGCTGTGTGCTTTTTACAGCTGCACTGATGCATGGAAGTGTTCAGCTTGGTGCAGTTGCCTTTCTACAGCTCTTTTTACAGGGATTGGTCCTATATATGGCTGGGTGGTATTTTTGCACTGGGCATTGGTTTGTGTTGTAAATTCTGAGGGGAAATAGTAACTTCACCTTCAAAAATAATATGGAACTTTCTGAAATGACTTGCCAGTCTATCTGGCTGTGTCTCTTCATATGCTAAAACCCTAAGATTTGATCAATCAGATAAGGTCTTGCTGCCTTCTGATAACTGTAGGCTTCTTTGAGGTCTCTCATAAACCTATGTCCAAAATTAGAAGTGACTTTTGAACACAGGCCTTTTTTAAAAAAAATTACTTTGAAGATTAATTTATAAGAGCTAATTGTTTTTATAAAAGTTAGCCAGTGTGTCTGGCATCTTCCTTTGAATTTGCAAGGCTTTAAATGAAGTTAAATGCACAGAAACCACCAATTGATACTTTCAGCTTTGAAGAATGAGTGGCAAAAGTGCTGTTTCTGTCCTTTAGTGCTATTTTAGCATGAAGTTTGTCATGTTAAACGCCTTTGTAAAACATGTTAGCAGCTTTAGTGTAACTTAAAATATCTTATATTGCTTTTGGCTGTACATAGCAGATACTGTGCAGCAGGTGTCAGCATTGGTCCACCTTCAGAACTCAACACTGCTTGTTACTTGGCATGTAGACTTGAAGTAGTTGGTAACTTCCAGAATTTCTGCAGCAGTTTCTTCTTAGCTCTCTTATTTCAAAGCAAGATTGTCACTGAAAGATTGTCATTCAGAGCAGAGGGGAAAGAATGGTTACATGGGACTTTTTCCAGTATATGATAAGCTAAAGAAGCATGTGTTGATAGTTACTCATTGAATTTGCTTCAACTTTAAACCTAACAGGGCTTAACCTTTACTAATTTCTTCATCACTACTTGGCAGTCCACATACCTATAGAGCCATGGAATGAAAATTTTGTGTTTTACAAGATCAGAGACACAGAAAAATCGAGGCAGCAGTTTCTTTGCTTTCATAGCCTGAAATTTTGAGATTAATCATTAGATTCAATCATAAAGGGATAAAAGTGTTTAACTTGGTAAACCAGTAGACTTTGAAATGAGTTTATTTTTGTGTTCTTATGCCCATGAACACCATGTTAAATAGCTTTCATAAAATACGCAACTCTTAGTGACTGTTTTGCCTATTTACTTGTTAGTACTACTGACAAATAAAGTTGCTGAAGAACTCTATTTTTGCTGCTCTTGCTAACTGTTTTACTTGAAGCAAGCTTAAGTTTTCCTGGCAGTAGAAGCTGTCATGACTTGCTCTATACAAAATCCCTGGCCTTCTGTAGTGTTGGAGATGTGTCTACTGCATTTTCTCCCCTCCTGTTGTTATTTTTTTAAAAAAACTCAGATCTATGAGCTTTAAAATTTCGATTGAAACCACCCCTTTTCGCTTTTTCCTTCAAATTTCAGCTTTCAGAAGAAGAAAAAATCCAGCGTTACAGCATTCTGTCTGAGCTGTATGAACGGATTGGCTTTCACCGGAAGTCTGCGTTTTTCAAGCGCATAGCGGCGATGCAGTGCGCTGCACCTAGCATCCCAGAACCTGGGTGGAGAGCCTGCTACAAATTACTTTTGGAAACTCTCCCTGGCTATAGCTTATCGTTGGATCCTAAAGATTTCAGCAAAGGTAAGTGTCTTTGGGAAAGTATGGGTTTGCATAGTCGGTCATAGAATCATAGAATTGTGTTGGTTGGAAAAGACCTCCAAGGTCATCTAGTCCAACTGTCCCCCTACCACCTATATTACTTACTAAACCATGTCCCTAAGTACCTCATCCAGTCTTTCCTTCAACAGCCCAAGGGACAGTGACTCCACCACCTCCCTGGATAAGCTGTTCCAATGCCCAACCACTCTTTCTGAGAAGAAATTTCTCCTCATGTATAAACTACACCTGCCCTGGCGCAACTTGCAGCCGTTCCCTCTTCTCCTATCACTATTTCTCTGCGAGAAGAGGCGGATCCCCAGCTCCCCACAACCTCCTCTCAGGAAGTTGGAGAGAGCAATAATGTCTCCCCTGAGCCTCATCTTCTCCAGACTAAACAGTCCCAGTACCCTCAGCTGCTCCTCATCAGCCTTGTGTTCCAGCCCCTTCACCAGCTTTGTTTCCCTTCTCTGGACACGCTCCAGGACCTCACCTCGATATCTTTATTGTAGTGCAGGTCCCAAAACTGAACACAGGATTAGAGGTGTGGCCTCCCCAGAGCTGAGTACAGGGGTCACTCAACTGACTTTCTGTAACAGATTTCCTTAGGAAATTTCAAATTAAACCAAAGTAATTTACCCATCAGAAATGAACTGTGACAAGTAGAGCAGTTCTTTAAAACAGCACCTTAGCTTTTTACTTAGTGTTGCTTTCAACAGTTTCAAATTTCTGCAAGCTACTGCTGAATGTGTTTATTCTTCTCTTTGCAAGAAATAATTATGCTGTATTTATGAGAGCTTCACTTCTTCTTTGTTTCTAAAATGCTTTTTTTCATTATACGCTTTCCAGTACAAAAGAAGTCCTATTTTATTTTGATCACGTTTTCAATTAAAGTGCCTTCAATTTGCATACCAGATTGTGTTTGTTTTGGTATTTGTTATTTGTTCCTCTAATCAAGGAGTGAAAGATTTTACTTGGTTTTGCCTATGGACACACATACTTATGTAGATACAATGACATGTGTCATGGTCTTGGCTGCAATAGAGTTAATTTTTTTTCTAGTAGCTGGTATAGCCCAGTGTTTTGGTCAAATGGGCATTTCATACCATATGATGTCACGTGCAATATATAACTGGGGGGTGGGCCAGGAGGTGGTTCAGCTCAAGTATTACCCCGGCTATTGGTTTCAGGTGGTGAGCGATTGTGCTGTGCATCCCCTGTTTTGTATATCCTCTTACTGTTACTTTGCTCTGAGTACAAGATTTGGATTTTGTAATTACCAGCTCCAGCTGGTGATGAATTAAATTACTGCTTAGTGTATCAAGAAAACCAAAACCAGTTGGCTTGTGATGGCTTCTAGCTTTTAAAAGCATTAAATGCCTGCTTGTTTTATAGGGACTCACAGAGGATGGGCTGCCGTGCAGATGCGGTTGCTTCATGAACTCGTCTATGCTTCCAGAAGAATGGGTAATCCTGCTCTGTGCGTCAGGCACCTGTCTTTCCTTCTCCAGACCATGCTGGATTTTCTTTCTGATCAAGGTATGACCTTTTTTAAAAGAAAAAGATATTTTTCACTTTCTTTTGTCCTATGGTCAAATAATGTGACTTTGTTTGAAATATAGTTAACTTGAGAAGTAATGGACAGTGCAGAAGTCAGTGAATTCTATCTATGCATGAGGTACTTTGTTGATGGCAATCAATTATGTATACAGTGCTACTGATTTTAAATATTAGTGTTCTGACCTTGATGTGTAGTATCTAAAATAAAATTTCCTTTAACATTTTCCATCTGTAGACTGGCTGTCTCAAACCTAATACACTATTTCCTCTGTAAATATTAAGAATATAATTGGAGGGCTTAATTTGAGTTTAATAAAAATAATATTACTTGAAAATACTAGCAGCATTCATAAGTGCTATTAATTAAGAGATTGAGAGGAGGTGAGGTTGAAAAGAAGTGTGTAAACTCAAAAAAGAAGTGAGTATGGTAGTTCAGACTGAATCTACCAGGAGTTTTCTGAGGAAATCTGTTTTCTGATGAAACATTCATAGTCTGGTTAGAGATTTTATCAAAGGGAGTACACACCATCCTGATCTGTGTTTGAGGCACTGAACTTGTAGAAGCTCAACATGATGGAACTGAATTGTACAGTGCTTAACTAGGACAGTGGGATTAAGTGTCTGTGGTTTCTTTCAAAAATTTTAATTCAGTGATAAGTTTCAGTGGGATTTATTAAATTTGTGAGTGGATGACAATGGAATGAAAGTCTCTGTGGATGATTTTCAGAAATGGTAACGATGTGTGTGAGGACCCTTTTGTGAGGGAGAGCAGAAACCACCTGGAAAAGCTAAAAGTTACAACTTATGTTTGTAATACATTTCTTAGGAAGACTATTTTAAATGACTTTGTTTATCCCATGACTAGTGAGAATGAACTATTGATGAAAGGTCTTTTAAAAATGTTTTTGGTTCATAGTATGTTAGGTAAAAAGGTCATTTTTTCCACTTTTACAATAAAGAGGATGTGAGTGAAATGGTGTAGGGATTACTATTTGAGGTGAAGTTGAGATACTGGGAATTAAGAAAACAAATCTATTTCTTCAATTAGAAGTTCAGAAGATGAGATTTAGTTACTTAAAAGGTGAGATTTAGTGGTTATAAGAAAATTACAAATGCATTGGCAAAACTAGTTTGTGTTTAAAACGGAATTTTCTTCTATTTTAATGCAATGGCACTTCATAATTATGTTAAAACCCAACTTTTGTATATGTTCACTTGAGCTACAGTTTGCAGTGTGGCAAATCTGAATAAGTATCATCAAATAAATGGGAGATATCAGACACTATTTTAACAACATAGAACCTAAGAGAATGATTTAAAATTAACCTATTTAGTTACATAAATATGTAAAATGCAGCCTTCTCCTTAGGAAAAAGGGGTACCAAACTCTGCATAAAAGCTCTCTAATCTCATGCTGTTATGTTTTAATGTTAACAAGCCCCTGAGAATCACTCTTTCTTTAAATAAGAACTAAAATGTACAGTTGCAAAGTTGCTTGGATTAAATCTCTCTCTTTTGCATAATGCT
Organism: Porphyrio hochstetteri; assembly: GCA_020800305.1. NCBI lineage: Eukaryota > Metazoa > Chordata > Aves > Gruiformes > Rallidae > Porphyrio > Porphyrio hochstetteri. Next base: position 5,490,612 of record CM036906.1, read on the forward strand.
TTCTGAAATATTGTGTGTATGTCTCCTACTGAATTTGATTTGGGTAAGGTCAGATGCTTGGGGAAGAAATCCCAGTATTTTATTGTGGATCCTTATTGATACTACCCTTGGTACTTAAAAGGACTGGGATTTGTATTGTGTGCAAATGATGTGGGGGATGGACTCGATGATCTCTTGAGGTCCTTTCCAATCCCTACAATTCTGTGATTCTGAGTGAGCTCATCTATTAGGGCCTGTCTGAAAACAGAGCTGCTCAGAAACAGCTATCAAAATGTGACTGTCCACACAGAAATCACTTACAGAGACCATGTGTGTCATCCCTGCAGGTTCACGTTCTTTCAGACACTTGTTGGGTTTCCACCTGTTCATGCCTGCTGTTCTGCTTCTAGTGGCAAGGATCTCAGTGCACTGTGGTGAGCTCTTCTCACCATTCATCACAGAATCACAAGGTTGGAAAAGACCTTCTAGATCATCAAGTCCAACCAATCCCATCCTAAGCTAAACCATATCCCTAAGTACCTCATCTACCCGTCTGTTAAACACATCCAGGGATGGTGACTCAACCACCTCCCTGGGCAGCCTGTTCCGGGCCCTCACAACTCTTTCAGTGAAGAATTTTTTCCTAACATCTAATCTGACCCTGCCCTGGCACAGCTTTGTGCCATTTCCCCTTGTCCTATCTCCTGTCACCTGGCTGAAGAAACCACCACCCACCTCTCCCCAACCTCTTGTCAGGTAGTTATAGGCAGTGATAAGGTCTCCCCTCAGCCTCCTCTTCTCTATGCTAAACAGCCCCAGCTCCCTCAGCTGCTCCTCATAGGATTTGCCCTCCAGCCCCTTCCCCAGCCTGGTTGCCCTTCTCTGGACTCGCTCCAGGACCTCCAGAACTGGACACAGCACTCGAGGTGCGGCCTCACCAATGCCGAGTACAGGGGCACAATCACCTCCCCAGACCTACTGGCCACACTGTTTTTGATACAAGCCAAGATGCCATTGGCCTTCTTGGCCGCCTGAGCACACTGCTGACTCCTATTCAGTCTGCAGTCAGCCAACACCCCCAGGTCCTTCTCTGCCTGACAGCTCTCCAGCCAGTCTCCCCCAAGCCTGTAGCTCTGCATGGGGTTATTATGTCCCATGTGCAGCACTCTACACTTGGCCTTGTTAAACCTCATCCCATTGGTTTCAGCCCATTGGTTCAGTCTGTTCAGATCCCTCTGAAGAGCCTCCCTACCCTCAGGCAGAGGGTATGAGATGAAACTAAGAATGCTTCAGTCTTTTTTTTTGTGCATGATTTCAGTTCAATAAAGGTCCTCCAAGTTGGTCTGTTTTAATATTTGGGAAATAATGTACACTTTTCAGTGCTTCTCAGTATAGTTCTGCCATTCGGATCTTCATGTCCTGTGATATGCTTTAGTTCTTTTCAGCCTTCTAGTGAGACAGCAGGCTTCACATCTGAGATCTCTACTGATCTATCTGTTACATACTTTAGTGAAACTATTGACTCTATGATGATTCTGCCTTGCATAAAACATTCAGAACTAATGTTTCATCTGTTGACCAGTGTTCTGGATGTCTTTATTCTTGAGGTGAGTGTCAGTAGGTGATGGGGAGGTAAATATCTGCAAATACTTCCTGAAATGTCCTAGGGTGCCTTCCTGTCATTCCTGTGCATGGTTGATTCTTACATCATTGGACACCACTATTAGTTCCAGCTGCATCTTCTAGTATGGGACTTTAGACTAGAAGTTGGTTCCCAAAGCAATTTGGCAGGTGTTTGAGGTTTTGGAGGCTAAATTGAACGTGCACATTGGCTGTCTGACACTGGCTTTACTCATTAGTTTTGGATAGGCAGTAGGCAAAGGTAACAAGATGAATGACAATGTTTTTCTTCTCACCACCATGGTTATTGATTTTTGGATTGTCCTGGTTCTGGCCCAGAGCTGTACCAAATTGCATTTTTATGTGGGAGTGATGTCAGGTGGTGTGGAAAACATCCCAGGCTTGCTCAGCTCCCCTGTGCTGGCTGCTTGGGAGGTTAACTCTGGCCTGGCCACAACCAGGACATGGATACAGCCTGTATGATTGACTGAGTTCTCTTGGGACCCTTTAGATGCTTCTCTTGCCAACTGGAGTGTCAGCTTTAGCATGGCCTTTGGTGTCTCAAAATGTCTGTTCTGCTGCTCTTATTCCCTAGATTAACATGGTTCTGTTTCTAAAGAGAGTAATCATGTTGGCTACCAGTCTGAAGAATGGCCACGTGATCTCTGATGCATGTATATGCTTACCTTTTAACACCAGAAAGAGAATAGTGCACCTGAAAGACCAAGAATAGTGGATATCATGTAACTCAGAGTCTTTCTGTGATGACCTTTGCTTTTAGTCTTTTCAGCAGTGGCAGTGACCACAAATGAATGGGCTAAGTTCCAAGCCATCACCACAAAATGTCTGGCAGATTGACAAAGAAGTTTTGTGGATCTAGTTGTCACGACTTCTTTGCTTGCTGAGTATAAGATTTTGAACAATTTTAGCTTCTTTATCTTTGTACTGATGTCATGAAGGAATTTGTTTTAGCTCTAGCAAATGAATAAAGATATCCTGGGCTTCATTACAAATGCCCTTTTGATAGAGGCATGCCCTCCCCAGAGTGGATACTTATCGCCCTGGCCAAGTCATTAATTCTGATGCATGACTTGAAATCTTTAGTGAAAGACTTAACTTGTTATGACACTTCTCTTCAACCAGAGGTCTTGTATGTGATGAAGGACTTAAGGGATTTCCTTGCTGTAGCTGGCTATTTTATTTTCAGAAGCAAACCTTGTCAACGGAGTTCATCAGTCTTCATTAGGAGGGATTTCTGTACGTGGGTTTTCATTTCCAGTATGCCTACTTTATATATTACACACACATATTGGATTGGCTGAGATAATTTCTCAGTCAGGAGTTGTTTTTTATGGTTTATCTCTGATAGCAATTGCATACCATGGCTGTGCATGATCAGTGAGATGATAAAAACATAGCTTTACCTGAGAAAAATAGGATTGTTCCTTTCAAAGGTCTTGAGCTGAATTTTCAGAAATGTCCCTAGTTAGGTAAATTTCATTGATGTAATTTTGAACTTCATGGTGGCAGGATGCAGTGGCTATTGGCACTTCAGAATCTAATGACATGTTGATCCATGCCATGCAAACCTTAGAGGTTTGTAAGTTTGACTCCAGGCTGTTTTCTCATTAAAACAATCTTCCAGAACATGCTTATTCTCAGCCTGTGCTGACATCATCCTCCGTGATGAAGAATTTCTGCCAAATTTTATGTTTATGCTATTTAAGATCCCCTCATCCTCTAGATCATTTTTGATGGATTTGTCAGTGTTGGCTGGGCAGACCACTTTGACGCCTTGACAGCTTAGAGTTGTTGGTAGTTGGAAAAACAGGGACTGCATGACAGTGTTCTGAGTTCTCTTTCAGAAACTTTTCATCCTCCTTTCAAGATTGCTGTGCTCAGGTACTGGCTGACATGTCAAGTACCAGGGTGAAGACTGTGCCTTGTGCAAAGAACTGATGAGCTTTATTGTTGTGGTTTTGCGTGGTGGGGTTCTGGTGGAGAAGGGGGGGTGGCTTCTGTAAGAAGCAGCTAGAAGCTTCCCCTAGGCCGGGCAGAGTGAACAGCAGCTGGGCTCAAGGCTGGATCCACTGCTGACCAAGGCCGAGCCCATCAGTGATGGTCATAGAGCCTCTGGGAATCACATTTGAGAGGGAAAAAATCAAAAGTGGCCACTTTCTTCTGCCAGAGAAAGGGAGCGAGAAGATGTAAGAAACTCTGCAGACACCAAGGAGGGGAGGCGACACTGTAGGCACCAGAGAGAGAGAGAGAGAGATTCCCTTGCAGCTGGTGAAGACCATGGTGGAGGAGATTGTCCCCCTGCAGCCCATGGAAGATGATGGGGAGCAGAGACCCACCTGCAGCCCATGGAGAAGCCCCACGCTGGAGCAGGTGGAGACATAGGGAACATGCTGTGACCCACATTGGAGCAAACTTATGGCAGGACCTACAGCCTGTGGAGAGAGAGGCCTATGCCAGAGCAGGTTTGCTGGGGGGACTTGTGACTCCTTGGAAGACCAGGCTGGAGCAGTCTGTGCCTGAGAGGCATTCTGTGATTTTATGACTGCACCCCATAGAAGTGACCCACGCTGTGGCAGTTGCTGAAGAGCTGAAACCCCATGGGAAAGGACTCATGTTGGAGAAGTTTGTGGTGGACTGTCTCCTGTGGGTCAGACCCCATGCTGGAGCAGGGGAAGAGTGTGAGGAATGCCCATCCCTCCCTGCCCCCACCTCGGTTAAGAAGGAAAACACCTTGTGAGGAACTGACTAAAACCCCCATTCCCTGTCCCCCCCCGTGACACCTGGGGAGGAAGAAGGGAGAGAAATCATGAATAAAGTTGAGTCCATGAAGAAGGGAGGGGGGTGTGTGTGGGTTCTTCAAGATTGGGTTGTACTTCTCATTAATCTGCTCTGGATTCTGTGTGTGTTGTGTAGTGTAATAAATCGATTGAGTCTGTTTTGCCCATGACGCTAATTGCAGGATGATCTCTCCCTGTCCTTATCTCCACTCCTAAACCTCTCAATAGATATTTTCTCCCTTGTCCAGCTGAAAAGGGGAGTGATAGCGCGACTTTGGGCATCTGGCCTCTCCTTCTTTAAGAAGAAAATCCCCAAACCTTGTTTATCTTCAGAATTTATGGTTAAGCCTGGCCCGATCGTAATTTGCTCATGTCAGACATGGTGTCTGACAACTCTTAAAATAGGCCTTTCTATCTCAGAGCTTGAAAGAAGCTATGCAGTATTTTACAGACATTTTTATTTATAGAATAGATTGCATATGCATTCACTTCGTGAGCTTTAAATTTCAAATTGCTATGTAGAAATACAGGAAATAAGAAAGAGTATTAAACTGAGCTTGTAAAAATGGTCAGACAGACCAAAAGTGAATGTGTAAATGCCCACAAGTGTAACCCTTCTACCAAGCCTTTATTGACAGCAGTAAAGACCAGGTTTAATTTCTGAGGATGTTTACTTAAACCATTGCTTTGGATCTCCACCCAAAAACCTGGGAAAAATGAAATCAAGGTACAGGGGCATTTGGTGAGTGATATTTTCCTCTACAGGTTTGACTAAATGGCATTTCACTGGAGAGATGAATAGGAATTATCTATAAACCTCTAAATAGCTGCTGCTACTGTTGAGCATGGTATAATTTAAACCCACCTCTTCTTTTGAGGGGCCACTGGAGCAACTTATAATCATATGTATCACCTAACTGTATCCTGTTCCCTTGTTTAGGTGTTGCTTGACTTTCTCACTTTTTTTTCCTGTTTAGACTGCTGGAGCAAGAGTTCTTGAGAGCTTCAGCTCATTTTTATAGTTTGAAGTGGCTGCTCACCATTGCTCCCTTCAGTTTGCTGTTCCTCCTGCCTATTCCCATAGTGCTTGTCCTCTTCCCACCCCCCTGCCCCCTTATTCTTTATGTGTAGGTCACAGGAAACAAGATTATAAGTCTTAGAAATAAAATGTAGGATAAACAAATAGGGATTCCTGATGTTAAAATAAACGAACCACCTTGACTGTAGTGTTAAACTTTCTTCCAATTCACTTCTTTACTTTTATGTAAAATGAGTGGTAGGTTTGCTGGTAGCATGGAGACTGCTTAAGGATGTCATAGTAGAGTCTCAGTAAGTGTATTCTCCTTCTGTGTTAAATTAAGTACTTCAAGCTCAATATGAAGGTGGTGGATCACTGGAACAGGTTACCCATTCCTGGGCATATTCAAGGTCAACCTGATCTAGTGAAGATGTCCCTGCTTACTGCAGGGGGGTTGGAGTAGATGTTCTCTACAGGTCCCTTCCAACCTTACACCTTCTGTGATTCTATGATAAAAAATAATGAAAAAGCAAGGGTAGTTAAACAACAAAATAAATGCAGCTGGGGGAATGGGAGTAGTTCACTGTCTGAAAGTGGATGTCATGTCCAAACAGAAAGCAGAAAGGAATATCAACCCTGGCAAGTTAAATGGGGATGAGGAGGGAAGAGGAGGAACACAAGCCCAGAGAAGATTTTGAGGAATAACTTGCTGAAGTCATGACAGCTAATAACTTCAAATACATTAAAAGCAGGGAGCCTGACAGAACTGAAAGATAATTGAGATATAGGAGAGATGCTCAGGGAATATTGAGCTGTATCAGAAAATTTTCATCAAGGTTCTTTTTTTAGGAAGGAAGATTCTGAGGCTTGGTATTCCACAGAAAATAAATCTGTGGAATTCTTTCAAAATGTAATTAGAAATGGTTTATGGTGGGGAGTGAGCTTAACAGTAAAATCAGTAGTAGTAAATCTCAAGTGTCAGGTAAGGTTCAAAGATTCTAAAAGAATTTAAAAATTGAAGAGTTGACCAACTAAAATGAACTTTTGCACTAATGGATTTCTTAAATTGTCTTAATTCTCATTTTAAAATTAGAAGTGAGAAGTGTATCTGTATCTTTTTAAGAGTTTGGAGAGGGATGGAAATTCTTTTGAGTGAGGTAGGTGTGTCTTCATTGTTGATATCTGCATCCTAGTAGTCCTAATGATCCTGACCATCCTGGTGAGTGTTTTGACAAGATTTATCACTCTCTTGACACACATAAATGGCTGTCTCAGTACTGACTAGGTATCTACACCTGACCCTAGTCTTTGATGCTTCTCTTGAGGTAAGGTAAACTTCATTCCATCCTTTGAACCCATTGAGAGTTTTGTAAATTTGATACCTGTAGTGGGTAAGTAGTAAGCAAGTGTAGTAAGTAACAGTAGGTTTATGAATAATTGTGATCTAATATCAAGGAGATAGAACATATTTGAAGCGTGACTTCTTCATATAGATCTTCTTTCCAAGGAATAGTGGAGAATTAAAATGAGCATGCTTTAGTTAATAAAATGTTCCTGAATTCCAAAAATGCCCCTTTTATTTAATGATTAGAAGATACAAGAAAAAAAAAGTAAATGAGCTGATGATGTTGATGAGAGAGGTTATTAGTCACACGGTGTAGGCTTTTTCTGTTCCAAACAGCTGTAAGTTATTAGGAAACTGGAAAAAGTGGTAGTATTAAAATTGTTTCTGAGTCAGGGTTATTTGGAAGAATTTTTAGAGTAGACTTTATTGTGATATTGTTTCTTGAGAGTGGAAAGTAAGAGAAACTCATGTTGGAAACCTTGTCTTAGGAAGTCACTCATGCTAACTCAGCCCTTGTGAGGCCCCTTCTGGAGAACTGTGTCCAGATCTGGGGCCTGCAATACAAGAAAGATGTGGAACTGTTGGAGCGGGTTCAGAGGAGCCACGAAGATGATTAGAGGGCTGGAGCACCTCTCCTATGAAGAGAGGCTGAGGGAGCTGGGCTTGTTCAGTCTGGAGAAGAGAAGGCTGCGGGAGGACCTAATCGCAGCCTTCCAGCCCCTGAAGGGAGCTTATAAGCAGGAGGGGAATCAACTTTTTAAAAGGGCAGACAATGGCAGGACAAGGGGGACGGATTGAAGCTAAAGGAGGGAAGGTTTCGATTAGATATTAGGGGGAAGTTTTTTTACAGAGAGAGTGGTGAGGTGCTGGAACAGGCTGCCCAGAGAGGTGGTGGATGCCCCATCCCTGGAGGTGTTCCAGGCCAGGTTGGATGGGGCCCTGGACAACCTTGTGTAGCTCCAGGCCTGGAGGTTGGTGTCCCTGCCTGTGGCAGGGGGGTTGGAGCTCTGTGATCCTTGGGGTCCCTTCCAACCCAGACCATTCTATGATTCTGTGATTCTAACTCTTGTGAGTAATCCCCTGAAGCGTGTGTAATGTAGGCAACAACTGCTTTGCTCTACTGAACTTCTCTCCTTTTGTGCTGCAATACTTGCTAATATAGACATATCCTGTCAGCACTTTGCTGTGTTTTGTAGACATGACGAAGGTTATTCCTGAATACTGCAGTTAAATTAGGACAGCATTTTCCCTGGGATCCTCTATAGTTTGTAAATTAATGTTTAGAAAGGTAGAAGTTATTGGTTTCGAGGGCTGAAAAGAATGAAGCTTGAATCTGACTGAAATGGGGATATAATGCAAATTAAAACTTGATGTAAACTGCTGAGTTGAAGTGAGGTTTAGTTAACTGACATTAATGAACTCATTTTAATGCACTGCATTGTATTTCAGTTGACAAAGTGCCTGCAAGTTGCTTTTGCCTAACCTATAAATCTTTCAAAAAGGGAAATAGTTTGTTTGATCTTATAATATTTAAATTAACCAATTTCAGGATGGAGACTGAAATCTTCAGTGTGATTACCAGGGAGTATTTATAGCAGCGTGGTATGTTCTTTGCCATTAATTGGAATTTTTTTTACAGCTTCAGCATGGTGCCATATCGTATCTGTGGACATATATAAAAAAGTGTGTGTGTATATATATGTGTATATATATATATATATATAAAAAAGAAGCATTGAACAATCTTGTCACCTCATGTGTCTTCAGTGTATAGCAGTGGCACAAAACAGTGTAAGAATGAATATATTAAAGCTTCCATGTAAATGCTTTCTGACATACTGTAATAAAAGACTTCTAAGATTGCACATGAAATAGGACAGATCTTCTTAGAAGCCACTTAACTCTTCTTATTCATCATGGTATCATAAATTTTGCAGCTTTTCATCTGGTTCTCTGTTTGTTTTTCATCTGTGGTATAAAGTGTGAGCACTGTTAAGGTGCTCCTGTTGCTGGGAGTTGTTTATCTGCAGCGCTTTTCCTACTTTTTTACAAATCTTTGTTCATTTTTCTTTTTTTTTTTTTTGGATTCAGAATAGTAGCAGCAGACTAAAACTCTTAAGGGCTTGCTTTATTCTTTTAAATTCTCTCTCTGGAATTGGTATTTTCTAGAGACAAGCTGGCTTATTGAATAACTGCTCTCCAACTGCTTTATTAAAAAGGCGTAATTTATTTTCCTGAAATAAATGTCTTTTAGACTATGTAGAAAGTAAAGATTGCTTAGAGGAAAATCACAATGCCTTTATATGCTTATCTGTGTGAAATAATGATCTGCTTATCCTTGAGTAACTCAGGTTCAGATACTAATTCAGTAAATTTATTAATTTTGAAGTGGAATAAATGAGCCTGAGTAAACTACCAACAGCAATAGAAGATTTAAATTCATTTGGAAGACGAGCAGTTTTTGAGTCATATGTCATATGAAAGAAAAACACTCATGTGAAGAGTGATCCAAATCATCTAATATTATAAACGGATACAGTGTGCCCCAGGGGTCAGTACTGGGGTCCAGTCTTGTTCAACATCTTCATCAGTGACCTGGATGAAGGGATGGACTGTACTCTCAGCAAGTTTGCTGAGGATACTAAACTGAGAGGAGTGGCTGATACACCAGAAGACTGTGCTGCCATTCAGCAGGACCTGGACAGGCTGGAGAGTTGGGTGGAGAGGAACCAGACAAAGTTCAAAAATAGCAAGTCTAGGGTGCTGCACCTAGGGAGGAACCACCCCAGGCACCAGTACAGGTTGGGGGTTGACAAGCTGGGAAGCAGCACTGCTGAGAAGAACCTGGGAGTCCTGGTAAAGAACAAGTTAAGCATGAGCCAGCAGTGTGGCCTTGTGTCCAAGAAGGCCAGTGGTATCCTGGGGTGCATTAAGAAGAGTGTGGCCAGCAGTTCACAGGACGTTATCCTCCCCCTCTACCCTGGTGAGGCCTCATCTGGAGTACTGTGTCCAGTTCTGGGCTCCTCATGTCAAGAAAGACAAGGAACTACTGGAGAGTCTAGTGGAGGGCTGTGAGGATGATGAGGGGACTGGATCATCTCCCTTATGAGGAGAGTGCTGAGAGAACTGGGTCTGTATCAGCCTGGAGAAGAGAGGACTGTGAGAGGGGATCTTATTAATGCTTATAAATATCTAAAGGGCGGATGTCAAGAGGATAGGGCCAGACTCTTTTCAATGGTGCGCAGTGACAGGTCAAGGGGCAATGGGCACAAACTGGAACATGGGAAGTTCCATCTGAATATGGGGAAGAATTTGTTCACTTTGAGGGTGACAGAGCACTGTAACAGGCTGCCCAGAGAGGTTGTGGAGTCTCCTTCTCTGGAGATACTCAGAATGTGCTGGGATGCAATCCTCTGCAACCTGCTAAAGATGGATCACCTAGAGTAGGGAGTTGGACTAGATGATCTCCAGAGGTACCCACCAAATCTGACTGTTCTGTGAAAGCCTTTGAGATATGATTCACTGTTGTTTAGACTTGCCTGTTGATGAGGTACAGGCAAAAACTCCAGTCAGCACAATCTTTAAATTCTTAGGTAAATCAGAAGATCAATCTTTACAATAAAACGGTGTGTTTATGACAGAACTTTCCTCTTAATTTGCATAGTTACTCATGAGCAAAGTGAGATTTTTGAGTTTTAACTCAATATCCCTACCTTCATGTAATTATATCTTGATTTTTAAAAAAGCCTGATTGGATCAACTGAGAGAAAAGATAGACATTTTCAGATGAAGAAATTTGCCAAGACTTTGTTCCAGAAAAACAAAATTAATTTGGGAAGATGTACTTTAATTGGCAATATGAAGACACTATGAATTGGTGCTGTATTTTTAAGGGCCAAGATTTTTGTGCTGAAAGAAGCTATCTTAGGAGGTGCTATATTAACCCTATTAATGATATTCAAATAAATTTTATATGGCACATAACAGACTTGATACTGCTCTCTTTAGCCTAAAGGCAAATGAAGGCAGTGGAATGAAGGCTGCTGCTGAAAGTAGCACTTTATCCCTGTACTTCAGTGAACTCCCCAGGTAATATCCATTGAGTATGACTGGATGTGCGAAGCAGAGAAGAGTAAGATCCTTGGAGTGATAATGAAGAAACGTGGGGTTTGTTTTAAAGGTTTGGAAAATTCAAACAGTTGAGAGCCGATATGTTTTACTTGTATTTTCAGACAGTGGTCCTGTAAACTATAAAACTCGTCTTTTTTCAAGCAAGTCTTTTCTCCTGGTATCACTAGTGGAGGCGTTGAAACTTGGAGTCATAATAATCCTCTCTGATCTAATTCCCATGGCTTTGTGTAACAGTGTATTGGGAAAAACGACCCACAGAAATGAGCATGATGTTCTCTCCCTGAGTGCTCCTTCTACCCAAAATCCAAAGTCAGATGTGTTTAACAGCTATACCATTGTATCTAAAGTTTTACAATCACAGAATCACAAGGTTGGAAAAGACCTTTAATATCATCAAGTCCAACCATTCCCCTCCTGTGCTAAACCATATCCCTAAGTACCTCATCTACCCGTCTGTTAAACACATCCAGGGATGGTGACTCAACCCCCTCCCTGCCAGGCCCTCACAACTCTTTCAGTGAAGAATTTCTAATCTGACCCTGTCCTGGTGCAGCTTTGTGCCATTTCCCCTTGTCCTATCTCCTGTCACCTGGCTGAAGAGACCATCGCCCACCTCTCTACAACCTCCCTTCAGGTAGTTGTAGGTGGTGATAAGGTCTCCCCTCAGCCTCCTCTTCTCCAGGCTGAACACCCCCAGCTCCCTCAGCCGCTCCTCATAGGATTTGCCCTCCAGCCCCTTCCCCAGCCTGGTTACCCTTCTCTGGACTCGCTCCAGGACCTCAATGTCCTTCTTATGGTGAGGAGCCCAGAACTGGACACAGCACTCGAGGTGCAGCCTCACCAATGCTGAGTACAAAGCTCGCTTTGTTCGGAAGCAGCTTTGCAGCAGTCCTTACGTTTTGTTTTGGAAATTATTTATGCTTACTTTGCTCCAGCTTATGTTAAGGTAGGTCTTCAGGTATTTCTTAACATGAAAAAATCATTAATATTGTTCATTGGTTTGCATACTGATTGTGCATGTACAAAACACATTTTTGCAGTGTTCAGAGTATACAGACATCTGAAGTTCTTGGATACAGTGCAGGACTAGATAGTGAAATTTTAATGGTGTGTTTCTGAACTCTGACTTCAGCTGTGTCAATTTTTCATGAGATTTTATCTAAAAATCCTTCTGTGCTAGCTGTGAATTTCAAACTGACTCTGACTAAATGTGGATGCATTTTATATAATTATTAAAAACCTTCTCATAGAAGACTATGGGGTGTTCAGTCAAATCTCTTCCTGTTCTCTCTCTGTAGTGGCCATCTTAAAGCAGAAAATATTATTCTGACACGTGCAACTCTTCTTTTTGTCTGTGTTGGAAAGATTATCTCCTTTCTCCCACCTTCCTGCAAAGTTAGTAGTAAAGCTGATAATTTATTTTCCAAAGATGAGCTGTTACACCACAAATAACTGAACCTTTTTTCTCTCATTCTTTCTATGGATGAAAACACTTTGATATTATTCATGATAATCTGTTCATGAAAGGGAGTCTGGCTCCGTGGGTAGCATAGATAAATTATTTTCTTGTTGTTCCTGCTCTTTTCCATGCCAAACAGTGTATTTTATTAGTTTTAGTCTCCCCTGTATTATTTAGAGATTTATTTTTCTATTTCTCAAAGAAGCAGGATTCATATAATATGCTGTCTGCTAGTGCCTTTCTGGTTTTCCCCATAAGAATTTGAGTCTATTGACAAAATGTGGTGTGAGGAACAGATCAGAGATGTTGATTTTGTTCCAGTTTCATGACACTTGTTTATACATGGAAAAGGTAGATGTGAACAATGCCCTGAAGAGGCAAAGAAGAAAAGACCTTTCATTCTCACTTGCTTTGGTCATTGTTGTCATCCAGTTGGCCAGTCAGCTTGTATGTCTTTCCTGCCTTAACTGTTGACCTAATGAATATAGGTGGGAATCTGAAATACAATTTTCCAGGGCAGTTTAAGTAAGTGTTGAGACTTACTGCAATAGAGAACACTGCAATGAAACCCCAGTGTTCATTGGTGTCTTTCAAAGCAACTTATACAAGTATCTGATCTCTGAAGAGTTTGAAGTTGTGTTTACTTGCTCCACATATTTTTCAGAAAACTATTAGAGATGCTGTTTGTTTACTAAAACTGTAGAAAATGCTGTCATCTAATACCTCTCAGGCTTAATGTAATGGAAAAACAGGTGATGCTTGCTTGCAAATTAGAGGAGACCTGCTCTGTTCTGCTGAATTAACCAAAATACTGAATTAATGGATTGATCGTGCAAGTCTTGCTAAGGCACTTCGCTTGCCACATTAGCTTGCCTGTGGTAGTGAAGAGTGATGGATCGAGTATACAAATAGGATGCTTACTGTCCATCTGTGCCTATCGAAACTAGAGTTGAGGCACTACCTGAAAGGTCATTAAGAGCTTTGCATGCATGCTGTAATCCAGTGCTTAACTTCAAAGGAAAAGGTTTGTGGAGGTTGCTGTCTGTGAATACTCAATTTCTCCTTCAGCCTTCGAGAGGGTCCTAATGTATTTTGTGGCCTTTTTGAAATTCTTTTATAGTTTAAAGAATATGCTGCATCTTGATGGCAGGGTGATGCTGAAGGAGACACTGACGTTTTTTTCTTCTTTAATAGAGGGCTCACCAAGAAATTTTGTGTGTGTGTGTGAAGGAAATGGCTGCATTTATGGGTGCAGCAGCTACTATTTTTCTCTTGCTTTTTCTGCTGTCAAGGCTGAGCTTCCTGTCTTGTTACTAGTAATTTATCAAGGAGATGTTTGACCCTCTGTTCCTGGGAGAGTTAGGTAGGCCAGCTAGCTGCCACTTCTCAGGGGCTTGACTGTTCCAGGAGGTCTCCTCGGACTTTTCCTTTGTGAACATTATTTGCTGTTTTTAAGGGGGAGGAATTGCTCAGCCAGCACAATGAACCCTGGGTTCTAGGGGTTTTTTCTGTTGTTAAAATTTTGGATCTGGGCTTATTGCTGGGGGAAACTGGAGTCAGAAGGCTTTTAGCTATTTGTTTCTCAACTTCATTTTTCAATATTTTAGCAAGTTGCATAAGGAAACAAAGTTGTTTGTCTTGTAGTGTAATTGGCAGGTCAGACATGAAATAGTCTCTTTATTCTGCCTTGCTGTAGGTTGTTCTGCAAGGACCACACTGACTTGTACAAAACAAGACCAACTGATTTTTGCCAGAGACCAAATGTTGACTTTTGCAATTTGATTTGGTTTTTAATGGGTAATAACTGAGGCTGAGTACAGATAATGTATATTTCTTCAGATATTAAAGAACTAAAACATGCAGTTATAGCAGTTGTGATATTCTAATTTTCTTTATCTTCCAAGGCATGAAATGCTGTTTGTGTTATACTGTTGAATCATAGTTACTAAAGTTAGGACGACCATGAGCCAGCAATGTGCCCTCCTGGCTAAGAACGCCAATGGCATCCCGAGGTTTATTAGAAGGGGTGTGGTTAGTAGGTAGAGAGAGGTTCTCCTCCTCCTCTACTCTGCCCTGGTGAGACTGCTCCTGGTATATTGTGTCCAGTTCTGGGTCTCTCAGCTCAAGAAGGACATAGAACTACTTGAAAGAGTCCAACACAGATGATTAAGAGAGTGGAACACCTTCCTTATGAGGAAAGGCTGAGGGATCTGGGTCTCCTTAGCCTGGAGAGGAGGAGACTGAGGGGTGACCTTATTAATGTTTATAAATATGTAAAGGGTGAGAGTCAGGAGGACAGAGCCAGGTTCTTCTCAGTGATGTCCAATGATAGGACAAGGGACAACGGGTGCAAGCTGGAACAGAGTAGGTTCCATGTGAACAGACGGAAAAACATTTTTATTATGAGGGTAATGGAGCACTGAACAGGCTGCCCAGAGAGGTTGTGGAGTCTCTTTCTCTGGAGACCTTCAAAACCTGACTGCACATGTTCCTGTGTGACATACTCTATGTGATCCTGCTCTGGCAAGGGGGTTAGACTTAGATGATCTTTCGAGGTTCCTTCCAACCCCTGACATTGTGTGATTCTGCCATGTGCTTAAAAATGTGAGTCTGCAACTGAATTTTTCCTGTCCCGGTCTGATTCTTCATTGGCTCCATTACTATGAAATACTGCTTCATATTATTGTGAAACTAGCAGAAAGACTTTCCTTTTTCACATTTAGTAGCTACTTTGCAACTCAAGCTTTCAGATTTTTGTGCTCTTGTATTAGAGGAAGGTTTGAAGCAGCCTTGGGACAAAAACAACATTTATTGTGTTGACATGAAGCAGTTAAGCAAAAAATTGCCAAGAATATTGGTAGACTTGCAAGATTTTCAGTTGTCAGAAGCAGCCAAGAAAAGGTAATGAAGAAATTTGGTATGAAATACGGAAATTGTACTATGAGGTTATGCTGAGCAAGCTGAGAAGTATGTGCTTGCTTGGCAATACTGACTGTGGCTTTGTTCAGCTTTATTTGGTTGCAACCATTCTATGATCCTGATCTATCAATGAGTCTGGAGAGAAATGGGAGGAAAAAATAATCATGAATGTAGTTATTCCAGATGAGAAAATAACCCCTCATTTTCACTCAATAAATGAATCTCTGTAATACCTACACAAGAGTATCCAGTAGTGTTTCCAGCTGCAGTGCAGGCTTTTGAAGATGTTGAGGTGAATTCACAGGTCAAAGGATTAAGTGGTGATTGCTTTCCTGCTGACGTACATGAGCATGAAGACTCTAGGTAGGTAAAGACCGCCAAGAGCAGCTGCTTTCTATCTCTTTGTTGCAAAGAGAAAGATTAGTATGGGTGATAACTGTTTTGGTCACAATCAGTGTTCTCAACTATCGGTTGGCAATATTAATAGTTGAATAGATCCTTCCGGGAGGTTGGTGCAGTTTCTAATTATGTCAAAATACAATGACAGCCAGGCAGATGCTCGGAGAATTCAGAGCTGTTTGGAAGGAGTAGTCTGTAACAGGGTTTTGGCAACTATTCAACTTAGCAAATTTGGCAGGAAAAAAAACAACAAAAAGGACAGAAGTTTGTATCATTCATTTGTACCACAGAGGTTGGGTAGCATAGATGCTTGGTCAAGGGAGAAAGGTTCCAACATTTGCTCCCAAAAGTGACTCTCAGGCAAGATCATGCAGCTCTTGCTCCTTTATGTCATCCAGTCTCAAGTCGTGTTCCCCAAGGGTGCAGTTCTGGGCTTCTCACCGTAAGAAGGATGTTGAGGTCCAAAAGCATGTCCAGAGGAGGGCAACAAAGCTGGTGAAGGGGCTGGAACACAAATCTTACAAGGAGTGACTGAGGGAACCAGGACTGTTTAGTCTGGAGAAGAGGAGGCTTAGGGGAGACCTTACTGCTCTATATAACTAGGGGGTTGTGGTGACCTGGGGATCAGCCTCTTCTTGCAGTTAAGTAGCAGTAGGACAAGAGGGAATGGCTGCAATTTGTGCAGAGGTGGTTCAGGTTAGAAATGAGGAGAAATTTCTTCTCCAGAAGAGTGGTTGGGCATTGGAGCGGGTTGCCCAGGGAGGTGGTGGAGTCACTGCCCCTCAGGGTGTTCAAGGAAAAGTTGGATGAGGTGCTTAGGGACATGGTTTAGTAAGTAATATATGTGGTAGGGGGACAGTTGGACTAGATGATCTTGGAGGTCTTTTCCAACCTGAATGATTCTGTGATTCTGTGAATGCTTCTTGATATGTCCTATTGATATAGATTCCTTCAGTGTCTCAGCTGAGATGGAATGCTGAGTAAAAAGTAACAGAGCTGCTGGCTTGGCAGCAGCATGTTTTTAACTGCATTTCCTACAATATCAGCATAGAAAAATGTCTTGGTTTAGCCTTGACTTTGTGGGAAGCATGCTGAGCTGCTGCTGTGAAATAAAAACGTTACTCTGAAATCCATAAACAAATTCTTTTTGCAAGTGGCAGCATGATTTCTTTGAATGCAATCATCGACAGTGTTTCACACTGTGAAATGAAAGTTAATTCTTCAGAATGACAGACCTCTGGTTTCAAGAAGAATTAAGCACATGCTGTAGCATTGTCTTCATAATTCTTGGTAGCTGGGATGCTTTCCATCACGGTGTGTTCTACTTGTACTGTAGCGCCCTTGCTCACATAACATGGCATTTAACAACCTGAATGCTGTAGGCTGAAATTTTGATGAAAATCCCCAGTTCTGTGATTCTTGCACTACTCCAACTCCTGGCTGTGTGACACAGATCGGGGTGTATGTGTATGGCTGATTGTGTAATTTTGGGAAGATTTCCTACATGCAGTTAAAATGTGGTGAATGGCTTGAGATCAGTGAAACGCAGACACAAGCAAGGCAGTTTTTCAGTTATGTGGCATTAATTTCACAGTGAAGGTGATTACAATCAATGTTTATTTGCTTTGAAAGACTATGTGCTCAAGGCTTTAGAAGCTTCCAGACAAAGCTGGATTGATTTGGGCCTGTCAAGGCCCAAGATGGTCTTTCAGGCAGTGGTGTGGTTTACAGGATGTTTCTCACATTTGTAGCATTCCTCCCTCTTATAGTTGATGTGCAGCACTTTTTACCCTTTCTTAAATATGTTATTACAGGGGTGCCACCAGCATAGCTGATGGGCCCAGCTTTGGGCAGTGGTGGGTCTATTTGGGAGTCGGGTGGAACTGGCTCTTTCTGACATGGAGCTCCTCCTGCTCTCCTCTCCTAAAGGCCACCCCTTGCTACCAAAAACTTTTGCATAAACCAAATACACTTGTCTTAGCAGGTTTTTTTTTGAAAGCAATATTTGCTATCACCATTTCCCTTTATATTTGATTTTATCACCCAGTATTTTGATCTCTGAAGTACTTTCTAGAAATAGTTAAGTTCTTGAGTAGTTATTCTTTATTGGTAGCACATATACAGAGGAATGTTCACTGTGCTTTAAAGCAATATAAGGTTTAAGACTTCAGCTGTCTGATTCTCCCCTCTGAACACACTCTCTCAGGCGTATTTCTGTTTGCAGACTCCCATTTCATAAGAGAAATATAATTTTGTGTTCAGGCTATATATTTCCAAGTAGTCATTTTTTTTCCTGGAGACAAAATTGTATATGTTTTTGAAAATATTTGTTGAATAAAATTCATAAGCACTTACTATACATTTTTAAAGATAATCCAAATAACATAGGTTTGTTTGAATGTTCTTGTATTTTAAAAGAAAAGAAAAACTTTTTCATACTGGTTGTTCTATACTGCAACTATTTTAAGAATTAGGTAGTTTTAACACAAGGTAAAATCAAAAGTATTTTGTTTCTTTTCTTTGGCAGTGTTTCAGCTAACGTTTCAGAGCAGAGCTTGTTCACATAACCTTGCTGCTATTGATAACCTTAACATGCTTGAGGCCAGTTGTGTTAGAGATGTAGACGTACACAAAAGATCTTGACAGTGGAAAAAAAATAACAAAAAGTGGATATAAACTGACACTTGAAAAATTCTGAAAAGTCCAGAAAACTGTCTTACTTCAGGTCACTTAATTATATTTGATCCATCCATTAAGGCTTCCGGCACATATCTCTAAGTATTGTATGCAAAAATTAGTCAGCATTCCATTAGAGTTGTTATAATAAATACAAATAAACAAGTAAAACTTTAGGTTATAACTTCATCTTAAACTTTAGCTATGTGTAAGTTTGAAATGGTTTTCTAATTTTATTTTAAACAAATTTATTTTCTAGAAAAGAAAGATGTAACACAGAGTTTGGAAAGCTACACAGCAAAATGCCCTGGTACAATGGAATTCATCACTCTTCCAGATGGTCTGAAGTTACCTCCTGTTCCGTTCACCAAATTGCCTATTGTGAGGTAAGACTCCAAAATACAATCTTCAACTTTTCCAACATACCTGTCAAATTTTAAAGGATACTGGGAGGATGTAGTCTTCTCAGTTTATGTAAGTTGTTCAAAATAACATGGAAAAATGTCAAAATGTCAAATTGTTTTGAGAAGTTTTTAGGCAAAAATAGAGCTTTTCAGCAGAAAATACTTTCTGTGGCCTTTAGTTTCAGAAGGAAAAAGTTTTGTTTTGTTTTTCTAAACTCTTTCAATCAAAGGGAAGTGTTTTGTAATTGCAATAGAGATCTAAGTTAGATGCTTGATTGTACTGAAGGTCCATGAGATGGATGCCGTCTGCATCCACAGAGCTTGGAATGCAGCTGGAACTGATGCCTTTTGTAGCTGTTCCTTTCCAGGTGCTGCACTGGTACCTTCACCGGCCTGTTCGAAATCTATGTTCCTTTTTGTGCCCATGTGCCAGGCACACAAGACTTATGAGGGTCTGAGAGAACTGGGACTGTTTAGCCTGGAGAAGAGGAGGTTCAGGGAAGACATTATTGCTCTCTACAGCTCCCTGAGAGGAGGTCGTGGTGAGCTGGGGGTCAGACTCTTCTTGCAGATAACTAGTGACAGGACAAGAGGGAATGGCTGCAAGTTGCACCAGGGCAGGTTCAGGTTAGAAATGAGGAGAAATTTCTTCTCCAGAAGAGTGGTTGGGCATTGGAGGCGGTTGCCCAGGGAGTTGGTAGAGTCACTGTCCCTTGGGATGTTTAAAGAAAGGTTGGATGAGGTACTTAGGGGCATAGTTTAATAAGTAATATAGGTGGTAGGGGGACAGCTGGACAATTCTATGATGTCATGCAGTCAGTCCAATGAATAATACCTTGTTTAGGTTAAAGACTAACACGAAGTATTAGAGTCAGAGATAGAGAAAACAGGCATTGGGCACCAGTAATAGAAGGCTAAAAGAAATGCTTTGTCAAGAAGTGGCTTTTTGAAGGAAAGATTATTGCTATTCAGAAAAAGCATGGTAGAAGTCATTGAAGAGAGTTCTCAGAGTTTTGAGTTCTCAGCAGGATGTCATTAACCATTTCATGAAGCAAGAGTCTTGGTATCACAAAGGATAATGAAGTGTACAAATAAAAAACCAATATTATATTTATTTTCAGATTACTTTTAGGCTTTAAAATGAAAGTGAATGTTATTCTCCCTGGCTGTTTTTCATTATACTAGTTTTACTATGTTCACTTCTTATTTCTTTTTTCCTCCACATTTACTGAAGAAAGACACCTTGTCTAACTTTTTAGTGTATTTAACATGAGAGGTCTGTTCACACTAACACATTGTTGTTGCGTGGGAGGTGCTTGTTTAAGGTGCAGGTTTGACTGGAACATATGGCTGTATGTGGTCAGATGGAATTGTATGTGGGATCAGAATGGTTGTTTTCCAGTGGTGTTCTGGAAACAGTGTTTTGTTTTTTTCTCTTACTTGGACCAAGTACAAAGCTGTGCACTGAGTAGCTGCCTGTGTCTTCTAATGTGTATCCACAGGGGGAAAAAAAAGCATCTTCCTGAGGTCTTCCAGCATTGTCCCCTCAGTGGATTCAGTTATCACTGATGTGTCATCTAGGATGACTTTGCAGATACCTGCTTTGTGTTGCCTGTTGAGTGGTGCAGTGTATACTTTGGAGTTGCAGCTGGTACCAACATTCAGTGTGGACTTCCAATTCCAAAACTTTAACTATTAGAACCAAAAGTCTTTTCCAACCAAAAACGATTCTATGAAAGCTACATATTAGAGTGGGAAAGTTGGTTGATTGATTTATTATCAGATGACCTTGATGTTGATTTAGTTTCACCAAAAAACCCCAAGAAATTAGTTATAGAACTAACCTAGTCATATTTTACTATCCTGGATCATATTTGCAGTCAAGACACATAGGTAGGTTTTTGTAACCAAATTTAGGTATCTGCTTTAGGATGAGTTGTGGGCTGCATTGACTCATTTTCCATTGACCTTAAAGATGTTCAGTGACAAGTTCAGGTAACTCTGTCTGTGTTGTGGAAGTATAAGACCAACAAAATATGCTCTAACCCAAAACTTTAATGGGGCCAGGAAAAAGGTAAATGGTCAAACTGAACAGGCATCTTGTATTGCAAACACTTCAGCAGATGCAGCTGTCAGGATGTCAGTTGGGAACTAATACCACATCATGTGTGACTGAAGCTAAGCTTAGAATGATGAGAAAAATGTGCATAACACTAATGGAAAAGGTGAGCACACCCAGTCCCAGGAAATTCCTTTGGATGGCGTCACAATCCAAAGGGAGGGCTTCTAAGTCACAGACCTGCTGCTCTGAGAACCACTCAAATGGGGTCTCCAGTGGGGGCCCTGTTTATGCCCTGGATTAGGTCAGAGCTGTGGTCTTCTCTTGGTCATGGTCACATAGAGCTGCCTTTCGTGGAGCGGTCTCCAAGGTAGACTTATTGGCTGAGGCAGTCTCTGGCAGCTCTGTGTACCCCCAGGTATCTGGAATCCATTGCTGTGGGTTCGGTGTGTATGTGCGTGGCAACACATGTGCTTCCTGTCGAACTAGTCACCATGTCCCCCTGTGCTGTGCTCTTAGAGCTGTGGGGAGGAGGCTGCTCCCATCACGCTGTTAGATGAGTTCCGAGGCTGAGGGAGCTGGGCTTGTTCAGCCTGGAGAAGAGAAGGCTGCAGCCTTCCAGTCCCTGAAGGGAGCAGAGAAACAGGAGGGGAATCAACTTTTAAAAAGTGTAGATAATGGCAGGACAAGGGGGAATGGGTTGAAGCTAAAGGAGGGAAGGTTTAGATTAGATATTAGAGGGAAGGTTTTTACAGAGAGAGTGGTGACGTGCTGGAACAGGCTGCCCAGAGAGGTGGTGGATGCCCCGTCCCTGGAAGTGTTCAAGGCCAGGTTGGATGGGGCCCTGGGCAACCTTGTGTAGATCCAGGCCTGGAGGTTGGTGTTCCTGCCTGTGTCAGGGGGGTTGGAACTCTCTGATCCTTGGGGTCCCTTCCAACCCAGACCAGTCTATGATTCTATGAAGGCAGGTTCCCAGCTAAATGCATGGAGGATGCCTGTTTTTTAGACAACAAACGGTGCAAATTTTAACCTAGCCTTTTGTTGGAAAGAGAAGTTTAATAGTATTAAAAAAATTGAAGTTAATTAAGCAACCTTCTGTAGTCCTTTCTAGTACTTGAGTTACGTGATTGTAGAGGGAAGTTAAAGCTTGCATGAAAATATTTTCTTTTGAGAGCAAGAGTGCTGCCAGCCACGTAGTGCCGCTTGCAGATCTCTGGTTTAGGAATAATCTTACTGTTACACAGTATAAAACTAAAACTGCCTTCCTTAATCTGACCATTTTATCTGCCTGGGCTGTCAAAGAGCTGCAGAAATGTGATGCTGATGTTCTCTTACGAGACCTACCCTTAACTTGTGCTAAAAAAAGCAGCATTATGTTCAGCTGTGAAGTTTTAAATCCTGGATTAGTCTCAGGTTTTTGCTTACTTTTTAAATCATGAAAGAGATGCCTTGTACTGGGTGTATTCCATAGCACTTGTTCTTCTCCATGTTGAATATTGAAGAAAATTCAAGCCTGGACGATATGGGAAATGCCAATTGCAATTTTTTGTTGTTTTTAGTAGGCGTTGTGCATACAGATGCTAGCCAAAACTTTGGGAACAGATTACTAAGATTCCAGTGGGAAAGGCTCTGCCTCACATCAAATATTGAGAGAAGGGGACAGACACATTATACGGATTTCTTACTCCTAGGGCCAGCTTTAATTGCTTGCCATCCAGGTGCTTCATTTTCACTGTCAGCTTGCACTAACCTGGCTGGGCTTGGAGTGTTGAAAATACTTGCTGCTGTTTTGCCATGGGGTGAGAAACCCAACATCAACATTATTTAACAGTTAGGAATTGCTGTTTGTACTTCTCTCCCTCTCCCCTCATTTTTGGAAGGTTCTATAAAAGCCATAGTGATAAAAATCTGTAATCCAACAAAATATTAGCTGTGCCTAAATAGAAAGCCTCTGGTTACATCTACGTAGCAGACCTAGTGTATTGGAGAGCTGTCCAGCTAGTTGGCAAACAGCTGTGCTGCAGGACTGCTGAGCTCTGAGCTAAATTATGCTAATTTTTGAGACATAAAGTATAAATGTGTGGAAATGTGGTTTTGTTAATGTTGAATAACCTAAGTTTATGAGTCAATCCATGCTAGAGCCCTCTTAAATCACAGAGTCACAGAATGCTTTGGGTTGGAAGGGACCTCAAAGATTGTCTAGTTCCAAGCCCCCTTCCATCAGCAAGGACACCTTCTCTAGCCCAGGTTGCCCACAGCCCCATCTAACCTGGCCTTGAATGCCTCCAGGGATGGGGCTTCCACAGCCTCTCTGGGCAACCTGTGCCAGTGCCTCACCACCTTCACAGTAAAGAATTTCTTCCTAACGTCTAGCCTGACCCTGCCATATTTCAGCTCGAAGCCATTGTCCTTTGTCCTGTCACTGCACTCCCTGGTGAACAGTCCCTCTCCCACTTTCCTGTGGGACCCCTTTAAGTATTGGTAGGCCACAATTAGTTCTCCCCAGAGTCTTCTTCCAGGCTGAACAATCCCAACTCTCACAGCCTGTCTTCATAGGAGAGGTGCTGCAGCCCCCTGATCATCTTTGTGGTCCTATTCTAGACCCACTCCAACACGTCTATATCTTTCCTGTACTGGGGATCCCCGAGCTGGACACAGTACTCCAGGTGAGGTATCATGAGAGCAGAATAAAGGGGGAGAATCACCTCCCATGACCTGCTGGCCACACTGTTCTTGATGCAGCCCAGGACATGGTTGGCCTTCTGAGCTGCCAGTGCACACCTTTAGTGATGGTGATTTCCATTTATTGTTGGCATTTCACGGTCTACTAGTTTTTAATCCATTTAATGTGGGGTGCTTATTTTGGATGCAGATTTCTTAATGAAAATACTGTCAAGCATTCAAATTCCATAATGAAATTGGAACATAGTTGAACTGTTACCTTTTCCTCCTCCATACCTATAACACAATAAGAGATTTGGGTTGGCAAAAGCTTGTATATTCAGTTACTCATGTTAAGTAGTATTTAATATCTCTCTCTCCTTTATTTAAGTATGGTATTCTTTATAGTCTTTGTTTTTTGTGTGTGCATCCTGACTTTTAACTAGATGCTTGCTCTATTATTGATACACCTTAAATATTATATTTTTATGGATTTTATTTTAGCACTTCCAATTTGGGAATTTTTTTTTTTTACATTTCCAATACTGTAGTGCAATCTGGAAAGTGTCTTGATGAATTTTTATTTTTTAATGAAGCTGAAGAAGCAAAAGGATGTTGGATTGGAAAGTATCCATTGTAGCAGGCTATAAAATAATAATCTAATATTTTCTCTATTAAATAATAGAAGAATTTATTGTCTTTCTGATAGATGCAGTATTCCCATTTTCATTATTTACCTAAGTTAAAAGTAATTTTATTACTAATATAACAGAAAAGTTTCCAAGATCCTTAGGGCAGCGAGGGGATGCAAAGGAAGTTCACTACTTGGAGGGCAGACTTTAGGGATCTTCTTGGTAGAGTACCATGGGACAAGGCCCTGGGGGGAAGAGGGGCCAAGAAAGCTGGCTTATATTCAAGGATCACCTCCTCCAAGCTCAGGAGTGATGCATCCCAACAAAGAGGAAGTCAGGCAAAAATGCTTGTAGGCCTATATTGATGAACAACTAGATCCTGGAGAAACTCAGACACAAAAATGAAGCCTGCAGAGGGTGAAAGCAAGAACAAGTAGCTTGTGAGGACTGCAGAGAAATTGTCCTAGCAGCCAGGGACCAGGTTAGGAAAGCTAAAGCCCTGATAGATTTAAATCTGACCAGGGACGTGAAGTCCAACAAAAAACCTTCTGTAGGCGTGTCAGTGATGAAGTGAAGACTAGGGAAAATGTTGGTCTCCTCTGGAAGGAAAGAGGTGACCTGGTTACCTGGGATATGGAAAGCAGGAGGGCCACAAAGCTAATGAGATGGCTGAAGTACCTCTCCTATGAAGACAGGCTGTGAGAGTTGGGTTTGTTCAGCCTGGAGAAGAAAAGTCTCTGAGTGGACCTTGTACCTAAAGGGGGCCTAAAGGAAATCCGGAGAGGAGCAGTTCATAATGTCATATGGAATGATAGGATGAGGAGTGATGGCTGTAAACTGGTAGAGTTAGATTAGATTGAAGGAAGAAATTCTTTACTTTGAGTGTGGTGAGGCACTGGCACAGGTTGCTCAGAGAAGCTGTGGCTGCCCCCCGGCAGGGTTCAAGGCGAGGTTGGATTGGGCTTTTTTTCAGTACATTACTGAAGCTTTTCCTGCTAAGGACTTAAAATATTTGCTGTGTCCTCTTCTGTGACTAGTGATGGTGTAAGCTGTGGTTGAGGAACATTGTGTCCACCATCATGCATTAAGATAAAAAAAGTTATGCACCAGTATTTATATAATAATGATGGATGAGCCAAAACACTTCCTTCTATATATAATTAAATTTTTTTTTATTAGCATTTTTTCAAATTTAATATTTGCTTCCTTAAATAAGTATCCTCCACGTGTTTTGCTTTAAGTAGCATTCTACTTTGTAACAAAATCCCATCAGAAGCTGTTTCAAAATATGAAATATTCATGAATTTGTTATTGTTTCTCTTTATTCCTCAGGCTCATTTTCTGTTATTTTGCATTTGATTGCGATGTTGACACTAAGTATCACCAGCAGCTGATATATGGATGTGATTTATTTCTTGTTCCAAAATACTTTTAGTGTTAACTGGTAACTTATCAGGTGTTTTGATATCACAGAGGAACCGTGTCTACATAGTGTTCCTTGTATGGCTTCACTGTTTTTCAGCAGTAGGGCATTATCTTGAATGATTGTGTAATTTTTAAAACAAATTGTTTTCTTGTGTGTATGTAGTTTTTTATTAGTGGGATATTGATACAGATGTTCTTTAATATGCTGGGGACTTGTATTATTTTCATGTTCTCAGTAATAGTTTATTGTTTTGAAATTAATTCTGCAATTTAGGCAGAGAGAGTTGGGCTTGTTCAGCTTGGAGAAGAGAAGGCTGTGGGGGGACCTTACAGTGGCCTTACAATACCTGAAAGGTGCCTCTAAGAAAGCTGGGGAAGAACTGGTCATGAAGGCATGTAGCAATAGGATGAGGGGTGATGGTTTTAAACTAGAAAAAGGGAGATTTAGGTTGGATATTAGGAAAAAGTTCTTCACTATGAGGGTGGTAGATCACTGGCACAGGTTGCCCAGAGAGGTAGTAGAGGCCTCATCCTTGGAGACATTTAAGGTCAGGCTTGATGGGGCTCTGAGTAACCTGATCTAGTGAAGATGTCCCTGTTTACTGCAGGGCAGGCCTTCCAACCTTACACCACCTATGATTCTATGAACTTTGACAAGTAAATTGCTTCATTTATCCTTTAAATTATGCAAAACTCTTTCAATATGTAAAAACCTGCATTTCCAAGTAAAGATGCTTGATCTTAAGATTTTTGTATGACTTTTACACCTGAGAGAGCAGCAGTTTTCCTTCTTAGTGCTCCAGTGCTCTTGTCATGTTTTAAGAACTTCATAATAAACTTAATCATGTGCTATAACCTCTTTTGTTTATTATAGCATTATTAAAGAATTGCAGTAAGATAAATTTTGCTGTAAGAGGTGGCTGAGGGAATGGGAGGAAGAAAAGAGTTAATTTTTGAAGAAGTTGAATTTTTCTAGGCTTCTTGTGTTTGCTTTTAGAAGTCTCCTGGGCTTTTTGCTAGACTCTGCTGTGGTCCATGTCTTGGTACATGCCTGCTATATCTTTAAGTATCTTGTAAAATTTTACTGCTGGTAAGTTTTGTGAGCATCACATTTCATTCTTTCTTGTTTACCTCAGTGTGGTGGGATGCCTCAAGCAATTAGCAAAAACTAGTTTTATTTGAGAGGATTTTTTTTACTTGTAAAAAAATTAAAAAGAAGTTGGAAATATAATCCATGAATGACTGTAAAGGGGAAATTCTTGTATCTCGATTTTCTTAATTAAAAGTAGGAATACTTCAAGCTTAACAGACTGTAACAAAATAGCTGTGATACTGAATGGTGCCTTTATTCACCTTTTGTTTTTCCTTTACTTGCTCATTCCTGACTCTAAGTAACTTGGATTCTTACAGGTTTTTAGAATGCTGCTACCTTTACTGACTATCTACTAATTTATTGTTTGTTCTTATGCCCAATATTCAGTATTTAATTTCTCATCAGCATTGGAAAGCCAGTGATTTCCCTGCATGGTAATGTAGGCATTTGGGTCTAACAGGGATATAGTCTAATAAATCACTCATTTTCTGTCTATTTGTAATTGCTTTCTGGTTGTTCAGCAAACTCACTCAAATTTCTGGAACGTTTCCTTCCTTCCAGAAACAACTCTGTGCATTTCAACTTTTCAAAGAAATCTGTATTTTATTCACCTTGGATAAATTTTATTTTTCTAGTACACTGTCCAATGAATTTTAGTATTTATCAGTTCGTTTTTAACACAAACATCTATAAAATTATTTGTACTCAACAGATCAGTGAAACTCTTGAACCTCCCAACCAGTCTCCGACCTCAGAAAATGAAAAGTCTCCTTGGTCAGAACGTGTCAACGAAGAGCCCCTTCATATATTCTCCAATTATTGCTCACAGTCGTGGTGAAGAAAGAAGTAAGAAAATAGGTAAGAATATTTTGCAGTATTTTCTGTTGTTTTGTTAACTTAGAAAAATCTTTCTTGGTCAAGAAAAGGAAACCTGAACATTACTTCCTTGTATTTGAAATAACCAGCTTTTTAGCCTGAAGTTCTGAAGGAGAAAAGCTTTGTTCTCTGTGGGACAGTTTCGAATTCAAAAGAGGAACAAAGTCTCATAGATGATAAAATTGATTTTCAGAGGAGATAAACAAGTTTTATTTCCTTCTCTAACAAACGAGAAACCTGGGAACACTTAGTTCTGACACATTGTGTTCAGTAGCAGCCAGCCTAGCCAGTTATCATGTGTGGTGCCCTGAGCTAGATGCACTATTGGAGTTTCCCCTTCTCTAATAAGGGTATCATTGTGAACATGAAGAAAATAGCATGAGTGAGCTGGAATTTCTTGGACAAAAGCTGCAAATCTGTAGGAAGCTGGGCTTTTTTAAAAAGAAATTTTTAAAAAATGCCTTTCTGGTTAATAGTGTTAGGTCATTGAGATTTGAAAATTGGTTTCCAGTTTTTCTGGATGCATCTAGTTGATATCATATTATAATTTAACTTACACAGAGAATGATTAACTGTCTGCTTAGATCTTCCTAAAGACAGTGCAGCAAAAATCAGAAAAGCCTTATGAACAATGTTTAGAATGCTACAGTCATTTTCTGCTAGAGGATTATCTGTTATAAAGCTCTTTAGTGTAGTAATTGTGCTATTGGAAAGAGATTACAAGGCTTGTTTCAAATCCTGGATTAATTTGCAAATATTAGTAGTCCTTTTTGTTGCTTTTGTGTCTGCCACATGCACGATAGTTGTTGACATAAGCATTAGCATCAGGGTGAAAAGGACTTGTGTGACTATAGAACAAAACTGATTAGAAAAACTTGAGTACAGAAATTTGCAGAATGGTGTTTATCTTAATTTTGCTGCTTCTGATACTGTCTTTACTAGTGTGTAACCACAAAAAAGGAGAAAGTAGAAAACCAGTACTATGAAATGTCATCAAGGTTTGTTAGGTTTTCTGTATCATGGCTTGCACTGTAAAATGTAGCACATAGCTCCAATTAATTCCTCAAAAAGACAGTTCATGAACAAGTTAGGGCAGAAACTTTTGTGTAGGACAAGTGTCTACAGTCCTCAGCACCTGAACTTCATTCTTTGTCCCCTGTTCCCCACCCCTTTCAAGCAATGAATGAATATGAGAAAGGTGGAGAATGCTTTCCAATTCTCGTTAGTTGTGGTGTGTTTGTATTGTAGCATATTGCATTGTGCTCTAGGACTCCTCCTTCCTTGTCTCTCTCCTCTTTTCTAACAGTCCTCTTCCATCTACTTTTAATACTAGCTTTCTCCAGCAGTGTAGCAACTGCTTGGCTTGTTTATCTGGGTTGTGCCTGGCCTGCAGATCCAGCACTCGAGAGGCTCTCTGTAAGGTTTCTTCCTTCTAAGATGTGGGGCTGCAGGCTTATTCCACAGGTTAGATGTTGGACTTACCCTGCCTGTGCTGTGAACCCCTGATTATGATGAAGATGATACCCCTCACTTTGAGAAGAACACAGATATTTTCTATTTTGTTTTATGATGTGTATTTTCAATAAATAGTTGAAACATGAGGAATTAGGAAATATGCAGAGGTATGGATTATTATCTGGCAGTTTGGAGGGACATGGTTTTGTGCTGCTTTGCTGCGATACCACTTTGATGTCTGGGCCCAAAGAGTTGTGGTGAATGGAGCTAAATCCAGCTGGAGGCTGGTCACAAGTGGCGTTCCCCAGGGCTCAGTCCTGGGTCCAGTCCTGCTCAATATCTTTATCAATGACCTGGATGAAGGGATCAAATGTTCCCTCAGTAAGTTTGTGGACCACTGTAAGCTGGGAGAAAGTGTCGATCTGCCTGAGGGTAGGGAGGCTCTTCTAAGGGATCTGGACAGGCTGGCTGGATGGGCTGAGACCAATGGGATGAGGATCAACAAAGCCAAGTGCAGAGTGCTGCACCTGGGACATAACAACCCCATGCAGCACTACAGGCTTGGGGAAGAGTGGCCCGAAAGCTGCCTGGGAGAGAAGGACCTGGGGGTGCTAGTTGACTGCTGACTGAGTGTGAGCCAGAAGTGTGCCCAGGTGGCCAAGAAGGCCAATGGTATCTTGGCTTGTATCAGAAATAATGTGGCTGGTAGGTCTGGGGAGGTGATTGTGCCCCTGTACTGGGCATTAGTGAGACCACACGTTGAATCCCATGTTCAGTTTTGGGCTCCTCACTACAAGAAAGACACTGAGGTCCTGGACTGAGTCCAGAGAAGGGCAACCAGGCTGGTGAAGGGGCTGGAGGGCAAATCATATGAGGAGCAGCTGAGGGAGATGGTGTTGTTTAGCCTGGAGAGGAGGAGGCTGAGGGGAGACCTTATTACTGCCTACAACTACCTGAAGGGAGGTTGTAAAGAGATGGGTGTAGGTCTCTTCACCCAAGTGACAGGTGATAGGATGAAAGGGAATGGCATCAAGCTGCACCAGGGCAGGTTCTGATTAGACATTAGGAAAAAGTTCTTGACCGAAAGGGTTATGAGGCACTGGAACAGGCTGCCCAGGGCAGTGATTGAGTCACCAACCCTGGATGTATTTAAAAGAAAAGTAGATGAGGTGCTTAGGGATATGGTTTAGTAGAGGATGGGTATGGTTGGACTCAATCTCAAAGGCCTTTTCCAACCTAGTGATTCTGTAATTCTGATTTCAAAATACTAAGAATAAGAAATTTTTTAAAAAAGTGAGAAATAAGAATGAAGATAAATTTAAAAAGTGTTAATCTGCTTTCTTGTTAAAGAAATATTTCTTTTGCAAAACAGTTGATATTATTTCTCTTAATAATTTGCTTTAAAATTTTTTCACAATTAATTTTTCGATGTTTCATCTGTTAGGTATACCTTGTCATACTGTTTTTATTTAAATAAAACCTTATTGCTACTCTTTGCAAACAGCTGTGTTGAGCAGTATTCCTCTTTCTTGATGGATATTAAAAAAGTCTACATTTTTTTAAACAATTCAAGTTAAGATTTGTGTATATGCCATGTGTACTGCAGGAGTTTTATATTATACAGGGCAGTTTCTCCTTTTAGGTTTTTATGTAGCCTAAGGAGATGTCTGAATTGCTTCTGATCTTGTAAAGCATTTGTCTTTTGAAGTATATACACAGTGCACTCACTTCTAAAAGTCTCTAATGTTCCATTCAAAGTTTCACAAACAAAAGAATGTACAAACCAAACCCAGATACTTACTTTGCAAGCTGCTGAGAAATTTAATAAACTTTGAAACTAATGAGAATATTTTGATGACATGTATTTAATTAAAAACAAGGACAATTACAAATGAACTGTAGTTTTCTTACGTGGAATTATATAAGCTGTATTTTGGCTCAATTACCGTTACAGCAAAGGAAATCAAGTACTACTGACAAACCAAAGGGAAACAAAATCCTTTAAACAGTCTTGAGGAAATGTTTTCAGCTTTCAGCTTGATAAGCTTTTCTGATTGGAAACAATAAATGGAATAATTATATTCTGGTTAAATTGCTTTAATAGTATGGTAGTCATAAGTACACTGCTGATCTTTGACATAAATTTTTTTTTCTTGTTTTTAAAGTGCTGATAGTCTAAAGCAGCAAAAATTTATAATTTGGTTCCATTAGCAAACCTGGCAACTAATGTCATACCTGTATTAGATGATATAAATATGGCTACCTAGAACCATATAACCTGATTTTACCTTTCCTTTCAAAAGTTTTTTTCCCCCAGGGAAGCAATTCTGTAACACTGCCCTAGTGTCTTTTACATAGGGTAGCTAGATCTTCTGGAATGCAAACCAGAGGCAGCTTGTGAGATCTCTGTAAGTGGGAGTGTATATTAGTGTAGGGACAAATCGTGTCTTCCTGAAGGAATCAGAAGATGATATACCTCCCTCCCCTGCTCCTTGCAAATATATCATAGAATGGCCCAGGTAGGAAGGGACCATGAAAAGATCCTTGGTTCAACCTTTCATAGAAAAGACCATCTAGCAGTTGCATCTTGGATAGTCTCAATTATGTGGATTCCATCACAGCCCTGGGGATGTTGATCCAGTGAATGGTTGTTCTCACTGTAAAAAAGCTCTTATACTGCAGTGAAACCTCTCTCCTGATGCATCTTATACCTAGTTACTCTTTACCTTCTACGTGTGGCTCCTTGTGAAGAGAGAGCCTCTACCCTCTCTGGAGCTGCCCTTTAAGGGCTGGAATACTGTAAGGAGATCACCCCAAGGGCCTGCTCTGCTCCAGGGAGAAAAAGACCTAACTCCTTCACTTTTTTCTTCTTCATGAGGCAGTTTCTCCAGCCCTTTGATCATCTTCATGGCATTCTTTTAGATCCTCTCTAGGCTGTCCATGTCTGTCTTGGAATGTGGGGACCAGAACTGGACACACTACTGCAGGTGTAGCCTGACAAGGGCTGAATAGGGTGGATTGATGACATCTGTTGCTGCTAGCAATGCCTCTGTGGTGTTTGGCTTCATTGCTGTAGCAGCACACTCATGTTCTGCTGCTTGTCCATCAGGACAGCTGTTTCCTTGTCACTTGCACACCTGTATCCTTGTTTCCCCAGGACCCTGAAGTCCTGCTTGATTTTGCCCAGGTTTTGCTTTACAATGTCATTGATGACCACATGGAAAAGAAGTGGGACAGTAGTCTGTGCTTCTAACCAGCTGGGGCAGTCATCTCTGTGACATCCCAGATCACAGCTCTCTGCAAACAACCAACTTCCTTTGACTGTATACCAGACAAATGGGTTCCTTTCACTAGCACTCGCTGTGTCCTTTTGCAGCTTTAGTACACACCGCTGGTGTGGCTTCTTCCCATGAATTGTGGTCATGGGTTTGGCTGCTGCCAGGGTTTCACAGCAGTTGCTGGCTGGTCCATAACAGGAAAGGGAGTGTGACACCCTCCCTTGTGGGTCAGGAGAGACTGTGGCACCTCCTGCTCCAAGGTGCTGTCAGTTCACTGTTGAAGCTCTTTGTTCCTTAGTCCTTGGAGATAAGCACCACGGAGCTCTACTACTCCTTGCAGAGGCTTGCTCATCTTCCCTAACAGAGCACAGCCTGCTCACTTGTTCCTGCAGCTCCTCCACCTGCTGCCTGGGTGGTCCCACCAGAACACACCTTGTGCAGGTGGAGCTGCCACCCTCCTCCACCCAGGAGGCAAGGGTGAGGGTGTTTGCAGCTGCTCTGACACAAGCTCTGGGTGGCTGCACCCACTCATGCCAGGCTTGCCTGGTAGGGTAGCCGATTCTTGCCTGGTCTCTACCACCAGCCCTTCTAATTCCGCGGAGACCCGAAGGTGCTGGCGAGGCTTGCACAGCACCGGCTGGCCGGGGTGACCGGCGGGGCAGCAGCCTAAGGCTGCGAGGAAGCAGAACCAGCAGCCGCCCGAGCGGTAGCGGAGCGCGCAGCCCTTGGCGCGCAAACCGCTGGTGCCGCTCCCGAGGGCCGGTGGCTGCGGCGGCCGCGCTCGGAGCTGCGCGCGGGGAGAGCCGCTGCGGGCCGCCCCTCTCCTCTGGCGAGACCTCTCACCGGGTCCCTCTCCCCACAGCCCAAAGGTGTCGGTGGCCCTGAAGCCCCCTCAGAGAACCGGCGGGGACCTCTTGAGCCTCACGGTGCTCTCGCCAGGCGGTGCCGCTTTGTCGTGTTGCTAGCGTTGCTCCGCTTGCTGTCAGCGCTGTTGTGAGGGGGGCTGTCCAGAGAGCGTTCCGCACTGAGGAAGGGATTGAATTGTAGAAATTTACCAGTGTAGGGTCATTTTTCTGAAGAAAAGAAACGTCGAAGCATCACAGAAATGGATGATTTGTCTTTGTTAAGAGGTACTTAGAATAAATCTAGAGCTTCCAACGTGGTTTTCGGGTACCTTTTTAAGAATGATTTTGTGTGGTTACACTGAAAGCATTTTCAGAAAAGACGTTCCAATCTTGTGGTAGTTCTTATAATGTGGAAATCAGAAGGATTGAAGTGCCTGCTTTGGCTACTGCAAGGGCCCTGTGTGATACCTCAGAGGAGTAACTGATTTTGAGGACTGCAGAATGCATAAGGCGTTGCGGACACTAGCAAGCAATTAAATAAATAAATAAAAATAATTACAGAACATCTCATATAATTGTGCTTTTAAATGTTTTGTTTTAATCAACAGTTTGGGTTTTTGGATTTCCTAGTAATATAACCTGTTAATATCTCTGAATATATGTTTTTAATTTCTACTAACATTAACTGGAGTTAAACATTTGCATTAAGTGCATCTCCCTTGAGCTCTTTAATATTGCTTGCAAAATGTAATCAGATAGTAAATGATTGTGAATGTACAATTAGAGTACTGTTGGTTTCAACTGTAAATTAGTTTCAATACTATTTTTTTACCAGACGCTTTTTAATATCCTAGTAAAAAAAAAGTTAGTGATGTATGTAAAAATTACTGAGTAAAGTAGTAAAATCTAATCCGTGTATGTTATAGATTATTTTATAGTCCCATTAAACCAGCTTTTGTTTATCCTCAGCTTGTATGGAGAATCTTGTTCCATTCAGTTTTAATTCGGAACGCTGGGTGTATGTGGTTTACTGTGAGAAATTTGGAAGGTAGACAGGATGTTGTGGGCTGAAAAAATGAAGAAGTGCTGATGTGAAATAATCTTTCTGCATTGAACAGTTCTTCAGAACTTACGTCTTCACTGCTGACCTCACTTCTATAAACTTCTTGCCTTCTTAAATAAAGAAAAACCCCAATAAAATTTTAAAGTTGGCAGGGTAAGGTGTCTATATAGTTGAATCTCTGTCCCTTCTAGTGAGGTACATGCTGAAAGCTGTACTTTCACATGTTAGTAAATAATTGTTATTGCTTAAGTCTCTGTTTTGTAAACTTCAGAAAAATCAGTACCTGTAAAGCCTAGTGTTACCTTCCCCTTCCACAGCATCTCTCAAACTACTGTTTCCCAAAGAAAATTAATGGGAGGAAACTAAGGTGGCATCTTGCTGTTGAGCAGTTGTTTCCTCCTTAATTTAGAATGAACTTTTGTTTATTCTGTATCATCAGCTGTGTCCATATGAAGGTTTGTTTGCATTATGTTTAATTTCCTTCTTCATGTTGTATTCATTCCTTATCTTGTTGCTTTTTATCTGAGTGGTAATAATCCAAGGCGACGTGTACTCAGTACCTAACTCCAAGTATGTCAGCCTTTAAGTGTTTAACACTGAGGCTGTGTTTAAGTACTGTTTTTGAATTGATGCCTAAGTTAACTTTGCCAATGTAATGTTGGCACACTGCATCTTTGGAGGACTATTACTGTATTAATGAATACCTCCTGTCCGTTAAACCATCGTTGAGATTTACAGCTTGTGTCCCACAGTGTGCTTGAGTAGGACTTCAGCTGTGAAGATTATACAGAGATGTTAGTTTAGAATGTAAAGACAATATTGCAATCTGACTGACACTACTTCTTTATAACACTTTGATTGGGTAATTCTTGCATTAATCTGATAATTTCTTGTAGATTTCCAGTGGGTCCAAGGAGATGTATGTGAAGTTCAGCTGATGGTGTACAACCCTATGCCTTTTGAGCTCCGAGTAGAAAACATGGTATGTATCTTCCTAAATCTTCCCATTTGATAATTTTTTTTCTGAAAAATTTCTCCACTGAACTTTCAAATGCGGTTTTCTATAAATCAAATAGTTATTTAGGCCAGTATAACCCCAGTTTAACAGTGCAGTGCTGTGAATTTTCTCATATTTATTGGTAACGAGGCAGTGAAATTAAAATCTCTGCCATTCAGAGTGTTTAAATGCTTTACTGTTACTGACCCATGAATCAACTCTGTACCTTTCATCATTGACTAGAACCCATGCTACATAATTTACATATACTGGTTTTCAAGTAATAATTATATCCCAAAGCCTAATCATTAGTGTATACTGACTACTGTAATTTAAAAATCTGCCCTCATCCTAGCTTTTCAAATTCCCATTTTAACCACATTTTAAAAAATCAGAGGAATTGAAATAGTTAGTTTTGAGAAGATTTGTTTTTTGACAGCAGCTTCAGCTCATGGATGTGTTGTTCCCAAGGATGTATTACTTGAAAACACTGTAAGCTAAAATGATCAGGAGGGAGGGAAAAAAGGCTAAAATAGTAGAGAAGGATGTAGGTTTAGAAAGATCCAGCCCTTGCTGTCTACTACTTTAGTTGACTGGATGATTCTGATTTTGTGGACTGCTTGCAGTGTATCCTGAAATGAAGTAAATTGTTCCCAACCCCCCTTCCTCACCTTTATGCCAGCTAACAGGGTTGTTTGCTTTTGGTTTTTGTTTTAAATCGTTACCCATTTAAAGGTTAGAAGTCTTCTAGCTACCAAACCAACTTAATCAACTTAATCTCCACTCAGTGCTAATCCAGTGTTGGAGGTTATGTTAAATATTTTTACCTTTAATACTGCTTAGAGCACATTGTTCTGTTAGGCTAAGTGAATCAGCATATATTTATTCACTCAGGATATTTGTTTGGTTTTTATTGATAGGTCTACTGCGGTGGCTAGTCAAACAATTTGACCCAAATTACTTCTAATATGCCGCCTCCAATAAAGTGTTTTTTGAAAGGAAACTTACCCAAAGACTGTGCTTATAGCATAATAGGAATTCATTCGTGGAAGCTAACACACTGATTTCATCAGTAGCATTTTATCTAACTCTCACAGAAGTATTCCAAATTGTTGAGAATGAATTGGAAAAGTAATTGTAAAGCTGTGCATGAGAAAGGACTTCTCTATAGAGTTATTTAAGAACATTTTGATTTATAGTCTTAGTTGTATTATGTAAGTAATAATTATGTATTAAAAAAACTGGGTTTGGATAATTTCTTAATGAGGAAATTTCTTGTGAGTGCTTACATACACTTAAGAACTCAGAACTCGGTTATTTGCATAGATGCACACTCCATCCAGGGTGATTACTTTTTTTTTTGCTTTCAGAGGGATAAAGTTCTATCTTTGATTTAATACTGAATTTTGGTTTCATTGGTAAGCATAGGAGTAAGCAGGAATTCAAACTAGATACTAATAATTGAAAGGATTATTGTAACTCTTTAGTCAGTGCTCGATAGAGTGCTTTGAGGAATTCTGCTGTATGCTAATGTCATCACATTGGTAGAAATTAGTTGATTTTGCTTGATTAGTCTGTGGTATCAAGAATGTAGCCAGCAGGTTGAGGAAAGTAATTATTCCTTTTGATTTGGCAGTTGAGAGA
Organism: Porphyrio hochstetteri; assembly: GCA_020800305.1. Taxonomy (NCBI): domain Eukaryota; kingdom Metazoa; phylum Chordata; class Aves; order Gruiformes; family Rallidae; genus Porphyrio; species Porphyrio hochstetteri. Next base: position 5,527,388 of record CM036906.1, read on the forward strand.
CAATATCTTTAGAACAAAGGTCAGTTTGGAGCTTCACGTAGAACAGAATTATTGCCATACTAGTATCAGTCCAGCAGTATTACCAAGATGATTGTCAGGCTGGGAGCGTATTATAGATGAAGGTGAGTTCAAAGAGCTGCATCTGTTCAGTGTGTAGAAGAGAAGAATAGAGGAGTAATTCCTATTGCTTTATCCCAAAGTGGGAAGGTGCGGTAGAAATGGAGCTGGACTCTTCTGAGAGATGCTCAGCGTAAGGGTGAGGGTGAGTTGCAGCAATAGAAAACTTTCCTCATAAAAGATTCCCTTTTTCAATCATGAGGGTGATGGAACTGGTTGCCCAGGGAGAATGTGGGATCTCCGAAATCTTCAGAACTTGAGTGTATAGGACAGTGAAAAACCTAAGCTACCATCAAAGTTGGCTCTGTTTTGAGCAGCTGGGTAAGAGGACCTCTAGCATTTCCTTCCAGCCTAAATTGTTCTGATTTACCAATCTCATCTGTGAGCTTTCTAGAATGGGAGAATAGTTACTACTTTATCACAAGAATAAACTCTTTTGTTTTTATTTTAATAATTCAAAGCATTGTTTAATATTTTAAAATGTTTTGTTTTATTATTAACATGTACTTATGCCTGCAGTCCCCGTGCCCCTTTGTTGTCTGATTTCTCATCTTGTATAACATTCTTTCATATTACTTAGCCTCATAGAATCATTTTCATAGCAAGAGTATCATTTTCTGTCACTTGGTGGCAGTTTCAGCTTGTCTGTCCCACAAACTTTTCCTTCTGACTCAGCACCTTTACCTTTCCAGTGTGACTAATTGTTCCAACTTGTCTCCAGTGATGGGCAGTCCTTTGAGTTCTCCATGGCTTGATTTTCTTTGTTCTTTATAATTTTTGTGATTCACCATTCACAAACACGTAACTGTCCTGAAATCTGCAGTCTTACTCCTTTTTTTCCTAGTTTTGCCTTTCCCTCATCTTTCAGCATATGATCTATTCTTTTAGCTTACTCATTTCATGTTAAATGGTGCCTGGAAGCATTAAACCAAACTTCATAGAATCATAGAATGCTTTGAGTTGGACCAGAACCTCAAAGATCATCTAGTTCCAGCTCCCCTGCCATGGGGGGTTTATCCTAATACTTTTCCTGGTGTGTTCTCCCGTATGTTATGGCTGCAAGTTGTGATTGTAAGCACAGTAGTATTGAGCACAAGTTGTGAAGGAGAACAATTACTCATTGAAAGCCTTCTCCAGCTTTTTTCATTGTTTGAAGTATTCATGCTACGTACACATAGTTTGAGGTGTGCTTAACTAAGAAAAATTGAATTTTTAAACCTGACATGAGACTGTGGAGACAAGACTTTGATCAGTGTTGCTCAGATGAGAAGCCCTGTGCTGTCTGAAAAGTTTATTTTTGTTGTTTTATTTTATTGTTCTCAAACCTCTTCGCCCATCTTTGTTCTTGCTGTTTGTTCTCTGTCATGCATATTCATGATTTGGGAATCTATTTAGATACCTATTCTTCAGGCATGTCCCATTTTTATATTAGTTTTCTGTCTTTTTCTACTTTGAGGTTTTGTTTTGTCCATATAGTTGAAAGGCTTATCCATTGAAAGATACAATAGTGTTTGTACTGCGGCAAATGAAAATGTTTAATTATGGAATGTGGAGATGATTAGGTTCAACAACCTAATAAGGTGAAGTAGGAGAGACCAGACAAGGTGCTTAAATAAAACTTAGAAAGTGTCTTAAATCAAGAGAGTGAGACACAAAAATGAGCATAACTAACTTTGACTGCAATGGATTAGATAGAATATTTTTGCTGTCCTGGTGGTGGAACCAAAGTTAACATGACATCTGATGTTCAGCTGTAAGTAAGTGTATATACCAGGGGTTGGGTTTTTTTTTCTAGAAATACTGATTTCTGTATAGACTTGTTCAGGTATGTGAATGATAGCCTCTATCTTTTCTGTAGTTACTAAGCTTTTTTTCTGTCCAGGAAAAAATGACCTTCAGATTTCAGGCCTTCAGAAAAATAAACAAAAATTCTGGTAAACCTCTGATGGCTTTGTTTTGTATCTTGGGGCAAATGTTAAAAGCAGTTAATCATGGTACAGTCTGGTGAGATCTGCTATTAAAATAAAATGCCTATGAAGACGCACTGCAAAGCACATTGAGTTCTCAAAGACTTTAATTTTTACTCTTTGTCTTTAAAGCTACATATTTAAGGAAAAAAATCCCCTGAGAAATTTTGAGGCAGTGTTATTTGTGTGAAAGCATTTTTTTCTGCACTTACTGCACTTATAACTGTGGTTCTAAGAAGGCTATAATATACATACAGAGCAGTGTAAACTATATTTAATAGAGAAACTAAAAAAAAAAGTTACCCCAAAACTTGGGGTTAATGTAATTTATGGTATTAAAAGCTCATTATTCAAAAAAGAAAGTCTTTGTTCTGTCATTTTTCTTCTGTTTGGAACATGTATTTATTTGAAAACAATTTCAGGGTGGTATTTTGAAATGATGATATAAGAATAGCTGTTAGATTTATAAAATAAACTTCAAAACGATACTATTAGCCAAGAGCTCTGGGTTGATGTTTTAAAAAAATGAACATCTTAAATTTTAATAAATCTTTGTATATAATCAGTCCCATAACTTAGCTTCTAATTGTTTAAATTGTTTCCATGAACTTGGTGAGCTCACATCTTTGTGCTCTTTCTGCCATCTTGATCCATGATTTGCTTACTGATACCCTGCACTTAATTTAAGCTATGTAGGGCAAGAACCTACACAAAAAAGGTGAGGGGGAGGAAGGACAAAAATGGTCATGTTTGGTGTGTTCTAGGCCTGCCTAAAGTATTATTAGAATCAGTAGGGAAAGCTTCCTTTTAAACAAATATTTTACAGTCTGTAGGTAAGTATTTGACAACATTGCATGAAATATGCTCAGCATGAAAACTGACTTTGGCAGTGTTACTTCAAAAAAAGGAATGATTGCTTTTCAGGGTTGTACGTAAAGCCTAGGAAAGGCAGTTACATACTCCTGTTGTAACAGCATTCTCAAATGCTACCATTTACATACAAGTTGGTTTGTTTCTCTGAAACTGAATCATGCAAGACGTGCTGTGATAATAGCATGCATAAATTCACTCTAAGACTATTGAAATAGTTTTATAACAATACAAGGAAATGTAAAATTGTGGGGGGGTTTGTGTATGATTCACATATTCCCTAGAGGAAACCTTGTATATTGGTAAACTCCTATAAAGTCAGAGCAAGCAATAATAACTAAATAGTATTACCTGAAATAAGTTATGAGACTCAAGGGAAAAGAAGTCTAGCAGCTATTTCCTTGGTTTTGTGTGGGTTTTTTTTCTGATACATTTAGGTAAAGGATATGACAGTACTTCTGCCTTGACTTGACTGTCAATGTTAATCTAAATTTTTTTTAGGCACCAGAGGGCAATGTTGGGCAAATATTGCTGCATTCTGCTCTCCACCAAACAGAAATATTGAAAATATCTTTCAGACATTCTAGTTATGTCATTATCTTTTAAAACTTATTTGTCTGGGTTAAGTTTTAAGGGTAAATATATTGATTTCAATGTATCTAGAAATCCAAAGCTTTGTTGAAGTTTATAAAGTTTATATAGATATATTTTTTTCTCATTTCAGTGAGTTTTTATGTGTTTCTAATATCTTTACTTTTAAAAACTTGACATTTTACTGAATAGTAAAACTCTCATAATGAGAGAAATGAATGCTGTATTCTCCTTCATGTGATAATACACTCAAATCTCTTTTATTTCTAGCCCAGGCATAATATGTGCTTAGTGCAGGTGTATTGACATTTCCATGGTGTTTGTTCTCTAGAAAAGCTCTTCCTTTTCATGGGTTTTGTTGTTAGAGAATAAACTGAGAATGCATTCTTAATGCATTACAAGAAAAATACATTGTGCTGAATACTTTGCTTTAGCAGTTATCTGTAATCAACATGCTGTGTTTGTGATCAGCATGAGCCAAGGGTGTCATTTTGAGGTAAGTTCAGAGGTGAGGGAACTGTACAACGTATATAGCCATATATATATTGTGTGTGTGGCCTGTTATTAAATAATTTTAATACTAGCAATTTTTCTTGCTAGTAACTCTTCATTCTTGCCCATAAGCACATGCCTATTTGGGGTGATTGTACTCCACATGCATTTTCATGCCTTTTTGTCTATTACTGTCTCTGTTTTCTTGATCTTTGCCTTCATTTTGTCTGCTGTTAACATAATCAGTTTAAATCCTTAGATGAGTGTCGTAGTTTTGCCCCAGCTGGGAGGTAAGCACCATGTAGTCACTCTAAGAGAGTGGTGGTGGTGAATTGTGCGGGGAGCCGGTTGGGGTGGCAGGGAAGAGGAAGAGGAGGGGAAAGAAAACCAACAAACCTACCTCATGGGCTGGAATGAGGACAGTTTACTGGGACAGCAGAGAGAGAGATGTAACAGTAACAGGACTTTACGGCAAAGTATACAGGACTGGTGAGACACAATGCAGTTTCTCACTGAACCACACAACTGCCACTGTGCAGCTCAGAGCCATCCTGAAACCAGACCGTCCCCAAAACTGTGTGTGCTGGAGCCATGCCCTACTCCCCCCACCAGTCCCCCTTTAATGCTGAGCATGATGTAATTGGCATGAAATACCCTCTTTGGCTAGTTTGGGTTACCTATCCTGGCTGTGTCCCCTCCCAGCTTGCTGGGTGCCCCCCCCACCCCTCCTCATTAGCAAGGCAATATGAACAACTGAAAAGTCCTGGGCTGCTCAGCAACAACTAAAACATCCCTGTGTTACCAGCACTGCTCTCCTCCTAACTCCTAAACATGGCATTCCACCAGCTGCTAGAAAGAAAATTAACTCTGTCCTAGCCAAAACTAGGACAAGAAGGAAGATGTTTTCTCTGACAGTTGGGTTGTGATCATTGCTTTTCCTGAACCTCATCCATTACTTTAAAAAATACTACCATTGATTTATTTGGTTTTTTCTCAGTTCACTTCCCTCTTTTTCTCCCCCACAGCTGTGATCTTGAGTTTCTGCAGGGTTATTTGGCCTCAGTTCCCTGCAATGTGGGAACCACTGTATCATAGTTCAAAATTCTTGATGGCTTGTGAGGTTTTGACTGACAATTTTGGGGTCACACATGGCTACTTCAGCTTCATTTCTCAGGGCTATGCTGGCTTATGTCCCCCTTTGAGGTTATTTTTTTCCATCACAGGAACCTAAAAGGCTTTTAAGGAAATGTCTTTCCCTGCCACCCCCTCAATCCACCTTGATAGTGGAGGATGTGTAATTAATGTAATGGGAGACTAATTCATGTTAAGTAAGAGCATGAGAGTGGTTGTACTGCAAGACATGAAATGAATGTATAAATACAGCTTGATTACAAATGTGAATTAGAGGAGTAAGAACATGCTAGAAAGCTGTATTTCCTCATTGCTTCCCTCTCCCTCTTGCCCCAAGGAAAACTAGGCAAATCAGGATCATGTCTTAATGAGGAGCTTCCTATATGTCAGAAAAGTGAACTCTCAATGGTTTTGTGATGGTCTGGTCACTTCTTATTGGTTTGTATATGTTTATAGGCATTTGATATACTAGTAATTTGGGTAGTTACCTAGGAATGGAAAAATAGTGATTTGCATTAATTGTTACAAGGTAAGTTCAGCGTTGTATGAGGAGAAAATTTGAACTGGCTTTCGTAGAATGCTGTGGGTTGGAAGGGGCCTCCCAGATCATCTAGTTCCAACCCCCCTGCTGTGGGCAGGGACATCTCTCACTACACCAGGTTGTCCAAAGCCCCATCTAACCTGGCCTTAAACACTGTCAGGGATGGGGCTTCCACAACCTCTCTGGGCAACCTGTGCCAGTGACTCACCACCCTCACAGTAAAGAATTGATTCCTAACATCTAACCTAACCCTGCCCTCTGTCAGCTTGAAGCCATTACCTCTTGTCCTACATTGCACTCCATGGTCCACTTCCTGTAGGACCCCTTTAAGATATTGGGTGTAATTAGGTCTCCCCTGAGCCTTCTCTTCTCCAAGCTGAACAAGCCAACCCTTGCAGCTTGTCTTCATAGGTGAGGTGCTCCAGCCCCCTGATCATATTTGTGGACTCTTCTGGACTCTCTCCAACAGCTTTAAGTATTTCCTGTATTGGGGACCCCCAAGCTGGACACAGTACTCCAGGTGGGGTCTCAGGAGAGCAGGGGGGCAGAATCACCTCTCTTAACCTGCAGGTCACGTTGTTCTTGATGCAGCCCAGGACATATTTGGCCTGGGCAGCAAACTGGCATTGACAACACAATTGAGCTTTACATCAGTCAGTGCCCCCAGATGATAGTTCAGTGCTTTCAGGAGGGAAAGATTCTTACAAAACCTCTGCACCTGCTTCAAAAGTGAGTTTTGGACTGTGTGGGGTCACTTTTTGTTTATGTTCTGAGATTGGCTTCAGGCAAAGCAAAAGCAGAATGATTATGATGAAAACTGAGGCTAATTCAGTATTAAAGTGTAAATGTTTACCTCAGAATTACACACTGAAAGACAAGGTTGGAAAAGACTTTTAAGATCATCAAGTCCAACTCTTCCCATCCTATGCTAAACCATATCCCTAAGTACCCAATCTACCCATTTTTTAAACACATCCATGGATGGTGACTCAACCCCCTCCCTGGGCAGCCTGTTCCAGGCCCTGACAACTTTTTCAGTGAAAGAGTTTCTGTGGGGTGAATCCCTCACTAAGGATTCAACCAGGGAGGTGGTTGAGTCACCTTCCCTGGATGTATTCAAAAAAAGGGTAGATGAGGTACTTAGGGATATGGTTTAGTTTAGGATGAGCATGGTTGGACTTTATGATCTTCAAAGGTCTTTTCCAGCCTTGTGATTCTGTGATTTATGTTCAGTCCCGTGCAGACAGTTAAATTGCACCATATCTAAAGTTAGTTTGTATTGGCTGGTTACTGCCATAACTATTTTGCTCTCTTTACTTTGAAATACTGCAAGGAATACTTCACCAAGAGTGCCACCAAAGCCTGTTTAACCTCCCAGCTACCCAGATGTACCTATTTAAAAAGTAGTGACCAAGCTTGCACTTACGCAGCAGCAGTCAGGAACTGTCAGTCCTCTCATGGGTGGTAAATCTGTAGAAAGACAGAATTAGCTTTTACTTTCTTTGTGGATTGGTTCTGACAGCTGAAATCTCCATGTGAAACTGGGGGGAAAGTAACATTCAGTGGAAACGAGGGCTTGGCACAGTGTTTTCTTAGAACTCAAATGAAATGATGAAATTGAATTCTGTGCGATATTAGAGGGTAGAGTTCTCTAATGCATCTTTTCACAATGCAGGAATAGCTTTGATTGAATTAGGTGCTGGCTCAGCAGTGTCAAATCTACAAAGAAAAAACTGCTAGAACAGAGGGTTTTCTTAACTTTTGGGTTCTATATAATAATCTTGATGACCAGATCTTCTGTAGAAGAGAAATCGGGAACCTGAGAAACCAGTTTACTTTCTTAAACTTCTGGTGTGTTTATAACTTTGCTGTTAAAAATCTTAGGTGCAAAGCATTTATTTAGTTGTTATGTAGCATGTACACAAAAGATAGTAGCTTACTAATTCTCCCTCCTCCTGAGGAGGGAAGAAATTCTGAAAATAGCTTCTAATTTAGTTCAGTTTTTGCTTGGTGGTGGGTTGATTTTGCCTAATGTATAGGAATTGCTTGAAAATGTCTTCTGGTGGTTAGGCCCGATGCAAATCAGGCCATTAAAGCTTAATGTACATGACAGGTCAAGTTTCAGTTACTGGCTGGGTAATTCTGATGGTGCCATTTGTGTTTCTTTATGTACCAGTTATACAAGTATCAATTTTCCTAATTTCTAATTGAGAATTAGAAATGTAAGATTGGCTGGCTTGCCTTTTACAGCTGACATGAGTAGTACAGGCACACCATTCAAAGCCCAATCGAATTAAAAACTAGGTAAGCATAGATATTTCCAAAGCAAAGCCATGCTGATATTCTAGCCCTATGGAGGTAACACTGCTGCTTCTTAAACTCCTTGTTCAGTCTTCAGTCTCTTTGTGGGTTTCTGTGGCTCAATTTATGATTTTTTTTTTTCCTCTGTCTTTACAAAAATAGTATCTACCTCTTTCATAGAATTTTGATTTCCCATGAAGATCCTCATGGAGCTGAGGTTTAATCCTGTTGTGCTTCCTATATTAATTGATGTAGATTTTTGGATGGCATCTCTGTTAAAAATACAAACACAAATCTGTGTGTATGGAAAAGCAGCTGGTGACTTGCTTATGTGCTCTACAACCTTGGATTTCTTACTCTTAAATTCTGTGTTTAGGCATCTTAAATTCATTGACCCAGCTTTAAAAGCATCCAGTTTACTAAAGACAGTAATGCTATTTTTAAAAAGTTCATGAAATATTTATTTTTCCTTAATTTCTTACTATGTCTCATGTTTTAAGTTTAGGATGCTAAGAGTTTTCCTTGACATACACTATGGGAGTAAGTTACACAGTATAACTGTAGACATCTAGGCTTCATAGAAGATCAATTTAGCAAAGTAAATGCCTTTATTCCAATGTACTGAGGTTATTGAGTTGGATAGTAAAGCTAGACTTGTTCTATTATTTGTAAATACTAAAATGCTTTCCTTGCCATAGATAAATATTGTCTGGTCAGGAACTTTAATTAAACTTAAGCAAGAGCTGCTATTGATGTTTGATTTCCACTGTTGAAAATACAAGCAAATCACATATAAGTAAGGTCACAGGTACAATTAAATGTAGGTACAAACCAGCATCATGTAGAATATATCAATCATCCTTTTTACTCTGTTTGGGTATAAATTTTTATTGGTTTTTCATACATCATTCCCATCTCAGAACCTGAAACATGTTTTGCTGTTGAACACAAATCTCCCCATAATTCTAAATACATGCTTCAGTCACTGGAATTTAAAAACCAAAGTAATGGCTATGAGCAAATTTGAGTAAATCCTAAAAGTTACAGTGATGTAATGCAAGGGATTTAAAATATAGGTATATATTATAAAAATCTACATGAATATCATAAAAAGATTTATTTTTGTAATATGACTTTCTCAGGGTCTCTTGACAACAGGAGTAGAATTCGAGTCTCTTCCTGCAGCTCTTTCCCTACCTGCGGAATCAGGTCTCTACCCGGTAACCCTCGTTGGTGTTCCTCAAACCACTGGACAGATCACTGTCAATGGTAAGCAGTGTATTTAGTCATTCTCTTCCTAGCAGAACAACCATGTGTTTTATATCTGTTTGGATTACGTAAGTTTGTGTGGTGCATTTTAAGTTCAGAGAATCACAGAATCATAGGGGTTGGAAGGGACCTCGAGAGATCATTGGGTCCAACCCCCCTGCCAAAGCAGGCTCCCTAGCTCATATTGCACAGATAGGTGTCCAGACGAGTCTTGAATATCTGCAGAGAAGGAGACTCCACCACCTCCCTGGGCAGCCTGTCCCAGGGCTCTGTCACCCTCACTGTGTAAAAGTTCTTCCACATGTTGGTGCGGAACTTCCTGTGCTCCAATTTGCAGCCATTGCCCCTTGTCCTATCTCCACAGACTACTGAAAAGGGGTTGGCCAATTCCCCCTGCATCCCATACTTAAGATATTTATAAACATTAATTAGGTCCCCTCTCAGTCTTCTTTTCCCCAGGCTGAACAGCCCCAGCTCACTCAGCCTTTCCTCACAGAGGAGATGTTCCAGGCCCTTAATCATCTTTGTAGCCTCCTCTGGACTCTCTCCAGGAGATCCTTGTCTTTTTTATACCAGGTAGCCCAGAACTGGACACAACACTCCAGGTGGGGCCTGACCAGAGCAGAGTAGAGGGGGAGGATCATCTCCTTCAACCTGCTGGCCACACTCTTCCTGATGCATCCCAGGATCCCATTGGCTCTCTTAGCCCCCAGGGCACACTGCTGGCTCAAAGCCAACCTGTCATCAACCAGGATCCCCAGGTTCTTCTCCACAGAGCTCTTCTCCAGCAGGTCATCCCCCAGCCTGTACTGATACAGATGGTTATTCCTCCCCAGGTGCAAGACAAAGTTGCTGTCATTTATATATTTGCCACTCTGGATTCTCAATACGCAAAGGAAAAAAAAAACCCACAACCCAAAAATCTGTTTTCTATACTGGACCGCTAAAAACATAGCCTGAAAAATCACTTGGTGGTTGTGAGATATTTACAGTATCTCACATATCAGAGAAAAAGGATAATGAACTCAAACGTCCCGTCATGAACACTTTATTTGGAAAGCTGAGGAGGATTACTTGAGCTTTTTCATGAGAAAGCAGAAAATAATTTTGCAGGTCGTTTTTCTTAATTAATTATGTTCATGTAGATTACAGAAACTTTTGCAGATTGCTTATGTAGAAACAATTTAGCCAATGTGTTGCTTGTTGCAGTAGAGATATAATTTCATTAATAAGCTTAAATAGAACTGGTTTTATAGCAAGTAAAGATAATTAAAGAGCTTTTGTAGATGATAAGTAGATCAGTCTCCTAGAAAAGAGAGATAAATGTGAAAATGCTAGATTCAACTAGTAGGATTGAATGATCTTACCAACACACAATTTTGGGTAGTGTTCCTGGAGTACAAAGTTATAAGAAAAGAACCATTTTAATAAAGCTAAACACCAAAAGAAGAAAGGTTTTGCACTTGGAGAAACTGTTCTGAGTTTTTCTTAAGTGCTTTTCTTTCTACTGATGATTCCTCATTTGATTTTTTTTTCCTTTTTCAGAAACTATTTCAGTAAATACAGAACAGCATCAAGGCATTCAGAACATTTGTGCCATAGTCTGCTTTTAGTTTCACATACTAAAAATATATTGCATGTAGAGGAGTTGATTTCTCTATTTGGCATCAGTTGGTGTGTCAACGTATCAAGTTTTCCTTCAGGTATAGCTGGTATATAATGCCTGGCTTGTATGTATTGCCTGCTGTGGAATTGGTGTGGAGATACTTTCCTGTTAAATTAAATTTTTGGAGGATAAGCTGCGGTCTTCCATGGCAGGTGTCTCTGTGTGTGTATATATATATATACACACACATACTTTTTTCCCTTAATAATTTCATAGAATTTAAGTTGGAAAAGACCTCTAAGATCATCAAGTCCAATCTTCAACCCAACACCATCATGCTCACTAAACCATGTCCCAAAGTGCCATGTCTATGTGGTTTTTGAACACGTCCAGGGATGGTGACTTCACCACCTCCCTGGGAAACCTGTTCCAGTACTAGATTACCCTTTTGATAAAGAAATTTGTCCTAATACTGAATCTAAAGCACTCCAGCACAACCAGGGCATTTCTTCTTGTCCTGTCGCTTGTTATTTGGGAGAAGAGACCAACAATCACCCGGCTACAACCGCCTTTCGGTAGTTGTAGAGACAGCAGTAAGGTCTCCCCTCAGCCGCCTTTTCTCCGGGCAAAAAAACCCCCAGATCCTTCAGCTGTTGCTCATAAGACCTGGGCTCTAGACCCTTTACCAGCTTTGTTGCCCTTCTTTGGACATGCTTCAGCAGCTCAGTGTTCTCCTTACAGTGAGAAGCCCAAAACTGAACATGGTTCTCCAGATGTAGCCTCACCAGAGCCGAGTACAGGGTGATGATTGCTGCTGGCCACACTGTTTCTGTTACAAGCCAGGATGCTGTTGGCCTTCTTTCCCACCTGGGTATGCTGTTGGCTCATATTCAGCCAGCTGCAGACCAATATCCTCCGGTCCTTTTCTGCTAGGCACCTTTCCAGCCACTCTTCCCCAAGCCTGTAGCGTTGCATGAGGTTGTTGTGATGCAGGTACAGGACCCGGCACTTGACCTTGTTGAACCATCTACAGCTGATCTCCATCCATCTAGCCAGCCTGTCTGAATCCCTCTGCAGAGCCTTCCTGCCCTCCAGCATATTGACAGTTCTACCCCATTTGGAGTCATCTGCAAGCTGACTGAGCGTGCACTCAATTCCCTCATCCAGATCACTGGTAAAGATAGTAAAGAGAACTGTCCTCAAGACTGAGCCCTGGGGAACACTGCTTGTGATGGCCACTGACTGGATTTAACTCTGCTCATCACAGGTCTCTGGGCTCAACCTTCCAGCCAGTTTTTTATCCAGTGGAAAGTGCACCTGTCCAAGCCAAGAGCTGCCAGCTTCTCTAGGGGAATGCTGTGGGAGACAGTGTTGAAGGCTTTACTAAAGTTTAGGTAGACAACTTCCACAGCCCTCATCCACTGGGTGGATCGCCTGGTCATAGAAACAGATAAGGTTGGTCAAGGAAGACCTGCTTTTCATGAACCCACACTGACTGGGTCTGATTCCCTGGTTGTCCTGCACATGACATGTGAGTGCACTCAATATAAACTGCTCCATAATCTTCCCCAGTACCGAGGTCAGGCTGACAGGCCTGTAGTTCCCCTTATCATCCTTCTGGCCCTTCTTTTCACATTGTTAAATCTCCAGTTGTCTGGGACCTCCCCTGTTAACCAGGGCTGTTGATAAATGATGGAGAGTGGTTTGTCAAACTCCTGACCTCCCTCTCAGTGCTCTTAGATGGATCCCATCTGGTCCCATGGACTTGTGTCCATGTGGTTGTAGCACATCTTAGCACCTTCCTCGTGGACTATCGAGGGTTTCCTTTTGGATTCTTTTTTCCTTAGCTTCTGGATACAGTTGAGAGTCTTTCCTATAAATATTTTGTAGGAAATAGGGAACTGTTAATATGTGTTGGAGGGTTACAAGTTTTATGTATGCTGGAGAATTAGGTGACGTACAAAATAGTCTCTATACTGTGACTTGTGATGTTGATCTTGTAAAGGATTCTACAGAACTTACCGTAATGCAAGGTAAAATATAAATTTTAATATTTTTAAACAATTTTAATATTTTTAAAAAATTTTACATGTCATAGATACAAAGAAATACATGTGAGTTGTTTGTGTGGTGTCATGTAGTAATAAATGTTATTGTTTTAGGGTGTTTGAAAACCTATTACATATTTTTTTGTCCTGAGAAGATTGTCCTGTAGAGAACGTGGTGGGTTGGGTGGCAGAAATATTGGCAAGATCTGGCTAGTAAGCTTAGTATTTTTGGGCATTTGAGATGGCAAAAAAAGTTTATGATATACTGATGTTTTCTTTTAAAAATCAGGTTACCATACTTCAGTCTTTGGAGTCTTCAGTGATTGCCTTCTGGACAATCTGCCAGGAGTGAAGACCAATGGCTGTACTGTTGAAGTCATTCCAGCTTTGCCAAGGCTGCAGATCAGTACCTCCCTGCCAAGGTGAGAAACTGAATTAAATTATTATTTTATTTGGTCATATTTGTTAGTGAAATGCTTATTAAAAACTCCTTCATCTAAGTATCTAATCAGTTCTTTAGTAAAACAAGACACAAACTTTAGAGTATAAATCTATGTTTTTTATTTTACTGCTTGAAACTTGGCATTGCATAGAAAATATTTTGAGATTTAATTTACTGAGGGTGTGCAATGGTTATTCATTATTAAAGTCTTACTTGTAGAAGACTGAATCCTTTAAAGGCTAATTGTTCATAAAATCTTGAGGTAAAGAGGTAATCCGTGGAGTAGTGTAGGCTGGAAAAGGCACCTCTGAAGGTCACCTGGTCCAAGATTTTGCTCAAAGCAGGGCCAGCTTTGACAAGTGATACGACTTAAATGTTAAATCAGGTTACCCAGGGCATGGTCTAGTTAAGATTTAGGCATTTCCATGGGAAATCAGTTCCAGTGTCTGGGCACACTCACAAGAGTAAAAATCACCCCCTCTTTGCTTCAAGCTGAACAAATACAGCTCTTTGAATCTGTCCTCGTATGCCATGTGCTTGTGCCTCCTGATCATTTTGATAAACCTTTTCTGGACTTGCTCAAATATATCAAGATTCCCATTGTTCAGGGCTGAAATGTGCTACCATACTACAGAAACAGTATGTTGAAGAGGTACAGGAACTATAAACTAAAATTTATTGCTTTATACACTCACCAAAAAGGCCCCAGTAGTAGTGTGGGGGGTTTGTGGGAGGTTTTTTTTTCAGCTTTTTTTTTTACATGAAGAGTGTGGCTGACTAATTTAATGATTTTAGAAAGAGCTGGTAAGGCACAGATTCAATTCAATTTTTGGAACTTTTCAAGGTTCAAGATCATTCATCTTCTAAACTGCATGTTGATAACTGTATCTCAGCCCTGCCATCCATCTACTGTTTTGCAAATAGCTGTAAAAGTACAGAGTTTCAGGGGTTTTTTTTATTTTTTAAAAATAATGTTCCGTTTAGCCATCAATCATGAAAAAAAGCCTTTTGTTACTTTTACTGCCTTGATAGTTCAAGTGCCAAAGGGATTGTTCTATCGATTGAAAGATCTCAGCTCCATTTATGACCCTTTGTAGGCTGATCATCAGTGTCATATGACATGAAAACATATATATATGTGTGTGTATATAATTATTTTGGTTGTGTTCTTCAGTATGGTTTACTTAGTACAGCAAAGGAACCAGTTTAGTTCTGATTTTTCCATATTGAATTCTGTTTTTCTAATGTAGAATGGGCTGTGTTGATGGCATTGTATTACAGAGATATAAAAGTAATATCCTGATGAAAACAGCAAAATGCTAAAATGCTGCAATTGAGTTACATGATGGTAAATACCCTGTATAAAAGTTCTGCTAGATACAGAGTCTGTGGTTTGGCTATAATCAAAATTGATATTGGCTAGCCAAAGTTATGAATATATTAAAGAACACGATGGGTTTGTAATACGGAGGGAATTGCAAATATTCTTAAATGAACATAATATCTGCTCTTTCTGGATACATGTTCAGCTGATAACAGGGAACAATAACAAGTTTGTCTTTGTATATTGGTATTTACTTTATCATTGGTGTTAAATTTACTTGTGGTTTCTTCAGATGCTTTAGTTTCAGTCCTCAGGCTTGGTTCTTGTGACATCCTGTGAATTCAGCTGTGATTCTGGCCACCTTGCACTATGGCAGAGAGGTTTCTGTTTAACATCTCTTGCTCCTTCTCCCAGCCTCTCTGTAACCAGCTAATTGCCTCATGCGACTCCCATCAACAGCATTTTTACCCTTGTGCTCTCTGGAGGGTGAAAGGTGTGGTGAAGAAGTGAGAGAAAGGACTTCCTTGACTTACAGACAACAGGATGAAATCAGAATCTGACTTTTATCTCTGCATCTTGCTGATTTGTTTTATGTTTACATTTGTGTTGACACCCATCTTACCAACATTTGAGGAAGAGTCTCTTCCTGACAGACCACATCAGTTTTTACAGTTGATTATCTTTGGAACCTTATATCCGAACTAAACTGATTTTTCTTATTTTTTCACCAAATTATTTTTGAAGTATTTGAGATAATCTTGATACTGTATTTATCACCTTGCTTCTTTGTAGGTGAAGCCACTGTCATGTAGAAAAGTTTTGTTTGAAAGGTGAAAGTTATATAGCTGTGTATAATTTCTGCAACAGTTGATTGATAGTAATTTTGGGATGATAGTCACTTTGGCAAGAATAATTCCAGGCTTTTCTAGGCATTTTTTTAGGACTACAGAAATGTTTTTATTAATAATTGTTTTGGAATGTCAACTTAATAAGCTCAATATAGCAGAAGCTGTAATAGAATTGTAGAATTATTCAAGTTGGAAAATACCCTTAAGATCATTGAGGTCAACCATAAACACAGCACTGCCAAGTCCACGACTATATGTTGTCCCTAAGTCCCATGCCCACACATCTTTTAAATACCTCCAGGAATAGTCAACCAACCACTTCCAGGGCAGCCTGTTCCAATAACTGATAACCCTTTTGGTGAAGAATTTTTTTGTAATATCCAATCCAAACCTCCTCTGGCACAACATGAGGCCACTTCCTCTTGTGCTATTGCTTGTTACTTGGGAGAAGAGACCAACACCCACCTGGTTGTAACCTCCTTTCAGGTAGTTGTAGAGAGCAGTAAGGTCTCCCCTCAGCCACCTTTTTTCCAGGCTAAAAAACCCCAGTTCCCTCAGCCACTCTTCCTAAGACTTGTGCTCTAAAACCCCTCACTAGCTCAGTTGACCTTCTTTGGAAATGCTTCAGCAGCTCAATGTCTTTCTTGTAGCGAGGGTCCTAAAACTGAACACAGCACCCAAGCTGCAGCTTCACCAGTCCAGGAGTATGATCACTTACCTAGTCCTGCTGGCCACACTATTTCTGATACAAGCCAGGATGCTGTTGGCCTTCTTGGCCACCTGGGCACACTGCTGGCTTGTATGCAGCTGGCTATTGGCCAATACCCCCAGGTCCTTTTCCTCCAAGCAGCTTTCCAGCCTCTCTTCATCAAGCCTGTAGCATTGCCTGGGGTAGCTGGAACTGTAGGGTAGGACCCAGCACTTGACCTTGTTGAACCTCCTGCAGCTGACCTCAGTCCATTCATCCAGCCTGTCCAGATTCCTTGGTGGAGCCTTCCTGCCCTGGAGCAGATTGACACTTGGCACGGCGTGGTGTCATTTGCACACTTCCTGAAGGTGCATTCTGAAGGTTGCTGTGGGTTGAGAATGATTTTGTTAGTATGTATTTTTGTCGTGTTGTGTATTTATCTATATGTATTTGAGTATAAATTTATATGTATCATCTATTGGGTATATAAAAATACTACACTGCTAAGTAAAAACAATCCTAATGAAAATTCCTATAAAGTAAGAAAATTGAGAGAAGAAAAAAAGATGCCAAATTCATAAATAAAATTAGGAAAGACTTCTCATATGGAAAACTATCAGTCACTTTCACAAGAACCAGAGATTTTTGAAGCTGTGTGCCAGCATGGCAGGCATTATAAGCTTCTTTCTAGAGGAGTACTTTCTAATATGCTGAAATAGTTGTGGAATACATACTCAAAATCATGTTTACAGGCAGAGA
Source organism: Porphyrio hochstetteri (assembly GCA_020800305.1). Taxonomy (NCBI): domain Eukaryota; kingdom Metazoa; phylum Chordata; class Aves; order Gruiformes; family Rallidae; genus Porphyrio; species Porphyrio hochstetteri. Next base: position 5,544,382 of record CM036906.1, read on the forward strand.
GGAAACGTATTTTATATATAAACCCAGGAATTTACTGTTTGTGTCTTAGTGATTCCTGTATTAGACTGTTATTAGTTCAGATGCAATTATAACAGAAGAAAGAAAACCAAGGAAAAAGACTCTATAGAGGAGAATAACTATTAACAATAGACTTAAAATTATTATGCACACACTTCCTATTTTCTACCTGATTTTCTGGTGCTGTGCTCTGTCCCACTCCTCCTCTGGGTCCTAAGGTCGGCCTTTTCCATCTAGTGGTACAATGAGTTGTCAGCACCTGGAGTCCTTCACCAAGAGGAATATGATGCTGATGGTTTGGGTTTGTTTTTTCACTCTAGAAGACACTTGAAGACATTTTTGCTTGCTAACAAATTCTTATGCCATGTTCTTTCTTCACCCAAGCTCCATGTTGCATCCAGATTTAATATATGTGGTGGTTTTGTTGTGTATTAGATCCTTGTTTTCTTTGTTAACCCTGAAGGCTCTTTTTGACCAGCTCCATGTCGACATTTCTTTGGCTGTTAGTGAATTGTTTATAGCTGTTGGGTCTCTGGTGCTAAGCATGTGCCCCAGCTCTTACCATCCTGTGCAAGTAATACTTCACTGCATCTTATCTCTCCACTTCAGTCACACCAGACCTGTGTTTCTCTACACAGTGTCACTGTTAGTCATAAATATGTCTTATACCTAGAATAACTGCTTTTTGCTACTCTCTATATACAAATATAGTTGTGCTGAACAGACATCATAGAAATAAAGCAAATTAGGTGTAGCCATGAGGTCAGAACAAAAATTGCTGCTACATTAAGTCAAACTAAACTTGCAGGCAAGTCAGGGTAAGTTCAGAGCAGGCACAGAGTCATGGAATGGTTTGGGCTAGAAGGGACCCTTAAACATAATCTATGTTCCAACCCCCCGATCAGTCTATGTTCCAATACCCTCCACTAGCCCAGGTTGTCCAACAGCCCACCCAGCCTGGCCTTGAACACTGCCAGGGATCCAGGGGCAGCCACAGCTTCTCTGGGCAACCTGTTCCAGTGCCTCACCACCCTCACAGTGGAGAATTTCTGCCGAATATTGAATCTAAATTTACTCTTTTTTAGTTTAAAGCTGTTACACCTTGTCCTAGCACTATGCCCCTTCTCCAGCTTTCCAGTAGACCCGCTTTAGGTACTGGGGCCTTCTCCAGCCTGTACAAGCCCAACTTCATAGGAGAAGTGCTCCAGCCCACAGTTATATTTGTGGCCTCATCTGGACAGGCTCTAACTAGCTTTATGCCTTCCTTATGTGGGGTGCCGCAGAGCTGGATGCAGGACTCCAGGTGGGGTCTCATGGGAACAGAGAGGCAGAATCACCATCCTCACCTGCTGGTCATGCCTCTTTAGATGCAGCCCAGGTCATTGTTGGTTTTCTGGACTACAAGCACACACTGCTGGCTCCTATCTTATTTTTCATCTAACAGTATCCCTATGGCAAGCCTCAGTCCAGAGGTCTTGCAAGTTCAGGATAAAGTCAGTTACTGTACAATACTTAAAGAAGAATTGAGATGGTATTTAATGTAAGACTCTGTATTAAAGAAGAGGATTTGCAAGTTGAATTGGCTTGGGATCAGTTTTCAGATGTACCTTGTTACAGTAATTGAAAGTACTGGTTGTTTGGTTTCTTGGTGTGCAATTCCTTGACTCTGTCCAAATATGAGGGAAGAAAATAAATTCCTTCTTTCCTGTCACTCCGAATGACCGAGCCTTAGAGTGCTGCAACGATAATATTGCAGTAAATTTTAAATGATCAAAAAAATTGTGTTTCAAGTGCTTGTCATATATGTATTCTGAAAGACTAAAATCTGCTCTTGTTTATGTAGGTTTTTTTATCTTCTACTAAGGATAGGTTAGGAAGGAAGAATAGGAGAAATACCTGCCAAAAGAAGTTACTGAACCTTGATTTACCAACAGATTTAATTGGTCATTAATCTCAGTAGCTTTTCCCCTTGCGTCCTTGATTCCTTATGACCACTTTGCATTAGCATGAAAAATACAGTCAGAAATTGAACCTCTGCCCATCTGTCTTGTTTTGCAGCCCTCCTTTCCTCATTCATGTTGTAAAGAGTTCAGTTATATTTACTGCTTCACCTTTCACACAGTGAATTTTTTTCCAGGAGCTGCTCCCATGAGGTCTATGCCCTCTGTTGTCCACTGAAACTGCCTTCTCTGTTGTATTACTTCTTCCTAGCAAAGGTCAAGGTTACTCTTCAAGTCTCCTTTATCCATGATGTGTTGTCATAGCACTGTGCATATCTGCTATTTCAATCATTGACTGGTTTGACACATTTGTTACTTTAAAATTAAATGCTTGATAGTCATTTAAATACATTCTCATGTTCTTGAAGCTTTAGATACCCATATGCTTCCTCTAGCACCTATAACTTGTAGAATAATCTTTTTGTTATTAGTGTTGCTTATCTGTTGTGGAAGGTGTTTCTGTCTTCAGTCTGCATGCACCATATGTTGGTGGAGTTTGAGGAGGTCTGACAGTGTAAGATAATGTATCTTCACCTGTGAGTACAAAGGTTTCAACTCTTTTGAGGTTTCTTCGAGTTAAGTTTATTTTTACTTTTGTAATTTTTGTGGGCTGATCAGAGAGCAGTATGGACTTCAGGATCTGGCAGAGGGCTCTAACCCTGTTTTTTTCTGTGCAGTGCTTAACTTTTTATTTTCAACTTTTTATTTTCCTCAACTTTATGTTTTCCTCAACTTTATGTTTTATCATTCTTGGTTTACATTCAGCTCTTGATATTCACTGTTACTTAACCCTGGTGTTCATGTGCTCAGTAGATTAGTTACCACTTTTTTCAAGTTTGTTTCTTCTAATGACCTGATCTTGCTTTTTTATTTCCCTTTCTTACGGCTTGTGCCACATTTTTTTAAAAGCTTTCAGAGTTAGGAATACATATTTTATATTGTTTGAAATCTGACTTTGTCTTATGCATAAAATATTAACATTTGTTCTCAATGGTTATAAAAAATGACCCTGGTAAAAATGAGAATGGGAAGGGATATAACTTCAAGATTGCAGTGCAGCAGTTTCTGAGTCTTCAAAGAATGTAATTACCTGGACAGGCTTTTAACATGTTTATCATAATGCTGCATTTGTGTGTCATATTTTGTAGGTCTGCTCATACACTTCAGCCTTCTTCAGGGGATGAAATCTCCACTAATGTGTCTGTCCAGCTTTACAATGGAGAGGCCCAAGAGCTGATCATTAAGTTAGAAAATATTGGAACAGAACCACTGGAGAAACTGGAGGTTACAGCGAAAACAGTCAACACTAAGGGTGCGTGTGCTGATTTATGTTTAGAAGTAATAACGATCACTTTTTCTCTGATAAAAGGGGGACTGGTTGTGCTGTAGTTCTTCTGGTCAGTTTAGAATATCATTAATGTTTATGGGGATCTTATTAATGTTTATAAATATCTCAAGTGTGGGACACAAGGGGAGATAGCCAGCCTCTTCTCAGTGGTCTGTGGGGACAGGACAAGGGGCAGTGGCTTCGAGTTGGAGCATAGGAAGTTCCACACCAATATGCATAAGAATTTTTTCCCAGGGAGGGTGACAGAGCCCTGGGACAGGCTGCCCAGGGGGGTTGTGGAGTCTCCTTCTCTGGAGATATTCAAGACCCATCTGGACACAGACCTGTGTGACCTGTCCTAGGGACCCTGCTTTGGCAGGGGGGTTGGACCCGATGATCTATTGAGGTCCCTTCCAACCCCTACGATTCTGTGATTCTGTGATCATAATCCCATTTATGGAACTGGAATCATTCACTTGGATTGTATTGTAGGAATACAGTAAAGAAAGAGAATGTAAGAAAGTGTAGAAAGAAAATGAAAAAAATTGTAGAACCATCTGTGTGTCAGAGGGTCACCTGCTTTTTAGAAATCTAGATTTCTTTTTAAAGTTACTTGGGAGGGGAAGGGGGGGAATCCAGAGGCAATAACTAAAAACAAAGAGTCTTTCTCCGTCTATCTAAATATACTGATTAGTTAAGTAAGCTACCATTGGCAGTGCAATGAACTATGTGAGGGAGTGAAAGTATATAAGGCAACTTTTCTGTCTTAGTGAGCAATAAGAAAAAAAGTGGGATAAAGGACTTCAAAAAACCAAGGCAATAAATAAAATAAGCTACTGTGAATTAAAATAATAATTGAATAATTTTTAAATAATTCCACTTATTTGTTCTAGAATACTCTGTATATATTGGTATTAAAAATAGTCTTGCTTTTGTTTTGTGCTGTGTCTTATCATTTTTCGTTTGTCTTCTGAGGGATCAGTATGAAAATGGTATTAACAGAAGAACCACAGATGACAAGCAAGATAATCTTCACTTACAATAGAAATACCTTATTTTATTGCAGGTTTTACTCTGTCAGTGCCAGAGTATTAAAAAGCAACGTGATACCTGGTGATTTTTGTTCACTTTGGTATTGGAGCTCGTGATTTTTTTTTTCAACAGAGTATCCTCTTCTCTGCAACCTTAGAGAATAGGAGTTGCCAATCATCTAAGAATAGATTTTCTGTCTGAGACTTGTTACCAAGAATAAGTTGTGAAGCTGAAATCTATGATGACTTACTGTTCTTACTTCAGTAATTCCAATGTGCTGCTGTGGTGCTGGGTGCTGTACGTCTGCAACAGAAATAACAAATACAGCGTGCATATTAAATGGTGAAATTTATGTAATGAAACGTATTAAATGGTGAAATATATGGTTCTCTGAATCAGATGTTATTCAGACTCTTACTACATAACATTATGCAGTTAATTGGTTCAGAACTTTGCAAAAGAGACCCTTGACAACTTTAAAACCATCATCTATCTGTCAGAACTTTTAATAAAAGCATTGGGGAAAAAGGAGAAAACTTGGTGCACTCAGCTATGAGCTCCATAAAACTTTAATTTTACTTCATCTTTCATTTTCTTTCTCTATAGAAGATGTTTACAATGAAGCCTCTTTGTGTATTTGACAGTCTTTTAGATGTAGGTAAGCATGATAATAATTGCCTTTATGGGGAAGAGGAAAATTTCTAATGAGTAAGTTATAAATATGTGTACTCAAAAAATGCAACACTTAAATCAGCATTTCAGAAAAATAGAAATCAGAGCAAGTTTTGAGAGGCACCAAGTGGTATTTGTTTTGAGAGCGAGACCCATGCCATCAAGATCATAGAATTGTAGAAGTCGATGTGGGCAGGGACCTCTGGGTATCATCCTAACTTTCCTCTGAAAGTACAACTTTAGATTAGGTTGTCTAGGGTTCTGCCAAGCAGAACCTTCAGCTTCTTGCACTGTCTCATGGAATTGAAGTTCACCTCTGCACTTGGCACAGTACGCTCAAGATGAGCCATGTTACTGGAGGAAAATACTGAAATAAGTACATGACTGTGTGCTGTGGGTACAATATGAAGTACTGAACAGCGCTATACATGGCAAAAGAACTAATGGTCTACATTAAGTATTTAATAATTGTGTTATTTCAGATGTAATTGCACACAGGACTTGCAAAGGACCTTTACCTTGACTGTCTTCCATTTTGGTCATTGTTTTTAATTTGTACAAATGCATAAGGATGGACTCATGATATAGTTTGATCTATGACACGGGATTCTAGTGATCAATGGCCAACTAAAGATTTGTAAAGTCAGCAGCTCGATTTGGTCAGTGATGCTACATGCATGGAAATAGTGTGGATATGGGATTAAACCATCTCTGGTAGCAACACAGAGTCTTAATTTGATAGTATATATCAAGTTGAGAGCATATGCAGACGCTTAAAACTATCTGTAGTGCATTAAGAAGTCTCTTGGATGTTCTTTACTACTCTTCAGCTGACATGTGGCTGTGATTTAAACTACTCAAGGTCTCCTTGAAAGCTGTTAGGCATCTTCATCTGCCATGACCACAGCTTGTCTGTCAACTTGGGAGCCTGTGAGAACTTGTGCAATCTCGGCCAAATACAAAGAGCTTTCAATCATCCTTGTTTTCACCTGATCTGCTTTGGTTCTTTCAGTTTTGGCAGTTGGTCATAAATCTTTTGCGGCTGCTGCTGGCATGCCTGCCTGACTTTCATTTCCTTACCTTCAGTTTCTGGGGCCACAACTTTTACTGCAAAGATGGACACTGTAAATAGCAACCATTCTCATTTTTTGGTGTTAATTACTGGACAGGATTAACTGTTGCAGTGCAATGACCTGACCTCCCTCCTTCATTAAGCAAGCTGTAGCCAGTGTCTTTTCTTGAAGAAGCCCACTTCTCTGGCATTGTTTTCAATGGTGTCTTGTTAATGAGAACCTCTGAAGATCAGGCTTTCAACCTTGCTTCCCTCTTACTTCCTTTATTCTGTTTCTTTCAGGTGCAGCTCTTTAGCTTTTCCACTCTGGCCCTCAAATAAATGAGCAGAAATTGCAGCTCACTCTGTGCAGTTCATAGAGGACATCACAGGGTTTTTGAGTCCTTTTAGCAGCCACACATTACGAAAGAGATCCTGAGGCAAATCAGCTAAAGGAACCTGTCACACTGCTACAATAAACACATCTGTCATGTCTTTTAATGTCTTGTTGCACCACTCTTTTATCTGCCAGGCTATGGTATCTGTAGGTTGGACTTCACAGCATCAAGGTCAACTCTGTGTCACCTCATATTGTCCCTAACCAGGGTCAGATGGTCTAATATTTGTTTTAGAATGATGACACATGAAAAGAGGGATGCCTTTCCATCATTTTTTTCCAGACAGCTCTTATCAGAAGCTTGTTATGTCTCAGGGGGTGCACTCTAAAAGCTTTGATAACCCAATTATTTGATCCACTTGGGCAAATGCAACACTGATGTTTTCAAACTTGAGAAGAGCATGCCAGGCATTCTTACCAGCCTCACAGGTTATAAGGCTCTAGGAGTGAGCACCAGCTGCACATGCTGAATGAACTTGGATGATGCAGCAAAACCTCACTGATCTTTCTTAGAAGTGATTGACCTCTGGAATTTAAACCTGGAGAAATAAAGTCACCTGTCCAGCTGTATTCTTCCCATGGTCTTTGGACACACCGTCTTGCGATCTCAGGTGTTTAGCTGTGCCAGACCACAAATGAAAAATCTATTCTGAGGTCCAGGTACCCCATTTTAAGAACTCTGAATATCCTGGAATAGATAGATTGAATTTTGTTTGCCCAAAAAAACCCCTCTTTTTCCTCAGTCTCAAAGGAAAATTAATATTGGTACTCTGCCTACAAGCTGTGTACAAGCAATTCTAGTGTGAACACCCCACAGTTCCTCAGTTTAAAAAAGTGGTGGATAATCTGCAGTGCTAAATATGCAACTTTCATTTTTACTGGGATTTCATGCACTTGGGGAAGTTAAGATGTATGAATGCCAATGCCTATGCATTTAGAACTGGTAGTTATTTTCAGGTCCTGTGCATTCTGCTAGGAATATATCCTTCAGCTGGTAAGGCATGGGGAATCAGATGTGCAGATTACTATGTAAATCTGAAGGACTTTGTTGCCTTGAAGCACATCAGATTTCTATCTTCAGGTGTCTGATCATACTTGCATTCAGGGGACCTTTGTGCATGCTGAATTCAGAGATAACAGAATACTCTGGTCTCATCCTTCTGTGCTGGCTGGAAACTGTTCTTGCATTTATATTTCCTGTAAACTGCTCAGCTGGAGAAGCAGCAGTTGATTTGGTTTTGTTCTACCCAGACTTCACCTTTCAGCTGCAGCTGTACGTTTTTCTTTCTAGTTGGTTTCCTTTTGTCCTTACCTTTAAATTCTTCTCCAGCTGTTCCAGGTGTTTTAATTAAATTGCCAGCAGTGTTGCTACTGTCTCACTGGACCTCCAGGCTGAACTGCATCTTTATATCCTCGTGGTTTTTAGGTTTTTTGTTGGTTTAAAATCTCTGTTCTTCAGAAATCCACAACTGTGCTCACAGCACTGTTCCATGTATATACAATTTCTCTGATGCTTTAAGTTCAGTTGCAGTTTTGAGGCTGTCTGCAGATCATAATGCTGTGGTTAACAGAGGATTCAGTACCATCCTGTCCCATTTTCCCTCTACAAAGATAATGGCATAAGAATTTAAGAAATGTCCTACTAGAGCTGATGCTCCACCGAAGCAGTAACGGCATTAGAAGTCTCACCCTGTTGTGTTTCTGTTGTGCTTGCTCAGCATCCGTGGTTCCTGTACTCCTTCAGTAGCCCATCACGGACTTGCCCATTCCCATGCTGAAGCTGCCGGTACTGCTTGCCTCTACAGCCTCCTGTGGCAACAAATTCCAGAAGTTCACTACGCCCTGGATAGAGAAGTGCTGTATCTGTTTTTATCTGTTCTATCAAGTACTCTCAGATCTCATACCAGGGACTTCAGTGAACAACAGTTCTGAATTCACTTTATCTGCCATGCCTGTAATGTTTGTGAACTGAAGCCATCTTCCCCTACTCAGCCTTTGGTTCAGACTTTTCTGATCTCTGCTCAGGTGGTGGCTTAGTTACTCTTCTTTGGACTGTCCCTACCTCTAGTATGTCCTTCCAGTGCAGAGACCAGAACTGCAAACAACACTTGAGGTGTGACACACCAGTGTTTTATGCAGTGGCAAAACACCCCCTTTGACTTGCTCATAGCATCCTTCCTAGTGATGACCTGGGTTTTGTTGTGGTGGATCTCTTTTCCTTTTTATTTTCTTTCCCCTCTCTTTCTCTTTTTCCATTGCTCTTTCCAAAGCTGTTGATTCCAGAGGATCATCAGTGGTGGCTCTGGGGTTTCTTTCTGGAGTTGTAACTGTCAATTCCAAGGTCGATATACCAGGCATGACCTGTCCCTCCCCTGAGATGCATTATTTTACCTTTATGTATATTGAACTGCATCTTTTTGCATGCTCACTAGATTTCATGAGGACTTTTGAGTGTCTCTCCTTTGATATTACCACTTCCCTAAATGATTATAAATCTGGTCATTTCTGGAAACGAATCTGATCGTGGTGAATGTAACTTGCAGAACAATTTAATGCTCATAGGCTTAAACACTGTTATTGAAAGAAATGTCTTTGTCTACACTGTTGTTCTATAAAACACTTTATGACAAAGAAAAAATTAAAATCTTGGTTGCTCATAAATTCTATACCTTTGCAATCTATGCAGTTGAGATATTAATGTTCAAGTATACCAAACGCTAAGTACCCATTGCTTGAGTACTTACATAACTTGATTTTTTTCCTATTTAAGTAATTCTTAAATACATCATTTTGTGGTTTTGTTTGTTGACTGGTTATCTGAAGAGCAAATAAGTTTGAGAAAAATGTTAGCAGTCATAATACATGCTGTTCTATACAATAGCATGAATCGTTGATGGTGGGAAGGTAAAAGCATTGAATAATTCCATTAAAATAAACCTTTTTATGCATCTTTTGAAAGAGTTTTTATTAAGAGAATGAGAAATATAGCAAAATTTTCCAGATTTATCTGGGAACTCAAGGTTGAAAAGAACTGAGGTTGTGATCTCAGAAGACTCTTCTGTTGAGTTTATGCAAAGTGCTACCATGGATTATTTAATTTGGCAGACCTTAAAATCCTTGAAGAGTTAGATTGGGTTAGTTTAACCTGAAGTTATATTATGAGGTAAGCTATTACATGGTATCTGTTATGATTTTAGTTACTTGCTATCCAGTAAAATGATAAAACAAGTTACTAATTTAAACTCTTGACTAAAAGTTGCTTGTAAATTCAGTTGTTTGCTAAAGACTAATTTTGGACTAGAAACAACTGACTACAGAGATGCCCCCCCAAAGACTCTTTCCCTGTGAACTGAAAGGCTTGAAGCCCCATGCTATAATGTAATTCACTGTGAAAATGATTACTGGACAAGGTGAAGAAAACATTATTAATCTATAAACAGGAGTCAGATAAATATAAACTAGATTTTTCTCTACAGTTTAAATTTTAGCTCAAGCGCTCCTATCTTGTCTTGCAATTACAAGTATTGGAGAGTATTTGCAAGGGCTAGTCTCACTTGGAAAATCTTTTCACTCATAATATCATCAAATAAATCTCTTAATGAAAATACATTTTGGAAACAATTTTTCATTAAGCTGAAGATACAGTCAAGTGCTTGGGATATGTCATTCTTTGCTTATGCAGAGGAAAAAACATCTCTAAGATTATTATGTTTATACTTGTCAGGAAAAGGGTACAGAGATTGCTGGACTTGTTACTTTTCTTGAAAACAGAAGAAAATCAGAACAGTGATGTGGTTACAGCTAAATCATTAGATGAGGTGGAAGTGACTCAGTAAACAATTATTAGGAGCATTTTTTAATTCTACCTCATCTTCATTCTTATAAAGTCATCTATAATATTGATTTGATGTGGAAAGACAAAAGACAACAATTGATAATCTGTGAGAAAAATGTATCTCAGGCAAAGCAGTTGTTGTTTAGGTAGAGATTTTTGAAAAAAGATTTGTGGTTTGTGCCTTCCCTAGATACAGTTGTTCTGGTGAAAATGAGCAAAGACTGGAAATTTAGGGGTTTTTTATTTCCTCTTTAACAAAAAATTACCTTAATTCTATATTGTAGTCTTCTCTATATTGTATTCTTCTGTTTTCTCACAAGTGGATCTTAGGTGATGGTTTTGGAAAGGCTCTGACATGGCAATACACAAAATTCCTCTTAAATCAGTAGCCTGCTATGAAGTAGAGATGAACTGTGTGACTTGCAGTGGTCCCCGTGTTACGCAAAGTAGTACTCAGAGGCTGTTTAAATGAGCCTTCAGAAGAATTCATAGAATCGTAGAGGTTGGGAGGGACCTTTAGAGGCCATCTAGTCCAACCCCCCTTCAGTAAGCAGGGACATCTTCACTAGATCAGGTTGCTCAGAGCCCCATCAAGCCTGACCTTGAATATCATCAGGGATGGGGCCTCCACTGCCTCTCCGGGCAGCCTGTTCCAGTGATCCACCATCCTCATACTGAAGAATTGTTTCTTCCCAATATCTATTCTAAATCTCCTATTTTCTAGTTTAAAACCATTACCCCTTGTCCTATTGCTCCATGCCCTTGTGAACAGTTCTTCCCCAGCTTTCCTACAGGCACCTTTCAGGTACTCGAAGGCTGTTATAAGGTCCCCCCAGAGCCTTCTCTTCTCCAAGCTGAACAAGCCCAACTCTTCAGTATGCTTTGGAGATAGAATGCATTGCTGGAGCAGGCTGCCCCGGGAGGTGGTTGAGTCACATTCCCTGGGTGTGTTCAAAAAAGGGGTAGATGAGTTACTTAGGGATATGATTTAGTTTAGGATGAGAATGGTTGGACTTGATGATCTTAAAGGTCTTTTCCAACCGTGTTATTCTGTGATTCTGTGAATAAATTAATAAATATATTTTTAGGATTCTGCCAGTCAAACCGTCATGATTATTTTATGTATTAATAGACTTTCCTGCAGTGTTTAACGCTGTGTGGTCCTGCAAATATTAATGAATTGATGGATCTGGTGAGTTGACCCCATCCAGAACCGAAGCCGCCACCTACTCTCTCAGTGTGGTTGGCAAGAGCATCAGAAGGGCTCAAGTGAGAAAACTCATAGGTGTGTTCTCAACACCACTTCCAACATTCAACACCAGCACAGACAGGCTGCTATGAAGAAAATTAACTCCATCTCAGCCACCCTAGTACAATGGATTCCCCTCCCGAGGTTATTCATGAAGCGCATAAAAGAAATAAGAGATCAGCAGGTATTTGTGGTGCTTATTTATTATCTGAAGGAAGATTAGCTCAGGAAGAAGTCACTGTGTTATTGTAACTTTCTAGTATGTTACAACCTTGTCTGTCATGACAAAAAGAAAAAGAATTCCTCTTGAGTAAAGTTTATAGAATATCACTTTTTTGATTGCTTTTGCTGAAGGTACTTAGATCTCCATGACTTTAGCTTTTGGTATATATTAGAGCTTGAAGTAACACATACCAGCTCACCCTTCTTCCTGAAGTGGACTTAACCCTCTGCTCCTCTTTTTTTCAAGATCATTGTTACTATAGTAATAAGGAGACTGGATAACTGGATGAAGAACCTCAGTGTATTGATGAGCAGTGACTATTGTGGCTCTTTCTCATACTGCTTTCTGGGACTTTAGGCTTAGGGCAGAGTAGCTAATAATTACAGATGCTATATCTCATGCAGACCAATGATAAATGATTTCCCCAGCAAATATCTTTTAAGACAAACTATCCTGTCTGGCAGCACCCTTAATATTTGGATGTTACATACCTTATGCTTCTCAGTTTTGAGAAGACTTTATTTTATAAAAAACTGAAAGCTAATAGTCTTCTTGGCCTCTTCTGTTGTGCTTCAGAATTTTAACTTTTATTATAGTTAATATTTTGAAGAAATGTTTTTTGCAGGCATGTGCTCTTTCCTAGGTTGGAGGCTGTCAGAGTCAAAATTACATCAACTTTTAGGTCCCCTTCAGGCTTTGGTCTCCAGCATTCAGCATGTATATTTAATGCTGTGTGTTGCACAGTATTTTTCTTCTGGTAGTGTTGTTCTTTGCTTAGATTCGTATTTTGAACTTTGTGATCTACATTCTTCCAGGTCAATGTCAGTAACTCCTCTAATGTTTTTCTAGTGTTACATTCATTTTTAATGCCTTAATTCTGAATATTTCAGCTTATAAACAGAAGATGACAAATCAGTTAATGCTCTGTGCAACAGTTACAAACAAACATCCTTAACACAGGGGTTATGCTCAGGATTTTTTTCCTTATTTTAATACAGAGAAGTTGTATGGGGACTTCTTGAGTTGGAAGCTAGAAGATACCCTCTCCCAGTTTCCTCTAAAACCTGGAAAGATTGCAACATTTACTGTAAACATTAAAGTGAAGCTGGACTTTTCCTGCCAAGAAAACCTTCTGCAAGATCTCAGCGATGGTGAGTTTTTAATTTCTTCTTCCCTAGGAGGGTTGTATGTACTGAGAAGCTATTGTTGTGTCATGCTTTATAATGTGATGTGGTTGCTTATTTTCATCTTTGTGTCTTGTAATGCAAAGACAACAGTTCAGTGAGCTGTATGGATTGAAGACTCATTTTTTTTTTTGTGACAACTATGATAGCCTGACCAAACTTTCCCATCATTAGCCCCTGTCTTGAAAGGGTTTTTGATGTGCCTATTTGTATCCTTATGAAGATAAACAGTTTGCAAACATCAGTAGGTTCTAAACTTTATGTTGATTTTAGTTATAAAAGGGTGTTGAATTCTTAATCGTGACTGACTGGAGTTTTGCATACTGCAAAGTAGGGCATAACCCCTCTAATATTTGTACCATAACAAAAGTTTAATGTAGTTAAACTCATAATTCCTTTTGAATAAAAGCAAACAAACAAATAAAAATAAAACCCCAAACCAATGTTTGCTTGCATTAGAATTATCTGGAATTACAAGTACCAGATACTTGTAATAAGGATTTCCTTTTTATAATAAACACAAAGTGTCACTGGAGTATTTGCTATACTCTGCATTTCTTTAATTGTCTGGTATATTTGCACTGATTGAATTAAATTGACAAAACAAGATATTTCTGTATTTAAAAAAATAAATTAATTTATCATTATTATTTGGACTGTTTCCCAGGATTCAGTTGCAGGTATACATTATCAGTATAATTAATCTTAAAAAAAAATATATTTTCAGTATAGAAAAAATGCAGCAAAATTACATGCATATTTACTCAAGTTGAATAGCACTGATTTCTGTGAGTTATCTTGAAAATGCATCTAGAAAGAAATTATATTTATTGTAAAGATTAAATGGCTTTTTTTTTTTTTTTAAACCTCCCTGGTTTATATATGTTATAAAAATATTTTAGGATTTTAATGCACAAAACCCATACTGTTGCTACACAAAGGTTTAGTTTAGAACTTGTTGAAAAAGCTGATAGTGGTGGAAGACCACATCCTGACATTATTGTGGAAACAGAGCTACTGAGGAATCGAGGCTTTGAGAAATGCCCTTGACAGGAAATCACAGAATGTTTTGGGTTGGAAGGGACCTCAAAGATCATGTAGTTCTACCCCACAGCCATGGGCAGGGACGCCCTCCACTAGCCCAGGTTGCCCAAAGCCTAGGATACAGTTGGCTTGCTGTGCTGCAGGTGCACATTGCTGGCTCATGTTGAGCTTGTCATTAATCAGCACGCCCAGGTCCTCCCCCTCAGGACTGCTTTCAATCCATTCTCTGCCTAAACTGTAGTAGTTCTTGGGATTGCTCTAACAGTGCAGGACCCTGCACTTGGCCTTGTGGAACTTCATGCAGTTCGCATGGACTCATTTCTCAAGCTTGCCAAGTTCCTTCTTGATGGCATCCCTTCTCTTCATTGTGTCCACTGCACCACACAGCTTGGTGTCGTCAGCAAACTTGCTGAGGAAGAACTCAATCCAACTGTCCATCTTGTTCACAAAGTGTTAATCAGTCTAATTAGTCCTAATACTGACCTCAGAGTAACGCCACTCGCCACTGGTCTCCACTTGGACATTGAGCCATTGACCGTAACTCTTTGAGTGTGACCATCCAGACAATTCCACTGAGTTGCCCATCCATCAAACTGATGTCTCTCAATTAGAGACAAGGATGTTGTGCAGGACACTTCCTAATTTGCCCTGTCTCTAAGAAGCTCTAATGACAGTCTGAAGCTGTAGTCGCTCAGCAGTTTTTAAGATCAAATACTATTTTAAAAAGTATTCTATAGAAGGAGAAGACAACATAGTTATTGGTATTGACATCGAATAGTTGGGGGATAGTGGATTTTGGCTTCTGTTTTCTGACATGTATATAAATTTTATGGGACCACATAGGAAAAAAAAAAATCTTTGAAGAACATTCTTCCTTGGTATTTCTGCCTACAGCTTCTTTGGAATGTTGTGTAACAGACATCTGGGAGGAATTCAACCTTGTCTTACTCAGTGATGATAAAGGAGTAGACTTCATTAGTGTTTCTTTAGAACTTTGGTATCCTTGGGTGCTATGTGCTGTGTGTGCTTTGAAAATATTATTAGATGTGCTATGTACATTGACATTTTTACTTGCTGCTTTAGTTTTTCTATAATTCTTTTAACTTTACAAATATTGTACTTTCTAAAGAGGCAGGTAAGATCCTGACGTGAAGAACAGTAGAGAACTAGAAAAATCAATGGCCGCTATGACATGACTTTTAATCATATGGTAGCAATGGTACCTTTTTCTTTTGAAGACCAGATTTACAACGATGATCAAAATACTTTTGTCTTTTAAAAGTAATGCCCTTAGCGGGGCATCTGTTACTTTGATCTGTTTTCATTTGCTGCTGAAATTGTTTCCTTTTACGCTGTTTGTAATCAGGACATAGTACAGAAAGGATAAATTACTGATGTTTCTGATGATACACTTATCCAATTGGAAAGTAAACTAAGTTATCAATCAAAATTGCTGATCTAATTCTTGTGTGTTGATGGTATACTCTCTCATAAAGAAAAATGTTAGATGTTCTTCTAGATTAAAGGAAGCAAAAACACATGAGTGGCTGTACAAGATCAGATCAATGACCGTCTAGTCCAATATCCTGGCTGTGATAGTGGCTAAGAGCAGATGGCTGTGGGATAATATAGGGAAGGTCATGAACATACATGCTACTTTCATTTAGGCTTTTGGGCTCCAACTGTTATCTTAGGAACTTCGAGAGGCTGATAGCATTTCTTTGTTTTTAGGCATTGTTAGTGGGTTTCTCATTCATAAAATGCTTCATTGTCTCCATCAGCCCTGTCCAGCATTCCGTGGCAAGAAGAATCATAGCTGAATTATTTTATAGCTTTGCACCTACTGGTGTCCTGACATCACCTGGTTCTTGTATTGCAAGAAGAGCTAACATATATCTTCTTAACATCTTACTGATGCTCATGATTTTATGCATTTCCTTATGTTATTGCCACAGTGGTCTTTTTGACAACCTGAAGATTTATAACTTTGTTTTCTACCTTTTTTGTCTTTGACTTTGTTTTCCCTGTTACAGAAACAATTCCATGTATTGATCAGCCTTGTTGTCCCTTTTGAACCCTTTCAGATCTGTATGTTTGAGGTAGGCTGTATATATTACAGAATCATCAAATGTCTTGAATTAGAAAGGACCTCAAAGATTATCTAGTTCCAAACCGCTGCCATGGGCAGGGACACCCTCACTAGACCAGGTTGCCCAATGCCCCATCCAACCTGGCCTTGACGACTTGAAGGGATGGGGCTTCCAAACGTCTCTGGGCAACCTGTTCCAGTGCCTCACCACCCTCATAGTAAATTTCTTTGTAATGTCTAACCTAAACCTGCTTAAAGCCATTGTCCCTTGTCCTATCACTGCACTCCCTGGTGAACACTTGCACTCCCACTTTCCTGTAGGACCCCTTTAAGTACTGGTACGCCACAATTAGGTTCCTCCAGAGCCTTCTCTTCTCCAGGCTGAAGAAGCTCAGCTCTTGCAGCCTGTCTTCACAGGAGAGGTGCTCCTGCCCCTTGATCATCTTTGTGGCCTCCTCTGGAACACCTGAAAGGTGTTTTCTGTTACTTTCCTCATAGTAATGCAATAATGATCAAATTTGTCATTTGTTTTTTTGACTGCTGGTGAACATTGAGTTTGTAGACGCATGATCTGGGAACCACAGCTCCAGGACTTTGCTCCTGAACAGTAATGATGTACTGAGAGCCTCTTATTTCACATACAAGTTTAGGGTTGGTGTTTCTCCCATTTATTTGACAGTTTATTGCTCAATCATTAAGTTTTGTAAGGTCCTAGCTGTGATGTCAGGAACATGCCATTCTGTCATTGCTAGATAGGCTTCCATGCTGGGAATTGGATTTATGCAAATACAGCCTAATAACATGCCAGATAACATTCCAGAAGAATGCAGATCCTATTCAAACTTGTTATTTAGGGTTCTTGTTGGAATCTGGATTATTGCCCTTGGTTTATTATTTTAGGAATGAATTACTTAGCAAACACTTTGAACAGCTGGGCAGGTGTTCTAGAGACACCTCATTAATTAGGCTTAAGACCAGATTTATGTCTTGAATTCAGTTGACCAATATTTAGGGGGTTCCCTGTAGGAGCTCTGTTTGGAGCAAATGCTAATTAGGGTTTGGATATCCTGCCCTTCTGCAGGGTAGTTCAGTGTTTCCTCTATGAATGTTCTGGATTCTCTGGTCAGGAAAGTCAGTGTCTGTATTTAATTTGATTCTAAGGTTCTTGCACTGGGTAAGACAGGAGGAAACACTCTTTCTGAAGCACTGAGAGGGTGGTCAGGCACTGGAACTGGCTCCCCAGGGAAGCGGTCAGAGCACTGAGCTTGACTGAATTCCAGAAGCATCTGGATGACACCCTCAGTCCCGTCCTCTGACTTGGCTGGTCCTGTGTGGAGCCAGGAGTTGGACTTGATGATCCTTATGGGTCCTGCCCAACTCAGGATATTCCATGATCTGCTGGGTACAGCCATACTCAAGGAGCGTAAGCAGTAAGGTCTCTTGTCACCTGTTAAAATCAGAGGTCAGTGAGGTGCTCTGATTATAAGTATAATCAATTCTTCTTCCCAGACATCCTTCTTTAATTCCTGAAATATGGTATTTCCCTGACGCTGAATGGGAAAAGAACAATAGCTGCTCTTTCTGGATTGCAATATAAATGGTAACTTGTTGATGGGAAGCAGTCTTTAAAAAAAATCTTCCATCACGTGGAGATAATATTTTGCAAAGCCAATGAATTAATCTACAGTCTTCATTATGTAAAATGTTAGTGTTCATTCATCCTGTGTATAGAGAACGTAAAGACAGGTGCAAGAATATTTAAATTCATAAACTCATCAAAGGAACTAATTAATTACATGCTAAAAGAGAAGCAAATCTATGCCTTAAGTCTCTCCTTCCCTTCTCTGGGGGAGAAGAGGTTGCAGAGAAATAATAGCATATATCTTACAGCAGTGGTCTTGAATATTTTTATAATATTGATATGCAAGAGCATTTTATGTTTCATACTTGCTTTGTTGCTTCTCTCCTTAAATGACTAGATTTTATCTACTTAACAATGTTTCTACACTTACATAAAATGCAGACAATATATTTCTTTGTTAGAAAGGTACCTGGCTTTGAATTTCAATGTAGTCTTGACAGGTTTCCTAAAAAACTAAGTAGCCTAGAGGACTCTGTAAGGATAATTGTATTACTGATGATGATGGAAGTCCTCAGAGATACTTCAGTATGATAATTTATATGTTACTATGCTTGGCTGCCTTTATTACATTTAATAATTCAGAATATTTTTTCAAAGTTACTTCATTTCTAAGAAGTTTTTTGTCTCTGAAGTTTGAAGATGTCAGTTTTCATTTTGGATGCACTGTTAATCTTAGAAAATGAATGAGGTTTTTTGTTTGGTTTGGTTTTTCTTTGTTTTTTTTTCTTTTTTAAACTACAAATGCTTTTGTGTCCTCCATAAATTCATCACCCTCTTAATTTAAAAATACGTTCTGATAACTTTTCTTACAGAGTTACAGAATCACAGAATGGTAAGGGGTTGGAAGGCACCTCTTGAGATCTAGTCCAAGCAGGATCACCTAGAGCAGATGGCACAGGATCATGTCCAGGCGAATTCTGAGTATCTCCAAAGAAGGAGACTCTACAGCCTCTCTGGGCAGCCTGTTACAGTGCTCTGTCACCCTCAAAGTGAACAAGTTCTTCCCCATATTCAGATGGAACTTCCCATGTTCCAGTTTGTGCCCATCGCCCCTTGACCTGTCACTGGGCACCATTGAAAAGAGTCTGGCCCTACCTTCTTGACATCCACCCTTTAGATATTTATAAGCATTAATAAGATTCCCTCTCACAGTCCTCTCTTCTCCATGCTGAACAGTCCCAGCTCTTTCAGCACTCTCCTCATAAGGGAGATGCTCCAGTCCACTCATCATCCTCACAGCCCTCCGCTGAACTCTGTCCTGAACTGTGAAGCCCAGAACTGGACACAGTACTCCAGATGAGGTCTCACCAGGACAGAATAGAGAGACAGAATAAATTCCCTCAACCTGCTGGCCATGTACCCCAGGATACCACTGGCCTTCTTGGACACGAGGCCACACTGTTGGCTCATGCTTAACTTGTTCTCCACCAGGACTCCCACGTCCTTCTCAGCAGTGCTGCTTCTCCGCAGGTCAACCCCCAACCTATACTGGTGCCTGGGGTGGTTCCTCCCCAGGTGCAGCACCTTAGACTTGCTATTTTTGAACTTTGATAGGTTCCTCTCCACCCAACTCTCCAGCCTGTCCAGGTCTTGCTGAATGGCAGCACAGTCTTCTGGTGTATCAGCCGCTCCTCCCAGTTTAATATCATCAGCAAACTTGCTGAGGTTATGCTATACTCTGTCTCTTCATCCAGGCCACTGATGAAGATGCTGAACAAGACTGCAGTACTGACCCCCGGGGCACACCAGTACTTACAGGCCTCCAACTAGACTCTGTGCCACTTACTACAACCTTCTGAGCTCTGCCATTCATCCAGTTCTTAACCCACCTCACTGTCCCCTCATCTAACCCACGCTTCCTAAGCTTACCTGTTAGGATGTTATGGGAGAAGTCTTGGTAGACAGTATTTACTGCTCTCCCTTTATCCACCCAGCCAGTCACCCCATCATTTGGGGATTGGATTCGATGATCTCTTGAGGTCCCTTCCAACCCCTATGATTCAGTGATAGAAGGTGATCAGATTGGTGAAGCATGATTTTCATAGAATCATAGAATGGTATGAGTTGGAAGGGACCCCAAGGATCACAGAGCTCCAACCCCCTGCCACAGGCAGGGCCACCAACCTCAGGCCTGGATCTACACTAGGTTGCCCAGGGCCCCATCCAACCTGGCCTTGAACACTTCCAGGGACGGGGCATCCACTACCTCTCTGGGCAGCCTGTTCCAGCACCTCACCACTCTTTCTGTAAAAAACTTCCCCCTAATATCTAATCTAAACCTTCCTTCCTTTAATTTTAATCCATTCCCCCTTGTCCTGTCATTGTCTATCCTTTTAAAAAGTTGAATCCCCTCCTGCTTATAAGCTCCCTTCATGTACTGGAAGGCTGCAATGAGGTCCCCCCGCAGCCTTCTCTTCTCCAGACTGAACAAGCCCAGCTCCCTCAGCCTCTCTTCGTAGGGCAGGTGCTCCAGCCCTCTAATCATCTTTGTGGCTCCTCTGAACCCTCTCCAACAGTTCCACATCCTTCTTGTATTGGGGGCCCCAGCACAGTAGATAAGGTGCCTTAATTGGACTGATACAGGGTGTTTTAACAATATATAAGTGACATAGGACCTTAGCCTATATACCAGCCGCTATACAGCCACATTGTAAGAGGTTTTTAAGGCCCCAGATCTTTACAATGTAAATAGGGAAGACAGGTGTGATGCAATCATTGGCACATCCAGGCTAACTGACCTGCCATCCTGTGATGCTGTTTTCTTGCTGAGGCACGTTATTTATGTGCACTACATTAGATGTTAAAATAATCTGTAGTGTTTGGTTATTAATTTCTTTAACTTCGCGTTCTCCTTTTTGTTGTATTTACCCTCACTCTAAATTTAACTTCCAGTTCTTCCTGATGAGAGGGAGCGAAGGGGCAGGCACTGGTCTCTTCCCTTTAGTGACCAGTGATAGAACCAGAGGGAACGGTGTGAAGCTGCAACAGGGGAGGTTTAGGTTGGATGTCAGGAAGATGTTCTTTACTGAGAGGGTGGTCGAGCACTGGAACAGGCTCCCAGGGAAGTGGTCACAGCACTGAGCTTGATTGAGGTCATGAAGCATCTGGATAATTCCCTCAGTCCCATGCTTTGAGTTGGCTGGCCCTGTGTGGAGCCAGGAGTTGGACTTGATGGTCCTTATGGGTCC
The DNA here is from genome assembly GCA_020800305.1 of Porphyrio hochstetteri. Lineage (NCBI taxonomy): Eukaryota > Metazoa > Chordata > Aves > Gruiformes > Rallidae > Porphyrio > Porphyrio hochstetteri. Next base: position 5,565,333 of record CM036906.1, read on the forward strand.
CTTTGAACTCAGGAGATGCTGTGATTCTATGATTCTGTTTTAGTCAGGTCACCAACCTGAGGAAGGAATCCGTACATATCCAATAGCATTTGCTATTGTTAACTATTATTACCTCTTTAAATGCAGTGCAGTTTCAAAGAAGTGGTTAGTCTGCTATGTGTCATCTCTGCCCTGTTCTGGGAGCCAGACTATTGATGCATTCCTAGTAGCTTTGCCTGGAGTACTGCAACTTGTGGCCTCTTGTTTTATAGAATTACCCGTTTGTTTTTTTTTTTGAGAGGGAATGAACTGCTTCTTAATGCCCACCTGTCCTATGAAGGGTGGATTATATTGCCTGAAACTCCTACCTAGTCTTGTTATTCCCTTTTTGTTGCTGCAAACAGCCAGTTTCTAGAATTCTGCCTACTTTGAGGAGAATACAGGATTGTTCACTTTTCTAGGAAAAAAAACCCAAAACATATTCTGGTTTGGCAAGCACACTCGCCCTTGTCTTGATTTTTTTTTCCTCTTTTCTGCATGCTGAAAGTACTTTAAAATTGCTACAGTATTCTTAAGAGATGTTACCAAGAGGCTTTTTGCTTTGAAATTTCTATCGGGCAGTGGATTGATAAAATAAATAAATGGGTTGAGGGGGCATATAGTTTTCATGATTTACACACAAGTTTTGTGCTTTCTAAAAACTCTGACATATCTCTTGGGCTATTATGCTGTTAAAACACTCATGTAAGAAAGATGTTACTATGTTTTGTTTTTTTTTTTAATATCTAGTGGTTAATCTTGACAAGCCAAATGTCCTTCCCCCTACCCCAGCTGCTTGCTTGCTCCCTATCTTGAACAGGACAGGGGGAGAAGGTCGGATGAGGAAGCTCATGGGTCATGATAAAGACAAGATCACTTACCAGTCACTGTCATGAGGTAACACAAACTCAATATGGGGAAAATTAGGTGGGTCCATGACATCCCCTCTGGGCCACTCCTCCCTCCTCCCTGATCTCCCTGCTCCAGCGAGGGCCGTTCCCCGGGCTGCAGCCCTTCAGGGACACCCAGCTACTGCCTGGGCTCTCCATTGCTGCAGCTCTTCCAGGAAATGCCCCCTGGCTGTGGCCTCGGGGTCCCTGTGCTGCTGCTCCCTCCTTGGCGGGATTCCTCCTGCTCTGCCTGTGCTGCCTTTGGCCCTTGCTGAAACCTGTTTTCCCCCTCCCCTCCCGGCGTCCCCAGCTCAGCTGAGGGGCTCAGCTGTGTCCGGCTGTGTCCGACTGGGGGCACCCCCGGCCTCTCCTCACAGAGCTGCCTCACAGTCCCTGCTGCCAACACCATATATAATATTATGGACACTCCCTATATAATATTAAGTACATTTCATGTATCTTTACAAAACAGCAATAACCAGGTTCGTGGTGCTGTTGAATGATAAGGATTTCTTGTGCCGGGAAGAAGCCAGTTAACCAAAGATCTTACACTGTTTTACATCACATGTGACATCACGTTGCCAGTTACCTGCAGACTGCCTCGGAACACAGACTTCTGTGGTGTCCTGACTTCAGTTGTGAGGTTGTTTAAGGGTTGCCTTGGCACAGAGTTTAAGACCACCATAGTTGTGATGTGCCTGTTGCAAAGTGTATATATTTTTGTCACCCAGATCATGCCTGTTGCTGCTGTAGAACAGAGTGTTAGAAGGGAGCTGTGGATTAGGACAGGACAGAATCTATCCTGTGTCAGCTCTTTTCTTCAGTGCTTAGTCACCTGTTTGTAAATCTACAGGTTTAACTCCATTAGTAAACTTTCCCCTCATTCAAATACAGAATTATGTGGGGCTCTTCTCTGCAGTCTCTTGTGAAAGTGGCTAATGAAGTTAAATTGACAATTTACTTAACATTTGAGAGGAGAGAGGAAAGGCTGGTAAGAGATTTCACTCTGTTGTGACAGGAGTGACTGCGATGTTGGAAAGGCAAGCTGTGTTTTTGCAGTTACCATGGATAAAGCGTTGGTCATGTGTAGTTACCGTGGAAATATTCAGTGTGGATTCTAGAAATTAGGAAGATTTCTGGACAGAGTAGAAAGACAATTGTTCTTTTTATACTGAAAGGCTGCTCAAGCTGTTCGACAGTATGGATTGATGAAAGAAAACTGTGGAGGATATAGCATCTTCAAATCTCTAAACTTCATGAGAGAAAATAAAATGTATGAAGTCTCAAAAATATAAGTATCAAGTAATTGAAAACTTCCTACATGCTCTAAATTTTTCAGTTACCTCTTTTCTTCTACCATCATTAAGTTCTGCAACTTACCAGGGGCTTTTAACAGTATGAGCTGTTTCGCCATTCTGTGGTGATCATTTAATGTATTGCAGAGGAGCTGGACAATGTCTAAGCAAAGTCAAAGAAGGAACAGCAAAAACTTAATAATTAAAATAATTGCTAGCAGCAGCAAATAATTTTTTTGTTGTTACCTGACTGAGAAGTCCCCTTGCACAGTCAAAGTTGTGAAGGTGTAAGTCCTTTGAGGTATAACACAGTGCTTGGCACCGCACTTTGTGTTGTATGTGATGTGTGAGTGTCACAGACTTGAAAAAGAAAGTTTGATCCACCCAGTGGTTACCTTAGGCTTTCCTCTTAGCCTGAAGCAGAATTGATGATTCCTTTGCTATCATGCTTCCTTTTGCAGGTTCAATTTAGAGACGAAAAAAACTTCCCTTTTCCTCAGAAAAAAGGTTTAAACTAACCTTTGTTTTTTCCTGAAAGAAAATAGAACTAGAATGTTTTTTTAAAAGATAAAATTAATTCTGAAATGCATTAGTTTGGTGGTTGTTGTTTGAGGGAAGATACAAGTTTTCTTTAAGAAAGAAATCTTCTAATCTAATGTTTGCCATAGTGTTGTAATAAGGCTGAAATAAGATGCATTTTAAAAGTAGTTAAGGAAATTGGAAGTAAAGTAATATAGGAAATGCTCTTTGTCTTCTCAGATATTTGTAAAGTTGGATTTTACTCAACAAAACCATTTCATGCTTCATCTTCTTGTTCTGGTTTCTTCTTTTGAGGAATGGATCCTCAACAGATGCAGATTTGAGGTTATCCATGGAATTAGAATATGATCTTAGCAAATAGAATTTGATAGGAACAGTTTCCAAAAAGGAAATATGTTTGGATTTTGGGTAATAATTTGGTGTTTCCAGGTATGTGTCTCTGCTGTATTTTTGCTTGGTGTTTGCAGATTGGAGTTGCTCTGCGCACCATGAAAGAACAAAATCCTGCTCTTCTTTGGACTTCAGTTATAATTATAAATGATAAATTGATAAAAATAAATTATGAATCTAGTTTAAATGTCTGTTAAAATGTCATTATTTTAGGTTTTTTGTGTTCCTCTGACTTTGTTTCAACAGTGATTTTCACGTATTTTAATAGTGTGTGCTTAGAATGTTGCTTTGGTAGGTTGAGAAACCCAAATATGCTGCAGTGTCTTTATTTATGTGCAAGTTACACAGGCTTGTCAGCAGTAAAAAATGCTACTAAATCGACATACTGTCTTTCATTACTATATATACCAATACACAGACTGCTAGTAAATACCAAACTGAGGACGTTTGAGGATATGCATTTCTGTTAAGCTTTTTGTGGACTGTTAGAATGTAAACCAGAGGTTCTGTTCTGTCTTCGTTATACATGACAAATATTTCTTATACTTTTACGTCAGTAGGTGGTACAAAACATGGCTTCTCCATTTTCCATTCTTTCTCACAATATATACTTGTAAAAAAGGAATCCTCAGGCCTTATAGTGGAACTTAGTTAAAAGATACTAAGCAGTTGTAAGGGTCACTATCATGGAAAAGCAGAGACTTGTATCTGTGTTCTTTGGGGGTTTTTGGCTTCCAGAGAAATATAGAGCAAAATAATCTTTGCCTTTTGTTTTGCCTTTTTGTACGATATGTTAGAATCATAGAATGTCTTAGGCTGGAAGGGACCTTTAAAGATCATCTACTCCAACCCCCCTGCGGTAAACAGGGACATCATCACTAGATCAGGCTGCTCAAAGCCCCATGTTAATATTTCTTCATGTGTATTTTCTCTCCCTTTGGTCATACTGATATAGATTAGTTGGAATAAAAGAGTTGGATTAGACAAAGAAGAAGTAATTTCATTTTTTCTGTTTCTAGATGGAATCAGTGTTAGTGGACTTCCACTCTCCAGTCCTTTTCGGCAGGTTGTCAAGCCAAGAGTAGAGACAAAGCCTATTAACCCACAAGAAAGCAGCAAAGTTGGTGACTTCAGTCATGTGAAGGTGAGTGGCATAAAAATAAGTAAAAAATTTGATTTTCATTGTGCTGCGTTTTTCCACGTGAGAGTAGGGAAAATTCTGTGGACTGCCCTGAGTACTCCTCCGTGGAGCCACTTTTGCCAGTCCCCTGTCAGAAATCTCGCTGTGGGCCGTTGAGGATACCTACATCTGCTTCACCACTGAACTGTCTTTACACAAATGCACGTAGCATGGGGAACAAACAAGAAGAACTAGAGATCTTTGTGCGGTCGCAGGGCCATGATCTCATCGCAATCACAGAGACGTGGTGGGACAACCTGGACGACTGGCACACTGTCATGGATGGCTATGTGCTTTTTAGGAAAGACAGGCTAGGGAAGCGAGGTGGAGGAGTTGCTCTTTATGTGAGAGAGCACCTAGAATGTGTTGAGCTCCACCTGGGGAAGGATGAACCTTCTGTCGAGTGTTTGTGGGTTAAAATCAAGGGGCAAACCGGTATGGGGGACATTGTTGTGGGAGTGTGCTATAGGCCCCCTGATCAAGAGGAGCAGGTAGATAACGCATTCCATAAACAGTTAGAAGTAGCCTCAAGTTCCCGGGCACTGATCCTTATGGGGGACTTCAACTACCCAGATATTTGCTGGGCAAGCAATACGGCCAGTCGTATGCAGTCCAGACAATTTCTGCAGTGTGTTGAAGACAATTTCCTGCTACAGATGGTGCAGGAGCCCACAAGGGGAGGGCGGCTGCTGGACCTTGTTTTCACTAACAAGGATGGACTTGTTAGGGAAGTGAAGGTCGGGGGCAGCTTAGGGCAAAGCGACCATGAAATGGTTCAGTTCATGATCCTGGGTGGAAGAAGCAAGCCAAAAAGTAGGATAGCTACCCTGAATTTTGGTAGAGCTAACTTTGATCTCCTCCGCCACTTAATGGGGGCTATCCCGTGGGCTACGCTGTTTGAAGGAATGGGAGCCTGCGAGAGCTGGCTAGCATTCAAACAGCACTTCTTCCAAGCACAGGAACGATGCATCCCTTTGAGGAGGAAATGGGGAAAGAGAGGCAGAAGACCTGCATGGATGAACAGGGAGCTATTGAGCAAACTCAAAGAGAAGCAGAAGATCTATGAATCGTGGAAAAAGGGTCTGAGCACCTGGGAAGAATACAGGAATGTGGTCAGGGCCTGTAGGGATGCAACTAGGAAGGCTAAAGCCCTCTTGGAAGTTAAGCTGGCAAGGGACATAAAGGATAATAAAAAGGGGTTTTTTAGACACGTGAACAGTAAGAGGATGTCCAGGGATAATGTAGGTCCCTTGCTGAATAAGGAGGGTGTCCTGGTTACGGGGGATGCTGAGAAAGTGGAGATATTGAATGCCGCCTTTGCTTCGGTCTTCACTTCAAAGGCCCCCCGGGACCCACAGACACTGGATGAGAGTAGGACTGATTGGGAAATGAAGAATTTCCCTCTGGTTCAAGTAGGGGAGGTCCAGGAGCGGCTCAAAGGGATTAATGCACACAAATCCATGGGCCCAGATGGGTTACATCCACGTGTGCTGAGGGAGCTGGCGGAGGTGATTGCTGAGCCGCTCTCTATCATCTTCGACAGGTCTTGGAGGACAGGAGAAGTGCCTGAAGACTGGAGGATAGCCAATGTCACTCCAGTCTTTAAAAAGGGCAAGAAGGAGGAACCTAGTAACTATAGGCCAGTCAGCCTCACCTCTGCCCCTGGAAAGGTAATGGAACAGCTTGTTCTGGATGCCATCTCCAAGCAATTGGAAGAGAAGAAGGTCATGAGGCGTAGTCAGCATGGATTCACTAAGGGGAAATCGTGCTCGACCAACCTCATAGCCTTCTACGATCTCATGACAGGCTGGGTAGATGGAGGGAGAGCAGTGGATGTCATCTACCTTGACTTCAGCAAGGCCTTTGATACTGTCTCCCATGACATCCTGATAGCAAAGCTGAGAAAGCATAGGATAGATGAGTGGACAGTGAGGTGGGTTGAGAATTGGCTGTCGGACCGAACCCAGAGGGTTGTGATTCGTGGAGTAGAATCTGACTGGAGGCCTGTTACCAGCGGTGTTCCCCAGGGCTCAGTGTTGGGTCCAGTCCTGTTTAATATCTTCATTGACGATCTTGATGAGGGAATAACATCCACCCTCAGCAAGTATGCCGATGATACAAAGCTGGGAGGAGTGGCTGACACGCAGGAACACTGTGCTGCCATCCAGAGAGACCTGGACAGGCTGGAGAGCTGGGCAGTGAGAAACCAGATGAAGTTCAACAAAAGCAAGTGTAAAGTCTTGCACCTGGGAAGGAACAACTGTTTGTATCAGTACAGGCTGGGGGATGACCTGCTGGAGAAGAGCTCAGTGGAGAAGGACCTGGGGGTCCTGGTAGATGACAGGTTGGCCATGAGCCAGCAGTGTGCCTCGGTGGCCAAGAGAGCCAATGGGATCCTGGGATGCATCAGGAGGAGTGTAGCCAGCAGGTCAAAGGAGGTGATCCTCCCTCTCTACTCTGTCCTGGTCAGGCCCCACCTGGAGTATTGTGTCCAGTTCTGGGCTCCTTGGTATAAAAAGGACAGGGATCTCCTGGAAAGAGTCCAAAGAAGGGCTACGAAGATGATTAAGGGCCTAGAGCATCTCCCCTATGAGGAAAGGCTGAGTAAGCTGGGACTGTTCAGCCTTGAGAAGAGAAGACTAAGGGGGGACCTAATCAAAGTTTATAATTATCTGAAGCAGGGGATGCAGGGGGAATCAGCCAGCCCCTTTTCAGTGGTCTGTGGGGATAGGACAAGGGGCAGTGGCTGCAAGTTGGAGCATAGGAAGTTCCGCACCAACATGCGGAAGAACTTTCTCACAGTGAGGGTGACTGAGCACTGGAATAGGCTGCCCAGGGGGGTGGTGGAGTCTCCTTCACTGGAGATATTCAAGACCCGCCTGGACGCCTATCTGAGCAATATGAGCTAGGGAGCCTGCTTTGGCAGGGGGGTTGGACCCGATGATCTCTCGAGGTCCCTTCCAACCCCTACAATTCTGTGATTCTGTGATTCTGTGATTCTGTGTTATGGTTTCTTCTGTGATTAAAAAAAATGAAGGTTTATTTGTCTCGTAAATATTTCAATGTTGGTTTTTCCAGAACAGCTTGATGTTTTGTGTTTGGATTGTTATATTAGCACAAACAAACAAAAAAGGTGAAACAAGATCAGGCTAACAGTAGAAACTGTAAAGAGTTGGTTATTGGCATACTCAAGGGACTGTCCGTTCTTCATTTCTGGTTGCTTTCTTATGCTATGTACTCTGTAGGAAGGTGCAATTGTATGAATTCTTGGTTTTCTTATATAAAATATATGGAATGATTTCTACATTGTAAACATTTTGGGATCAAAGCCTTCTCTTCATGCTTCCAGGAGGAATCTTTTTAGAGATGTTCATATAAGTAGTAAAACAGAATAGCTAAGAGAACCAAAAGAAAAGTAAATATAAGTAGCAGGATTAAAGAGCGTTTGTGTAGGTAGAAGCTGCACTGTGCTTACTGAGAGTCTTCCCTGGAGTAAGTTACTATTTGTTTTTCTGTTGAAGATCTTGCCTGTTGAAGATGTAAAATTCTTGTTTTGAGCAGTGAAATAAAAACAGCTTCATACTGGCCAGATTTGCAGAAGATCTAATTTAAGATGAAAATAACAAAGATTGTAAAAGATGTACTGTAGCACTTCATTGTTCTCTTCCATAGCTGTGGTGAAAGTTTTGCATGCCTGCTAGTATTTTCACAGAATCACAGAATCATAGGGGTTGGAAGGGACCTCGAGAGATCATTGGGTCTAACCCCCCTGCCAAAGTAGGGTCCCTAGGACAGGTCGCACAGGTCGGTGTCCAGATGGGTCTTGAATATCTCCAGAGAAGGAGACTCCACCACCTCCCTGGGCAGCCTGTGCCAGGGCTCTGTCACCCTCCCTGGGAAAAAGTTCTTCCACATATTGGTGTGGAACTTCCTATGCTCCAACTTGAAGCCATTGCCCCTTGTCCTGTCACCACAGACCACTGAGAAGGGGCTGGCCATTTCCCCCTGTGTCCCACACTTGAGATATTTATCAACATTAATAAGATCCCCTCTCAGTCTTCTTTTCTCAAGGCTGAACAGCCCCAGTTCTTTCGGCCTATCCCCACAGGGGAGATGCTCCAGTCCTTTATTCATCTCCATAGCCTCCTCTGGACTCTCTCCAGGAGATCCCTGTCTGTTTTATACTGGGGGGCTCAGAACTGGATACATATTATACATTGACTACATGGATCTTTGTTCTGCATTAATTCAGTCAGTCAGAATTCAGTGTTTGGCTCAGCATGTCTCTGGCTGAGAGGCAAACATAGGCTTTGCTTTTCTCAGTAACTTGCTTTGCATGTGAATTTGCTTTCTCCCCAGTGAGGTTATTTACAATTGGTTTTGATCAATAAACTGGTAAAGCTATTAATTTTTAAGTATGTAGCTTTCAGACCATTAGTACTGCCAATTCATCATCCTCTGATTCTGCAGTGCAAAAAGGATGATGAAAGCATACGAAAGATGATATTTTATGACATAGCAGGGTATCCCAGTTGCTTATAAACATAAATCAGCATGATTGGGGAAACAATTTGATACTTAAGTGGGTAAAGTGTCCAGCATTAGTTTTTAGGTTTAGAACTTTGTGTAGAATGTCTGACCTATAGACACTTCTGACTGAGGTTGTGGAAGCCTCATCCCTGGAGGTGTTTTAGACCAGTTTGGATGGGGCTTTGGGCAACCTGGTCAAGTGAGGGTGTCCCTGCCCATGACAGGGGGGTTGTAACTAGGTGATCTTTGAGGTCCCTTCCAACTCAAAGTATTCTGTGATTCTGTGATTCATGGAAGCAAGGAGAATGTCGTTTGGAAAATCCTGAAATACAGAATTTTGTTGCACCGAGTACATGGAAAAAAACCTTTTGGTGCACTTTTTTCTTGTCAGCCAGTTGTCCTGGCAACCAAGTTGGAGGTTTACAGTGACTTATGTGATGGTATTACAAGGATTTTGGAAGGCTATAAAGCAAGAATTTGATTTTTAGTGGTGTATAGTGAAATCGTCTGGTAGGAATGCACATGCTTGATTCTGTAGTTAGGTTTATGGAATAAATTTTGTTTTAAGTAATTGTTATTTTGTAATGGAAGGGCCTTGCAGGTGATGAAAACTATGTTAAATAGAGACTACACATTCCAGTGGTATCAGGGGGTTCCTTGCTTATCTGTGTATTGAGCCTGATTTGTACGACAAATTAAAAAAAATCTACAAAATTATATTTCTAATTACTTAAATTATCATTCTGATCATGTATTTGCAGGCAACATTCATGATAGGAAAAATATGACTTTTATTTTCACAATATTTATAAGATTGGTGTATTGAAGATGAGCAAAAAACTCACAGAGAAGTATCACCATCTGTAGGGTGATATACTGTCACGGCTATTTCCATTTTGGCAAATGTTGATTTCTATAGCTTCCCTTTCTATTTACCATGTTAATATACTCATAAACAATAATCTTATCCCAGTTTGTCCCAATTAAACTACTAGAAGCCAAATTAAACTACTAGATTTTATCTACCTGGATAAAAAATATAAGTTCATAATTATTTAGAACATCTGAGAAGTACTGTTCTACAACAACATAATATAGTGTCTATGTATATGGACATACATAGTTGGTACTGGGCAAATGATGAGAAGAAATTTACCTGTCACAACTGAAAAGATCACATTTATCTGTTTAGATGACATTACATCTGACTGCTCGTCATTCTGTGATAGGCAGTTATACCGAGCTTTTTCCCTTGCTGCCTGCTACTTCTCTTTATTACTGCCTGTTTATTTCTGTTTACAACTTCTCCCTTCAACTTCTCCACAAGAAATTTTAAGAACCACTAGTAGCTTAAAATAAGTCAGACAAATTTCAAATAAATTATCAGGCAGTTGTTGTAAATAATTGAGTCAATTAAGCATTTAAATCATCATTTAGGATCATCAGTTTGTATGTTCTGCTGTCGTTTGTTCATGATTTAGCAGTAGGTGTGTGTTGTGAATATTCAGGAGCAGTAGTTAATTTTTTTATCCTGTATGCTGTGCATAAGGTAGCCTTCCAATAAAGGTGATTTTTTTTCAAATTAAGATTTGTGTATCAGTGCTTCTCTTGTTGCTGATTCTGAAATGTCCTTGTTTGGATATTTGTAAGCCTTAATGTTTAAACCTTCCCCCACCACTTTGTTTGCCTTCCAATCTCGTACTGGACATCACCAGTTTTGCAGCTGAACTTCTCTGCAATCTACATTTTCAATTTTGCTGCAGGCTGTCTTCTAATAAACCAGTCACTGGCTTCTGGAAGTGACTGTTGTAATGATCTCATAAATTCAGTATAAAAATTGCTTTATGACCTCATCATAAAGTTTGCTTATGCCCTCAAGATGAATAGAATATTGTGTTCAGATGTACTCTTTTCTGCTGTTCACTACCAAGTGGTTTTTCGTGAGCATTATCTAAAATCCTTGGTCATTCTAGGGTGCATCTGTGCAGCAGAGTGAGTTAGTCTCTGCTTAGCTCTGCATTGCCGTGGCTATACTGGTACTGGAAATAGCCTGTTTGAAGGCTGTTCCTTTTTGAGTAGCACTGCAGTGTGTTTAGATATTCAGCAGTCTCAGTCTTAATCCAAAAACTGCAGAGAAAAATGAAAACAAATATTATCTTTCAGCAAACAATGTGTTTTTAACCTAGGGAATTCTGTACTGGCTTCCACAAAGCTGAGATTGTTTGGCTTACTCTAGTTCTGCTCAGTGGTAGAAGAAACACTTTTTCACCCCATGCCACATCTTATTGACTTGAGATTTCAAGATCTGTCTGATCTGTGGAAATTTGGTCCTTGAAGTCACAGTGATTTCTCTTTATCAATAGTGCCTTTTCATCACAAGGTGAAAAGGAGAATTATTCATTAATATGTTTTGGTTCAAGAAAATGCCAATGGTTTCTTTAGAATAAATCCTCTAGGATTCAGAAATTACGCTAACTGGAGAAAAGACCAGATCAATAGTTGAAATGGAGGAGTCTTTTACTTGGGTGAAGGAAACTTTGAAAGCATTTTGTGGGGTGGTTGGTGGTTCGGTTTTATAGGGTTATTTTTTTGTTTGTTTGTTTGCTTGGTTTTGGTTTTGTTTTCCATTTAAGTTTAAACGTAGACATTGATTATTGACTGAGGGCTGATTTAGAATTTCCAAGGGCCTCAGCTGACTTACTTGTTTTGAAATTTGTATGTTCAGGAGAATTTGCCTCTGCATTCTGAACTTGAGCTGTAATTCTAGAGATTCAGCTGCATAAACTGGGGAGGAACTACTGAGTCATGGAACTACTCTGTTCCCGAATTATCAGTAAATGGTAGGAAGTGTTAAAACACAGTATGTAGAGCTAATCTAGTTTAGTACACCTTCTTTAGTGTATCTTTTCTGATTTAGTCAGCAGTGAATTACAATGAGATACAGGTCTTAATTGTTTGGGTTTTTTCCCATGCAGTTCTTAGGCTTTGCTCTTCTAGTATGAAAGTATGCTGCTAATTGAGATAAACTTTATATTGCTGATGCTTTAAGCTCAAACTCCTTCTACTTGTAAGCTTTTAATCTATTCAAACTTTAAGCTATTAAACAGGTCAAGTTGGAATTTTTCTCTCAATAATTCTGGATCCTGCTGAAGTTAGTGGGAACATTGAATCTACAGAGCACAATTGAAATACACTTTCCTTTTTGATTGACTAAACGTGTATTTAGGAATGACATCTTAGGCACAAACATAAGAACACAAGTTAGATGTTCTACTTCCACACTGCCCTATTTTGGAACTCAATACTGTGCTTGTAAATTGTGTGGCCTTGAGTTCTCCTTCAGTGTTAAACATACCAAGTCTCATGAAGATAAAAAAAGGAAGGCAGAAGTTGCTGTCTCTGTTTCCCTAATAACTTTCAAGCCTTTAAAAGAGAACATAAAAAATCCTAAACAAGCTTTTTTACATCACAAGTTAATTTCTATCAATATTACATATATATATATATAATTAACTGACATGTTACGATAAGTGCAGGAAAGCCAGTGACACTTCCTGAAGTCTGCTTGGATCGGAGCCATGGACCAAAGCAACCTTTGCCAGGTCACAAGGTATTTTTTGTTTCCTTCCTGGCCAAGAATTGCAGTTTCAAACGAGATAAAGTGAATAATAAAAGTAGAGTTACTCTAAAAACATGAGACACCCCTGGATTCTTGGTAATCAATACATGCCTGTTAAAATTTGATTATGATCTGGCTTTAGATGAAAGCTTGCAGTTTTTGAGTAGTCTGGCTCTAAACACTCTTAACTTTCCTTCCCTGCCCAGTTTGTCATTGCTTGTATTCCTTTAAGTGCTTTTGGGTTCTATAGAAATTTACCTGCCTATTCAGTGCCATTTCTGCTCACCATTCCTGTTCCTTTTCTGTGAATTGTTCCATCAAGAAGTGGACACACTGTTGTACCCTAGAGAGGATAGTACTTCAGAACATGAAGAAAATATTTTACTAAAGCTGTTCTCTAGAGCCAAGAGAACAAATTTGCTGCTTCCCCCAGATGCAAATAAATTCAATTCATTCATCTCATCTGGTATTTTACATTCAGTATTATCACTGTAGTAGCTGAAATTTAAATTCAGCATGTTTTACAACTTCAAATACTTCCTATTTTTACCACTTTATTTGACATGAAAAAAGCATGAAAAAATGTTCCTGTTCTAGAGATAGAAACACATTTTGCAGGTCTGTATCTGCCTGTCAACAGCTTTATTTTCTCAAAACCTTTTTCACTGTCACTCAGTAAAGAAGTGATGATAGTCTACTTATACCCAAACAAAGATTTTATCAAGGGTAGTTTGAGCAGGTACTATCTACTATATAATCCACGTTTCATCTATCTTTCTTACCTAAAGTTGAACAAAGAAAAATTAAAGTTAATATCAGCACAATAAACAGAGTGTATGTGAACAGTAACAGACTCTGCAGTCACGAGTTTCTTTCCCCAGGGAGTGATCCATGGCCATCATTGGCCTTGTTACTCAACTACGGTAAAATTCTATTGCTATAGTTAGAAAATGTCAGTATATCTTGAGATGAACAATTTCTGGTAGTTTTCCATCAGCTTGCCAGACTGCATTTGAGTAAAATACAGTTCATATATACCTGGTACCTGTGTTCAGAGTGTTCCAGTGCTGTCATATCAGAAATATTTCAGATAAAAGGAGTTCCCTCTGAGCAGCTGTTGCAACTTGGAAGGTAACTGTAGATGAACCCATTTGTGGATGGGGATACCATAAGATTGTCTATTACTTTGGATAGTCTATCATGGTAATACCTAAAAAGTGCTCTCTTCAAAGAATACAGCAGTAGGTGGTTACTTCCTTAATGACATTATGATAAGAAAGCAGAAAATTAAGGTGGTCTTACGTAGGAGGGTATTGGCTGTACAGAAGGCGAAGGAAGAAGTGGTGGGGAGAGTGACTAGGCTGGAGAAGTAATGGATAAAAAAAAAGAAGGATTTGTGAGAAGACTTGATGAGGTGGTAACTTGAAGCGGGGTGACAGCTGGAACAAACCTTTAGAATAAGGTGGTGAAAGTCCAGTCAGGTCTGTAAGAAATTTTAAGGATGATTAGAAATGGAGATGTTTGTCTCAATGCTCTGCTTACATTGGATGTTACATTTCCTCACAACAGCTCTTCCAGAGGACTGAGATCATCTGTAGCCTAGAGCTCTTGGAATATATACTGCTGTGTGCCACATGGTCAAGTGTTACAAATTCAGGATACCTCCAGATATATCTACTTCAGTTTGGCTCTTACAGTTCTTGCATGTTTACTTTTCCCTCTCTTAATGAGAATAGATGAGGTAGGTCATACATGGGGTTTAGACCAAAGATGACAATTTCAAGTGCCTTGTTTGTTTCTCAATCTCTTTACTTTTTTTTACCACTCTTGATAATGATCCTCTGGCATCCAAGAGATGCTGCAGTAGTCCTCATGATTGCTTCTGCCAAACAGAGAATGTTTCAGTGCTGAGTTAAGAATGTAGTTGATCAGTCTTCTGAAGAGTTGCTCTACTTACTAGACTTAGTTCACAACTATGAACTGCCTTTCGCTGGTGCTCAGCCTCCCTGCTCACACTTTGAATTTGATTTGAATGTCTAATTTAAAGTGTTTTTTCATCTCCTCTGCAGGTAGGTTTTGGTTCATTGTACATGCTCCTAAAATGAGAGTGTATTTTCCAGGACTGAATCAGAAGCCCTGTAGCATATTTGGTAACATGCTATGCTTCAGCTAATAAACCCTGTCTTTCGACAGTGCTTATCTTATTCATACTGCTATGCCTTAATTGACTACATGTCTTCCAGTTTTTAACTGACTCATGTTCAGTTGTAGCAGGTTCTGGACAGAGTGGTCTGAATTATGCTTCTGAAAAAAGCTGTAGGTAATATTTAAAAGATCTTTTTTACTCCTAAGTGCAGAAGATCTTACTCTGCAACATAAGAATTCTTCCAGAATGACTTATGTGGAAATGTGGAAAAGGCTGGCACAACCCCATGCAGCGCTACAGGCCTGTGGGGACTGGCTGGAGAGCTGTCAGGCAGAGAAGGACCTGGGGGTGTTGGTTGACTGCTGACTGAGTATGAGCCTGTAGTGTGGCCAAGAAGGCCAATGGCATCTTGGCTTGTGTCAGAAACAACATGGCCAGTAGGTCTGGGGAGGTGATTGTGCCCCTGTACTCAACATTGATTGGGCTGCACCTTGAACACTGTGTTCAGTTTTGGGCCCCTCACTTACAGTAAGACATCGAGGTCCTTGAGTGTGTCCAGAGAACAGCAACCAGGCTGGTGAAGAGGCTGGAGAGGAAACCTTATGAGGAGCAGCTGAGGGAACTGGCATTGTTTAGCCTGGAGAAGAGGAGGCTGAGGGGAGACCTTACTGCTCTCTACAGCTACCTGAAAGGAGGTTGTAGAGAGGTGGGAGTTGGTCTCGTCACCCAAGCGGCAGGTGATAGGACAAAGGGGAATGGCCTCAAGCTGCACCAGGGCAGGTTCAGATCAGACATTAGAAAAAAAGTTCTTCACTGAAAGAGTTGTTGGGCATTGGAACAGGCTGCCCAGGGAGGTGGTTTTGTCACCAACCCTGGATGTATTTAAAAGATGGGTAGATGAGGTACTTAGGGTTATGGGCTAGTAGAGGAAAGGTACAGTTGGACTTGATGATCTCAGAGGTCTTTTCCAACCTAGTGATTCTGTTGTAAGTAGAGACTCTTTCAAGCACTTGATAGTTAGATTTCAATGACAATAAATAATCTGCATGTTATATTAGCTTTTTTTGTCAAACGTATTTCCACACTTCATCCTTACAAAGATTTGTGTGATATTTTCATCCATCTAATTTATGTGTATTGATAAACACAGAATTTTGCTGTGCTTGTTTTTACTAGGCTCATGGTGATCATTTCTAGCATTTTAACTTAACCAGAAGCGTGGAATTGGCTGTGAGGAAGGCAGCTGCTCTGGTGGGAAACCGTGGTGGCAAAAGCTGAAATGCACTATAAAATAGAACAGGGAAAACCAAGTGAGAGGGCAGCTCTGATCAGCTGGAAGGCTCTCTAGTGCCTACAGAAATTGATCCAGTGAAATTGTTCGTGTGGTTTTGAAAGCATAATCAAGATTTTATTGCAACAGATGTGAAATTAAACACAGGGAGTCTCATCCTGGTGCTGTTGTACCTCAGGTAATTGTAACGTCCCTTAAGGATGTATTGTTGCTGACACCTAGGACAAGGTAATGCCATTTAATGAACAGTATCAGAGAAAATTTTATTCAAATCTTGAGATCTGTGCATAGAAGAGAATGTTCCACAATGTAAGATTAGAGTTTCAACATAATGTGTATCTCGCGTCAAGCAGTTGGAGAAGAGCTGAACTGTGTTAAATGTCATTTTATGGATTTGGGTTATTCTTTTCTGTAGAATGAGATTCTGAATACAAGGAATAGAGAGAAGCATGCTTTTTATTTCATTTTGAAACTACTGTTATTTCATCTGTTTCAAAATCCTGTTGGTACTCTCTGACAAAATTGTCCCAAATTGAGTATCTATACATTCTGTTTAGTAGCTTGGCTTTTGTGAGTAGTTCCATGCTAGTTCACTAAAACTCGTGGCTGTGTTTTCACTTTTAGTGAGAATCTAGAATCTTAATAATTTTAAATGTACCGCAATTAATATTCTAAGAACTTCCTTCAGCAATTTTTGTTTTACCATAATGGAATTCATGCAGTTCTGTAAGTGCCTTAGCAACACTAAGGGCATTCGATCTGCAATTCTTCAGCTTGCCTTTCACCTGCAGCTTAATTCACTCTTTTCTTCCTCCATTTATTCTCTTTTCATCCTGCAGATTTCAATTTATAACTCTATACTAAGGTCTTTTCATCCTTATCCTCATAGCAGTTAGTTTATAACTGTAGATCCTAGTAGACAACATAGTAGGCAAATCAAAGACCAAATAAATACTCATGTCTGGTTTACTTCTTTGTATATCTTTGCCTCATGTTTTGCCCCTGAAAATAACAGACACTACTTTGCTATAGCCCTGGAAGAAATGATTTTTTTAACTCCTGAGTGCTTTAGTCAGAACTGTAAGTTTACATGCAGCACTGTGACATACATTATATTTCCTAATAATGATGTTGTATTACTGTTATAAATCTTCCCCTGAAACAATAATGAGTGGCCAACCTCAAGAAATGATTCTGATGTGATAGACTTAACCAACTGAGCTTGTAAACAGTCATTTAGGATAAAAATGATGTGTTCTTCAGAAGAGGAGTTTGTGAGAGGAGGCACGCTCTCTGAATTGCAGTAACTGGAACAGTAGCTGGAACAGTAACTCCATAAATGTAATATCATTTTTCATACCGTGCAACAATTGCATCCTAGAATCATAGAATCACTTACGTTGGAAGAGACCCTTTAGATCATAGAGTCCAACCATAGCCTGACCCTGACTAGTCCATATCTAGATCATGTCATATGTATATATGTATAAATATATGCCTTTTAAATACCTCCAGGGATGGTGACTCCACCACCTCCCTGGGCAGCCTATTCCAAAGCTTGACAACCCTTTCAGTAAAGAAATTAATCCTGATACCTAACCTAAATCTCTCCTGGTGCAATTTCAAGCCATTCCCTCTCATCCTGTCGCTTGTCAATAGAGAGACGAACCCCCACCTCTCTACACCCTCCTTGCAGTTAGTTGAGGAGAGCAATAAGGTCTCCCTTCAGCCTCCTTTTCTCAAGACTAAAAAGCCCCAGCTCCCTCAGCCGCTCCTCATAGGACTGGTGCCCAAGACCCTTCACCAGCTTCATCGTCCTCCTCTGTACATGCTCCAGCATCTCAGCATCCTTCCTGTGGTGAGGGGTCCAAAACTGAACACAGTGTTCAACCTGCGGCTTCACCAGAGCTCAGTATAATGGAACTATCACTTTGCTACTCCTCCTGGCTTTCATCAGTAGCTAGTGATAGCAAACAATGTCTCCATCCTAGTTGTATTCATTTGTGTAGCTGCTGCTATTAGCACTTCTTATTTATACTTCTTCTCTAGAGCCAAATACCAGTAACCTTGAATATACAGAAGACAACATGGATAAGAGAGGATAATTTAAGTTATTTTTCCTCTCTTTGGAGCATATTGTTGTGATTTACATTCTAAAATGGTTGAGTTCAAAATGTAGTGATCTGGAAATTTACTGCCAAAGTTGGTTTCAAACTTACGTTACATTTTGGTTAAATATTGCACACCCTGCATGTAATAATCTCTTCTTGCCAAATGTTTGGTGGAACTTTTTTTGAGGTTTCATAAATTTCATCAATTTAATCTTTTTTCTGTGGTCTTTTAACCGCAGGGACCCAAGTCATTGACAAATAATGAAGAACAGCTTTTCTGAAGGTTGAAATAAATGCCATTTACAGGACTTGCTTAGCAGCATATCCATGATTAGTTTGAAATTGCTCAGGTTTATTCTGTTCTTTTTAAAATATAGAGATCAGTTATTGTCTCTAAATTTGAAAATAAAAAAACCCATCTGCAAACAAGTTCAGTTTCTTATGTTTTAAAAAAAAATATTCTTCTTGAAGTATTCATGATTTCTTCATCACAAGCACAGATCATAGGTACACACAGAGATTTATTCTGGTTTTTGGGCAGCTAGCCAAAGGTGGTAAAGTGCTTCATAATAAAAAAGAAGAACCTTCAAACTGTAGATCTGGTTAGCTAAAAGTGGCATCTTAATAGCTGCCTTACCCAAGAGTATGAGAAAGAGAATGAAGTTTAGTAATTTAACACTGTGGGGACTTCAAAAGAGTAGGTCAAGTGTGGTAGTTTTCCACAGAAGAAATTGGAAAGACAGAATGTGATAGCTGTAATTGATGCCAAGCCATTTTTGAAAGGGCAAATCCGAATCTACTTTACCAACTTCATTTCATCTAGGGAAATGACTGGGTAATTATCACACCGAGGCCTACATTTACTGTTTATGGGGTAAAGCAAGTTTTAAACATTATAGTGGGCAATTTTTTAGTAAGATGGTTTGGACTAATATTCTCACTGAGGGATGGCTTCAGAAAATTCAGATTTTATTTAGTTGTTTAAAGCTTTGTACTGCTATCAGTGAAAAAAGGCACAATATCCCAAGTTTAATGCAGCCTTATATATCTTAGTACAGTACTAAGAATAATGTTGTACTGACCTTGTCATTGATGAGTGTTGAAGGCTGACTCTTTGTTTGGGTGAGCAGGACAAATTTGGCTTTCCATGCCTTAAATTTCCAGGAAATGAAATAATAATGAATAAATGCAGGTTGAAATACTGTATTACATGAAATAGATCCAAGTTATAACTCATATTTTGTTGACCATTTTACAAAACCGTTTGGTTTCTCTGCATTGTCATTAAACTGCTGTTCTTGCTATATATTGCAGGGACTGATGTGAAAGAAGGAAAACAGCTGATGAAAAAATTCTTATATGAAGAGGGAAAGTGCAGGAATGAGGAGGTGTTGGTCGAATAGATTTTTCTCTATAATTGCTTTAGACCTGATTTTTCTGTAGGTCTAAACATATAGTAAAATAAATTTCTAATTTTACTGTGATTAAATGGATTAAAAATCTTGTTTTCCGATGCTGGAAGGTGTAAGGGGAAGTACTAAAGCTGTTATTGGGGGAAAATTAATCTTTTGCACATTGATGCATGTTGTTGGTGCCTGGAATATTTTCTCTGCCCATTGACTCAGAGATCTCTAGTTTGGTGATGTATTAGTATAAATATTACTGTTAAGTGACTTGGGTGTGCATCAACTCCCTGTAGCCGTTAGGAATAATTTTTCTGAAATTGTATTTGTAAAAGTGCAGAACTCATAATGACTTAACTAATTTTAAACCCAGGACTCATAAAACATATTATTAATTTAGCTGAAACAGGCCTAAGGAAGAGGAAAAGACAAGTGACAAGCAATTAAAATGCATGTTTTTTAATAAAGTGATCGTCAGGAGCAAGGAGGCAGTGGCTATTTTATATAAGTTTTATTAAATTTACTTTCAGTTATATGTTTGGGTAAAATGACCAGCAAACTTAGCAGTACATTTTGAGTACTGCACAAATAACTTTATTAGGATTAAGGCATTCTATAAAACTCCACTCAATTTTTGTAAGACCCTGTGCAACTTATAAACAATTTTATTACTATTGCTGCCATTTGATATAGTGCCTGACAGTCCAGAACAATGAGTAAGTGACTTGTCCGAGATCACACAGGATGTACAGTTAGGAGCATTTTTGATATAACCACCAAATGTTCCTTACAGTAACTAGGATGAGAAACAGGTGATGTAATCCTATTTCTTAAGAACCTAAAAATAAAAAAAAAAGTCTAAAATCCCACATTCTTCACTGCTGAGAAATTCAATATGAAGTTTTCTCTGCTTGATACTTCTTCCAAAAGCCATTTCTAGATCTTGCCCATTGCCCCTTGTTTCCTAAAGGTAATTATCTATTTTAATTTCCTTTAATTCTTCTGTGTTAATTTCTGTTGTGCCTTAACATAGTTTTCTACCTCTTGGTTGGTCAGTGCAGTGATGTGGCCAATCCAAACCCTCTTCTGAGCTTGAGTGCTTGGTAACCAACTCTAGAATATCTATATTGTTAGCTCCTCCTCCAGTCTGGGACTGGGGGAGAAGAACAGCTACAAACAGAGAGCAGATGAGTTGAAACACGAAAGGATGGAATGTGATATGGATGCTCTAAGTCCCTTCTTGTAGCCTTGGTGAAAACTTCCTACTGATGAACCATCTAGAATCATAGAATCATAGAATGGTATGAGTTGGAAGGGACCCCAAGGATCACAGAGCTCCAACCCCCCTGCCACAGGCAGGGCCACCAACCTCAGGCCTGGATCTACACAAGGTTGCCCAGGGCCCCATCCAACCTGGCCTTGAACACCTCCAGGGACGGGGCATCCACCACCTCTCTGGGCAGCTTGTTCCAGCCCCTCACCACTCTTTCTGTAAAAAACTTCCCCCTAATATCTAATCTAAACCTTCCTTCCTTTAGTTTTAATCCATTCCCCCTTGTCCTGTCACTGTCTATCCTTTTAAAAAGTTGAATCCCCTCCTGCTTATAAGCTCCCTTCATGTACTGGAAGGCTGCAATGAGGTCCCCCCGCAGCCTTCTCTTCTCCAGACTGAACAAGCCCAGCTCCCTCAGCCTCTCTTCGTAGGGCAGGTGCTCCAGCCCTCTAATCATCTTCGTGGCTCCTCTGAACCCTCTCCAACAGTTCCACATCCTTCTTGTATTGGGGGCGCCAGATCTGGACACAGGACTCCAGATGGGGCCTCACGAGGGCAGAGTAGAGAGGGACAATCCCCTCCCTGTCCCTGCTGGCCACCCCTCTTCTAATGGAGCCCAGGATACCATTAGCCTTGCGAGCTGCAAGAGCACACTGCTGGCTCATGTTAAGTTTCTCATCCACCAGAATGCCCAAGTCCTTCTCAGCAGGGCTACTCCCAAGAAGCTCTTCTCCCAGTCTGTATCTACGTCTGGGATTCTTCCGGCCCAAGTGCAACACCTTACACTTGGCAGTGTTGAACCTCATTATGTTCACCCAGGCCCATCTCTCCAGCCTGTCAAGATCCCTCTGGATGGCTTCCTTTCCTCCTAGGGTGTCGACCACACCACTCAGCTTGGTGTCATCCGCAAACTTGCTGAGGGTGCACTCAATTCCATCATCGATGTCATTGATAAAGATGTTAAAGAGAACCGGTCCCAAGACAGACCCCTGGGGAACCCCGCTTGTCACCGGCCTCCACCTGGACATAGACCCATTGACCACCACCCTTTGGCTATGGTCTGTTAACCAGTTTCTTAATCACTGGATGGTCCACCCATCAAATCCACATCTTTCCAATTTAGAGAGAAGGATGTGATGGGGGACTGTGTCAAAGGCCTTGCACAATTCCAGGTAGATGACATCTGTTTCCTTCCCTTTATCTACTGATGCTGTCACTCCAATCTAATCTGATTCTGATAAATTTACCTCAGAAGTTCCAACATCCAGCCAAGGATTCTGAGCTGAAACAACGCAGTTTTGGAAGTCATCCAATTTGAATAAAGTATTTCAGTGGCAGAAAACATTCTGCATCCTGATAGCAGTTACTTTAATGGTGATATGCTCATGGCATTCGAGACTGCATTTTACATTAGCCTTAATTTGTCCACTTTCAGTTTCCACCACTGGGTTTTGAAGCAAGCAAAGGGCCTTCTGCCTTAGGTATGTTTTACCTACTTACTGTAAGTAAGCTCACATGAGAACAATTATTTTTTGAGTTTTGAGCTTTTGTGTATGACAGAGATACCGAATAAGGAGAGAGATTGCTACTTTTCCAGCACTATTATACAGCTCAGTCTTGGTTTCCCTATTCAGGCTGTATCTCCTGTACAGCTTCAAATTTTTACAGATTTTAATGAATGTTTTTTAATATTACAGTTCTGAAACTAACCTTTTGGATTTCTTTTGTAATGGTACTTGCATGCAGCTATAATGCATACCTTCACTTGGAGAATTTTTCTACTACAAAAGGAGTAAAATAGCTTGATTGAATCGTAACTGTTCTTTATGCCTGGTATCCAAGTGTTATCTCCTAGTCTAGATGGAATGGAATTGAAATGTTAGGTGATCATTAGGTTTTTAATTAATAAACTAATAGTACCAATAATAGTACTAAAAGTACTAATTGAATTAGTGAGTATTGCTCAGGAGTGCTTCATGTTCAACTTAAGGAAATCAGTTGAGGAAAAGAAATAGCTGTCCCCAAATTTGAGCACTTACAGCTGTGATTTAACTGAATAATAACTCTGACTATGATTTTTGTGGAGGAAAAAACCAAATCCACATGAACTAAAAACCTAATCCTCAGATGTTAGTGAAGTGGCAGCTCTGCTTACCTTACCTCTTCTGTGAAAGTCACTCACTTTGAAAAGTCCCTGTTATAAAAGGTGAGTCCTGTGGATGTGTAAGTCACAGTAACAGTGTAAGCAATGGAAACCATTTCTAATGATACCTAGTAGCATTTTTTTGAGTGCTTATTTTTTCAAACACTTCACATTTGAATTTAAAAGCGTGACAGTGACTATGTGGACATTTTCACTTTATATACTGTATGCAGGGGACCTTGTATCCCCCTCAAAATTAGAGGTGATTACATTTGGAGCTGAACTTGGCAAGGGATGCCAAAAAAACCAAGGGCATCTACAGGTACATGAACTAGAAAAGGAAGGATAAAGAAAGTGTGCCCCCTCAATGAGTGTTAATGGTGAACTGGTGACAACAGATGAGGAAAAGGCTGAGGTTCACGACTTTTTTGCCTCAGTCTTCACTGGTGACCTCTCTCTTCACTGCTCTTGAGTTGAGGGCCTGCAGATGGGCACCAGGGATACAGTTCCTCCCACTGTAAGTGAAAATAAGGTTCGTGACCATCTGAGGAACCTGAACATACACAAGTCTATGGGACCTGATGAGATGCATCCCAGAATCATGAAGGAATTGGCTGATACAGTTGCCAAGCCACTCTCCATGACATTTAAAAAGTGTTAATATCTTTATTAATGATATTGACAGTGGGATTGAGTGCACTCTCAGCAAATTTGCTGATGACACCAAGCTGAGTGGTGAAGTTAATGTTCTGGAGGGACAGGATGCCATGCAGAGGGACCTGGGCAGGCTGGAGAAGTGGGCCCAGGTGAACCTCATGAGGTTCAACAAAGCGAAGTGCAGGGTCCTGCATCTGGGTTGGGACAATCCCCATTATAGCAGCCTTGCAATACCTGAAAGGTGCCTATAAGAAAGCTGGGGAAGAACTGTTCCCAAGGGCATAGAGCAATGGTACGAGGGGTAATGGTTTTAGACTTGAAAAGGGGAGATTTAGGTTGGATATTAGGAAAAAACTCTTGACTGTAAGGGTGGATCACTGGAACAGGTTGCCCAGAGATGTGGTGGAGGCCCCTGGAGATACTCAAGGTCAGGCTTGATGGGGCTCTGAGTGACCTGATCTAATGAACATGTCGCTGCTCACTGCAGTTGGACTGTATGACCTCTAAAGGTCCCGTCCAGCCTAACACATTCTATGCTTCTATGAGTCTGTTATTCTATGACATAACTACAAACAACAAGACATAGCATCTCTGCACTGAGCTGTGCCAGGCTGGGCCCTGCACTTACGTCACACTAAGCTCTCCTAGTTGCTTTGAATCTATCCTGGAACAGTAAGGCATAAGATAAAGGTATTTATATTCCAAGAACAAACTTCTAGGTGATGCTGGCTGAAAGGGAAAGGGAGGAGGAATCCAAATATCAACTTAAGATTTTTGCATTGTGAGAAAAACACCTTCTGCATTCTGGACAAACTTTACAGATGCTTCTCTGATCCAGCTCACTCCAGGGAGGAATGTGTGGGAAACAATACCAGAACCTGACAGCAGTATCCTGAAATAGCTCCGTTATAGCTCCATTTCTCCTTCATAACAGGGAAGAGCTGTGATAATGCTGCTGTCCAGTGACAGAAGAAATGGCCTAGATCTGTTTTGATACCTGTAGAATGTCTCCTATGCACAAAGAATACATGGAAGAGCAAGAGCTACGTTGTTGATGTGGAAGCATCTTCTGCCACTTCTATACCTACAATTTTCTGTTTGTAATTTCAGATTATCTTTTCACTTAGTATTTTCTTTCTTTGTAACACTAGCATGTTTCTAGCAGGTTCTAGAATTGTGTTTGCTGGGTAGGTTAGTATTTTTATAAGCTGTTTGAAGCTTTTCTGCCTTTTAGGATTTTTTATTGTCTCATCTCTCATAGTATTTTCTACTCTCTGAAATGCTTTGCCTTGTACAAAACCCTGGCTTCCTTTTTCAGGAATCTTGCCATCTGTTAAGTACCTTGTACTAGACTGATGTGTGAAAGTTAGTAAGACTCAGCTCATGTTCTCTTTTCATCATTTGTTCAGCTTGCAGGCTTGCCATCTTACTCAGAGTGAAAATCAAATGGTTTGAACATTAGGCCCTTTAAGGATATGTACAAGAAGTCAGAGTGTAATTGAGACTGTAGTACATTATCCTTTTGCATCTTAATTTTTACCTTCCTTTCTTGGCTCAACAAAATCTTCCTGTTTCAAAATACTTATGGTGTGTACGTTCTACAAGGCTACAACATCATGAGCCCATTCAGTTTGGGGTTTGCAATTCACTCTTGCTCATGTTTTTGAATATACTCAAGTGTGAGGTGGTCGAGAATCACCAAAATAGTGGCTGTACTTAAATTTGCCTATAGAAGTTTTTGACATCCTAATTTAAAAAAAAAAAAAGCTAAGTTAATGTCTTTAAAGTTTTCAGCCATATAGCACCTATAGTACTGAATACTTTCTTTATCAAAAGGTTGGGTGGGGTTTTGTTGTTGTTGTTGTTTGGGGGATTTTTTGTTTGTTTCTTTGTGTTGTGGGGTTTTCTTGTTTGGTTGGTTTGGTTTTTCCCCCATTTTTTTCCCTCCAACAGATTTAACACTAGTAAGAACTGCCTGATCTGGTGAATGTAATGTTATCAGGCTCATTTCCCTGCAAAAAAGGACTAAAAAAGTAAAAATTTACAATTCAGTGAATGAAGATTTACTTCCCTTCAGAAGAGACAGTCTTTCTGTGTCTGTAAGGAAAGAGAGGAGACTGCTCAGTTTACTCTTCAGTATGCTTTCCCTGCAGACAGTCTGAAGTTTACAAAAGGGGAATGTGCTTTTGGAAATCAAAACCTCTGGGTCAGAGGATTAGGAAAACAAGGGGAAATGTCCTTTGTAAATTTGCTCCTGGAGACCAGAGAAGCTTTTTTTTGAAGAAGCTGAAAAGAAAAACTCAAAATGCTGGAAAATGAAGGGCTGTTAGTGCTTTGTTGCTTAAATGGTTAAAGTCTGCACTCTAGTGAAACATTTCATTACAATTTTGTCAGCCGTGCTGAAGTGTTAGTCTTGGTCTAACCTAAACAAATGTGATGGATTGACACATGAATATCTTGCAGTGCTGCATCTCAGCACAATTTCACAGTTTCTTTAACGTCTTTTTTTTCCTTCCTGCTGTACTTCTTTAAAGGAAGGTACATTATATTTTTGATCATCATGTTCCTATGTTTTAAGAATTTATTCTTTCACCTTCCTGTGGCTACTTTTTTTTGTGGTGGGCCTTTATTTTTCTGACCATTAAATAAGCATTCAATTGTAGTTCATTATACATTGTAAAGTGATTTTTTTTCCCCATATTTCTCTATGTGAATAGCTCTCTGGCTTGTATTTTATTGTTAATTTATTAATTGGGAAAACCTTGAAGAATACTAGCAGACTGTTTAAAAAAGAGATTTCCATACTATCCTCTGTTTAACTGGGAATACATTTCCTTGCAGTTTTGTCTGTGGGCTTTGTTCTGGGCTCTGTTTGAATTTGAAAGCAATTAAATAGGAACTAGACACTACAGTCATAGAGTTACTCTGCAGGTTTCCCTGCAGCGTTCATTCTTGAAGAATAGGTTCAGAACAGGAGTGGCTGACTGGAGTTGTGGAGAGTATCAAATGGGGATTTTCAGTATAGGTCATGAGAAGCAACTAGGCTTTCTGGGAGCCGAGGTTATTTGGGGAATTCTGAACTGAAAGGAATATGGATTGAGTGAAGTCTACTGTTAAATGAATTTTAAGGTGAAGACATTAGGGATCAAAGAATAAGAAAGGGTTTTCTGGTTATTGCCATGCTAAATTGGTTTATAGCTGAAGGTTTGCTCCATATTTGACTCCAGTGTATATATAGTTCCTAATTTCTTCAAAGCTTTGTTTCTGATGAGTCAAGGATACACCTTCCTTGTTGAACTAACAGTGTAGGATGATGCTTCTCATGTACTCATAGTATTCAGTGCAGATACTGTTTTCCTGTGTGCTTATCCTTGGTTCATAGAATCTCCTGAGTTGGACCCATAAGGACCATCAAGTCCAACTCCTGGCTCCACACAGGACCAGCCAAGTCAGAGCATGGGACTGAGTACGTCATCCAAAAGGATCTTGAGCTCAGCCAAGCTCAGTGCTGTGAGCACTTCCCTGGGGAGCCTGTGCCAGTGCCTGACCACCCTCTCAGTGAAGAGCCTCTTCCTAACAGCCAACCTACACATCCCCTGTCACAGCTTCATACTGTTCTCTTGGTATGAACCTGCTTTAGCCAGGTTAACTCAGTAACAGTCAATTACAGTGTTGTTAACTACATCTGCAGAGAAAATAAACAGGAAAAACACTGAAATCTGAATATTACTTGCCTTTGAATGTTAATTGCCTTTCCCATTATATACTATGGCAATGTATGAGTTCTTTAAAATAGCTCTCATTGCTGGTTTTTTTTTTTTCATTCCTTTTTTTCTCTTTCTGTTTCAGGCATCCCCCTAATTCCTTGCTACTAATACTTTTTTAGGTCTTTCTATCAGTTTATGATCATATAATCCATTGCAAATTGCTACCCTGCATTTTTAATAAATATTCAGGCCATAAACTGAAAAGAAATCTTAAGATCTCATAGAAAGAATTAAGATTTTTCTGCAGCTAGAGGTTTTTAAACAAAAAAACAATTACCTGCAATTTAAACAAAATTATTTAACTGAAAGTAAACATAACTGAATTGTGAATAGTTCCACCCCTCCAATTGCCTAATTTTGTTTACTTGCTTTGGGTATGTCTTCATTTTTACTTAAATTTTTCATTTAGGAACTTAGAAGAAAAGGTTATACCTCTGAAACTTATATAGTTCTGTATCCCTGTTGTGATAATGATGTCACGTTAAAAATGTCAACGCAGCCATAGATCACTGTGTCTGTTTGTCACTGCCCTTTCAAAAGCAATCTCGTTAGAAATGATGTGTATGTCAGTGCTCATTCTTGAAAATGTATTGATACACCTGTTCTGAAATTAATTCAAGAGGACATTTCAGTGTTGTGGCAGTCTTGGCAAGTGTTAAATTCATTAATCCTTATGTCCTACCCAAACTCATATGCTATTTGGATAAAATTCAGCTTAAATTATCACAGCATCCCAGCAACTTCTGTTGATTTTTTTTTTTCACCCTCACTAGAATCTGAGTGGTTTTTAAGGAAGTCTGAGTGAAAGAGAAGCCTCTTAATATATCACCAAATTGAAATTTTCCCAAATTTTCCCATAAAGATAATTGTTTACTTTTTAATAGATTTTTCCATTAATACATGGTTTCAGATAAAGCTGAGTTCATGTTACGAGAAGTATTAATGATGATAGCTAGAAAAGGCATGTGGATATTAACTCAGCTGCTTTGGCTTCAAGGTAGCCAGGACTAAGACTTCAAGTATTACTTCTTCCCCTATGAAGAGAGGCTGAGGGAGCTGGGCTTGTTCAGCCTGGAGAAGAGAAGGCTGCGGGGGGACCTCATTGCAGCCTTCCAGTACCTGAAGGGAACAGAGAAACAGGAGGGGAATCGACTTTTTCAAAGGGTAGACAATGGCAGGACAAGGGGGATGGATTGAAGCTAAAGGAGGGAAGGTTTAGATTAGATATTAGGGGGAAGTTCTTTACAGAGAGAGTGTTGAGGTGCTGGAACAGGCTGCCCAGAGAGGTGGTGGATGCCCCGTCCCTGGAAGTGTTCCAGGCCAGGTTGGATGGGGCCCAGGGCAACCTTCTGGAGGTTGGTGTCCCTGCCTGTGTCAGGGGGGTTGGAACTCTATGATCGTTGGGGTCCCTTCCAACCCAGACCATTCTATGATTCTATTAAAAATAACAACCCAAACCTTAAAGGTTACCCAGAGTCACTGTGCTTTGAAACCTGCAGGTTACCTGTCCTACCACCAGATTGTGTTAGATTTTAAAGAGAATCAAAAAGATTTGCTACCTACTTGGAATTACATCTTATGTTCTTGTGTAAATTAAGAAATCTATGCATAATCTAAAGAGGTATTCCTAATATGAAGGTAGTATTTAAAGGAAGGAATTTAGATATGACCTGAAGAGGAATGTCTAATATTAATTTGGTGGCCCAAAATGGATTGAATTGTGAATGAAAAACTTCTGTCATAAATACGTGCAAATGTTTCATTTGGGGATTTGCTGGTGTTGTGTTGAAAGTAAGTTTGTTTTTCATATAGCATGTACAGCAGTACTTCATTTAAATAAATGGCATGTGTACATGCAGGTGTAGGAGGTCTGACTGTGAAATGGTGGGAAAAACTAGAAATAATAGAGGAGAGAGATCTTTAGCAGACACATTTATGCTTCTGTTGGAAGTAATTGATCTATCAGGTGTTAAATAATTGCAATGGAAAGGACTGTAATTACTAGTTTTAGGGCCTTTACAAGTGTCTACACTATCATTTCAATAGCATATACCAAAAAAATCCCTGAAAAAAATAATGCACCAAAACAATTTGGGAATAGTCAGAGTAGGTAATATGGAAAAGTGTTCAGAAAGATTCTGTTTCTTAGATGCCATTACAGAAGAGAAGTAAAATACCTCGATTGATTTAGTACCCAGGGTACACCTGTAAGACTTTGTGTTCTACACTTACACTTTCCCTTAGTGACTCAAATGTTTGTAAGATCAATTCTATAAAAATGCAACAACACAGCAGAAAAAAGCCTGAAGAAAACAAAGCTTCATGGGCTTCAGTAGGTATGTTTGAGTCCAGCACTTAGGTGTGTATCAAGGACCTTTGGACCTAGTAAATTGTGGAGTGATACTAATGAAGGCTACCTGCTTAGTAAGTGGAGTGTTTTGCTTACCGAGTCCTTTCCTTTTTGTGATATATGGTATATTCTCTGGAAAATTCTACTGTCATTAAAGATATGTATCAGTACTTTTAGTTTTCTGATGTATGGCTGATGTTCTGAACCACATAAGCTACAAAGAACTTGGAAATTGCAATATAAAATTAATTAATTCAGCGTTATGAGAAATAATTTTAAACTGATTAATGCCAGTTAAGATTGTATACAAGTAGGTAGATTTTAAAAAAAGAAAAATACAACTTGTTTTTATAGATGAAACAAGGTATTTCAGCCTTACTTGATTTATATTTAGAAAAATAATACTGTGACTGTTCTACCTTCAGCTGTCATTTTTGTCAGTTCTTAATTTACTTCTTTCTAAACAAGTTTACAAATTTTTTCATTTAAAATTGAAAATTGGCTGCTGCTGTTTCTATTTAACACATGCTTGAAAATGTGCTACTTTTGAAGATGCTTATTTAGGTGAAAGCTTAAGTCAACCATTTGAGTGTGTTTACTTTCAGAAATCTGTTTCAGTTCTCTGCCTAACTAGGTCTTCCAGTGTTCCAATTTTTTGGTTTTAAATTGAAGGTGGAATAAAAAATCAACCACTGTTATTTAATATGATTTTGGGGATGGGTTTGCTTCTACTGAGTAATAGATTACATGAAGTTATGTATGTGTAGCTACATGCAGTTGGAGAAAGATTCTTCTCAGGTTCTACTGAGAAGCTGTATGAATCTTTATATTGTAAGAGTTCTGAGAGCAGATTTTTTACCCTGCATTTTCTATTGAATGTTCTAATTAAAAACCCTTATGTGATATGTGGTGGTTAGGATGTGACAGTTTGAATGAAGCTTGTGCTAAATTCTTCCTATTGAGAGAGACTTTCTTGTTACAATGGGATGCTGATGCCTTGGTACATGAATAGGCTGCCAGTAAGGGCAAATGCTTGGAGTGGTTCAGCTTGAGTCAAGCAGGAGATGGATTTTGAATAGACATTTCCCTTATTGTAAAAGTGCACTTCATTGGGATTGTCTTGGCTGGTATCTTTTGTGAACTGGGCTTTCTTTAGATAAATATTTCTGGGGAAGGTGGAAGACCCATTGGCTTGACACAGTCATTTTGGATCAAGAGTCTCATTTTCATGCCCTTGCTCAGTTTGATCTGGGGCTGTAGACTCTCCTAGGAGGCCACTCTTCTGTTTTAGTGTGGGCTTCTTGTGGTCTTGCGTGGCAAGGTTCTGGTGGAGGAGGGGGGCTGCAGGGGTGGCTTCTGCAAGAAGCAGAAAGAGCTTCTTGGGGAAGCTGACTGCACCCCATAGCAGTGACCCACACTGGGGCAGCTGGGGAAGAGCTGAAATCCCGTGGGAAAGGACTCATGTTGGAGAAGTTCATGCAGGACTGTCTGCCTTGAGTGGCACCCCACGCTGGAGCAGGGGAGGAGAGTAAGGAATAACCCCTCTTCCAGCTAAGAAGGAAAACAACTCGTGAGGAACTGACTGAAACCTCCATTCCTTGTCTCCCCCTGTGACACCTTGGGGAGAGAAGGGGAGAAAAATCATGGATAAAGTTAAGTCCACTAAGAAAGGAGGCGTGGGAGGATGTGTTTTAAGATTTGGACCTTCTCAGCACAAATGAGAATGATACCTGCAAGAAGTCATCTACCTGGACTTCAGCAAGGCTTTTGATACTGCCTTCCATGACATCCTGGTAACAAGTCCAGTCCTGTTTAATATCTTCATCGACAACCTTGATGAGGGAATAGCATCCACCCTCAGCAAGTGCCGATGATACAAAGCTGGGAGGGGTGGCTGACACGCAGGAACACTGCGCTGCCATCCAGAGAGACCTGGACAGGCTGGAAAGCTGGGCAGGGAGAAACCAGATGAGGTTTAATAAAAGCAAGTGTAAAGTCTTGCACCTGGGGAGGAATAACCATCTGTATCAGTACGGGCTGGAGGTGACCTGCTGGAGAAGAGCTCTGTGGAGAAGGACATGGGGGTCCTGGTTGATGACAGGTTGGCCATGAGCCAGCAGTGTGCCCTGGTGGCTAAGAGGGCCAATGGGATCCTGGGATGCATCAGGAAGAGTGTGGCCAGCAGGTCTAAGGAGGTGATCCTCCCCCTCTACTCTGCCCTGGTCAGGCCCCACCTGGAGTATTGTGTCCAGTTCTGGGCTCCCTGGTATAAAACAGACAGGGATGTCCTGGAGAGAGTCCAGAGAAGGGCTACGAAGATGATTAAGGGCCTGGAACAGCTCCAGTATGAGGAAAGGCTGAGTGAGCTGGGGCTGTTCAGCCTGGGGAAAAGAAGACTGAGGGGGGATCTGATTAATTTAAGAATTATTACCTTATTTGTAAATATCCTATTCTGCAAAGAGTAATTGCTTCTTACAACTGTCTGTATAAAACTGGGGTTGTACCAACAAAAGTAAAACAAATTAGGCATAGTATCCCAAATGGGCAAATAGTTTCTACAGCTAAACTTCATAAACCAAAGTTGAAACAAGGTCAGGAAGAGGTTGGGGCAAGCTGCATGAGCCTCAGTCCTGAGCCTTGCAAGCTCAATGCAATGCAACAGAAGGACAATTTCTGGCCCGTTACTAGCTAGGGCAATGTGGTGTTACAGGACTACCCAGCTTAGATGAGACAAAGTTTGTTTTAAATTTGTACACAATGGAGGTTACAGGAATTTCAGTAATTTCTCTAATAACCATTCATTCCAGTAAATAGAAAAGGTTTCTGTGGCACTCAATTGAAGAGAATAGATGAGTTGAATTACTGTTCCTTCAGAAAGATTGGTTCTTCCTTCCCTCCAATTTATCAAATTGTTGTGTATGCTCATTGTTGTCAGGAAATAGATTCTATTACCCTTGAAAAACAAAACTGGTATCTTTGGACGTTAACTGCTTTCTAGAAAACAGTGAACAATGGCAAAATTATTAATCATTTGATTTATGAAAAGGAACCTTCATCAGAAATTGCTGACCTGCATAGTTTGTTCAGAATAATTATATTTAACTAGGTGTGGAATCAGAACAGTTTCTTGCTGGGAAACTTTCAGAAGCAGTGAATTTTGTTTTTTTGGCAACATCCTTTCCCCTTTTGTACAGTAAATAACACGCCTGTTGAAATTTCTTACCTAAAATAGAATGTAACAACATCTTCCATCCAAAAATAGAAAATAGGGTTTTTTCTCTTTGAGCCACTGAGCTGTTTTTCTTATAGGATAGGTGAAGTGTTTTGTTACTACTTTGGTGAAAAATGGTAGCAATCTGAAGTAATACGCAGTGTTCTACACATGTGGTTCCTTGTGGTTATATTTAATGATAGAAGAAGTGTGGGACTGGAAATTGAAGTAGTGTTAATGACTGTAAGCACCAATGATAGGAATTAATTTTCTAACTCCTCAGGTATGCACAGTTTGTTTCATATGTAGTTGAGATGTGATCACTCCTATTGAAAAACAAAAAGAAATGTAGCATTATATGGTGTCTTTTTATTCAAGAAGGAAGGACAGAAGTCTACTTGGAATTCGTGTTCAGTATCTATCTCTTTTTTTATGTAACAGTTTCTAGGTGAACTGTCTGTATTATCTTAACTTCCAATCAGGTATTAATTATTATTAATCAGGTTCAGATTAGATGTTAGGAAAAAAAATTCTTCCCTGAAAGAGTTGTCAGGGCCTGGAACAGGCTGCCCAGGGAGGGGGTTGAGTCACCATCCCTGGATGTGTTTTAACAGACGGGTAGATGAGGTACTTAGGGATATGGTTTAGCTTAGGACAGGAATGGTTGGACTTGATGATCTTAAAGGTCTTTTCCAACCTTGTGATTCTGTGGTTCTGTGATATTCTTACTGGGTGTCTGTACTGAAGGAAAATTTTGCCCAGTATAGCACAGTATTTCCCTTGATGGTCACCTTTTATAGATATGCAATGTATTATACTCTTGTCACTTACTTTGTTTTGGGGATGGCTGAAGGTTGAATAATGATGGGAATCTTTGTTGTGAGTTTGGAGAAGGAGAAAAAAGAAAAGGTCAACACCAGTATGAGAAATCTCTCTCCCCTGGTGCTGTCTTCATGAAAGTGTCAGAACTTGGCTCATCAGTTCTATAAACTCTAAAAAGAGATAAAATATATAACGAGCCTGGGAAGTCTATTTGAATTTTTCATATGTGAACACAGGAAGATGATCAATAAATTTTATACTTTATATTCCGATTTATCTTCACTAAGTTTATTTATCTGCCACCAATTCTAAAATGAAAGCTATGGTAATTTTAGCAACAAAACTTGAAAAGCAAAGTTCAGCAATGTTTGTCTTGGCATAGCTGGCTTTTAGAGGCCAAATTCCAGGGAAAAGCATGCCCTTCCATTTATCTCATTCTTGAGATCATGCTGTTCTTTTCCATCAATAGCGACTTTTATGATTTTATAGCAATATTCATATGAATTAGTGGTTAAAGATCACTGTGTTCCTACTGCATTTTAAAATTTGCATGAAGAACATGC
Source organism: Porphyrio hochstetteri (assembly GCA_020800305.1). NCBI lineage: Eukaryota > Metazoa > Chordata > Aves > Gruiformes > Rallidae > Porphyrio > Porphyrio hochstetteri. Next base: position 5,599,532 of record CM036906.1, read on the forward strand.
AAATTGAAAACTTTGAACAACTCTAGTTCCCAGAGAATCACTTTTGTCCTCGCCTTCAGATGAAATTTAAGAAAAGAGGGAGTTAATGTAGGGTAATGGATGACATGAGTTGGTTGGATGAGCCTAAAACGTACCATCTATTTAAAATGTATAAGAGTATAAATAGTCACCAGATGGCACTGTGACTGAAATTTAAACAAGGCAACCATAAATATAGTAAGCTAGATCTTGGAATAAATGTTAGTTTTCTCTGAAAAACATTATATCAAACTATGGCTGGGTTTTTTGGGGGAGGGGTATTTTTTTTTTTTCATTTTTTTTTCCTGAAGTTTAACTATACCTTTTCCTAACTTCAGCAGCAATTGCTTAAGAACTGCTGGTTTATCTAAGTAAAAAACATCACAGAATCACAGAATCGTAGGGGTTGGAAGGGACCTCGAGAGATCAGCGGGTACAACCCCCCTGCCAAAGCAGCTCCCTAGCACATATTGCACAGATAGGTGTCCAGACGAGTCTTGAATATCTCCAGAGAAGGAGACTCCACCACCTCCCTGGGCAGCCTGTCCCAGGGCTCTGTCACCCTCACTGTGAAAAAGTTCTGCATGTTGGTGTGGAACTTCCTGTGCTCCAATTTACAGCCATTGCCCCTTGTGCTGTCCCCACAGACTACTGAAAAGGGGTTGGCCAATTCCCCCTGCATCCCATACTTAAGATATTTATAAACATTAATTAGGCCCCCCCTCAGTCTTCTTTTCCCCAGGCTGAACAGCCCCAGCTCACTCAGCCTTTCCTCATACAGGAGATGTTCCAGGCCCTTAATCATCTTCATAGCCCTTCTCTGGACTCTCTCCAGGACATCCCTGTCTGTTTTATACCAGGAAGCCCAGAACTGGACACAATACTCCAGGTGGGGCCTGACCAGGGCAGAGTAGAGGGGGAGGATCACCTCCTTCGACCTGCTGGCCACACTCTTCCTGATGCACCCCAGGATCCCATTGGCCCTCTTAGCCACCAGGGCACACTGCTGGCACATAGCCAACCTGTCGTCAACCAGGATCCCCAGGTCCCTCTCCACAGAGCTCTTCTCCAGCAGGTCATCCCCCAGCCTGTACTGATACAGACAGTTATTCCTCCCCAGGTGCAAGACTTCACACTTGCTTTTATTAAACCTCATCTGGTTTCTCCCTGCCCAGCTTTCCAGCCTGTCCAGGTCTCTCTGGATGGCAGCGCAGTGTTCCTGCGTGTCAGCCACCCCTCCCAGCTTTGTATCATCGGCACTTGCTGAGGGTGGATGCTATTCCCTCATCAAGGTTGTTGATGAAGATATTAAACAGGACTGGACCCAACACTGAGCCCTGGGGAACACCGCTAGTCACAGGCGTCCATTCAGATTCTGCTCCACTGATCATGACCCGCTGAGACCGGTCTGACAGCCAGTTCTCAACCCACCTCACTGTCCACTCATCTATCCCATGCTTTCTCAGCTTTGCTATCAGGATGTCATGGGAGACAGTATCAAAGGCCTTGCTGAAGTCAAGGTAGATGACATCCACTGCTCTCCCTCCATCCACCCAGCCGGTGATGAGATCATAGAAGGCTATGAGATTGGTCGAGCACGATCTCCCCTTAGTGAATCCATGCTGACTACTCCTCATGATCTTCTCTTCCAGTTGCTTGGTAATGCCATCCAGAACAAGCTGTTCCATCACCTTTCCAGGGACAGAAGTGAGGCTGACTGGCCTATAATTGTTAGGTTCCTCCTTCTTGCCCTTTCTGAAGACTGGAGTGATATTGGCTATCCTCCAATCCTCAGGTACTTCTCCTGTTCTCCAAGAGCTGTCGAAGATGATAGCAAGCGGCTCCACAATCACTTCCGCCAGCTCCCTCAGCACACGTGGATGTATCCCATCCGGGCCCATGGATTTGTTTGCATTAATCCCTTTGAGCCGCTCCTGGACCACCCCTACCTCAACTAGAGGAAAGCTCTTCATTCCACAAACACTCCTACTTTCATCCAGGATCTGCGGGTCCTGAGGGGCCTTTGGAGTGAAGACCGAGGCAAAGAAGGCATTCAGTATTTCCACCTTCTCATCATCACCCGATACCAGGACACCCGCCTCATTCATCAAGGGATCTACATTATCCCTGGTCATCCTCTTACTATTCACATATCTGAAAAAACTCTTTTTATTATCCTTTATATCCCTTGCCAGTTTTATCTCCAAGCGGGCTTTAGCCTTTCTAGTCGCGTCCCTACAGGCCCTGACAACATCCCTATATTCCTCCCAGGTACACAGACCCTGTTTCCATAGTTCATAAACCTTCTGCTTCCCTTTGAGTTTACTCATTAGCTCCCTGCTCATCCACGCAGGTCTTCTGCCTCTCTTTCCCGATTTCTTACTCAAAGGGATGCACCTATCCTGTGCTTGGCAGAAGTGCTGTTTAAATGCTAGCCAGCTCTCGCAGGCTCCCATTCCTTCAAACAGCGTAGCCCATGGGATAGCTCCTAAAAGGCTGCGGAAGAGATCAAAGTTAGCTCTTCCAAAATTCAGGGTAGCTATCCTGCTTTTTGGCTTGCTTCTTCCACTCAGGATCTTGAACTGGATCATTTCGTGGTTGCTTTGTCCTAAGCTGCCCCCGACCTTCACCTCCCTGATGAGCCTGTCCTTGTTAATAAGAACAAGGTCCAGCACCCGCCCTCCCCTTGTAGGTTCCTGCACCATCTGTAGCAGGAAATTGTCCTCAACACACTGCAGAAATTGTCTGGACTGCATACGACTGGCCGTATTGCTTGCCCAGCAAATATCTGGGTAGTTGAAGTCCCCTATAAGGACCAGGGCCTGGGATCTCGAGGCTACTTCTAGCTGCTCATAGAAAGCACTATCATCCCGCTCCTCTTGATCAGGGGTCCTATAGCACACACCCACAACAGTGTCACTCATACTAGCGTGACCCTTGATTCTCACCCACAAGCACTCGACTGATGGGTCATCTTTCCCCAGGTGGAGCTCAATACATTCAAGCTGCTCTCTAACATAAAGAGCAACTCCTCCACCTCGCCTCCCTAGCCTGTCCTTCCTGAAAAGCACATAGCCATGCATGACAGCGTGCCAGTCATCCAGGCTGTCCCACCACGTCTCTGTGATCACAATGAGATCATGGCCCTGCGACCGCACAAAGATCTCTAATTCTTCCTGCTTGTTTCCCATGCTGCGTGCATTTGTATAAAGGCACTTTAGTGGGGCAGCAGGTGCAGGTATCCTCAGCAGATCACAGTGAGATTTCCGACAGGGGATGGGCAATAGTGGCTCCACTGAGGAGTCCTCAGGGCAATCCCCAGAATTTTCCCCACTATCACATGGAACAACATCCCCAAGTCCCTCACTGTGCTGCTGGCATTTACCTTCTTCCACCGCCAACTCACATTGTGTCTCCCAAAGCCCATGCCTAACCCCAAGAGCCATCATAATATCCCCTCCCCCCTTCCTCAATTTACATGTATGTAAATTGAGCCATACAACTGATACTTGACAATAATTAAATTTAGGCTGTCTTATTATATTATAATAAAATTTTACCTCTAAGGTAAAACCAACAAATTATTTGAGAAGAACTGTCACTCTGATCTGAGTCTTGACCAAAGATTTATACCAGAACAGAGTCATAAAGTAATAGTCATACTATCCTCTTTAAATTTCTGGCACAGATTTTAACTGGAGGTCATACCAAATGCTTGGAATAAAAGCAATTTTGTAGTAGATATTGAAGATTGTGGAAGAAAAAATACTTTCTTTTGCACAGAAGTTTAACCTAATTTTTGTTTTATTTGTTGGAATCAGTTGCCTAAATGATGTTTTAAGAGACTGCTACCAGATAAGCTATTGAAAAGAACCAATATGTAGTTGATAATGGAAAAGTCTAAGTAGAAGTGTTAATACTTTTTGCCTTGTAGCCTAATTTCACTGCCATAATCACAGAATGGTTTAGGTTGGAAGGGACCTCAAAGATCACCTAGTTCCACCCCCACTGCCATAAGCAGGGACGCTCTCACTACACCAGGCTGCCCAAGGCCCATCCAACCTGGCCTTAAACACTTCCAGGGAGGGAGCAGCAACAACTTCTCTGAGCAACCTGTTCCAAGTCGGATCTATATTTGAAAACAGCAATTCTAATTATCCCAAGAGCTTAATTTCCTTGCCTGAATATTAAAGTCTCATACTACAGTATTTACTTCTTCGGTATTTAGGATTTATATGGCAGATTACATTCTCTAACCAAAAATAAGAGGGATACAACTGATAAAAGTTGCTCTAATTAAATCGTAGTTTATCCTTAAATAATCTTCAAGAAGGGCAGAACGAGTAACCTAAACATGTTGTAAAACTTTTACTAGGAGGTACTTTTTCTTTCCAGCTGTCTTTGTTTTCACTTGCATTTGGAAGTACAAATCAGAGGTGCTCTTTTACTGCTGAAGAACAAAAATTCAGTCCATTTTAAGTTAAATGTCATATTTTTAATCTTGATAATAACTGATAAAACCCTATTACTGAAACTTAATGCAGACATCCCTTCCAACTCAAAGCATTCTATGATCTTACACCATATTACCAGAAAACAGTATAGGCTGCTTGTTGAGTAGCTAAAAAGCATCTTTGCAGTTAAGGATGGGGTGGACAGGAGTTGGCAGTGTGTCCTTCTAGTGATGGCCAAGTCCATAATGACATGAAGGGAGCTTATAAGCAGGAGGGGATTCAACTTTTTAAAAGGATAGACAATGACAGGACAAGGGGGATGGATTAAAACTAAAGGAAGGAAGGTTTAGATTAGATATTAGGGGGAAGTTTCTTACAGAAAGAGTGGTGAGGGGCTGGAACAGGCTGCCCAGAGAGGTGGTGGATGCCTCGTCCCTTGAAGTGTTCAAGGCCAGGTTGGATGGGGCCCTGGGCAACCTAGTGTAGATCCAGGCCTGAGGTTGGTGTCCCTGCCTGTGGCAGGGGAGTTGGAGCTCTATGATCCTTGGGGTCCCTTCCAACTCATACCATTCTATGATTCTATGTACCAGCAAAAGTGATTATTCCCCTCTGTTCAACACTTGAGACCACGTCTAGAGTTCTGTACCCAGTTTGGGGTTCCTCAGTGCAAGACAAATGTGGACATGCAGATGTGAGTCCAGTGGAGGACCACCATGTGGGATAGGTCATTGGAGTTGTTGACATATGTGTACAGTGCTGAGAGAGGTGGGTTTCTTCAGTCTTAAGTGGGGATGGCTAAGGGAGTCACACAATGTGAGAGTGCAGAGAGGAGGGAGCCATCTCAGAAGTACAAAATTAAAAAAATAATCACAGAGTCACTGAAAGGCTGAGTTTGGAAGGCATGTCTGGAAGTTGTAGTGTCCAACCCCCCTACTCAAGCTGGGCTAGCTAGAGTCGACTGTTCAGGACCATGTCTTGACTGTGTTTTAATATCTTCGAGGAGGGAGATTCTACAGCCTCTCTGGGCAACCTGTCCCAATGCTCAGTCACCCTCACAGTAAAAAGGTGTTTCTTGATGCTCAAAGGGAACCTCCTGTTTTGGTTTATGCCCACCAAAACCCTCTGGTTCTGTCTGGTCAGGTTGTGCCACTGTATCACTGTACTTCTGAGCATCACCCAAATAATAAGCAGTATGCACAAGCTGAAACATAAGAAATTGCAGTCAATTCTTATGGATTGTGATTGCAAATATTCTTGCTCACAGTGGGGGCACTCAAAAACTGGGTGCTCAGAGATGTTGCAGAATCTCTGAGATATGTTCAGAATGTGACTCAGAGAACTCCTAAACAACCTACTGTAACTCTGCCCTGTTTTGAGCAGAGGGTTGCACCAAATAACCTCCAGAGATTCCTCCTCAAGTAAAATATTCTATGGTATATAACATTTTTGACTCTGCAAGGACATCTTTGTGAGGATCTTTATAATTTGTACCTTTTTTTTTTAATGATTACATATTCCAGTGTACAGTTGCTTATTAAGAAATTAGTAGTCTGTATTTTTATTTGATAAAGTAAACATTTCCCTGGACAATAAAGGATGCTTATTTGTTTTTCATCAGCTCACCTACCTGGCCAAAATAGTATTACTGCTCTACTAGAAACTCTCATCACAAAGAGTTTGACTTGAGATGATGGAAATACCAAAGTAGCAAGTGAAAGATATCTGATTTTCAGAATGGGTGTCTGAATTCATGACTGCTGAATTTAGAAATCTGTTTTCAGACAGTTTTCCCTTATTCATATTGAATGGTAGCTCTTCCCGTTCTTAGTAACAACTGTGTAACCATCATTTCCTTGTTTCAGTTATATGGAATTATATTAGAATGAAGCTGAGCTCCAGCAGCTCAGACAGATGATTTGTGTGCTGTTGATTGCCATGTATTCTTTTTTTTTCCCCCCTTGTAAAATGATTTTTGATTCTGCCCTTGCTTCATGTACTTTGAATTCTAGGCATTACTTCATGTTTTATTGCAGCCTTTTCAAGATTTTTACTGTTGTGCTTTTATTTATAGTGTTACAGGGGAGGAGGGAGGTCAAAAAATGTCATGCTGTCTGTCTCCTGTGTGCCACAGATGTTCATTTTCAGCTTCATGCAGAAAAAAATTGAAATTTGCTATGTGTATGTGACAAAGTGTTTTTGAGGACAAGTGTTCAAATGCAATATTGTCAAGCTATTTTTAGCCAACTGCTGTCCCTATAGTGCTGTTTAAAGATTCAGCTCAGGCTGCTAATAGATATATTTATAACCATTCTGTCAACTGCCACAGCATGAGTGCTGTTACAGATGATAATTCTATTCTTGGAAGCAGTGCCATGGTTACCATTCCCCTGGCTGCTCAAATAGAAGCTATACATCTGTATACACTTAGTAACATTTTAATACACCAACGTGGTTTTACACTGCAAGAAAGAACAAAGCTAGACATGGTATTAAAAGAAATAATGTGCAGAAAGCACATGAAAAAATTAAAATCGTTGTATTTTTAAAGAAAATACAGTAAATTCTTTGGTATTACGTATTCTGAAGTGGGGGGGTGAAACAAGAGAGGGGCTTTAACTGCGTTTTACTGGCATTTATTTTTAATGTCAGCAGTGTGACTTTACTGGGTTTTGGTTTATGTTTTGTTTCATGCTGATTTGTAGAAACTGAAGTACAGTAGGACTGTGTGTAGACGTGCTTTTCATGCTGTAAAAAAGCCATTATGTCAATGAAGGTGCACTTATGCCTTCCAAGAAATTCAGAATTTTACCAAATTAATCTGCTTAGAGGTGAAATTTGAAAATTTCACATGGCTTTACATGTGTGTGGTGTGCTGCAGGCATGGATTCACGAGATGCTCTTCCTTTGGGAGCCTCCAGCAGCAGCTTTAGATGACAGCCTGGCATTGCAGCAAGCACCTGAGCCTTTTCTGAGGTTGGGTATTAGGTAGAAACCTTGCATACTCCTTTGTTTGGGCCGAAAACCCAAGCGATCCAAGATCCTGTAGCTTTTTTTAGTCTCTTCCTCTTTTGGGTAAATATTTGCTAAGCAATAATACAGAGTCTAGGACTCAACTGCTTTATTTGCTTTCTCTAAGTACTGAGAAGGCTTTAAATAAGTGTGACTGGACTGATGACACCGGGTCCCACATTTGAATAAACTAGGTTTCTAGTGACTGCAGTATAATGTGCCTGCAGCACTGCAGCATGCCTGACAGAGAGCCTAGGAAAGGGAGGGTATTTTGTTTAATTTTGGTGTGGTTTTGCTATTACCACAGGGAATAGGACTGCAGGGAATTGCAGGGAATTGGACTGCAGGGCCATGAGTAGCAGTAAAAGGATCTGAATAATGTCAGTAATACGGGGTTTGGGATCATGTGCTGTCATCTACCATGCTGAGAAAGAGATGACCTAGCGTAGTTTTAGTCTGTTGCTTCTGTGGAGTTGGGGAAAGGGTTTCTGTGAATCATGGACAGCAGAGATTAATTCTTCTTTGACTTTAAATTCATTAGGTACAGATTAAAAATAAACCAACAAGCTGTCCCCCTCTACTCTGCCCTGGCCAGGCCCCACCTCGAATATTGTATCCAGTTCTGGGCTCCCTGGTATAAAACAGACAGGGATCTCCTGGAGAGAGTCCCGAGGAGACTACAAAGATGATTAAAGGCCTGGAGCATCTCCCCTGTGGGGATAGGCCGAAAGAACTGGGGCAGTTCAGCCTTGAGAAAAGAAGACTGAGAGGGGATTTTATTAATAAGTATCTCAAGTGTGGGACACAGGGGGAAATGGCCAGCCTCTTTTCAATGGTCTGTGGGGACAGGACAAGGGGCAATGGCTTCAAGTTGGAGCACAGGAAGTTCTGCACCAATATGTGGAAGAACTTTTTTGCAGTGAGGGTGACAGAGCCCTGGGACAGGCTGCCCAGGGGGGTGTGGAGTCTCCTTCTCTGGAGATACTCAAGACCCGTCTGGTTGCCGTTCTGTGCGACCTGTTCTAGGGACCCTGCTTTGGCAGGGGGGTTGGACCCAATAATCAACCTTGTGTAGATCCAGGCCTGAGGTTGGCGGCCCTGCTTGTGGCAGCGGGGCTGGAGCTCTATGATCCTTGGGGTCCCTTCCAACCCATGCCATTCTATGATTCTATGATCTCTCAAGGTCCCTTCCAACCCCTACAGTTCTGTGATTCTGTGACTGTCTTGACTTTTATACAACTATGGTAATCATAAAAAGATCAATATTTTTTTTAGTAGATCATTATTGCCATTGAATGTATCCATTTTCGTCTAGACATTCACATGAATTACACATCATGCCTGCCTGAAAAATTGAAAATAAAAGGAACTTTATTTTAATAGGAAGATTTGTGGAAAGATTAATATTTTGAAGAAGATAGCACCAGATAACTGTATTTTTCAGCTGTGGGAATTACCAGGTGGAGTTTTAAAATAATGAAAAGGAAGTTTGTTTTCATAATGTACATAATTTTAACTGCAGAATTCATTACTACTAAATGTTAGGGAAGACAGAGGAATATATAGTTTCAACATGCAACACAAGAGATGTAAAACTGGATTTGATAGCTAGATAGCTATTGTCTGGATGATCCAAATGTAATATCTGTGCTAAAACCTTTTGTGGCTGGATACCGAGAAGTGAAATAAATGCGAGTGACCATCATGTCATTGCCTTGCTGGTCACATTCCTCCTCAAACAGATATTGTTGTCCACTGTAGGATGCAGAGCTACATGAACATCTAGTTTGTTCCAGTATGATAAGCCCTGTATTAAGAAAAAGAGCAACAGGGCTCCATGTAGTCAAAGAATTTTGTTACAAGATAAAAAGTGTGGTTTCTAGAATGTACAGTGGGCTTAGGAGCTGGGTAAGGTGTTGTGTAAAAATCAAGAGAGCAAATAAGAACTTTATATCCTGGTTTTGCACTTGCCTTCAGATGGAGAAAGAAGGAACAGGGAAAATGTCATGCCAGTGAGTAATAGTGATTCTATTTCTATGAAAAGAAAATGTAATTGATTGACAGGAGGAGAGTTTTTACATGATGTATACCTTGAAGCATATTACATCTGTGAGATTTACTACTCTTAACCATATAATGCTATCAAAGCTGCATTATGTATTACAGGGAAGGTGACTGTGATTAAAGCTGCCCATGTTCCAAAAGTGCTTGGGAAAAAGTAGGAGGACACTGCAAAGTGAAGGGTCTATAGAGTTGCAATATCTGAACTACAGAGGGTTTTTGGTTTTTTATTTAAAAGAGATAGGAATTTGTCATGTTAGATTCATTTAATAAGACAGCAGGAAAACATCTATGAAGGACTGGTTGAAGCAAACTTTCTTGGAGAGTGAAGAATTTGACTGCATTAGTTGTTGGCTTGTCATACCCACAGTTCAGGATATCTATGCCTACACAAATTATTTGAGAGATATGTGTGTGTATATTTATGTGTATATATATATATGTATATTTGTGCGTATGCTTATATGTATTTGTATAGATATGCACTTAGAAGTGGGAGAACTTGGTGTTCAGGCCTGAACACACATAGAAAAAGAAAGAAAAAAAAATGAAGTAGTTATGGTAAAAACCAAACATTTGTAAAGATGATGCTGGAGAGCATGAAAAGATGTGTTGGTAAAGAGGAGAACTCTGAAGGAAAAAATTACTTTATTGTTAATAACAGTGCATAGATGGCATCAAGATGCAATTTTTTCAAGTGATGCAGGGTTTTTTTTGTTTAGGTTTTCCTTTGTTTGTTTTGGGTTGTTTTGAAGTCTCATGAAGGGTATGATGTTTTTTGTATCGAAGGGACAAAAGCAGATTTGAAATTGGTGACTCAGGAAGGTTCCCAGTGACTGGAAAAAAAGTTATTATGTTCATCTAAAGAAAAGATAAGGAGGCAGTTTCAGGGTTGCATAGGCTGCTCTGCCTCATTTCAATTTCTGAAAAGATAATGGAGCCTTTTCCAGTCACGTGGAAGTCAGGAATGTAATTGAGCACAGTCAATGTGGACTTAACCTCAGTTCAAGCTTGACCAGCCTGATTGCCTTCTTGGATGAAATGGCTTGTTCTTTTATGATATTGAGGCTGATATTGTCCATTATCAGCAATCCAGATGGTGAAACAGAATGTGTCCTCAGCAAATTTGTGGATGATACTCAGTGTTGGGTACTGAGTGTTGGGTAGACATTGTAAGTGGTAAAGACTGCATCCAGAAGTATCTTGGGAAATGAAACCAAAACCAACAGGATTTTCAGCAAGGAGAAATGCTGCTGCTGAAGGGATCTGTGTAGTCACAGTGGATGCCAAGTTTAATGGGAGCCAGGAGTATGTCCTCACTGGCAATAAGGCGCAGCTGTTCTTGATTCTATATATTATGCATTATTATGGAGTCCTTTGTGGAGGTAAAGCAAGTTTGATCATTGTTAAGTTGTCAGACACATTTCATCCACTTCCTCCTAATGTGCAAAAATCACACTGGTTTTATTGTTTAATAAAACTGTGTTAATAATGGAAGATGTCCAGCATGAGTGCTGCATTGAGTTGCACTGGCCAGAAGAATTGGTTGCTCCACGTTATCTTAGTGTTTGGTAGAACCATGCTTTAATTATTCCCTTTTAATTCTCTCCCAGACAACTGAGTTGTTTGAAACAGTTGTTTCCTCCATTCCAGAAGTTTTCCCATGGAATATTTTAGATTCCTGCCAACCTTGCCTTTTATGTGAGACTGCAAAGGAGGTTGTGACAGATTGCTTTGCAGTTTCATCAATATGCTACTAATATTCATTTTTACATCTCCCTTTCATGACACGCAGATGGTCAGGTTTTTTAGATGATCTCTGTGTGATGGAAATTGGGGTTTGGCTAAGAGCTTCTTGGCTGAAACTCATTGTAACTGAAGCAGATGACACTGGTTGACTAGGGAAAAGATGCAAAGGTAGGAATTTGTTTCTTCAAGAAGGTGTAGCTGCACTTAGTTGTTAAGACACATGATGCTTGGCTTAGGTTGTAGCTTTTGCTTTTTGGATATGAAGAAATAAGAGGCATTTGTTTATAGCATAGAATTTTCATAGAATGTGTAAGGTTGGAGGGGACCTTTAAAGACCATCTAGTCAACCCCCCCCTGTAGTAAACAGGGACATCTTCAGTAGATCAGGTCACTCGGAGCCCCATCAAGCCTGACCTTGAATATCTCCAGGGATGGGGCCTCCACTACCTCTCTGGGCAACCTGTGCCAGTGATCTACCACCCTCATATTGATTTTTTTTTTTTCGTAGCATCCAACTTAAATCCCTTTTTGAGTTAAAAACCATTACTCCTTGACCTACTGCTACATGTCCTCATGACCAGTTCTTCCCCAGCTTTCTTATAGGCACCTTTCAGGTATCAGAAGGCCTCTATAAGGTCTCCACAGACCCTTCTCCTCTCTAAGCTGAACAAGCCCAACTGTCTCAGACTGTCTTCATAGGAGAGGTGCTCCAGCCCTTGGATCATTATTGTGACCCTCCTCTGGACATGTTCCAGCAGGTCCATGTCCTTCTTGTGCTGAGGGCTCCAAAGCTGGACACAGTTTTCCAGGTGAGGTCTCACCAGAGTGGAGCAGAGGGGCAGAATAACCTCTATTGATCTGCTTCTTTCGATGCAGCCCAGGATGCAGTTGGTCTTCTGGGCTGCAGATGCACATTGGTGGCTCATGTCCAGCTTCTCATCCATGAGTACCTCCCAAGTCCTTTTCCTCAGGGCTGCTTTCCAGCACACCATCTCCTAACCTGTATGGATAATGGGGATTGTTCCGACCCAGGTGCCGGCCCCTGCAGTTGGCTTTGTTGAACCTCATGAGGTTCACCTGGGCCCACTCCTCCAGTCTGTCCAGGTCCCTCTGGATAGCATATATTTCCTAAAGTTCCTTTATAATATGATTTTCTGCTTTTATTTTACTGATGGGATGCTGGCTTTAGCTGATGATGTCAGATTTCATTTCTGTGACTTTGTCTTCAGATGTATTGAATTCCATTTACTAAGAGTGTACCTGTGACACCACATGTACTTTCTTCTGCTCAGTGTTCTGCTTTCAGAATGGATTTTATTTCTGTTTTGAGTCCTAAGACCAATAGCTCAGTTTCCTGTTCTCTCAACTGAGAACAGACAGAATTCTTAAGATATGGTCTGTGGATTGGGCTGCTACCATTCATCTTCTGCTTGGCATATTAGGTTTTTTTCAATTTAAGAAATAATAATTGCCATAGCTCAGTTATCAACATTGTACTGAGATGTTCTGGTAGACATAGGGTTTTTTTGTATCACTGAAACAATTACATGTCTACAAGTCTCAAGCAAATACCTGGGAGAACTTAAATTAAAATTTGATAGATGAAGTTATATAAAAATCTCTGTATGCCTAAAATATTGTTCACTCTTTGAAAACTTAACTGATTTTATAATGGATTATCCAATTCCATTTATTGGAGCTGTGCATAAAGAATTCCACCCATCAGACATTTCTATGCAACTCTCACCTAAATTTGTTTATATTTACTTAGACAAAGTAGAAATTTAATTTGCAGAGTATTCCTTGGCAGGCAGTGATGACTTTTTGAGATCTGTTTAAAAACTGATAGAAAATATCCAAAACTCTAAAAAGACAATTCTGAATTTTAAGAAAACTCTTTTTGGTTCAAAATGATGTTTTTCTGGTCTTTTTTATTTAGATCCCATGCCTCAAAAGATGCATCACTAAATAATATTTTAACATTGCAGGTATATTGGAGCATGCTGTGTGGAAATGAAAGGGACCACTATAGCTGGACAGACAGGTTGCAGAGAAGTGAAATGGGCAGCCAGCAGCTACTGAGTAGTCATAGCTTGTCAGCTCAGCAGTGAGAGAATTTCTATATTATGCTTCCATCAAATATGAAGGAAATAGAGGAGATGTATACAGATGGTGGTGGAGGATGCAGAGAAGGCACTTACTGAGTGGCTTCTTTGCCTCAGTCTTTACTCCGAAGGCCAGCTTTCAGGAATCCCAGACCCTAGAGGTAAAAGAGAAACTCTTGGAGATAGAAAGACTTTCCCTTGGTTGAGGAGGATCAGATTAAGATCATTTAGGCAAACTCAGTGTGCACAAATCCATGGGCACTAATGAGATACAGGTCAATAGGGACTTTTAAAAGAGCAGGAAGGAGCGGCTGATACACCAGGAGACTGTGCTACCATTCAGCAAGAGCTGGACAGGCTGGAGAGCTGGGTGGAGAGGAACCTAACAAAGTTCAAAAATGGCAAATCTAGGGTCTTGCACCTGGGGAGGAACCACCCTAGGCACCAGTACAGGTTGGGGGTTGACCTGCTGGGAAGCAGCACTGCTGAGAAAGGACCTGGGAGTCCTGGTGAAGCATGAGCCAACAGTGTGGCCTTGTGTCCAAGAAGACCAGTGGTATCCTAGGGTGCATTAAGAAGAGTGTGGCCAGCAGGTTGAGGGACTTGATGATCTTAAAGGTCTTTTCCAACCTTGTAATTCTGTGAAATAACATGAAAGAATAGCGTAAACATTAAAGAGTAACTTACTAATCTTGTTTAAAACTTAACCACTTGGGCATCTTTTGCATGAATTTTCAAAACAGGTTTTGAATTTATGGCCTCAAAGTATCATGCTGAAATTTTCTCTGTGTGTATAATTCATTGTCTGCCAAATAATTACATCAAAGACCCTTTCTGTTTTTCCCCTGCAGAATGGCAGTTTCCATAGGCATTTTTTGCACAGTGTATATTATTTGATAGCCTGTGTCCATACTGCCTTTCAATAGTCTCCATCTACCTGAAGAGTCCACTCCATTGAATCTTTCCTTCTGGAACTTGACAACTAGTTAGCAGGTATTTTCAGAGAGCTAGCTGCAGTAATTCATAACCAATCATGTAATTTAAATACTTGGTATATTATTATATAAACATACTATTAGTAAAACTTGCCACTTCTCAGCAACACCACATGACTATACTGCAGAGCATCTGATGAGACAGGACCATTTTGACCGTGATGGTGGTAATTCCCTTCACTGTTGTAGAAGTGCCTCTGTACATGTGTGGTGTTTGCTCTCTATTAAACCTGTTTTCTGTCAGAAAATCATTTTCTCATGCCATAGACCTTGATTCCTTAAGTGCTTTTTAGAAGGCTTTTTGGAAAGACATACTCATCGTTATTCATGTTGACATTGACTTCCTTGGAGAACAGATTTGGCAGCATTCTTTCTGATCTTAACAAACATTTGAGCATTTCCAATATATCCCTGCAGTCAATTTGTCCACTAATCTTGTTCTCTCTTATGGTTCCTGCCCATTTGCTCACTACAGAAGTAATTTACAGATCTCTAATTTCCTTTATGTCCTGGTTTTGCCCCAGCCAGGGGCCGCACCCCACACAGTCGCTTGTACTTTTAAAAGGAAGGGGGAAGGAAAGTTGGGGGAAGGGGAAAAGGGAAGGAAGAAAGGAGGAAAATAAACCACAACCTAGAAACCAGAACCACGCAGGTTGGGATAAGGATAGTTTACTAAACAATAACAGAAAACTAGATATAACAATAACATAAGTTTAAAGCACAAAATAGATGAAACTGGTGATACACAATGCAATTTCTCACCAAACCACACAACTCAGGCCGCACAGCTTAGAGCCCGTCCCGGACAACCCGACCGCCCCAGAAACTGCACGTCCTGGCGTTGTCTCCCCCTCTTCCCCCCAGTCCCCCCTTAAACTGAGCATGACGTAACTGGCATGGAATATCCTCTTTGGCCAATTCGAGTCACCTGTCCTGGCTTCGTCCCTTCCTTTCTCACTAGTAAGGAAGTATGCAGAGCTGAGAAAGGTACTTGATTGCCCGGCAACAAATCGGAGACATCAGGGTGCTATCAGCACTATTCTCATGCTAACACCCAAACATGGCATTCCATTCACTGCTAAAAAAAAAATTTAACTCCATCATAGCTGAAACCAGGACACTTTATCATTTGCCAAGAATCTTCTGCCTTTAGAAAGGCATGTTGGACATCCTGTTCTGCAGTTTGTATGGGTAGTTCAGCAGTTTGGTATGTGAGTTCATGTAGGTCTCTAATGTGAATACCACTGTGGCAATTTGGAATCAGAGACATGTAGAAGGGTTTGGTTGTAAGGGACCATGTATTGCTGGCAAGGTATTGGTAGGGGAGAAGCTCCTCGGGTGGCTTCTATGAGAAGCTGCTGGAAGCTTTCCATATGTTCAATAGAGCCAGCTCCAAGGCAGAACTGCTGCTGCTGAAGGCTGAGCCCATCGAAGAGTGGTACCACCTCTGGGATACCACAGATAAGAAGGGGGGGAAAAACCACCTCAACAGAAATTGCAGCCAGAGAAGAGGATTGGGAAGATCTGAGAGGAACAACTCTGCAGACACCAAGGTGAGTGAAGAAGGAGAGATAGGATGTGCTCCAGGTAGAAGAGCAGAGATTCCCTTGCAGCCCATGTGGAAGACCATGGGGAGGCAGGCTGCAGCCCATGGAGGATGTTGGTGGAGCAGATAGTCACCTGCAGTCCATGGAGGACCCCATGCTGGAGCAGGTGTATGCACCTGAAGGTGGCTATGACCCCATGAGAAGCCCATGCTGGAGTAGGCTCCTGGGAGAACCTGTGGCCCCGTGGAGAGAGGAGCCCATGCTGGAGCAGGTTTGCTGGCAGAACTTGTGACCCCATGGGAGACCCACACTTGGAGCAGTCTGTTCCTGAAGGGCTGCATTCCATGGAAGGGACTCACACTGGAGCAGTTAATGGAAAAATGCAGTTACTGGAAGGACTCATGTTGGAGAAGTTCACGGAGGACTGTCTTCTGTGGGAGGAACCCCATGATGGAGCAGGGAACGAATGTGTGGGGTACTGCCCTGAGGAGGAAGGAGCAGCAGAGACAACTGATGAAGTGGGCACAAGCTCCATTCTCAGTCCCCCTGTGCCACTGGAGGGGAGGAGGTAGAGAAAATGGGAACTAAAGCTAAGTGCAGGAAGAAGGAAGAGGGAATGGTGTTTTTAACATTTGAGTTTCTCATGACTGGACTCTGATTGATTGGTAATAAATCAAATCGGTTTTCCCCAAATTGAGTCCCTTTTGTCTGTGAGAGCATTTGGAAGATGTTCTCTCCCTGTCCTTATCTTGACCCATGAGCTTTTTGTTACATTTTCTCTCCACTGTCCATCTGAGGAGGGGAGTGACAGAGGCTTTGGTGGACACCAGGCCTCCAGCCAGGGTCAACTAGCACAGACCTTTAAAGATCATCTAGTTACAACTCCCACTGCCATGGGCAGGGACACCCTCCACTAGACTTTTCTGGGCAAATGGTTCCAGTGTCACACCACCCTCATTGTAAAGAATTTCTTCCTCATGTCCAATCTAAATACATTCTCCTTCAGTTTAAAGCCATTGTCCCTTGTCTTGTCACTCACTACAGGTCTTAGTAAATGTGTCTGTATCTGTCTTTTAAACCTCCCTTCAGGCACTGGAAGGCTGCAATAAGGTCTCCCTGGAGCCTTCTGTTCTCCAGGCTGAACAAACCCAACTCTCTCAGCCTGTCTTCAAAGGAGAGGTGCTCCTATGACCATCTCTGTGGTCTTTCCTTCATTACTTCTACAGGTTCCTTTCCTTCCATTTTGAAGGTACTTCTACTCATATAAAAATACAGTAGTCCCCTTCCACTGGTTTGCATGTCAGCCACTGCCAGGTATGTCAGAGAATGTTGATGCGTTTATGCTGATAGTCATACGTCCTGTTTATCTCAGTGGAATATGAATGACTAAAAAAATGCCATGTAATGTTTAAAATGATATGTCCTAGAACTGCTAGAAAGCTTTTCAATTTGAATCTTGCTGAAAAACTGAGTTTAAGAATTAGAAACATTATTGTGTTCTGCTTACATGGTGAAAACTGTAAAAAGAAGAATATTAAAACTTTAAAAAAACCTCACTAAAAGAAGCTACAGATTTTTGTGTGTGTGTGCTCAGAATTATCCCTAAAAAAGGTTATTTTCTGACCTAATTACAAAGAGGGGAAAATCACAGAAAGGCTAGTGGAAATGGTTTTGTGCTTGACTCTTTTATTCCGTTTGTGTGTACTGCTCTACCATTTAACAGCATTTGTTTGCATACATTGTTGGTAACAGTTACAATAGTAGCACTTTTTTTTTCCAAGAAAGGCTTGAGGGAGAAATGCCACGCTTGTCAGTGAATGATAAACGTATTGAATAAAGGTTAATTACTTTGTGATTCACAAAATAGCTGAAAGCACAGCTGAATGCACCATGGAGACTAACTTTAAAGCACGATCAAATCTGACCTTAACTGCTGCAGGAAACAGTGAAAATGCAGTTTTCTACGCTAAGAATTCATACGGTGACAGTGCTGTGGCCATGTGCAGCATTTGAAAAGCTTTAGTAGCTTTTGCATAAGGAGGAGTATCTTTTGTCCCATGTTTTGGAACATTTCTGTAGGAATGATTAGACACATATCAGTTATATCTCTATGTATTTATGATCAGCATTATTATACTGTATCATCTTGAAAATTCTGGAATTATTTTTCTACTATACATGCTTTGGTAATAAAATAATAGGGAAGAAAACCCAGCTGTAGATAAGTATATATCATAGAACCACAGAATTACTAGGTTGGAAAAGACATGAGATTGAGTCCAACCATACCTGTCCTCTACTAAACCATATCCCTAAGCACCTCGTCTACCTGTCTTTTGAATACATCCAGGGTTGGTGACTCAACCACCTCCCTGGGCAGCCTGTTCCAATGCCTGATAACTCTTTTGGTGAAGACTTTTTTTCTTAATGTCTAATCTGAACCTGCCCTGGTGCAGCTTGATGCCATTCCTTTTCATCATATCACCTGTCACTTGGGTGAAGAGACCAACACCCATCTTTTTACAATCTCCCTTCAGGTAGTTGTAGGCAGTAATAAGGTCTCCCCTGAGCCTCCTCTTCTCCAGGCTAAACACTCCCAGCTCCCTCAGCTGCTCCTTGTAAGGTTTGCCCTCCAGCCCCTTCCCTAGCCTGGTTGCCCTTCTCTGGACACGCTCGATGTCTTTCTTGTAGTGAGGGGCCCAAAACTGACCATGTATCTCCAGACTACTAAGAATTATAATTTATTACCCCTTAAAGATTAAAATAATACCTTTTTTTTTTGCTTAGATTTGATGAGAAGAACATACATGCTACTTTCAGTGGTTGTATTAGTCATTCACTGACTGAAAGTTGTAGAATTGGTAGTTATCATTAACATGAGATTTTTCTGTTTAAATCGTAGATTCATGAGATGCTTCCTGGTACTTGATGTTTCCTTGATCTTATAAATGTTCAGCACAGTAATATGTTCAAAGGTTAGAAATTGAGAAATTGCAGATTTCCTCACAAACAGTGGATTACTGATGTGCAGACAGCATTGCTATAAAATGTTTCTCATTACACTTTACTCTGACTGTCTTCTTTCTTCTCATTAAGAGGCAAGGTTATCTGTTCTGTAGCTGCTGAACACAATGATGTTCTTTTTGTGGCTAATGCCTGAAAGTCAGTAAAACTTAAATTATTTTAAAATTCCTGGTTAACAAAAAGTGAATGTGCTGTTCTTTGATGTGTATGCCATTGAAATAAAATAGCTTCAGTTAATAATACTGCTTTATGATGAGTTTTGGTTTTTTTTTATCAGAACCTTTTAAAAAACCTTCATCTTCTGCCTGAAGAGAACGTAGATTTTTAGGAGAAGGTATTTTTTCAGTTAGTTTGTACTCAATTTCATTACTGACTTTAAAAACAAATATTCCAGCTGCAGTCAATAGTCCTGTCCACGGTTGCACAAGAGATTCTAAAGAAATCACAGAAAGCAGGAGTCTGGAGGGACTTTAAGAGAACATCTAGTCTATCTTGCTGCCTCAAAGGTCAGGTTACAGAGAAGTGATATCTAGGCCAGTCTAGAAGAAGATCTGGTGATTGAAACTCCACAATCTGTATTTAATCATCTCTAGCCTTTGCTAGTGTGGAAAGCTCTAGAAAGCTTTTCCTTGTTTCCATGCTAACTCTCCCTTTTCGTGGTTTTCCTGTCACCAGTGGAAACTGTCCCCTTCCTCTGCGCATCACACTTCTAATTACTTAAAATCTGTTACTCTTTGAGTCTAACAAGTGAGGAGAAAGGTCTCAGTATGGTATCTATGAAGTAGAATGGAAAATAGCTAGAGTTTTAATTCAGAACTTCATCACTAGTGCATTTGTTGACTTTATGAGAGACACCTAACACTGTAATTTCAGGGAAAATGCGATTCAAGATGAGTATCTTCTGTTACGTCTGGTTGAGCACAGCTAGATTAATTTCCTGGAGTGGAGTGTTTCAGTTATAGTCACCAAGCTGTTTGAGATGGAATACAAAACTGAATTTTAAGAAACAACGCTATAACCTCCAACTGTGATCCATATAACTAAACCAATTCAGACTTCTTCCATGGTTTAAATGCCTTAAACCAGCTTCTGTTGTTCTGTAGATGTGTGGTTGGTTTGGCAAGCTTTTAATCTCAGAATGACTGTGACTATAATCATAGAGTCACGGAATGGTTTGGGTTGGAAGGAACCTTAAAGATCATCAAGTTCCAACCCCCTGCCATGGGCAGGGACACCCTCACTAGACCAGGTTGCCCAAAGCCTCGTCCAACCTGGCTTTGAACACTGCCAGGGAGGGGGCATCCACAGCTTCTCTGGTCAGCCTGTTCCAGTGCCTCACCACCCTCATTGAATAGTATTCTGGTATTTCTTTTAAAAAGCCTTTCATGCTGTAGCCATAGTAAGAAGAAAGATCAATGAGCACTATTAGCCTACAATTTGAGAAGTTACAGGCTAACTCTTTGTTCATCTGTGATGCAGTCTTCAGAAAACCTTTACTTTCTCAGATGTTATGTAGTTGCAATTTATCCTAAGGCTTTATTCAAAAGGGCATATTTGTTGTTTGGGGTTTTTTTTCCTTAGACTTTTATAGACTGAAGTGGCTGATGGCAGAAGGGTCGCAAATCAATAAAGGAATTGAGAAAAATAAATGCCTATTATACCGATTAGAGCTTAAGTAAAAAAAAAAAAAAGTAAATTTTCTTCTCCCCTTATACTTTTTTAAATCCACTAAACCACAAGATGTAGGAAATATTTGGAATACTCTGCACAAACCATGATAAACTGTTAAATTCCTGCAAGAGCAACACGTAATGCTGATGTGCGTAATACTGATGTACGTAGTACTTGATGAGAAATGTGCTGGGTATGTTTGAACTAAGATGACCAATAACTGCGTATTGATTGCAGAAACTCAATTCAACATAGAGTCCTTTTAATAAATAGTTTGGCCTTTACTATATGGATTAATTATTCATAAACTCCACTTCACACTGAGGTTTTTTTTAAGCTGCCATGATCAGTTCAATTGTGTTCATTGATTCCAATTTGCAAAGCTTTACAACTAAACAGGGATATGAAATTGGACAATACTTTCTCCTGATCTTCTTCCATTCTTTCTTTTCCCTTCTTTTTTTTTTCTGAACATCCTAGATAATTGTTTAAATGAAATGTTGAGTGCATTGATTAGTACATACAGCAGTTCCTTACAGAGAGGAAGATCTCTAACATTAATATATTGGTTGCCGATACTTTGGGCAAGGCTAAGTTATCAGTGTTTACTAAAAGTGTGTGAAGATGCATGAGTTATTTTATTTATACCTGGTATATATGCTTATGAAGTTTATTTTTACTACTTCTGAAAGATTTAATACACACTGAGCACTGGTTCCATTATTTTTAAAAAAAATTGTCATATTGGTGGAGACATTTTAATTCAAAGAAGACTGAATTCTTTTAAATTTGAAGCAGCAGAGTGATGTACCTGGAGCTGGTTATTCAGTTTGCCTCAGCAGTTATCTTATTAAACTGTCACCTTGGATAGAATATATAAAATTATTTACTATAAATGAAAACATTTTTTCTTAATTACTACACAAAGTTATAAATATTTTAGAAGATGTTATAACCTGTACACTCTGAACCAAAAAGTGGCTTCGTCAGTCCTTTATAAGTTGCAAATGTTTTTATATCAACAGTGGATTTGGTTTTTTGTAAATTTAATTGAGGATGGCATATCAGATAAAACATTCTTAAGCTTGAAATCTCTTGATGGTTTTGATAACGTGTGAAGGAAAATCTTGATTTGTGATGGCTTTGCCATTTTGAGGTTTTCTTGCAGGAAGGGAAGATTTAGTATAATATATCTTCTAGTGATGTCAAACTTCTGCAGGTGTAGCCAATGAGATTACAATTTCTGCAACATTTTGAGGCTAAGCTATATATTTTTCTGTACGTGTTAATCTTTTTATATGTTGTTAAACATTTTTAACTTAGGCTGGGGTTATGTGAAGGCACATGGTGTCCTATGAAGTCTTTAAGGTTGTTTCAAGTCAGCAGCTCAAGTTTGGGACAGCATCTGATTTGCTTGTCAGTTCCTGATGTACATAATTACACAAGATAACCTAGAAAAATCCATACCCTTGCTTGTATAGCTGCATGTTTGCATTATGTGCCCAGTAATATTAATGTAGCCTTCATTAGATTTTCAGTTGTAAAGTGGTGATAGTTGTTTGGTTTCTAAGAAGATATTTAGCTAGGTCCAGTGGATTCAGCTATAATATTGTGTTCACAATAGACATAACTGATTAGATTTTTTTTTTTACTGGCTGTTGATATAATCAGGTACATAGCTATTGCCATAATGAGGCAAAAAAAAGTTTAATTTACTTGGACACATAACAAGTGGAAGCTATGTTGAGATCCTAAAGAAAAAGTAAAATTTTGGTTAAGCAGGCTGTGAATAGAAAATGTCTAAATGCACTTTTATAAAGGAAACTTCTGTGCACCATGAAGTGCTCATGGATGGAGTCTTTTCTCAGACTAGGCAGTATATATAGACAACACATATCACATGTTTTTTCTGTTTATATGCATGACATATGTGTGTGTGCCAGTGTTTTTCTGTCTTGGACATTGTACCTCTTGCATTCCATTTCTTGGGATGGAACATGCAGCTGATCCTCTGCAAAAAGATTGCTTTGACTACATGAATATGATTTTTCACAGGAACTTACATTTGAGCTTCCTTCCTGCCTTCTTTCCTGACTTCCTTCCTGCCTTCCCCTCCTTCCCTCCCTATCCATTCCTTTAATGTTGGAGTTGTTGCTGGGCTGTGGGTGTTCTTATCGTTCTTTGCTTTTATTTAAATTTTGTTGTTGTCCCTTTGACAGTTTGTGTTAGTGTTTTGGGGTTTTTTTTGAGAGAGTACTAATTTGGAGTTCTGCTGGCATTAAATTCTACCAGTTGATACAGGTTTTGGAAACCGCTTTTATTGGCTATAAGCTTGCTTAACAAAAGCTTGCTTAACCTGTCCCCCCTCACCCCTACCCCCATCCCCAGTTTCCAGATCTCAATATTGAATTACATCTCTTCATCTTTTAAGAGCCTTTGTCATACATAGTAGTACAACATCTCTCCAGAGAATGTGAGACAGGCCCATTTGGCTGACTGATGGAGCCTTCTTTCTTTTCTGCTGGGTTGTTTCGGTGTTATGAGACTGTACATTAACGTAGTGCTTCCAGTGCAAGGCTTCTTGGGTCTGGCCTGTCCAGTATTGCTTTAGGCTGTGATTTCTGCAGTGCAATGTGCCATGTCACAATTTCACAAACTTAAATAGGTTTGAGACTCAGTTTACTCCAAGACTTTATTTCTTTTTGTAGATGCAAAAGGTCAAGCAAACACCAGGTCTGAAGTACAGGACTGGCTGTGGAGAAGCTAACCAGGCTGTTGCTTTGAAGACAATTATTTTTTAAATAGCATGTTGGCATGAGAACATTCATTTGATGAATGATATAATTAGATCTTTTTGTAGTAGCCTGCTTAGTTATTAGCCATTATTTACTGATAATTGCATTAATACTATTCCAGCTTATTTCCTTGCCTGCATATCACATTTCTTAGCCATGTGGGACTAGGGGAAGCAGTCAGAAAGACCTAAGGAAAATTCCTATGAGCAGAAAAGGATGAGGTTCTTGAATTCTGTTGTGCCTTTATCTAATCTCATTCACAAACACAGAGGTCTTTGTTACAAAATCTGAAGTTCTCTGAGTCTGAGTATCTTTTGAAATCATACTTTTGGTTTGAGGGTGAGCACCTCCAACACAATCATTTTGCCTTCTTGTAAATACCCTGTCAGAACAGGAGAACTCCTTTGAGAATGTGAAGAAAGCAGAATGACTAATGTCTTAGGTGGTGCTTAGGTGCACTGTATGAATCTGAGGTGAATGAATTGCATTAACAACAAATAAAGCATTAACACGCCTTTTGAAAATGGCTATAATCAAAATGTAAAATGCTTATATGAGGAGGTATCACCTTGCAGAGCAATTGGTTTCACTGTCATGCTGTAAATGTTTAATATAACTTGTTAGATGTGTTAAGAGGGAGCTAACAAATATATTCAAAATTTGTCTATAGTCTTTCTCTTTAGCTCCTTCTTTTACATCTCAGTTTTGTATGCCAGGATTAAAAACGTGTTGTTTGTTTAATGTGTGTGTATATTTAGATATTATTGAAGTGTTCAAGAGCATGAGGTGTTACTGGATATTTAAGTAAGTTGACTAAGAGAAAAAGATTAATCTCATGGTTGATTAAGAGCAAGAATAGCAGCAAATGTTGAAAAGTAGAGCAATTTTAGTAAAGTCCTTTAAAGGATGGCTTTTATGCATGTGATATCAAATGGAAGTGGTAGAGGGTAAGTCTGAGGTGCATCAAGGATGCTAGTCACAAAACAGAGCAATGGTCTCCTCCCTACTAAAAGAAACCAACCCTTTGGATTATGACTTTAGGTTTTCATTTAGTCCAAAAGATTAACACGATGCACTCTTAGTCTAAATTTCAAAGTTTATGATATATCTAGAAATATACTCTAGAATAACTATATAAACTTCTTAGAGAGGGCTTAAGAAGTTTTTCCCATAAAATGATTATAGTTTGAATATTGCAGGTAGTTGGATGTCAAATAATATGGCTCTGTTTTAGTGGTTACATATATTTTTCAGATGAGTGATAGGTCATTTTAGTAAGATACTTTATATCAGCAATGGCAATGAAAGATGTATCTTGAAAGTGATCTTGTGTTACTACGAAAAAAAGTCTTATATTCCTGATGAACTTCCTGTACTTACTTTTTGGATGCAGTATATATATAATGGTTGATATTTTAAGTATTGCAGTGTCAGTGGTAAAAAGATTATTTTGTTACTCTTCTTGCCTTTTCTTTCTTATTACAAAATCCTAGTATTGCCCCATTTTTAAACAATGAAAATATCATTGTTCTATTCCAGTTTTTGATGGGTGCATTTGATTGGAACTTACCAACTTCATTAGATGAGAAACATCACTGATACAAAGATAGGGCTATTTAATATCTTCTCAAGCTTTTCTAATGTGTGAAATTTTACTTCTGATATTATACATGTAACCCTTCTGAGAAACCAAGCAAATCTGCTGTATTTTCATTTATTTTGCCTAATGAGTTCTAAGCAGACATGTTGCTTTGGTTTCACCCAGTTTCAAAGCTGTTCTAGGTAATTTTTCCATGCTTCCACATGATCAGTCTTTAAAGGGTTATTTTTTTCTTTCCCATTCACTACTGCTCTTGTTTACTTGTTTCCCTTTGGTGTAGTATTTATCACGTGCTTGTGGCATTCCTTGTATTGTAAGGAATATGGAAAGTATCCTTATTGCACTATCTTGTGCCTGAAAACAGAGATAATGCAGATGTAACAGAGCTTCCTTTTCCCAAAGTGCAGGAAGCAACTACACTTAGCAGGAGAAAAGCTTTTGTTAGTAAATAAAGGTTGTAAAAGGAGCTACTGTCTGAACTAAACCTCCTGTTTGTGGGTTAATGAGTCCAGTCCACAACCTGTGCATATGACTGTTACTACGGACCTCATATATTTAAAAAACCCTTGCCTTAGCTCTCCACTGCATTTTATATCCTAAACAAAATTGCTTTGCTGACATTTAGGATTGTCTACCAATCTACTGCTGTTTATCTCAGTGACCTTCTCGTTCCTTATATTTTGGTCTGAGAGCTAAAATGTAGCGTAATTTGTTTTGGTGACTCTTAGATGACTGAAATTACCAGAGTAGTGAGTTGGAATATAATTATCCAAATGAAATTTGGGCAAAACATGAAGGTTAACACTTCTTTGCTTGAGAAAACTTCAGGTTTTAAGAATGGGGGCCAGAGTTGCAGTTTTATGGCTCATCAGATGTATAATACATTCAGCAATGTATTTAAATGTATACTAGGATATAAAGTCAGTGCCTCATCCTAAAGAAAGAGTGCTACCTTCTAAAAGGTGAAGGATTTCCTTTCTTTAGATTATATGATAGACTTTTACACTATTCCACAACTCAAATGCAATTCTAAAATCTTTCTGTAACTTGACCAGTGTTACATTTTGTTTTCTGTTTCCTATTGACTTCTTGCAATGTGCAAAGCCTCTAGTCTTAATAAAAATACAAAAAATACAGAATATGACTAGTTCCTTTCTTTTTTGGAACTGGTAAGGGTAAGTACAATGTAAATGGCACATTTATTATGGTTCACCACCTATATTTAACTCAGATTTGATGATGTTTCTGACAAGCTGCTTGCATTTAGACTAAGTCAGCAGTTCTTCATGATGACACGTGGGCTGGGATAAGAGAACAAATCATCTGAAAAGGACAGAAAATAGAGGATTCAATGGCAAGATGTGAGGAAAGACAATGTAAAGTAAATATTGAAAGCAATATTATTGTTAATTTTAATCTGCCAGTTTGACATCTGTGAAGTGCTGAGTGCTCAACTTTTTTGGTTACAAGAATATGATGCCTGGAATGAGCAATAGTGTTAAATACCCAGAAAAAAAAAAAGGTTTTGCAGTCTTTACAAGTACAAGAATATATTGGCTTACCAAAATGTTAAAATTCTATATTCTGTATTTTATTCCTTAGCCTTTTTGTATTCCTATTATGATCCTCAGTCAAAACTTCTGTGCTTGTTTTTTCTGGTTATATCCAGCATGTACTTTATTATTAACAAGTACTCTAGACTATAAAGAATTTTTTAAAAATATGACATGGAAGGAATTTAATTAATAAATATTAAAAATGACATGAGAAAGGAGCTGTCATAGAATCACAGAATCTCCTGAGTTGGAAGGGACCCATAAGCATCATCGAGTCCAACTCCTGGCTCCCCACAGGGCCAGACAAGTCAGAGCATGGGACTGAGGGCATTGTCCAGATGCTTCTTGAGCTAAGTCAAGCTCATTGCTGTGACCACTTCCCTGGGGAGCCTGTGCTAGTGCCCGACCACCCTCTCAGTAAAGAACCTCATTCTAATATCCAACCTAAACCTCCCCTGTCACAGCTTCATGCCATTCCCTCAGGTTCTATCACTGGTCACTAAAGAGAGGAGATCGGCACCAGCCCCTTCGCTCCCCCTTGTCAGGAAGCCACAGACCATGATGAGGTCTCCCCTCAGCCTCCTTTTTCCAGAAACCAAGGTACTTCAGCCTCTCCATGTAAGACTTCCCCTCCAGACCCTTCACCATCCTTGTTGCCCTCCTCTGGACACTCTCCAGTATTTTTGTGTCCCCCTTATACTGTGATGCCCAAAACTGTACCCAGTACTCAAGGTGAAGCCACACCACCGTAGTGTAGAGCGGGACAGTCACCTCCCTGGACCAGCTGGCAGTGCCGTGCTTGATGAACCCTGGGATATGTTTGGCCCTCCTGGCTGCCTGGGCTCACTGCTGGCTCATGGTTAACTTTCTGTAGACCAAGACCCCCAATTCCCTCTCAGCATGGCTGGCCTGCAGCATCTGATCCCCCAGTCTGTATGTGTAGCCAGGTTTGCCCCTTCACAGGTGCAGAATCTGGCCATTGCCCTTGTTAAACTTCATGCTGTAGGCAATTGCCAGCTCTCTAAACTATCCAGGTCTCTCTTTAAGGCTTCTCCACCCTCAACGGAGTCAACAGCTCCTCCCAATTTTGTGTCATCTTCAGATTTACTTAAGACACCCTCTAGTCCTGTGTCCAGGTTGTTTATGAAAATATTAAAAAGAACTGGACCTAAAGTGGAACACCGGGGAACCCCAGTAGTGACTGGCCACCAGCTAGACGTAACCCCATTTAATATCACCCTCTGGGCCAAATCCTTCAGTCAGTTGCCCACCTAACACATTATGGATTTATCTAGTTGTATGCTGGACATTTAGACATTATAATGCTATTGCCTGTCTGAATGTATTTTTTTGTAAGGCTGTTGTAAAAGCAAAGCAGATTATCTGTTTGAGGTCTAGTAAGAAGAAAAAAATTAATGTTTTAAAAAATAATTTCCAGTGTGGTGGGATGACCTTGGCTGGCTGCCACATACTGCCCCCCCTGCCCCAGGTAGTCCTTCCTGTCAACAGGATGTGAGGGAATAAGTTATAAAAACTCATGGGTGATGATAAGAACAGTAATTGGGGGAGGTAATGGGCAAAACCTAGGCTGAACATTGCCAGAGAATGGAATAATTGTGGAGAATCTTTTTTGGATTTAAGGTGGTGAAGGGATGAGGGTTGATGTTTTATTGTGTGGGTAAACCTTCTACTTTTGTTGGTGTTGTGATGCTGTTGGTTTGATTTTGGTTAAGCGAGGGCCATTCCCCAGGCTGCAGCCCTTCAGGGACACCCTGCTCTCACCCGGGCTCTCCACGGCCGCAGCTCCTGCAGGCAGTATCCCTCTGCTGTGGCCTCGGGCTCCCTATGCTGCTGCTCCCTCCTTGGTGGGATTCTTCCTGCTCTGCCTGTGCCGCCTTTGGCCCTTGCTGAAACCTGTTTTCCCCCTCTCCTCCCGGCACCCCCAGCTCGGCTGAGGTGCTCAGCTGTGTCCTGCGGTGGAGCGGTTGGAGCCGGCTGGGGCCGGCTGTGTCCGGGATGGGGCAGCCTCGGCCTCTCCTCACAGAGCTGCCCTGCAGCCCCGCTGCCAGTGCCCGGGCAGAAACACTCAATTTATCAAACAATTCCAAAATAAAACAAGATAAAACCCCCTTAAGTTGAGAAATAATTTTCACCCTAAACTTGAGTGCTCCTTTTGTCCCCATTGTTGGCTATTTTCTTGTCAGATCTAGTCTTGGAGTTTAAGCATACAGTAACAGTGAAAAAATTGGATCCTTTTGTGAGGTGATGCAGTGAAAAACATCTGAGAGTTCTACTGAATATGTGCGTAATTAAAACATGAAAATATTGCTATGCTAAATACTTATTACACCATCCGTCATGATCATTCAAAGGAAATGGTATTTCAATAGCAGAACCGAATTTTACTTCGTGTAGCTGTGAATTTAATGAGCAATTTGCTGTTAAAATATTTGGAAAATGAGAAGGGAGAAAACATTTGGAGGTCATATTTTGAATACTGGGCTTTCTGTAAGAAAGGGATTTTATCTTTCAAAGATAAGAAAATCAAACTACAGTCCTTTCTTCTGTTTCTTGTGCTCTCCTCTGTGTGGTGCTGTGTATCTACAGCAGTACAAAGGTGATTTTTTCAGGAGACGTTTTTCTATACATTAAAACATTTGACACCAACTTCTTAGCTTGATTGAAGTAGAAGAAAACATTCCACATCTATAGATAAGTCAGCAAGCTGGAACTTTGCATGCATGAATTGTCTGTCACATCTCTTATGTTTTGACTGATATAATAGCACTTAAAAGCGCAGGCAGATTAGTGGGTTCCATTAATAATGACTTAAACTATATTAGGTTAATCCTGAATTTATTACCTATCACGTAGTTATAGGTTTAGCAATGAGTTCAGGTATTCCAGAAATGAGGAAGACTCACTGTTGTGGGATAAGGAAGTCTTTTATACAAGCCTGCAGATATTTGAGATTTCTAATCCAGTACTGTACCAGACTATTCTCTTTAGGATAACTATAAACTGCAGAACAACACTTTACAAATTTTGCTATATGTAATTTAGTTTCTAAATACTCCTTCTGCATTACAGTGGTGGTAATATCAGTGCTGCGAATTAGGGAAAAAATGAAGTAAATTAACTGTATCACTGAGTAACACTGAATTGCCTTGTTAATAGCTGCAACAAGTAACACAGAATTTCAAGTGTGAAATTTCACTCCTAAGTAGTAAGAGGATGGTAGTGAATCAACACTACACGTTGGTTGGCATGATGGTACTGACTGTAGCATCTTAGGGGAAATTAGAGAGGCTGTGAATTTTGGATCTGGTAGTAAGAGAGGACTCCAACTTTCCTCTTGTAAATTGGTCCAGTGCTGCACTGGGATATGAGACAGACTAAATTTGCAGGTATTTGTGGAGCAGTTGATTAGAAAGGAAATGAAAGTCAATCTCTGACATTTTTCCTGGGGAACATGTAGGATCTGGTTCACGGTGTGAGGCTGAAGTTGCACCTTGTAATAGTGATTTTGGTGTGCTGGGATATGTAGAGCTTCTTAAAGCATCTTCAAACGAATATTCACAAAAATGAGAAAAGTTGTTGAAAAGAAACAATAGCTGAGAGTTGAATGTTGGTAGGTAGCATTGAAAATTTTTGAGGGCACTCTAGAAGAAGCACAGAACAACAATATTTCAATAGGAAGAGTCTTTTAGCTGTCAAGAATGACTTGTGTAGAGTGCAGAAGAAATTGGCATGTCTAAAGAGGAAGGCAAAAGACCACATCGAAAGCAAGATACCTTTCAAAAGTGCCCTGAGAACACTGTTGTGTGGAAAATAATGTGGTATGAATAAACAAAGCTATTACTTTCAATAAGAGCAACTGGTTATCAACTATAGTTTGGCACCTCCTGCTTTCAACCATCTTTGTACTTGAGGATTGATTGATAGATGGCAAATATATATAATGCCAGTTCTTTCTGAGAATTTCAGATCTGGGACTCTGCATGCTGCTAAGCTTGAGGTCTCTGTTGGACACTTTGATAGAAATTGTAATATGGAATTAGTGGACACACAAGTGTGTATGATATACTGGGGACAAGGCTTTTTTTAGTTTTCTTTTGAAGTCAGTGCTTCACATACTGGAGTTCTTTGAAGATAGGAAGAAACACCTGAAGGAGGGAGATGGTGAAGGTTTTTCTGGATTCAGAGAAACATTGAACAGGATCAGAGAAGACAGGTTCAGTGAGGGTTACTGAATACATAGAATTCACCTTTTTTTCAAGAAGTCTCATGCTATTTGTGACTAGGAAAGTGGGTTCTATTTTGTATGCTTGCTCTGTTCTCCAGGCAGCCTGGTTTGGTAACTGTATGTGGCCGCTCTTAAAGAGTATGAAATGATAACTTTTCTCTGTAGACTGTTAAATTTTATCTTAGCTATGATGTAAGCTACTCTGAATTTGGATTATATTAGTGAATGTCAGTAAATTTAGGTAAGCAAGTATCCACCTCAGGAAGGAATTAGAAATGCTGCAGAATGGTCTTGTTTAAATGAAAGAAAGACTAGTAAGTGAGCATTAGATATGTGCTGTCTTAAAATTTTTGAAGAAGGTGCGTCCTAGTAAGTACTGAGAGATGGCCAGGAGCTGGATCTTCTGATGTAAAAGATCTGAAGTAAAAAGCATCTATTTTTCACATTACTGTACTGAACAGGAAGTTTTCAAGACTTTGGTTTGCATTAGAACTGTTAGTGGAAGGCAGGATTTATTTTGGTTTGTATTTGCATGTTTTTGCGTTGCTTCTTGCATCAAAGAAGTGCTTCAAAATGTGAGAGTGCATATAACATGTCATTATAATTTTGAGAAAATCAGTGAAAACATACAGCCACTTCTAGCACATTTGGTTGTTTTAAGTTTGTACGATAATCTCTATTATATGGAAAATTGCTAAACCCCCTAATTATTCTCTCTCCAATTACCAAGCTGAAGCTGTTTTGTGTTGGCCTTTATTCATCTTTTTTAACTATTGTGTGAAAAAGTAAGGGAATTTAATTTGTCTGAAGCAGGAGAAAGGGGGAGCAAGACCTGAAACATGAGTAAGGTGGACAGAAGTGAGTAGCATATGATAACTAGCCATGTATTTGCTCCGAAGAGCAACATTTTTCCTTGACGTCATTCATAAAGCTGTCATCCCCACACCACAATAGAAAGACACTTCGCTCTACAAATTTTACAGTATCTTGCAAGCTTGTTTGACAGGGCACATGACAGGTCTATCAAAACTGGGAGTTTCCCATGACAAAATTCAAGACAAGTGGCAATCCTGTAAATGGAAAAGGTGGAATTTATATATGTCAGAAGCAACCCCATTTTATTTAAATTTCTAAGAGATGTTTTATCATTTTTTCCTTCTCATTTTTCTATTTATAGGATTTGAAATATTAAAAATAGAAATATATTAAAATGCTGTCTAGCTGTACTGTGCTTTTATAAAATCTTGAACACTTTCTCATCCTTGAATCTCCTCCTTTATCTCGTTTAGTTGGAAAGAATTAAATTAGAGCAAAAATTAAGAAATAAACTTTAAGAAAATCTTTTTCTCGTATTTTTCTCTCACAATATTAGAGGTTTATGGTCAGTGAAACAGATGGCTGAAGCCTGACCTGCACACTGCTGTATGCTGACAAAGTCTTTTGAGTTCTTCTACTTGAACAGGTGCTCTAATGAAGGCAACTAAAAAAGAGCAGAGAAGCAAAAGGCAGTGATGGACATGGAGTCTATAAATCAAGTACAACTGCTACTTTTCAATGCCTGAGGACAGGAACAATTTATTTTTGTTAATTGAGGATATATTTAGAACGGTGAAGGCAGTACTTTCTTAAAGTAATGAAGTCTTAGCACATGTTGATTTTAATACCTAAAAATGCAGTGTCATTCACCTGTGTTACACAACCCAACACAAATCTATCCAGATAAGAGTGGCTAGCTGTAGGCTGAGGCTTTATGGGTATGGCTGGATAGCAAAGGAAGGCAGCCAGGAGGTCCCTTCTTGCTGTGTCCTGACTGCTGTGAGCTGACTTGGTCTGAACCTTCTGCAGAGGGAGAAGTTTTTCCTTCTGGGGAAGCAGGTCACAAGGATTGAGAAGAGAAGAGATTTTGCAAGTGAGGGGTGAGAAAGGGAAAAAGGAATAGCTGAAAGGCTGGGAGCAGTGCTGTAAGGAAGCTGAGACCTCAGCAGCCAGGGAGACTCATGGGAATAGGAAGAATTGTATCATTGTCTCTCTCCGGTGACGGAATGAACTGTATCTACATTGGTAAGTAGAGTGGCCCAAAATGCTGATTTTTAAAGTGAAGTGGTTGCTGCTCGGGATAGGATTTCTGTGGTAACATCGCTTTGGAGGAGGGATGGGGGACTTTATTTTGCACTGTCTCTAATTGATATCATGGATTTGAATGCCTAGTAGTGGATAAGGTTCAGTTCCAATTTACTGTTGTAGACTCATAGAATCTCCTGAGTTGGAAGGGACGCATAAGGATCATCAAGGCCAACTCCTGGCTCCCCACAGGGCCAGACAAGTCAGAGCATGGGACTGAGGGCATTGTCCAGATGCTTCTTGCACTCAGTCCAGCTCGGTGCTGTGCCCACTTTTCTAGGGAGCCTGTGCCAGTGCCCGACCAGCCTCTCAGTATAGAACCTCTTCCTAACACCCAACCTAAATCTCCTCTGTCGTAGCTTCATGCCATTCCCTTGGATTCTATCACTGGTCACCAAAGAGAGGAGATTGGCGCCTGCCCCTTCGCTCCCCCTTGTCAGGAAACCACAGACCATGATGAGGTCTCTCCTCAGCCTCCTGTTCTCCAGGCTGAACAAACCAAGGGACTTAATCCCCTCCTTGTAAGACTTCCCCTCCAGAGCCTTCCTGATCCCCTCATCCTCATCGCCCTCAGAATCACAGTGTCACAGAATCACTTCTCTCAGAAGGAATCTCTGGAGATGGCCTAGTCCAACACACCTGGTCAAAGCATGGTAACCTAGAGCAGGTTACTCAGGGCCATGTGTAGTCAGATTATGAGTATCTTCAAGAATGGACATTTCACAAGCTTTTTGGACAATGTGTTTTAGCATTTGGCTATGCTAAAAAGAATAAAGCTTTTCCTTATGATTAAAGGCAATCATCTCTATTTCATTTGTGCCAGTTGCCTCTCATCCTTCCATCGATCTGCAGTGAGAAGAGCCTGGCACCATGTTCTTTGCTCCCTCCCACTGGGTATTTATACACATTCTTCTACAGGAAGAATACTGAAAGCTCTTTCAACCTCTCCTGGTATGACAGGCACTCAGATTCTTCAGTCATCTTCAAGAACTGGGGCTGGACTTGATCCAGTCTGCCCATATCTCTCCTGTACGGGGGAGTCCAGCACTGTACACAGGACTTCTGATGGGTCACAGCAGTGATGAGTAGAGGGGAAGAAGGATCACCTCCCTTAACCTGCTGGTGATAATTCCTGATGCATCCTTTCAAAATTCACCCTGAAATAATGCTTTAAGACCACTCCACAAAGTGAACAAAAGCTCAATAAATAAGAACAAGTAGGAGATTGACCTCAAAGGGATTTTCTTTATCTAGACAAATCCTGAAAACGCACCAAGAGTGGATTGTGCAAAGTTCACATGAAGTCACCAAGGTGGACTGATGGAAAATGTGAAAGAATATAGTGGACAGGAGGAACTTAGTTACTAATCTTTTAAAATTCTTTTTTTTGTCTCATTTTGGTTTGTTTGTTTTTATTTTGTTGGGGATTTTTTGGGGGGTTTTGTTTTGTTTTGGTTTTTTTTTAATGGTACCTGTTCTCAGATAGTTATAACTTCTAAGAGGTGGAAAAGGAGGCTTTTTAGAGGGAACTGTAGCAGGTAAATCTATCTCAAAATTTGGCTGACTTGAGGTCCCATCATAATTCTGTGGTTAATTTTATCCTGTGGTATTTTAAACTGGATGTTTTCTTTTTAACATTTTGTGCCTACTGCAGTTACCTTGTCACAATTTTAGTACCAAATACTTAAATTTATTACCTACAACTTTAATAACTTGCATTTTTCAGAACCCGCTTTGTTTTCTCATCTGGTTTGGAAAAGTTAATTATCTTTTAAAAAAATCCATATAGCTTCATTTTTCTCTGATACGAGTTCGATGCAGATAGGTTGCCTTAGGCAAACAATTACAAATCAGCCCTAAAGCACAGTCCTTAGGGGTAATTTACACGTCTCCTGTATTAAAGCTGAAAGGCTTATATATTTAAACTGAGTTCTTCTGTGTCTTTATCTCAACAGGAAAAAGTTACCCTCATGTTACCTGGTAAAAATAGATCAGAAGTTGCCAAACAGATTGTTTACCATTTGGTGTGATAAAAATAAAATGTTAGAGATGGACAAGAAGAACTTGATTCTTTATAATTTTATTATTTTTTTTGAAGCAGGGTGTGACACTTGTCATCTACATGCAAGAATATGTAGTCAACTGTTTATGCTTCATTGTTCTCGACTTTGAAATCAAGTTTTGACTACTGTTTACCTTCTGTTAGAGAGACTGTAATACAAATTTATTGGTAAACAGTTAATGCATTTTAAATGTGACAGTTCCTAACTCTATTCATTAAAAACCTATGTGTAATAGAAGATGAGTATGTAAGATTCAGTGTCAGTAGTTTATTGGATTAAAGAACTAAATGGAATGACTTTGGGATTTTTTAGCAAATATGAAATTGGACCCTCACATGATTTTAATCATTTATCATTAAAAAAAGGGGAGAAGGCATAGGAAGACTTCTGAGTGGCTGAAATAAATAACCAAATCTAATTTTCATGTAATGAATCCTGTCTTTAAAAATAACAAACCAGAAACTTCTCAAGAAACTAAAAAGAAAATAATTAATTTTGTTTTGAATGAAGCAGAGGGCTTCATTGATTCAGTTGAATCAAGTTGAATAACAAAATAAAATCACCATTCCATCCTAATTAGTATAATCATTTTTTGTCTCCTAAACAGTTTTCCATACAGAATTTCCAAGAATAGGATATTAGATCCTATATAAACAATATTTAGATTGGATGTTAGGAAGAAATTTTTTACTGTGAGGGTGATGAGGCACTGGCACAGCTTGCCCAGAGAGGTTATGGAAGTCCCATCCTTGAAGGCATTTAAGGCCAGTTTGGATGGGGCTTTGGGCAACGTGGTCTAGTGAAAGGTGTCCTTCCCATGGCAGGGGTGGTGGAACTAAATGATCTTTGAGGTGCCTTCCAACCCAAACCATTCTGTGATTCTATGATACTAGTTTCAGAAGTACAGGATAGTGTCCCACCCTTTTGTTTCCAGTTAATCCCTGTGAATTTCATTGTGTTGCATGCAGTAGTTCTGTCATTTGAGTGACAAATGGGATGGTTAGGTGCTTTGACTTTCATTACCAGGTGGAGATATTAATTTGTATTTATGCAGTTTTACATTGTGCCTACTTTTGCTTGTCTTCTGGGGAAAGGATTACTATGGTGTCCATAAAATAAGCCAATGCTTTACTTACATGGCATTTTTCATTTCACAGAACGTACCACCTTTACAGTAATTACATATATTTCTAATAGTGTTAAACTAGAAAAAGATGCTTTTTTTATTTCAAGACAAAATAGGAGCATTAGATGATATTCAACACTAAGCCATTAAACAGTATAAATATCATAATTCTCTAAGAGTAGGTAGCTAGAGGGTGTCAGTGCCCTTTCTAACTAGGAACTTGACAGCATCATTGAGTTGCAACTTTCAGTAGATACACACCAATAGAGAGCTGTGGAGAGAAACTTCAGGCTTGTTGCATGTTCTCAGATCATGTATAATTTTTTCTTTTCACTAGGGGAAAAAAAGTTAGCAAAGTTTTTAACCTGTCATTCATTTTAAAGCTAGGCTGACGATGAAATCCACCCACACATCAGTTGTGAGGGAATTATTGTTCAATGTATATATGAAATAGTTTTACCATATAAATTGTTAAGAATTAGCACTCTTTTCCCATGTTGCTGATTTTGGTTGTTTTTTTCCTCAGCGCTCTTATTTCTGTAGAACTTAATGGATGGTCAAGTGGAATTCACAGGAGCAGGATGGCTTTGGCTTAGGATTTAATTGAGTATGAGTAACAGCTAGGAAATTCATGATTATTTGTCTGTTTTAAACCTCTGAAATTATGAGTCACTGTTTGGGAGTTTCCTGCTTCCATATTTATGAAGTTCTCGGAGTGAGCTGACTCAATGTGTTTTTTAAATAAGCATTTGTAATCCTTTTAAATGCGTGCTAACCACTTAGATTGGAAATCAATTTAGCATCCCTAATAAAATAAAAAAAGATTTAAAGATCAGGCACCAATACTTTATCTCTATATAATATTTCATAGAATCATAGATTTCAAGTTGGAAGAGACCCATAAGGATCATGAAATCCAAATCCCTGCTACTTGGAGGACTACCTAAAAGTGAACCTTGAATATGTATATATTTGTATATAAAATGTATATATACCTATTTTTCAAAAATCTTTAGGATGCAATCATTTATTTAGGTCAGTTTACCACTGAGGCTCACTAGGGAGTTAAGAGTTTTTTGCTGAAATTTTATTTATGTGCAA
This sequence comes from Porphyrio hochstetteri, assembly GCA_020800305.1. Taxonomy (NCBI): domain Eukaryota; kingdom Metazoa; phylum Chordata; class Aves; order Gruiformes; family Rallidae; genus Porphyrio; species Porphyrio hochstetteri. Next base: position 5,636,773 of record CM036906.1, read on the forward strand.
GCACGTGTTGGAAGATGGGGGAATATGTTTAATATTCTTGAGTGTAGCAGAGAAATATGGAAGGAATCAGAGGCTGACTTTCCTACTCACACAGAAAGATGATTTTCTGTTCCTTTTGTTAGAAAGTGGAGAGTTCTCCTGATTTATTAACATATGATGATTTCCAAAGGTTTTATACCTTAGATTCTGGAATTAGACTTGTCCTTTTTCTTTCAGGAAAAGATCTCTCAAACCATTGTTAATTCTCTTGTTAATACTGAGTTGCTGGACCTAATAGTAATGACCTCCAGTTGACTTTTGAGAACATATTTTGTTGGGAGGAGGAAAAACCAAGAGTAATAACATACTTTAAGAGGTTTTTTTTTTTTTAATGTTATTTTTATAGGATATTCTGTTACATTTAGAGCATAATTGATCTATGTGAAGAATATAGATGTGTAGTAGCACCTCAAAAGCAGCGATGGTCCAAGTATTGTGTGAATTGCGAGATTATACTTAGAAATCAATAATAAACACATACTGTAGACTAGTCTGACATACACTGTTCAAATTGTCAGTGACTAGCCCTTTATAAATCTGTATTTCTGAGAAAACGCTTTGTGATGTCTTTCATCTGCTTTAAGACCTTTGCCTCTGTAAAATTTGTCTGTTTCCATTGTAACATCACAGAATTTAAACTCTACTCTCAGCCTTCAGGAATTTTTAGTGCAGGGAGAACTTTTGAGTGGTCAACGGTGCTGGATCCTGTTGGCATGGACCATGTTTACCTGGCTGAATTTTGGCAAAACGGGATCAGTGAGGAGAGGAAATGTATTTTAGTGTCATTGTTACTTCTGATTCGTATCTGCAATTATCTTCTTGTGATTACTGAAGAGCTAAGTCCAAATTTCCTATAATGCGGAAAAGCATTTTGGGAAATCACATACACTGAGAGAATTATTAAGAGAATTGTATGTTTTAATAATGTGAGTGAACGGGTGGTTGCTTGGCATATTAGCTTTTGTGTAGCATGCCCAGTGAAAGAAAGAAGATAGATCAGAATGGAAAGTGTCATGGTTCTGCAGCTCTAGAACCTGATTTCTATCAAAACTGTAGGACAAATTTAATTTCTGAAACGTTAATCCCTGAAAACTAATTTTTTATTGTTAGTTTTTATAATCCAATTATGGAGTAGGAATTTGCAGTATTCATACCATATAAAACTTATTAAATCAGTGATAAATTTAGCTCAATAACGTTACTGATTTTGAAAAGGATTTTGCTACTGGAGCCTCTATTTCCAACCCAAGTAGCAGCTGAAAAATCTGAAGTACTCAGTCTTCCATATTTATATGTTAATGGCTATGCTGAATAAACAGATATATTGATTAAGTTGTTCAAGCATTCCTGTTTTAAAACCTCCTTCTTCACTTGCTTCTACTTTTGAACAATCACTTCATTTGGCTTATCCCTCCTAATCACAGGAATTCCTGAAAAAAATGAGGATTGTTTAACACAGCATCAAAGAGCTCTCATGTAAAAATCTGATCACTCAGCTTCATCTTTTATGTATTATAGTAGATTTGGGGTTTTTTTATTTGCTGGATGCATTATTTCTTTTTAAGGCACTTGAGCTATTGCAGAGGAGGATGTGTTTTATCGTTTGAGGGTGTGAGTATCCTTTTTGTGTGGAATACAATACAGCAATATTATGAATAAAAAATATACAAATAGTGAATGGAGCTGGCTTCTGTAGGAAGCTCTCCTAAAGAGTGAATGGATTTGATGCCTTCAGGAAACCATTTTTAATTTTTGTTTGCCCTTTGTTTGGGGTGGATTTGTGCTTTGTAAAATAGAAACTCTGAATTTTGCTTACTTGGGTAACGGTGATGGTCCTTGACCTATGTCTGACCATGTACCCTTAGGGGAATGCGTGTGACTATTCCTTCTTTGTCTGGAATATAACCTTCATATTCACTGGTATTTTAAAAGTCTGTAAGCTTTGACAAGTTAAATTTTATATTGCCATTTAGGGAAGAATAGCAACTAATACAACTGTTTTACTCATATTATTGGTAAATATATTAAAACAAAAATGTAACAGCATAGTTTATAAGGTATGTATGTTGGGCTACTGTTGAACTTCAGGTTCTTGCATATGAACATTATATGATGGTGTTGCTTTGATTACCTTCCTGTGTGGGAGGATTACAGAAGAAAACTTGCACTCGCACTTGGAAACTTTACCAGTGTCATACAGCTTTCCAGAATTCTCATTTGCTGAACTCGGAATCTATACTGAAAGGTAATATCTGATTGCTGAGTCTGCAGAAGCAAGATGTGGTGGATAGCAATTAAAAAAAGCAGTGTGCTTGCTCTCTTGAAAACAAGAGATGACTTGCTTGTGGATGAGTAGCAGCATTGATCAGATGTGTCATTCTTAACTGGGAACTCACTTGTGCAGCAATTTGGTTTGGTTTTTAGCTGGATGTTCTTTCTGGGGTTTTGATTTTTTTTATCCTGTCTTATTTCATTTATCTTTTCATGACATCTGGGGTGTTTATACTGGACACGTTATTTGGACTATTATGTCCAAGAATTGGTTTCATCTACCTTTCATGGGTGTGCTATTTTAGTGAGAAGATACCTGCCAGTATCTTGTGCCTTTGCTCTTGGAGCCCCTGCCCACAGGCTGTAAGGAACAGGTTTTATTGAGGAAATACATTTAGTGATGCTTCTTCACAGCAACCAACATGTTTCGTAGCCATTGCTGGGAGAACCAGTCTGAGTTGTTGGTCTCCACACAGAGAAATTTTCCCTTTGGAAGAGGGTGTGTGATTTGTTCATCAACATCTATCACTGAGTTTATACTCCTTTTGTACCTTCGTACTTCAGAATCCGGGCAGGATTTCAGAATTAGAGAAGTTACTGAGGAATTTGTGTAATGGCTTGTCCATTCCTCCATTCCTTCAGGTCCTCCAAAACCAGAAAGCAGGGCTGCCTAACTTTCTAGCATGTTTTCCTATGACATTCTGCAGTTTAGTGTCAGTGGACAGAAAACTCTCAGTGGGAACATTCCATACAAAAGCTACTTGTATGTAAATTATTTTTAATATCTCATCAGTATCTCAGACAAAAATAAAATTCTGTGAGAGCAGCTTGTATCTAAGTAGATGGAGGTAAAACCTTTGAGATTGAGAACACGCATCAGCAACTTGGGCGTTCAGCTGCAATAGTACGTACTGCCCTGGAGGCCTGGATGCAATTTGCCTTTAATTAAAGAAAGCAGAATTCTGTGATTAATATTACAAGAAGTATGTGTTATATTTCATTAATGCTTCCAGAGGGGAACTGAACTCTACCAGGAAATACTGTCCAGAGGAATAATGCTGTATACTCCTATCTTTTGGAAGTAACAACTTGTGTTCTAGCTAAAAATTGCACACAAAATAACTTGTGAGTGTTTGGCTTACAATAGCCAATTTGTGCAGAATTTAATGCAAGATGAACACTCTTCAGTGAAAGATTGCTTCAGATTGTATTTTATCTGTCAATCTGTAGATGGTTGTTCGAGTGACCTTTGATTCACCCTATTAGTTAATGTGGAATGACTATAGTACGCCTGCCTTTAAACTTAATATTATTCTCCTCACATCTCCATTCTCGTTATAAACACAGCTATTTTTAGCTAGCACAGATTCAGAATATGCCTTGTAAGCTTAAGGGGGATTTATTGAGCTCCTGTGTGTATTCACTAGAGATTCCTTGTTGAAGCTTACTGATTTTAGGATTGGGGAGGGGGAAAATGTACTATTTAATTCCCAGCATATGCTTGCAGGAGCTATATTTAGCTTCAGCTGCTTGTCATTGTCATTGTGCTTTTTTTACAAAGGGGTGCAGCAGTTTCATTGTTCGAGGGCTTAACTAGACATAAATGTAGATGGATGAGCTAGATAAACATCGGTGTACTGCAGAAATTGCTGCTGAAAGTCAGTGTGTATGCTGTAGGTGTACTTGAGTGAAACTGCACTAGAGCGTGAACACAACAGGCAGCTTCATCAATAGACTGGTTGTGTAAATTCATCTGAATAACGTGTGCTAAAAATGATACTTAATTTTGCTTTAGACTGATTAGTTTAACAGGAATAACAATATGGGCTTTGTATTTGTACATAAAAAGCTCAGACTTATGGCAGTGGCACAATTTAGTTCATTGCTTAATCAGTTATGAAGAATTTTATCATGGCTTTTGTAGTTGCCATGTATATTTTTAATGGAACACAGAGAAGGAAAATTAGTATGGAGAATGCTTGCTGCAGTTCGGTCCTAGAGGATGATTACATATGCACTACAAGATGATTACATATGCATATCCTTTTTAAAATGCATGTATCAGGGCTCTTGCTATCAATTACTATACTATTTGGTGCTTTAAGGAGCAGAACCTACTGGGAAAGCCTGCTTTTCCTATTCGGGGAAAATTAGGAATTCTATCTTGATCAATTAAGTGTTGTGATAGATTTAGACTTGTTTCATGATTTACATTCAGAAAAATGTATAGGTACTTTCTGTTCTTTTTGTGGCTGTTTAATTTCTCCTTAAAATATAGAATTTATTTTTTTAGTTGAAAAAACAGAATTGCATCATTTATAAAAATACAGAAAACCTAAAGCACATTTTTTGTACCAGAAAATCAGACAGGTTAGCAGTAAGTGAAAGACTGGTATTCTCCAGTGAGAGAGACAGCAATGAACAATTCTTTCTGCAAACATGAATGATACCACTGCACACTCAAATATTCCATCAATTATTTCTGTGTTAAAAATGGATTTATTATAGAATTTCCTTTTTGTAAACCCCAATAAGGTGTTTTCTACAGGTAGAATAATTTCCTATATGGTCATTCTGATCTTCCTTTCTTATTGTGGACCTTTCTCGGACAGCCCAAGATTTGTGGTAGACACTAATGACATCGAGGAGGACTAATTTCTTTTCAGTTTTAGAATAGTACTCAGCTTGAAATAAACCTGGTGAGCTTACAGGCTTCCTTTCAAGTAAAGGAATGTCTAAGTTTTTGAGGGGATGACGTGAATTCCTGCATGGAAGAAGCTTTGAAGAAATCAGCATCCAATATCCTGTGGTCTGAGCTTTGCAGTAAGGGACCATTTCAAAGAGTCAATGCTGAGACGTGTGAGTAGCTCAGAAACAATAAAATATGTTGAGATAGCACTGAGATTTCAGTAATGCTCCACTTTACTTAGCTGTCATCAACAGGGAGTAAGAGACACGTGATGCTTAGTGGGAGGTATTTTTCTATTAGATGGTAGTTTTGTCCTCCCAAGGAGAATTATAGAATCTATAGCTAGGTGCCAGCTTATCAGTTTGTCCTCTTTAGTGGTGTGGTAGTCTATTTATTTTCCTGACAACAAGCAGACAGAAGCATATCCTGCTTCTGTACCTAAGGGCACATGTTGCTTCTCCCAACACTGTTGTTAAGCCTAGTTTTCTTTTTTATACAAACTTTAACATTTAAGCATAATTTTTATACAGACTCTCTCTTTTGTCACGTTACCCTGTGGAATCACAGACTGTAGAATCAATTATGAAAAAAAGATGCAGAAATCACAAGTCTTTTGTTAGATTATTGTAAATTAAAATTCAAGGAAGTGCTAATTTAATTTTGGTAGCCAGATGAATACATAGGCAGGGATGTGTGCATTTCTAAATGCCAGGACTGAATTTTTTTCATGAGAATAACTCTAAACATAGACAGTCTTTGCATTTACAAATCAGTCCAAGGATTTGAGTCCCATCTTCCTCAGTTTCAGCTCCGTAGGCATCTCCAGTTCCCTCCCAATGCTCACATTCTTGTCTTTTCCTGGAAAAAGGATTGATTGTGTTTAATGTACTGCATTTCTTTATGAACCATGTTGCTGGAGCAGCATAGACTCATAGAATGTGTAAGGTTGGAAGGGACCTTTAAAGGTCATCTAGTCTGACCCCCTGCTGTAAGCAGGGGCATCTTCACTAAATCAGGTTGCTCAGAGCCCCATCAAGCCTGACCTTGAAAATCTTAAGGAATGGGGCCTCCACTGCCTCTCTGGGCAACCTGTTCCAGTGATCCACCACCCTCATAGTGAAGATTTTTTTCCTAACATCCAACCTAAATCTCCCCTTTTCTAGTTTAAAATGGTTACCCCATGTATTTCCCACTTGATTGGATTTGAAAGCTTTCAGTCTCCAAGACTGGACCTTTACAGGTTTGGTCCAGTAATGCTTAGGCTGGGTATTTTTTTAGTTGTTTGTGGAGACAGAACAAGGGACAATGGCCTCAAGTTGGAACATAGGAAGTTCTGCACCAATGTGTGGAAGAACTTTTTCACAGTGAGGGTGACAGAGTTGATAGGCTCAGCCTTGGTCAGCCACGGGTCTGGCCTTGAGGCCAGCTGGTATTAACTCTGTTGGGCCTAGGGGAAGCTTCTAGCTGAAGCCATACCCGCATTCCACACACCCCCCCTCCCCCCCCAGAACCTTGCCATGCAAAACCGCAACAGGCACCAAGGAGCAAAAACGGTTGAATGTGCCATTTTAACCATGGCCTACAGCCTGAAGCATCACACCTGCCCTGTAGGGGCTATGTGAGCAGAGCTGAGCCTTATAGCCTGGAAGCAGTGAGGAAGCAATGGAAGGGCAGAGTCCAGGAGATGCCACGAGCACTGCGTCATTACACCCACAGAGCCAAGGCACAGAGCCAACCAAGGCTGCAGGACGCTGTCTTTGTCAGCAACATCGGTGCTCCCCTCTGAGCATGCCTTCCTCTGGCCATCTCTTTGCTGTTACTAGCTTATTTATTGCCAGGTTTACCTGCTGTTATGGAAAAAAAGTGGGTTAATTTGAGAAGCTCATTTTCCCTTTGTTCCTGCCAGCTAATTTAATTAGAGTTAGGCAGCTGAAATTCATGATCCCTGATTTATTTATACAATCCTCAGAGCTCTTATAAGAATTTAAGTATGGCACCCAGTAGAAGAATTTGAGATACTAATTTCATAAAGAGAGATTCTTTGGTTCCTTTTGTGAAATGGAATTGATGACCCAGTACATTTTTATTTCTTTTTATTACTGATGACTGTAACTGATTGTCCATCAGAGTTCAATGTGGGAATGGAATGGTCACAGTGGAGGAAAGGAGGGAGGTGGAGAGAATTTTTTAAAAAATTGGGGTTTATAGTTTCTTAAGAAAAAAAAAAAAACAAACACTCAAAGAAACAAGAAAACAAAAGGCATCCAACAAGAAAAGGGGCTGAAAGTCAGATAAAAATGTCTAAACATTCCTGGATGCATGGAACATGTTAATTTATGTGAGAAGCAAATCAGGAGCATGATACAATTGGGCAAGAAAACACGTTTACTGTTGAGCAAGTAATTTTTTTTGAAAGCAAAGAGTATTTGAAGATAACACACCTAGAATGCATTCTTCTTTCAAATTTCAAGTCCTAATCCCATGAGAAATTAACAGAAAGAATTTCTATCTATAAGCAGTTCAGAATTTAAAGGGGAAAGATTGTATTCTGAGTGTATCTATTTTTAGTCTGGTCTTCATGCCTTTTATTATTTATTTATTTATTTATAAAATTAATGTTATATTTTAATGGAGAGCCTGCATTGTGGTATTTCTTCACAGTTATTGCAGTCTGTCTGCAGAGTCTCAGGAGCAAACTGCCTGTAGCTAAGTACTGGCATTTCATCTTGTATTAAATGTGGAGATCCACTTAGTGTCATTTTTACTACACCAAAAGAATTTAGAAAAGACCTGAAAATGCAGCATGTGCAAGCCTTTCTTACAAAGCATGATTTGTTAATTTAATGATGGAGAACTCTGATAAAAAAAAATTAAAAATTAATGTTCTGATTTGGGAAAAAATGAAGAAAAAAATCCTGTTTTGCTTTCTGAAACACAAAGTGCAGTATGTGTGGTGATGCAGTACTGTAAGAAGAAATAGTATAAAACAGAATATTCTGATTCATCTAATAGCAAGATACGCACAGGGAGAAAATCAGTTTTTACTATTGCTAGTAAAATTGCTTAGGAATGAAGAAATAAAGAATTAAATCTACTAAGCAAAATTGATGATGTAGGAATTAAAGCCAAGAGCTTCTGACCTGAACTATTTCCAACTTTGTAAATTTTACACCACGTAAAATTCAGATGTAGTAAAATATTTTTCAGCAGAGAGGAGAAAAGTATATGAACATTTTATTGATTATTTTACTCCTTAAAAATTTATCACTATAAATTTGAGTTTCCTGACTGCGAAGGGCTACAGGCATGATGAGGGGACTAGAACATATCTCTCAAGAAGAGAGGCTGAGGAACGTGGGACTTTTTAGCCTAGAGAAGACTGAGGGGGGATCTTACCAATGCTTGAGGGGAGGAAAAGTGTCAGTCTTTTTTTCTGTGGTGCCCATGGACAAGACAAGAGGCAATGGGCTCAAACTTGAATATAAGAAGTTCTACCTAAACTTGAGGAGGGAATTCTTTACTGTGAGGGTGGCAGAGCCCTGGGACAGGCTGCCCAGGGAGGCTGTGGAGTCTCCTTCTCTGGAGATATTCAGAACCTGCCTGGACACAAGTATGTGCAGCCTGCTCGAGGTGATCCTGCTCTGGCAGGGGGGTTGGACTAGTGATCTCCAGAGGTCCCTTCAGCCCCTATCATTCTGTGATGCTGTGACTGATAATTCACCTGCCGTGTAAGTCATTGTTGGTAGTTTCTTTGTTGATTCTATCTAATCTTGCTGTTCGGTAATTATTCCTCTTTTAATGGTTTTCATATCTTGAAGGATTTTTCCCCTTAAAAGTCTAATTATGAGAATTAAATTAAGCTAATATTTTGTGTTCTTCAATAGAATGTTTGTTTTCCTTTACATACAGCATGTAATGATTACATCTCTGCAGGTGGATCCTTGAGTTAGTTACCTTAACATATTCTAGGTCTAAGCTAATTTTTTTAGCTAATATAATGTTCTTTGCTATGTAAAACTTTGAACATATTTTGGGGGGGATAAAGCTTGAGTCAGGTAGTCGGTCAACCCCCTTACTTGAGAACGAGTGTGCAGACAGGATTGAGCACCGTCTTTAACTTCCTCACCCAAGAAATCCTCTTTAAAACTGGACTTTCCCCATTAGCAATATGAGCTAGGGAGCCTGCTTTGGCAGGGGGGTTGGACCCGATGATCTCTCGAGGTCCCTTCCAACCCCTACAATTCTGTGATTCTGTGATTCTGTGATTCATAGAATCATAGAAACTTATCATTCATTTGTATCTTTTTTGTGTCATGAATAGTTTGGGGGAGATCTGTTCTCATTTGGTAATGTTCTTGCTACTTACACAGAAACTACATTCTGTAGAAAAGTCTTTCGGTTTTACTCTCTACTTCTGGGTTGGAAATGGTATAGAAGTACTTCAATAAAAGTAATTGATCTGAATTGTAGATTATAATGGTTCCCAAGGGCATGTAGCAATAGGATGAGGGGTAAAGGTGTTAAACTAGACAAGGGGAGGTTTAGGTAGATAAAGATCTTCAATTGAGGGTGGTGGATCACTAGAACAAATGGCCCAGAGAGGTGGTGGAGGCCCCATTCCTGGAGATACTCAAAGTCAGGTTTGATGGAGCTCTGAGCAACCTGATCTAGTGAAGGTGTCCCTCCTTACTGCAGGGAGATTGGACTAAATGACCTTTAAAGGTCCCTCCCAACCTAACACATTCTATGAGTCTATCAATTGGCAATTAAATGTTAAGCTATGAAAGGTATTACTGCTCAGACAGAGTCACTGTTGAGGGATTGCCAGAAGGTTACTAACTGTTGTCATTTAGTTAGGAAACTAATTCCAAATGTTTTACTTTCCTTAGTGGCACAGGGTTATTCAATAAGCACTTTTTTTCCTAATTTTACTTTTAATTCTGTTATAAAAGTGAATATGGGAAGAGTTTCCATGATGAGACTGGAGAGAATGATTTTTAAAAAACCAAAACTCTGGTACCTGCTCTGTGCAGAATCTATGAAGACAGAATGCATGAGATAAAACCCAGATGGTAATTCTTTGATTGTTTATGTGTAAAACATTTCTTGTCAATATAGTTGGTGGCACTAATGTCCGGTGGTGATGGTTAAGAGTCTTGTCATCTGGAAATTACTCTCAGAAACACTTTAATTTCCTTATCTTCATCAGTAGAAGAAAGGACCAATGAAGTAATAAAACTACAGCAAGCAAAAATCATCATATAGGTTAAACAATTTATCCATATTTTTACTGTTGAGTTTCCAGAATGCAGCTCTGCTTAACAAGAACTATCCCTCCCATATCAATAGATATTCTGCATTCCATATGTGTTCATTTAATAGGCTGCTTTTCCTGGGTACCTGCCCTGAGAGACCAGTGTGTTCCATCCTTCCTTCCTTTTCTTTTTTATGGATCATCTGCAGGCAAAATTATGTTCGTAGTGACATCCTGCCATTTCTTTTTGGTCTGCAGTGATGGAGTTTGAGGAAATCTAATAAATTCTATTGGTATTTTGTAAAGATGAATAGATGTGCAGCTCAGATTTTTATTTGTGTAGGTTTGACAAGGCCACTAGAGTGAGTATACAACATTATTTAAATTGGGGCTTGTAGCATTTGGACCATTCCTCTCTGCAGGTGCTGTGGGAGAGGGTGGTAAATTGTTTTAAATTGAAGCTTTGTAAACTTATGAAAGTGTGAGATTTTTTTTTCTATCCTGGAGATAGAAAATCAATCTTTCATATTGTATGTGGAGTCCTTTCCAAGGTATGTGTGCGTGGGGTGTTTAAAGGAGATTGAATTTGTGTTTTTTGTTTTGTTTGGTTGGGTTTTTTATGCCCTGATCATAGTGTATAAATCCTAAGTAATAAAACTTCCTCTGATTACCTGAAGGCACCTGTAAAAAATTATTTCTTTCAGCCATGCTCCCCCCTACACATAATCTGCACTCCTGATCTAAAGTCTGCCTAATGTTTTATCTTTGTGTGTGTGTGTGTGTATGTTCAAAGGAAGCCTGCAAATTATAACAGCCAGGGAAAGAAAATAGGTCTGGGTGTTCTGTGGTTCTCAGAGATAAATTTATGTCCCCAGGTAGAATTTACATTTTGGGTGAGAAGATATGGCCTCCTTTTGTCCTGATGGATGGAAGACCATTAGGTTTTCTTTTCACATGGGCTGTGGGACATACACTGGATCATCAGCAAGTTTGCTTTCACAGATTCCTCACTACAACAGAGACCATGATTATAATGATGCCCTTAAACTCCCCTACTCATCAATGGCTTTGTGGTTGTATTTTACTGCCTTTTTCTGGACGTTTTTCATTTGCTATAAGATGCTAGGAAGGGTTTTGCGTGTGGAATGATAATGCTCCATGACCTTTTGATCTAATTTTTATTACATGTTTACCTGTAATTATGTGGGACTGGGCTTAATAAAACTTCCTTGTGCCATGGTCCTACATAGAATGAACCGTGGATCCATACAGTAGCTTTCCTAAGCAGGACACTGAGTATTGCAGCAATAATAAAGAACATACATAGCTAGATGTTTCACAGATCACCTAACTGATATTGATATCCATTCTCACATTATGATGTAAGTAGTGTGAGATCCCTGTACTTGTGGAGTCCAGCTCTGATTTTTATTAAATGGTCCAACTGGGTAATTAGAATGAAATATGCTTTGAATGGGTATGTGCTTTTTTATTTTTGTATTTAATATTGATCAGCTCTCCTGACATAACATAAACTTGAGTTTATTAACTACAAATTAGGAACTGACATAAACAGAGTAGACAGGTATGTCCAGAGTGCCCAGTGAAGGTTTTTATTTGTATTATAAGGTGACTCTTGTGAATTTTAATGAAACTACATTAGGAATTGGAGTTAGCCCACTTTACTTGAAGACAAGGCAAAACATTTAAGTGTGCACATGCAGCAAAACATTAAACTCTTGATTTTGATATTCTTTACACTGCTGGACCTTGGTTATTTTAAGAAATTGAGTGTATCAGTGTTTATTTTCCTTCAGACAGACTTAGACTGAATATTCTCTGTAAATTAGAAAATTCTTAAATTTGTTCCTTAGAGTTTATATAAAAAATTAACAGCTTCCATAATTTTTTTTTGTAAACCTTCAATTAAAAGGGAGAATTTTAACTGTCCCTTTTAACTGTCTGAGGGTTGATGACATCTGATAAATATAATTGGTTTCCCGGATAAGTAGGTGAATTGTGTTTTTTTCTTCTAAAAGCCAATAAAAGAGGAGTTAAGCATTGTTTCTAAATCTTATAAGAATATACAGCTGTTATTTAGACATAGGCTTCAGCGTATGGTAACGTCCATGTTAAGTAGTGACAGACCTCTATCCTCTGTCCTTGCTCTGAGATGTCTCAACAGCAGTTGCTGGGGGACTGGAGCAAGAGCTAAGACAAAAAAATCCAGTGACACTTTCCAAATTCTTCCTGCCTTGGTTCCAGCAAATTGTATTTCAGGAATGTAATGAAAGAAGAGGTGGTGTTTAGTGTCTTTGCTTGAATTGAAGGTTTGTTCTGAGCTTGAATGGTGATGATAACACGGGGACTGGTGTGCTGGGAAGATTCCCACATGCTGTTCATTAAGGAAGAAGACACAAAGCCCAAAATTTCATCACAGGAGTAAAGGCTCAGTACTACTGAGAGTAATGAGTTCATCAAAGTAATGCTAGAGAATCATCCTCATTTTTAATATTTGCTAACCAATCATGTTTTATAAAATTAACATCAAAGACATAGGCAAGGTTCACACACTGCATCTAGTCAACTGTATTTTTTTAATATGTTAATGGAGATGAGCATATGTTTACAGTGGCTTTTTGAGAGACAAGAGACTTCCAGTTTTGTGTACTCTTTATCTGTCCACACTCAAAAACTTTAAAGGTTTTCCATTTGATTATGAAGGTAGTGAAGTGGTGAATATTTTTCAAGAGTATGAAAGACTGTGTTATTTAATAAAACCTAAACTCTTCTAAGCAAAAATAAACTCTTCATTTTTTCCATGTTAATATTGTATGAAGAAGAATTATTTAAAGGGAAGGTCAGCTAACTTGGTTTTGTACTTCGTAGTTTTTGAAAGGATTAAGGAAAAACAGCAACTGTTTCCCTACAATGCAGTTATTTGTTAGGTTGCCTTTTTTTTGAGATAATAAAATGGATGGGTTAGGAAAGAAAATTCTCGAGGCCATAGAAACTTTGTCAGTAAATCACTTCTATGGTCTAGTTTAATTGAACTTGTGAAATACACAGCAGTGAAACCTAGCTAATGAGTAATTTACTTCTATTTCTCTAGACATTAGAAGCCATTTTGAATTTTAAGTACTCCGGTGGACCAGGACACGTTGAAGGATATTACAGGAACCTTTCGCTAGGCCTTCATGTGGAAGTAGAGCCATCTGTATTCTTTACACGTGTCAGCACCCTTCCAGCAACAAGGTAAGCTCTGCTTTGACTCTTGTATATTTGACTCATTGTCTCTATTATATTTGCTATAACTTCAAGGCCATGATGGAATCTTTCTGTATCATCAGCACAATGCAGGTATAGAATAAATCTTCAAAATTCCTCATTTAGGAGTTAGGCCTCCTTTAATTACAGACTATGATTAAAGCAATCTGTGTGTATTGGACAATTTCTGATGTTCAAGCATTTTTTTTTCATGGTGGCTTATTGTATCAGGGACAGGATATCTCTTGTTTATTGTAAAATCTGACAGCTTCTTTCTGTATCTCTCTGCTGTTGTGTTGTCCTCTACGTTGCATTATTTTGTGCTTGTCTAACACAAATCTTACCCAAAATGCATATGTAAATGCATGTGAGGAATAATTCTTTCTGGTGATGCTTCTCTCTTCTAAGAGACAGAGTAGTTTCACATATCCTAGTGAGATTTAAAAATCATGGCAACACATGATGGTGATGCCATGATTACTAAAACCTGATTAATCAGCAACTGAGTGCAATCAGTTTTAATAATTATTTGTTTTGCTAAAAGTGCATTTATTTACTGCCAAATACACAATACATAAATCAGGAGCTCTTTGTTAATGTAAGTTCATATATGCTAGTAGTTAAATATTCTACAATCTTTCAATATTTGGGGTGTATTCAAACTCTGGCAGTTCAGCTACCAACTACCAATTAGCAGGAGTATTGAAAAGAAAGCCAGCGTATATAGTGGGGGCAAGTTTGGTTAAAATTCTGATATTTTTTCAGTGAAAGTATGTAATACTACTACCACTACTACCAACAGTTGAGAGTGAATTTATTGATTCAAGAGATTCCTACTGGTTCTAGGACCTTTTTCATGACTGACTTCAGAAATAAAACCCCAAGATAGGCAAGAAGGGAATATAAGTCCAGGAAATATTGGAAGCATATTTCATTTTCAAAGGAAAGAAATGAGTCACCAGTATCATACCATTGCAGAAGTGTCAAAGGATGGATGGACAGCAGCATAGCTTGAAAAACATGAAGTGTTCCTTTTGTTCTGTGAACAAAAGAAGTAAAGCCTCAAGACATATCTAAGTTGGAGCTTGAACTTGGAGAAGCATGAAGAAAGTAGACAACTTAGAGAAAGTCTAGAGCAAAAAGAGTGATAAAATATGACATGCTAAAGCATAAGTTTAAAGCAGCTCTTGGTCTTGTTGAAGTGTAAGAAAATACGGGGACTTAAGTTCTTAATTAAATAAATGGCACTGCCAAGAGGATGGGTATCTGTTCTCACAGCATGTGATACAATAAACAATGACCTTTGCATATAGTAAGGGAGTTTTAGGTTAGGCAAAGATAAAAAACCAGTGAAACAGGTTTTTTGTAAAAAATATTTTAAAGCAAAAAGAGATTCTCTCAAACTGAATGGGTTTTAAGTAGTAGATTGTGTCCAGCTCTTATAAGAGACTAAAACTCTGTGGCTTTATCAGTAAGCATGCTTGTCAAGCATTTTGCTTCTTGAAAAGATAGCATAATAGGCATCATTTTCTTCTTTTTGGAACTGCTCTTACAAGTTTAATACTATCTGCAAAGTCAGAGCACAGTACCTAAAACTGCTGTTTGCAAGATCCCAGAAACCTTATAAATGTTGTTGAGAGTTGGATCCCTGAAATCACACTTAGGCCTTTGTAAGTTTTTAATGGTTTAATAAGGGATCTCTCTTTATCAACCTCTACAACAACATCTACTATTTGTTTTCAAGAAGATTCATTATAGAGGTTCAAATACTCACTTTGCATTTATTATTTGCATGCACAGTCGTCTTCACTCAATGTCAAAAATGTCCTCCATGTATATTTTTAAATGAACAGCACAACTTGCTCTTTGTTTGACTGCAATTACTTTCCAGTAGTCACAGAGAAGCCTGGGTGTGAAGCTGTGAACTTCCCATAAAAGCTTCAAATACAATGTGGGGTTTTTTTAAATTTGAAACTCTCTTGTTGATAAGATGCTTTTTTCTGCTAGGTTGTCCCAGCTGTGTTTTGTGTAAGACAAGGTTATCCTATCCCTGCCTTGTCAATCTATTCTCAGGAATTTACTATGTGAGAAAAGTATTTAATCCTGAAATCTTTAAAAATAGATCAAGGTGCTAATTCAGAAGTAGAGTTTCTATGTTGTTCAGCCTCATCCAGTTTCACAAGTCTTATAGCAGCAGGTACTATATACAATATATCCAATTCAGCCAAGTGCTTCAGCTCATATTGTATGCATTTGCTTCATTCTTTGCCTGTTCATCATACTGATCAGCATTTAAATCAGTGAAAACTTTATTTTAAAGTGATATGCTGATTGGAGATGTAGTTAAAGATGTCAGCAGTGCCAACAAAAGCTTTACTGAGGGGGAAAATACTGTAATATTTAAATTTCTTTCAGAAATGTTTTCTTGCAAGACCTGTTGTTGTTCTCTCTTTGTTGCAGTAGGTATATATTGTCTGCTAAGTCATGAAAGCATTTTGGTGTTAAGTGCTTCTTAGCTCTTGCTGTTTGTTCTGTTCTATCGGCGTCAGTGATCAGCAACACCAATCCTTTATTCCTGTGCTTCCTCATGTTGACCCTCCTTCAGAAGCAGTCATGTGTCACACTATGTTTTAGAGTGAAAAATAGCAGAAAGAAGTCATATTCCAATCTGCTAAGGTAAATATTTATCATTAAATGCAACAAAGTTGTTTTTGTGACTGTTGATCATCTATGCCAATATCTGAGACTCGGTGATGGAAAATTTTAAGTCAAGTTTTGTACTTTCACTTGTCCTGTAAAAATCTTGAATCTGATTTCCTTTTGATTTAAAGCTGAGATTTCATTGCTTAAATTCTGTCTGAGGGACTGAGCTATTTTTGTTTAGTCATTATGAGAAACTGTATTTTGTAATTTACCTTCTCAGCTGTCATTTCCGAATGAAAGTTATCATTGCTTTCATTTTCTGGATTCAATTTTTTCCCTTTCTTTGATGTTTTTGGGTTTTTTTAATTTTATATTTTAGCTCAACAAAAGTAAGAAACAATAGCTTACTGGCTGCTGGGCTTAAAAAATCAAAGCAAAATAAAAAACTTTGAACATTGACTGTTCCCTTAGGCCTTTAATGGAAAAAAACCAGGAAAAATGTTAATGCAATCACTTCCCCTCCCCTCACAATGTAAAGATTCTGGTTTATATAAAGTCTTCCAAACTTAATTGGTATTTCTTTTATTTAGCTGCTTGAGCAGATATGCTTGGGAAGTATCACTGAAACAGCTGGAGATTTTGGTTGGTGTTTTTGTTGTCCTAAATATCTAGCCAAAATTATGTCTTCCACTCATGCACAAGTTTATGCTTTGTAAGGATAAGTTTCATTTGCTGCTTCTTCAGATACTGATTTTAAGATTAATTTGATTCTCGCAACAGGATCTTTTTGCCTTTACCCTTGCT
Organism: Porphyrio hochstetteri; assembly: GCA_020800305.1. Taxonomy (NCBI): domain Eukaryota; kingdom Metazoa; phylum Chordata; class Aves; order Gruiformes; family Rallidae; genus Porphyrio; species Porphyrio hochstetteri. Next base: position 5,653,740 of record CM036906.1, read on the forward strand.
GGTCTGTAGAGGTATCTGGGGTTAGCTTGATGCAGCCCTTAACATGCTACAATGCCTAATCTGTTGTCTATGTCTGATTCAGATATCACCTCTCCTGCTGGAGGAGATGATGTGCTGTCAGTAAACATCCATAATCTGCTCTGAGATTTTACACTGGGTGTTATCAACATATACTCACTCAGCTGCCTGCATCCGAAAAGACTGGCCCAACAGCCTTGTGCTGGGAAATTGTTTGCCTCTGATCATGTTACCTGTAATCCTTGATTCTGCTTCTTTGTGCTTGCCTGGAGATGATTGTCTGGTGATGCATGATCAATAACATAGGTGTTTGAAGCAGCCCAGATATAGGGTATAGGAGACAATGAGCTAATGTTGAAAGTTTTCCCAATCTATCCTACAGTTCACTGAACTGCAGATCACTGAAGTCTTAGAGGGCTTTGGAGATCTACTTGCTTGACTGTTTATGTACCATAAAATGCAGATAAATCTATATACTAAAATCGTATTCATTGTCCTCTGTAAGTGGGCATACCATGATAATTGATTCCTTATAATGGCTTAACCCCAAAACTACTGGTGTGATTCAAGGCCTCAAAGCAGTTCAGTTACCAGCAGATTTTAGACTGCCAGCGGAGATCTGATGGTCTGATCCTAGACTGCCAGCAGAGATCTGATGCTGATGGTTCAGTGTAAGGGAAGCATTTTGGCAGTTTCATGTGATACACCTCTTCATTTTGACATACTGTGAGCTCCAAGAAAGTCTGCCATCAAAGATAGATTGTCTTGAACTGTCTCCTTTCCAATTCTCCCAAAGGCATTATCTGCCAGTTTGGGCAGGCATTGAGTGTCCTTCCTTAATTGCCTTTATCAAAGAGCAGAGAACATAAAAAATGACAGAAAAAAAATGCTGCTTCACACATTTGGTAAGAATTCAAGTAAGGTGCTCTCTGCATGGTGTGAAGTTCCTCTTGGTCTCCTTGTGTCCCTTGCCATCATGCCATCAGTACAAAAGTATCTTAAATAAGAGCCATCTGCAAGGGTTGGTAAAATTTCGTCTCACTTATTAGAAAGGTGGTAAGATGATCCGAATTTGTGGATGGAGGCAACCTACAGTGCAACAGAGATGCTGCCTTCAGTTTTGGTTGAAGCTTGGAAGCCAGATATGTAAGAATGTTCTTACCTTCAGTTCTTCAAATTGAAGATAATGAGCAAAGTAATTATTTTTTTTTAATTTTCTCAAGGCAATGTAGTTTTCATCCTATCTTAAAACCATTGCACAGCCAATGAGACTTCAGCTGCAGATCTCTTTTGGCAAGTGCAGAGGATTAGACTCTGTTCTTGTAATTGAGTCAGAGAGAAAAAAAAAAGGAACTGCAGCAGGTCTGACACGGTTAAATTCAGACTGTCAGCTCATCTAACTGTAGGTTCAAGTTAATTTTCCTTCGTACCATTAAGGTATGTAATTTAATGAAATGTTTTATTTTTGTAAAGAAGGCATTGATTCATAATAAAGCCTGCAGCATGGTCCTTAGTCTAAGAGCTTTAATTGTCTTGTATTTAATAGTAAGATCCAGTTTTTCCAACGTGGTTTCACTGAAGCGTTTGGAGACTGAAAAGCACCAATCTTGACTATGTTGAGGGTTCTCAGGAGATCCTCAATTTTGTGGGGAGAACTGTGGGTCTTAATGAAATCAGGTGTAATTTTCAGAATTTCCATTCCAGTTTCCAGGGTCAGCCACATTTTCACTAAATCACCTTGCATCATAGCCTCCTCAAGCAATCAGGCTTGGGTTAGAAATCCTGATTATTATATATTTCCAAGTCATACAAGTGGAAGAGTAAACAGCAAATTTTCTTGACCACGTTCTAACAAATGTTTATTACACAGTAAAAAAGTTCTGTAACCTTTTCTGAAATAACTCTTAGTTTCATATAGCTGAATTTTAAAATTAAATATTCATATTCAGAATGACAATCAGCTACCTACTTATAGGCAACTGTTTCTGGTCTTCTCTTTCTCAGTATTTCAGTGTTCAAATGTCATAGACCTTTGAAGGGTGGAGAAAAACTTTTGGTTGGATGCTTGAAGAACAATCTGTGTAGTTTGGAGGAAGGCTAAGATATAATGCCTTTTTAAAATGAACTGATGTTTGTACATGGAGAAAATAATATTAACTTCAGAGAATCATTAAGGTTGGAAAAGACCTGTAAGATCATCAAGTCCAACTGTCAGCCCAACACCACCATGCTCACTAAATCATGTCCTGAAGTACCAGGTCTATACATCTTTTGAATACCTCCAGTGATGGTCACCCAACCACTTCCCTGGGCAGCCTGTTCCAATATTTGACAATCCTTCCACTGAAGAAGTGTTTCCTAATATCCAATCTAAACGTCCCCTGGCACAACTTGAGGCCATTTCCTCTTGTCCTATTGCTTCTTATTTAGGAGGAGACCAACACCCACCTGGCTACAAACTTCTTTCTTATTTCTAAAGAGCAATAAGGTCTTCCTTTAGCCTCCTTTTCTCTAGGCTATAAAAACCCAGTTTCCTCAGCTGCTCTGCATAAGACTTGTACTCCAGCTTTGTTGCCTGTCTTTGGACATGCACCATCACCTCACCTTTCTTGTATCAAGTAGCCCAAAACTGAACACAGTACTCAAGGTGCGGCCTCACCAGTGCCGAGTCCAGGGGTATGATCACTTCCCTGGACCTGCTGGCCATACCATTTCTGATACAAGCCAAGATGCCATTAGCCTTCTTGGCCACCTGGGCACACTGCTGGCTCATATTCAGCCATCTGTCAAACAGGACCCCTAGGTCCTTTTCTGCTGGGCAGCTTTCCTGCTACTCTTCCCAAAACATGTAGTGTTGCATGTGGTTGTTACGACCCAAGTGCAGGACCTGGCACTTGGCCTTGTTGAACCTCTTGCCACTGTTCTGTTAATGGAAAAAAATAAATAATAAGAAGAATAAGAATAAAAGCCAGTCAAAATGGAAACCAGGCAAACAAAGCTCTCATTTTGATCAATTAGGCTGATTAACTGTTAGAAAAATCTGTCGAGCAATGGATTTCACAACCAATTTTTAATCTTCTCAGATTGGTATGTCTTTCCAGATTATATTCTCTTTATACACACACCACTGAGCTCAATATAGATTCTACTAATGACCCATGACATGTGGGAGGTTACATCCAATAGTTAACATCTTGCTAACCTTAAACTCTGCTAATGGTATAATCTTGGAGTGGGTTCATGGAAGAGCAGCAAAAAGTAGCTTACAGATTGAGAGAATTGATTTTTGAGATCAAAATGTTAAATATGTATGGTTTGGCACATGAAGACGTGAGAACATAAATCTGCAAATATTTATAGATGTGCTGGGAATATTTAGCATAATTGAAAAGGTTTGAAACTGGGAGAAGTCAGATGAGGACAGTTCTTGGAATATGTGAAAAGACCTTTAACAGTAAGATGGATAATATGACTTAATCATCTAAAGTTAGTCTCGAAAGCGTCACTTTTAGAGAATATAATAAAAGTTGCATTAAAAAACCCTGATTGAAAACACAATAGCACCAATAAAGATGGTCTAGATTGTTGTTTTGCTGTGTTTCTCTTTGTGTTTGTCAGTGGATTTTTGGAGAATAGGATTGTCATCTGGCATGCCATTGCTTGTCATCATTGCCAATGCTTCTCTACACTTTCTGATGTCTCAGTTTGAGTGGGGATGTTGTGTATGGCTGTTTAAAGAAAACAGAGAAGAAGCAAACAGAAGCGTGGATGTGAAAACACTCCATGATTTCGGATGATGGGGGAACTGAGCTGTCAGGATGTAGATTACTTGCCAAACCCCCCTGAGCATTTCTTGTTTAAACTGACTTTAAAACTAAGCTAGAAACAGAACTGCAATAAGATTATTCACTGAAGTGAGCTGTCATTAGAGCATGGCAGCTGCATCTGGTTTTTAATACTGTGTTAAATGTTACTGAAGAATATTCTCTGCTGTCATTTCAGAGTGGATTGGAATAGTAATCACAATACCCCTGAAAGAAATTTCTAGATTACAGTATAATTGCCTTAAATTCCCATGGCCCCAATTTTGTGACTACTTTTGGAATCATAAAAGGCATTGTAAGATTTAAAAAATACAGCATGATTCATCATGTCACTAACTTTTGTTTGTTATATCCTGAATTCTGCAATAGAGGCTAACAGAAATTAATTTATGCAATAAGTCTTCAAGACATTGTTGAATTAACTCAGTTTTCAATAAAAAAGATTTTTTTTATTGTTTGAAATGAATATTGAGTTACATTTTCATGTCATTCTGAGATCTTCAGATTATGATTGCAGCAACTGAAAATGTTTCCTTGTAATTCTAGTTTTTACCTTTACAATCTTCTGTTGTACAGACTTCAGTGTAACTGAAGGTCTGGAACATGAAATGTATGGTAGATTTTTCTCAAGGAGGCATCATGTATGAATAAGGAAGATCATTGAAATGGAAAATGTTTGCACATTTTGTTTTTTAGTATTCTTCCACTTAGGTTTTGAAACTGTTTGACCCAGACTTATTTCCTTTCCATCAGCGGTTGAAATGACAGATGGAAACAAGAGTAAAACCCTTTCAAGAACTATTTTCTTTATCCTAGCATCTGTATAGTCTAGCACAGCTGTAAGTCTTCTTAATTTAATTTGGACTTTTAACAAAATGCAATAATTTGTGTATTATTCCATTCAGAAAAAAATCCCAGCTGTGTTTGTGGTGTCTGCTGTATTTTTCTGGATAATTTTAAATTTTATTTTCTAGTAAAATGGGATTTGTATGATCACTTTAACTATTTTTCCCTGTCCCCCAGGTAAGTTTTGACTAATTTGAGCCAGCTATATAGGGAAAAGTTAAATATATTCCTGCAGATTGGCACCTGGACAGAGAAGAGATATCCTAATTTATGTTCAAGTGAGGAAAGGCAGAAGCACGAGCTCAGCAGCTACCTACTCTGCTACTGTGCCAGTTGGCATGGACGGGCTCAGGGCCAGCCAAAAATGTAGCACTGCCCAGTTTGGTTGATGGATGGGTGAGAAAATTTAGGAGGTGTATGATGAGATAGCAGGGTGGATATATGGGAATTGGACACTGGAGTCCCCAGTACAAGAAAGGCATGGAGCTGCTGGAGCTACAAAGATGATCAGAGGGCTGGAGCATCTCTCCTGTCAAGATAGGCTGAGAGAGTTGAGCTTGTGGAGTCAGGAGAAGAGAGGGCTCCAGGCAAACCAGTACCTGAAGGGAAAGGGGCCCTATAAGAAACGTTATGGAGTGTTGGGGTAATGGCTTTAAGCTGAAAGAGCATACATTTAGGTTAGGTATATGGAAGAAATTCTTCCTGTGAGAGTCATGAGGTACTGGAACAAGTTTCCCAGAGAAATTGTGGATGCCCCTTCCCTGGCAGTGTTCGAAGCCAGGCTGGATGGGGCCTTGAGCAACCTGGTCTAGTGGAGGGTGTCCATGCCACATGGCAGGGTGTTGGAACTAGATGATCTTTGAGGTCCTTTCCATTGAGAACCATTCCATGATTCATTCTGTTATAGTTTGGAGAAGTAAGAAGAAATTGTGTTAAGTGTGGCATAATCATTTGTACCTCCAGAAATCAGTGGCTTATGACAGGTATTTCTTAGCCAAAATTTTCAGTAGGCCATTATGATATATCTTTAAATCCATTTATTATTTTGAGTGTTTTAAGTTTTTAAAATCTCATATACTTTAAAAAAAATTACTTACCTAATATGGAGGTAAGTAATTAGTTTATGGCCTAAGATTTACTCCAGTGCCTTAAAATTCTTAAAACAATCTGACATTAGAAATTTCTCTGATAATGTGTGTAATTTAAGCAACAGATTGCTGAATGGATTTACATGTAGTAGTTCAGCAAAGTCATATTTAGGTTCCTTCATCATGCTTGCATGATTATGATTTGCTTCTTGAGTCTCATTTACTCTTCAGTTCCTGTCTCTGAAAAGAGGGCCTTCTGTAAGTTCACCTGTAGTGAAAATTGATATAAATAGTTAATTTGGCTTTCTTGTTAATTCTCTGTTTTCCTGGAACTTTTGGTTCCATACAGATCATAACTCAGCTTCATCAGTTCTGCACAGTCTTACTGATTGTGGCAGTAAAAAAATCATGTTAGCCTTGAGATTTTTAGCACATGGCTCTTTAATAACCTGAGGGGTTTTCTTTTTCCTTTTAAAATTTATTATGGTGTTACTTCTAATTTCTAGAACTTACACTTTGTCTTGACTTCCTTACTTGGATATAGCTTTCAGTTTTTGCAGCAATTATAAAATGTTTTATAAATATAAATTCCTTTAAAATATTTTTGTAATGTTTAATTCTGTTTGTTTTTTATTGCTCTAATAGTCTCTTTGATACTGTCCTATAGATGCTCTGAACATCTAATACTAATCTTTCTACAGTTATCTTCAATATTTTTACGCCTGTATCTTATTTTTCTAAGTTTTCAAAGTACTGTAATAATTCTGTAGCTTTGATTCTTATTAATTCAAGATTTTAGTGGAGAACTAACTACCTTAAAATTTACAAGGAAAGAATTATTTCACCTACATGTCTATTTTGTGTAGCGTTTGAAGAGGATAAATTTCATGAGGATGAATGATTTTCACTGCATGGTCAAAGAGTTCGTATGTGGGAATTTTTAGTATTACTGATGGTGTTTAGTAATGAAGGGCTGCTCCTTGTAGGTGTCCTTTGTATTTGTGGCATGAATTGTTTAATTTATAAAACTTTGGTTTGGCTGCCAAAAGATATTGCAGGAGGCTTGAGTGTTATTTCAGACACTTGTTTGGTTTTGCTATGGGATAAATAAATAATACCTTCCATGTTGAATTTTGTAAACATTATCTGCACCAGAAGTCTGTCTGGCAGACCATAACTTCATATATACTGGAAAGGCAGACGTTCACTGTGTCTTTACAGGTCTTGTCCCTGTCTCTCAATGATGAGATAGAAGCCAGGGTTTTTTTCGGTCTCTTTTGTGTTCCCTGTTGGTAACAGGAGAAATACCAACTCAAGAACTGCCCTTCCAGTAATTTCTTTGTTGTGAGCAGTTAAGGAAGGGAGTTTCTAAGAAGACCTATGACTCCTTATTTGTTCTAAATAGTTGAGTTTTGACATGTTTGCTTGAGGCACTCAGGTACCTTCATGCATTATTTTCTATATTCAGTATTCATTGGGGTGTTACCCAAAGAGAATGAAAACCCTTAAAATATATATATGAAAAAGCCTCAACCCCACTTTTGCTTTTAGTTTTGCTAAGAGACAGGTTACTGTCCCCAAGCAATGCCTACTTGACATTTAGTGCCTGATTGCATGTGACATTGTTATCACTTTTGTGACTTGAACCTTAACCTCGGGTGCTTGTCCTGTGAGTGTTTCCATCTCAGGAGTTTGCAAGGTAGCAACACAGTTCCTCCCGTATATGCTCTGAACATGTTTTTTCTTGATTTTCAGAGGAGAGTTGTATTATGAATCAAATAACATGTTTCTAAAGAAAGAGAACTCTTGCACCTCTCAAGTTTAATTGCCTTTGGAATGGTTAGCATTTGAGTTTAATTGCAGATTATTATGCAATAGGATAAATAGACTTGGTTGCCTGAGACACAGAACTGTATCTAATTCAGTTTGAGTATGCATATTGTTCAAAGGATGACTCTGAGGACTCTTGCCTTACCAATGTATTTATTTTTTTTCCTTTTTGGGGAGCTTCTGATTTCAAGTGAACTCTCTCAAGTTAATACTGCATGCGGCTTCTACTTCTGACACTGAATGCAAGTTACTTTTCCCTGCTTACTCATTCTGATAGGAGTTAGATGGGATGAGCTGATCATAAATCTTTATACAATGGCTATACTACTTTATACTGTAATTCACAATGACAAGTCACCTAATTTCATTATATATGTGTTTGAAACTCAAAGTCATTGATGGCTAATGCTAAATTATCGTGATCACGGAATCGTAGGGGTTGGAAGGGACCTGAAGAGGTCAAGTCCAACACCCCTGCCAAAGCAGGTTCCCTAGGACACATCACACAGGTCGGCATCCAGACAGGTCTTGAATTTCTCCAGAGAAGGAGACTCCACACCCCCTGGGCAGCCTGTCCCAGGGCTCTGTCACCCTCACTGGGAAAAAATTCTTGTGCATATTGGTGTGGAACTTCCTGTGCTCCAATTGAGGCCATTGCCCCTTGTGCTGTCCCCACAGACCACTGAAAAGAGTCTGGCTATTTCCCCTTGTGTCCCACTCTGAAGATATTTATAAACATTAGTAATACTCCCTCGTACTTTTCTCAAGGCTGAACGGCCCCAATTCATTCAGCCTCAGTGATGCTTAGGGCTGGGATATTTTTCTGTTGTTAAGTAGCTTCTTAGGAAGTTTTGAATTTCAGAGTAGACTGATGAAGCGTTATTGCAGCTTTATGATTGTATTAGGTGTTTTGGTACCTGGTTCTGATATTTTTCCATGTGTATTATATTACAGCCTTCACTCAAATCTGCTTTTTGTGCTCAGTTGAACAAGGAAAAAAAGTTTATAAGTAAGAGTAAAAAGTTACAATGAAATTTTGTCTCTGTAGCTTTGTCAATATTATTTCCTAAGGTTGCCAGAAATGTGGTTGGTATATTTGTACTAAATGCTTCTAGGGAAATTTGGATTTGAAGGACAGTAGCTCAGAGATACAAGGTTTTCTGTTACAGTGTCCTGTGTTTGCATTCCTTACAGAAGGGACAGAGTTGTCCTTCTTAGAGTAGTTGGCATAATGGAAAAGTACTCTAGTTGCCAGTTTGCTTTGGTCTCTCTCTAGACAAACCAGGTATTGTAGCAAATGGAATTGCTCCCTGACACTGGGCAAGGATTTAAAATTTTACTTGCAGATTTTATTCTAAAAAGAGAAGAACAAGGTAGGTTGAAATAAAAAAAACCTGTTTCATGTAAACGCTCAAAGAACTGAAAAAAAAATCTATGGCTGTTCAGTGGAAATGCAACTGAAAGCTGCAAAGTGAGAATATATACATGTGATCGAATGCTATAGGGCTTAATATTGAGGAAGTCTTAATTGTCATTAAACTTCTCTATGATATATGCTGCTGTCTAGTTTTAGCAAAAAAACCAAATTAAATTTCTAGTTATTAAGAAAAAGTTACTTCGACTAAAAGAGTAAAACATATATGTGTGAATGTATGTACATTCATGCATATACTTTTATATACATTCTGATATATGTGTAATAATTCTGTGCTATGTTATTGAAATTGTGCTATTCTTCCCTCCTTCTCCCCCATCTGAACAGCACCCGGCAATGTCATCTACTTCTTGATGTCTTCAATTCTACAGAACATGAGTTGACCATCAGCGCTAGGAATAATGAAGATTTAATTCTGCATGCTGGGGAATGTCAGCGGTAAGTGCTCTCAGTATTAAAAGGTCCCTGTTTTTGACCCTATTTATTTGTATAGAATTGATATTTAGGGCCTCTTTTTCTTTTTAAATAGTGTGTGCATGTCAAAGTGTATAAGAGTTTTTCTTTCTTTAAGGTTTGACACAGTTCTAGCAATCTCTTAACTGAATTTATTTTTGCTATCAATCTACTAGTATTGAAATAACACAATACAAAATAGTTGGTGATGAGGTATACAGCTCATTTAAGTAATTTTTATAGAATGTTTTAATATAATTTTCATGTGCTCTGAAAGTAGTTCTGATGTTAAAACCTCATCTCACTAGTTTTGTTATCGTTTCCCAGTTTTAAATAGTCTTTTCTTTATGTACTTCCCCAGTGATTTAATAGCTTTTTGTGTAAAGAAAACTACAGGAAATAAAAATAGAGTTGAAGAAAAAGCAATCACTGTCGCTGGAAAAAATATTCTAGGTTAAGTAGGCTGTTATGTGTATTGGTTCTCACAACCCTACTATGGTGATGCAAAGGTCATTCTGCAGCAAACTATAACCTTATTTCACAGAATCACAAGGTTGGAAAAGACCTTTAAGATCATCAAGTCCAACCGTTCCTGTCCTGTGCTAAACCATATTCCTAAGTACCTCATCTACCCATCTGTTAAACACATCCAGGGATACTGACTCAACCCCCTCCTTGGGCAGCCTGTTCCAGGCCCTCACAACTCTTTCAGGGAAAAATTTTTTCCTAACATCTAATCTGACCCTGCCCTGGTGCAGCTTTGTGCCATTCCCCCTTGTCCTATCTCCTGTCACCTGGCTGAAGAGACCATCGCCCACCTCTCTACAACCTTCTGTCAGGTAACTGCAGGCAGTGATAAGGTCTCCCCTCAGCCTCCTCTTCTCCAGGCTGAACACCCACAGCTCCTTCAGCTGCTCCTCATAGGATTTGCCCTCCAGCCCCTTCCCCAGCCTGGTTGCCCTTCTCTGGACTCGCTCCAGGACCTCCATGTCCTTCTTGTGGTGAGGAGCCCAGAACTGGACACAGCACTCGAGGTGTGGCCTCACCAATGCCCAGTATAGGGGCACAATCACCTCCCCAGACCTACTGGCCACACTGTTTTTGATACAAGCCAAGATGCCATTGGCCTTCTTGGCTGCCTGAGCACACTGCTGACTCATATTCAGTCTGCAGTCAACCAACACCCCCAGGTCCTTCTCTGCCTGACAGCTCTCCAGCCAGTCTCCCCCAAGCCTGTAGCGCTGCATGGGGTTATTATGTCCCATGTGCAGCACTCTACACTTGGCCTTGTTAAACTTCATCCCATTGGTCTCAGATATTTGTTATATCTACCTAGGCTTCCTACTGCTGGCTATACCCTAAGTTGCTTGCTTTATCTCCTAGAGATGATCATTAAATCTAGATATAGTTTTCATCTTAAAAAGGTGGGAATTTTAAAAAAGGAAATGTTTCTGTACATCTCTGTGCACATGGGCTATCTGCACAGTTCTCTCTGGGAGAGTTGTGCTGCAGTCTTAAATCATGCATTTGATAAACTTATTTAAAGAGAAATACTTTAAAGTCTTCAAATCGCAGTCTGAATATTAAGTTCAAAGTAAAAACACAGCAATTGCAAGGCAGATTGTCAAAAAGAAATATAGAATATGTAACAATAGCAATAAATCCTGAATGGTTTTTGTCTTAGTGACTCCAAAATCACAACTATGTGAAAATACATCAACTCAAACCAACGCTGAATTTTCTCAATTTTATTTTATCAAGGAATGGAAAAACATATCAGTAACATGCAGTGCATGTTCCTTTTGTTTAGAAAGAATTGGGTTGGGTTTTTTAAAAGCAGTCAAAATACTCACAAAAATGTTCGCGTTCTTACCTGTACATTTTTGTAATTTTTGTTTCATGCTGCTTGCTATTTCCCATCATTTCTGAAGCTGGCAAACACCTTGAAATTTTTCAGTCCCAGTTTTTGGGACAGTATATAGCAAATAAAAATGATGTTGCAAATAATATTATAAAATTACTTTGCATCTCCCTGATCGAATTACTTTTATTTTCCTATGGATTTAGTAATTTAAGTTTAAATATCCTTAAATCATTATATTGTAGTGGGTATAAACCCTTTCAGTAAGTCTTTTGAAACAGTCATTTATCACGGTGGATTAGGCATTTGTTGCAAGTGTTTAAACCTTCTAAGGATAGTGATTTTAATTCTTACAGCAAAACATTTTATTGTTTTACCCTTGGTTAGAAGTTGCACTGAGTTTTCTATAACTTCTAAACTCATTTCTTATCTATTTATTGGACAATAAGTGCTTTTAATTGTAACAATGTGCTTAGAATTTTAATTTTTATTCTGATGGATCTGCTACAGAAACTTAGGTGGAACGTATACTGAACCTTAAGACAGGGAAAAAAAAATTCAGAAATGTTCTCATTTTTTTAAGCAATGGTTCTAGATCCTTCTTTTTTAATATAGGACAATCATTGTCAGGATTCTGTCTTTGAACCAAGTGTTTTCAGTCAAAATATACAATGCTTTTAATAGAAACATAAAATCATAGAATACTTTGGTTTGGAAGGGACCTCAGAGATCATCTAGTTCCAACTCTCTTGCCATGGGCAAGGACACCTTTCACTAGACGACGTTGCCCAAAGCCCCATCCAACCTGGCCTTAAACACTTGAGGGATGGGGCTCAAGAGGGATGCCTCTCTGGGCACCCTGTGCCAGTGCCCTACCACCCTCAGCATAAAGAATTTCTTCCTAACATGTAATTTAACCCTGCCCTCTTTCAGCTTGAAGCCATTGCCCCTTGCCCTATCTCTACACTTCCTGGTGAACAGTCTCTCTCCCACTTTCCTACAGGAAGATGAATAATAAAAAATTTAAAATAATGAAACTGAGCGCCCTCAGTTTAAGCACTTGTTTTTAGGAGCCAAGAGTCCCCTGGAGAAGTCCCCAGTGTCCCACTCACACTGAGGCACTGCTGCCAGATCAGTCCCCAGACCACCATGTCCCAGGCGGCTCACCCTGCCAGGCAAACTCTTAGATTCTCTTTTTATAAAAATGTTTTTTACCTTTGGACATTGATTTTTTTATTAATATCTAATTACTACTTAAAGAGAGGCTCTTTAGTCAAGGGGGTTTTTCTCCCCCTTCCCTGTACCTTGATTCCTTCCTCATTTTTATCCACTTATAATTTAAATAATAACTTTTTTTTGTGCCAGCTTTGGTCAGTCTCACTTCCTTCTGTAATTTACTCTCCCTCCATTCATCACCATCATTTTGAAATCTCCCATCCTGACACAGAGTAGATAGCAGGAAATTGTTTTCTTAATTCCCGTTCTTCTTGCTGGACACTCAAGTGTTTTTATATTCTCTGCTTACAGACCCACAAAGAAGGATAATGCTGCAGCCTGCTTACTGCTTGCCTCTTTGCTTCCCACTTTGTATGTTTAGAAAGTGAAAGAACTTGGAAGCCTGCAATGTATTGCTTATCTTTTCTATACTACAAGGCTGTTGCTGTAGAGTATGTTTTTCACCCCTATGCCTGGTAAGAGGGAATTTGCAGGGGGTTCTTCCATTGCTTTAATGTAAAATGAAGAACGGCAATGGAAGGCTCTGGATGCTGTGCTTATTAAAGCATTCTCCATAACATGATTTATAACTAAGGTCCACAATGGAGCTGGCAATGGGGAGGGTTTAGGACATTGAAGCAGCAAATCCCAAAAAAAGTCTGGTATTAGAAGCAGATCAGTACTGGCACTGCCAAATCTTGCTCAGTTCACACAGGGCAGTCACTGGTACCCATCTTATAGTATCTATATTATTTGGTACATTCCAGTCCCCTCCTGTTTTCCAGATTAAATTTTATCAAATGAGTAGAACACTACACACCCTTTTTACTTGAAGGTCTGAAGTGAAATTTGGTTCACTTCACTTAGCAGTTGGGTAATAATAGCCATTGCAATAGCACTGCATGCAGTGTGAAAAAGGCATTATACCATTAAGGAAAGGTCACATCCTTTAGGCCACTAAAATGCATCTGGAAAAAACATGTCTTTTTTGTACAGTAAGATCATTCTGCTGACTATTAAAGATTATAATTTTAGTTTTCAGGAAACCTTAAGCTTACAATTAATTGTGATGTTTAAGCCATTGATTTGAAATATTTAGTGTGTGCATCGCAGCTCTTCTCAGGGATGTCTGTGAGTAGTGTTTCTGAGAGGCAACACCCTGTTCCTCAGTTTTAGGATAAAGGAGTACATGCTCTGCTCCCCATCATTTTATAGTAAGAGAAGATAATTTTGTTCACTCCTTTTTCTGTCTGTTATCACTCTGTTTTCTGCAGAAACACAAATGGAAAAGATCAGCCTTTGTTTTTTTTCCCCGTATCCCAAGATGTTAATTACTGATCTTCATATCCCCCTTTTTGGTTTACATATGATTTGAAATGGCCTTGTCCATTATGGGACAATTAATGATCTGTTTTACTTTGAAGCCTTTTGTTCTCAGAAGGTTGTGGTAGTGAGGAGAGAGAACTAAGACTCATTTGGAGGAGAGAAGAAAATAAAGGAAATTTCCTCTCCCTTTCCTGTGAGGTGACATGTTGAATTTTGGAGGGTCCTTTGATGAAATCCTGAAAATATAATTAGTTTTCATTACAAAGCTAGATTAAAAATAGAATAATTTTTTGCTGCTTTACATCTGCAAAGGTTTTATACCCAGGGAAATACATTGCACAACCAGTTTCATGGCAAAAAGCTGTTGAATTAAGTTACTCTACTGAAGTTCTGGCTGCAGCGAGTGATGCTGAGATGCTGGCAACATCTGCAGTTGATAAAAAAACATGTTTGATACACCACACTGTGGTGTCAACATGTTTTGTTAATCTATCTGGTTGAATATACTTCGTATGATGATGAGGGAAACAAGTTCTGTGATATATGCTATTGGAAAGTTCAGCCTTCAGATGTTTTGCTCAAGTAGCAGAGCCTCCCATCTGCAAAGCTTGAACTGCACAGCGTTGAAGGGGGTTTGCATGGAGAAATGTTTTGAATGTAATCAGGAGTAAAACTGAGCTTGTTTATCACAGCCATGTGGTGTTCAACAGGTTGTTCTGGAATGGAGGAACAGAGCAGGCGGCTCTGGGAGGGGAATTGTATTATGTATGTTAACAAAAAAAGTGTTGCCACTAGCAGTGATTTTAATTTATTGAAAAACTTAGGTATGGTAATTATTGTGTTTCTTACTTGATTATCAAACCATTAAAATTAAATTTCGTGACAACCCTCATTTATGCGTAAATCACTTCATAATTTATGGTAATAGTTGTTATCTCATTATGTGCCCCAGGATATCTCATTTTGTACAACATACCCTGCACTGCCTTTACATTTCTATTCTGTGCACGGTGTGTCTGGCATTCGGGAATGGCAAACGTCATCGTCAGTGGAAGATTTAGCATGGTGGTGGTCTGAGTAGATCAATCCTCTCATCTATCCTTGTAGTGCAACAAACTGAGTTGTTACAGTCTTCCATGAATATGAGACTCCACACTCAGTGACTGTAGATCTAACAATTTGAGATGTTAGAGTTTTCAGACTGTTTTGCCCTCAGTGTGAGCACCATATGGATTGAAACTCTTGCCCAGTAATAGGACTGGAGTGAGGAGTTAAGTGAAGAGCAAACGGGACCTGAGTAAGAAACTACAGAAAAAGGGTCAAATGTCAGTCATGAAGGAGTTGTGAAGAATCTCCAAACATTCAGGGTTTGGAAGACAAGTCTTATGAGAAGCAGCTGAGGGAGCTGGGATTGTTTAGTCTGGAGAAAAGGAAACTGAGGGGAGACCTCACCACTCTCTACAACTACCTAAAAGGTGGTTGTAGTGAGGTGGAGGTCGGTCTCTTCTCCCTGGTTGCTAGTGACAGGACAAGGGGAAATGGTCTAAAGTTGATGTCAGGGGAAGTTTAGGTTGGATATTAGGAAAAATTTCTTTACTGAAAGGATTGTCAGATATTGAAACAGGCTGCCCAGGGAAGGGGTTGAGTCACCATTCCTGGAGGTGATTAAAAGAAGAGTAGATGTTTTACTTGGTGACATGGTCTAGTGTTTGACCTACTAGGGCTGGGTAGATGGTTGGACTTGATGATCTTGAAGGTCTTTTCCAACCAAAACCATTCTATGATTCTATGGTTCGGGCATCTTCCTGACTAGAGAGTACATCTTCACTAGAAAATTCCAGATGAATGGAATGAAATCTAAAATTTTTTGAGGGTTGTATCTCCTTCAGACTATTAGGGAGTCGTGAAGCTTCTGAATAGGTGTACCACTGGTACAGGCTGTATAAATGAAGAAAAACGTTTGGCAATTCAAACGGCAGAGGCTTTTGTGCAAGTTCAGTCTGGCAAATACCAGTGATCCATGAGAATGATGATGTGAAATAACATGATAGATGTTGGGGGTTTTTATTTTTATTTGGGAGTTGTATAAGAAAAAAATAGGCTAAAGAAATACTACAGCAGCAAAGTCAACACTCAGGAGTTAAGAACTGCCAAACTTCTTGCTGGGTTGGCGGTTCCTGGCTTTTAGTAGGTTTATAGGATTAAATGAGGCAGGTTACTTTTATATATATCCCTTACAGTAAGTTTTGTTGGAAATTTTAAAGTCAGATGCATAGCCTTTTTTCTCAGTTTTGATAAGTGAACTTTTGTGTCTACAGACTTCACCTATTTCTTTTTTTTTGTTTGTTAAATTCTAATGACTCAAGAATAATTAAAAAACACATTTTTTTTTTCATTTTTATACCTTTCATCACACAGTATGCTGTTTCTTTCATCCATAAAAGGTAAAGAATGTTTCAAGTCCTTTCTGTGCATACTGCTAATGAGGATCATTGACTGCTGCTTAATTATTTTATTTAAATGCCTTGATTAATTGAGCTGTGAAGTCTGTGATGTGGCACACTGCAACTTCTGCAGTATTAGTAGACAGTGCACATACATATTGAAATAATTTTGAAATAAGTCCTCTTCCAAAGGGCATGAGAATTAAAAATTCTGCCTCTTTTTAAACTATAAGTTTGCTTAATAAATTTATTGTCCATGTGTAAGTAAATCATGATTGTTATTTCTCATAACTGCCAAGTCAGTGTTTAATTTGTGTTTTGGTTTATGACAGGGCATGTTGTCTGTATGAGAGATTAATGATTTTTTTCCTTACATTGCTTATGTTTTAAAGACAAAGCTGCTATGACTAAGGCTTTGCATGCTGTCATCGAGAGAAAATAAAATTTCACAGCAATTTCTCTGGGTCTTTGTGTTAAATCCATGGCAAGCTGGAAGTTTCTGAGTTCACTTCAAGTCAAATTAAAAATTATCCAAGATTTTATTAACTAAAACATTAAAATCACCTGCTGTTTTAAGGGTAGTGGTTTGTATTCTGTATTTTACTTGACATTTATTTAATACAAATTTAATTTTCTTACGGCTTGTCTTTTTTTACTATCAGCCAAATCAGTGTTTAAATATACTACTTAATTTTGAGTGAATAATTAGTTATTTTCAACAAAGAAGTATGAAAGGAAATGTTCGTTTAAGTAGGAAAGGGTCAGATCCATAGTATGATCCAGTTCTAATATTTACATTTATTTCAGAGCAGTTTGCAAAAGTTGGAGATGATACAGGAAGAATCTGCTGAGGAAATAATAAAAATTATTAATATAAAATAAAAGAATGGAAAGAGTAAGAGAAATTTCCTTTTTGGCCTGCTTGATAGATAGAGCACTTAAGGAATTCCTATGCTGAAAGAAGCATGCTTACCATAAAAAATTAGTCCAGATACTCTTTTGAGGTCCCATCCAAACTTTTCTCTTTTATGATTCTGATTCTTTGGTAAAGTGCAATGGTGTGATGGGTGATTGCAGGGTGGTTGTGACTCCTCGGTGTAGGGGTACTGTGAAAAACCAAAATATGTTCTGAAAACAGGCAGGAAAACAGGACTAGGGAATAGTAAGTATTATAACATTCGGTTCTGGTCACACGTATACAAGAAAGAGGAGATCAAATGGTTGAATGTGCAGAAAACTGATGAAAATGTTGTAGACATTGACTTTGGTTTGATAAGCACAAAAGGGATTATTAATATGTACATGTATTCTGTGAAGATCGGGACAGAGTAGGTCTCTCTTTTAAAAGTTAAGGGAGGTGAAGACACCCAGAAAAACTGAGCATTGAGCTGCCTATGAATACATCTTGAAATTAAGAGATTTCCACACCTCAGACATCATCAGATGGTTAAACAGTCTCCCTCAAGTGGAGGCAAAGAACTTGGCTGCTTCTAAGGTGTCCTCAGAAGGACATCAAGGTCCTTGAGTGTGTCCAGAGAAGGGCAACCAGGCTGGTGAAGGGGCTGGAGGGCAAATCCTATGAGGAGCGGCTGAGGGAGCTGGGGCTG
This sequence comes from Porphyrio hochstetteri, assembly GCA_020800305.1. Taxonomy (NCBI): domain Eukaryota; kingdom Metazoa; phylum Chordata; class Aves; order Gruiformes; family Rallidae; genus Porphyrio; species Porphyrio hochstetteri. Next base: position 5,671,687 of record CM036906.1, read on the forward strand.
TTTAGCCTGGAGAAGAGGAGGCTGAGGGGAGACCTTATCACTGCCTACAACTACCTGAAGGGAGGTTGTAGAGAGGTAGGTGATGGTCTCTTCAGCCAGGTGACAGGTGATAGGACAAGGGGGAATGGCATGAAGCTGTGCCAGGGCAGGTTTAGATTGGATGTTAGAAAAAAATTTTTCACTGAAAGAGTTGTGAGGGCCTGGAACAGGCTGCCCAGGGAGGGGGTTGAGTCACCTTCCGTGGATGTGTTCAAAAAAAGGGTAGATGAGGTACTCAGAGATATGATTTAGTTTAGGATGAGAATGGTTGGACTTGATTATCTTCAAAGTTCTTTTCCAACCTGGTGATTCTGTGATTCTGTGATTCAGAGGAATTACTAGAGACCTGCCTGCTATTGCTGTTCTTCCCAGTAGGAAGACCTTTTCCAGTGTTCTGTCCCTGTAACTGATGATGGGAAAACAAATGTCTTTGTAGGTTTTACAGCAACACACAAGTGAATAGATGCCCGCTCTTCCCTCCAGTACAATATCATCCTTTTGTTCTGAAAATACAGTAAAGATGTATTTCTATAACCAATGTGCAAGTGAATCTCCTTCCTATGATTTGCATTTGAATTTAGCATTTCTGTTGCTGTCAAAAAGACATGTATTTGGAACACAGATAAACCTGTCTTCTCTAATTGCTGGCAGGGACACTTTACCCTTTTCTCAGGTTTGTCTCTGTAAGGTGTTTCTCTCCTCCCCAAGTTTTATTTGAAAAACACAATCTGTTGCTTACATGAATTGGAGGATGCTACATGGGCTAGGCAAGTGGTTTAGTATTATGTAAATTCTCAGAAGTTCTTTTTCTTTCCACTTCTTCAAAGCAATCTAAGCAATCGATTTGACAGTTTTTTCTAAAGTGGGGGTGGCATGGCAATTTTTGTGACCTCTTTGAACATTGAATTGACCTCAGGAGACCCAATTTGCACTATTTCTAATATTTTATCTATTACAGCTAGGAAAACCAGAGGTTTGTGAGTGCCGGCCAAGTTTGTCTCTGACAGGATTTATTAAGTTTAATAGGGTACAGTGTAAACATGGCTAGATAGGTTGGCTCTTATACAAAACATCAAACAGATATAGTATGAATTTGCTGTCCTAGTTCTAGGTGATTTATTTATCACTTAAATTCCAAAATAGCCATCTTCATTTTCCCCTTAAATCATAAGTAGATCACAGGTTGTAAGATGTGCAGGGTTCAAAAGCTTTCTTTTGAATATGTCAGAATAATAATTTCAGCATTCCGATTTAAAAGCTCTTTTTAGAAAAGAGCTTTTTTTTTTTCTTTTCCATAGAAGTAATTAACCTTTTTTCTTCCTTCAGTTCTTCAATACTTGGAAAATCTATTTGTTTCTCAAAATTTTTGGGTGCTAGGCACAGTTGTGGAAGCATTTGACTAGTGCAGGTCTATTAAAAAATTGGCTGATGTTCTAATACTTTTTTATTGGATTTTCATTTTTGCTCAAGATACGTGGAGGAAAAAGAAAGAATCTAAGAATGTTCATAAATGGAGCAAGTTGAACAGGAAAGACTATTGTTATTTGAAGGAAGTCATGGTTGAAATGGCTTGTATTTGCCTTTAATTCACTCATATTCAAGCCAATAGATTTGTATTGTGGTTTTAGAAAAACCATGTTTCAGCATTGGTGGTTGATGGAAAGGAGTGGAGAATGAAGGTGAACAGTATCAATCTTTCACTGGGCATTGGTCCCTGCATTATTTAATTCAGTAGAATCAAAGATAAAATACCATTGTTCTCAGAAAGAGATTAATCCATGGAAAATTTGGGGGTTGTCTATGCTTTTTCTAGACAACTTTCTGAACATGGAAGGAGACAGGTAAGTAGTATTAATTAACATTGGTTTTTTTCTATTGATATTAGTCAATATTTCTGTGAGATGGAAACTTAATCAAAATTTATGTTTTCTCCCAAATGTACTCAGTGATCAGCACACCTGAGATAGGCTGTTCCTGTCTCTCTTCTTTTAGCAAAGTCCAAGTTAGAAACCTAGGAATAGTAAGTGAAGTGCTGATAGACAAACCCAAGGTAAAAAGAGGTACCATACGGATGAGCACAGACAAGTAAGGAGTTGCATCTCTCTGCAGCTCTACTAATAGAGTTGGTGTGGCCTATATTTCTCTAAAACTTCCTGTATCTGAATTCAAGGGAGGCTGCAAACTTTATTGCAAAAGTTATTTCATAATTCTTTCTTACCTAGATTAATGTGGTACTGCCTAAGGCATGGTAGGTGAAAGGAGCTGGGCTGTGCTGTGTGCCTGGATGAGAGCACGGTTGCAAAGCATCAGCATCATTTGCAAGCTGCTGTGCTGCAAACATGAATTTTTATGGCCAACTTCCAGGTTAGCCCTGCTTTGAGTAAAGGATTTGGACTTGATGACATTCAGAGGTCTCTTCCGACCTATAATATTCTGGGATTTGAAAATCTAGCTATACATGTATAAACTCACTTGTTCTTCCCAAAGTCAAGTGTTACGAGCACAGGTCCACATGAAATGGTTCCTCTATCTTTTCTTTTGCCTCTAAGGCTTTCTGTCATCCCAATATTTGTTTTCTTTTATTTTTCCCCAGAGGATTGATTCCTTTCTGTAGCCTTTCTTCCCTTATTTTTCTGCTGTTACAGATGGAAGTGCCAGTTTGTGGTAAGGTTCTTGGCCTCCAGACTCACACTTTACTTTAGGTAGTGTGTTTTTGGGAGTAGCATGCCTTTGTATAATCCTCCTTCATAGGTTCAATTAGATCCATTACATTTTCTCTTCATTCACATCTAAAAATGGGTGCCTTATTTGTTCATCTAACATGAAAAATTGCCATGGTTTTTACTTTCTTGATGAATTGCTCTATCACAGTGTTTGAAGACCTGGAAATAGGGAGTGAAGGCTATATGGATTGGAGAAACTTTAGAGGTTTTAAGTTCAAATGGTAAAGATAACTGAATAGTTTTAGTCCAAGTCCTAGCTAACCATCTTCTTTATTTTGGGGAAGGAAGATACCAAACCTATTTCAGGATTTATTTGTTGACGTAATAAAGGTGAGCATTTGGGTGTAGGTACACCTCCAAGTCACACCTGGTTTGATTGATATCTGTAGATAAATAGAGTAATTTACCCTATAGCACTATCTGTATTTAGGAGCTCTTGTGGTGTTTTGTGGCTGTGGTGACATGGTGACGGCATTAATGGGATGAAAGAAGATTGTCTTGAATGGCTGCCAGTTACGTCTGCTTTAATGGCCAAAGGATTTATTAAAGCTACACTCTGATGTTGCACTGATTTGGCTTTCTGCCTGCTCTCTGATGTTCTGTACAAGATCATGATGGTACAGCATAGATTTCCTGAATTTGGAAATGAAAATACCCAATTTCTATTAATTTATTTTAGATGATCAAACGTATAATTAAAATAGCAGTTTTATGAGTCTTTCATTCAACCAGAACAGTCATTTAAAATTAGTGCTTCAGCCACATGAATTTATTCTTTAGTCTTGACATCCATTTACTTCTCCCTTCATTAACTGAAAACAAAAGCTAAACCAGCAGTGAACTGAGAAGATTACTGGAAGATGTTGTGTAAATGCTATAGTATATAAAGCCACCTTTGATGACATTTTCATTTTGCAGTTATAAAGGTGTCTCCAGAAGCTGGTTTGAAGCAGTCTTTGTTTTCTGGGTTGGTTTTTGTTTTGGTTTTTGGTTTTGTTTTTGTTTTTTATACTACTATACTAACTGGAATGATAGTCTCTCATGGTTTAACCCAGCCATCAACTAAGCTCTACATAGCTGCTCACTCACTCTTCCCCCAGTGGGATGGAGGAGAGACTTGGAAGAGTAAATGAAAAAACTCATGGATTCAGGCAGGTGTTCAGCCTTCTCCAAGAAAGCAGAGCTTCATCACAGGGAAGATACACCTCAAAGCATCTGTGACTGTAGATAAGTCCATGGTGCACCAGGTAAACCTTAAAGCATCAGTGGTTGTGCATGAAGTCATGCAGGAGCACCTCAAAGCATGTGGCCACAGATGAGCCCATAACAGAGCAGGTTTACTTCTGAAGGGACTGTGGCTGTGGGTGAGGCAGGAGCAGGTATGTATGCTTTGCCTTATGGAAGTGTATGTTAAGTCCATCATCTTTCATCTTTGGCCCCTTTGTCTCTCCATTCCAGCCTACTTTTTGATGGCTTGTTTGTCCCAGGCGAGAGCTTTACTCCCCTTAGTTTGGTATGCTCTTAGTCCACAATGCAGCATTTGAAGCACATTTGCTCAGTTTGGGAAAAAAACAATGCTTCTAATTTGTTTTTTTGCAGTTGACAGCTGTAATAAAAATGAAGCATTCTGCTCTTGCTTTGGATTTTTAAAGAATAATAGACAGTTCTCAAACAAGATCATTGGAGTTGTTTAATTTTCTGGCCCTCAGAAGGACTATTATTTGAGGGAGAGGAACTCTAAATCTGAATCCTGCAGTACTTTTATTTCTACCTAGTGTGGTGGGTGTGTTTAAAGCCTCCATATATACATGTTTTAAAATTACTCCTTGTCTTATATCGTGCTTTCAGGCTATGAATAATCCCAACATTAGGGAAACACTCCAGATGTAATATGTTGAATTTTGAGTACCCTCAGAAAAGAGGGTGACTTGTAATAAAGAAGGTTGATTATGAGTTTCTTTCAACTTATTTTTCTTGTGTACGTCTGCATTGGACAAATGTGCTAAATTGGGAAAGAGTAAACACATTTTTACACAGGAAAGTTACAGCTCATAAACCCACTGAAGTTCTGTTAAGGAGCTAACAATCTTCTGGGTAAGGAAGACCTAATTAATATAATTATTGACAAATGATAGAGCTCCCCACCAAAGGCTGATAGAGAATCCAACCTCGTGTGGGATTAAAAGGGAAAGTTATTTATTGGTTAAGAGACAGGTGGAATGAATAGTGACTTGAAGAGATCAAGTCATCATTGAGGCTGTCTAGGATCTGGGATGGGCTCTGAGCTGCTCAGCCTCTTTGGGAACTGTGGGAAAAGGAGTGAGTGGTGGGCTGGCAATGTCCCCGATAGTTGAACTCCAGGTTGTAAAGGGGAAGCTGATTGCAAGGAATTACAGAAGCACTTAATAAAAGTCTTAATAAATCCAAAGCGATGAACAGCATGGAAAAAACAATCCAAATATGATTTAAATACTGAATGATGAGCTCAAAGCTGTCTTTTACCTCTTAGGAGCTGATAGAAGTTTTAATACATCCATCTATGAAAATGCTTCCCAGGGGTCAATATTACTTGACCACAAAACAGCTGTCATTTTGAGCAGAGGTATTGTATCACTGCAGGGTAGGATGTTTTCACTTCTTTGGTATGATCTCACCCACTTTATATAATCCCTGCCCAGCTGTTTATCACCTCAAGGAGGGGAACTCCTTGGGGGCTGGGGGGGGAAAGGGGGTGGGGGGTGCCCTCAGAGGGCTGGGGTAGCAGTATAGCATGGGACTTGTAATGCTAGGGTCATGATTTTGAGCCCCAAACAGTGGCTGAGCACCACACACCACGCACTCACTCCCAGAGGATAAACAGACAGAGCCTCCAGGGGTTGGGATAAGGGCAGTTTACTGACAAAATCACCATGAAAGTGGAACAATAACAGCCCTTTGCAAATTATATTCATACCTGGTGATGATACAAAGTACAGCAATAATGGGAGGACTGACCCAGTACCCCAGCCCCACTCTGAAGGCACCCAGGAGCATCCCTTCCTGACCAGCCCCTTTTATGGGGGAGTGATGTCAGGTGGTGTGGAAAACAGCCTGGGCTAACTCAGCTCACCCGTGCTGACTGCCTGGGGAGGTGAACTCTGGTCTGACCAGAACCAGGATGTTTTACTTGAAGACTATTTAAGTTGAAAGGAATTGCTAAGAAGTAAATATCTGCAAAAAGGAACCTGATATGACAGAGGAATGCAGAAGCTGGTATACCTGAGGAAAAAATACAAAAGAAGAAAGAGGCTAGAAGTAAGCACACATTATAAATGGAAGAATGAATTGTAAAACTACTTTAAGTTTAATTGTTGGAGATGGTTGGTAGTATAATTTTTTTTCCCCACTTTCAGTTATTGGATTAAAATTTTGCCATCTGATATAACCACAAGTAATGTGGAAACAGGTTAATCAATTCTTCACCAACTAAGCTATTTACTTCTTGGTGAAGGCTTTGCTATTACCCACAGGTTTCTGCAGTATTCCCACACATGCAGTTGATGCAGCCTTAAGGTGAGGTGCTGATGATGGGTTGGAGCCTGCTTATATCACATTATTTGAGGATGGAATAGAGAGTTTCCTCATTGATGAGAGGAGCTCATCATAGAGATTCTTCGAATACTCTAAGATATTTCTTCGTTTCTTCTCTTCCTTTCAGAATCTTCTTTCCTATGAATTGTGCTGATGCTGAGTAGATAGTCATAGGTCTGTCCTTTACCTGAGAAGGGGACCTTAGGTTTAATAGTTTTTAAATAATCTGGATGTTTTATAAATTACATGACAAAATTAAAAGTTATAATCTGGATAAATTTAGGTATGTTTTTCCAGAATAGAGTGGTTTGTGTGGCTGCATGACTTTAATAGAAGAGAAATAAACTTTCCTCTTTGTTGTATATCTCCAGAAACTAATCTTGCTTTGAAAAGAATCTACTGAGTCATTGCTTGTATGAGGAAATCTTTCTCTCTAAATTACTCCTGCTATAACAGTTTACTAGGTCATCTGTATTTGTCCTGAAGTGGTTATTTGTTGGGTTCTATCTATTTATTTTTTTATTTATTCAGTTCAAACTGAAATATATGTCAAGTCTGCAGAACACATGGCAGAATATTAATTCTGTTAATAGTTGCTGTGAAATGTGTGTGGTAAAAGTCCCAGCCATGGATGTATCTCAGCTAAAATCTTTCCCTTTTGAGAAATGAGGGTCTAACATGTAAATCATCCATACTGATCACTGAAGTTTTCTCCCGGGGTTAATTCATCAGGGAATCTTTGTTCTCTTCCCCCATCTCCTATATCAAAATGGTGTTAATGAGTTGGGCATCTCCTGATGAGTTGGCAGTGCTTTCGCAGCTTCAAGGAGATCTAACACCTGCTAATACCAGTGCGAAAGCTTGGCTGCTGAGTTGCCCAGACCACATTTATCCTATTTAAATCACAAGCTGCCATTGATCTGTTTTTTTGCAGTGTGTTCTCTGGAGTACTTTTGGCTTAGGAGATGTATTATTTAAAGAAAGATTTTAGTACTTAATTTGCAGTGTGTAAAAGGAGACAAGGTGCCTCTTTGGGGTTGGTAAAGATAACAAAATACAGTTTAGCTATAATGTATAGATAATTTCTGAGCTCATAAATCCTTCTAGTAGGATTCTTCTACTACATGAAGATTCAGTTTGATATGAAAAAAACCAGACTCAAGAAGAAACTTCATGTGGTATGAGAAGAAAGTTTTAGAAAGTTAATCACAGAATTGTAGGAGGTGGAAGGGACTTTGAGAGATCATCAAGTCCAACCCCCCTGCCAAAGAAGGGTCCCTAGAACAGGTCGCTCAGGTCGGCATCCAGATGGGTCTTGAATATCTCCAGAGAAGGAGACTCCACACCCCCTGGGCAGCCTGTCCCAGGGCTCTGTCACCCTCACTGAGAAAAAGTTCCTCCGCATATTGGTGCAGAACTTCGTATGCTCCAACTTGCAGCCACTGCCCCATGTCCTGTCCCCACAGAGCACTGAAAAGAGGCTGGCCATTTCCCCCTGTGTCCCACACAATGAACTATATCTGCATTCACAGTGAGGGGAGGAACAGTAAATGACACTGTATGTAAATAAGGCATATCCCTTGGGTTCTGGCATAGCTGAATTGCCACTTTCAGCTGGCCCAGATCTTGAGAATGGTATTGAACAAACCTTTCCCTCCACATGTGTAGTTTGAAGTTGTAGAATGACAGAAGAGTTCTGGTTGGAAGGGACCTTTACAGGTTATCTATTCCAACCCCACTGCCATGGGCAGTGATATTTTCCACTATATTGGGTCACTCAAAGCCCCGTCCAACATGACTTTGAACCTTCTAATGATGGGTCATCTGCATTTTCTCTGTGCAACCTGTTCCAGGGTCTTGCCTCCCTTATTGTAATTATTTTCTTTCTCACATCTAATCTAAATCTACTCTCTTTCAGTTTAAAGCTATTGCCCCTTGTCTCATTTCTACATGCTTTTGTAAAAAGTCTCTCTTCATCTTTCTTATAAGCTCCTTTTAAGTATTGAAAGGCTGCAATAAGGTCTCCCTGGAGCCTTCTCTTCTCCAGGATGAACATGCCCAGCTTTCTCAGCCTTTCCTCGTAAGAGAGTCAATGTTTTTGTGACCCTCCTCTGGACTTGCTCCAGCAGGTCCATGGTTCTTTCTTGAACTGGGGTCCCCAGAGCTGGGCACAGGTGGGTTACCAAGGGGTTAAGGCATAAAATGTCATCTTATTTTTTTCACAGTCCTGAAAAATACATTATTTAGGGTCCTGATGGGACCTGTGTAGCTTTGTGTGTGCAGTAATGAGTTAGTGCAGACTTGTCTTTAATGAGGGTGCTTGCAGTGGCAGTGATAGTCCAGATTTGAAATTGTTTTTTTTTTTTTTTGGCAAGCACTAGTAATGGAAGTGAAATGCACTTTCTGTAGAAAAAGGAGAAAATTCACTTGTTAAAGCTGTTCACACTGAATACTTTTTTTTTGTGAGTATTTGGAAAAAATATAAGACATTTATCTGAGAGAGTTTCCAGCTGGTAAAATATATTTTGTAAAGATAACAGCCACACATTGGCAAGTAAGAGAACTTATGCAATTTTTTTAAAGAAATATCTGTCTTAGTTTCAGAATGTCTTGTTTCACAATACAGCAAAGCTGTCTTATTTTGCCATAAATCCTGTGAATATATCTTTTTTGGCTACCCAGGTGAAAAGCTTCACCTTTTGCTACTTGGAGCTTTTGTATGAGCTGTGAGCTAAATTTATTTTGTAAGTAGTAGACAATCCATGTGTTGTGTCTATAAATCTAACTGTTGAATATGAATAGAGTGTACGTTGAGGTCTTAATGGTTCAGTGACTGTAGAAGTGGGGAAAGAATAGAAAATTAGAATAATACACATATTAAAGCAGTTTACTTTCCTGCTGCTCTTTCAAAAAATGAGGGGCAGGGAAGAAAACAGTGTCTTTAAATAGCCTGTCAGGCTGCTGCTGCTGCATCTACTTCCTTGTGTGACAGATACTGCATTTCTCATTAATGGTACCTTGCAAGTGCCTGTGGTTGCCATAGTAACTATCTCCGAACCTTATACCTTAAATTTATCCTGACAAAGGTTATTATGGCAATTCCTACTAATTGGCTTTTTTTTTTTGCTGCTGCTATTTTTAACTTATCCCCTCCTCCTCCATTTAAGTTCCAGATCCTAAATGGAATGAATTGGCAGAACAGTTGTGGGTGAGAAAATGCTTTACAGGGCAGGACTAATTGGCAACTAAACTCTCCTTTTTATTCTTTAGTCCTTGGTCAGAAAAAGCCAAATCATAACTTTAGGTGGTGACTAAAATGTTACCTGTTTTGTCCTTCAAATGTTTTGATATGAAATAGTATAGATGTTCTTGAAACATGGTTTTGGTTCATACAACCTGCTACTATTGTTTATTACCAAATATTAGTCATGCTGTTTATTAGCAGGTACTACTACCAGCAGAGATACAAGGGAATAAGCCATATCCTGAACACCTAACAAGCTAATTTGAAGTAAGTCTCTAATAGAAGATGACACAATAAGAGAGTTAGCCTCATGCTATATTAGCACCCAGGACAGATGCTGTATTGGTTCACGTGCAGTTATGTGGCATATGCTGGTACAGCAGGTTGAATTTAAAAGTTATACATAGGCTGATGATATCATTGTTTAATTTCCTGTAGGAGTTTCTGAGGCTTTTAGAGGACTGGTGCTACAACATTTCCAGTGGCTAAGAACTCTTAATTGCTTGAATGACTTCAGTTACATTTTTCAGGCTCAGGACAAGGACAGCAAAGCAGTAACTTGATGAGCAGCCCCAGAGTATTAATTTCATGAGTATAAAGCAGCAAAAAGTTATGGGTAGAATGGGGCCTGTCAAGCACAGTAACTTTTGGTAGTGTGGAAGGAGTAAGTTCAGTTCTGCTGAACAGAAAGAAATGTGATTGCAGCTATGATAAGGTTCAAAACGTAGCCATAAAGAAAGCAGCATGATAGGACGAAATCAAACTATGTCATTAGACGAAGGAAAGGGGCAGAGGATTCTCACCTTTTTGGTAAGGTGAAGGCTACAGATGGACATTCAATCCACTGGTTTGTACTCTGCCGTTTTCTTGTGGCAGAGTTCACCCAAAGGTGCAGCCATCAGTCATTTGACCTTCTTTCTTTCTTCTGAGATATATGAGAAAAGCTATTAAAACTTCACAGCCTTTAAACATTGAACTCTGTTGTTTTAATATCTTCAGCCCTGATATAGATCAGCACTTAAGTTTAGGGCACAGCAAATGTAAAAGATGTAGGAAATGTTTATTCACAGATGATTTCTTCTGAAACGTTGAGGGTGATGCAATCAGTTGCCTCCAATCCCAGGAATACATCCACTAGAATGCCTTTAGAACAATTTCATTTTCCTTCCATGCTTTGTCAGAAGGAATTTACAATGACTGTAAATTCACAGCTGGGAATGGAAATTTGCTACAAAGCTAGAAAGATCCCTATGGAAATTAGAGAAAAAAATGAAAGTTTTGGGAACTATATACTTCCTCAAGGGCTATGCAGGGTTATATTTCATTCAGCATTGTTTTTTTCTGGTGTATAACTTTGAGCAGAAGCCTCATTTTCCATATAAAACCAAAATTGAAAGCTGTGAAAGATTGTCATTGGCTTTCAGCATTTTTAATTCTTCTCCTTCAACTTGATGGGTAAGATGGAAGAGAACTCTATGCTAAGTAGGTGGACAGGATTTATATCCTATTTACAGTAATTCTGCCTTTCATATCACTTAAAGTGAAGTTAACAGAGCTTTGTGGGATCTGAAATTGGTATTTTGTCACTGTGAAAGCAGTTCAACTGCCTCTGTAGAAACCTCATTCTCTTTCCTTATGCATTTGATAGTACAATTCCTAACACACTGTTGAGCTTTCTAGATTTTCCTATGTTCTTTGCTTGGTGTGTCTGAACCAGAACAGAATTTGGACCTGGTATTTGTGCATTTTTTTGAAACATCACTTACTTAATTTAACAGGTAGTAAACTGGAATAACAAGCCTGTCTCCCTGTCTTTTCATCCATATGCTTAAGTAAGTTATAAAATAGGTGTATATCATGATTTGGGGCCTGAGAGACAAAACGATAAGAGATCATCTGGCTGTCAGTCAGCAGGAAAATGCCAAGAGCAAAAACATAATCTGCCTTTCTGGGTTTGCAGTAGCTGTTGCCGTTGATTGCTGAATTCACTGCCCTGGCAGCAGCTGAGTGTGTACCGTGTACCTGAAGATAGATATACATGCAGAGATACCAGGAGCTGGGATGTGTAAAGAGCATCTTGAGATTTTCCAGAAGTTTTTACTTTAAATACATCAGCAATAGTGATCTGAAATGGAAATGATGATTTACAATCACACAGAAAAGTTACAGCATTGGTAAAGACAAATGGTTTCTGCTTGGGGTCAGTTCTGGAACTTCCAGTGCCCTGTTGGAAGTCTAAAATGAAATATGGATTGAAGAAGACAGTATTCACACACTGTTACAATTTTTCAGATTTTGAGGCATTTAACCTTAAATTTTGTATAGCAAATTATACTAATTTGTTGCATAGAAGAATTTCTAGCTGGACACCTACTGACTTTACTATCATATTGACCATTAACGATATTTTTTCTTCTTAGCAGGTTTATATCCTTGTTTTCTCTGTAAATCCATTGATAATGGGATGTGTTTTCCTGTGAGTATGCTCTCCCTTGACTTGGGGTGATCCTGGTCAGTACTTGGGGTTTATACTTGCTGCTGCAGGAATGAAAAAAAAGATTAAAAAATAATACAAAGCTATGGAGAAAAAAAAAGAAAGTATTAATTTAAGTGTTAGATTATATATTCATAGTCTCCTAGAATTGATTGGGTGGGCAGGGACCTCAAAGATCATCTAGTTCCAACCCCCTGCAAGGCGCAGGGACACCCCCAACTAGACCAGGAAATACTTGCTCTTTTCTTGACCGAGCAAGTATTGCAGTATCTTGATGAATGCACATAATGAAGCAGTCTTGGAGTCTGACTACAGGGGGAGATACTTTTAGGAAGAGCTGTTTGTGATAGCTCAGCAGAAGACTGGCCTAGAGTGGAAACCACAGGAAAGACTACTTTTTATTAAAATACTGACTAAATCTTTGACAAGCAGAAGATGCTGAAGGAAAGTCTAAGGTAACAGTGAGTTTCAATAGGAGTTATTCATACAGCTGAGTTTAAAAGAATTTCAGTTAGACTGATTTTTCGTGATCTGCTTTCCAGCCTGTATTAAATTCTAGATCTGCATAATTCCAGATAACTAAGCAGACTTAGAAACTGAAAGGAGTGTTCATGCAGTTAACACATTTCTATGTCGTCTTGCCATCTGAATCCAAGTTATGAATGACTCACCAGAAGAGCTTTGTGAAAGCTCTTAGAGGGTAATAGTCTAATAAAATCTGCAACAAAAATTAATTTATTTAAAGTGACATTAAATTTTATCTTCATGCATTAAAATATAAATCATAAGCTCCTGACAGCTTGAGCCATTCAAAATTTTTTCTTTGTATTATTAATGACAATAGATATGGTTTAAATTCATTTAAGACCATTTTGGTTTGGATGTGAATGCTCTATCAAAAATATTAATGAAATATGTTTTCACAGCATCATTCACAGAATCATTTATGTTGGATGGAGCTCTTGTGGTCAGGTAGTCCAACCCCATACTCAAGCAGGGTCACCTTGTGCAGGTGCCTAGGTTCATGTCTTTTGGCTTTTGAATGTTTCCATGGATGAAGATTCTACAGTCTCTCTGAATAAGCTATTTCAGTGTTTGACCAACCTCACAGTGTAAGAAATGTTTTCTCATAGTTAGACCACGTCATGTGTTTTAATGTATCCTTTCCCTTTTGTACTGTCACTGGGCATCACAGAGAAGAGTCTGGCTCCCTCAACTTCATTTGCTATCACATATTTAGACACATTGATGAGATCCCTCCTGAGCTTTCCTTTCTCCAGGCTGAATGGGTCCTAGTTCTCTCAGCCTTTCCTCGTATGAAAGATGCTTCAGTCCCTTAATCATCTTGGTGGACTCACTCCACTAAGTCCATATCTTGTACTGAGTATGTCAGCACTGTACCCAGCACTCTGGGTCTGTCTCAACAGTTCTGAGTAGATGGGAAGGATCACCTCCCCTTGACCTGCAGACAACACTCTGCCTCGTTCAGTTCAGAATGCTGTTGGCCTTTTTAGCAATACGGGCCCATTACTGCCTTGTGGTCAGCTTGTTCTCCACTAGGAAACTAAGGTCCTTCTCTGCTTTCCAGCTGTTTCATCTTCACTGTATCCTGGTGCCTGGGGTTATTCCTTCCCAGGTGCAGGTCTTTGCATTTCCCCTTTTTGAACTTCATGGGATTCTACTCATTTCATTTCTCAATGCTGTTAAGGCTCCTCTGAAGGGCAGCGTGACCCTCTGGTGTAGCAGCCACTCCCTCCAGTTTTGTGATATCTGTGAACTTGCTAAGGATGCACTCTGCCCCATCAACCAGGTCATTAATGAAGATGTTAAACAGCATCAGGCACAGCATTGACCCAAGGGGTACATTGTTAGTTATTTCCAACTGAACCTTGTGCCACTAATCACAACCCTGTTGACTCAGTAGTTCAGCTAGTTTTTATCCACCTCACTGTCCACTTATCAAACTGATCAGGTTGTCTCTGATGCTGTTATGGGAAACAGTCAAAAGCTTAACTAAATTTGGGGTAGAAACAACACATATTACTCTACTTGTCAACCAAGCTAGTCACCTCTTTGTATAAGGCAATGATGTTATTTAAGTATGGTTTCCTCTTCACAAGTCCATGCAAAGTACTCCTGATCATCATCTTGTCCTTCATGTGTTTGGAAATGGTTTCCTTGGTGGACTTTTTTCATCACTTTCCCAGTCTTTGGGTTGAGGCTGACTGACCTTTAGTCGAAAATATAATTAGGTCTTTATACTATACTCTGTCCCATGCATTTTTGTCTTTGTACAAATGTTACATGATACTAATATGTAGTGTAGATATCTAAGATTCTCAAGTGCCTCTTTATTCTAAAAAAGTTGGGTTTGAGAGCTATTACTTCTGGGTCCTAGACTTGGTAAAAGTACCAGACTACCAGAGAGCAAGCTCACTCCCTCGATAGACAGTAGAGCACAGACTCTTCAAGGGTCTTAAGTGATGGGAAGACCATTCATGATTCTGAGTACCTCCCAAATATTTTACAAACTGACAGAAGCTGAGGCTGAATTAATTCTGATTAAACCTGGTTATTTCACCAAAAAATGGCTTAAAACCTGCAAAAGGTAATTAACTTTATGTGCTGTGAAGCCACACATACAATTTAAACACTGTGGAGTTTTTTCATTATCAGAACAGGAAATGTAGTGGTTATGGTGAGGATTAGTGCTCTGTCTGAACTTTCCAAGGTCCCTTTTTGAATCTGGTTTTCTAGCAAAGCCAGTTTGATGCACTGTCAAACTTTGTGTCAATATTAAATTTTGAATTCACCAGTAAATAAAAAACTAGAGATCTCAAAGGTAAATTTAATTCCTAATAATTCTGTCAAAAACATTGATGGTTAGAGAGGTAAGAGAAAAATCACTGTCCCAATTCTGAGAAAGATAAGCAGAATTTAGTGAATGTATATTTGATTTGACACCTGGAACTTTTTGGTTGTTTGGCTGGGAAGATTCAGAAATCAAGTCTGAGGGTAGAGGATGAAGAAGAGTCAAAGAACACAAATCCTTATGATACAGACTTCCTTATATTTTCTGCTTATGAAATAGCTTCTTTGACTAGAAGTAGTGTTCTCTAAAACTTCTCAGAGGGAAAGATTTTGATGAAATACTTCCTGTGCTTCTGTTTTACTTCTGTTAAAAATGATTCTGAGTTTTTATGTCCACCTGAGATAACTTGTTATATTGTCTTTAAGGAATGTAGTAACTTTACAAAGAACAGAATCCTAGTATTAAGTGTACTCCTTCTGCTAAGGACCAAGTTTTCTAAGACATGATTCTTTTAAGCTTCTATGTGCCTTCTGCTCCCATGTCTTTGAAGAGCAGTTTTAGAAGTCTGAGCATTTATCTCTGCTCCTCACAGGACTTGATCCTGAATGATGAAAGGAGTACAAAGGTTCCCCACAGAGCAGGTGATGAGTGAGTTGTATAGGATGCTGAAAGTCCT
Organism: Porphyrio hochstetteri; assembly: GCA_020800305.1. NCBI lineage: Eukaryota > Metazoa > Chordata > Aves > Gruiformes > Rallidae > Porphyrio > Porphyrio hochstetteri. The sequence continues at coordinate 5,687,245 of CM036906.1, forward strand.
CCTTTAACTGCCAGTGATCCAGGTTATATGGTGTTTGATTAAAAACTGGTCCTTCTGGGGTCTAGCCCAATGACTTTTTGACCCTCTCTCTGTTGTGTTTGGTTTTTTGGGGTTTTTTTGGTTTGGTTTTTTTTTTTAATAAATTACAGCATTTGTTTTGTTTGGTAGATTATTTTTGAGGTATTTTTGTCTTTCAAAGATAACAAATAGTTCCAATATTCTGTTAGGTTTATTTGAATAGCTCATTATTGCTTTTAAAGAAGGCTTTGTTGGCATTGACGATTGGACATTAAATGTCCCCATTCTCTTTACCTAGATCCAGAAAAGCTGGAGATTCTTTCCCTTGTTTTCATGTTGGTTTTTTTTCCCCTATCTCCTTCATGGGTTTTCTTTACACTACCAAAGACACCATACAGGTTTTTTTTTAGTATCTAATGGGAAATTTTCATCATAATCATAGCATTGTGGAATCACTGGGTTGGAAAAGACCTTTGAGATCGAGTCTGACTGTATCTGTGCACTACTAAACCATATCCCTGAGCACCTTATCTAATCATCTTTTAAATATGTCCAGGGATGGTGACTCAACCCCCTCCCTGGGAAGCCTATTTCAGTGCCTGATAAACCTTTTGGTGAAGAACTTTTTCCTAATGTCTAATCTGAACCTGCCCTGGTGCAGCTGGAGGCCATTCTCCCTCGTCCTATGCCTGTCACTTGGGCAGAGACCAATCAGTTCTTCTCAAATGTGTATTGTCATCTCCATTTTTATTTGTGTGCTTTCTCCAATTCTCTTTAATCCATACCATTCAGATCTGACCTGTGTCCTCACTCTTATGTAGAGTATACATACACACACGTGCATATATTTTTTATATATATATTCACTGTATTTTTTCACACTGCAGCCTTCTGACATTTTTCATTCCTAGCTTTCATTTGAGGCATGTTGGAAATACGTTGGAATATCAGAAGTTACTTGTTCAATTCAGTTTTCTTTTAGTGGTATATAGTAATTAGAAACTAATTAGGGGTTTCATAACTCAAAGGTTAATTTAGTAAGTGTGAATACATTTGTAATTTTCAAATGACAGCTGTGCTTGCAGTTGATGTCTGATCTCTGAGACCAAAGGTTATTAGAGGTTAAACTATTTTTAAAATCTATGACATATCTTTGCTGTCTCAGTACTGTCAAAATAAAGTTTAGTTTTGTTTTAAATTGTGCTGTACCCTCTTCTCAGTTAAAATATTTTTCTTTGTTTTATTGAAGAAAATTTACAAATACCTTAGGTCCCTCTGTGAAGAAAAAATGAGTAGAAGCTGATTAGAGCACTGGAATAGGCTGCTCAGGGAGGTGGTGGAGTCTCCTTCTCTGGAGATATTCAAGACTTGTCTGGACGCCTATCTGTGCAATATGAGCTAGGGAGCTGCTTTGGCAGGGGGGTTGGACCCGATGATCTCTCGAGGTCCCTTCCAACCCCTACGATTCTGTGATTCTGTGAAGAGTAAAATACATGGATACAAAAGAACTGGTTCTAAAAATGACTTTATTTACTAGAAGTTACAGGTTGTATCCAGATTACAGCTAATCCTGAAAGTCATGATACTAGGGTAACATCTGGCCAGATATATTATCCTGATAACTAATGTTCTCCAGTTGTGGCTTCCAGATAACCTCAGCACATTCCAGTCATGCATGGCAGATGTACTTGTTTGAAGGTCTCCGAGTAGCTGAATCACACAATCAGTCACTTGTTTGTTTTTATGGAGCAGGAGTTCTAGAAGTTCCTATACAGCACAATTCCATTAAAAGATTATGTAATGATTTTGAAACTGTTTATTAATACCTGAGTAGTTACGACAATGTTACCAGCATGTTATCAAACCTGCTTACTTAGTCTTTGAAGTTCCTCAAACTCATTCATTTTGTGTCAGGTTACAGCTGTAGGGGTGGGATTCAGATCCTTTGTCCAAGTTCTACAACAGAACACAGATTCTGGTTATATGTTGTGTGTACTAAATATGTATAATATATATTATTTTTAACATTTTAATATAATTTTTTAAAGTAAAAAAAAAAAAGTTTGGTTTTTTGCTTGATTTGGAACCTTTTGCTTGGGTACCTGTAGGGATTCAGTGTGTGATAGGGTCTGAGTTCATGTTGGGAAGAGGAAGAGATTCTGCAGTCCTGATTTCCATGCCACCTTTTGGTAAAAGATTGACCCTTTGTACCTCCACTGCATGTCTCACAAAAATGACTGTCAGGTCATTTTTAAAAATATTGAAAGATATTATTTGAAAACTGATTTCTCCATAATCCTGTATGTAATTGAAGCTAGCAGGAAATTATTTCAGGAGAATTTGGTGCACAAGGTGCATACACCAAAGCTGAGGAAAAGTTGTGTCTTTTGATTAATGTATTTTAGTCTGATGAGCTAATTGAACAGTTAGACTGAAGCATGGATGTTTAGTTTTGATTTAGATTCCCAAAAGTAGAGAACTGCCTCCAGCCAGTAAGTGAATAATGGCCTATTTTAAGAATTACCAAGTAGACAATGTGTCTGGGTAATGGATTAAAGTTGAATTAAGCCAAATTTTTCAGACCTTAAAAAGTTGTAATTAAGCAAATGCCTGATCAAAAAAATGCTATTCCAGACTCACCTGGCCTGAAGCTTAGAAAATCAGAGAACCTGAATGCTCTACAAGCTTAGAAGGTGTGTCCATGACCAGAAGTGAGGCTGAAGGCGGGAGACTGGGAGGTTCATGCCAAAAACTATTTGTGTGACAAGAGTAAGGGCAGAGCTTTGGCTGGATTTGATGATTAGATCAGAAATGGAAATTGAGATTAGAGCCAAACAAGCCAGACATAAAAGCGTGGAAAAATACAAAGTTGGCAGAAATTAAACAGTTTCTAGTAGGAATGAAGTGTTGTTCTCTCAATTGCAGTGTAAATAAAAAGCAGCAGGTATCAGCTATGTCAATCACAGTACAAGTATTACATACCATAATGATGCAGACATTCAGATTTCATCTTCATGAAATGTTTGTAATCCTTGCTAAGACTGTGAAATGGAAGAAGCAGGGATTAGGTTGGAGATCATAAAAAAAAAAAATCAAAGGAAATGAATTTGAAATAATAATTTTGGATAACCCAGCCATTTCAGATTTAGGCATAGAGATTATGTTGAGGGGTGGAGCATATAAAGAGCTGGGATTTCTTAGACTTGAAAGAAACTTGAATTATAATGAAACAATCTAATAAAATGGAAATTTAGAAAGAGAAATGAGTGAAAGAAGTGAGAATATAGGAACCTATATTCCTACACAAAAGGAAAGTTAGTTTTGCTGAAATAGCTAAAACTTATAGGGGAGAGAAGGATTCAGGAAAGAAGAGTTAATGTGCTTAAAAACTCAACACCCTTATTTCATAACCTCTCCAGTTCTCAACAGAAAAATTATCCCCTCTCAGCTCCCACTTCCCTTGACATACACTGAAGACTGGGCTTTCTCTATGTGGTTTGTGTTTATCTGCCACCTTAGACTCGGTTCCTCAGGGTAAGTCTGAGTCATCTTTGAGACCTTGGTCTGCTAAAGCAATAAAAAAATCTTTCTTGTCTATAAAATAAAGGTTCAATTTTGCATGGTGTGCCAGAAGAGCAATTATACTTGACAGTTTCAGTATTTTGATTTCAAACCATGCCCCATTTTGAATTGCATCTGTCAAGGTAAAGGAAAGGTTTGCTCCTACAGAGAGGATTGTCTACAAGACATGATAGTCTTTATTATGCTGCTCAGCAAATTTCTGTATTTGTCTTCAGCAGGCAAAGAATCAGTTTTGGTTTTGGTCTGATTAAAAATGAAAGAATCAATAGGGAATTAAATGGTCATAAGTCAGATAAGGCCTGATTATGATGGAGAGTTGTATTACAGTTTTCTACCTTTTTTTTTTGCTAGCTAGTGAACTGAAAGTGAAGAATTAGAAGTAAAAGTTACAGAAAGTAAAGAAAGAAATACCCAAATTAACTGAATTACTGTGATTTAATTCTGCGATTAATTCTGTCATTTCTGCTTGTATTCATCAGTAGTAATTAACTTAAAATAACTTATTTTGAACATACTGGCATAACTTCAGAGAACTGTTTTAGCTGTTTTTCCTAATTTGCTCCTTATTTCTATTATTTTAGCCTTTTACATTGGAGAACACGTTTCGTTACATGATGTAGTGGCTTCTACATAAAAGTAATAATGAGACTGGTCAAGGATGTAGTAGCCACCATAAAGATGGGCCACTAATTAATTACTGTGACATTACTTATACTCCTCAAGGCTTTTCATACTAATACAGAGTCTTCCAAGTTTATGGTTGTGAAGTCTCTCAAGTGTCCTCCTGGATTATCAGGAGAGTGTTAATGAAGGCAACCAGTGTTTTGGCCTGTTAATCCAGCAGGAGCAGCTGCTGCTGGAGTAGTAGAGGTTCTTTGATATGCTTGGATGTGGAAGGAGATGAACAAGAAGTGTTGGTTGATACACACATTTCAAGCTCTGGTTTAATTGCTGAGAGTAGCAATAAACAGAAGGGAATACTAAAGAAAAATCTACTTTTATGACTAATCTTCAAAATGTTTCAAATTGTGGAGACTTGTGTGAAAGAAAATGGATTTAATGGAAACAAGTGTAAAAACTAACAAATGCTTAATTTTTTTTTTAAAAAAAGTATTTACAACCTTTTAACATCATCCTGAAGTTAATTTACATAATATAAGAATTGCAGCTAGTTACTGCTATAACATGGAGCATTTTGAGGAATCAAGCTTGAGACCTTGAATTTGGCCAAGAGTCCTCTACAAAGCCATAGTAGGGAGAAAGGACAGATTTGCTAAGTTTTTAGTAGTTTACTACTGAAGTGATTGTTGTGACAGTTTTTGATACAGGGGTCAGATATGTGCTTAGGTCTCAAAAAGGCAACATGAGAACAAGAAGCTTTACAGATCTGTAAATGGAGTGAATGGATACCACGTACTGAGTCCATATATACATATTTTGAGTCCATGTAACTGTTTTATAAGCGTTGCATTGTTGCTTTATAATCAGCAATCTCAGGGAATAATCCAAGAGGATTTTCTTTTTTTTTCTGACTCCACCAGAAAGTCATCCCTGAACGCCAATTTAGGAAGGCCTATGTTGTTTCCTAAGTCTCAGTGATTCAGGATGTTGCCAGAAGATAAATGATACTGAGCTTAGATGTACTAACTTCTATGACCTTCCAAATAAAAAGAGAATAGAACTTTTACTGGTACAGCAAATTCTTCATCTATCTGAAGTTTAATGATGCATGTTTCATCTGAGCTATACTGGTGTATTATGGTTAGTTTTACTTATGGCTCTCTGAACCAGCATCCTCCTCCTTGCGTGATTCAGCTTAGCACTACAGGAGATTTCCATTAGAACCCAGGTTCCTATTCATTAAGCAAACAATGTACTTTATTGATACAGAATGTTGTTGAGTAAATTTGCAACCTTAAACACTGTAGTAATTAAAAAACATACCTAAGTGCAGTTGCACGGTCATTGTGAAGAGTGGGCTTTACTATTGAAATTCTCATTAGATGAAATTCAGAGCTCACTTTGAAGGCTGCTTGGCAATTCAGAACAGCAAACCTGTATGAGTTTACTAGTCTTCTTCATGTTAGCTATATTGTCCTGGGGTACTAAAGTGCTAAATTCTGCAGACTGAGATCAACAGATACACCTACTGGGTTATACTCAAGTATTGACCTGGAATATGTGTTACATCTGCCTTGTATCAGTTCTGGGTCCATTAAATAGCTTTATATAAAAATTCCTTAGGGGTTCTTTTCTTCATCTTGCTCTCCATCTCTGCCTCAGTTATTACCCAGCTTAACCTCTCTTTTCCTCTTGCCTCTTCCCCTTAAGCCACTCCCCACCTCAATCAAATAAAGAGATTCCTGAAGAAAAAGAAGGTTTTTTTTCTTCCTTCCCCCACCTTTCTAGGTGTAGATATGAGGAATAACTAAAGGTCAGCGATTTCCTTACAGATAATTCATTTTTGTGAAATTAATTGGAACAACAGTATGAAATGAATGTACAAGAAAACTTTCATTTTTTCTGAGGGCAGAGATAACGAGCAGGAGGTGATCCTTCAGGTTTTTGTGTACATTTTGCTTCCACTGTGTTAACATGTTTTCCAAGCTAACTATGCTTTATGCAAGCAATCTTTCAAGTACTTGAATGTGGAAAAAAAACCCCAAACCCTAAACAACCCAACTCTGGAAAGCTTCACCTGATAAATAGAAATGCTCTCCTTTTTCAGATGACATAAATATTTATTCCTGCAAAGCAGTCTTCTAAATGTTTTGTTCTGTGTTTTTTGCCCATTTAATGTTTGAGATTATTTTATTTATTAACAATTACAGGTTTTTATGTATTGCTTTCTAATTATTTATTAGTAAAACGTAGTCTGAAATCAGAAACTATTAGAGGATAGACATTCTAGAATAACCTTCAGACTGGCTTTTTGCCCTTCCATTCTTCCTAGATAGTTTGAAGACAGAATTGATAATTTTCTGAGTAAGGTTGCAGAATCATAATACACAACCATAGACTGCAGAGAGACTGCACAGCATCTTTGAGAAGCCTGTTCTAGCGTTTGACCACCCTCAAAGTAAAAAAGGTTTCTACTATGTCTAGACGGAATTTTGTATTTTGATTTGTCCTATTGCCTCTCATCCTATCGCTGGGCACCACTGAGAAGAGCCTGGATCCATCTTTACTCCTTACCCTCATCAAGTATTTATTCACATGGATAAGACCCACAGAGCCTTCTCTTCTCTGGATTTAGCAGATCCAGCTGTCCAGCCTCCCCTTGTATGACGGTTATTCTCATCCCTTAGACATCTTCATGACCCTAGGCTGGACTTGCTTCAGTATATCCATGTGTCACTTGTACTGGGGAGCCCAGCACTGGATACGTAGAATCATAGAATGGTATGAGTTGGAAGGGACCCCAAGGATCAGAGAGCTCCAACCCCCCTGCCACAAGCAGGGCCACCAACCTCAGGCCTGGATCTACACTAGGTTGCCCAGGGCCCCATCCAACCTGGCCTTGAACACTTCCAGGGACGGGGCATCCACTACCTCTCTGGGCAGCCTGTTCCAGCATCTCACCACTCTTTCTGTAAAAAACTTCCCCCTAATATCTAATCTAAACCTTCCTTCCTCTAGTTTTAATCCATTCCCCCTTGTCCTGTCATTGTTTATCCTTTTAAAAAGTTGAATCCCCTCCTGCTTATAAGCTCCCTTCATGTACTGGAAGGCTGCAATGAGGTCCCCCCGCAGCCTTCTCTTCTCCAGGCTGAACAAGCCCAGCTCCCTCAGCCTCTCTTCGTAGGGGAGGTGCTTCAGCCCTCTCATCATCTTTGTGGCCCTCCTCTGAACCCTCTCCAACAGTTCCCCATCTTTCTTGTATTGGGGGCGCCAGATCTGGACACAGGACTCCAGATGGGGCCTCACGAGGGCAGAGTAGAGAGGGACAATCCCCTCCCTGTCCCTGCTGGCCACCCCTCTTCTAATGGAGCCCAGGATACCATTAGCCTTGCGAGCTGCAAGAGCACACTGCTGGCTCATGTTAAGTTTCTCATCCACCAGAATCCCCAAGTCCTTCTCAGCAGGGCTACTCCCAAGAAGCTCTTCTCCCAGTCTGTATCTATGTCTGGGATTCTTCCGGCCCAAGTGCAACACCTGACACTTGGCAGTGTTGAACCTCATTAGGTTCACCCGGGCCCATCTCTCCAGCCTGTCAAGATCCCTCTGGATGGCTTCCTTTCCTCCTAGGGTGTCGACCACACCACTCAGCTTGGTGTCATCCGCAAACTTGCTGAGGGTGCACTCAATTCCATCATCGATGTCATTGATAAAGATGTTAAAGAGAACCGGTCCCAAGACAGACCCCTGGGGGACCCCGCTTGTCACCGGCCTCCACCTGGACATAGACCCATTGACCACCACCCTCTGGCTACGGTCTGTTAACCAATTTCTTATCCACTGGATGGTCCACCCATCAAATCCACATCTTTCCAATTTAGAGATAAGGATGTGATGGGGGATTGTGTCAAAGGCCTTGCACAAGTCCAGGTAGATGTCATCATATGTCTCACAAGAGCTGAGCAGGGAGGAAGGATCTCCTCTCTCAACCTGCTGGCAATGCTCTACTGAATGCAGACCAGGATGCCATTGGTCTTCTTTATTACAAGGACACATTTCTGGCATGTGTGCAACTTGTCCACCATGATCCCCAGGGACTTTTCTGGAAAGCTGCTTTCCAGCCAGTCAGAGCCCAGTCTCTACTAGTGCCTGGGGTTATTCCTCACCAGGGTCGGGACTTTGCATTACATGATACGTTGCTTCATGCAGCCTAAAGCTGGACTCTGTGACCCTGGAGAATCTTTAATTAGATGAAAAAGAAAAATAATGATTATACCTACTCTATTAATTCCTTTTTCTCTGAGTTTAAATTCAATCTGTAGTGTATTTTCTCCATTAATATAGGGATCCAGTGGAGCCACAGAAACCTACATTTTAACATCTTAGGAAATAGTGATGCAAAAAGTCTTTATCTAAAAATGTTGCTGTATTTATTAAAAGGGGAATACGAAACACTGCACATTTTCACCACATTTCTATTTATTTGTTGCCTTAGCTTTATTTTCAGTGAAAAACCAGTCAGTTGTTGATTTGGGATACCAGCTCAAACCTCATTCCTTTCTTTTTGCTTCTTCATCTTTCTCAGTGGTAGTCCTTAGTCTTCAAAATACACCTTATTATTTTGATCTACTAGGGTAAGTTACAAGTATTGTTTTTTCATTAGAATACAACTAGGGAAACTAGGCTGACGAGGGGTCTGGAAAACAGGTCTTATGAGGAGAGCCTGAGGGAGCTGGGCGTGTTCGGCCTGGAGAAGAGGCTTATGGGAGACCTCTACAGCTCTCTACAGCTACCTGAAAGAAGGTTGTAATGAGGTGGGTGTTGACAAGAGGTAATGGGTTCAGGTTGTAGCAGGGAAAGTTCAGACTGGATATTAGGAAAAACTTGCAATGAAAGTGGTGAAGCATTGGAACAGGCTGCCCAGGGAGGTGATGGAATCACCATCCCTGGAGCTGTTCAAAAAACAGGTAGATGAGGCGCTTTGGGAGTTGGTTTACAGGTTACAGTGTTGTAGCAGTGACAGTTGGATTTGATGATCTTGAAGGTCTTTTCCAACCTTGATGATTCTATGACTATGTCCCTATCACAAATATAATGCTACAACATTTCAAAGCTATTTTCAAAACTTATGGATGTTTGAGTTACAGTTTCCAATTTAGAAGAACATCTTGACTTGCAGGAGGCACTAGATAATTCTGATTTTTTTTTTTTCCCTGTAAGTATTTAATCTATAGTTGGGTAGTACTCTAAAGCTTATCTGTTGCAGTGCTGCAACTTATATTATTATCTGGGTCTTGTGCTTTAATTTTTGTTTCTGCCTTGACTTCTGGTAGTGTTGCATTAACCTCATCTGGTGTTACATGAATCTTCTACCAATAAAGAAAGGAAATGGAAATTTGACATCTTGTGGAATTTGTTGTTTTTTGAGTTTCAGTTAACACTAAATCAATTCAGCTTTCCTGTTGTTGTCCCCAATTAGATAAGCATTCGACAGAGCAGAGCCATTTATGTCTATTACATCAAGATTTATTTGAAAATATACTTTCCTCTTTTCAATGTTTTGTTAAGATTTCCACCCACATAAATATATGGTATTTCTTATTTTTAATATATGGTCAGACATTTTACTTGAAACAATATCATAATCACTTTAAAAATATACAGATTTTGATCAGGAATTTTTAATCTGGTTCTGCTGACACTTACTGTCCTGAAATGTGCTAGAAGAATCTTGTTAATACACAGCAAAAAACCCAATTTATCTTGACATGCATTGATGTTTGACTATATTGTCCTTAATATATAATTCTTAAGGTATTTTGTAATTTCTCCCAGGAAGTTAGTTATTCATCCAGTTGAAAGGAGATTCTTAAAACAGAGAGAAGTTGGTTTAGTGTTCATGACTTGTTTTGGGTTGTATTATCCAAACTTAAAAAGTCTTATCTGTAACATTGAAAGTGAAAATCAAATATAATTACTGAGGAAAGTGGTATTTCTGTACATGAAAGAACCTCAGGACATGATGGTGGTAAATCTATTTTTAAAAGAGAGCATTGCTATTTAATGAAATGCTGAGCCCAGGGAATGCAGTCAAGGATAATCAGAGGCACTTATCACCTTTGACAGGCTGCAGTATTTCTTAGGGTTTTGTTTCAGCCCGTGAATTCTTACTTCAGTAATCAAATACTTTCTGTCCCCATTTCTAGGGAAAACATTAAAGTTTAAAAAAAGCATACTAAGGAAAAAAGTATAGCTGGAGGGGATGGGAGGATGCCTGAAACATCAGATTTGAAATATTTAAACTCCTTAAATCAGAGTTTCAAATCCCAGGAGGATTGAATTAGTCTTCATCTTTTGCAAGGTAGATCAATGGTTCTGCATCAAATTGAGTTTAAGTCCCTAAATTGTTGTATCAGTGTATCACTTTACTGGTGTTCAGAGCACACTTGATGGTACCTGAACTTCTTCAAAGCATTTTACATTGTCCTCCATAACATCTTTGTCTCTCTGGCAGTGTTCAAGGCCAGGTTTGATGGGGCTTTGGGCAGCCTGGTCTAGTGAAGGGTGTCCCTGCCCATGGCCGGAGGTTGGAACTAGATGATCTTTGAGATCCTTTCCAATCCAAACCATTCTGTGATTCTGTGGTCTTCTTAAACTGTGTTTTAAGGTCTACAAAGAGGAGCACTCTATGTTGTGATTATGTTACTCTACCAAGCGTAGACTTGCCGCATCCTAAAAAAAAATTCTCAAGGAAGTCTGAGGCCCCCAGCATTATCACTATTGCCACTGTATTTTTCAATTCTGAGGAACATGAAGTGTATTAAAGTAATGGTTGTGCTGCAATATGGCTGATTTAATTTTCACCAGGAGTTGGAGAAGAATCCATTAGTTGATCCGCATGTTTTCTGATGTATCGTGACCAACATCGGACATGTTCTCTGCAGTTATAGCAATGAGGCACACTGGACTACACTGAATTGTTGGAAATTTCTGGTTTCTGCTTTAATGGATTTCAGTTACATTTGTCTTTATTCTCCTTGAGTACATCATTAGTAAATAGTGGAAAGAACATGCACCAAAGCTTAATTTCAGTTAATATGTTCACGTAAGTATGGTATGAACACTAGTAAAATGGTTCACTGGTGAGAACTGTGTATTTGAGATTACTCCTACAGCTCAAGCCACTTTAGCTTGAGCATAACTCAGCGTAAGTTGACACAGAAAAAAAATGTATAGAAATAGCTGTGAACCGGTGGCAACACCTTCACATTTGTCAATAGTATTTTCCTTACTGGAAGCTCTTTGTAGAGCTTCAGTTCTTTGCGTCTGCTGCTTCTGACCTTGTGGGTAGGCAGCTTAAAGCTATTTTTAGACCATTTGTTAGCATATTTATGTGACACTGACTTTTTAAAATTTGAAAAGCCAAGTAGCTTTTTATAACATTGTTAAAGAGGCAGTGGTCATGGCTCAGTAGTTAAAATTGAATTTTATTTTGCACTTAAAAGCTGAGATTTATCCTTTTAAGCCCTGTGCCAGCTTAACAATTCAATACAACTGTATGTTTGCTGGGAAGTGGTTTCTGTCTGCCTTGCCCTGGTTATGTGGATTTCCCCCTTAAAAAGACCAGGCATGGCTTGTACTGTGTATCACCTTTATGCTATCTTTTCCTGTTGAAATGGCTGTTAATTTCTGGCATTTTTGAAAAACAACGCAATTTCAGGATAAAACAAAACTCCAGGTACACCTGATATAACCTGAGATTTGAATGTACCAATCAGCTATTTAAACCAGAAAAAATCCCCCTTAATTATCCCCACATTAATCACTAAATTTTAAAGAATTCACAATTAAAATTTAGCCCAGAGAAAGGCCGATGTGTGGAACTGAGGCCGGAGAAAGGCTGATGTATGGAACTGAGGCCTTTTCACCATGCAATGACTTGCATTTTGTCCTTCTAATGTTTTGGGTTTTTTTTTTCCCCTGATGAGATTGAGAGAAGCTTGTCTTGGAATCTCATAAAATAGCTTGGCGCTTCTGCGCACGTTATTTGATCAAAGTCTAGGATCTTCTGGTATTTTTCTTTTAATGAAAACTGGTTGGAAATAATGCTTCATAGCCTATTCTCTTTGTATAGTTTGCTTTTGATGCATTTTTTGTTGTTAAAATAATACACAGTGTGTTTTTTCTTTCCTTGAGTGCTTGCCCTATTACATGAATTTGTGTTTCCAACTGTGCCACCAAATACTTTAACTTCTCCACTACTGAATGAACTAATGCCTCAACATTTGTGTGTGCCTCCTGAAGACCTCAGTCAAACAGCCTTCACCTACCTGTGCTGTTCTTAGCATGACATTGCAGAGCAGGTTTTTTTTTAGTTTCCTTGCTGTCCCTTTTTAGAGTATTGCCTTGGTTGTGCTTAAACAAAAATATCTATAGGTGATTTGCGGTTTTGGATGTGGACTTTGAAGCTGTTGGGCTTTGAGGGTCTCACTCTTTTCAATCTGTTTCTACCTCTGGTTTTGATGTTTGATCCTAAAGCACATAGATTTTATTTTCTTGATTTTATTTTTTCGTTCAAATATAAAAGAGAAGAAGTTTCAGAATACTGAGTCTTGAGGAAGATTTTTGGCCATGAATAGCAGAATTACCTTGTCTGTTGCCTTATGGTCCTGTAGGTATTTAGTGTGGGGTGGAGCAGACCTCAGTCAAGCAGCCTTTATCAGCTGTGACAGAAGGAGAAAAATTACTCTTCATCTGCTCTGGTAGCGTTTGTGGCTGTGAGCATTTCTGCTGTCAGTGCCTTACTGCAGCCCGCTGTCAGATCACAGTATTCTTCAGTAAACCCCATGTTGCACAGTTACAGGGAAATCTCAGTCTTTCCCTAGAGATTCCACAGCATTACGACTTCCAAGACTTCCCAAGAACATCTTGGAAACTTCTTGGCAATGCAATTACCTTTATAGAAGTATATCATCTATCTGCATCCTTAAGACACCTTGAATTATTCCTATCCATAACATGCTGTTTACAGCATACTTGTTTCAGTTATTGTACTATATTAAAGCAAACCCATGCCATTACTGTGTCATAGGTTGATGTGATGAGCACATCCTGCAGTTTAGATACTATTTTCTCAGAATAGTAAGAGAAAAAGTACTCTGCCAACAAGAAACCCCACTGAGGAAGAGCTGGAGTACAGGGAGATGCAGTTCCCTGTGCTTAAATGAGTGCTTCTGAGGCTCGAAGTCATTTGCTCTCTGTCCCCCCTTCCCCCCTGCCTTTAGTCAGACTCCAGCAAGGATCTTTATCTTTACAAGGGTATTATCAATCTCGTCTATCTGCATTGGCTGCAGTTGCTGATACACAGGAGTAACAATCATCCTCATGGCATCCCAGGTCTTTGTTAGGGGACCACCCTGCTTATCTCTTCCCTTGAGTTTAATGGGTAGTTAAGCACCCATGTAGACAGCACTACAGGTTTCCTTATTTTGAAGTAAATCCTACTGTTAGATCTGTTGACAGTAAGAATAATTACAAACCTACCCATCTTTCTCCATCCTTCTCAGGAACATTCCTCATGGAACCCCGTTTAGAAACACTACTAAATATCTTGCTGTCTAGGTGTCCTCTCATTTAAGAAGAATGGAGACCCAAAGCAACTGTTTTCTGATAACAAAGAGGAAAACAAGTATGGAGACTTATTCTGAAATTCAGAAATGGAGAACAATTATTGTGGTCCAAGTTAAATATGGTAACTGCAGTTGAAATATTCTATCATTTCATAAGGAAAACTGGTTTGTTTCTATAAATTTTCTGAAGGCTGTGCTCTTCATATTTTGCATGTTCCTGTGTAAATAGAATCAGTTGCTCACAGGTCAAGACCACTATCTGTACAAGGATGTGTAGTTTGATTCTCTATAATTCTAAGGCTGTCCACGGAGGTCTCTGCACCAGTAGATATGTACACTTCCAGTTAAGTGGAGTTAATTTTTATCATTACTTCAAACAGGTACAAAGATTCCTAGAGATGATTGTGCAGCTGTTTCACTTAAGTTAATTTGAGCCATGCTTTCTGTTTGATGATGAGACGTGGCCAGCATCTGCAAATAGGAGCCTTTCATCTTCAGCCCTTGCCCTGTTACAGTTTTCCCCTGGTTAGGACACAAAAACCTGTGATGCATGTAAGTGCACTGGAGCTCTGGGCTCCTTTTATATCCTCATGATCACGTTGCAGGTCCTGATGGGTACTAATAGGACAGTGTGACATGTCAGGAGACTAAAAGCGCTAAGCATTTTGATTTTTACAGAGTAATTTCTGGTTTCCAAATAAGGAGCTATCATTCAAAATATTCTCCTTTACTTAATTTTCAGCACTGGCTATATCTGGAATGTCATTTGTGTTGGATGCCAACAAGAGATTTGACTCTGCTGCGGGTGCTCTGCTGCCCCAGCTCTGATGTGTTTCTAATGCACTGATCTGTATTCCTGACTCACCAGTTGCAACTAATGATGGATGTATTTCCTCAATTCCAGCCCTTATTGAAAATACCTTGGGAAAAATGCAGTGAAGCTGCTATAGTAATTATATTCATATTATCATGAGTAAATTTCCAACAGATCTTCTTAGTTAGAAAATTGTCCCAAAGTTCAGATCATAAGTCTATGGTCTAGGGAGCATCTCTGCTGTTAACTGAGTAGCTCACAGAGATACAACTTTACCTCAAATCAGCTAGACATATTTTCATTGACAGCAGGAAAAGATGCAATTTGTCTCTTTTCAACGGTGGTGCAGAGGCCAGAGACTAATTTAACACAGGGCTTGATTGAATTGACTGCAAACTCTTTAAGACTTGCAGTGTAAAAAGTCACCTGACTTTTCCTATTATCAGTCTGATTTTTTTTCTTTTTTAATTATTTAATTTAGCTTGAACAATGAGAGTATCTAAAGGGGGTGATGGAAGTACACTATCCTTTTTTTTGGGTCATTTTCTATTAGCATATGGATGGGTCATGGCTTGAGTGAGGTGTTAAGTGGGATGATAAAAAAAGTAGCTTATGTCGGTTAGGTGAGTGTAACCACTGCATAAACACTCAAGTGGACCAGGACATCTTAAAAGAACTTCTGATTTTTGGTGAATAACCTTCATTTTCCAGATTTATAAATATTAAAAACTGTTTAGCCCCTGGAGTGGAAAACCTTGATAAAGGGTTTCATTATAGCATGGACCATGTATCCTCTATGGAACTGTTAACTGAATTCTAATTACTTGGCCAAATTCTGACCTTCCTGTGTACTTCCTCCTGTTTTGGGCATAAAGTATGTAAGACTTTGGAAAGCTTGTTATTGATAGTGATGAATGGGAAAAAGATTATAAACATTAATAATCTGAGTGTGGGGAATAGAAGACTGGAAGGGAGAAATTAAATGATAACCAAAAGAAATTTGATTTGGAGTCACCCAGTGAATAGCTTTTTAAAATGTAAGTGCACGTTAAACAAAGGATTATTATCCTCCAAATTAACTTAGTTTAAGCAACAAGGATTTATGGTCTGGATTAAAGTTTTGTCTAAAGATTTGTCTGTATTTTTGAGAACTTCTGTGTTATGAAAGATCATTTAAATTATTAATAGATCTGAGATTGAGAATAGATTATTTCTTCACTGAAATAAACATGGTACATCAAACCACAAGATGTTTTTTTACTTTGAGAACAGCAACCCTACATCTCCTAAAGCTGTCACAAGACAGAGTAATTTATTTTTCTAGAAAGGCTTATAACAACAAAAATAATGAAACAATCAAAATTTTCACCCTTAGAAAAGAAACTGCATTATTAAATCCACTGAACTTTGGAAGAAATTGGAGGAAAAGAATGCAGCAACTGTTGTAGCTTTAGTAAACATTTGATCATTGTTAATTCCACACACTTGCAAACCTTTAGGTTTTAGGGACTTTTTGAGCTTGAATATTTTATATCCATTATTGTTATAAGTGTTGTCTTTTTAGTTGCTTGATCAGATCTTGTTGCTTTGAATCCTGACATGAATGTAACAGTTTAGTTCCATTTCCCCCCTTGAATTCAATTTAGATTTATTCCTAGGCATTACACTCTATACTGTGTATTATTCATTATTCACTGGAGGTAATACCAAAATACGTATGTAAGATGAAATGAAGGGTGAAACTTCAGAAGTTCAGAAACATTAATTTAAAATAGAGCATATGTGTCATGCTTGAAGTTCTGAGCTGAGGCCCTGTTTTTCATTTGATTTTTAGACTTGTTAAGTACTAAAGTCAACTTAGAAAGTTTGTGTTAAGTCATTGAGATGTTTTTAAAAATATCCATAGGCTGAAATACTAGGTTGTGCTGTGTTCTGTAAACAATGCTCTGAATTGCTTCTTATTAACGTATTTTGCATTACTCAGGAGCAGAATGTTCAGAGTCATGACCTCTTTAATATGAAAGAGAGAGTTAAATGAACGTAAGTTATGGAGTGATGAATGAGTGCTGATAAAAGGGTGACAACAGGCGATAAGTACATGCACGAAGGCTTTAATCATGGAATTTAAATCTACTTGAGGAATATTCTTACGTCAGTATTCCTTATTGTTTGCTTCCCAGGCTGTTCTATGTGTGGTGAAGTCAACTTCTTTCTTGTATTCTCTGTTGTATTTTGATGTTAGGTTTCCTTTTCTGGAATGGAGCAGGCCATCTGTAATTTTGAAAGAGAGCTTCTTGTCTTTTATCTGGCATCATCTGAGAGGCTCTGCAGGCTGGACAATGATATTTTCAAGCACACAGTGACATTAGACAGTTGGTTATGTCTGCACTACTTTTCCTAAAAACACGCTCACCAAAACAAGTCCTGTTTTCTGTCTTTCATATTGCCTCTTGCTGTTCTCAGCACCGCTATCAACTACATAAATTCTTTTTTTTTGATCCTTTGTGCAAGGGGTAAGATAGAAGAACTCATTTATACAAGTAACTAACATTTTTTTTAAATGTAGCATTTTAAAAAGTAAGCTGTTTCTTCTATTAATATAAACTTGCTAGTGTTCCATTTTAGTTTGTGCACATGAAGGGAAGAAACAATAAACTGATACTTCCAATAAAGAAATAATTACAATGATTTAACCAGGGTGTCCAAGCTTGGTTGTCAAATGTATTCTGATGGTGTCTAATTCTAATGGTGTCCCTGTCCGTGGCAGGGGGTTGCAACTAGATGATCTTTGAGGTACCTTCTAACCCAAACCATTCTATGATTCTCGAGAACTTTTTAGAGACAGAAGATCACAAACTTGCTAATGAAATAGTATTCTCTTAAGAAATATAGCTTAAGAGATAGATAAAAGTGAGTTATTGAGAATTACTTGAAGGAAAATACCTATTTGGCTTAGGGAATACAGGTTGTCCCAAGGTTTCCTTAGGGTCCCTTCCAACCCAGACCATTCATTCTATGATTCTATATGGGCTGCCCAGGGAAGTGGTGGATGCTTCATCCCTGGAGGTGTTCAAGGCCAGGTTGGATGAGGCCCTGGGCAACCTTGTGTAGATCCAGGCCTGGAGGTCGGTGGCCCTGCCTGTGGCAGGGGGTTGGAACTCTGTGATCCTTGGGGTCCCTTCCAACCCAGACCATTCTATGATTCTAAGTTTGTGAAACTGTCCTGCTCATTTGCGGAACAATCACAGAATTAATTTAGTTCCAAAATGCAATTTGTACTTAGAGCTGTTAATCCATATCTGATTTTCTGATTATCACCCTTGTAACCAGTTACAGGTTTAACTAAATCCTATTGTCCTGGTTCTGGCCAGGCTAAAGTTCACCTTCCCAAGCAGCCAGCACAGGTGAGCTGAGATAGCCTGAGCTGTTTTCCACACCACCTGACATCACTCCCCCATAAAAGGGGCTGGTCAGGGAAGGGTGCTCCTGGCTGCCTCCAGGGAGTCCAAGTGTGGTGGCGGGTAGGGGGCCCTTGTGCAGTACTCACTCACCAGGTGTAAGTGAAATTTGCTGTGGGCTATTATTGTTCTGCTTTCACTGTGTTTTTTGTCAGTAAACTGCCCTAATCCCAACCCATGGAGGCTCTGTCTGTTTCTCCTCTGGGAGTGAGTGAGCGGCATGTGGTGCTCAGCCACTGGTTGGGGCTGAACCACCACACCTATGGTATTGTTAAAATGGGGCAAAGATGGCTTGCTTAGATTAGACAATTTTCAGAAAGGAAAAGCGTAGAAAACCAAGCGTTGCTTCTTCTACTCCTATTGCTTCTGTAGCCCAGGAGAGGGCCTTCAGCCAAGTGACAGGTGATAGGACAAGGGCAAATGGCCTTATGCTGTGCCAGGGTGGGTTCAGATTAGACATTAGGAAAAAGTTCTTCACTCAAGGAGTTGTCGGGATGTGGAACAGGCTGCCAAGGTAGGGGGTTGAGTCACCATCCCTGGGTGTGTTTAAAAGATGGGTAAATGAGTTACTGAGAGATACGGTTTAGTAGAGGACAGGAACAGTTGGACTTGATGATCTTAAAAGTCTCTTCCAACATAGTAATTCTGTGGTTCTGTGATTCTATCTGCCTTTTGGAGTATGTTTTCATCCCAGGCTGCATTCCAGCTCCTGAAGTAGCTGCCAAGGGCTGGACCAAAGTGCTGGTGGAGTGGCACAAGGATAAGTCTTCGGGTATTGCTGAGCTGGTGCCTACAAAGAGCAATAGTTTGCCTCAATGCTGCGAATGGCTAGGAATGAAGAGCCTGAAAGCTTGTAGATGAGAATTGTTTGCACAGCATTCTCCCCCCACACCTTATTCTTTTTGATGATGTTCATGATTACAAGCCAAAACTATCCCTACTTAATCACAATGCAGTTGGCAATAATGGTGGTGATTGTATTTGGTGATTTCCTGCGTTCTATGGTAGTGTATGGGTTTCCATAAGAGAACTGTCCAACTGAAAAAATGTGTCTATAGGCATTTGAAGGATATTATAGCTAAAAAAAAAGAGGAAAACTACTCTTTTATGTCTTTGTACTCAATTATGCATCATTAGAGTCTTGTAGATTTAGGAAGGAATGCTGCTATTTAGCCCGTTTCCTACCACCTGGAAGTAACTTGATTTATAATTAAGAAAACTGTTCTTTTTAGTAATACCAAAACTCTTAATGTACTATTTTAGTGACATGTCATACAATGTGCCATGTGCTCATTAATGTCAAGTTTTGTCCTTTTTGGGAAATTATTCTAATGTAGTCTAGTCATAGAATTTCATTTAATTACATGTGTAATAGAACTTTCTGCCTTTACTTAATTGGTCTCGCCTACGTTGTTTCTGCCTATTAGATGATAATTTAACAATTTCCAATTTGTATACCCCTGAGGGAGGCTCAATGGGAATAAATGGGAGTAAAAAAATCTCTGCAGCTTTATTCCTTGATTTACTGCTTGATGGTGCCTCTCTTTTTTTAGTTGTATGGAAGAAGTGAAATAGAGAATAGTAAGCAATAAAAAGGGAAATCTTCTGAATAAACCCAGTTTCAGAACAAAGCAGATTGTACAATTTTTGGTTATGTTATTTACAGTGTAATTTGATTAGTATAGGATATAAATCCCTGATTTTAATAATAGATTCTTCCAGCTTTAATATTAGCCCTATAACCCATTTGTAGCTGTATAATTTGATAACTCAGAGCAGATTAGCACATCATAAGCATGGGGGCTTCTCAACTGTGGATGGGAAGGTTTATAAAACTACTATGCAAATCTGGGGTACAATTTGTATGGTAGTACTAGGCTGTCATTTTGGGATATTCCGACACTGGGATTGGCTATGTTAAATCATTCTGCTTAGATGGGAATTATTTATTTTTCTACAAAATGTCAAATTGGTCTAACACTGTGTGTGTGTTTTAAATATGTGTGCCCCTAAAGGTCTTTTTGGGGTGGTTTTAGCTTCTTGGCAGGAACTGGGAACCAAATGGGACAAGACTGTTTTAAAAAAATAAAATGTTGGTTATCTATATACACGTGAATTTTAACTCTTTCATAAGCTGGAAATGAAAATATATTGATCCTCTCTCCCCCAAACTAGTTGCTAAACTTCAATTCAGTTTGAAATGGATGCCTGCCTAAAGCTAGATATGGCTGCATCTGTTTTTATTATAGTCAGCAAAATCTAGTAAATGAGTGGAAAGTATATGTACTTTTCAGAAAAGAGATCTCAAATAATTGTTTTCTGGTTTTGTAACTTTGAATTTTACCTTGCAGTTTGTAGTTTTTTTAAAGGAAAATTATTTTGCAGAAATTTACATAGCATCATCTTCTGAGCTTTTATTATCTATAAAAAAATACTACAAATTGACAGAATCTTGGTATTGTTTTTTTTCTGTAGACCGTAACATTTATATTTAGATGAATGAAAAGACTGTAAATTTGTAGGTTAAAACTAAGTGCTAAACCCCCCCTTCAATATATATATATTTTAAAACCCTACCAAAGCTTCTAAGTAGTATCAAGTTATTTTTTTACTTGAAAGAATTGTTTCTCAGTTTCTGAAGCACTGAAAATACTAATCTAAAATATCTTTTTAGAGCTAGATCTTTTAAAAGCACCATTTCAGGTAGTTATACCAACTCCTTAATTGTGATGGGATATTCCTCAATTTAAGAAGAATACTGTCTCTTTGGAGATCATGAAAATTTTGGAAAAGTTTAGCAGCACACTTAAATGATGCCTTCAGTGTGATCTTTTAATTGAAAGGTTGTTTTATTTTAAATTGCTCCTCAGCTGGGGGCATTTTGCTTTCCATCATAACAAAGGGTGCTCGGGGAAGTCTATCAAAACCAAACTGTCTTTATCTCATACACTATTAGTTGACTAATATAAGCTGTTTTTATAATCCCCCTTCCCTCCACTTCCTCCAAATGCAGTAATAAATTATTCTCATGTAAGAGATTTGTGTATATGAAAATTAAAACAAATGGGGTTTTATTTGTGGCACCAAAAGTCCTGTTTTTACATCTGAGTTCCGTTACACTAGCTGCTTATTCTGCAAAATCTTCTCAAGCATGACTTTGCTGACAGGTGAAATTTTCCTTTCTGAAATTTATGATGTCCAAACTATTTCTGAACGATCGGAAAGAAAAGTAAAAAGCCCTTTGATGTAGTTTGGTTTTAATGAGTCAGTCGCGTGTTCTGACTTGGCTGGTCCTGTTTGGAGCCAGTGATCCTTATGGGTCCCTTCCAACTCAGGATATTCTATGATACTATGATTCTATGACTTTCTTTCATGGGCTTGGCCTTGGCCAGCAGCAGGTCTTAGAGCTGCCTGGCATTGGCTCTGTCAGACATGGGGGAAGCTTCTTGCAGCTTCTCAGAGAAGCCACCCCTGTAGCCTCCCTGCTACCAAAACATTGCCATGCAAACCCAACACAGTCACTCACAAAACTTGCTTCTGGATTTGAGAATGTCTGAGAAAATCTGTATACCTCCTTTTAATACCAAATGAATCAATGAGGCTGTGGTAAAAGAACATTTTAAAGTTCATGGACTGGTCTAACTTGAATAGAAGGCGTTTGAAGGAACTAACCATGGTGCACTCTGAACAGCTATAGGGTTTGGGGTGTTTTTTAAATCCTGAAAATGTGAAGGTCACACATGTCATATCATTATACAAATTACACATCTAGGTTGTGAAATTGCTTGGGAAAACAATGACTTGGAAAAGAATTTGGTTATCACAGTAAATCTTCTCAAAGTGAACTTCACTGCAGTGCTCTGGGAAAAAGTGCAAATATTTTCTTTGCATTAAAGACAAGTACAATGTAATTTAATTACTAATTCACTGTGACTGTAAAGTCTAGTTATATCTTGAAGTGAAAATCCATGGCAAAATGTGCTCACTGAACATTCATGTGTCTTCTCATTTTACCCCCAAAAGTTGGAATCGTTTCCTTTGCATCTTCTGTGTAAAGCCCTGTATCATTTAATTTCTTCCCCTGTAACTGCTGTAACTCCTTCATGTATGATTGTTTTCTCAGTTGTATAGGCTCTTCTGGTGGTTTGAACACTCTCTCTATTCTCAAGCACTTTGAGTTTGGTTTTGACTAGGATCTCAGCATCTCTGCAGGTGACATTGAAAGTATGTGCAACATGCTGTGCTCATAGTCCTTTAGAAGAAGAGCATTGCACTCAGTTGCCATGAGCCAGCAATGTGCCCTCATGGCCAAGAAAGCCAACACTATGCTGGGTACATTCAGAAGAGCACAGCCAGCAGGTCAAGGACTTTATCCTCCCCCTCTGGTCTGCCCTGGTGAGGCCTCATCTGGAGCACTATGTCCAGTTCTGGGCTCCCCAGTTCAAGAAAGACACAGAACTAGTTTAGAGTCCAGTGGAGGGATGTGAGGACGATGAGGGGACTGGAACATCTTCCTTATGAGGAGATGATGAGAGATCTGGATCTCTCTGTTCTGGAGAAGACTGAGAGGGGTTCTTAATGCTTATAAACATCTAAAGGGTGGATGTGAAGAAGATGGGGCCAGACTCTTTTCAGTGGTGCCCTGCAACAGGACAAGAGGCACAAGCTGAAACACAGGAAGTTCTAAGTATGAGAAACTTCTTTACTGTGAGAGTGACAGAGCACTGGAACAGGCTGCAAGAGAGGTGGTGGAGTCTCCTTCTCTGGAGACATTGACAACCTGCCTGGATGTGATCGTGTGCAGGCTTCTGTATGTGATCCTGCTCTGGCAGGGGGGTTGGACTAGAAGATCTCCAGAGGTGCCTTCCAATGCCTACTGTTCTGTGATTCTGTGCTTTCTTGGGGATTTTCAAGGTTTTTCTCTGTAGACACAGTGAGTTGATGCTTCAGGTTTATCATGTGTAAGAGACTGTGAGACTTCTCTGAGACTCTTGGTGTCCTATGCAGGTCTTAAACACATGCAGTGCCACTCCACTTCTACCATAGTGCTGTGCCCTGGGACTAGCAACTGCTGTAAGTGTTGGAACAGGACAGAGACCATGTGTAAAGTGATCCCATGATGATTCCTGATCACAGTGCTCGTTACCAGCAATTCTGTTTTCTTTGGGGCTGTTCCAAAAGCAGTTGCACATGGTGGTTTTGTTCTATAGAATCATAGAATGGTCTGAGTTAGAAGGGACCCCAAAGATCATAGAGTGCCAACCCCCTGCCCATGCTTGTTTATGCAGAGGCAGTAGGAAGACAAGGGCTGGAGCAGGTGAGTACCTGGTTCCTCCACTTCAAGCATCTTTTAAGACAGCCTCGACATAACAGAGATACTTGCCTTATTCCACTTAATTTTTCTCTTTTCTTCTTGTGGTGGGCAAACTTTTCAATCTTTTAGTGAGAATAGTGAGAGTGTTGGAATGATAACTAGGCATGACTTTAGAATTAAGTTTTTTGGGGTTGTTTGTTACATCTGGCACAAAATTGCATGTTTTTAATTTACACATATTTTCTATTGAACTTTTCTGCCATATAAAGGCAATACTGATCTATACCAGTGAGCAATGGAAGATGAATATACACCATTTGAAATTTATTTCTCTGATTATTAGTATTCCACTGAGAGGTAAGAGGTACTGTATGGCATTATTTTGGATAATGTTAGGATGACAAACCATTTGTAGTTCAGCTGTGGAGGATAGTCAACTCAGTCTTCAAGTATTATCATGTTTATGCTTTTCCAGATTTGAATGACTATTGATTATTAGTCTTATGCCCCCTATAGAAGTTGGAGTATTTACCAAGTAGGTATTACCATTATTATTTCAAATTTCTGATTTCATTAAGTAGCTAACAGTTTTGCTGCACAGTGATTGCCACACAAATCCAAATTATATAAACAGACAAGTGAAAAAAGGTGCAAGTTGAAGTTAATTGTTATGTCTCTTCACTTCCAGTTTATGGTTTTCAAATTTGGAGTTGGGAATAAAAAAGCCAGATTCTCAGCATCCACAGTATAATTTAATTTAAACAGAAGATTTATGTAGCTAACTATCTCTTAACACTCCTCTTTTTTTCAAATACTATATTATATACAGTGGAACTATTCTTTCCTAATTTAACTTTTTATCATCTGAAATGTGGATCAGATAAGTATAAGATTTTGAATTTTACAGACTTCAGCACTCTAGTTTGACTTTTATCGCCTCTTCAATTATTTTAAATAAATAATTAAGTTCTAAATGCAAATCTTTTAATTTAATTGACCTTTTTTGGTGATTAATGGAAAAATTTATCTCTAGCTCTGCATAGTTCAGATATTAAAGCAATCCTTTTCCTTTATGAAGTCAGTTTGAGGCCAGAAGGAAACATCATTACTTATGGGTCGCGTCAGCTACTTTTTACAGTTGTCTTTTCCTGTAGTGAATGAAACATACATTGGATTTACAAAGCAGTGAAATAATTGAAAGTAAACACAAGGTATATATTAGTATAGATGACTTTTGCATTTTCATTGAGTGATATATATATATATTCATTTCAAGATTTGATTCTTGATGTCTGTAAATTATTATATACTGGAGTTTCACTATTCTACTGCTCCTTTATATCCACTGCAGCACTTGTATTTAGGGTAGAAGTACGTGTACCTGAAACATGATGTTATAAAAATGTTATTACTGAGACTGCACAATGGAAAAATCAGGTGAAGTTTCTTTTTTTAAAGGAGGCTTGTCTTTAAGCTTTTTTTTTTTCCTCTCATGAAAGCGAGAACAAGAGTATCATCCTCACTTCTAGCTTTTCCTGAAATTTAAAGTCACTGACTGTAAAGGGACTATTCATAGACATAAGCCTTTTGCATAAGTGGTAGTAATATGGTCTGGCTCTGTGTCCCTACTGTCTTACTTTATATAAGAAAGCGGGATGAACAGGAGGCATACTATTGAATAAAGTCTCCAACTGCCTCCTTCCAGCTTCATTATGGAAACAGCTTGCAAACTCATCTGTGGATGATAGTATTTAAATAGGTAGTTACCCATGAGGAAGAGTTTTCAGGTTCCTGTTATATCATTTCTTCCTACAGATAATTGAATAAGGACTATCTCTAGCTTTTATTCTTCCACCCTAAACAGCAGTGTTTTATTTATTTAATGAAAGATGAAATCTAGTTATGCTAACCAGATTGCTTCTTTTCTTTTAATACCATGCCTGCTTTTAACTGTGCTTTATTTGGAGAGTGTGACATACTTAATTTCATTTTATAGATTCATCCTCTTATAAGAGATGAGGACATCAAAAGAGTCTATCACCAGGGGACAGGGTATGACTGGGACCTGCCCGCTTTCCTGCCAGGAACAAGGGCAGAAGTTTATAGCACTACAGGCAATAATCCCCTACTGAATTTTTCACCTATTAATTTTATCTGCTACCTGCCACTTCCATGAAACTGTCGGTGTTGCTTAATTTTAACTGGCACTGCTTTACTAAAAGAAGGATGTGCAAGGCATTGGCTCAGGAATAGTCATGATGCCATTTAAAGGAAGGCTTTCTTTCCTGATACAGAGTCCTTTCTGTTGTGCATTTTGTTGTGAGGACAGAGTGATATTTTCAGTGTTATGAAAAGTGGTGAAATGATCTGTCTGGTGTCATTAATAATTCTGTACCGGTACTTTAGTAGGACCTTAGATAACTGTCATTGAGATGTCTGCTGCACCATCAGAAGGTTTGTCATTTTTTTTCCCTTCTAAGTCCTCCTGACAGGTGACGTGAGATGATACCGTGCAGACATATATCAGCATTGCCAATGAGCTGACCTTTTCCTCTTCATTCACTTAATTTGTATTTGAATAATTTGCATCCCTGTAACAATGCTTGGTTGTCTGAGTAGCTGTCAGAACGGCTCGGGCTCGTTTCATGACAAAATCCAGTATTGTTCAAAACACGATTGTTTCATTATTCATGAAAAGTGTTGTTACTTTATCCCTCCTCCAGCACAAGCAAGGTTAGCCAGAGAGAGACAAAACCTGTTTTGCATTTGCAGGGTTTGCTAGTAAATATTTTTACATAATGCAGTGGTTTTTATATAAATATCTCATGATTTATTGAACTCTCGGTGTAGGAAATTTGGATAGATACCCATGAGGCAAAGAAGGTTAAAAAGAAATTCTAGTCCCTTTTCCTGAAGCAAGTATGTGTTTAAAGTTCTGCATCTTAAGATCATCTATGTTTTCCCTGATTTGTAATTACTGTGAAGGGCAAGGTACTGTGTATACAGCTACTCTTGCACACCATGAGCCATTGATACCCCAGTCGTTGGTAATAAATTGAATGCCTCCTTCTGTCTGAATTGCCTTTTCTTCCACATAGATTCTATAGATTGCTGTGTATAACACTTTCACTATAATATGCATATTTAAATGGTCCAGGTATTCTTCCAGTTTGGAACTTTAGTGCTGTGTATGATCAGGGTTCAGTGCTGGGATTAATATCAATTAGGATTTCATCATATACCCTTCATATGTGTATCACAATGCAGGAACAACTTTGGGGAGGCAGGAGGTGCAGAGAACTGTAGAAAAGAAACAGTTGTAAAGTAACTATAGATTACTACAGTAATTTAAGTGGAGAAAGACTTTAACAGCTAAATACATTGCAATTTCATGACTTTGTATGCAAATACCAGTGACAAAGTCAGATGATGTTCAAGTGGGTCCCTTTCACTACCTTCTGCTTCTTTTGGGGGGAAAAAAGCCCATGTGATCTCTACAGATCACTTAAAAATGAAAATCCTTGGTTTAGTGTGTGATTGTGACCCAATGTTGAGCTTATCCATTTTCCCCTTCAGTCAGCTGCCTTCAGGATTTGTTCCTCCATTCATCACTATCTCACTGGTGAAATGCATCTTTTGAGGTGGGAGAAAGCGCATTAAAAGTGAAGCGAAGAACCCGTGTTTGTGCAGGGGTAAATTTTTAAGGATGAGTGACTGATTTAGGTTACTGTATTTATTTTTTGTTTTGAATTTATTTTTTGTGTGTAAAGCCTTTCAATTTACTACACATTCTATAGGCTATGGAATAAATACCGAAGCAACGTTACTGATAAAAAATGCAGAGACAAAACTCAGGATGAATATTTTTAGCACAAGAGGAAGAAAAATACTGGTGATGAAAGGCATATATGTTTTAAAAAAAGAGCTAGGATTTAATTTTGTCATGCTTTACTTTGAGTGTAACTATAGTCTTGAAAAATTTTACTTTATTTCTTTGTTGCTTTCATATACTCTTCCTACAGCTCTATTTGTCATACTGGTGGTTTTTTCCTCTCCATAGTTCTCTTTTACTCAGACCTTTTCACTTTCTAGCTGGCAAGTATGTTGTTGGGTGCAAGTATGTATCTTCTCATGTGACATGAGGTATCACTGTGCTAAATTCAGTACAAATTGAATAAATAAAAAACTGGTTAAGAAATTTGAAAAATTAGTAGAAATTCTGAGTATGTGGAGCCCCATTTACTTAAATTTTCCATACCTTAGGATTTAATAAAAAATATTAGAAACAGAGCTGTACGATGAGGGAGGTGATTGTGCCCCTGTACTCGGCATTGATGAGGCCACACCTCGAGTGCTGGGTCCAGTTCTGGGCTCCTCACTATAAGGACATTGAGGTCCTTGAGCTAGTACAGAGAAGGGCAACCAGGCTGGGGAAGGGGCTGAAGGGCAAATCCTGTGAGGAGCGGCTGAGGGAGCTGGGGGTGTTCAGCCTGGAGAAGAGCAGGCTGAGGGGAGACCTTATCACCACCTACTACTACCTGAAAGGAGGTTGTAGAGAGGTGGGTGATGGTCTCTTCATCCAGGTGACAGGTGATAGGACAAGGGGAAATGGCACAAAGCTGCACCAGGGCAGGGTCAGATTAGATGTTAGGAAAAAATTTTTTATTGAAAGAGTTGTGAGGGCCTGGAACAGGCTGCCCAGGGAGGGGGCTGAGTCACCATCCCTGGGTGTGTTTAACAGACGGGTAGATGAGGTACTTAGGGATATGGTTTAGCACAGGACAGGAATGGTTGGACTTGATGGTTTTAAAGGTCTTTTCCGACCTTGTGATTCTGTGATGAACTGTTGGGAAGAGTTATCTAGGATGTATTCCTGAAGCTGATGTGGATTTATTGTAGGCTATTGGGACAAAACTGCTTACACGCATATTTAATTTCCAGAAAAAGAATTACCGTATTGCCAGTAATGATCCATTAACAGAGGAATGCAATCTGAATGCCCTCAATTAAATATTAAATATTGTTAGGCAGGAATGTTTTTCTAATATATCATTCACTTAGAAAAGTGTGGCACAATAATTACATGAGAGCTGTTTTCCAGGTCCATTGAGAGATGGATTCTAAATATGTTTGTTTGGAACTAAGATAATGTACTGTTGAAATGTGACTATAGGTAACTATGAGTATTTATGTGAGAATTTAAGCAGTCTCATGTATATAATAGAAATCAAGTACTGGGGTTGCATCTGCTCATGTGCCACGGAGTAATGAGGTAATCTCAGAAACAAAGGCAAAAATGATTCTCTAATGTTCCAGTCTTCCACATGCTTTGCCCATGCAAAATCCAGGAAACTCAACTGGCATTTGCAGAATCAAATCATACTTCAATGCCAGTAAAAAATGATGTTGTTAGTCATAGTTTCAGGCCTGATTTTTTTTTAAAATCCATTCTACAGATTGCATCTAGGTGTTTTTCATTACATTCCTTATATCTGGCTTGATTCCAGTAGTTACTGTGATACCCTTTTGAAGCTCATTCTAGCTTTTTTTATACGCCCAGCACTTGATGGTCTTTGCATGCAAATGAAGAACTCTTAACAATCTCTTGCTGTAGGAAAAAATAGCCAAAACAAAAACACCCCCTAGAGAGGAATAGATTAATGCCTGTGCCTTTTTTGATTTTTAAACATGAAGATGTGGCCTGCAGAAGAGGTAATAGAAACAGTAATTGTGCCACCTTTGTCTCAGTGCTGTATTTGTGCTTTTGAATGATGAAGGTAGTTTTGGACTATTAACTTCTCCTGAGATCAGGTTTTGCTCAGGGTGAAGTGTGATGGGCCTGTTTGAATTAATCTTTCCACAGTAAACTTCATAATCTCTAGATTACTCCTTGTTCTTGTAATTGCTATGTATTTTCTTCCTGTTTCTTTTAGGATTGAGATTGTCTAAAATGAATGCTAATTATAGAAAATCTCTTCTGCTTTAGGAGGATTTTAAAGCCCTTTCTTGCTGACATTTGTTACTCATGTTTTCCTTTTGGCAGCATTTATGGCACATGTTTCCCTCTTTATGCATAGAAATAGATAAAGGAATAATAGTAATCCTGTGGTTTTTGTGAAATGCCCTTCTCATCCCCCTTCTTAGATTGTAGTTGCGTTTCATTGTGAATGGTTTTCAAAGCTGTTACTTGGTCTTCTGTTTTCCTTAAGTGCAAAGTCATCTGAAGAGCAATATATTTTAATTCTTCCCTAATTATTTTTCTATTTCAGACAATTCAGGAAATTAAAGCTGTTTTGGCAGCACAGTGTATTAGATCTGCTATAACCACATTTCGTGTGATGTGAGCTGCTCTAAATTCCCTTTCATATTAGATTAGTGATTCTAGTTTAACATATAAGTATTTTGTATGCATTATAGCATAACATATTTAATTCAATTTGCTTTTATGCCCTACTGTACATTTAATAAAGCAATTATTTAACCATTTACTACCAATGAATTACACTATGATATTGAAATTAGTATTGCCTGTAACTCATGAAGATACATTAAGCAAGATGCAAGTATCTTCTCAAAGAAAAAGATAAGGGATACATTTAGGCCCTAGTGCTGTGGTTATTTTGTCCTTCCTTCCTGAGTTTTGTAAGAAGATTTTAAAGGCAATTTTAGGAAGTTGACTTGTATAAACAATGAAGTGCATGTAGCTTTCTAAGTCTTACTGTTCACTTCAGGAGACATTTTTGTATGTAATACTTTGCTTCACCTGTGTGTAGGTTGGGATTAATAAACTACTTTAAATAGTGTGTTCATCAGCATTTGGCTCAGTCATCTTGGCTTTTTTTTCATCAAGTCTTAAGCACACCAGGAGCTTTTATGTACCAAGAGTGAAGGCAGATGAACATCTGCAGAACCACAAAAAGATAACTGGTTGCAACTGTAAAACCAATGTCCTGTGTACCATTCGCAAAGGCATTAAGATGCCGATCGATGTTTTGTAAAGAATCTTATCATCTTCAGTAGACTTAGACTTCTGTTTGCAGTAGCATAAATAATGTGACTTATATACCATTTGTATACAGACTAGATGCCACTGAGACAAATATAGTAACATTCTAGTGCTTGATTTCTCAGTTATCTGCATTTTCTGTAGAAGTACTGTCTGGAAAATTGTTATGGTAAAAATCCTGTGTTTTTTGTCTTTCTTTTCCCTTTGCTCCAGCATGGCTATCCAAGTTGACAAGTTCAGTTTTGAGAGCTTCCCAGAATCCCCTGCCGATGGCATGCAGTTTGCGAATGCAAAGCAGCTGGAAGAAGAAAGGCAACAAGCAAAAGGTCTGGAGATTAACAGCAAGCTGGATATTTGCTGGAAAATTATATCCTTTCATAAATGCTTGCTTTAAAAATATATAAATAGATGCCCTATGACACATATTATTTTATAATTCAACTCACTTTATAGCAGTGTTACTGAAAAGTAATTAGAACTATGAAGCTTATCATAGTTATAGACTGTTTAAGGTTAATTGTGCTGTATATTATTTAGACGATGCTAGGGTCTTACTATAATGGCTTTTTCTGAGTCATTGAGCCTGCCACAAACACTGTGTATTTTTTCCTCAACTTTTAGGGAACTGAGGAAGTATAGTTAGGATTGATGAGTAGTAGTTTTATAGGGTCAAATTTTTCTACTCTCCCCCACACCACGTAACTGAATCATGAAGAAATACATGAAGCTGGTTTTAGAGAGTTTTCATATATTTAATTAAATTTGAGCAAATCAGAACATATGAGAATAATTTATTTCCAAGTCCTCTTTACAAATTTAGTAATATATCTAATCTTGGGTAGCCTTTTCAAGACTTAGAAAGGACTTGTGTGATGACTTAGACATCCTGAACATAAAATCCCCACAATCATTCTAAATGCAGTAAAATATTGCCTTATGATTATCAATGAGAAATTATATTCAGGTTAGAGTTAAAATAAACCAATGGTGTTGCTGTAAATGTCATAATTGCCATTAAAATATCTTGTGTTTGGCTTGTCAGAAACACCCATTTTCATTATTTTCATCAGGGGATGGTTCTGTGCAGCCAACAGCCCCCCAAGCCATGTGCTGATACTCAGCATCTTCCAGGAGATTGATATTTTTCACTCAGATCATACGCAAATTCCCTTGATAGTGGGTGGCAGGAAATGAGAGAAGAGTGGCAATCCAATTGTGCTTTGTTTTTAGAGATGTCTTTTTGTACTTTTAATTGTACTGTTATCTAGTGATCTGAAATGATTGTTAATTACTAATTATTAAATTAGATGCACAGGATTAGTCAAAGGCAAGACTTGAGACATTAATGAGGTTCCTTGTGCCTGGTTCCATCCAGGCTACCTAAGCAACATTTCAGAATGTTCAGTTTATGCAAAAATGTCAATATTTAACTAGAACTCACTTAGAAAATTTTGGTTATGGAAAGACATAATTATTCTTTGATAGCATAGTTGAATTCTTATGCTGGAGTGGAATGAATAGTTGTAATAATTTTTTCAGGGTATAAAAATACATCCTTATAATTTCTGTTGCTGAGCAACACTGTTTACATTCATTCTGTGTTCTGTATTTAAACCCAGTTCTGATACCAAAACTATCATGGCTGACACATAATTCAGTACTTTAGAAAACCAGTAGATCAATGCATGAACTGTGTGTTAAATTCACTGCAAGCATTAGTTACTGTGTTTTTAAGATCTCTTATGAATCTTCTCTCTGTTCCTAGAACTAAAAGTATTTTAATGAAAGGCAATTGCACGTGAACTTAAAAATTCTTGGAAGAAACATGTACATTGTTTTCCTGATTTTGTGTCATAGAATTGTCTTGGTTGGAAGGGATTCTTCAGATCATCAAGTCCAACCATCACCCTAACCTGCCATCCACTACTAAACCATGTCCCTCAGCACCGCATCTAACAGTCTTTTAAATACCTCCAGGGATGGAGACTGCAGCACTTCCCTGGGCAGCCTGTTCCAATGCTTAGTTACCCTCTCTGGGAAGAAGTTTTTCCTAATATACAACCTAAACTTCCCCTGGCGTAACTTGACCCCATTTCCTCTTATGACTAGGGAGAAAAGGTCACCCCCACCTCTCCACAACATACTTACATGTAGTTGTAGAGAGCAATTAGATCTCCCCTCAACCTCCACTTCTCCAGACTAAACAACCCCAGTTCCCTCAGCTGCTCCTCGTAACATTATTTCTCCAGTCCCCTCACGAGCCTCATCACCCTTCTCTGGACATGCTCCAGAATGTCTAGAGTCAATTTTTCACGTCCTTTTTTTTCTTACAGCAACATTTGGATGTGAACCAGTGTAAAAAATAAGAGTGAGCGGGACCTGGGGGTCCTGCTGGACAGCAGGATGACCGTGAGCCAGCAATGTGCCCTCATGGCCAAAAAGGCCAATGGCATCCCGGGGGTGTATTAGAAGGGGTGTGGTTAGCAGGTCAAGAGAGGTCCTTCTCCTCCTCTACTCTGCCCTGGTGAGACTGTGTCTAAAATATTGTGTCCATTTCTGGGCCACTCAGTGCAGGAGATCTGGACAAACACACAGGGATCAATGTGATCAGGTGAATGCCATTTATTTCGGATAATTTGCTCACATGCAAGTGATCCTCATTGATAAAAGTTTGTTTATTCTTCTAAAAATGTTCAGATCACAAGATGTCAGGGGTTGGAAGGGACCTCAAAAGGTATCTAGTCCAACCCCCCCAACAGAGCAGGGTCACCTAGATTAGGTCACACAGGAATACATCCAGGCTGGTTTTTAATGTCTCCAGAGAAGGAAACTCCACAACCTCCGTTGCTGGACTCTTTCAAGTAGATGGCAGAAAGGCTTTTTTAATAGGAAACACAGAAAGGCTTTTCTAGGGTGTAGCATCAAGAAGTTATTTATGCTTCAGTTTTATGTCTAATTTAGATGATTTAGAGAAGGTCCTTTTAGAGGGCTGATGTTTGATGGCAGCTTTGCCTCCAGTCGCCCTGAGAGAGCAGAGTTTAACATCCCAAGGCAAGTGAGGAAAGGGAGCTAGCAGGATAATGACTCTGGACTTTAGGAGAGGAGACTTAGAGTAACTATTAGATAGGTTTGCACAGGAGGCTTCCCTCAGGAGCAGAGCCTTCAGGGACAATCTTCTCAAAGCCCAGGAGTTGCAGCAGTCAACAGAGTACGTACATATGACTTTCAAGCAAGGCATATCACAAGGTGACTATAGCAAGTTGCAGCCAGGTAGATTCCAATGAGGTACTACGAAAATACTTTTCACAAGGAGGGTGCTCAAATAGTGGAACAAGTTGTCTGGAAGTGCTGTAAAATTGATGCCTTTAGAGATATTGGAGAATTGTGGATAAGGCCTTTGTTGTGTTAAATGGGTAACGGAGTTTGGCAGAAAATAAATCCCCTTGTGTTCCAGCTTGTCCTCGGGTATCAGGGGCTGGGTTTAGAATCTGAGTGGTTCCCAATTCAGTACTGCAAGTCCAGTCACATTCAATACACTGAATTATCATGATTGCAGATGCACAAATAGTTTGAAGCACCTTCAGTCTAGTTGCGTGCAATGAACTAGCATGGTCAGACTTAAGGAGTTCGGTCACGTTCAATAAGAACTCTCTCATCTAGATTAATGAATGATGCAGTTTAGTGAGGCAACAGAAGTGCAGATTCTTTTGGATTGCCAGTGATGATACACTGTCTAGAAAAGCATGTGTAGGTAATATAGCAAGATAAACCAACATAAAACTACACATAGAACAACATAAAACTACTTGAGTAAAATAACACCATAAACAAGTCTCTGTAGAGATTTCTAAGTTTCGCAGAATCACAGGGGTTGGAAGGGACCTCGAGAGATCATCGGGTCCAATCCCCCTGCCAAAGCAGCTCCCTAGCACATATTGCACAGATAGGCGTCCAGACGAGTCATGAATATCTCCAGAGAAGGAGACTCCACCACCTCCCTGGGCAGCCTGTCCCAGGGCTCTGTCACCCTCACTGTGTAAAAGTTCTTCTGCATGTTGGTGTGGAACTTCCTGTGCTCCAGTTTACAGCCATTGCCCCTTGTCCTGTCCCCACAGACTACTGAAAAGGGGTTGGCCAATTCCCCCTGCATCCCATACTTAAGATATTTATAAACATTAATTAGGCCCCCCCTCAGTCTTCTTTTCCCCAGGCTGAACAGCCCCAGCTCACTCAGCCTTTCCTCATACAGGAGATGTTCCAGGCCCTTAATCATCTTCATAGCCCTTCTCTGGACTCTCTCCAGGACATCCCTGTCTGTTTTATACCAGGAAGCCCAGAACTGGGCACAATACTCCAGGTGGGGCCTGACCAGGGCAGAGTAGAGGGGGAGGATCACCTCCTTAGACCTGCTGGCCACACTCTTCCTGATGCACCCCAGGATCCCATTGGCCCTCTCAGCCCCCAGGGCACACTGCTGGCACATAGCCAACCTGTCGTCAACCAGGATCCCCAGGTCCCTCTCCACAGAGCTCTTCTCCAGCAGGTCATCCCCCAGCCTGTACTGATACAGACGGTTATTCCTCCCCAGGTGCAAGACTTTACACTTGCTTTTGTTGAATTCCATTAGGTTTCTCCCTGCCCAGTTTCCTATGATAACATGTTTGAAACTCACCAAAGGCATCCCTTTGAGGTGGGGGAAGAGAGGGTCAGCCCGTTGACTGGTCCCAGAAGTCAGCAATGGTTTGTGATAGTATATTCCTGACTTGGAAGATGGTGTCTTCCCTAACATCCCTCTGTTCTTAGGCCATTCTTACACTATTTTTAGTGACTTTAGTTATACAAACCCTTTTTGTGAGTGGTATAAATTTTTTCTTGCTTTGTGTGTAAAGGTATAGACTAGGAGAAATTCATAGCACATGTTCAGTGAGGGGTGGTCACATCTTGGAGGTGGGTAGCTTTTGGGATGGAGGTGTGTTTTGGAATTATCATGATATTCTAACTAGCAGAGTTCACCTAAAGGACATGATTTTATCAGGAAAATTATGAACTTCTGGCTCAGCTCTGATTCAGGGCAGCAACAATGCAGCTTCTTAGTACCATGTATTACAGAGCCTGGACATGGTGTATCCACTCCATTCTCCCTGTATGTTCTCTCAGGGTTAGTACGTTCAGCTCCCCTGATGTTGCCAACCACTAAGGTTGCCTAGGGAACCTTTGTGGAACGGACTCTAGGCATCTCAGCTGCACTCTACACTGGAAGTTTCTTCAGGGCCTTAAAAGTGTGAATGTAAGTTTAATTTCTAAGTAACCTCCGGCAGTCATTCCACAGCCTTGAAAAACCCTGATGCAATTTCAATACTGTTGGGCAGAGGCTCTGGAATTGCCTTTCAATATAAATTATTCTGCGATTCCTGCAGCCACGCAATGGGCTGGGTCATAGAATGGTTCTGAAAACTAAACTCCCCCTGTCTCCTGCTCTCCTAAGGTTTGATTGCAGCCAGGGAAATTTTCTAGTGTACTGTGAAAGAATTGCTATTTCACTGAAATGAGACTATAACATTTTGTAGTAATTTTCTTGAAAATATTCTAAACCTGGCCCTAACAACCTTTAAAAAATGAAGCTTCTAGTGCCACCTTAAATATCATGTTCCATTTTTAACTTTTCTAATAGTTATTTTCTTACTTCAGCATTAATTTCTGTGATTTATATGAAGTCCTGTTTACCATGTTTTCTTACATTTTTGAAACCGTATTCTATGCACCTTCCTCTTTTTTTGTTTCTATTTTTAAACCTAATTGCCAATTTTTTTTCAAAGCACGTTTTCTTTCAGTCATATTGTTGATGATGTTCTGCAGCATAACTATATTTTTCTCCATATGTGGGATCCAAAGCTGGAAGCAATATTTCAGGTGAGATTTCTCATAGAATAAAAGCCATACTGTAAGTTCCATGTTTCAGATACAGTGTTTCTCTGACAAATATTCTTGACTTCTTTTGCAGGTATCCCATATCTGATAGGTTCTTTGGCATGTGGTCCAGCATAACTGATTGAATAATTATTCCTAATTTCCATTTATAGATTTGTTGATTGCTTACAGGATGATACTTAGAACTTTTCTATCAAATTTTATCTAAGGGATCTTCATAAGTTCAGAAATGGCACAAAGCTGTGCCAGGGTAGGGTCGGATTAGATGTTAGGAAAAAATTCTTCACTGAAAGAATTGTCAGGGCCTGGAACAGGCTGCCCAGGGAGGGGGTTGAGTCACCCTGGATGTGTTTAACAGACAGGTAGATGAGGTACTTAGGGATATGGTTTAGCACAGGAGGGGAATGGTTGGACTCGATCTTAAAGGTCTTTTCCAACCTTGCGATTCTGTGATTTTTTAGATTGGTAAATACTGACATACTCAGTTTTTATGAATGCTTTTGTATTTTATCATCTAAATAGCCAACCAGAATTTTGAAATGATTATGTATTGCATAGAACCTTGAGTCATCTCATTTGATATGCAGTCTGGGCTTGAGAGTAAATCATTGATAACTGTTTTTGAAATTTACTTTTCCATTTGTCTGTTCAGCTTTTGATGACTTCATTTTGATCATAATTATCAATCTTAACATATGAGAATAGTGCATATTGTGGAACTTTGGAATGTCAGTAAAAGTTTTCTTAGAAATCCCTTAATTGGCTGGAGCTTCATATTTCCATGCAGCTTCTTAGCATCAACAATTGTTTGTGAAAGTAACTATTATTTACGAACATCAACAACTGCATGTAATTAGCTTTAATAATAAAGTCCCACAACAATAATCAAGCAGAAAGCTTAAAATATGACTTAAGGCTATTGCTGTAAGTAAACTGTGATCATTAATCATTTAAATTTGTTTCTCATTAGTATAATTTTTATTTATGAACATTTGCTAATTTGTTTAGGATTGTGTGCATGCTTCCACCTGTATTTATTTGCAAAGAAACTGAGAAATAAGTCTTATCAGATAGATGCAAGATGGGAATGCTGCAGAGAGAAAAAAATCCTACTAATTTTAAGATTAAAAACCATTTTAAGAAATATATTGTCTTTTTAAGCGGTAGGTTTTAGATAGAACGATAGAATCATAGAATATGTTATGTTGGAAGAGATTTTTAGAGGTCATCTAGTGCAACCCCTCTGAAGTAAGCAGGGACATCTTCACTAGATAGGTCTCTCAGAGCCCCATCAAGCCTGACCTTGAATCTCTCCAGGGATGGGGCCTCCACCACCTCTCTGGGCAACCTCTTTCCAGTGATCTACCACCCTCATAGATGACATGCTGTGTAACAGTTGTGAGTACCCAGCTACACATGAGATGGTCGAGATAGTATAAAAGACCAACGTTTTCCTTGGGGAAATAAAAAGTACATTTGACTATTCATTGAATGAAATGAAATAGTTCATTTGTCATTCAGGTTTTTGCTATGAAACAGTTTATATGATATGCAAAGTGTTGCTAAAGAAACATGAAATAAAGGTGTCTAATGTGAAAAATTAGGGTTTTTTTTCCCTTAAACAGCATCTGGTGGTTGTGTATTCTTTGCCTGTAAAGGCCCCCATTGAAACTCAGTTGATTGTGCACATGAAAATGTCTTGAACTGCCAAAGGTGAACAGTTGTACTGGAAACTGGTAGTCAACTGTTTCAGTCCTGGCTGATTCATGTGTTGGTGACAGTAGAGATTCCATTGTTCAAAGTCAGGCTTGAGTGAACAAAGGCATTTAAGAATCTGACTTCTACAGAATCACAACTTTGTTATCACAGTGAGATTGGTGGTTTGGTTATGTAGATTCTACAAGGTTGGATGTAACTTAGGCAGTCTGTACATCCATTTAGCTGTGCACCGTTTTTTTTCCCAGTGAATTTTTTAATGATGAATCTTACACTTTTGTCTTTTATCAGTTGCACTTTGAGCTAAGAATGAAAGGATACATGGGCACACCCTATTCCATCTGCTTTGCTTTAACTGACATCTAAAGACTTATCTTAGGCAATAGGCAAACTATTGTGTCAAATTTTTGTTGTTTCTCTTCTGATATTTTATTACTAATTTTGATTAGTTTCATGTCCAAGGCTTTGAGTTTGCTACAATGTTCAGTTTGTATATGCACCATGATGGGCAATTTTATATAATTGCCTGGTACACTGTCAGGAGACAAAGATGAACGATATGAAATTCCATGCCACTTGTGCTCCCTTTAGGAGTGGTTAGACTATACCAACTATACTGAGCTTACAGAATCATAGCATGGAATTGCAGAATGGTTTGGGTTGGAAGGACCTGAAAGATCACCTAGTTCTAACCCCCTGCCATGCTTCCACTACACCAGTTTTCCCAGAGCTCCATCCAACCTGGCCTTGAACCCTGCCAGGGATGGGACTTCCACAGCTTCTCTGGGCACCAGTTCCAGTGCCTCACCACCCTCAGAGTGAAAAATTTCTTCCTAATATCTAATGTAAATCTACTGTCTTTCACCTTAAAGCTATTCTCCCTTGTCCTGTCACTACATGCCCATCTGAACAGTCCCTCTCCAGCTTTCC
This sequence comes from Porphyrio hochstetteri, assembly GCA_020800305.1. NCBI lineage: Eukaryota > Metazoa > Chordata > Aves > Gruiformes > Rallidae > Porphyrio > Porphyrio hochstetteri. The sequence continues at coordinate 5,726,258 of CM036906.1, forward strand.
TGTAGGGCCCTTTCCTGTGCTGGAAGGGTCCAATAAGGTCTCCCTGGAGCCTTCTCTTCAGCTTCTCTGTCAACTTCAGTGAGTTTGTAGTGTACGTCTGCTTTAAGCCTGCTTGGCAGCAGAGCTTAAGCTCGACTAGATACTCTGAGGGCAAGATTTTAGGTAATGGTTAAATTAAATACTTTTGGGATTTGCTAGCAAGGGAAAACGTGGTTTTGAATTGGTTTGTGCAACTTAGGTGTTTATGTTATATATGAGTCTCTTCTGCCATGCCTATGGAGCAGCCTGGATACAGCACCTAATGCCACTGGCACTGCCAGATCTTCCTGTGGAGTAATTAAGAGAGCATGGTTACATTGATTGTAGAGTAATTTAGGTTGGAAGGAATCTGTTCAGGTCTTGTATTAACACCCTGCCTTGCAACTTGCGTGCATTGCCCCTGCTACTACGTTCCTCCAAGAAACATCTGGTTCCATCTTCTCTGTACCCCACCACTGTAATAGATGGCAATAAAATGTCTCCTCAGGCTTCTTGCTTCTCAAGACTAAACAAAACCTCTTCTCTCAATTTCTTTTTATAAATTATGTGAGCTGTCAGGCAGAGAAGGACCTGGGGATGTTGGTTGACTGCAGACTGAATATGAGTCAGCAGTGTGCTCAGGCGGCCAAGAAGGCCAAAGGCATCTTGGCTTGTATCAAAAACAGTGTGGCCAGTAGGTCTGGGGAGGTGATTGTGCCCCTGTACTCTGCATTGGTGAGGCCGCACCTCGAGTACTGTGTCCAGTTCTGGGCTCCTCACCATAAGAAGGACATGGAGGTCCTGGAGCGAGTCCAGAGAAGGGCAACCAGGCTGGGGAAGGGGCTGGAGGGCAAATCCTATGAGGAGTGGCTGAGGGAGCTGGGGGTGTTTAGCCTAGAGAAGAGGAGGTTGAGGGGAGAACTTAGCACCACCTAAAACTACCTGAAGGGAGGTTGTAGAGAGGTGGGAGATGGTCTCTTCAGCCAGGTGACAGGTGATAGGACAAGGGTGAATGGCATGAAGCTGTGCCAGGGCAGGTTTAGATTAGATGTTAGGAAAAAATTTTTTACTGAAAGAGTTGTGAGGGCCTGGAACAGGCTGCCCAGGGAGGGGGTTGAGTCACCTTCCCTGGATGTGTTCAAAAAAAGGGTAGATGAAGTATTTAGGGATATGGTTTAGTTTAGGATGTGAATGGTTGGACTCAATGATCTTAAAGGTTTTTTCCAACCTTGTTATTCTGTGATTCTCTGATTCTATGTGCTCCAGCTCTCTAATCATCTTGGTAACCCTCCAGGGAACTCTATCCTCTATTTCAGTGTCTTGAAGTGGGAAATAGAAACTGGACACAGAATTTAAGAAATGTAGGTATGTAATTTTTTATTAGTTGAGGAATAGCTCTGCATACTCTTTGTACCCAATCTAACAAGCAGTTGGCTTCAGAAATCATCTGTAGCTGTGTTGAATTTGAAATTGCAAAATATATTTTCCTCATGAATACATGGATCTGCTTTGATAGCATTTACCCATGATAAAGTATGGAGAATCACCTATTTTATAGTCATTTTATAATGGTATCTGAGACATTAAGCTTTCCATGGAGCTTTAAGCAGTAAAAATTTGTAATATTCCAGGCACCACTATGAGCCAGTTGTAAGTGAATTACAGTTAAATTAGTTTAATGTTATTGTTAATGGCAGCCACTGTTTTAAAACTTCTTTTAAATACTGCCTTTTTATTAGTGTTTTCTCTCATTTACATTCCTTACATTAAAGATGTGATAACAGAATTATTTATCCCCTGTATCTATGAAGTAATCCAAATTATGTATTCTCTATCCTATAGTTTGGTTTATGGAAATGGTTCTTTTGTGCTGGCATCCTGGGTCTGATTTTTTAGCAGCAATGTTTTTCTAACGGGGTATTCCGCTGCCTTCAATTTTACAAATAGGTGCTTTTCTTTAATGGTGTTTATGGCTTTCAGACTCTTTGGGGTTTGTGAATTCTTCATTTGTAGTCCTTTTAGGATACAAAAGCTATTGAAGAGATTTTTGAGGGCGTAATGATAATTATTAATAAAAAAAATCTAAATTGTAAGAAGGCTATACAATGTTTTGATATTCCTCTTCTGTCTTCTCCATGGAGTCTTGAGCCTCAATCCCTAATTGTTTGAGCTCATTTGAATCTGAAGTTTCAAGACTTTTCTTTTAAATCTCCTGGAGAGCCTGTAAAGTTTTGCCATGTGATACAAATTAGCTATCTGCAGTACTTGTTAATTTTCTTTTAAATGACACAGATGAGAATATACTTTTCAGTTCAGATTATGAGTCTCTCTTTCCAGAGTTTTGCAGGAAAAGGACTGATCACATTTAGGAGCTGTTTATAAAAGCTCAGATATGCTTCTATTTTTTAAATCTGTGATTGAGGAAGATGGTTCCAGTACTTCTGGAGTTACTTTTGGAGTTGTTGGCTAAAACCTCAATCAATCATACTATGATCTTAATTATGCTGGGACACCATTTCACCTACGGTTGTTTCATCTGAAGATTTAAACGTTAGAAAAGAGTGCTTTCAAATCTCAGAGAGGGTCCTGCCTCTCTCTTGAATTGCGCTTCTGTGTGATGCTCCTGTTCTGGGAAAGCATGAGCCGAGCTGTAAAGATGATAGAAGTTTTGCCAGAGGAGTTCCAGTGTAACTACACATTAGTTCATACTCTCTCCGTTGTGGTTGCTCCATTTCTTCCTCTCAACCTACCTGAGATAGGGGCTTGTGGTACAAAATTGCTCCAAAAGCCAGTGAATGCATCTTAGGCCAAATACCAGGTGATGGTAATATTTGCATGTGCTTCAACATGCTTTTACATGCTGCCTTTCTGAAGTCAGGGAATCAGAAAAAAGACATCCAGATAGGAACAGCTCTTCCTGTTACACATACATATTATCTTGCTTGATGAAATATATTATTAATTTAATGTGTGAATGGAAAATACTGTCTTGGTGTTACATTGAGTGTTGCTCAAGCTTGCATCACCTGTTTTAAAGCCATTTAAAAATAGCTAATTCTGCTTTTTCCAACAGTTTATTTCTCTGCTTCACTGTCCTTGGGGTAAGAAAAATTTCTTGTATTTTCTTGTTCCAGTCTGAGCTTGTTACTGAGCTCATACAGCAGTGAGTAGAAAGAGAAGCTTGCAGGTTATGTGCCTGTACGATTCTGATATGATGTTTGCCCTCGATAACAACACCGTCACTGTCTAACATCTAACAACCCTGGACCTCCACAGAACTGGCACTGAGCAAGCTATTCTAGGCGACATTTGCTCTGATTTTTCATTGCCCTCTTAAATTTTATCCTTTTTTTTTTCAGATTGCTCTTAATTTTTCATTTTGAATTCTGATCCTGAACCACATAGTTACAGGCTCTGCATTTTTACAGCTTCCAGACTTTTTTCACCTTGTGTTTTACTATGGTTCAGGTACCTTTGCATCTTCATATTTAATACTCCTAAGTGGAAATACATTTTTATATTCTGAAGGTATCAACTGGTCTAATTATTACTGTTAGCCAATTCATGGGTTAATAAATCAAATATGTAACATTAACCTTTACTGAATCTCTAGCTTGCAGTTTTGATTTGCAATAATAGAGGCTGTATGTATTACATGTTCGTTTTTCTCTCTGAAACAAAATTTTCCTTAATTCCAATTTACCCTTCCTTGAAGCGTGAAGGGGAAGCAAGTGTGGAAGGCGTTCTTAATCAACTAGTACTGGAGCATCTACAGTTGGCTCCTCTCCAGTGGGGTGAGTAATGTCAAAATCTATTGATGATCTTTTTAGAGGATGTACTGGTTTGTAATTGTGAGCAGCATGAGAATGATAATCTTTTCATTTATTGATAATCTGTGATACAGAAGAGTTTGCTAGGAATTTTATTTGCCTTAGATATTTCACTGAAGATAAATGTAAAAGTGATATAGATTTTAAGTATCACAGTTCATTGATAGTAAATATAGAATTGCAGAATCGTTTAGGTTGGAATAGATCTTTAAGATCAAGTCCAACTGTTAAATATAAAACCTGAGTGTACACTTTTTCCTGTAGTTTGCAGCCCTAGAGGTGTGTCATATGAGAGTTGGCTGCTACTTAATTTTCCCTTTGCCTGACAGGGTGTTTTTAAAGTACTTTCTCTAAAATATTTGCATATGGAGTTGCAATTTACTTTGTCATATATTTATTATCATGATCTAGACATTTGCATGACTAACATTTTAGATGCAGAAAAAGCTGTTTCTCCTTGTAGTGGGGAAGAGTAACTTTTCCTGATATTTGTATTTTGATGGATATTTCGACATTGAAATATTGAGTTGATTTAATTTAGAAGAGTTGTAATAATGTGACTTGTATGAGGTTCTTAACAGGGCTTGTTCAGAGCCTTTGGAACATGGGATGTTATATACCAACACTTCTATTTCAGTTAAAAGTTTCAGAAAAAGTCCCCAGTTCATAAGAAAACTGTTTTCAAAGCTTTAGCTTTTAAAGTAAATTTAACTCTGTACTCCTTATTTTAATTAATTGGTTGACCTAGAGAGGACAACAATCCATCACTGTTGTCTGTGTTAACTATTAAAACTCATACAACCCCAAACTCTAGTATTTGTGTACGCCTTTAAATGCTTGTGGATTTTTTCAAGTTATGTGGACCATCCTCAACTCATATGTTAAAACTTTTAAGCCCTTTGTTTACAGATGAGAAGATTAAAACTGGTAATGGTTTAAGGTTGTTTATAGTAAATGCATTGAACTGTAACCATAAGCTGTATGAAATCATGATTATCTGGCCTCTGTTCTTAGAGGATTTAAGGGTTTGGTAGTGCTGGCTTGTATGACTGGCTTTGGCTATGACTGTCATCTTTAAAATGAATGTCTTTGTGTCCAGTGTGTGTTACGAGTTCAGACAGGTCATTTGAGAGTCATCCTAGTTCTGTTGAGTGCCATTGACCTTCAACCGCTTTGTGACCTGGGCTCTGTGTTTGTAAATCTTCCTTTGGCTCTTTTGCATGGGTGATTGCATTAAGGATGAAAACTGAAGGGTTTTTTCCTTTTCCATATGTTCTTGGTTTTCTTAAGTAAAAGAGGCTTTTAGAGTCATCGGATTGTATCTGGTATTCCTGCTTAACTGGTCATATTCGTAGGTACATTGGTGCACAGGTTGGAAAACATGAACTGATTTACCATAAAATCAGCTTGCCTATGGAGCTGGTAACATCTCAGGTTGTTGCTTAGTTCAGTTAAAGAATCCTGTTTACTTCGTTCTTCAGAATATATGAACACCAGAAAAATCTCTGTAACATTCCCTACCTCATATCTGCAAAATCATTTGAAGCACAATCTTTTGGCTGCTTATGTCCTACATGTTAATTTTCTGCGTTAAATAAAACAGGGAAAGAGAGATCTTGTGGGATATCTAATACTTGGTTTGCTACAAGTTCTATATGACATTTCCTTTTGGAATGTTCTAGTGGCAGAAAATAGTGGTTGTACAGAAGTATGTTTTTATGTCTGATATTTCCTCAATCTGAAATTACTATTGCATATATTATCTGTTTTGTCTAACACAAAATATGTGTCCATGTAGAAGCTGTAGTCATCACAAGGAAAGCTACTGTGGTCCCTCACAAAGTCTATCGTGGCAATATAGGCTAATTTTGGTTTTATTTATATGTGGGATGGAGGAGGAGGAATTAAAAGATTATATTTTTCAGTTTGGTAGGTAGGTAGGAGTAATAAAGTGGTTGGGATGTCTGGACAATCAAGAGTGAGTGTGTGTACATGGATGCATTTAGACAATGTGACATACTGTCTTTGAGTCTAAATTGTCTTTCAGTGCCAAAATATATTCCCTGTTCAACGCTTATGGGTGGGGTAAGTGTTATGTGTTTCAAATTGTCTAAGATGTAATGCAAGTTCTGTTTTTGCTGTGGGTTTTTTTCTTGATATTTTGAAGTGATTTACTTTAACTATCACATAAGAATCAGTTCTTTTAGTGGTAGTGGTCTGGAATGAGTACCAATAGTGAGATAAACTTAAGAGAGCTATCTTAAGAATTCTTTGACCATTAACATTTTGACTATCAGACAACTATAAATTTAATATAGATAATTAATAAGGCAACAATCTACAGATTTTCTTTTCTTGTCATGCCTCATGCCATATTTTGAAGTAATTGAGAAGAAGCTACTTTAAAAATACTGTAATATATAGGTGTCAGATTTTTTTCTCAACTTTTCACACCCTTATGGTGCTTTGAATTTTGCTTTGCTGTTAAGAATAACTTTTTTTTTAAAAATGAGAACTCTTTAATATTTGCCATCATATAATCTTTGCATATATTGGCTGAAATTTTTGCCTTAGAGTTATGCAGTAAAATTAATTCTGTGATTATTCAAGGCTTTTGCTATATTGATGGTTACATTGAAGGGTTTACTTTCTTTTAAGTGCTCATGTTGAAACATGAATGAATATTTAACGTGATTTTGATTTAAAAAATGACTGGCTTTTGTTCAAATTTATAAAATCTGGACTTAAAAATTCCTTTTAAATTTGGCATATTTAATTCATATTACAGTTAATATTACATTTCTAAAATTATAAAAGCATACTGAGATAATTTTTCATGTAAATTTGACAATCCTGTCTCTTTTCATTAAATGCAAGACAAAGAGTAGAATTAAAAGTTACTGCATTGAAGAGTTTGGTCTGAGGGTAGGAAGTCATCTCTGAAGGTTGTCAGAGGAAAAGAAATGGCTCTTAGTGAACAGTGTTGGTTGTGATTTCATATAATTAAATGACTAGGGAAGGGAAAAGTATTTAAAACACGAGGAATCATAAAAAAAATATGTCAAAGGCTAGAGTAAGCGTTCTTAATATGTTGTTAAAATTGATTTTAAGATTTAGGACATCACTGTAAAATGAAGTTGTCTATTAGGCAGCTTAGTAAATCACATGTAATTGAAAAACATAATCTTGCTCAACACCACCGAGTTCAATGTTCTCTAAAATTTATGACATATTTTCTTTTTACTGCTGGGCAACAAACCAAATGCAAGAATAGATGTAGTTTTAAGGTGAATATATTAATATCATCAAATCATGGAAACATAGCCTGCAAAATTTAATGAGGAGAACGAAGACTCTTCAAAGGCATATGTCGTGCAAGTTCCGTGGTTGGATTTGAAAATTATCAGATGGAGGCATTTGTACTTGCTGGCTGTGTGATATTTTTTCAATCTTTACTTGATTTATGTTGCTAAATTTTGCAAGCAAGCAAAATTCTGAGACTAAACGCTTATCAGGTTGATGGTACACTTCTGCATTTCACAGCAAAATTATCATAGGTACAAATGCTATGCAAAAACATACTTTTAGTGAACTTAAAATAGACTGAGTTAGAAATACACCCCTGATGGAACCTGGAATAGGTTTGGCACAGGATATTCCTATATTCAAATGAGAAGTACATCCTAAGTGAGAGTTTCCCAACACTGCGCATGCTGCACAACAGAAACGTATTAGAAATTCTCCTACACAGAAATAAACTTAACTTCCTTCACTGCCTGCAACCACAAGATAGACACCTATTCCTGATAGTCATCATATATCTGAATGATAACTTCTTAGAGAAATTTAAGAATTTAGACAGACTAAATGTGCTAAATGTTTTAATATATCACAGCAAAACCTAGGTTTTCACAGAATCACAAGGTTGGAAAAGACCTTTAAGATCAAGTCCAACTGTTTCAGTCCTGTGCTACACCATACCCCTAAGTACCTCATCTACCCATCTGTTAAACACATCCAGGGATGGTGACTCAACCCCCTCCCTGGGCAGCCTGTTCCAGGCCCTCACAACTCTTTCAGTAAAAAATTTTTTCCTAACATCTAATGTGACCCTGCCCTGGTGCAGCTTTGTGCCCTTTCCCCTTGTCCCATTTCCTGTCACCTGGCTGAAGAGACCTTCACCCACCTCCCTACAACCTCCTTTCAGGTAGTTGTAGGTGGTGATAAGGTCTCCTCCTCTTCTCCAGGATAGACATTCCCAGGTCCCTCAGCTGCTCCTCATATGATTTGCCTCCTTCTCTTTAGAATAACCGAAAAACAATTATTATACATGAACTCCCAAGACGGCAGTAATATTCTCAGACCCAGACACTGGTGCTGCAATGGGCAAAGTCCAGTAAAAGCTTTTTGTTTTCGTACAATTTTGTATTTCATTTTGGTGGGTTGACTCTGGCTGGACACAACTGGCCCACCAAAGCTGCTCCTTCCTTCTCAGGGGAGCACACCTTTCCCCTGCTCCTGCACAGTGTCCCTCCCATGGGAGACTGTTCTCCACCAACTTCTCCAACGTGGGTCCTTATCATGAGCTGCAGTTCTTCATGAACCAAAAGGTGCCAAAGGGTGGTGGTCTATGTCCAGGTGGAGGCTGGTGACAAGCGGTGTCCCCCATGGGTCTGTCTTGGGACCGGTTCTCTTTAACATCTTTATCAATGACATCGATGATGGAATTGAGTGCACCCTCAGCAAGTTTGCGGATGACACCAAGCTGAGTGGTGTGGTCGACACCCTAGGAGGAAAGGAAGCTGTCCAGAGGGATCTTGACAGGCTGGAGAGATGGGCCTGGGTGAACATAATGAGGTTCAACACTGCCAAGTGTCAGGTGTTGCACTTGAGCTGGAAGAATCCCAGACATAGATACAGACTGGGAGAAGAGCTTCTTGAGAGTAGCCCTGCTGAGAAGGACTTGGGGATTCTGGTGGATGAGAAACTTAACATGAGCCAGCAGTGGCTCTTGCAGCTCGCAAGGCTAATGGTATCCTGGGCTCCATTAGAAGAGGGGTGGCCAGCAGGGACAGGGAGGTGATTGTCCCTCTCTACTCTGCCCTCGTGAGGCCCCATCTGGCGTCCTGTGTCCAGATCTGGGGCCCCCCAATACAAGAAGGATGTGGAACTGTTGGAGAGGGTTCAGAGGAGCCACGAAGATGATCAGAGGGCTGGAGCACCTGCCCTACGAAGAGAGGCTGAGGGAGCTGGGCTTGTTCAGCCTGGAGAAGAGAAGGCTGCGGGGGGACCTCATTGCAGCCTTCCAGAACCTGAAGGGAGCAGAGAAACAGGAGGGGAATCAACTTTTTAAAAGGGCAGACAGTATTAGGACAAGGTGGGGATGGTTTGAAGCTAAAGGAGGGAAGGTTTAGAATAGATATTAGGGGGGAAGTTCTTTACAGAGAGAGTGTTGAGGTGCTGGAACAGGCTGCCCAGAGATGCCCCATCCCTGGAGGTTTTCAAGGGCAGGTTGGATGGGGCCCTGGGCAACCTTGTGTAGATCCAGGCCTGGAGGTTGGTGTCCCTGCCTGTGTCAGGGGGGTTGGAGCTCTGTGATCGTTGGGGTCTCTTCCAACTCATACCATTCTATGATTCTATGATTCTATGATTCTATGAACTGCTCCAGTGTGGGTCTCTTCCATGGGGTGCAGGCCTTCAGAAGCAAACTGCTCCAGTGTGGGTCCCTCACAGGGTCACAAGTCCTGCCAGCAAACCTGCTCTGGCGTGGGCTCCTCCCTCCATGGGGCCACAGGTCCTGGAGGAAGCCTGGTCCAGCATGGGCTTCCCACAGGGAAGGTGACATCCTCCTTCGGGGGCATCCACTTGCTCCAGCATGGTGTCCTCTAAGGGCTGCAGGTGGATATCTGCTCCATTGTTAACCTCTGTGGGCTGCAGGGCAATGTCTGCTCCGACAGCTGGAGCACCTTCTCCCCTTCTTTCTGCACTGACCTTCATGTCTGCGGAGTTATTCCTCTAGCATCTCATTCCTCCCTCTGGCTGAAGATTGCTGATGGTTTGTTTCTGGGTTTTTTCTTCCCCTTTTTAACTGTATTATCCCAGAGGCACTACCACTGTCACTGATGGGCTTGGCCTTGGCCTGGGACAGGTCTTGGAGACAGCTGGATTAGACTACCTCAGACACGGGGGAAACTTCTAGTAGCTTCTCACAGAAGTCATACTCTGGCTACCCTGCTGCAAACCTTGCCATGCAAATCCAGTGCAATCATTCACTCATTCCATTAATTCTTCACTTCTTTCTTCATAATGAATTTAAAGACACTTTATAACCATGGCTAATTAATCACGGTTACCTTTTCACAGTGCAGTATGTTTCACTTGACTGAGGAGAAACTAACAAGAGTGTTGCTGAATTATCTCCAGATCACAATTAAGAAAAGCAATGCTTAATAACCAAACTTTGTAATTTTTTAGTTATAGATAGAGAATGCTACAGATTTTGTTGGGGGCTCACAATAAATTGTGTGTCTGCTTGAATTGGGTGTCATCTTCTGCTTGGATAAACTTAAAAATCTCAAACTGGAATAGTGGTCTTAAATTACAACAACAGGTAGTTGGCATCAATAGGAGAGGTAGATTTAAAAGCATTTTGAAGCATGTTTTGAACACGCAGTTCATGACAGCTTGTTTGGAAGTTCTCTCAGGGTAAGTTTCACAAAACATCTTATGGAAGCATTACTTTTAAAATAAATTATCTTAATAATTTACTGTAGGTTTTAGAGAGCAGCAAATCAGAATCAATTTTCACAGCTTATATATTTCATGGATCTTAAAATTAATTACTGAAACTAGTCACCCATTTTATTTTGCATTTTCCAGTCTAACCTTAGACCATAATTAAATCTTTCTTTACACAGTTTATTTGATTAACTCTTAGGGATTGCAGCAGTGTCAAATCACTGCATCTGGACTATAGAGGAAAATATTTTGAAGTATCTGTCAGTGAGCAGATGAGGAAATGATACATCTCTAAGCCTGTGTTTTGGATGCTGTCTTGATACCCTGACATCTTGTTGTCCCCTAGAACCTAGTTGAAAAGAGCCAGATCGTTGTAGGCAGGATCATTGTTAACAGCTTTGCCTTAGAGGAGGCAATCATACAATATTGCTCTTCCCCATATTTGAAATTTCAAGGCTGGCTTGGGTGTTTGTTCAAAAAATAGCTTTAATGGGCAACTGTAAGAAAGTAGTTTAGCCTTCTCTTTGAATAAGCAAAGCAAAAAAATAGGGCCTCCACAGGAGCATGTAGATGATAGAATCATTTTGGATGGAAAAAAACTTTAAAGATCATAAAGGCCAACCATTAACTGCCAAGTCCACCACTAAACCATGTCCCTAAGCATCATATCTATGAGCAGTTGAAATACCTTCAGGGATGGTGACTCAGCCACTTCCCTGGGCAGCCTGTTCCAATGACTGACAACCCTTTTGATGAGGTTTTTCCTGATATATAATCTAAACTTCCTCTGGCACAACTTAGGCCATTTGCTTGGTTGAGGCCATTTCGTTCGCTTGCTACTTGGGCAAAGAGACCAACTACAAGAGACCAACCTGGCTACAACTTCCTTTCAGGTAGTTGTAGAGAACAATCAGGTCTCTTCTCAGCTTCCTTTACTCCAGACTAAACAACCCCAGTTCCATCTGCTGCTTTTTGAAAGATTTGTGCTCTATATCTCCTTCACCGGCTTCAATACCCTTCTCTGGACCTGCTCCAGCACCTCAATGTCTGTCTGGTATTGAGGGGCCCAAAACTTAACACAGTACGTGAGGTGTGGCCTCACCGGTGCCAAGTTCAGGGGGAGAATCACTTCCCTAGCCTGCTGGCCACACTATTTCTGATACAGGCCAGGATGCTGTTGGTCTTCTTGGCTACCTGGGCACACTGCTGTCTGATATTCAGCCAGTTCCAACCAATACAGGCCTTTTCCTCTGGTATAAGGTAGAAGCTTGATAATATGGAGAGATCAGCAGGGTATATGATCTACCGTTCCAAAAAAAGTATGAATGTTATTCTGTTCATTTAACAAACTAAAATATTCTTTAATAATTTTTTTTTCAGAATTATAGTAGAGTAGCTATTATCATTAGAAAGATGAAAACAGTGGGTGTTGGCTAGAAGATCTCAAGTGTAAACTGTCTGTAAGGTAGAGAATCACAGCCTGATTCATAGGAAGACCAAAATGTAGAAACACTCTGGTGGTAAATGAATTTTACTAGGTAACTGAACTTCCTCATCCATTTAGAAAAATCTTTTGGCTTTTCATTTTTATTTTTAAGATGGAAGAGAGGTGGGAAGACTTTAATATCTTAACAGCTTGTGTGCGGGTTGTTTTGGAGGTTATTTTGGCAATGTCAAACAAGCAGCATGCTTCGGTTACTGGGAAGTGTTAAGGGACTGGGGTAGTACGTTGAAAAAACAGACCAACTTGATAAAACTAGGGCATCTGGCGCACAAATAATGTTCTTGCATGTCAAAACATGCTATTGTGTGATATGTTTTGAATCAGCTGTTGTTTCTAATTCCTACTGAAGCCTTGATTACTCTAAACTGAGTAGAAAAACTTACAGAGAAAGGGTTTCAGATCTAACTGGACCTGTAGTGATTTCAAAGAAAAGATGCTAAGAATAAAGAGAACACCCTAAAGTGAAAATACATTAACAGAACCTCTTACAGAAAGGATAACTCGAGACAGGTGGGGTGGACTGCTATTGTTTACTTCATCTCAGCTTTCTCACAGAACTGATAGGTGAACCTGCATGTCCAGCATCTCTAACAAAGCACTGAGAAGAAACAGGAGGAAAAATGGTGTAGTAAATACTAATGGAGCTGTCTGAGTATTGGTCTAGGACCAGTTTCACCAATGTGAATCATCAGTGAAAAAGAAAGCAGGTATAAGAAGGAGGGAGGAGGAAACTGATAAAACACACTGACAGCTCAAAGATAAGCACCACCATCTCTCCAAAAGGAGATCAGGCTACTACACAGAATCAAGTGTTTTGGGTCAGAAGTGACCTTCAAAGGTCATCTAGTCCAACACCCTCCACTAGCCCAGGTTGCCCAAAGCCCCATCCAACCTGGCCTTGAACACTGCATCCACCGCTTCTCTGGGCAACCTGCTTAAGTGTCTCACCACTAGCTTCATAATATCTAACTTAAATCTACCCTCTTTCAGTTTAAATCCATTTTCCCTTGTCCTGTAACTACAAGCCTTAGTAAATGTCTTACAATTTTCTTATAATCTCAAATCCTGAAGTACCATAAATGAAATGGCTGAAATGTAGTCCAGAAAAGAAGGTTATCTATTCTGAGAGCAGTAACACAGAAGTCTGCTAGAAGTTTAGCTGTCTGAAGGGATCTGAAAGGATTTTATTAGGGTTTACTCTAAGCTACCAGTGTAATTCAGCTATGAAAAAAGGTGTATGTGACATTTGTAGAAGTCTCTAATGAAACCTCACATGGGAAGGTTCTTCTATAAGCAGAGCTCAATTCAAACCAGAATAGGAATAAGTAAAGTTTTGGAGGTGATCAAGGAATGAAGACTTACTGTTGGGTTTATGCCACAGAGATGCCACGCTGAGTTAAATTAGATCGGTTCTCAAAAATTGAGTAAATCTGGCAAGTAATTTCTGTATACACTAATTAGATATCTAATACAGTCTTGCTTTGAGTTGCTACTCTGAGACACATTAATGTAGCAAAATCAAGAGCTGACTGATCTCCAGGAATCCATCAGGTGACTGGGTCTCAAGGAGAGGAAAAAAATTGCTGAAGTAGGGCAACTTTTGGCATAAGACAATACTGAATAGAAACTGTTAATAAATGCAGGCTAGAATGTTTAGAGACCTTTAAGGCTTTCAGCACAAGTTGCACGAGAATTACTGACAGAAAGTACCAAATAGGGATGTTTAATTGGATGCAAACAGGAGAAAACGACAAAGGATATTAACTCATTCATGCTGGATTAAGGCACATGTTATATGGAGTGAGTGACTTTGTTTTCAATCTTTCCTTTACAAAACCATTGTTTTGGGGTTTTTTTTACAAAAAAAAAGCTATGCATAGTTTACTTCTTTACAGTAATATTGCTTCTGACATTTCAGTTAAGCCATAACAGGTGATTGAAGAACACCATAATGATGATAAACTGTTAAGTAGTTAAGCAACATACTTAATTTTCTAGGTATTGTTAGAAGTAAATTGAATAATAGATTAATTGAACATCCAAATTAAAAAATGAAAAACTATCGAAATAATTATGGAAATGGGTTACACTTTGGCAAAGTGGTGTGAAGATAATTGTAAGGAAGAAGATTGAAAAGACAAAAAAAGCTGTCTTGTAAAGAAGTTGGTGAAAAGTATCACTGAATCTGCAGAGAAATAGATTTCTGTTACTTTGATGGACACAGAAGATACTGTTTGAATAAAAATGTAGAAAAATGTGATTCAGCCTGTGAACAATTAAAAAAAAAAGGAGAAAAGATCAGAAGATGTATGTATTAACAAGAGAGGCAAGAAAGATGCTTTGATCAGGCAGGATTTTAATTACCCAGCAATTAAATGAATTGTACAGTTAAGTGTGTAGAGAATGTGAAATGGAAAATGTGTTAATTGTAGTGGAGGAATATTTTGAATAGCCTATGTAGGACAGGTTCAATGTGTAATTGGCTTTGGGCAGTAAGCAAGAGAGGAGCCCTTATTCCAAAATGCATACACTGAGCTTTCCTTATGTGGCTTCTGACATTTTTCAGCTTTTGTCTTATTTCATGTGAAAAAAATAACGTATATGCTTGGAAGTGAATGCCAAGAATGGTGTAAATGAAAGCAGTCTTTTCACTGACTAAATTGTACTTTGGCTCAAAAGCTTTTCTGCTAAGAAAGAAAAGAAAGTGCCATTATTCTGGACTATTATATCTTCTCAGTAGGAGTGCAAAGATATTCTGTTGTAGTTTAAAATTAACCAGGATAAAAGTTTTCCTTTTATTTCTGTATTTTACTGAAAGCAAAATTCCCCAGGTATTTGCATGTGTTCCCACCCTTACCCGCGTGTATTTTGACTCATGGGATAAGGCCAGTGTGACCTATCATGAGCAAAAATTCCCCAGCAAACAGATATTTGGACAAGAGGGAAGTTGGTTTAATTTTCAGTGTTGGCTCTAAAGCAGTCCTTTATTTCATCAAGGAAGCAGAAGTGAATTAACAACTGTAAAGAACATAAATCCACCTCAGTAAGCCATGTAATACTGAAATTAATAGCTTCCAACTGTCAAAACCTCAACACTATGAGCACAGACCAGAACAGACAGATTTGTTTGAGGAAGTATAAGCTTTACCGAAGTCCTGTCTTTCATGTTCTCTCCTTTTCTCCTTTTCAGTCTCTCTCTACATTGGCAGCTATCTATTTTTTAGCATGACAAATATTTATTTTGTTATCTTTTCTCCATTTTTGTGATTTTTTTCTTTGCCTGATCCATCTACTTATTGTCTCTTTGGTAAAACAATGTCAGAACTTGAGTTGATGTTACTTTTAGTTTCATTTTGTATCCCAGACCTTTGCATGAACCAATCATTAAGCGTTTTTTGAAAAGAAAGGTTGTACAGTTTTAGGCCAGAAAGAACTTAATTTCATTTGACTTAAATCGTTAATTGACTTAATTTTACACAGGAAGCCAGTCAGAAAGAAAATTGTTCCTGAGCTGTGATTCTGTGTGCTCACTGATACTGTATACTCAGTAGTCAACTTAGACTTTTTATTTTAGTATCTGTTTCCTTATTAAACAGAAATTCAGGCTTATTTTAATAACTTTTCTGATTACCTGTGGATACATTAGAAAAAGTTACAGAGGAAGGGCTGGGATATCATTGCCTCTTAGGATATAAAAGAGGAGCTGAGCCACTGTTTGGTTCCTTTGGACAAAAGGACTTCATCATAGATACTCAAGTTGTTTTCTGTTGCTTATTATGTTTTGTATAGTGTCATGTAAAGTTGTGGCTCAATCATATCAGGCATGTACAAAGCTGTTACAGAACTTTTATATCAAGGCCAGACACAAGAGATGAAATAAGGAAGAATCTTAATTAAAAATGTTAGTAGTATATAGAAAGGGCAAAATGTCTTGGCAGTGTCTGGAATTACAGAGCAAAATAATTGGTTGCCTCATGTGAAAACTTCAGGAAAGTAAAAAAGGCACCAGCAGCAATCCTCAATAATTAAAAGAAATGTTAAGGGATAATTACATTTCTGTGCTTTGATAAACAGTCAGCTGTCAGTTATCTGAGTGACTGATGGGGTTGGGTTGTTGAAGCTAAGGGAGAAGCCCAGGTATTACAAGTATTGGAGAGCATAATTAGGAACTTCAGAGCACAGTCCTGGTTGGAAGTTTTCCAACATCGGTCCCAGCTGTGAGAGCATTTGGTAGATTTGTTTTAGTGGGATGTAAAGGCTCAGAGTTGTTTTTATGTTGCACCCAAGCTCTAGACTCCATCTGGAGCACTGCTGAGTGTGGGGATCAGCAGCTCAGATCTTGTAGGGCTTCATGGCTTGGGCTTAGATGGACACATGGGGTAAAACATGACTTTGCACTTAGGGTACAGGGTTTCAGAGCCCTTGTTTGAAATGAAATACATTTGAACAGTGTTCCTTCTGTCCAGAAATGTAGGTCCCTATATAACCCACCCAAAATGGGAGCTGACCCCATAGGGACAAGTTCCACAGTGTCTGTCTACTGGGTTCTTTCATGGCATTTAACTCCCAGTAACTGCATCACCTCTTGCATTGTTATCAATTTTTCCCATATGCTTCACCTCCAGAAAGAAAACATGCAATTGCCAAATAATGTTAGTGAAACAAAGGAAATGAAAAATGAGACAACTGTAATCTAAGTTTTGAGGTTAAGATCAGTGAACAGCTGTCAATTGGAGTGAACATCCTGAACTTTGCCTGTTGAAGAGGCAAAATGACCTCTTCTCGTTTCCTAGCGACTATAATTTTCTATAACTTGCTGAAGCAACCAGTGAATTTCTGAACATCTGTTCCTAATGAAGATATTAATCAGCAACATGCTCTCTATTTGCTGTTTATGAACTACTTTTGTTAAACAGTTAGGCTGTATTTGAAGTAAATTATTTCTCTTTATGGGACTTAATAGATAGTTATTTGTATTGTCTGCATAATGTTTTAAATTAATCTTGTAACATGAAGTATACATCTTTATGTTATTTAATTCAAAAGTAGATTGCAGAAGGTGTCTCAATATAATTTTGTTTCAAGAGCCTTTTGTAAACTTGTTGAGCTCTGCCTGCAAACCTTGCTGCGAATTGAAATTTCAAGATTAAATTTATTTGTGACTCATTTCCAGCCCTTTTGTTCTCATGTCAATATTGTTATTTAGTTTAAATAGCTTTTCTCAGTCTTTGATGTTTGTCTTTTTTTTTTTTTGCTCTTTCTTTTATGCATTTTGAGACAGCAGCCAGGATACATCTCCTAGTCTCCTTGACAGCACAGGGATTTTTTTTATTGCCCACCCCACAATTGTCTCAGTAGCTTGTATCTGTCTGTTCTAGTGTTTTGGATTTTTTTGTTGTTTTCTTAGATCTGGATGACAAGCTTAGATCTTCAGTAGCATTATTCCTGATGTTGATCCTTAATGACCTCTACCTTAATAAAGTAAATCTGTGCTTTCATTTTCAACACAATCTATTTTCCTTTATTAATCAACAAAATTATAGCGAATATTTAGTATTTCACACAACATGATATAAACTATTGAAAGAAAAATTGATTCTCTAACAAGTATTAGTTTGAAATTGTCAATGATGGAGTAAATCCAGCTTCCTAAACCTGGCTCACCAAATTTTATGTATTAAGACCATGTGAATTCTGTTGTTATCTGGCTAAAACACAGTGGTTAGCAAGTTGCTGCTGGCTCTGTAGCACAGCATGATCTTGAATGTTTAAGGTGGATAATAATGTAATCAGTTTGAGTAAATACAAAAGAATTAAAGAACCGAAACTTTCCTAAGTTAATTTTGATTACGTTTCAAGTTTCAGTTGCTCAACACCATGACCAATGGTGTAGTAAAGCAGCATCAGGCCTTGTTCCTGTCACATCAATGTCCTGTTGTGAGAAAGCATCAATATTTCAAATGGGGAACTGTTTCTCTCTTGATGTGAAATTCCTGCATTATTAGGTGTTTCCGTCACTTAAAGTCTGTCTTAGCAAATGGAAAGGAAGATGCTCAACATGACTTTGGGAGTCATTTCTCTGAACAGCTGGAATGACATCGCATTTGCGAGGTCTCTGCCGTTCCCCTGGCTGTGCTGATAATGTTGCAGGAGAAGGTATTTTCTGAAGAAAAGGCTCCTTCCTGCTGTCATTTGCCCTGATGCTGAGAAAACCATCCATTTGTGGCTGTGAACACTGCATCTTGGTAGCTGTCTAGTAAGAATTGGATTGATGCCTGCAGCTCGATCACTAAATGGTCAGAGATACAGCAGCTTTTTTCCTGTTCTCCAGGCTTGTATTCTGAGTCACAATGTGATGTTTCTCTATCCAGGTAACTTGTGTTGTCCTTGTGAATGTAGAATCAAGTACGTGTTTCTTCTAGTATCCCTTGGTGTTGCTAGGTGGAAATTGCCAAACTGTTAGGAAAACATGATATACAGATGAATTTAATGATTCGGTTGGTTTTCATTACACAGTAGTGGTGGGGCTTGCCACATGCACAGGTGAAATCTGGGAAATCAAAATGTATGAAGTGTCCATGCCCAGGTGCCTCTCTGAAGAGGAATCCCGCCAAAGAGGGAGCAACAGCACAGGGACCCTGAGGCCGCGCAGCAGGAGGAGGGGGACAGGAGGTGCTGCAGGCCCGGAGCAGGGATCCCCTGCAGAGCCCCCGCTGGAGCAGAGACCCACCCTGCAGCCCGGGGAGGGCCCCGCAGTGCAGCAGGGGGGTATTTCCTGCAGGAACTGTGGCTCTGGAGAGCCCGGGCGGGAGCAGTGTCCCTAAAGGGCTGCAGCCCGGGGAAGTGCCGGCACTGGAGCAGGGAGATGGGGGTGAATGGCCCAGAGAGTCTGTCATGGACCCACCACAACCCCCATCCCCAGCCCTGTGCCCATCGTGGGGGAGAGAAGTCAGGAGTGAGGGGGTGAAGGTTGGAATGGGGCAGGAAGGTGTTTTGAATTTTGGTGTAGTTTCTTACCATCTAATTCTATTTTAATTGGCAGTAAGTTTAATTTTCCCCAAGTTGAATCTGTTTTGCCCGTGAAAGTGACTTGTAAGTGATCTCCTTGTCTTTATCTTGTCCCATTGAGTTTTTAAATCTTTTTCTCTTCCCCTGTCCTGTTGTGCAGCCAGGGGTAAGCAAGCAGCTGGGGTGAACATCTGACAGCTGACCAAAGACAACCCACCACAGATTGTTAATTCAGTATCTGGATACTTGCTTTGAATTACTGGGGTCTGGGGAGGTTTTGTAGTGCAGTCCATGCGGTTCCTTGGAGCCAGTAATAATCAGAAATGTCTGCAAAAGCAATAGACACTTCACAAAGGTAAAACATGTTCTAGAATGACATGAGGCAAGGAATGAAAATGAGACAGTACAGGATTGTTTGCTTGTGAAAAACTGTATTGGCTTTCTAGCTGTCACAGTACATAGTTTTGGTACAGAAGGGTCCGTTCAGGCAGCTGTGTGTATTTCAGTCAAGTAAAAATGAGCAGAGGCAAACCAGGACTGTGACACTTAGTGATACATGCCTGATAGGGGAGGCAGCTTGTAGTAGAGGTTGGCAATGATAATCTGGAAGCTGTTCTTCAAAAGGCATGGTGGCAGACAATGAAATTATGTTATTTTAAGAGACTGAAAAAATGCAACTGTTTGATCGTGATGCAGAGCTAACCTTCATAGGTTTTCTTATGTTCTTGTAATAAATTGTTTCCTAGGCATCGTATTCTGTGAGATTAAGAATAACTCTGACGTAATGTATAGCATCATTCTTAATCCCTCTTGTTCTCCTTTAAAGTATCTTTTGTATTGCATTGGCACTGGCAACTTGGTAATAATTCAGCAGTGCTACCTAATTTATGTAAAATAACACAGGTGGCATTTACCTCTGTCTTTCATCTGGAGTTTCACTCTGTGGAGCTGTTTGTTTCCCATACAACATGCCATAACCATCCGCAAACTTTTAGGCAAATGAAGTTGGATCGTTCTTTGGTATGAACTCAGCAGAAAATTGTTACATGTCTAAATTTAAAGGGACCAAAGCATTACAGGAAATCAGAGATTTTATTTAGGTCAGGAACTACATTTTATTCAGATCTTGTGTGTAGATACTGACTAAAACATTGCTCCATTGGATTTTTGAAGCACCTTGCCTGTGCCTTCAGTTATCTCATTTTATGTTTACGCTTCTAATTAGAAACTATATTCTGTATGGAATAGTGGACGTTTCTCAGTTGCACAAATTCCAAATGTGACCCTTGATTGTTCAGTTATTTTTGGGTTTCATAGTAATTCACACTAACATGCATATTCCCAGTATGCCAGTCGTTTGGATGTTGTTGGGTAGCACTATTTATATCCAGACTTGAAGTAATAAAGTCTTTGAACTACTTTTGGGAAGAAACTTTAAACTGAAATACTGTAGTGATGCCTCCTGTGCTTCTCCTGACATCATAAAATCTAGAGCAGAGGCTATGTGAAAGGCTTTTCTGAGTTAACACTGAAGAAAAAGGAGATGTAAGTGCAGGTTCAAATATTTTCAGCACTAAAGTGGAATTGCCCTAAGCAATTCACAAGAAATTAAATCTGAGTACATGGTATCTGGCAATTAATAGCAATGAAAATTATATGTATGGGGATTAGACAGTCCTTAATTGTCACTACTTCATATTCTGATGGCAGAGTGAATTTATTAAAGTTTTCAAACACTGAAATAAACACAAGTAAATATTTTGTTTAGTAACATTTTACTCATATGTAATAATGCCTACATGAGAAGTCATTTGGGATACTTTCTATTTTGGAACAGGGATTAAAATGAATCAGAGTCATTTTTCTGTTCATTAAGTAGCTCACTCCTGCTCCATCATAAATAATAAATAAAACTATAGGAAGACTCATCACTTGTTAGTGAAATTTGAGTATCAGCAAGTAAGTTAATAGGAACAGCAAATAAAAAGCAGCTAATGTCAGCATAAAATACCTTTGAAACTTCATAAAGCTGTGTGTTGAAGATCAAGATTGTATACCACCTGTTGCTTAAGAAAGTGGAAGTTACCAAGATTTACCTGTAGATCTGTTTCCTGATTTTTTTCCATTCCCATACCCCATTCAAGCTAGCTATAATTACCAAGAATATAGAACATTTAATTTCTTGGGCTTACCCATGAAACTGGGTGATTTTCAAATGTTCAGATAAGCTCGTTCCGTAAGATCCTTTACATGTGAAAAGTAGCTGTATGTTTCTTCCTTTCAACCCCTGTTACCAGAGAAACCTTATTATGGAAGGTCAAGGTATTATGAATAGATACATTCTGATTTCCACCACCACCCCAAAAAAACCCCAAACCCCAGCCCATCCATAAAACACCTGAGATTTCTACCCTGTTTCTGTGGTTGAGTATGTTAGAACTTTTATGAGAAAGTTTGGGAAGTTTTGGTGCTGTCAGAAGAAATGCATCTTCCGTTCTCCTCTCTCCCATATTTCTGTGATAGGTTGACCCCATCTGGACACCAGGTGCCCAACCAAAGCTGCTTTATCACACCCCTCCTCAGCTGGCCAGAGAAATATAGCAAAAGGCTTGAGGGTCGACATAAAGACAGGGACATCACCTCCTCAATTACCATCGTGGTCATAACAGATTCAACTCACAAAAATAAAATTATTAGCAATCAAATCAGAGTAGTGTAATGAGAAATAAAGCCAAATCTTAAAAATACCTCCCCCCCACCCCCTTCTTCCCACGATTAACAGTATTCCTGGTTTTCTCTACCTCCTCCCCCGGCATCACAGGGGGATGGGTAATTAGGGTTGCAGTTAGTTCATCACATGTTGTCTTGGCTGCTCCTTCCTCCTCAGAGGGATGACACCTTGCTAGAGTCTGGGGCCCATCCCACAGGATACAGTCCTCCATGAACTTCTCAAATGCGAGTCCTTCCACAGGCTGCAGTTCTTCACAAACTGCTCCAATATGGGACCCTTTCAGGAGGTGCAGTCTTTGAGGAGCAGACTTCTCCAGTGTGGATCTCTCCTGAGGGCACAAGTCCTCCTCTCCAGGAGGCTTCAGGTTCTGCCAAGGAACCTGGTCCAGTGTGTGCTTCCCACAGGGAAGGTGACATCCTCATTTGGGTCCATTTACCTGCTCCAGCGTGGAGTCTTCATGGGCTGTGGGTGGATATCTACTCCATTGTTAACCTCCAGGCACTGCAAGGGGGACCCCTGCCTCACCACAGTCTTCTCCATAGTCTGCAGGAGAATGTCTGGAGTACCTTCTCCCCTTCCTAACCTTGATGTCTGCAGAGTTGTTTCTCTCACATATTCTCACTCCTTCCTTCCAGCTCCAGTTGCTCCTGGTGGTGTTTTCCCCATAGCTAAACTATGCCAGAGGTGCTACCACTGTCTCTGATGGGCTCAGCTTTGGCTGATGATGGGTTCGTCTTGGAGCCGGCTGGCATTGGCTCTATCACACATGGGGGCAGCTTCTCACAGAAGCCACCCATATAGGCCCCTGACTACCAAAACTTTACCCATGGAAACCAAATGCACGTCTCATTTTGCATCTCTTTTGTGTGCAGAGGTCTCTCACTGAAGCCAAATCATGTCTGTGATTTTGAAGATGTGTGGATTATAATATCGTAGGCTCTGTTGGGTGCCTGAAAGCACCAACGACACTAGGAAATTTATACTTTACCCTGCTGATTGTTGGAAAATATGAGCTCTTGATTGGTATGCAATTAGAAGTGTAACATTCTGTTAAACATATCACACAGCATATGGCATGTTAGTAGCAAATCCTCTAATTTAAAATGAAAAAAAGTATGTAGTTCTGCATATTAGTGATTTTTGCAGGGAATCAAAATTTGCTATTTGTCTAAATGTCAGAGGGGAAAAAGCCATCCTTAGTTATTTTGGTAATCTAAATTTGGTGTATGTTTGATAAAAATTTCTGTTCTCTTAATAAACAAACAGAGGAAAACCCATAATATAGTTAAATGTGCTGTTAGTTCCAACTAATCAAAACTATGCCTTTTATTTAAAAAAACCTCATAAAATTACCTTACCACATCTGCTTTAATTCCACCAAATGAAAAATGCTGAAGCATACACATAGTTGCAGAACCACAGGGGAAAAACGAAGACAAAAGACCCTGAGTGGAATTCATTGATGGTAATAAGATGGTGCATTGTTCTGTCAATTAAAACATAGAATGTATCGAGAGACAGAAGAACATTTCTTTAAAAACCTCAGTGGTTTGAAGACTTGATACACCTTCTAGTCTTCTAGTACATATTCTTGGATTTTTTGGTGGTGTGTTTTGGGAGGCTTGGAATAATGGTTTCACATATTTACCAAGATGCTGAAAACAATACGCTCCTGTTTGAAGCCAAAGTCTTGCTTTAACGAAGTCTTCTCCCTTAGGCCCAGGGATGATTAGTACTGAGAAGATGTACTCGCCCATTTATAAGACTAATTGCTAGCACTGTTAATTGTAGGCATGATTCATTGAAAGATGGCTTGGTAGCCCAGGCTAAGATGGGGGTAAGTAAACCACATCTGAAAAAGTTTCCTTCAACAGTGGTTGTGCAGGATTACTGTGTGTCTTCAAATATGATTATTCTTGGAGAGGATGGCATTTCACTGATTGACTGCACATGCAGCACAATTTTTATCAGTGGAGGTTAAAAATTTTGGAATGCTTCAGACATGTTTTTGTTAACAGGATACTTGACAATCTTGTTATTTCTAATATCTTTAGATGGTCAATTTATCTCATGTTTGGCAGGTAATATTTGTCCTGTTCCTCAAAGTTTCTGACTTCCTAATCAGTCTTTCCCTTTTGCTATGTCAGAATAACTCATCACTTTAAATATGTGTCTTCTTTCTGCTTTAATTCACATCTTCTCTCTGGTCTTTTTCCCATGGCATAGTATTTCTGAGACATCAGTCTAACGGTGTATTTACCAATGTATCCCCAAGTAACCTGCTAACACTGGCTTTATTAAGTGTGTATCCTGAAATGGTAAGTAGGATTCC
The DNA here is from genome assembly GCA_020800305.1 of Porphyrio hochstetteri. NCBI lineage: Eukaryota > Metazoa > Chordata > Aves > Gruiformes > Rallidae > Porphyrio > Porphyrio hochstetteri. Next base: position 5,750,419 of record CM036906.1, read on the forward strand.
TCTTCTCATCTCCTCATCATCCCCACCTTTGTCACCCTTCTACTTCAATCATGAGGGTGATTCTTACCACAATCCATCCAGGCGCTGCAGAGCCACGGCCTAGCCTTGTGACAATTTGCATCCCTATCTAAAACTGGGCAGGGAAGTAAGTTTTTCTGCTCTAGCAGATAACTGATCATTTATTATGCTCAAGTACTGACATGGGTTTTGTTGTGACTTTGTACTTCATTTTGACGTTGCATTATACAGTCAATTTGGCATTGAACTGGAGAAAATGAGAATACTAGGGAAGCCGATTCCTCAAACTATTAATTTTATATCAAAGACAGCTCTCCAGAATGTTTCATGGAAGGAGTGAGGGTTTGTTTTTGGTTTTTTTTTTTCATTCTGCTTTACTCACTAAATTACACAGTTACTTTGGAAATCTTAAATCTAGTACATTTAAAATCAGTTTGTGCTCAAAGCCTGTGGTTTGGTTATCGGTCGTTCCTGTTGTGTGTTGTAGTCGCTAATCCTTTTAATGAAGAGCTTTTAGCATTGAAGAGTTTCTATTTATAGTAAAGCCATTAGAGCATAAAGCTCCTCATTGCTATTCTGCAGCGTGTAGCTGTAATGTTTGTCAGTGGAGAAAAGATATTTTTAGCTGCAGCATTGAAAACTGAGGCTGAAAGTTCAAGAATCCTCATGGGTCTATGTTCTGCTACATCAGTGCTATCACACAGCTGCTGTTTACTCTCTTATCATTCTTCAGTAATAAGAAGATTTCTTTATTGTGACACTAAAGGTATAAAGCATCAAAAGGATTTTGTGCATGAAATGAATACTCTGGGAAGGATGATGTATCCAGTCACGTTAAATGTTCTACTTTTCCTTAAGTGAATGATTTTATTTTCCCAAAGACTATCTCAATACCTATTCGTCAAAGATTCATTCGAGGGAAGTTTTTTTATTAAAGGGGATAAGACCTAATGCAAGTGAAAGGCAATCTGCTGCAGTAGTGAAGAATTTTAAGTACATGCTATTCCGCCTGACATCTACACCATTCATTTTCTTAGCAGCGTGCTGCATAAGCAGAAGACATAATATCAACGTGTAGTTTGCCAAAGCAGAAAGAGCCTGCAGATTTCTGTTGGTAACTTGAGGAACAGAATTGTGGGTGGTGGTGATTATATCTGCTACAGGACAGCTCGTAGCGTGCTGGATAGGTACTCAGCAAGCACAAAAAGATCACGTGGCCCTATTGAAACAGGATATGATAGATTATATGTGAAAGGGAGAAAGGAGGGGAAAAAAAGGGATAATTATAGGAATACAAGGCTGCATATATTATCTAAGTGTACAATGTGGAGGCTTCAGAGGGTTTTCTAATATCTTTATATAAAAATCAGGGGGGAAAAGAGATTAATTGCCACATTGAGAAAATTAGAGCTGTGTGATCAAAGGAAAGGCATAGAAGAAATGGCCTGTTGACAGATGGCTTATAAAAATGAAAAGATTTTTCAGAGGATATGAGTCTGGAGTTTTATGCTGCTTGGGGAGGCAGAGGCACTGTCATCATATTTTAATAATAATAAGCTGCTATGTAACCCTTTTTATTCACCAAACATTATGTAGCATAAGAAAGGTATGAGTAAAATAATACACTGATAGGTACACTTTCTTCTCAGGGTATAATGAAATTAATTGTACTTCTCTCAGAATTTCTTCAAGGTCTTGCTGCTGGAGGTTGTTCTTACCTTCTGACAAATGGGAGCCATTATTATATACCTTTTAAAATATGTTCCTTCATCTCAGGAAATTATTTTAATTCTACCTGTTCTGCATATCCAAAAATTTTTTTAACATCATATTCTCCAAATTTTCTCTGTAGACAGCATTTGACTTAGTCCATGTGGTTGTAATTGTTAACGTCGTTCTGTCTGTTATAGTTGTGCCAGCCAGCAGCACAGCCTGAACACACATTAACAGGCACCTCCTGTCCCCAGGATCTTGTAGATAAATACACCAAAATTTGAAGGATTGTCAAAATGAATTGGAGAAACTGAAAAGATCTCAATTCTACAATTATTTTCTTTTGTAATTGAATGGGATTTAGGGAAATGGGCATTGGCTGAAGGGAATGACAGAAAGGAAGGGTACAGCTTTATTAAAAGACAAGGCATTAATGGCTTGTTCCTATTAAAATCAACAGATGTTGCTTAGTCCCATTATCTCTCATCTCTCACTGTTTATATGAAAGAATCATGGCTGTTTCTGGCTCTGTCACCCACCTCATGCCACAGTGACTGGGTTCCACTCACTGATATGATGGAAAACAAACGGGGGGGAATATTTTTTTTTAATCTTTTTTTTTTTTTCTTTTTGCCAGGTTAGTGGGTTGAATTGCTGTGCCTTGTAACAGGGCAGTGAGTGTGGGGTAAAGGAGCAGCTGGCTCATGCCATCCAAAGCAAGGGGCAGAAGAGGAGGGCAGGAGGAAGCTGAGCTTCTACTCCTTGCTGAGTTGAAGAGCTCTTAATTTAGCTTACCATTGTATGAAACACATGAGGAGGAAGGCCATAAGGAACAGGAACAATAGGCGGAAAGAGGCTCAATTGTGCAGGAGGAAACCTGCTTGAACAGCGAGTCTTCATGTGGAAGAGAACGTCCTAAGAAGGGGCTTTCAAAAGCTGTCCTGATGCCAGTCAAAGGGCTCTTTAAACCCACGTTGGTTTTAGGTGGTGCCAGGATATTGTTTTCTTTTTATTGATTTGTTATCTTCAAATATGCATGACTTGGAAAAAGAACACTGCCTGGGGCTCAATGCTGACCTATGAGGTGGTTGCTCATACCTGACATAGACACATTTTATATAGAGTGGAGGAATGTATTTGAGTTTTTGGCTTCATGATGTGTATCATACACGCTTCCTTCATGAAAGTGAAACTGTAGAAACACCAGTGATGGATTTATTATATTGTGAGAACTGGAATTCCTGGGATTTTGATAGTAGCACAAAGATTTCTTTCCAAAGAAAGACTTCACAGTGGTTTTTATTTCTTTCTATAGTTGCTAGAGTATAGAAGGAATTAGCAGAGAATATGATTAAAAAAAGGATGTAAACTCATAATCCGTGATCTCAGCTGCAAATCAGTAAGATATTTGTAGCTTTCATAGCCTGTAGAAGTAGTCATGGTGTGGTGGGTGAGTGGGGAAAGTAAGTTCTAGGTCACATGCTGATAGAATAGTGTTTAAATTGATGATATTTTGTGTGAAAATGCATAGTATTTTCCTGTTCTAGCCACTGTGAAAATCTGCTAGTTTTCCTATACTTCCCTAGATAATCTTGATTCTCTGCACCCACTAGTCCTGTGAAATCCCATGTCAGTTTGCTGTCTCTGCTGCATTCTCTCTTGCTTATTTGGGTTTAGACCAGCTTTAATTACATTAATGGTGGACTCTTTGTTGCAATTTTGTAATCACGATGATGTCTTTTTTTTACAGTGAGCTGTTCACATACTAACTAATTTGCTTTATTAGTTAAATGTTCTTGAGAGAAACAAATTTTTTTTTTTCTTTTATGTTTTCTTCTTTTTTTACCTACAATAGCTTTCACTAGCAAAAGCAGAATCATTTTTTTGGAGTCTAAATGGCTAACGCTCCCACTTTTTTATGCACTGGCATGAAGGTGAAGACCGGTCAATGTTGGTCAATTTTGGTATTTATTGACATCCAACTTTGCTGTAAATTTGTAGAACGGAATGCAAGTTAGTCACTAAAATATTTTATTTTCATTAAGTTCTTCTCTGGATATCTTCTGTGTGCAGAGACAGGTTAAAAATAATTGCAAAGCAAACATGTTGGCCTTTATTGACATAGATTCAATGAACATGCAGCAATTGACAGTTGCCTTTTACTAGTTTCGTATTTTCACTTTAAATACATAGTTTCTGTGAGAGAGTGGAAATGTCAAAGCTGTATCTGTAGTGAAGACAAAAATACTTGCCTGTAATTACTGTTCTCTGGAAGTGTTCTTTGTGAGAGAGGCTTTATCTGTTCTTCTTTCTGCCGTATCTGAGGCTTGTGTATTCTTTTCTTGATTTGTTTGTTAACTAAGGGGAATTTTTTATCTTCTTACTCTGTTGTGTTATGAGATTTACCGTGTGATTGCCTCTAATTTCAAACTCTGCAAATTTTATGAAATATGGAAATGTGACCTGGTTCTGCCCTCATATACCTGCGCTGCGTTTTGTAGCGATGCCCCTGGCATGTTTGATGGCCCTTCAAGTCCTTTTATTTGCATTCTGTCATCACAAAATATATTTCGCTCCTGGTTACTGTATAAAAGGATTAACGATTCCTGACACAGCTGAAGTTTCGGGTTAGGAATCTCAGTTTAAATCTCCTCATAACAACTGAAATATCAAGGGTGGTTGTTACAGGAAGATTGAGTTGCTTTGAGAGATGTGTGGAGACCCATACAAAAGTGTCGTACATGGGAGAATCTCATCATTTCAGCCATACTTTTCTGGCTGGTACAGAGCAGTACCCGGAGAGTTCAGTTTATCTACTTGAGCTAATCCATGACTTTGGTTTGTTGTGTTATGCAGAGCCTATGGTGCAGATACAGTTCAAGTTAAAATGAAGTACTAGGTTTTAGCATTTCACTGTCTGAAGCAGCAGTTGTTTGATGGTGGCAATGCTAAGAACACTTTTGCAAACAAAGCTCCAGGCAGTGGCTAACATTTTAATTGTCCTGTCCTTTAAATTTGCTCATTTTAGGAGTCTTGTTGATGCTAATGCTGTGTCTCTGTAGTACAAAGCTAGGATGACTTGGGATTCTAGTCCTATTTGTTAAGTGGATGTATTTTATGTGCAACTAGTGACTTGCTGCTAGTGGATGGTTAAGTGTAACTACTGACTTGTTTTATTGTGTGTTTAAAGCTCTCATGAATCTCTGAAAGAGTCCTAAGACACATTTGTGCTGTGGTTTTCTGCTTATGGTTGGGTGCCATTCAAGATTTGTAAGGAATTAAAAGCTAAACTTAGCCTTGTTTGACTGCATCTCTTTCTATATAGCATCTCAGCATTTGGGATCCTGTGCAATTTATGTCAACAACATCTAAATTAGGATACTTAAGGCTAAAACATTTCTGCAATTGAACTTTGTTGTTATTGCTGCCAGTTAAATGACATGGTCTCAGTATAAAATATTCCTCTGTTCAAGATTCTGACATGTGGAAATGTAGATAAAGTGATAAAAGGCACTGTTATTATTGCCTGCCCACACGTATAATTTGTTTGCTGCATAAATACACCTACAGGCTTGCTCCACGCAGGGGTCGAAGTAATCACATAGAAACATATATTTGCTTTGTTAATTCGCAGAATTTTTCTGTGATACGTTCAACATAAACATAGATAAATAAGCCAAGACTTCATCAGGGAAAACCATGTTTCTGCCAAATTGCCTTCCAGCAGGCCAACAAAATTCCTTCCAAAACATTCCTTGACACTTCTGAAGGGAATACCTCAACCAGTGCATGCAACTTCTACAATGATCAATCTCTTATGAGGGAGTAGAAGTTGAAGATGAACATAATTCTGTGTTTTTAACCAGTAACTCTGAGTCTAGCAACTGTACAATGAATAATCCAAACTGATTCTTAAAAAACATAGAATGTGAGTGTAGGTATGTTATGGGGGAGCCAAAGCCTACAATGTCTTGATTTGGACATAATGCATTGCATCTAAGAACAAAGTGAAATATGAGTTAGGAACGTGATTGTGTAAGCAGATAGTCTCCTTGGTAGCTCTAGTTTCTAACTAGTTCCCAGAAGAAAATGTTGCAAAATTCTCCTACAGAACTGGTAGAGCTCCTCTTTTGTACTGTGTATATCTGAAGAAACATATCGTTATCGGTCTCTGCAACTGCATCCTCAACCAAGGCTCCAGTGGCATTTTAATAAAATAAATGAGCAACTCTGTTTAACTGCTGAAGCAAATCCTATCTTCACTGTTTTATCTGGTTCCTTCCCTGAACTCCTTCTCCCACGTCAGCTTTCCAACTCAGCTTGTGCTAATATGCTCTCCAGCATCTCCTTAATTTTTCTTGGCTTATGTTGTCCTTCTGGGCTGACAGAGCTTGAGTCTTGCTGTTCCTATTCTCTCTGAGGGTTCACAGGATGACGTGGAAGATCTCGCTGCTTCTGGCTCCAGATTAGAAGTCCTGAAAAAAATCAAATGGGTGTCTTTCTCTGAGGACAGGATGAACTGACTTTTCTCTTCTGGCCAACATTATGTTTATAAGGCTGGAAGTTTACTTAAGAAGCTGCTTTTTTTAAAGAAAAAAACCCCTAAGCAACCCAAAGCCCAAAACTACCACAAACCTTGGAGAGAAAATGGTATAACTGTAGGTAAAAAGTTTGTTGTAACTTTTAAATTGTCCAACTGCACTGCTATGAGAAGACAGTTGTTTTCACTCTGTTGCTTACCTCTTGTGAATTTATGATGCTATTTTTCTGAGAACACTGAAATGTTGCTTATCATCAGTGAGCGAATCATATCCCTGTGAGAAGCTTAATGTGCGTATTACATATAGACAGACTGGGGAAAGATCATTACTTTGCCTCAGGCTACAAAATAAGACAGTAATATAGTGGGAAGCTCAGTCTCACAGTCTCCCCGTTTAAACCAGTGAATGACTCATTTATGATACTGGTTTAAAATGCACTAGGAATGAATGATGGTGAATAAAGCTTAGAAAATGATTGGTCAGAACAATGTCTCATATTCAGGGTTTAATAATGTGTGACTTTCACATCGTGTTTGATATTAAACTAAAACCGTGGGACCATATTTTTCTTCTGGCGATATCCCTGATTAATAAACAGACCAATGCTTTTCCACACTGAATTACTTCCAGTATCTTTATTTGCACAACAATGTGTCAGAGTAGTCCTTTCGCTTGTAATTTGGCTGATTTGCAAATCTTTGTTACTCCCTTTAGTTGCCACTGCCTTGGCAATGAGCTGACATTAGGCTTAGGTCCTTCTGAATTTGAAGACTTCCACCTGAGATCCTTCTCAGCATCACAGCAATCTTTCTGTCCAAAGACCTTCATCCTGGGATTGCAAGAAACCACTCCTATGTAGAAGTTTTGTTTATAATTGCAGGTTGAGCATCCACAAATCTACTCAGCTTATTCTTAGCTCGGTTCAGTATCGAGGCTCAGAGGAACTTCAGATGGGAGGTCAAATTCCTAGTGTCCTCCTGATCGTGCAAGCCACTGCTTTCCTTCTTCCTCAAGTGTAGTCTGAGAAAGACTTTTAATTGCCCTGAGGGTTGCTGTGATGGAGTATTTGTACTTTCTCCTCTTCCTGGTTGTGTACTCCTGGGTTTTGGCTCTAGTGTTTGTATAGCTGCCAGGTAAGTCAAATTAAGGAGCTGATCTCTCTGAAAACAGTTTCCTCCACTCACTGCCAAGTCTTCCTCCAGATTATTTCCTCAATTACTTTGTACACTTTTACTACCTAATTTGTTCCAGTTTCAGCTCTTGCCAGACTTCCCTGAGCTGACAGAAGACAAACCCGGGGAGAAACATGGATAGTTTTCTGTAGCATTAGTGATTTGAATGACTGATGGGAGCATTGCTTTGATTGCTTTAAGAATTAGGGACCCAGATCCTCTGTTTCCAAAAAGAGAGAGGAAATAGTTTGCTAAGGAAGTGGAATCTCCTTTATCCCTATCCTAACCTTGCTTTATGTGGTTCTCATTAAAAATTGTGTGTTATGACTGATGCCCTTCTTTCTGTGCCTCAGCATACCAACCTTAAGACCTTCCACTGCTGGAGTACTTTATAGTGCGCTGGTTCTGCACATACGAAACCCCATTGCAGAACATCCTTTGATCCATGTACCTATTCAGGTAGATATTTTAAAAACTAAAGCTCTTAAGACTGCTCAATTCTAACCAGAATTTGCAAATTAACGGATGAAGCTTCATTTTTCTCCAGAGTGTTATGACTAAACATGAGGAGGGAAAACAAGAGTAATCATCAGTGAAAATAAACAAATAATGACTTAATAATCACAAATCTAACCGAGAAAATTGTATTAATTATTCATAGAGGGTGATTTATCTTAAAACTTACTGTTAGACTGGCACCTGAAAAAAAGGCAGGTGTTTCTGCTTTGTCCCAGCAGGCTGGAAATACAGATTTGGAGTCAAATTTGATTTCTGCATAATGATCTGGAAGAGTGTAGAGGTCTGTATAGTTGTTATTTGTGTATGAAGTTTGTTTTGAATGACAGATGGAAACTTTTTTCAGTATTTGTAACATTTCTAGTTTCTTCTATGTGTTGCATAGAGACTGCACTGTAACATCTTTCATTTAGCACTCTTGCTGCATATTTTGGAACAAATATTTACAGGAATAAAGACAAATGAAAAATGCCATGTATTAAAATTTTAGCATGTATTTTAAAATTATGAAATCATTTCTAGTAGTTTCATTTCACTTTTGAAGTGCTTTGCAAACACACTTAAATGTCACAAACCAATAGTATCTGAATAAAAAATTTAGATTAAAGGTGGAGGCAGAGTGAGAAAGAAGAAAAACAGATATGACAAAATCTTGAGTTTCAGGTCTCAGAATATCTGATTTTGTCTTCTTTTTAAATGTATTTTGATACTTTGGATTAATAGGTTTGGGTTTTGTTGATAGGAGTATTGTGAGCGAACTATGAAAGTTTTAAATAAGTTGAAAAGTGGTGAATAATACATTATGGAAACATTACAATGTAGCTGGCCTGGACTTGTGCCATCCTCTGGTCCAGACCCCACTCAGAGCAGGGCCAATCTTAATATTAAAAAGAAATGCCAATTCAAGTCAAGTGTGAGTGGTATTGTCATTGTTTTGCAGCTTCCTGAGGTCAACTCGTGAGTTAGAGGCAGGTTTGACTCCAAGTTTCCACTCCAACTCTGCCTTCTGGTTAACTTGCTTATAAATAGCTGCAGAGGCCTCTTACGTGCACTGCAATTTTTCTTCAGTAATTGCATTAATTATATTTAGAATTTAAGGTCGGATGAAGGACATAAGGTTATGATGAGGAGAGGGAAAACAATTATGGAAATTAAATAGCTTTACTAGAATGGGAGCCCTGAATCTGTTGCCTCAGTTAAGATGTCAACAAGATGCAAGATTAACACAGAAAAACTTGTTGGTAGATAACTGCTTTCTCCTCGTGTCATCTTTTAAAAGAATTGAAAATTTTTGCCTAGTGGTTTAGCTTCTCAGCATTGCATTTCATCTTGTTGAAGTGTACGGTGTCATCTCTGTTTGAAATGTGGTAAACCAATATGTCTTTCTAGAAAAACAAGCCAAACCCAAATCAGCATGTATTTGTACTCAGTGTTTATCCTACTGATCAGCTCATTTATGTGAAAATAATGCAGATTTACTTGGGCCCATTGGGAAAAGTTGTGGTATTTACCATTAAATATTTGTCATTTTCCTCTTCTCACTGAATTTTGGGATGTGTACTAGTACAGGTGGGGTTTATTAATGTATATACATAAATCATGCAATGCAACAGAAGGGAGCCAGCAGTATCCTACCTAGCTCTGTTCTCTCTTATTGCAAGATTTTCTTGTCTTCTTGTGCTGATGGTGCACAGAATTGCATCAGGCATGTAAAGATGTGCAGGAAATTGGTGCTGTTTGCCTGCTTCCAGAACTGTGCATATATGACCTTTGCAGATCCAGGCTTGGAGTATGTTTTGTATTGCTTTGATGGAGTTTGATGGACAAAGAGACCAATAGGCCTTAGCTGCTTCTCTTGTGGAAATGCTAAAACCAGAACAGTTTGCCTTAAAGATGTTGCAAGAAAGCTGCTTTCCATTCAGTTCTTTCATTCAGCCAAGAATCTGATCCTGTGGGGTTACAGCATCTAGAATTGAATAAACTTCTATATGCTGTTATGCTATGCTCAAGATTTCCAGTACCAACTCCTGAGATTCCTAATTTTTGTCTGAGCCGTGACAAAATGTCGTGGTTTTTAATGTATTGTAATTCACATTTTTCCTGGGCACCCTGAGAATGTCTCTATCAGCATCTCCATCTCAGAGATTTTAATGATTTTTTTTTCTCTAACATTTTCTTTAGAGAGTTGGTTCTTTTCTGGAAGCTTGTTGCCAAGCTAACTTTATTATGCTATTATTATTCAGTGGGGGTTTTTTTTTCTACTAAAGAACACCAGAACTTTTAAGAACTTAATTTTGTGAGAGTGGTTGACCTTCTGGGATATTAAAAACCCACACGTTTTCTTTGGGAAGATGGTTATATTTTATCTGTAGGACATCAGTCTGGAAAGGGTGAGAGAACTGCTTGAAAAGAACTTCTTCCAGCTACTTTTCTGTACTGATGCCTAAAATAAAATTGGTAATAATTACCAATGCCTCTTCACATGGCTTAATAATAGAACCTATGCTAGAACAGCCTATCAACTGAAGATTTCATACATCATTTCAAGCAAGAAAATGCACATGGAATTTTAACAGCCTCAGGCCTTGTCAAAACAGGCGATTTTTAAAATTTTAATTTCCTATCGAAGACAGCAGTTCATTTGCTTCAGCATTAGCAGTGTTTGGATCACTGACTTAAACACACTGCTGGCTATTAGTCTAACCCAACATACACTCAACGTCTTAGCTGCTACCTAAATTCAAGTCCATGAAGTTGTAGAAAGATGGGTTTTGGCTCCCAAGTATGTACATTCTTTATATTTTTCTGCCAAAAAATACTTTGGAGTGATTGATGCCCACTTTATCCAAGAACATACTTCTTTTGTGTATGTCAAGTAAAAACAAAGCATGAGACTAATGGATATTTGATCTCCTTGGAAAAAAATAGGATTGTATCATATAATGAATTCTGGGTGAACAATTATTACTGCTATTAGTATTACCTGTGGTTGTCACATTGTGCAGTGGATTTCTATTCCTGCCAGGTAAATCAAAGTGACCAATGGAAAGAAAATTAAATTAGGTATTTGCAAGATTTAGTGGTCTTTGTTCCTTTACCCAGTTCATCTTGGTATTCATTGGAGGAGGTTCATATTTTTGGTCTGTTTTCACATTTTTCTATAAACCACGCTTGTTGCTGTTCCTATTTCTAGACACAGTTTCGTGTGCTTGTATATATAGAGTTTCTATTGCACATGTGTTTACGTATGTATACAAAACATTTACACAGGCTGTACACAGGTCAGTTTAGCTTACATGATCAGTATATGATTCTGCAAAAAAAATTACAAAATTTGGAGAAGGAAAAAAGCTTATTGACAACGTTATGGAATCCAGGACACAGCAACTTGCTAATTTAGTCTTTGAAGACACAAGTGGTATTTTCACCCTGCATCCACTTGCTGAATATTCCATAAATAGACTTTATTCATATCCCTCTAGGAGAGACGTGGCTGCAATTTATGGAAACCTCATCACGCTTCATGAAAAAGCTGAATGCTGCAGCTTTAACTGAAGCACACGGGTTCATAAATGTTGCAATGCTAGGAGCAGTATGAAAGTGTACTGCTTTTTCTTTCCCCCTTTCTGGCAGGCAATATGATTTTATTGCTTGAAGATGACTCCTACAGAGTTTAAAGAGAAAAAAAAAATCTCAATGAATTTTTTGAAAGAATTTGATGCTGGTTAGTAAAAAAAGATTTTCAAAATAATCTGACAGCCTTATTGATAAGGTGTGGTTTCAGTGGACTGTGTGCTTCTGTTGCTTCTCCTCTGACCTGTACACAGTGTCATGTTGCCATCAAATCCTCCATTCTTGATTTGCTTGTCAACAGCTGAAAGTTCAGAGAGAAACCTATGGGGCCTGGCTCTGGGTGGCTGTAAGTCTGGAGCTTTCATACATTAATGATGGTATAAAAATTGATCAATGAAAAAGAACTTTGCTGTGTAGTGATACTTTTCCTGAAGATGAAAGCTGTTAGTCACAACAAGTGATACGCTTTCCTTATGACAACAAGTATGTAAAAGATGAGTAGAAATACTACCATGGTGTTCCTGTAGTGTCCTTGGCAAAGTGCTCGATGGATTAGCAGGAGGGTGTTTCTATTACACAGATTAGGGGTAACTGATTCTTAATAATAATAATTAGTTTTCATGCATTGTTATTTACCATTCCATGCCTACAAAAATAATTTAATGTAGTTTTATTAAAGCCATGTATTTAAAAAAAGAAGCAGTTCTAACTTGCTGTGTTTGAGTTTGTGAAAACCCCCCAGCTCTCTTGTCACCCACAACCTTGGGTTCTCAGTACTTTTTGAGGCTTGGGTAGACACCAAAGATTCTGAGTTGTCTTTAAGGAGCCACCAACTCTCTTAAGTCAGAACTTGTCTGTTTTAAGTGTAAATCACAGAATCACAGAATTATAGGGGTTAGAAGGGACCTCCAGAGATCGAGTCCAACCCCCCTGCCAAATCAGGTTCCCTAGGACAGGTCACACAGGTCGGCATCCAGATGGGTCTTGAATATCTCCAGAGAAGGAGACTCCACACCCCCCTGGGCAGCCTGTCCCAGGGCTCTGTCACCCTCACTGGGAAAAAGTTCTTCCACATATTGGTGTGGAACTTCCTGTGCCCCAACTTGAAGCCATTTCCCCTTCTCCTGTCCCCATAGACCACTGAGAAGAAATTGGCCATTTCCTTTTGTCTCCCACATTTCAGATATTTATAAACATTGATCAGATCCCCTCTCAGTCTTTTTTTTCCAAGGCTGAACAGCCCCAGCTCACTCAGCCTTTCCTCATAGGGGCGATGCTCCAGGCCCTTAATTAAGTGTCCCTACATAAAGTAGATGTGAGAGTACATATAGAGAATATAGTCTAATAATGCTTTAAATAGGGTATAGCTTACTACTGTTTTCCCTCATTTCTGCAACCTGACTCTTACCTTTCTTCTTTCCATATCTGAAACCAGCGTATATACTTCCTGCAAAGAAAGCATGTTGCTTTCATGTTTTCACTAAATGGAACAATCTAGAGCATCAGGAAGGTGTAAGAAAACCCTAATGAAATACTGAAATGAATGAAAATTTCAAAGGATGAACCTTCTTTTTATTTATTTTTTTTTTCTTTAGAAAATAATTAAGAATCATTAAAATTTTGGTTACTCTGCAATAAGCAAATCCTTAAGGGATGAAAATATGCTCTAACTAGCTGCTTTGCAAATGTATAAAATTCATAATGTGTTTGCTTAAAACTTCTGTATTGCTTACTTAAGCTTTGGACAGAATTCTACAAACATTTCATAAAGGGTAGTTCCTCCTATAAGCTCTGCTTACCATCTCTTTCAAAATCTGGTCTATGAACTATTGAGAATATAAAAAAAGAAAAAGTTCAAAATTCAATATAAAGTTAGAAATACCTCAAACACGTTACTGAGACCTTGGGCAGTGCCAAGACTTGATATTGTTGCTTACAATTGCCTTATATATGTGATATTTCAGATATTCTTAAGCATGATAGAGATATGTCGCAAGAGATGAATGTCAAAGCAACACAGAATATAGGGCAGAAATATGGAAGTTGAGTTCTAAACTGGCAACAGATTGTTGAAGGAATTTCTACTTGATTTATTTGACTATTTTAAAAATAGAATATTTAAGATATTTTTACTTTTCCTGAAAATCTTCAATAGACTCACCATAAAAATATTTTCTTCCCTAATTGTGAATCTGTGGGTGAACAAACTAATGTGATCCTCTCTGTACAAACACTTACAAATAAAGTCAGCTAATTAGCTTATAAATTCTTTTGCTGAATACATGAATTGCATAATAATTAGAGGTTATAATCAAATCTTTAAAAAAATGAGTTTGTCTAAATAATAAATGTGCTGCAAATGCTGTTAATACAGTGCTTTGCAATAATCTATTTCTTGAATGATTGTCTCTAGGTCACCTGGAGTATCCTTCTTACCTCTTTCTTTGCTGAATTTTATTATTCACCCTAGTGATTTTCCAACTCAGAAATAGAAAAGGGCCATAATAACATCATTGCTGTGGGTTTTGTTGCAGAAATTTTCTCAAAGCCCTTGAGCAAAGTGAAACTGAACCAAAATCGGTGGCATTCATCAGCCCCAGCAAACAAACAAAGATCGCTCTTCATATCAGAAAGAATTTTAATGTTTCATGACAATCCATAATTAAGTACCTACTCTTTCCTGGTCTGCCTCTCCCCAACCTATTTTCTTGGCCATTCATAGTACTGACATTTATGCAGAAATTTGTTCCTTAAAATTGTTTTGTAGATCTTTAATTTCATTTTCCAGATTACCCTGAGGTGAAAAATTTTGCTGTTCTGTTCAGTGACAAAGGCTGTTAGAAGCACCAGCTATTCTTAGTACAGATTTAATCTCAAAATTCAGTTCCAAAAGCTTGAACAAGAAGAAGGGTTGAACAGAAAAAAAGAAAAAGTTGCATGAAAAACAATGTATAATATTTCAGTTGGAGGGAAAGAAAAATCAATTGGATGTTTTCATGTGTTTTGATATTTAAAGTCTGACATGAGGCAGAAAAAAAATCACAAATGGTAATTCTACTTGAAGAAGTCTGTGTAAATCATAGACTGAAAGAAGGTTAATTTATGCAAGTTTAAGATCCTTCAGAAAGTATCAAATAAAATAAAAAATCAATCTGCCTGCATTTCAGATTAAATTAAAAAATTAAACAGTGTAAGATATGAACTTGAAACAAATCAAACTTCTAGATGTTTCTGAAAATCTGTGTAGTTAATTCTGATTATTTAGCTATTTCATTTTATACTTTTATTATAGTAAAATTATCATATTTAATAAAAGGAAGTCTCATAAAAATGCAACTATGAGGTTTGGTTTTCCAAATGCTGGTATGCTTGTGGCCTGAAAGCTGCTCCAAAGTGGCAAAAGAGAGGAAAGGGGAATGGATAGGGCGAGGGAGAGGAGGAAATTGTCTTTCCCTGGTCAAAATGAATCATGGCTTGCCTTGTGCTCTGCCCAGCGCAGAATTTAAAGCAACTTACAAGGAGGTTTTTAAATTATACACATCAACCTCAATAAAATGCTGCCATACAATTACCAGTTTCAAATTATAAATTTTATTTTGTAGTAGACAGAGTTTTAGTCCGTGATGCACAGAAGCCTAGAAGAGGTTTGTGCCTTTTAAGACATACATGCTTTCTTGAGTGTAACCTTTCAAGTTGAATTAACGTTAGTATAATGGCTGCAGAATACCTGGTGTAGCATGTCTCATCTGGTCAGACACTTAGTGATGCTCTTCAGTACCTGAGATCAGCATACAGTAGATCAGAAAAGCATTCTGGGAAGTCAGATCATCAGGAAAACAAGGACTAATCTGATTTTAGTTCAGAAGTGTCAGGTTATTCTTAATTTTAGATGCTGTGTCATTTGCTTGTTGATGAGATTATGGAAAACTTGTTTTCATGCATCAACAGTTTTTCCCCATTACAGTTTCATGACTTAAAAACAGTAAGAGAAGAATGTTGAAATTTATTAGAACTATGTCCACATTTTGGAACGGTATTGAAGATTATATGTATTGGAATGTGTAATTTTCTTTGCTGTTAAATTTCAACACTTTAAATTTAACTGACTTTTTATTCCCATTTGCATCTGGATATTATAGCTGGCACAGGTGTTTTTGAAAATACAAATCGAATTGATAAACAAGCATTTAATCCCAGGGAGACTTTTTTTTCCTGAAGACCAGTTTTTTCCAACCAGTAATAGCTATCAGTATTTTAACAACTCTTCTCTTTAAATAAAATATTATGCATGTTTTGCTCATAGGGTAGTTAAAAACTGTAATGCCTTTTATTTTAAAAAAAAAATCAAAATACATAGTGTTTTACATAAGAACAGAAAGTAAAAATATTCATTAGACTATGAAATTGAGCTCTTGCAGCCCAGAAAGCAAATCATCTCTTGGGCTGCATCAAAATCGGTGTGACCAGCAGGTCAAGGGAGGTGATTCTCCCCCTCTTCTGTGCTTGGGTGAGACACCACCTGCAGTGTTGCCTCCAGCTCTGTCCCCCAACATAAGAAGGACATGGAGCTGTTGGAGTGTGTCCAGAGGAGGCCACAAAGATGATGAAAGGGCTGGAGCACCTTTCCTATGAACATAGGCTGAGAGAGGTGGGCTTGTACAGCCTGTAGAAGAGAAGGCTCCAGGGGGACCTTACAACAGCCATCCAGTGCCTCAGGGGTCCTACAGGAAAGCTGGAGAGGGCAGGGAGTGATAGGGCAAGGGGTAATGGATTTAAACTAAAGAGCAGATTTAGATTTGGTATTCTGAAGAAATTCTTCCCTGTGAGTGTGGTGGGGCACTGACAGAGGTTGCCCAGAGAAGCTGTAGATGCCCTCTCCCTGGCAGTGTTCAAGGCCAGGTTGGATGGGGCTTTGGGCAGCCTGGTCTAGTGGAGGGTGTCCTTGCCCATAGCAGCGGTTGGAACTAGGTGGTCTTGAGGTCCTTTCCAACCCAAACCATTCTACAATTCTGTGAAACTGGAAAAAAATTTTGAGTAGTCCATCACCCCTTACCAAAAATAATTTAAGGAATGAGATTTACTCTTTTCTTAATATGTTCTCTCTAGATTGTTCTTTGAGGAAAGGTTTCTATAAGCATCTACTTTAAAGACTTCATGCATTTATACTGATGACTTAGTATTTTGATTATTTTCTAAATGATGTTATTTTTCACTACTTTTGTTTATACATTCCAATTTAGTATCATTGAGCCTTCTTCTAGAAGAGATTAACCGCATTTTTCCCTGCTCACTATGTATTTATATTTAACGTCCCACTAATTCTGGCTGAATGAATGGGCAATGGTATTTCTTGAAGTTCATTGTGTGGGTAAAGTAAGAAATGTAAAACTAAATTCAGCAAAGTAATTCTCAAGCAAAACATTTTCTAAAACAATTACTAAAAACAAAGTGTAAAGTGATACATACACTGAGTCAAAATTCCCCTGGCTTTTTGTATTCTTTTTTTTTGTTGTTACATACTTTACTTTTTTTTTTAACCTTTCTGTAGTTGTGGCAAACCAAATAGAGCCATTTTCTTTCTAAATAACTCACTGGGGCACACCCAATTTAGGTATATTTTACTAGACATTGGTTGTTTACCCACCCTGGGCATCAAGCACACCTGGTAGAGATTGGTGTGGAAAGTATATTAAAGGCATATATGTTTAATGACAAAATGCTTCATAATTGACTGTTTTATCTGATAATTTAAGATGTAATTCTCTAAGCATGTGGGCATTGAGTAATTTTATACTGAGGAGTGTTCATTTTTAAGACTATGGGTTGTTCTCATTAATCCCATGTGTACCTTCCATGTTTAAGGCATTGCTGAGCTTTAATCTCTGCATGGAATTGGGAGCCTAAAGAACTTACATTAGCTCTGCTACCAGTTTATCTGGATTAAGTTGCCATGTTATATGTTCAGGCTCTTTTCCCTAGACCTTGCATAGCTCTTTTGACTCCTGACTGCCTATTAGGAAACAAAAGTGACTTTTGTCTCTGGTCTGGGAGAAATGCAGTGGAGGTCTTTTCAGCAAAGATGAATGTTCTTTGATAGAGTGGCCTTAATGATGCAGTGATTTTCATGAAAGTATTAATTAATAATTGTATATCATCAGTCTAATATTATCAGAGATTCTTTAGGTTATGCAGAGTCTTAATAGACCGCCTAAATAAAATAAGGCTATCTAGACCTTGAGTACTTTTAGGGTTCTGCTGATATTTTTAAGGGAAAATTCTGACCCTCTGTATCAAAATATTTCCAAATTCTGTTCCAAGAAACCAGGAGCACAGCAATAATATCCTTATCTACCAGCTCTTCATTGGATTCCTTATCCTGCAAGACCAGCCCTTCTCTCATTTTATTGGAAAAATTGCTTTTGCCCTTATATTTCTTACAGTCTCCCACTGCTTTCCCATTTATAAATCACTGACAGTGTTGTTCTTTCTACCCTGTGTGTAAATAGGAACAGGGCAGGTCTGTACAGACAGATTCTGAAGACCACCTGTAATAAAATCAGAATTACAACCAGAAACAGTCTCCCACTGTTGAGCTAATTCTTCTCTCTTAGAGATGCTCATTCAGGTATCTAATCCTGATGCACACCGAGTCGCACTATGGCTTGCGTCGTCTTGGGCTTTTTTCTTGGCTGTGTGCAGTCTGTAGCTCTGCAGGAAAACTACTGAAATGGTATTATTTTAAGCATCTTTTTAAGGTTATTTTACTATTTCTGTCTGGACCAAATTCATTCATGACATACTAGGTGAGCTTAACTTCTATGCGCTACTGCTTTCGGTGTCCATAATAAAAATCATTTCTGTTTTACATTTTTGCCTATTTTTCCTCTTGTAAAAAGTGACTTGACAAAGCAGAAGGCTGAGAGAGTTGGGGTTGTTCAGCCTGGATAAGAGAAGGCTCCGGTGAGACCTTATGGCGGCCTTCTGTTACCTGAAGGGGCCTACAGGAAATTTGGGGAGTAACTTTTTAGAAGGGTGTGTAGTGATAGGATGAGGGAGAATGGTTTTAAATTGGAAGGGGGTAGATTTAGATTGGATATTAGGAAAAAATTCTTCACTACAAGGGTGGTGAGGCCCTGGCACAGGTTGCCTGGAGAGCTGGTGGCTGCCTCCTCCCTGGAGGTGTTCAAGGCCAGATTGGATGGGGCCTTGAGCAGCCTGGTCTAGAGAGAGGTGCCCCTGCCCATGGCAGGGGAGTTGGAACTTGATGATTGTTAAGGTCACTTCTAACACAAACCATTCTATGATTCTATGAAGTTGTCCATAATGTCAAGAATCATTTGTCCTCAAATATGTCAGAGCCTGCACGTGTCTGACTGCTTGAGTCTATGAGATACAGGGGTGAAAAAGGCCCAAGCTGGTGCTGCTCTACTGCCCATGGGAGCAAAACAATAGGTAACCATCTCCAAAACAGCTTTTAGCACAGCCTCGCTCCTTTTTTTCTGCTTTAACTTTTGCCGTCAAACTTCTTAAATTTGATAAGTTTATCAAATGAAGTTCAATCTAGTGTTCTAGACCAGGGCTTAAATCTAGGCATATGCCTAACTTAAGGAAGTTGGAGAAAACAAAATCGTATTTATTATATAAACTGTTCCCTGTGATAGGTTACTTATTTTTCAATGTAGAGAAGCTTCCCTATTTTCCTGCAATTTTAAGTTAACAGTCATAATATGCTTATGTAAACCCAGCAGCTTACAGAATCTTACTTTGAAATGAAATTTTTTGAGAGATTTTGTTTTCATTCAGAACCTTAATGGGTGACCAGGTGACCTCTGCTTTCTCCTTAGGTCTCTTACATTTGCAGCCAAGTCCAGTATTTAAACACTAGTGTGATAGTCACATAAATCACTGCAATGACATGTGCTCATGATGCTTGAGAAAAAAGGTGGATTGGTTGCAGATTTTTAGAATAAATTAAAGAACTAGAAAGGTATTGCAGAGTCTTTATAATGTATTTCTAAATGAAAAAAATGTGTATTGCAGTAAAATAACCTGTTGTCCAAACTGATGACTGTATTCATATCTTAAACTTGTATGTGCAGTTCTCATATAAAATCATAGAATCATAGAATGGTATGAGTTGGAAGGGACCCCAAGGATCACAGAGCTCCAACGCCCCTGCCACAGGCAGGGCCACCAACCTCCAGGCCTGGATCTACACAAGGTTGCCCAGGGCCCCATCCAACCTGCCCTTGAACACCTCCAGGGATGGGGCATCCACCACCTCTTTGGGCAGCCTGTTCCAGCACCTCACCACTCTCTCTGTAAATAACTTCCCCCTAATATCTATTCTAAACCTTCTCTCCTTTAGCTTCAAACCATCCCCACCTTGTCCTAATACTGTCTGCTCTTTTAAAAAGTTGATTCCCCTCCTGTTTCTCTGCTCCCTTCAGGTACTGGAAGGCTGCAATAAGATTCCCCCGCAGCCTTCTTTTCTTCAGACTGAACAAGCCCAGCTCCCTCAGCCTCTCTTCGTAGGGCAGGTGCTCCAGCCCTCTGATCATCTTCGTGGCTCCTCTGAACCCTCTCCAACAGTTCCACATCCTTCTTGTATTGGGGGCCCCAGATCTGGACACAGTACTCCAGATGGGGCCTCATGAGGGCAGAGTAGAGAGGGACAATCACCTCCCTGTCCCTGCTGGCCACCCCTCTTCTAATGGAGCCCAGGATACCATTAGCCTTGCGAGCTGCAAGAGCACACTGCTGGCTCATGTTAAGTTTCTCATCCACCAGAATGCCCAAGTCCTTCTCAGCAGGGCTACTCTCAAGAAGCTCTTCTCCCAGTCTGTATCTATGTCTGGGATTCTTCCGGCCCAAGTGCAACACCTTACACTTGGCAGTGTTGAACCTCATTAGGTTCACCCAGGCCCATCTCTCCAGCCTGTCAAGATCCCTCTGGATGGCTTCCTTTCCTTCTAGGGTGTCGACCACACCACTCAGCTTGGTGTCATCCGCAAACTTGCTGAGGGTGCACTCAATTCCATCATCGATGTCATTGATAAAGATGTTAAAGAGAACCGGTCCCAAGACAGACCCCTGGGGGACACCGCTTGTCACCAGCCTCCACCTGTACATAGACCCATTGACCACCACCCAGATAGAAACTGGGTTCATCCAAATTTCATAATATAGCTTGCAATTTCAAGAAGAGGAGGGTGGTTAGCAAAGAAGTTGATTGTACAGTGAATTAACTAGTACTGGAGAGGAGGTTGAGAATGTCTGGGTTCATTAGAGATTCAAGAAATCCTAAAGCAGTCTTGTTATGCAGCTCCAGTGAACTTATTTCTTTATTAGTGGCTAAAGAGATTGGGCTGTGAAGCAACGTGGAATCCTTTAAGGGGCACAGAAAGATTACTCCTCTCTGAACGAGAAAGGGGTTTGATTTGTACTCCTGCAAAAGGGGACAAGGAGAGGGTCACCTCACTGAAGCAGAGGCTGATGCAAAAAGGAGGGGAAACTCAGCCCCTGTACCTCAGATGGGAATGGGCCGAGTCTGTTGCCACTCTGAAGGGAAAAGTTTGAAAAGAGCAATTGGCGAGGGCTGCAAGACTTGTTTCAACCTCTCTTTTCATTCTTTCTCATGTTTTTTCTGAGCGAACTCTATTGAAAATAAATTTCTCGTTCATATTGTAGGAAATTGTAGTACTGGTGGTAATTCCACTAGAAGTTCTGAGTTGTGTCCTGTCTCACTTCATGTCTGCATTTGCAAATGTATTTGTCCTTGCTGTCCCTGCTAGCTCTTAGAGCAAATTGGGCTTTTATTACTGCAACACATTCCTGCAAGTTTACAGTTTACTATAATAATATTTCATCCAGGACAAGGAATTGACAAGAGGCTTTAAAGGAAAAAAGATTCTTCTCTCTCTTATACCCTCAGGGTCAGTGTTCAGTCCTTTCCCATATAGAAAGCAACCCTTAGCTTTAGAGATGACTTCAAGTGACATCTATCCTAATTTAAGTATCATGGTTAAGTTTTTCTACAAAAACTTCATCAGTTGTTTCTGAGTTAACGTTATATCCTCTTTCAAAGATGTCTTTGGTAGTGAATTAAGTTTTCTCTTTCTTTTGGTCGAAATGGCTGGTGCATAATGCTGATTTCTTCTCCAGAAGAGTGGTTGGGCTTTGGAACAGGTTTTCCAGGGAGGTGGTGGAGTCACCGTCCCTTGGGGTGTTTAAGGAAAGGTTGGATGACGTACTTAGGGACATGGTGTAGTAAGTAATATAGGTGGTAGGGGGATGGTTGGACTAGATATCTTGGAGGTCTTTTCCAACCTTAATGATGCTATGATTCTGTGAGTTTTTTTAGGTAGTCATTAGGTGTTGCTCCTTGCAACATGCGGAGGATCACAGAGATGATTTTATTTTGGTGTCAAGTAACCATCTCATTCTGGTTCATCATTAGTGATTCTGTACTCAGAAGTAGTTCTTAAAATACTGGACACTTGTATAAAACTGGCAGTATTTTAAACTGTCTCTGTAGTCTGAGTGGCTGCTTGACAGTGTGGACAAACAGAATGGTTATCTCGGCAGAGTTTCTCTTCAAAATTGAAGGTTAACAGCCACTGTGAACAGCTGTGGCATGAATGCGTGCTTTGAAATTCAGTCTTGCCAGTGGTATGTTTAATGGGTTCATATTCAACCAATTGTTTCCCATCAGAGCCTTTCTCAGCTGTTAGATAGATCTCTGGAGTGGCGATTATTCGTTACACCTGCGTTTTACTCATATACCTTGCTCAGGAAGCTTGGCATAACATCTGGCCTGTCTCTGTCAGGCAATGTGAAAAATTAGGGGGACTTGAAAAATACTTTTTTTTTCTCCTTTCCAGGTTTAAAAATTGGACAGCTGTCAGAGAGCACAGCACCCCTTCCAGAGTCATTCTTACATCACAGGCAGTTAGGGACACAATACAACTACATGTACAAAATTCTTTGGCAATGTTTGCAAAAATAGTTGGAGGGTTTGTTTTTTTTTTTTAAAATCAGAAATTTAAACAGACTCTCCCCTATGAAGAGAGGCTGAGGGAGCTGGGTTTGTTCAGCCTAGAGAAGAGAAGGTTGCGGGGGGACCTCATTGCAGCCTTCCAGTACCTGAAGGGAGCAGAGAAACAGGAGGGGAATCAACTTTTTAAAAGGGCAAACAGTATTAGGACAAGGTGGGGATGGTTTGAAGCTAAAGGAGAGAAGGTTTAGAATAGATATTAGGGGGAAGTTCTTTACAGAGAGAGTGTTGAGGTGCTGGAACAGGCTGCCCAGAGAGGTGGTGGATGCCCCGTCCCTGGAGGTGTTCAAGGGCAGGTTGGATGGGGCCCTGGGCAACCTTGTGTAGATCCAGGCCTGGAGGTTGGTGGCCCTGCCTGTGGCAGGGGGTGTTGGAACTCTATGATCCTTGGGGTCCCTTCCAACCCAGACCATTCTATGAATCTGTGATTCTATGATTTCTCAAATATTGATAAAATCAGCTTTGGACTACTGCACTGTGCCGGCTGGCTCCCCTATTCCTGGATTCATGTACTAGATTTTTGACATAAGTGACAGGTCCTCTGCTTTCCATTATATCCTGACACTTCTTTCAGTACAGAACAGATTTACCCACACTGCTACATAAGCTTCACATGTGAAAGTGGTGTGTGTCGAGAAATGGGATGCTTTTTACTGAACGCACTAAGCTGTACAACTGCAGTGCTGCAAATAAAGAGGGAAAGAAAAATAATAATTTAAAAGAATCTGTGTTTTCACAGATGTATTTTACTGGAGTGAAGCCATAGTTAAGTATGTGACTTTTTCACTTTGGAATGGGAATTCCAAGAATTACCATTAACATTTGGGACATCTGAGCAAACCTTTTCTGCAGCATTGCCATAAATCACAGAATCACAAGGCTGGAAAAGACCTTTAAGATCATCGAGTCCAACCATTCCTGTCCTATGTTGAACCATATCCCTAAGTACCTCATCTACCTTTTTTTAAGCATATCCAGGGATGGTGACTCAACCCCCTCCCTGGGCAGCCTGTTCCAGCCCCTGACAACTCTTTCAGTGAAAATTTTTTTCCTAACATCTGATCTGATCCTGCCCTGGCACAGCTTTGTGCCATTTCCCCTTGTCCTATCTCCAGTCACCTGGCTGAAGAGACCATCTCCCACCTCTCTACAACCTCCTTTCAGGTAATTGTAGGCGGTCATAAGGTCAAATGAAACCTAAACTGAAACTTCTGTGTCTCTGAATTCCAAGAAAGCACCAATGTTAAGGGAAATTTTAGTTTTCAGAGCTGGACTTGAAATGTATGATTTGTTAAGCATCAGTAGAAGTAAAAACAATAGTCCTATGAAGTCAAGGGATGGAGTATGAGTGTGGGAGATGGTTCAGTCTCTCTGTTTAATGTGTGCTGGTTTTAAGAGGCATCAAGTAAAGTGCTTTGCCTGGTTCTCAAAGCAAATAAAAAATACTCTGGCTCATAAAATATAAATAAATTACAAATATATTTTTGTACTCATCCCTGTGAAAGTTCCATTATATTATGTGTTCATCTATTTTTTATTATTTTTACCTTAAATTTGTCAGTGTTTGCACTCCTAGGAAATGCATGTTCTTGCAAGGGGAATAGGGGGAAAAAATAATTTTCAAAAGTTGATGGCAAATAGAAATGGATGAGATATACATAAATAATGGGAACAGTTTGTATTCACTGGTTTCAGACCACCAGTGGATGGATAGTTTTGAAGTTGAACAATGTTGCCAGGGGCTCTGATATAACTTAAGATCTGGAGACACAAAGCAGGTGGTTCTTGTATAAATTAATTCAGCCTTTCCTAAGCTACTTGTTAACTCCTTTAGGTCAGGGCTTTGTGACTAGATAAGATGGAAGAGGGTGGTGGTGAGTGCCCCTGGCTTTTAAGTAAATAGAACCACAGTTGTAAAAAATAGTAAATGCAGAAAAAATATAAATCATCTCATTTATCAGTATGGGATATCAAAGCAGTGAATCTGTATACACAAGTGCACAGCATAGGAGAAAGGGATTATTGCAGAATACAGTATCTTCTTTGCATCCCAAGTTGACAAAAAGGGACAAGAGAAAGGAATCACACTTTCATTATGAAGTAGTCCAGTTCTTAATGCTTCTAATAAACCCCAAATGTCCAGTAAAGGCTCAGAGGGGTTTTATTGCTGAGCTCCAGCCATTCAGACCTGTTGCAAATTTCGCCACTTGTATGAAAAGTGAGATGACTTAGAAAAAACTGTATTTACTTTCTTATTTAAAAATAATTTTTCATAAGACCTCAAAGAAGAGAGTATAACGTCAACCTGTTTTCTGAAATAGGAATTTGTAACTATTTTTAATTATGATGAATTTCAAACAAGTTTTTTTACTGTCTAACAATGCTGGTGGATGCTTCTCCTGGTGATACGATTTTCCTGGCAAAACACTTAGTTCTGCAAATTTTTCGGGTCATTTGGTAATCTCAGCTCCTGAAATAAGAGTATGCTTGTCTGCTCTACAGGTTTGGAAGTCATTAGTTATCCTGGGTCAGCTGGCTCGTGTAGACAAACCAAAGGTTAAATATGATATTCTGTTTAAATATGATGGTCTCTCATGTGTATTGTATGAAGTCTAATCGTTTGTAACTCAGCCACATAGTCTCAGTTGGAATAATCCCTTAGTGTTTTGCAGGATGCTGAACCAGTGACTTGAAGCTGTCATTTATTGGTAGGATGAGAGAACACTTAATCTGTGATTTTTATTTTGCAAGTGTTCATTAGCATCAAGAATTCCCCTTGGGGGAAAAAAAAAAAGGAAAAAGAGAAAATGTTGAATAGAGAATATGTCATAAGGTGGAAAAAACAGTTTGGAGCTAGAAATGTGAAGTATAATTGGATGCTATAGATGGGATCTTTGTGTTTTGTGCACATGAAAATATTATTTTTAACCTACCTTGGGATGTTGAGGGAAGAAATCTCTGGTCTGCAAATGGTATCTCATACATTGGCAGAAAGGTCACCATCAATCACCGTAGAAGGGAAATTATCAATAGAAAGTTCTGTAAGGTTTCTTTCCCAGATTCAACTGAAATATTGGCAAACATGACCTCACTCTGAAGCTCTGCTTTCAGAAACATTTGCCAGCTTATTGTAGGCTGCCGTTGTAATGAGCAGTTGTAGCATTTACTTTAAGACTGCTTTAAAAATGTCCAAATTGTGTTCATTTAGTAAAATAGCTTAGCTGAGTGAATTCATTTGAACTATTTATCATAGTTCATTGCAATATGGGTCTAAATAAATGGGATTTAGTCATAATGAAAGGACAAATGAAATGCAAATTAGCTATTTAAAAAAAAATAAAGCATGAGAGGTATAATTGCAGTAGAATACATTGATAATATATACTTTGAAAACAACCCCCAAATGAATATACAAGATGTGTCAATGATAACTAACAGAAGGTACCTAGTTAGTGCTAATTTCAGCTTAGGAGGAGACAGCTGGGTGAAGGCTAGCAGAGGAATACTTTCAAGTCCTGCATCTCGTCTCCAGCTTTTCTGTTGGCTATAAAGTGGAACCTTCAATGTAGATTTAGAAAATTATTTTTTATGATGTTGATTTTTTAAAGAAACACATAGGAAACATTTTTTTTTCCTTTTTCTAAATATTTCTTTTCTTTCTTATTTGAGTCTCAAGTGAAAGAATAAAACCAAACACACAAGTTGCTATGGCCTATTAGCTGGACTTTCAGACAGTGTTTCAGACCTGAACCAACTCTGGTATCTCCCATTTCCATTTCAGACACTTCAGAAACAAAAAGCCTGCCAGTCTGGGCAATAAGAGGCCCAAGACTCTTGGGTACCATGAAAAGCAAACCTCTTTTACCTTTAGATGTAGCTATTGTGAGCAAAGTTAAAAGTTGCATATAAAGTATGGAGCTGAAAGGATTTTTTAATTAAAATCCACTTAAAATGTCAAAAATACACTACCTATCCTACCGAATTTCTCTAGACACATACATAAGTCAACTTTGGCCATTTTTCTCCTCTCAAGTTCATTACTTGCTGTTATTCACCCGGGTTGACTATGGTATGGATCTGAGAGAGACTTCACGCTTTCTCCATAATTGACCATGAAGGAAAGTAGAGGCATGGTTAGCTTTTTTATTTTTTGGGTTTGGAACCACGTCAACCAGGGATGGGAGGTGACATTTCAGAGATGCGGTGGTTGAATTCTTTGTTTTCTTGGTTAAACAGGGATGAGAGTGTGTAGTTGAAAACTAAAGCAAATCTTATTTTTAAGAACATAAAGAGTGTTGGATTTAGTAGCTAGAAGATGCCTGCTTTCTTCTTGCCTTTAGCTTACTGTGAGAGTTGCTAGATTTCCATTGCTCTTGAGCATTCATTTTTCAAGAAGCTGTTCAGAACATTATACTTTTAAGACCTCTACGAATTTTGTCAAATTTCGGTTGAAATAATAAAAAGTAGTTTTAAAAAAATGACTAGAAAGGGACAAATTAATTTGGAGACTGTGTGACTGAATAAATCTTGTTTTATTATCAAACCTGATACACATGAGCAAATCTGAGCCAGCTACATAGGGATTTTTGCCTTTTTTCTCTGCAAGCATTGTCATCAAATTCAAACTTAGCTGGATTATCTCCATATTTTTCCACAGCCAATCAATTAGCAGAAGTATTAATTTTTTATAAATGTCAGACTGTTATAAAATTACTTTGTGTCAGTTGTTTTTCCCCTGGAACTAATTTTTTTAGCACAGGGAGAAGTACTAAAGTGTATAATTTTTTGGATCTGAACAAGATTTGTTACAGTTGGATAATAACCGTATGCTTTTAAACAGATGGGAAATAATTTATTTTCTTTGGGCCTGTTTTCTTTCATCACAAAACATTTAATGAAAAATACGACTGTTTATCAGTGAAGTTTTTCTTTCCACCCATCCTGATGAGATATCGACATAGTGTATGAGAATTAGATCACTATCACAGGTTGTCCTATGCAAGTATCAAGTGACAAAATTCTTTTCATTTCTTGCTAATTCAAGGAAGGATTGTTGCTGGGTTTTTAATGGTCTTGCAATATGTTAAACTCATGTTACTTCTATTTTGTGGCAATTTTTGCTTTGGGTCAGGGAAAATGGAAACAGAAAGAAAGATGTCTCAGGATGGGTCATTATGCTTGACCTCTGAAATTTTGTATAAAAAATTTCAAGTTTCCTTGACTGAGTTTAATCTTTAAGATTCCCATTAATATATTTGGCATTTTCTTACAACTACAGTGAAATGTACTGATCTTCCTGGCATTTTACTCAAAATTTATGTACATTTTTGCTGTTGCAAGGAAGTGTTAAGAACACTATGCTATAGAAGACTACTATGCTCTTGAGCACTCTGGAATTGTTATGGGTGGTGAACACTCAGTGCCCTTGGTAGATTTCCTGTGACATGTCCATGCAGTGGGAAGTGTGGTGCTGAAAATCCTTGCATCAAAAACTTTTGCCTTGAAAGTAGGCTTTCTTAGCATGCTGCTCACTATTCACTAACAAAAAGCTAAACTTTCCTTTTTTTTTGGGTTTGTAAGCTCCTCTGAGTGAGCTGTGTGAAAGGACATCTGTGCCCATGATGTGAAACTTAAAATTCCTGTTCACTCAGTTCTTAAAAGTGTGAATTGTGTTTTACAAAAGGAGGACAAAATGTTTTCCTTTCTTCTTGTTTTCATCTGAATTTCTGTCTCAGGAAGGAGTCAAGAGAATTTCTAAAGACCTTGCACTTTCATAAAACTCTGCTCATAGAGATGATGTGTGTACGTGTGGGAAGAAGGAGGTTCTTAAGTAATTCTGGAATAACATTCCCAATTTCTCCTTAATATTCTCATGCAAATTTTGCACAGATTTTTCCTATAATGAGACCTTGTAATCCCAGTTTTTGAACTAGGATATGGCTAACTGTTTACTATACTCCTGCTTCTCATTCTCTTTGAATTTCTGTTTCAAACCTATGTGCTAAAAGACATCTGGTATTTTTTACAAAGAATCTGATTAAGATAGGGCATTACAAAGGAAGAATATTTCCAGAATACTTAGCCACTGTCCTGGTGTGTATTTGCTTTCAGATGAGATAGCTTAATTTTGCTAATATTTGTTTAGAAATTATAAATATTTTTATATAGTGCTTTGTTCAGGTATGGTGTATTGTGTTTGTTCTTTATGACAGCTACATCAAATTGAGGTTTTGTGAGTGCACATAATTGGAAAAGTAGGTTGTTAACTGTACACTCAGCAAGTTTGATCTACAGTCATTGGCAGACAAGAAACATTGACTCACAAAAATATCAATGCTCTACAAAGCCATTTATTACTGTCCTTATAAAAGTGTCTCATATGGCAGAACCATAATGCACTACACAAAAGTTCACCAAGAATGAGCACTGCACTCATGGTTTAAAGTGGTCAACAACCTATTTCCCATATTTTGGTTGTAAAGAACATAATGTGTGCTGTGCCATTTGGTCTTACGAACAGCTGAATTTTCCAGGTGGATTTTTTGTTTGGAACTTCGATTCAATTTCATATGCATGCTGCTCATCAAACTGATAGCAGTACAGGTTCTGATATGTTGGTATACCTACCACATCATTTTGAACTACTATGCAGAGTAAACCAATTGATACCATTGTCAATTAACAAAAATAATCAAAGGCATGAATGCTCTCAAGTAAGGGGATAAAGATAGCGAAGTGGAAGTAGTCACAACATAATGTCTGATTTTTCAGGAGGAAGTGGTAAGCCTTATGAAGAGAGAAGAATCGCTAGATGATGCAGTTAGGGAGATATTTAGTAAGGCTTTTGCCATTACATCTTAGGGACATTAAGCTGAAGAAACATGGTTTAGCTCAATCTGATGTATGGTGACTGCAGAACTCATTGGAAAACCACGTAAAAACGGTTATGGGAGGTTCATTATGAGACTGGAAGATACATTGAATGGAGCTCAACAAAGACTTTGTTCATTACCAACCCAGGTGGTGGACTAGAAGGGATTGTTATTAAATTTGCAGATGCAAGGAATCTGGGAGAGGTTGCATGTGTGTCAGAATATACAATTAAATTTCCAAACTACTTGACAAACAGGACTGTAGAACATTGAGACTGCTTAGAGGAACAAGGACAAACTGCTTTCTTAATTCTCCAATGTGCCTTTCCACTAGGCTACAGACTAATTATAGAGAATTCAGAGTACAGTCATCACTAGACATCCACACAGTGTGACCTGAGGGAACAATGAGAGAATTGGGGTTATTTAACTTGACAGAAGACCAGGGGGCACAAAACAACCCTGTAATATGTTACCTCTTGTACTGATTTTTACTTAGGCAAAGTTAATTTTCTTAGTAGATTATCTGGTGGTATGATTTGGATTTGTGCTGAAGACTGTAGATAACACAGAGATGTTTTAGTTATTGCTGAGCAGTGCTTACCCAGTGTCAAGACCTTTTCTGCTCCTCATACTGCCCTGACAGCGAGTAGGCTGGGGGTGCATAAGGAGTTGGGAGGGGGGACACAGCTGGGACAGCTGACCCCAACTGATCAAAAGGGTACCCCGGACTGTGCAGTGTTGTGCACAGCAATAAAAGCTGGGAGAAGAAGGGGGTACATTGAGAGCGATGGCATTTGTCTTCCCATGGAACCGTTATGTGTAATAGAGCCCTGCTTTCCTGAGATGCTTTCTGGGGATGGCTGAACACCTGCTTGGCCTTGGGAAATGGGGAATGAATTCCTTGGTTTGCTTTGCTTGCGGACATGGCTTTTGCTTTACCTATTAAACTGCCTTTATCTCAACCAATGAGTTTTCTTTACCTTTCTGATTCTCTCCCCGTCCCCCTAGAGGCGAGTGAGTGAGCAGCTGTGTGGTGCTTAGCTGCCTACTGGGGTTAAACCACAAACCTCTGCTGTAAAAAGGAAAAGTACAAAAATAAGAGAGTATTTGTGTTTCTGGTTAAAGCAAATGTTGAAATAAAGGTGAGGGAAAATAGATTTATATAGGATATTTGAAAAAAATAGTAAGTTATCACGAAGTTATGGAGGGACTGTCTTTGGAGGCTATGGTGGTGTTACCATGGAAGCCTCTGAGATCTGACTAGACAGAACTGTCTCAGGAATGATTAGGTATAACAAGATCCTCTTGTGGGAAGAGGAGATGGAGCAGATGTCTTCTTCAGGATCAAGATCTTCTCATTTTCATGACAATCTTGTAAGGTTTCTATACGTGGTATACCAGAAATTACGTGATCATCCATCCTCACCATTTTAATTGGTGGGTATGTGTTCAGGCATATAAACTTGTCAAGCTGTATCCTCCATTGTTGATGAGTGAATAAATTAGGTCTTTTATTTTTACAATTATGAGACTATAAAGGCTTCCCTTGCCTATCAAAACAGAAACTTACACATTTACTAATGGGTTGTAGGAAGCAAATGAAGCTTGAATTCAGTTCTTTTCATTTTGACAACTGTTATTGATATGAAGTGTAATGAAAACAGCCTGTCTGTTGTTAGGCTTTTAGTTATTTGGTATGCTGTTTCCAGCCTTTAATTTACAAGGATGAAATAATTGACCTTGTATCCTTACAGGGCTGACTGGGAATTACTGACTGCAGTTACATTTTATTTAATCGGTAGCACTATGCCATTGAGAATAAATAGTCGCGTGTCTTTAATAAACATAGAGGATGGTGTGGTTAAATGTTCTCCAAGAGATTTTTGGTACTTCATAGCCTTCTGATTGCCCAAATGTGGACTGAAAAAACCTTGCAAATGATGAGCAGCATGAAATTCAAAGGAATTGAAGCAGAAAATATACATTAGTATCACTCCTGATGAGTTTAGGTTCATGTGGCAAATCTAGAATATTTTGCTTTACTGCCCTACAACTGAGCCCTGAGGTACTAGGAAATAGCATGTTTTTTGGTGTAATAATTAAAATTATTTTCCTGTAATTATTTTTTCCTTCAATTGGATCTGACTGCCACAAAAGTTGCCTTTGAAGAGATTCCAAGGATAACTACTAGACATAAGTAAGCCTTGCAGAGTTCCCAAGGACATAACCACAGCAAGGTTTTCTTTGAGGTGGGATTTTTTTTGGTTGGTTGGTTGGTTGGTTGGTTGGGTTTTTTTGGTTTTTGGGGGGCTTTTTGGTTGCAGTTAGGGTCAGATTTTTTGTCAATTTAACAGCATTAAGTTGTATGTCAGCTGTATCACAGCTTCTCTTTGGTGAGAAGATTACATGAGCTCAGTGATTGACATGGTGAAGAATATGACCTGAAGAATTTGAGACATCAGTAAAATCACTTCTTTCTGATGATAATTTTGACACCTCCCCCTCCTCTATACACATTTTTGAGCTATGCCCCATCTTACTACACTGATGCACGTATCTTGTTGGGGATGTCTGATTAGAATTCCTATGTAATTATTTTTAATTATTAATTTAGAGTTATGTAAAGAGTGTTTTTTCCTGGGTAAGAAAGGTTATTGGGAACTGTCAGCAAAGAGGTTTGCCACATTTGCTGTGAAGAAAGCGTGACGTAGTCACTTGGCAAATTAAAAGATTTGAACTTGAAGCACAAAGTTGCCTTTTGCCCAAATTGCCATTTGCCATTCCATTACACCAGCATTATCATGCAGCTTTCTTCTGTTTTGAGTCGTTATAACCTATCCATGTTTCTGACTGGCAGTTTAATACCAGCCTTTCATATTTGTTCTGCACCCAAGCCCATTTGCTCCAAATGCCTTTCAGAATGTTCTCTCTGGGATTTTTTTTTCCTCCTGCTCCAAACTGCTTGTCCTTGAACTTCCCACCTCTCCTCATTTAGCTAGTATATCCTGTGTTGCCTTCTTTTTGTGCTTTTTATACCATATCTATTTAAACGCTAAGGTACATAACATATGAGTAAGGGACTGGTTAATCCCATACTATTGTGGATGCATTGCTTCAATAGTTGAGGGATGTGTCCCTCTTGGTGCTTTCTCTCCCTTGCTCCCTGAGACAGTGACCTATGCCAGATTATTTTCCCCAGAAGAGTCTACGTTCCTCTTTAAACAAGCAAAGCCATATGAGCTAATGTGTTGGTAGTTGTCTACTGAAGCTTCATTTCCCATCTTCTTGCCATGCATCTGCTGCTCCCCTTGCTTAAAGTCTGCCTGGTCTCTTAAATCCTTGCATAGTTTTGCAAACAGATTTATTGTTGAAAGTGTATTATTAGTATGATGCCTAACACAGAGCCTCTGGGTGGCACCACAACATGAATAATGATAATTATAATGAGTCGAGTCAGCCATTAAATCACTTCACCTTCAAATCTTGGCTACATGTGGAAGCCTTTTTTATTTCTAGAGCTGAATTCTTCCAAATCTAAAATTCATTACACTGTGCATTTTTCATCTCCACAGACATGCTGGTGCTCACAGGAAATTGGGCGACAAAAAGAAACTGAAAAAGCTTTAATTAAAAAGCAAATAGCATTTTTTTTCAGCAGGGAAAAGAGGTGGTGAGATCTCCTCCAGGCTTTTCTTACTATAAAAAGAACCTTCTATTTTTGTTTCACTTGCCTTTTAAAAATCCACCACCTACCTTATTTATTCATCCCCACTTGGAGTTTACTGATCCAGTTGTAAGAGAGGTATTCAAAATTAGCAGCTGTGCTGTGGCAGCCTTAAGGGGTATACGACTTCCTTCTGTAAAAGGAAAATTGCAGGCTCTGCACATTACTTGTACAGCTACTCAGATGGGGGATGAAGCTCTAATAGTGTCAGTACCTTTTATTTTCAATGTTTAATTGCCCGGTGTGTAAAGACAGATTATTTCTGGCAATAAGTAGAGCAGGTAAAATGTGGGAATTTTTTTCATTTTTCAGAGCAGACCAGACTGATTGGAGAAGATGAAATGAAGTGCTGTGGTTACCACCTCATTTCAGTTTTTACCATTTCATTTAGGATGGTATGGGTTAGCGATTTCACTATTGATATTATGGAGAGAATTCAGATATTTATCATATCATATAATATTTAAATATTATTTTCTTTGAATAAACCCTGTACTGATCCCATTTTCAAACTTTGAAGAGTTGGCTGAGTTGTGGTAGAACTACTCTGAAATCTTTCATATCCACTTTACTCTTTTGTGTTCAAATCAAAGTGATGAAAGCCCTTTACAATTTATTAGCTATTTGATGACCAATTTGGAATCAACTATGATCTTTCTTTGTACTTCACAAGAGCATATCTTGTTCTGTTATATTTAGCTGTAATTGGCATCGTTATTGGCAGTCTTAAGAAAATGAAATGGCGAGGTGGGCCCAGGGAGCTGATTACACCCTCTTAATTACTGAATGTTTGTACTCTTGGGAGACGCTCAACTGTAGCTGTGGTGAAGGGGAACTTAACCCTGCTGCTCCTTTTTTTTAATTATCTTTGCAAAAATGCAGACTGACACTTTGCTGAGCTTTCAGTCCTACATCCTTCATATGAATAAAAAATGAGAAGTTCTTTAAACCATTTTAACTTCTTTCTGAATGTTGGACACTGTATTTTGAAGTGCCTCCTCAGGTATTGAATGTTTCAGTGTTCTAGGACATGTCATCCATCCCATGGTATAGTTTGATCTTCTCAGAAATGAAATCTCAGTTTTACTTGAGTTGGTAAGAGTTAAAATCAGAGAATCATAGAGTATCCTGAGTTGGAAGGGATCAAGTCCAACTCCTGGCTCCACACAGGGCCAGCCAAGTCAAAGCATGGGACTCAATGCGTCATCCAGATGCTTCTTGAACTTAGTCAGGTTCGGTGCTGTGACCACTTCCCTGGGGAGCCTGTGCCAGTGCCTGATCACCCTCTCAGACAAGAACCTCTTCCTAACATCCAAGTGCAAAGTGGACCAGAGAAGGTTCCATGTGAACAGAAGGAAAAACTTTTTCACTGTGAGGGTGACAGAGCCCTGGGACAGGCTGCCCAGAGAGTTTGTGGAGTCTCCTTCTCTGGAGACATTCAAAACCTGCCTGGACACGTTCCTGTGTGACCTACTCTAGGTGATCCTGCTCTGGCAGGGGGGTTGGACTAGATGATCTTTTGAGGTCCCTTCTAACCTCTGACATTCTGTGATTCTTTGATTCTGTGACTCAAAATTGCAGTGTGATAGTGATTTAAAGTACTATGGAGAAAACATGTAAAACTTGCTTACTTTTAGAGTGTTGGAGCTGCACTGCACTATAATGAGAATGCCAAAATTTTATCTGAAATTGTGGTTTATAAAATTTAGAAGTGACACATAAATATCAACTATAAAATGACTACAAGATATAGGGTTTTTTTTTTTAAACACTGCTTTTCAAATAATGCTTGGGTTTTTGAGGATTTCTTCATTAGTAGATACAATTTGATTCGTTTGGAATATGGTTATTATTTATGATAAACACATATAAGTTGTCTTTGGCTTTCCTTGTTAGGACATAGATGTTACGCAGTAATCCTTCAGAGCACTTTCTATATAGCTGGCTGTATTGCATTTGGAAGAGTATAACACCATGAGAGTTTGCAGCTAGATTTAACCTTCTGCCATCAAATGTATACATAAAACTTTAAGGCTTGTGGTTTAAAATCTTTTAGTAATATAAAAAACTTCTGAAGTAATCAATTTTATTACAGACTTTGAGATGCCTTTTAAGTCTTCTGAGAGACATTATCTTTCCTCTTGTCTGGTATACCTGAGTGCCTCTTCCTATAGTCTAATAAATAAGTATTAATAGTTGCAATGAAGTTTGCAACTTGATTGATGTTCTTTTATTAAAGACTGATGATAAAATTATGTCTGAAATTGTATGATGAACAGTGTTGAGCCAGGTAGCTTTTCAAGTTGGAAAGTTTATTCAGAATTGGAGGAATGGATCACACAGACTTCTAAGAGGTCTTTTTCTTATCCACATTTTAAGTTGATTGACCTAATTCTTACCATATAAATATAGTGCTACTGGATGTGTTGAATGATAGCATAATGTTTATGAATAGAAGCTTTCTATGATTCTACATGGAAATATTTTAAATTTCACTCTTTTAAACAGCTATTGGTATTCTTTCATTGTGAACTTTTACTTTCACAGATGATGTCACTTGAATCAGCTGGATCAGCTCTGAGGTTCTTGCTTTTAATTTTCGTAGAGTCATGGAATGATAGAATAATTTGGGTTGGAAGGGAGCTCAAAGATTGTCTTGTTCCAACCCCCTCCTCCAGGGGCAGGGACACTCCACTAAAACAGGTTGCCCAAAGCCCCATCCGGCCTGGACTTGAATACAGACGGGGATGGGGCTTCCACAACTTCTCTGGGCAACCTGTTCTGGTGCCTCACCACCCTCACTGGGAAAAATTTCTTCCTAACATCTAAATCTACCCTCTTTTAGTTTAAACCCATTAACCCTTGTCCTGTTACTGCTTGTGCTTGTGAACCATCCCTCTCCAGCTTTCCTGTAGGTCCCCTTTAGGTAGGAAGGCTGCAATAAGGTCTTCCCAGAGCTTTCTCTTCTCCAGGCTGAAAAAGCCCAACTCTAGCAGCCTGTCTTCTGCTCCAGCCCCCTGATGGTCTTTGTGGCCTCTTCTGGACTCAGTCCTACAGCTCTTTCTTTTACTGGGGAGTTCAGAGCTGGCTGCAGTACTCCAGGTGGAGTCCATGAAAGCAGAGTAGAGGCAGAATCCCCTCCCTTGACCTGCTGGTCATGCTGGTTTTGATGTAGCCCAGGATACAGTTGGATTTCTGGGCTGCAGGCATATATTAACAGCTCATGTAGAGGTTTTCTCTGCCCAGCCTGTAGTTGTGGTTGGGGTGGCACTGACTCACATGCAGGACCTTGCACTTGGCCTTATTGAAGTTCATGTGGTTCATATTGGCCCACCTCTCAAACCTGTCAAGTTGCCTCTCAACAACTGCTTCTTTTGTAATTTGAAACAGACTATTCTACGTATATTTTGATATTTTTTCACAGTGCCTTTGTTTCTTGCTTTTTAGGATTACCTAGCAATCTGTCCTTGTCTTCATTTCTCCTCTAGCCAGGTCAATGCCTGCTTCCCTTGTCACATTCAGATACCCTCAGAAGATATATTTCAGTTACGATGGCAACAAAACTGTCCTCAGATTATAATGGTGCATTTTAAAGGCATTTATTAAAAAGGGAAGCACAACCAGGCTGGCTGTTTTATATATACATGATAACTTTCTAATTCTCTTCTGGTTTTGAATTCCTAAATTTTTGCATTGTTTACAGAAAAGAAAAAAAGAAAAGGAAAAAATGGGAATTTGACCAGTCTCCAAGTAACTTGTCTTTTATTTGTCATCTTTTTAAAGTTGTTACCTGCAAATTACCTACAATTAGTTTAAGCATTTTTGGTGAAGTACAGCAGTAGAAACAAGCCCCAGAATCTTCTTTAGAAAAGTGTTTGCAGACTATTAGGCATTAGCAGTACTCCAAGATTTGAAAAATGATACTTAAAAATCAACCTCTGTAATTAAAACATCATTAAAGAAGAGAGGGGAAAAGATAATGTGTCAATAGACGTTAACGATGTGTAAGGTATCAGTGTTATTAAGGGTTCATCACAGGTTTAAAATTTTCTTGGAAGTTGTCAGGATGGAAGTACAAAGCACCAGAATGTTATATTAGTACTTAAAAACCATTTGTTTTTTGACTTGGGAACAGTGATGGTCTCTCACAGGATTCAGCTGTTAGACTTGGAGACTAATAACAGCATTTCTTCCCGGTGATGAATGACCACTTAGATTTTCCTTTCAGTTAAAATTACTTTGGTACAAAATGCAGTAGATTTTAAATTGGGAGAGGAGACTATTTATCCAGCTCTTGCTATTTGTTATATTTGTCCTTTAATATTGCATGGAAAAATGATCCCCTTTATGCAGAAACAGATTGTAAGTGTTAGACAATTTGGTATCATAAACTATTTTTCTGCCCTTAAATATTCTGTTGGGAAAGAAGAAGTGACTGTCTGAAGTTCTCCAGGAGTGAGGAGATATATCTGTGATATCTGAAGTTCAGTAAACTGAATAAGAAAGTAAAAGGATCACACAGCACTCAAGTAGAAGGAACAGTGTGGTAACTACTTAGTAAATCAAAAGTCAGATTCTCCTTTTCAGAGAAATGGGGTGAGGAGGAAACTGGGGGTTTGTGTAATGTGTCCTTTCAATTTTCCTGTTAAAATGTGTTCCCCTTGGGACACTGTAGTTCACCTTCTGCGTGGTTGGGCCCTTCAGCAGACATTTTGTTCACCTGCCCAGATAAATGATGGGAGCAGCTGTGCAGGTGGAGGACACACATTTATCTGCCCCGAGTGGTCTTCTGATAACAGTTCTCTTCTTGTCTTCAGCTGGTTGCTGGTGGCTCAGAAGGGAGTGAAAGAAGCAGGGGCAATACAAGGTGGTCCTTCCCTTCCCCCGTGTTTCTATGATTTCCAGCTTCTGGGAACAAGCAGGTTCAGGAATTTCTCAGCTGCAGCTTACAATGAACTAATAGCTGCTAATGGTGTGAAGCTACACAAATTAGCATAATCTGGTTTTGAGCCTCTGTACTCATAGTGCCTATTGCAGTATCTTGTGTTGGCAAGTCTTGCAGCTCACCTGGGTTGGCTGAAATGTGTTTTATGGGGTTTGCTTTGCCTTTGTCACTCAATAAGTTCATTCATGTCCTGGTTGTGTCACGCAGAACTGCGAAGTAATTGCTCCCTCATCATCCTTATTTTATAATTTGTGATTTTAAACACCTGTATCAGTTCCTATTTTACCAGCTGTCAAATGAAAATAATGGGGTTTTCTTTTGTTAAAAGTGCCATATTTAATCTCTTTTTTTATCCTCCTGGTTTTCTCTTCTGCTCTCTTTGTGATTGTTTTGTCTGCAGTGCCTGGGATAGGGTACACCATCCTTTTCTGTACCATAGCGCATCACTGTTTTCTCTCTTACTTCCTATCCCATTCTTTATTAATGTCTTACATGTTGTTTTATTCTGCTATGTCTGCTGAGCATTCATATTTCTTACAGGTCTCATAGAACTGTCTGCCACATATCTGAGATCTCTTTCTGGAGTGG
Source organism: Porphyrio hochstetteri (assembly GCA_020800305.1). Taxonomy (NCBI): domain Eukaryota; kingdom Metazoa; phylum Chordata; class Aves; order Gruiformes; family Rallidae; genus Porphyrio; species Porphyrio hochstetteri. Next base: position 5,789,140 of record CM036906.1, read on the forward strand.
TAATGACTAACTAAGAACCTGTCAGTGCTTACATTACACTTCAGACCTATCTGCCTACCTTTGCATTCCAGCTGCCATTTTATCACCTCATCACTGAAGTGGTTTATTCAACACTGCTATTTTTCACAGTAAGCTTTGGATTTTGGTTATTCTGAACAATTTTCTGTTGTTAGCAAAATTCAACCCTACACTACTCAATCATTTTCCAGATCATGCATTAATCTTTTCAGCTGCGCAGGTCCCCTGTGTGTTTCCCTGCTGTGCAAACCTGGTACGTGAGCTATATTTTTAGCAAACTTAGAGACTTTTCCCCAAGATATCCAAACATCTTTCTCTTTTAGAAGCTTTTCTTTGATCTGTGTGTCAAGAATATGGTGGTCTTCTCTTTGGTCTACTGCACATTGTTCTCAGCACCATTGTGTTACAAACAAGAGAAAGCAGGGACTTGAGTAGGTGTTGAAGTAGCCTCCTTTCATCTGCTTCGTGGTTTGTCTTGGTTAGGACAGAGGCTCCTTGCATCTGCAGGTTGTAAGAGATTCACATGGTCATGGCCTGTACAGCCCCTGTTTTGTGGATAAAAGGGAGGTTTAAGGATGAATTGCCATCAGCCTGGAGGTATTGCTCATAAATGCAAAATGCCAGGGAAGTTTATGAAACTGCAATGAATTTTTGCTGCAGCCATTACTGTGTTATGAATCTCTAGACAAAATATAGTGAGCAAATAACTATTGATCATCTGATATCCCCATATTTAGATGCACATAAGTGCAATTTCCCCTTGTTGGTTTGCTCTATGGCCCTAGCCTGGCCATCAGAATGAAGTAATGTTGACATATTTCAGTTTTATGATCTTTTTTTTTCCCCAAAGCCAAAACTTTTTCTGATCAATGCTGCTATATTTAATGTCCTTTGCTGTATTTCCTTAATTAGCGTGATAGTATATGCTCCTGTGGAAGGATAAAACTCTAGAAAACATAATGTATCGAAAGTTCATATTGAAATACTTTTAGTAGTAGTATAGAATCATAGAATGCTTTGGGTTGGAAGGGACCTGAAAGATCACCTATTTCCACCTCCCCTGCAATGGTTTTAATGGCCTTTGTGCTAGCTGTTTAGCAGATGCATCAACATATTTAGATTGCTGGATTGGTTTTGGTTTGGGTTTGGTTTTTTTTTTTCCCAAGAGAAAACCAAATTCTATCAATCTGATGAAAGTCCCCACAGAAACAATGGTAGACAGGGTTCCACTGAGCACAGGTGTGACTGCTGTGTGATTCTGGTACTTATGCTGCCCACACATTTTAAAGTAAACACCTCTTAGTGTTTCTACTGAATTAACAAACAGTCGTGAAGAACCTTTCTGTGTTATCAGGGAGGACTGGCTATGAATCTGTAGTTGTTTTGTTCCTGTAGGTGGTTTAGTATTGTAGGTTTATCCACATTTATTTCTATGCAACATGAGTGGGTAACCACGGCAGGGAAAGAAGGTCCAGTTTCCATACAGGCTATACAATGAGTACATTGTTCCATACAGCCTACACAAGCACTCAGGCTTGCTACAAAGCTGGAGTCAGAGGCTTTACTGATCCTGCCTTTGCTGCTGCTGTTACCCTTCCTAGCCACAGGACAAACTCCTTGAATACTAGCTGCTACGATATTACTGCGAGTAGATCAGGTGCAGTTTGTGGTTACTCAGCATGTTCTTTGCAAGCTAAGATATGATATTATCTGACAGATATTTAATCATATGTAGTTAAAATTCAAGGAATCTCACTGAATGTGTGAAGTTCAGCCCTGTGCACTGCCTTTTCTCTCATTGTCTACTTTCCGTGCTAGGAAGACCTAGGTGGAACCCTGGAGGCTCTGCTTATTAGTGTTAGGGGGTTGAATTTATGTCTTCTTGGAAGTAGCTAAAAACAAAAATCACAAAAACTGAAAGTGCAACATACTATTTATTCAAAAGAAAATGTTTTGTATGATTATGCATTAGAGAAATGTCCATATTAATTTTGAGGACTGGTATACTTCTAAGAATTTTGGCACAGAGGCACTCCAGTCTGGGAGTACATGTTTTGAAGTTTATAAAGTTAATATAACATCAGACCTAAAGTTAGTGAGCTTTTCTGAAATATAAAATTGCATGGAATATTTAATGCCTTTACACTGAAATTGTTCAGGAAATCTGGTTGGAGTCACATGGTGGTGTGACATGCTGCTGGCAAATAGCAACTGCTGTTTCGTAGAATCATAGAATCACAGAATCTCCTGATTTGGAAGAGACCCACAAGGATCATCAAGTTCAACTCCTGGCTCCACACAGGGCCAGCCAAGTCAGTTGTGTTTGCATCAAGGATGCATTGCTCTTACCTTCTGTGTACTTGTTACTTTCACTAACAACTGAATTTTGGTCTGCTAATGTATTTAGCCACTCTTCCCAGTGCTGTAGGTTAGGATCCTAACAGACTGAATAAGCTTGGCAGCATGTTTGGACTGATGAGCCACAAAGAAGATTTTGCAGAACACAGTCGTCAATCAGGGTGGGTTTTATTCCCCAATAGTTTCTTACTCTTGTTTTGATGCTAGTTCCATCCTTTCTTCTCTGGAAACTCTGATGTCTCAGTTCTCTCCACTGAGAGAAATGTAAATGGGTACACCAAATAATGAAAACTCCTTTTAAAGGTTAAACAGAAGAGAGTGCAAACGTGGTATTTTTTTTTTAGACGTACGTCTAAATCAAGTCATAAGTGTCGTATTAGAGAGGTGCAGAGACAAATTAGAGATGCCACCTTTCTGGCATGGCAACAGTTGTCACTTTTGTAATGAAGGATTGAAAGATTTACAGCTTTTAGAGCTATTCATTACTATTACTTACATTGTAGAATAAGACTTGTGAACTGCTTGTTATGCTGCAGGTCAGGCAAACATGTTGCTGTGGATGTGATTCTTGTTACAGATGCAGTTGGCACTTTCCTTCCCAGTCCTATTAGCAGTTATTTTCCAGCAGTTTCACTCTACTGTTTACTCACTTACTGTTAGCTGAGTAGGCAGCTCTTGTTTCCAGGATGGGTATTTTGTGGCTGCAGAATTTATTCTAGAATGACTTTTAAATACTTTCAAGTCCTCTTTTTCTCCCACAAGCCTTGTTGAAGAGCTGTGGTTAACAAATACACAGTGGAAATAGTCCTGTATGGAGAACAGCAGCAATGAGATGGAAGCAGGAATGGCTTTTACTGGGTATAACTGTTATTTTTTTTGCCCTTTTGAAGACCATTTGGAGTGGTCAGGAAGAGGTTAAGCAGGGAGCAATATTGCTGGAATAGCATGCATTTTTCTATGAAGTAGCTTCCAAAAAACCCTTTGTCTTGCTCCATGTTGCACACATCATGAGAGGAGGAAGGAGGGTAAGAGAAGAGTGGAGAGATTGCTACTGTAGTTCCTTTATGTTCCTTCAAGACACAAAACCTGAATATTGAGTCATGCAATAATGTACTGCAGGTATTTCCAATACAGTCTATTCATTTGTTTGCAAAGGAGGTCCATAGCACATTCTCAATGCAAGGTGCTGGGCACTTGGGATACGGGGATGCTGGATGATCAAAGGGGAGCTGATTCAAGATTTCAATCTCTGACATCCTGGTAGAAACATTACTATCATTACATAGTTTTGTTGCATTGTTTTAATGTATCAATAAATATTTTTAAATAATTCAAAATAATTTAAGCCAGTATTAAAAAAAAAAAAAAAATTCTATATAAATATGAATAATTAAAGCTAACACATAGTTAGCCCAGTGCCTAGATAAACCCATATTTGGGTAATAAATAAATAAGCAAACAAATTTCAATGAAACGAAATCCCAGTGGCTTCCATTGATTCAGTACTGGTTGTGGCTAAATTCAGCTGCATGTAGCACAGCTCTATGCCATTACAGGTGACTTGGACTCTTAATTAATTAAATTCCAAACCTCAGAGAAGATTCAGCACTTAATAATGTATTTGCAGGGCTGGATGAAATTAGTTTGCACTTGCATGGTTTTTTTTTTTTCCTAATAAATTCAGAAATTAGTAACTATGATGTATCCAAAGACCCTCAGGAGAAAGTATCCTGAGGAATAGAGCTTTATAGCATGGGATGTGCTTATTTAATTTCTGGCTTATTGTGTATGCAGTAGTGGTTTTCTCAGAACTTTCTGGGACTTCACAGCCAGACTTTAACTAAGACAAGAAGATAGATTTTTGAATTAGGAGAAGTCTGCAAAGAGTGGAGGGAGGGATTTTTCATGAATTTTATCAGGATGAATATGCATTTAGACATAGATATTAGAGTCAGTGCTTGCAGAAACCTGCTAAATTTGCCAAGAAGCATTACCAATTAACGTAGTTAATTAACAAGAAGCTATGTTAAAATTAGTTTGGAGTTGGAGGAGGGGAGAATGAATTGTAATTAGAAAAAGAAATCACAGCTGCTATTTAGAGAACTGGTAGGGAAGTTTGCAGGTCTTGCTGTTGGAAGAAGCACTGCATTGCGGCTATGCCTCCTTCATTCATTCCAGTTTTCTAGGAAAGAGCCACTTTGGTGGTGTGTATCACAATTTCTAAGCAATATTGATTACAGTAATCAAATTTAACTTTCTTCAGGCTAACATAGTAATAAAGAGAAGTCTAAATTTTAGGAACTTCTCAGAAAGGTGGACTCTCAGTGTTTTCTTGAGCACCTAATGTTCAAGAAATTATGCTGATTTTCTTCAGTTAAGGATTTGGATCCTGCTGAGTAGAATTTGCTCAAAGAAAAATGCCGACTTTCCCAGCTTGTGTTACCCTACATGCTGTTACTAAGCAAAAAGGAAAAACCAAGACATTTATCTTTGCAAATTGAAATGAGTTTCACGCTAGAAATATATGAAAGTTGCCCATGAAGTAGTAAATGTCTTATACATATAATTTTGTTTTCCCAATGAAAAATAAACTACAATTTATTTAATAAATCCCTGAATAGGCCTGATGTTAGCCCAGGGAATTTTCAGGTCTGTCTCAAATATATTGCTTTATATAAAAAATAAAAATTGGACATACAGATTAGGATGCAAGTTTAAATCTTGCACAATGAGGCACATTACCAGTAGTCTACATTGCAAAGGTTTTAATAGGATAGCTACTCCCATGGTGATACAGAGGAGATAAAGGCTATCTTGTCAGAAATTGGCCTTTCTTGGATAGTGTAAGTAATTAAACATTTCCATAAAAGGTACCAAACTTACATGGAAAAGCATCGTTTTACCAATGTGATCTGCTCATGGGGAAAAGGATTTCCTCCTGTGGCCTGTGGTCAAAGTTACAATATGATCCATTCAGCTTCAAGAGAGAGCAAATTCCAACCTTGCTGTCGAGGTAGAAAATTGGTTAATAGAAGTACATGAGACCTGGACAACAGAGACTCTGGTTTCTCCAGACAGTGCTGTTTTGACCTTCTCATGGTGAGATGGTTTAGGTGGCCAGGCTTTCAGGTTTCCTTTCTCATGTGCCATTCGTCATTACAATTTAGGCAAATACAGACCTTGTGTTCCTTTTATGTTACTTTGTGGATGTGTGCTCTGATCCCCATTGACCTCAATGTACCTATTTGAAGTTTGATCAGTAATAACTGAGCTGTAATAAAACTTCGAAAAAACCCATTAATGCTAGAGGAGCAGCTAATGCAAATCCTATGAGGAGTGGCTGAGGGAGCTGGGGCTGTTTAGCTTAGAGAAGAGGAGGCTGAGGGGAGACCTTATCACCGCCTACAACTACCTGAAGGGAGGTTATAGAGAGGTAGGTGATGGTCTCTTCAGTCAGGTGACAGGTGATAGGACAAGGGGGAATGGCATGAAGCTGTGCCAGGGCAGGTTTAGATTGGACATTAGAAAAAAATTTTTTACTGAAAGAGTTGTCAGGGCCTGGAACAGGCTGCCCAGGGAGGGGGTTGAGTCACCATCCCTGGATGTGTTCAAAAAAAGGGTAGATTGAGGTACTTAGGGATATGGTTTGGTTTAGGATAAGAATGGTTAGACTTGATGATCTTCAAAGGTCTTTTCACAGAATCACAGAATCACATGGTTGGAAAAGACCTTTAAGATCATCAAGTCCAACCTTGTGATTCTGTGGTATGCCCAGTTTTCAATTTAGACAAAACCAGCGTCTGTACTGCTTCCCTATATAACAGCCTTGCTGGAGGCCATCTGAACACCAGAAGTTCACCAGCTAACACGGGTGTTTATGCTAAGGGTTGACTATACACTGGGTTAACCTTACCACTAATCGATTTTCTTTAAAGATGTGCTGGAAAACATTTTGCAGTACAGTTTAGGTCACATATATTGATACTATTTAAACAGATGGGTCCCAATCAGCAAAGGAATGGGACCTTCCGTTTGTGCCCAGTTTATAAATAACATCAAGTGAGGAACTCTATTGTAGATCTGTAGAGGCATTGTCTGTGAAGAGCTCTGCTTAGTGTATTTATATCTTAAGTACATGTATGAGGAGGTTTCTAATGGCTCTGCAGCTCTTGTGAAGTAGTGGAACCAGCTTGGTGTCTTCTAAACACCTTAAATGATTGCTCTGGCTACATTCAAGGAAGGTTAAAATATTTCTATTCTTTCTTTAAAAGATTTGCTTTTCAGTTTAACGTAACATTTCCTTGACTTTTTAATGCGGTTGATACATCCTGAAAAGGTCTGTATGTACAAGCAGTTCTATTTAAGGATCAAATGACAGTAATAGCAAATCTAGTGGCTTCTGCTTCCCATTCTCCATTCGAAATCATGATCCTTTGTTTTTGCTGACATAATTACCTCCATATGAGCCAGTTCTAACAAGGCAGAATTAGGAGTTCACATTATAAATGAGCAGCAGGAACAGATGGACTGAGAAAATAGTCAGGTTTCATGCAAATATCAATAAAGGTGATTAGTAAAGCAATAAAAGCATTTGGCTCATATGTTCCTTTGTATTAATAAAGACTGCCTAACTAGAAAGGTTTTGAGGCCAGATGGAGGTCCACAGAGTTAGATGTTCTCCTTCTGTATGTTACAAAGTCAGGTTTTGGTTTGTGAGAAGACACTGCCATAACTGGTGTCACAGTGCCAGGCTGTGACACACAAGTGTCACAGATTCGTTTAGCTTACAGGCTGAAGGCATTATACTTCATCCAGTGAAGCAGATACTGAGCTGTGGAACTTAAATTTGATTAAAACACTGCTGTGACTAGGTAAAATGGGATTAGGACCCTTCTGCCTGGGTTTCAGTTTTATATTTTGTGAGCCTCCACTTGCTGATTCCCCTGCCTACAAACCTTCCCACCGTCCCTCTCTCCTTACTCTTTCTGGAGACATCAGTCTTCTGCATCGCACTCCCATGTTTCTCTGTACCATATGGATCTATACCCTTTGGTAGATCACTCATCTGTTTGTCCTGTGTTTTCTCTCACTTCTGTAACTGCCAGAGAGGAGAGCAGCAGACCCTCTGGCAACAGAGAGGAAACAGCTGGAATATATATATATATATCAGATGTATAGCACATGCCTGCACATTCCTATCCAGAGTTTTTTGGAGGGAAATGTCATTGTACATTATGTAGTGTTTGCTTGTTGACTCACATGTGCTCTGTACTCACCAGAATATCAACACACACGTTTGGATGTTATTCATGTATACTCAGCGGGTGTTTTGGAATTGCTGCCTGTGTAGTTGATGCTCACACACAGTGTGGATTGAATTTCTGGACAACCAAATTGAGCCAGTAGCTCAGACTTGCTTGTCAACAATCTGGTAAAACATCAGAAGTCCTCAGAATTCATCTATACAGAATTTCCTAACAGAGATATCTGGGGAAACCTAGGCAGCCTTTATCTACATCGGAGGGTTAAGATCACATCCCTGTTTTTCTCACATGTTCAGTGCTGCTCACAGTCATGCCAACGTAGACATGCATTTTATGTGAGTGATACTAAATGTGTATGTGAAAATCTGTATTTACTCTGAAAACAAAAATTATTTCCCAGTCTCATAAAGCATCCGGTATAGAAAAGCATCAAATGATTTTGTTCTTATTTACTTAAGAATGATCATTTGGAAGAAAATTCATAGAATCATAGAATGTGTAAGATTGGAAGGGACCTTTAAAGGCCATCTAGTCCAATCCCTCTGCAGTAAGCAGGGACATCTTCACTAGATCAGGTTGCTCAGAGCACCATCAAGCCTGACCCTGAATACCTCCAGGGATGGGGCCTCCACTGCCTCTCTGGGCAACCTGTTCCAGTGATCCACCACCCTCATATTGAACATTTTTTTCCAAAAATCCAACCTAGATTTCCTCTTTTCTGGTTTAAAACCATTACCCTTTGTCCTATTGCTACATGCCCTTGTGATCAGTTCTTCCCCAGTTCACTTAATTTCAGTTAGCTGACTTTCACTTGTAAATATAGGAAATGCTCATTGCTCAAAGAAAGTCCTTAGGCAGAGTGAGGTGATACAGGAAGATACTTGAGGGTAATAGGCTTTTCCATTGTATATTTTAGATTTACCTTCCTGGAAGAAAATTTCTCATGACTGTCCCTGACTCTTGTAGATACTTTCGGCTCTTAATGTGGGTCTTGTGATGAATTCAGACAGGCCCTTGAAAATAATAATGGGGAGTATTTGCATAGATTAGATCTCTTATGTTTGAATCACTTCGAAATACTGTACATCTTTTTCTTCCATTTAATAACATATTTTCTTCTCATCAGTATTAACAATTAACATAAAACCTTGTCTGTAACCTTGGTTTCCTTAGTTTTGCTGTAAACATTAAGACTTCTAGCCAGAGCCTACTCTCATTTTTTTGCAATCTGCTCTGGGAGGACAGGAGAGCTTTCTCAGCTAGAACCAAAGCTTCATGCATTTCACTTAGATTTTGATCGATTTTGTTGCTGCTCACTGTTGGTACTGTATTGAAGTTGTATTTTTATTGTTGTAAGCTCCTGTGTGCTGCGGTGGTTGGCAATCTAGAAATCTGTTAAATAATATTGATTTTTTTTTTTCCCACTTGGCAAGCATTTTATTTTACTTTGTCCCTAATACTATTTTAAGTATCATTTACTAGTTTATTTTCTTTCTTATTTATGACTTGTCATCTTATAGAGCATCATAGTTTCTGGAGAGAAGTCCTGAGAGAGGGGATGCTCACAAGATTTCCAGTTGTGATGTTAACTGCCATTAGATAACATGTTAGATAACAAGATGAGTTTGTATATTATATTCTTACAACACAGTTTTGTAGGTTTGCATATTTGTCTCAGAAAAGTAAAAATTATTTCTGTTTTCACTGGAGTACATGTAGCCTATCAGGTAGCCACCCTGAATAGATGTTTTGGACAAATCAGCTTCCAGAAAACATCCTTCCTGTGCCTCTAAGAGCCAACAAGGTGAAGGCCTGTTGGTCTTCAACTGAAGACCCATCCATTTCTGATATATTTCATAATAAATACACACAATTAGGAGCTTTTCACTTCATGATAAAATGGGGTTTCATTTACTAACAGTTACTTTTTCTGGATTGGCTTTATTTGGCATATGAAGGCATTAGGGAATTTTTGGGAAAGCCTGTCCTTTTCTAGAGGGGAATAAAAATTTTACTTGAAGTGCAGGTCCTACCTAATGCTACAAAAGTTGCTACTGCATTTTTGAGTCTTACACAGTGTTCCTGTGGTTTTATTCTGAGTGGGAAACCTGTGCTGAGCACGAAGCCACATTGAGCAGAATAAGGTGCAGAAAACAGCTGGATGATAAAGCTGTGGTTTCCAGTAGTGGTTTTCATTGCAGCTATTAAGGCAGCACAATGGCCTTTTCAGCTATGGTAATTGTCTGTTTCTGTTGAGGCTTTTCTTGAAATAATAGTGGGAGGTTAGTTTTTAAATCAGAAGAGGTTGATATGGTGCTTTATTGTCACCGTTTATTTTATTTTTTTTAAACTTTTGCTCTGTGCAGATTCACAAAGCTCTGCATTGTTTCCAACAATGAGATGTTTCTTTAATCCATAGAGCTTCTATCTTAAATTTTGCAGAACTGTTGAAGTATTTTGGAAGAAAAATTTAGAACTCTGGCCAGGCTATTATGGTGTCTTCTCAAGCTCTGAGCGTGTGTGCAAGGGGAAGAGGATAACTGTTTTTCCTGAAAAGATTTCTTTATTTTAAAATGATGAACAAAAATTTACAGGAGAAATTACAAAATGGTGGAAAAATACTAGCTGTTTTGTTTTGTTTTGTTTTGTTTTCCCATTAGAAACTTCTGTGTCTTGCTGTATGGAAAGGAGTAAAAAGAGGAGAAATTAATCATCTTCTAATAAATTTATTTTCTGTGTAGGAAAGTTTGAAGGGGTGGGAAAGGGGAGCTTTGCAAATGCTTGGAAATCCCTCCATGGTGGCATGAGTTTTTTCCTTGATTTTTCCCTCCCTGGAGACTGTTAAAACTTGACCTTAGATCCAGTTTTCCATAATTTGAAGTTGTAGTTAGGTGAATACATTGATTTCCAAGGGAATGGTACAATACAAATCTTCCCTGTGGACAAAATAACCCCAGCCTTAATTTATGAAGTCATTCATTGCTGGTATGACTCAAATGTTAACAGTTTACTTAAAGAATATCAGTCTCAATAAGATAGTTTGAATTATTATACATATATTTTATACATATACATATATATATATAAATAAATGTAAGTTTAAGTAGAATCTTTCTTTGCTGTTGCACTCATCCTACCCTTGCCCTTCCATGTCCTATGGTTGATGTTACTCATGTTCTTGAAGAACAGGCCATGGGCAAATTATTAGCATACTCTGGTTCTTCACAGCTAAAGACTGGTTTTGTAGTTTCTAATATGCTTTTTCTCCTGGTAATTTTTAACTGGTGTGCAAGTGCATGATGGCTTTTGATTTATTTTTGTTACTCCAAAAATTGCTTTTCCTGCTCCCAGGTCTGCATTTCTTCGACCTACCAGTGATGAGTTGTTTATGGCCTTAGGTCTCAATGTCACCTTAGAGTCTTAGAATCATAGAATGATTTGGGTTGGAAGGGACCCCAGGGATCATAGAGTTCCAGCCCCCCCTGACACAGGCAGGACCACCAACCTCCAGGACTGGATCTACCTTGTAGCTTCATTCCTCCCATGCTTGTTGTCCTCCATGCGATATCTTGTGTCCCAGCTTTTAAAGGTCTCTGCTGTCATACTAGGCTTGTATTCTTCTGTGCTATATCATTATCTAAAATCTACTACATATATTTATATTCATAAATTCTTCATTTTTCCCTGAATAATTACTTGTTAGTGGTATTATACATACTTTATGCTTATAACATACAAAGATAAGTAGGCCTAGTCACCTGCTTATTAGGAAATTTCCTGATAAAGAAGATAAAATGAAGCTTCTTTGAGCCCAGGACATGCTGAGACTGATTTTCCTGGACAGCAGCACTACGATGGACTGATGATCTTGGTAGAGCCTAAAGAGTTGACAGTCTATATATTACATATGGAATTTTGGACCATCTCTAGAAAATGGTTTTCCCAGGCCATTTTGGCTGGTAATGAATGTTGATCATTTTGGATATCAACCATGGCAGATGCAGTGCTCGCCTTTTTTCAGTGTGCACACCACTTTGAGATGTATTGCTATGGGTGTTTGTACTCATGTCTTCCAAATCTTGTTTCATTAATAATGGCCGTGTATAAAAAAGAAAGCTAGAAAGGGTTAACACCATTTCACCTGTGAATGGCAGCAACCATCACTGACTGTAGGCACAGGCAGTAGTCAGTTGTTTAGGAGAGCGAAGCCAAAGGCACCAAAAAAAAAACCCAACCATGACTCTACCCTTTGCCAGGCCAGATGCTTAGGGAGAGCCCGGGGGATGTAGAGCAGTGACCATACTGCAAACAAGGAGTCTTGGGGGGCTGTCCAAAAGCAACACTTTGTGTCAAGGTCCTTCATCTGTCTTTTCTGTCCTGGAAGCAGATAAACCTTATCCTGTCATCCTTAGAGTGGCCGTATTCTGAGACATATGTTGTTGGGAAACCTTGAACCAGTGCTGCCTGGATCCGTTTGCAGCTTTAATCTGTTTCAACTACTGAGGTTGACGTTGTTTGTTGTTTTTATTTCATTGAAGCACATACAGTTTTCCTGCATATCTATATATAGACACACTCTCAGATCTCCAGACTGCCCTTTGCATGTGAAAATGAAGGAAACCTTTGTGCTTCCTTCCTCTAGGAAAGCTATTGTCACCATGAAGATTAAATACAGACAGATCCCAGCTGATTTATAACTGCACCTACTGCATCTACTCTTTACCACCTTGGGTTTTTAAAAATTTGCATTACTTCATGACACAGAAATACTCTGTGGTTTAGGGTTTGGGTTTTTTTTTTTTTTGTATAGGTTAGTATTTGTTGATGTGTTATGAATACGTCTCAATCACCTGAATAATAGAACTGGCATTTCTAATCAAATAACTCTTATGGATAGACACTATACTGTATCTTATTGTGCCCTAATGTTATCTACAGCTGATTAGGGAGGCACTGCTTGTACAAGTTTATAGCATCACATCTGTGTAACTTACCTTCTACAGCTCTGGGGCAATAAGCAAAGGGAGATGGCAAAGCAGATGGTGAGGTTACAACAGTAAAATAGTGTGTCAAAGGTGTATTTTCAGTGTCCATTTCAATTTCTCTGATGCGTCTCTCTGAACCAGATCTACCCCTTGAAACTGTCAATAACTCCCAATGTCTGAATGACTATTTTAGAATCGGTTCGATAACCTGATTCTCCTCACTCGATAGATTTCTGACCTGACTTTCATTCTGGATTCAAATAGTTTTCTTAATTACAGAATCACAAAATGGTTTTGGTTGGAAGGGACCTTAAAGATCATCTAGTTCCAACCCCCCTGCCATGAGCAGGGACACCTTCACTGGACCAGGTTGCCCACAGTCCCATCCAACCTGGTCTGGAACACTTCCAGGGAGTGGGCAGCCAGAGCTTCTCAGGGGAACCTGTTCCAGTGTCTCACCACCCTCACAGCTTTCCTTACAGTTACCTAATACTTTAGGTAACTACAGTTGCCAGTAATTGATCCTTATTAAGTATTTTTTTAACATATCTCAGCATTTTTGCCACCCATCTGCTCTGAAACTGCCCATTTGTATGGATTCTTTGCATAAATATTTTGTGGCTCATTTGATTCTCTGCATAATTAATTAATTGCTTCTCACTTAGTTTTCTGCATAACTAATCTACTGCCACATAATTAACAAACTCTTTAATTCCTTATTAATTATTTACTGTTCTTTTGAATATATGAATTAATTGACTGTTTAAATTTGCTGCTGTGTTGATTTGACATCTAGTTAATTGTTTTGATTAATCAATTAATTAGCTGCTTAATCTCTGCTTCAAAGTATAACCCCATGACTGCCTTGCACAGATTCTAGCGCCCTTCCCTGTTCTCTTCTCATTCAGTGCTATCTCATGTGCATCTATATGCTCAACTTAATATATCCAGGAATATCCATGGACCTTTTGGTCTTAGATGCATCCCTTCAGTGAAGCTATGTCTGTAACCCCAGTGATGCTCCTTATTTCCCTGATATCCCTCCAAATGTGTTTTTTTCCATGTGACACAGTGCTATCACACTTGAACATCAAGAGAGATTCAACTCTGCTTAGTTATGCTAAAATGAGAAGATGAGACTCAGGGAGCAAAGCATTGCAGTATTGAGGAAGGAAAATCCATGAGGTAAATGTAATACAAGAAGAGACCCAGAGAATTACATGTTTATGATGCCTAGGGTTGGGGTGTTTCAGGTGCAGCATAACTACTTGAAGACATTTGTGGTAAAGTGATGTACCTGATGAACTTCCTAAAACTTTCTGTATAGCTCTTCCACTAGACTTTCTAGTTGAGGCTATTTTTCTCTGGTTGCTGCAGAAGAATTTCAGCAGAAAAGAACCTTTTTCTTCACACTTCGCTTTATTTATGTGCTAATCCTGGATATAAGATTTCACAACTGGTTGCTGTAGAAACTGCTGTTCTCTTTGGGGACAAGGCCTTTGAAAGAGGTGTTGCCTTAAAAAGTAGTTTGGTGTTATGTATCACAAGTAAGCCAACAGAAAACATGCCCAATATTATGAAAACTCCTTCAAAATGGATTTTTTTTTTAAAAAAAGAAGCTTTCCACAAGGTGTCAGATGTTCTTCAAAGGTATTAAGTTGTGTCTTCTTACATAAACGGAAGTGCTGGAGTTGAAATGGCTTTATCAGGCACACAAGGTGAAACACTTCTGTCTTTAAAAGAAGGTGCTAAATTGAGTAATGCATTTAATAGCAAGAGAATAACCAGGTCAGAATCAAAATTGGTTGGACTTGCTTGTATGTTTGATGGATGCTTTCCTAATTTGTTGTCTGATGTTGATCAATCTACAGTCTTAATAGTGAGAGTGGTTGCTGGAAATATATTTGGGGCATATGAAAATGTATAAAAATTGTATTATCAATGAAAATTTTCAAATACATGGTATGATAGGTTATGCTATTATAATGTTATGATATGCATAATATCTATTTTATAATATAGCTTAAAAGGGCCATTTAGAATGATCACATGTCAGCTAAAGCATACTAAAAGGCTGTAGCTGGTAGAGGAGTTCCCTGGATCCTAGAGGTGATACTGCTCTGGCTGCCCAGCTGCTTCTCCTCCTGCATACTGTCAAGTATGGCACAGAATCACAGAATCATAGGGGTTGGAAGGGGCCTCGAGAGATCATCGGGTCCAACCCCCCTGCCAAAGCAGGGTCCCTAGGACACGTCACACAGGTCGGTGTCCAGACGGGTCTTAAATATCTCCAGAGAAGGAGAATCCACAACCACCCCCCTGGGCAGCCTGTCCCAGGGCTCTGTCACCCCCACTGTGAAAAAATTATTCCACATATTGGTGTGGAACTTCCTGTGCTCCAGCTTGAAGCCATTAAGCACCTAAATCTGTGATCACTAGTGTGGGACCATAAACACTGAGTGCATGTAGACATACCTCCACACTAATTATTAAATTTAGATGTCTTAATCTCGAGCTGAATCCCACCTCAAGGTGATTTTGATTAAACACTCAAGGACAAAGGCATCAGCTGTTCCATGAAAAGTCAAGTGGTTTCCATGTATAAGACTTGCTCTTCTGCTGGAAAACATGCAGAAGTTGTTAATATTTCTAGTAAATGGATGCAAGAATCTGCTAATCATTTTTACCTCCAATTTCTGCGAAACATTGTCATGAAAACTTGCCATGAAAGATGCGAGGCAATGAGCACAACCTACTAGTAATTGTGGAGGTGAGGAATGTAAAATAGTTTGTTTTTCTTGGTTTACCTTAGACAAAGTAACTGGAGGCTTTTCCAGGCCTACTTTACAATACATTGAGTCTAATTCATAAAGAAACAATTGCATTCCCTGAACATGTAGTGAATAATAATGAAAAACAAAAGATGAGGTGCTTGTTATTGCTCTGATGCTACTTTAATTAGTCTGTGATATATTGAGTGTGCTGCAAAGTATGGATCATCTCTTAGTCTGTATGTTATCTCTGAAGCTTAGCTTCATGTTTCCAGACAGACCCTGATAAAAGAGCTATTAAGAACTATGATCAGTATTAAGCATATATAAGTATTACATTTCAGGGAGACTATTCATATGATTAAAATTAAGCATTAAAGTTAGATAACTCAGTGGACCAAAGCCCTAATAATATTCACATTGGAGATGTGCCATTGCAAAAAAATGATGGTGAGAAGACATACAGTCTGAAAGAAAAATGAGCTTTTAAAAAAACCCACACAAGATGGGTCGTAATGAGATGTAGAAGTCGGTAAGGAAGTGATATAGGTAGGAGAAGCTAACACTTTCTCATCAAGAAATGTACATTATTTTTATATTTATTGTCATATTTTCTTAATAGTGGGAAAAAATACAAGTCAACAACCCAATGGTCTGTAGGAATTATTAGAGGCAAAATAGCTGAGCCTGCAGGAATGTAATTCCCATTCAGCTTTGTCTCATTGCATTTTTATGTCAGCATAAATCCACTGATTCAGTGAAATTCAGCCCACACCTTGATTTCTGTGTCTAACTAATGCTGTGCAACCAGAAGCCTGTAGATTTCAGAGTTTCTGTTTTATTTACTACTACTGAGAATTATTCCAGTGTGGTACAGAAAATAACATGGTTATTCCTTATAATATTTGATTATTTTAAAACTAAACACTTAGACTTGTTGTATGTTTGGTAGCTCACTCTCAAATCTGTTAACTTTTATAATACTGTATTCAAATTTAATTTTTATATTCCTTTTCTTCAGTTTTCTTTATAAAATGTAGAAGAATCACATACAAAAATGTGATTACCCACTTGTTTAAAAATCTGTCACTGTCATGACACATTGATACTGGTTTCAGCAGCAGAGTTGGGAGATATTTCAAGTAGGAACATTTAAACCACTGACTTCACATGCACAGAAACATGTTGAATACTGAATGATCTCTTTTTTCCAGGTATTTGCCTTTCTATACTAGAAACAAAAGGCTATGAAAATGGGTAAATTCCAAAGGATATCTTTTTGTAGGATTAGGCATATTTATGTGGTTGAGTAGGATGGAGGCAGAATACTAGAAACCACTGATTTGTCATGGGCTGGCGTTGAATCTCAGCTTCAGTAGTCTGGTTTTTAGTTACTTTATGTAATGCTAACATTTGAAAGCTGTAAGAGAAATGCAGTACTTGGACTGGAAGTAGTTCAGCAGAACAATTAGGCATTGTTTTAGCAAAACTTTGAAAAAATAATTGTAAGTGCTAAATAGGGTGAATTGGCTTCCTTTGCTGTTTTCACTTTAGAATTTACTTAGAATTTCAGGTTATTTGAAAATAAGATTTTGGGAGAAGCTTAATGTTCAACAACCCAATGCATTAATTACCCAGTATTAAATTTTGCTTAATTATAAAGCAACACATAGAAGTTTTTGACATATCAACAAAACATTACCAGCAGCTTTCTTTTGTAATCTAAAAATCCACAGGAAAAAGCAGGTGCTGAGACATTTAATAATGCTCAGTCATTTTACAAAACTCCCTTGAAAGACAATAGAGTGTTTCAATGAATAAATTAGAAATCATGTAGCTGTTATTAAAGTTACATAAGAAGCTGAACAACAAAATATTTTAGTGCCTGTCAATGTGTCTCAATACTTTAAGAAAAAATAACAGAACTCTGTCTTTGAATTTGACTTAAATTAACCCAGTGGTGTCTTACAGCTTTCCAGAGAGTAGGGACATGCCTATAGAGGCAATTCAACTGCATCACATTTGTTCTGCTGCACTTGAGTGTTGAAATCAGGTAAAACTAACAAATGGCCTGTATTGAATCATTAAGCTTGGTCTTAGAGGGTTTCTTATGCCCAGCTCTCTTGTAGAGAATCAATTACCTAAGCAAACACTTGCTTTTCATTGCAATTACAACTTACCTACTTGCCATAATTCATTTGTTGCCTAGTGTGATAGAGGAGGTAGCTGGGTTTCAGACCTGTGGAATGAAACAAAGCTACTGGAGGTACATTGTAATGTTTTGGTAGACTTTGGTAGACCTTTTGGTGAAGGGTGGCATGCTCATCTATATGATATGGGAAGTCAGGGTAGACTTCTTCCAGGACACTTCTATATGAGTGGTAATTATGTGTTTGATTTAAAGAGTTCCCAAGACCACTTGGTCTTGACTTGAGCTTCAAGACATGGAGAAATATGTTTCCCTTTAATTCCTTTTCCCATTTTCAACCAGGAGCTGAAGAAACCAAAATGAAATTAGCCCTTTTCAGGCAGCATCAACCCTAATTCCAAGGTCCCCAGTTTTCATAGGTTTATTTGTAACTGAGAGGCTCCAGAAGGATATGCAGCAAGTCTGGATATCCATAGCTTTGCATAAGTAGTGTTGCTGAGAAGTTTGCTTGTGTTGCTTGGAAAGATGAAATAAAGGCCAATGCAAAACACTACAGTGAGCTGAGTTCTACTCCTCCTGTTCCTTGGCAGCAACTGCCTTAGCTACAGAGAGTGCTGGCAGCACAATGAGGTCTGTTTCTCCCTGTCTTATATCTCATTGATGCATCCTTGTCTTTTGTCCTCATGCCTCTTTCCTATAAATAGCAGATGTCTCTGAGAAACGTGCCTGTCAAGGAATTAGGGAAAAGGTGTGTGGAATGATATAGGACAGAAGGGATGAATGAATGAGGAAGCTTTTGATGGGGAAAGGGAAAAAAAAGATCATTTGGAAAAGATGAAGAACACAGGGATTTAAGAGTTGTTTTCACAACTTGTGTTATACATTACCTTTCAGAAATAGATTTGGTTCTTAAAAAGTACTGCTCTTCAAAGCACGCTGCTGAAGTTCTAATTCCCCTTAATGGGAACATCTGGCTCTCTGATTATTGTCCTATTAACTGACAAATCGGAATTTGAGCCCTGAGTACATGGTTGCAGCTCAGGTTCAGTAGCAGCAGCTTGTTCCCCTGTCTGAGGTAGCTTTCTCGCTTCAGAAGAGTCCTGGGCTGCCAGATGTTGTCTTTGATCCGAATCGTTGACTTAGTCCTTAACAAATCCTTGAGAGCAACATCATGTCCTGAAGTCATGTCCTGAAGTCAGAGAGTGCCAGCTTGTTTTTGAGGCACATATTAAGTGACTAAAATGAATTTGGGAGGATCAGAAACATAATCTTGTCCTTCTCATGTGTATTAATTGGGACAAATTAATTCAGATCTTTTAGATGAAAATATTATTCTGGGAGCACCTCGCTTGAATTAATCCAAAAGTGGACCTTTAATCTGGCTTTATTTATATGTGGCAAGCAAATATCAAGATTATCTGGGTAAGTGCATGGATAAAGAGCATTTAGGCTATTGAATCTTTGATTGAGAAGTGTTTGATATTAAATATAGAACTGGAGCTCCAGTACAGTGATGGAAAACTCAGTTCCAGACTTTGGTCCTCACTCTCCAATGCAGTAACTGCTGCCTTGTGCAGTCTCTTAGTCTTTAACTTCAGAAAGTTTCAAGTTCCTGGAAGGTCCATTTGAAATCCAGAGGATCTTTGGGAGAGAATGCAAGCATCTGGAAATCACTTCTTAACTGCTGTACTATCTGCTGAAATAGGACAGTGAAATAACTTGCTCAGCTTCCATTGGTTCTGGGATTGAGGAGGCAAGTGGTAGATAGTCCAACCATTAAGAGATATTTAGTACTGTCCTAACTCATGGAAATTGTAACCCTGACCATAAAGTGTTTGTGGCATTCTCTGAAAGGTACTACAAGAAAAGCAGCACTTGTTCCAGGCTGGCTGGAGAGGATCACATTGGAGCTAGCATCTCATGGAGATACAGCCTTGACAACATTTCTGCTTTTAGCTTCTGCTCACCAAAGGATCAGTATGTACCCTGATGGGAAATCTCAACAGAGAAAAAACTGAATTCTTTTACACATTCAATACACAGTGTTTTCTAGTCATAAATGGCCTGTAAAGCACATGTCTGTCTTTGACATGTATAATGACTACAAAAAGATTTATAAAAGGCCTGCAGATAATAAATAATGGAAGATTTAAGACGTCATAGCATGACTGCCACATCTTTAATTTTTGTATTATTTTTTCTTGATTTTCATTCCTCTTCTGATTGCCACAGCATCCAGTTTCTAATAATACTGTAAAGTTTATAAATGAAAATGTAGGAGGTGATGTCTAATGTATTGGCAAGTCTGAATGTCAGCTTATAAAGCATTATAAGGTTTGCTTCTAATAAAGTAAGACCAGTCTACATCTCTTTCTGAAAGCATTAAGTTCAATTCAGTGCCCTGCTATGAATATGTAAAGAAAGTTTTTCCAACTAGTCCATGTTTAGAGAAATGTTTCATGCCACAAATTTTTCTGCAGTTGGGAGTCGAAGAGGAAAGTAGCTGGTGGAAAAGTAGCTCACTGAATACCAGTGAGCTCAGTACCTCTGTCTGAAGAAGAACTCTGTAGATAATATTGAGAAAGTAAAGAATTACTTTGAAAAAACTTGGACAGAGAAGATGCAGAAAAGTCTAAAAGCAGCACATGAAGCAATGCTGCCTCTGACTATAGCAGGAAAATGAAAATTGAAGTCAGAAAAGTATAGGGAGGATGAAGAACATAGTTTTGGGGAAATTATGCAGTCAATACCAGCAAGTTGGTAGTAGCACAGACAGGACTCACCTTGGATTCCTTCCTTGCATATAAACCATTATGAACAAGTAGTTTCCCTTGCATCCAACACAAGTATCCTTTCTGAAAGACACCTTATTTAGGATTTTCCTTACGATGGTGTATTGTGCGTTATGGAACCACCATCGTGATCAATGTTCATATTTGCATCACGATGAGCTGCAACTCAAGAAAATTGAGATGCTTTTTGGGTTTCAATTCCCCTCATGATCTGAATGTCAGTTCCTGTGCTTTTGGGATTAGAAATAATTAATGCTAAAGAGAGTCTGCAACAATGAATTTATTTAATTACTTTCTGGATGATGGTGATGGAATCAGAATGGGATTTGTTTAACTTCCCATACTGTTTGTCAAGAAAAATCGAGTCACATATTCGGTAGATTTAGTGAAATAATGAAGGTAGAAATCAGAGTGCTTGAGTTACCTTTTTATAGAATGAACAAGTAGTATTTTGAATTTTGTCATGTGATTATGAAAATTCTCATTATAGTTATCCTGAGAGGATATAATCTTATTAAGAGTTAACTGGCTTTCTCAACTTCTTCAAACAATTTGAAAAATAAGCAGATGTTAACAATGTGTCTGCTGCATACAGAAAAGGATGTGTCTTTTATGCAGATAAATAATTTTTGGCAGAAATACCAGCCAGAAAGTTGTTGGTTTTGGCATTGTCCTTTAGGATGATCAAATTGAGGGTTTTATTTTCCAAGATTTTAGGTCGTCTTATATACTTCATCCATCCTTGAGCCACTTCTTGGACCATGATGCTTTTAAATGGAAGAGGCATAGCAAAGCTGCTGCTGTTCTAGTTCACAGATAAACATTCAGTCCACCTTTTGTACCTGCTATGTACAATATGAATAAACTCTTAAGTACAAGGGTTTAATGCTGTCAAAAACTGTTCCTTTGCTTTGACTCATTTTACTAGCAATTTCCAATTATTTTTTGCTCTCCTTCCAATAGATGTCCTCACACTGGTCCCCAGAATACCTCCTCAGGTTGAGTTACCCAGTAGATGTTTTCTTCTTAGACCAGTTGATGTCAGTAACAGCAACCACTGGTTGCTTTCTTGATTATTTTGGTATTGTATTTTAACAATACCCAGTCTGACAGTGCGTAATGGTAAGCAGCTCAATACCTCTGGCTTTTCTACAGTGTCATGTTTTATAGTTGTGTTCCAGCAGAGTTGCAGAATGTGAGTGCCTTTATTTTGAGCTGTTAATTAACAGTGGTAGCAGGATGTGCAGTAAACCCCAGATTTAACATCTAATTTGAAGGTGGTAAAGTTATGCTTTGGTTTCTGCAGAAGATTGAAGAAGGAATGATAGAATGTAATTTTTACTCTTTCAGAAACCACACACTGAGGTTACGGTTAAGTATCTAAGGGTAACTGGGAGAACAGGAAAGCAAAGAACTCCTAAGCCTGAACATGTTGGATTTTATCAACCTGAGAGATTTTCTAAAGGCACTGGATTTGAAAAGTTCCTCCAAATAATGGTTTAAGACTTTCAGCAAAAACCCACATCTCAGGAAGCTTGCATTTGAAGCACAGGTGAAGAGACAAAAGGTCAATAAACACTTAATGGTCTTAGTTGTGTTTACGTGTTAACACTTGTTTATATTTTTAGAAAAAGTAAGCTAACTGCTGATACCTAAACAATAAAACCAATGGTGAGAGGATTGAAAAAATAAAGAGAGGGTTAGGAGGAGGCTCCCAGGACCTAAGTGTATGGCCATGAACAGGAATCTCTGACACCTTGCAGAGGTCAAGGTGTTCTGGATCGATGCCTCTACTTGTGAGTGGAATAAGCCTTGTAGCCTGTGGATTAGAAAAAGTGGAGTTTACTTGTCAGAAAATTGAGATTATTATGCTTTTCCTACAAGTATTTCTTGCAAAGCTGTCAGTCTTGACTTGGCTTCCTGGTTGGATTTGAGCATCTTGCAAACATAACATCAGTTCAATTCCTTGTGTGTATAGACCAGCAAAATGGCTTTTTGAATCAGGGAGTTGAGCTTATAGACTCTGTGGAAATGTTAGGGATAGGTGTGAGCGTGGTCTCTTTTTTTTTGCTTTTTAAATTGTAAAGTTAATTCTTCAGATATTCTGACTTTGTTCAGTTCTTTCTGAGTTAAAGAATGGCTAGTTAGTTTAAACTGTCCTCACGTGGGCTTGTAGTTGTACGTACTTTTTGGAGCACAGGAAGTTCCACACCAATATGCAGAAGAACTTTTTCACAGTGAGGGTGACAGAGCCCTGGGACAGGCTGCCCAGGGGGGTGTGGAGTCTCCTTCTCTGGAGATATTCAAGACCTGTCTGGACGTCTACCTGTTTGACCTGTCCTAGGGAGCCTGCTTTGGCAGGGGGTTTGGACCCGATGATCTCTGGAAGTCCCTTCCAACCCCTACGATTCTGTGATTCTGTATTTGTACAGACAATAAAATGTAGCTTCATTCAGTATGCATTTCCTTTTCTTATTGTTTTGAAGCTTTGCAATCCTTCCTATTTCAAAATCAGAGAAGAAAAAGAGAGATGAGGCTGTAAGCTCCTCTGCCTAGAGAGCCCTGCCTATATAGTTTGTGTCAACTGGTTTCTTAATTGAAAACTGACTTTTCCTAAAAGTCAGAGAGTTGTTATTCACGTTTCCCTCAGAGCAACCAGAACCAGAGTTGAAGCTGCAAAAAGCTTCTGGGACTTTTTTTGTATTTCTGAATTGCTGAGGGAGGCTCCAGCTCATTTGGAGGTGCTGAGTGCCCAGCTCACCTGTAGAAGGTACGAGCTCTTTGCAGGTGATTGCAGATGCAATGCCAGTTTCCCTCTGGGTAGTGAGCTGGACCTCTCCCTGCAGCCACTGAGAGTCCAGCTCACGAGGCAGCCTGGTCCAGCAGCCTGTTAGAAGGATTGCTTCCAGCTGTGATGCTGACCCCCCCCCCGATTGTCCCTTAGTTAGGTCAGGATATGTAATGTTTTAAAATTACTATTGTAATTAAGGCCACAATTATTACTATTTTTAGCTGATGATTAGCATTGGCAAGAAGAACTGTACCCCAACCATTGCACATTCTTATTTTCCTCAATTATTACATGTGCTTTTGTATCACATATGTAAGAAAGAAATGTTTTCTGATATCTGTTTACCATCACATAGTATGATAACACACAGCAAGCCCATGGCAGGGGGTTTGGAACTAGATAGTCTTTGAGGTCCCTACCAATCAAAAGCATTCTATGATTCTGTGAGGGAAAGGATAGTGATAAAAATGTCTCCAGCGTCATATGCCAGGGTGCATTCACAAATTCCTGCTGCATTGTGAAGGAAAATAATGAGGAGATGCTACATACCAGCCTTTTCTACAACAGTTTCTACTGTTGATGTCAAACTTTATCAAATAGTTACTATTTTTTTAAGTGATGGTTTGAAAGAAAAATGTGAGTTTTGTCATGTTCTTACTTTTCCTTCTACCTGTCACCTACTTGCAGTGTAGTAAATTGTGATTCTGTAAATTGGAACCTGTGTTTGTATTTAAGATCTCTTGATTTTCCCGCAGTTTCATAAAGCTAAATAAAAGAACAGTTTTAATAAGCCAAACGCAGGTTTTTTCTAGATGTATATAAAAACATGGGCTTAGAGCTGGGCTTAGAGCGCTCCAGACAACAAGCTACAATGAAAGAACGCAAAGAGAACAGACTTCAGAGCTGCTCTTTCATTAGATGACACAGTACTATTTTGTCTGTCTCTGCTGTTTTGCTGGTAGCCATTTGCACATCTGAGCAGTTTTGAGAGCTGTCTCGTGTACTATGTTAAAAAAAAAATAAAATTCATTAGTCCTAGAATGTAAATCTTACAGCCTTTATAAATTGGAATGGTCTTGTTTGCACCACGACATAAAGAGTTTGCACAGCATGTGGGTGTCAAGTGTCTGTTGGGTGAAAAGCCAAAAAGCACTTTGCTTACAATGAAATGTTCCATTATCGAGCTGCATCTTCTCACTGCTGGGAAAAAAATAAACCTGTTTGGTCACTCTGAGCATTTATAATGATACAAAAGGCCACACTCAGACAGCACTTCTGCTTTGGAGATAGAACAGGTGCTCTTGTCTGTGTGCTCTTGCTGATGCCATGCTTCGATTCTGCTGTGGGAGATAGAGGTGAATCATACCGTGGCACGACACTGCTGTGCACAGCCTGGGTTCTGGTAACAAGATTAAAGCTAGCTTTGGTAAATGTCTAAGTCTATACATTGCACTCCTGTCACTTCTGGGATGGTGGGGTTGGCCTTATGTATGAAATGAATCAGTGCAGCCCAGTATTAACCATGTACTTTCACAAGAGCTCAAGTTAAGTTGCTTGCTGTTCTGGCTGGAGGAGCAGATTTTTTTTTCCATGGAAGTCAAGCTCTGCTCTTCTATGGGAACTCCCTTTGCTCATATAACCCCTATAAATATATTCTGAAGAGGCAGTTTAACAACCTGAACGTGCATCTTGTGTCCTACCTACCAAAAGTGAGAGAGGAGGATTTAAAATCCTGTATTTTTGATATTTTGCTCTTGAATAGCTTTCCTGTCTTCCAAATAGTCTTTAGCTGATGTGCACCATGTCAGGTATGCGGCTGGTCCCTAAAGTACTGCTGGGAAAATATTAGCCCAAAATTGAAAGAAATATAGAGACTTTGTATCAACTTTAGTACTCAAGAACCATCCCTTGATTCTTCTATTCTCTGTAAGGAAGAGAGGGGAAAAAAAATACTTTCATGTGATAGGCTGGCTGGTTTTGGTACATGTGAACTGTGGTTCCTTCCAGAACTATGTGATTACTAGAACAGTAATAAAAGATGGAAGTTTTGTTTAATTCTCAGCAGGTCGATGTATGCTGCCTCAAAAAAGTAAATCACCTTGAAATCAGAGTTAGGCAAGCACAGTCAGCACACTGCTGTCACGGGCTGTACTCTCAGAAATGGGAAACAAGATGATAGCTCTCCTTGGTTCAAAGCTGAGGCTCAAACTCCAAACGTTTCAAGGACTTCGTATGAATTTGTGAATCTTTTATGTGCAAGGTAGTTAAGGATGCTTGACACTTCATAAAGGCACATTGCTATGCCTTAAATATTCAAGACCTAAGCTAGAAAGAAATTATAGTAAAAAACCCACAAAATTCAGGTTCTTGTCCAAAAAATTACAGTGGACAAATGAAGAAAGGGTGAATTTTGGTTTTATTTATTTATTAATGCAGACTGCCAATTTGAATTTGGAAAACTTACTACAACATTTTAGACACCTGCTTCTTGCAGTCTGGAGATAGAGGAAGAGCTGATGCTGTTGTTGAGGCTGGTCTGAGCATGATTTTAGTGAAAAAGATTCTCCATATTTTGGAATCGCACAGGAATTCCCCATAAGTCACACTAAAGTTTGAGAGCAATTAAAAAAATAAGACTCTTGAAGAAGAGGCCAGCAATTTTTTTATTTCTTCTAGTCCTCTTAAAACTCTTTTCATGTTAATATTTTCCAGAACCTGAAGACATTTTGTTGTTCTTTTTGTGTGTGCAGAGTGTGAATCAAGGGTTCTCCTTGTAGCTGTTGTGTGATGTGTCTACCTCAGCTATTAGCTGCAGTCTGGTGTTTGTACTGTGCTCACTGCTAATGATAAAAAGCAAACTAAAAGAAGGATCAAGTAATGGAACAAGAAAAAATTAATTGTTAAGTTCTGTTTCTACTCCATAAAGACTGTTTTAAGTTATATGGAACGTCTGAAACAAAAAGCTTTGATATCTCTGCTATGTATTAAATATTGACTCTTTAAGTTATATCTGAGAGTATTAAATTTCATTATAAAATCTATTTCTAATCTGTTGTATCCCTTTATGCCAAGCCCCATTTTTTGGATCACAGTGGGATGAAGTGGTTACCCTCATTGTTCTTTTGATTTGACAGCGGGAGTACCTTTTATGAGCTCATAGCCCATATGTATCTGAGATTATCTGGCTGCTTTTGGTATTTGTGATAGCAGGGAAAAAGTTCTACAACTAATAAACAAAATCACTACTTCTTGTTTTCTTGATTTGACACTCTGTGTCTCTTGGCTGTTCAAAACTTTATGCTTTTCAGGAAAAATACGTGGGTCCTCCCAGGGGAGGCAATGCAACTAAAGCTCCTCCCACTGATGGCATACGGTGGTTTCCACAAATCCTGCTTCAGAGAGCGTGTTCCTCTCCCTTGATGTACATAGATACTCAATGCCTAGTTTGGATCCTTAGATGCATAATCTTTCAGACATAATGATTTTACTTGCAGATGCATTTTTGTCTAATGAACTCAAACTGAAATGGATTTTATTCAGTCATTAGAACTTAAAAGAGCAAAAAGTCTCAAAGCCAAACAACCACCTTTCTGAGCTAAGTTAACTCTGCTTGTTTTACAGCAGGAAGCAAGTTCCCGTGTGCTGAGATTTACTTGCCGAAGGTCAAAGTGAATTGACAACAGGTTCCAAACCAGGACCTGGAAACACAGTTTCAAGGCTCTAATTAGAAGCTGGAAAAAGGGAGTAGTTGTCTTAAGCTATTTTATTACATTGCATCTTTGACCTGAACATAGCCAAGAAAAATCAATATTTTCCATAGACTTCTGTAGTTGGCTTTGTGGGTGGATGAAGATAGTCTGATTTATTTAATGAAGCTGGTGGCATGAAGTAAACGCTGTCACGGAGTTTGTCACCACATATTGGAGGGAAAGCAATGATTTCTAAAGAGGCTGCTATTTGCACATTTATTGATCTTTTAGTGGAGCCATATCTACCAGTCCTTTTGTGATGCCAGGTTATTTTATCAGTGATGCATCATGCGTTTCCTCCTCAATCCATTTATATTTCCTTTAGGCGCTGGCAGAGCATGGCAAAGCAGACTCAGTTTTCTGGCAGAAGGTGACATTTTCCTTCTGAGATGGACCACTCAACCCTCTAACACTGTGATGCTAAAAAATGTCTAATAATTTGCAACCAACATAAGTTTGGTTATAAAGAGCCAGTGGGGTCTGACTGCAGGCTTTAAGGTTGTTTATGTGCTGGGAGAGTCTCAATCTACTGCTCAGTGAAGCAAACACTTGTCAGACACTGAGATGATCCCAAGAAGTTACAAAAGTCTAAATAATAGATTCTATATGTGTTCTTGACAGCAATAAAAGACAACTTATTATGTGTTTTGGCTCATATATTTAAACACCAGTGGAATTAAGAAAGCCTCTTACAGTGTTACAAGAATGATGACTACTGGTTGCAGGTTACAGGGCTTTTCAGATCTGCTTACTGTGCACTTCGAAGTCACTTATGGAAAGATTGACTTGGTGCTATGTTTTAATATTGTTAAACTGCTACATGTACAATATAATGAGTCCCTAACCTTGTTTGGTTGAAGTGAATCAAGCAAACTTGTTAAAGTCTCATAATTCATGAAGTTTAAAAATGATTTTTAAAACAGAGTCTAATTGAGGTACCTATTGCCATTTCTGTTTCTTCATGCTCTACAAAGCCAATTAATTCTCTCAGCAAACCAGAATGTGTGACAAAGGAGGAACTGAGCACAGCCCAAGGGTACTTGTATCTTTGAAGGTTTATTTTTGGATGGGACACAGGCAAGAAATTTTTGAGCCTGTGAAACAGGAGCCTAGATAGTCACAAAGGCACTGAATGCCATCAGTGCCTGAAATCAGGGAGATGCATGACACAGCCCCAAATGGGAATCCAAGAGGTTGTGTTGGCATCACACCTTGTGCTGGTGGAGGTCATTTGGTGTTAGTGTTTGTAAGATTGTATTTTCTAGCAAAATCAGAATTCTATTTTGAGAAGTCAAGCACACAGTTTTTATGTGTCGCATTTGTTCTAAAGGGGCTTGGAGAGATGCAAACCCTTTTTCTTAGAGGGTTTCCAGCTGCCAGTGCACCACTGGAGGGAACAGGAGGCTGGTCTAGGGAAATCCTTATCCAGATGGTTGGAGGAGTTTTGAGGCCCAGATCAGAACAATATAAAAAGGTTATCACATCAGCAAGAACTTGCTGCCTTTAGAGGCAAGGTTTTTAGTTTATTTTTAGTATTCATAACTTCCAGATAGCTTAGGAAAGTGTTCCTAACTCAGGGCAGATGACAAAATATTTCAGCAGTGGCTCATTAATGGCATGTGATACCTTCTTAATCCTTTTCCTCCTCTGAGATTTCACTTTTAAAAACCAGAAGTCACATAAAACATTGGTCTTGCACTTAGTTAATTAGCTGAATTCAACAATGGTATTCTAATAAATATTTGGGT
Organism: Porphyrio hochstetteri; assembly: GCA_020800305.1. Taxonomy (NCBI): domain Eukaryota; kingdom Metazoa; phylum Chordata; class Aves; order Gruiformes; family Rallidae; genus Porphyrio; species Porphyrio hochstetteri. Next base: position 5,817,765 of record CM036906.1, read on the forward strand.
TCAGTTCCTCTGTCTGTTACTCGCAGATGTTTGCATCTAAACCAGGAAAATTATTTATTTACAACTCAAAGAATAATTTGCTTCCTACCTGGCAAAAAGATATTGGTCTTTGTAACTAGAATAAAAACAGAAGTTACTTCTTTGCCCTCTGGTGCTCTTGAATCAGTTTACCATCCTGTTTTCCAGCCCGAGTTTTCTTAGTACTAACAGTCTGATACTCTGAAGATGGATTTATTTTATTTTTTTGCTAGTGTATCTGTAAAGCGCCTTGAGCATAATTTCATTATCTGAGAGCTACCAAGTAGAATTGATCTGTTTTAGTCTTAGCATAATTTTCATGTCTGGTCTGACCTGAATGTTATTGTCCAACAGGTTTCTGAAAATGTCAAGAGCCAGAGGGGAGGTCCCAGTGAAATTGAAGTTCTTTCTTCCCTCAGAGTAACTGAATTTTAAAGTCCCCAAGCCCTGTAAATAAAAGAGAAAAATTGGTAATGAGAAAGGGAATTAATAGGATAGTCTTTCACACGATTTATATAGCTTTCAAAAACTGTTGCATTATTGTGTTTAAAAGTGCTGGTCTGCAGCACTTTCACACTAGGAAGATAAGATTAAAAACTCAAAGGGGCAGCTCTGGGAATTAGAAGCTAGAGGAGCTGATGGATTTGAAATGAAATAAAAGCTGCTATTGGGGAAAATTTATTTTGAAGCTAAAATAGTGTGTCTGCCAATAAAGTATTCAGAGGACTCGGATGTTTACCTTGATATAGATGTCACATTTCAATTAAGTAGACAAGTACTTTTTTCAGCCACTGTTGTCATTATGGAAATCAGCCGAATGAATCTCTGCCATGTAATAAATACGTTACAGGGTAAATTGAAATCTGGCAAAGTTGCTGTTATGCAGATGTGGTACCATCTACAGATGCGTGTACGAAGCCATGTCATTGCAACCCTCTGGAATATCCTGCACTTGAACTCAACCAGAAGTTAAAATGGTCTTTTAGTTAGAAGGGAGAAAAATGAACAGGCACAGGTTCATCTGCAGAGCATCTGTCTTTAGCAAAGATACGTAAATGGAAAGAAGCTATTTATTTTAAACTTGTAGCATTTATAATTAATTACATCTTTACAGTGAAGCTTATTTTAGGGAAACAAGGGCATAGATTCTAGTATCAGAGGAGATGTGTTCACTTTTCATGCCTTTATTTATAATATATTTCTGTATGTCTGTAAAGGTGTCTCTCCCTCTTTCTCTCAAATGCATATATGTTCCCATTTATTCTTGCTGTGAAAATGGCTGAATTTGTACACATATGCATAGGAGTATTGTCTTGCTCATAGTTTTACTGTGCATTTAATGCATTGGGGATGCAATGAAGTTGATTGCTTCTGAAGTGAGGTACCGTTGGAGCATTCCAAATGGCTTTCCAGTTTTTACTAGAAGGTCTTCTCTGTGAGTACAGTTCTTGCAAAGCCCCCAGCGTTGGTACCTTTGGGAGATAATTTCTGGCATGAAATTATTAATTATAAGTTAGAAGTTAGGAAGAAATTCTTTACTATGAGGGTAGTGAGGCACTAGCACAGGTTGCCCAGAGAGGTTGTGGAAGCCCCATCCCTGGAGGCATTTAAGGCCAGGTTGGATGGGGTTTTGGGCAACCTGGGCTAGTGAGGGTGTCCCTGCCCATGGCACGGGGCGGGAAATAGATGATCTTTGAGGTGCCTTCCAACCCAAACCATTCTAAGATTCTATGAAAACTCATGCAAAAGACTTCAGTGCTGCTGAAGGAAGGACCAAAATGCTAATTATAGTTTTTAATTGAATACATGGACTCTCCATTGGAAGCTTTCTTTTCTGCCTGCAACTTACTGTAGGGAGTTTTTGCTAACAATTTCCATCTCCCGATACTGTTGAGTTTTCTGTCTTACTTTTATTCTTCCTTTACAAGAGCTTTAGAAGTTTCCTAGGCAAATAAATTGATTGTTACAGTGCAGTGTAGGAGTTTTTTGCGTTGCGTTTGTTTGAAAATGTTATTGCTCCTGGAGCTTCATTGTTAAACTAACAAACTTCTGAAGTTCCTGCTCTGTTTTCTGCTCCATTTGCACCTTTTTTTTTTTCCTGACTGCATGGAAATAATCTACAGTAGTCTTAAAAGGAAATTAATGAACATAATGTAAGAGTGCTGCAGGAATTAACAGAACTTTGAGTAGGAAATACATATTCTTAGAAGTTTGGTGTCAGCAGAAGTGAGGATCATAGGATGAATTTCTTTTTTTATTTGTCCTCAGGCTATTTATCTACAGTACAGTATCTTTAGTACAAAAGGAAACAGAATAGAGTTTCTACCAGCATTTCCAGAAAAAAAAAAAAGAGAAATTTTATTTTTGCCCATTTAGAAACAAAGAGAAGCAAAAACATATAAAACAGGTTTGGGCTAAAGATTTTTATAAAAATTAAACTAATTTTTTCTAGTATATAACTACCATGCTCTTTATTAGTAATTAGCCTATTAAGACCATATAGAATAATTAAGTGTTAGAAAGAAGTGTCTGTAGGTGTTTTATACTGCTAACAGTTCCATAGATGACATAAAATATATGCTTTGCAAAACTGTGCATGCCCAAACATGATTTACACCTACCAACAGTGTTTCTCCAGGGCAAACAGCTGTGTTTTTAGTGAATTACTCCAGTACACACAGAAATACAGCACACCACAAAATGGAAGGTCCTGTTGGCCATAGCTGATGATTGCATACAGCCCTGCACTGGAATATGTAGTGAAATTGCTGAGCAATTGCAGCATATTCTGGAAGAGGGCAACTACTCTCTTTCCCACCTTTCAAACACCTCCCCAGCACTGTAAGATGTACTGCCAAATGGAAACTTCACATCAGTGCCAAAAATTAAGAACAGTACATGGCTTGCTGATACTTCTTAATGATTGTCACTGCTGCCTGCAGAATCATGAAATGGCTTTTAAATGTTTATCCCCTTACAATGCATTTCTATCAGTAAGCATAATGGCTTGTGGAAGTTGCAGGAAGCAGGAAGATGAGACTTCCATAGCTGGACTTCATCACAAACCATAGGTCAAGCAGGAACACTCATTCACAAGCCATTTCCTTACTCTTGATTTCCAAGAAGGCTCCACAGAATACCTCCAGAAGATGAACCTGAGTGCTAAAATTCCCAGCAGCTGATGTAAATCAAGGTTTCTCTGAGATAATGGGCTTATCACCCATTCTAGTCTTCAATAGAGAGCTTCCTAATCCACTCACCTCTCTCTCCTTTGCAAGGACTGACTTACCCTCCTACCACTAGCCCTGTTGCTACACCCCTATGCTTTGCTGGGCTTCACTGTCCTATTTCAGCTAATCTAATTGAGTATTATACTTAGATTCATTAAGGCAAATTGTGTCTAGTGTGTAGCCAGCTTGCAGTTGTCCATTGAAGAAGCTGCTGTCACACAGAAGAGGAAGAAAGGAATAAGGTTCATGTTGTAGAAAGATATTAGCTGGTCTTACAAAAATATTGTGTCACTCTACAAATTGCTTTCCAGTTTCAGACCTGGTGGAAGATTAAGCATGTAGAGCTCTGCTCCTAATACCAGGGACTGCTGTAGACCTTGGAGAAGATTTTTGGTGTGTCACTTTGCTTTCTAGTCTGCTTTCTTAGGAAAAAACCCCACAAAACTGAAAACCCCAAAAACCTCCAACAAAAAAAGGAACATGCTATCTGTTCTGTTTAGCCAGAGTTTAAGTTCTAACTTGGCTGGTTCAGAAGATGGTTTCTCAGAACAAGTTTCAGCATGTACCCCTTTCCTCAGCTGCTGCTTAAGGAGGCTGGAAGGGAACCAAGGGAGATCCTGCAGGGTTTCCAGGTAGGAAAACTCTTACCAGGAAGGAGAGCAGTCAGAAAGGGCCTTTGGGATGAGGAGAACAGAGTTTTTATCATGTGAAAGTAGTGTAAGAGTTGAATCTGCAGGAAAATGGCAAGGAGATTCATTGTCCCAACAACTTCATTATAGGTTTTTACACTTGAGGTTGTGCAGGCTCTCATGATTGTCACAAAATATCAGAGTATCACATGTATACTTCTACACAAGCTGCTGGTTTTGAAAAGGCAGTGTTTACATGAAGAGTTAAATCCATTTTCATTTTTTTGTAGGCAAGTTTTTGATGCTTTTTAAATAAAGCAATTGGTAGGTGACAAGATCCCGTGGCACCCTCACTATCTAATGTTTTTTGACAGTCATATACATTTTATTATGCTAGTTTGGTTGGTTAGGGTTGGGGGTTTTTTAAGATTTGAATATTGGTCTTATTGTGTTACTTAATTTTTTTGCCTGAACGATTTTCCAGTTTGGAAGACAGCCCCAGACCAATTTTAAATTGCAGACAGATGACAATAGTGTGTTAATTACAAGGACTCGGGTGGTGGCGCTGGGCTTTTTAGATTTATTAATAGATTGATGTAAATCCATTTTGCCAATATTACAATGATAATCTATGGTTGGTAAAAATATTTTATATAGTGAAATTGCCCAAGGATTAAAAAAAAATCCAACCCACAACCCCAAGGCCCAAGAAAAACTGCAAGCTTCATGCAATTCTTTTCCTGGATTCAATTATGACTGATATAGGGCCAAACAATATTTTGGGACTTGCTGGATGCTCAGGACTTCGGAATATCAGGCAATTTATCTGGATGCTTAAACATAACACCAAAGCTTTTTATTTTTCCTTTGAATTTTATAGAAAAACTTGGAGTTTGCTTGCACATTAGAGTAATGAGCCCAAAAGAAGTCAGTTTAAAGCTCCTTAAATGTCTGGAGGAGTGCAACTTTCTCTTCTAAATTCATCCAGGAGCCTCTTCCCCTATTCCACAATTACCATTGTATACCAAAGACTGATGGAAGTAAGCTGGCTTTGCTTTAACTTCCCTGTGGATACAAGGAAACTCTCAAGAGAAAACAGTGATATCTTTTCTACAAAGACATCTAGCTGTCCTCTACACTCTCCATTCAATCCTTGGAATTCAGTATATCACCATGGCTTATTCCCTGTCTCTTATGAAGGGAAAGGCAGAATTTGTTTTATAGTTTATGCAGTCAGTCTGTAGTGTTTAAAGTGCTTCAGAACCTGTTGCAGTAAAAGTGCTTATAAAATGTAAGAATTTTGGCATTAATTGTTCTGTCAATAGCCTGAGAAGATGGTAAAGAAGAGTGCTTACCTGATGGCATTTGTACCCAAGGGGCCAAGAGGGCATATTGAATATTCTGGGTTTTGGTTTTTTTTTAAAGTGAAAGTGCTGCTGAAGTGCCTGTTAAGCCTCTTTGTTCTGCAAGAGAGGCATGGAACAAGACCTGGAAGTCACCAAATTCTGATTTTAGATAGAATTAGAAGGTATATGAAGAACAAAAGAAGATGATACGTCTAGGTACAGTGTTATGTTCTTGCCAAGCCTGGCTCATCTGAGTGATTTATACTGTAGAGAAGCTAACCTCAGAAAATATACTTCTAGGATAACTTTTAATGGCATCAGGGTGTTTAAGGCAATTGAGAAAACAAAAGCCTAAATATAATGTCATAGTCAAAAATCGGGATTAATGTTCTGATACAATTAAGTGCTACTGTGGCATACGTAGCTCTGAATTACTCTGATTAGATAAGGGGAGTATTTTTTGTCTAAACACAGGTGAACTGTTTCATCTCAGCACATTACTCTCAAAGCAGTTGTACCATCTGTAAAATGTTACATACATCCCAGTGTTTCTCCAGTCAGTGCTTTAGAAATGGTATCATTAATGACTTGGAGACTTCTTCAGCAAAGAGATTATGAAGGAACTGGTAAGAAGAGGAGAAAGACCATGTCATGGGAAAATCTCACTTTTCTGTAGTTGGGACAGAATGGTTGACCATGCTTTAAATATTTAGGAGTTCCCAGAATGAGGTGAAAAGCTGTATGTCACCTTGGTGCTGTGTGACACACATTGACAATGCATATACACAAGGTAAATAGTACATGCAGTACCTGAACCTTGCAGCACATTTGTATTCTTAGTGTTCACTTCTAAAGTGTAACAACAGAAAACATATTTAGATTCAGAGTAAGTCAAGACACGCTTTATAAATAAAACTATTTTCCTGGGTACCAAATCTAAGCATTTGAGCTACAGGAAAAACTATTCTGTTCTGAATATAGGAAAAACTGTCCTATTCTGTGTCTGAAGCCACAGGCATTCAGTCTGACTCACCAGAAACTATTCTCCTGTCCTGAAATTTTGAGTCCTTGTTGTCTGAAGGAACTGGCAGTCAAGACCAGAAGATGATTCCCGTGCTTAGATTGTTTAGTTTTTCAGGTTTATATGTTTTGTGCTGTTTGGTAGTGGATATAAGTAGTATATGTGACAAGGAATGCTATCTCACTGCTTGGTTTTGTGGCAGTGTACCTGGTACAGAGTAACAGAGTATTTCCTCTCTCTAAATAGACTACCCTCTCATTCCCACTTCACTTCTACTAGAGATTTTCTACTCTTCACCCTGATGCCATCCCCTGTTTGCTCTGTGGATCTTCTTCCAATTGAAATTCAAATGTTTTACCCCTGAAGTCTTCACTTCTTCGTTGGTACATTGTGAGGAGATTGCCAAGATGAGAGGTGGTGAATTGAGATGGGGAACTTTCATCTGAATCTCAGGTGTGGTGGTATGTGGGTGCTTGTAAAAATACTCAGTCTCTTCTCTCTCCGGGGGTAAGAGCCTGGGCTGTACCTCTCTCCACATTCTGGCTTTCTTCTGTGTTTGTATGAAGTTGTTTTGGTAGTTGGGGTTTTACTTCTCTCGCTTACAAGAAGATCAGAGTTCAAAGTCCTCTCGGGTGTATCAGCAGCGTTTCAGATAGGCAGAAAATAAGCAGGTGTGGGAGCTCTGGAGATTGCAGTAGCGCTGCTGCCCAGCAGACACTGCAGAACAAGCACTGCTAAGAAGAAGTAGAGGTTTTGTTCAAGTACAGCAGCCAAGAGCACAGTGGAAGAGAAGTAGGTAACTCGGCCCTTGGCGTTGATATCTCATGCATATTAAAAATTTCCAAAAAGAGTTAATTTTGAGCGAACTATGGTACAGTTGGACACATCAAATCTTCATAAAAATCAAATGAAGGTCTAGCATTTGCAAAGGCAAACCACCAGCTTGGAAAGTCAACAGGAGGGTATTTCACTGCATAAATGTTACCATCCTGTGAAAAGTTCCTTGAATTACCTGAATAACTGTTGTATGCTTAAAACCCCCCTAACTAATAGCTGAAGTTATCTTCCAGATTGTTGCAGCACAATCTGTATAGAGTTGCCTTCACTACCTGGTCTAATGATCGTGGCAAAATGTAAGCAAAGCTTTTGAAAAGAAAAGAAGTAATTAAGAATTCATACTAGAAAAGCTGTTATGGACCATCACCTTCTCAGTGATGAGAACAGATTTTCCCAGAAGGACAGGCGAGTGGCTTGGTTTGTCTTTTGGGACAAGAGAATCTCCAAAAATGAGCTTGGATTAACAGTGTGCCCTTTGCTATGTTGGAAAATGCTTGATCTGGAGATCATAGATTTCCCTTCCCTTTCCCTTTCCCTTTCCCTTTCCCTTTCCCTTTCCTTCCCTCATTCTATCTTTCTCTCCTTTTGTCCTTCTCTCTCTCTCCCCCTCTCTTTCTCTTTTTTTTTCTTTTTGGGTAAATGAAACTAAAGAGAAAACAAAGGCCACAGCATGTGTATCTTGAAAACACACAAGAGAAATAAAATGCCTGTCATGGAGAAGAATGAAAACCATTTTTCCTTAGTTAATACAGTAGGAATTCAAAAAAGTGTTATGTATGGATTTTTTTTTTAATCTGGCCTTGATAATGTTATATTTGAAGGACTGGATGAACTGTGCATCAAGCTAATAGTAACAATAATTCCCAAATCAATATAGCAAATACCTTGCTTATTTAGTAGAAATGTCATAATTGTAACATTCAAGGAATAAAACAAAATTAACCACTCCTCTCCAAATATATTTTGAAAGAAACATGTATTTTTTGACTGAAGATGATTTATGGGAGAAGAGATTGAATTTAATATCAAATCTTTAGGCAATTACCTCAGTTGAGAGCAAAATCCAATTTTTGCTTATTTGTACTATGATTTCAGTTCCTCTTTGCTGCATTTGTTTGCTTTTTTAGACCGATGTCCCGTGGAATGAGGCTTCCAGTACTTGTGCTTATCTCTGTCATCCCCTACTACCCTTTCAACATATTGGGCAACCAACACCAAAGTTAAAACAGGGGAGCAGTACTCAAATGTAATTTAAAGATCTACCAGTTTTACAAAAAAATGAAGAAAGAGTCCCCAAATGTTGGTGAACTTGGAAGAGGCTGGGGAATTTGCCTTTTTTGTGTTGTGTTTGGCAGCTGTTAATATAGGTCCAAATTAACCCAGCACCTAATTGCTTTTCCTTAGGGAAGATGACCTTATGATGGAGAGGAGTGCAGAAGCAGAGCACACGTGTCCCTGGGGAACCAGGCTTCAGCAGTTCTGCTGTTTGCTCTGGTGTTTTTTGATGTTGCTTTGTCACGTTATTTTGTGTCTCAGTGCAAGCTCTGAACTTGGACTTCAGCAAAGCTTTGACATTGTTTCTCATAGCATTCTGCTTGAGAAATTGGCTACCATGGGCCTGGACAGGCGCACCCTCTTCTGAGTAAAAAACTGGCTGGGTGGCCAGGCCCAAAGAGTTGTGGTGAACGGAGCTAAATCCAGCTGGAGGCGTTCCCCAGGGCTCAGTCCAGGGTCCAGTCCTGTTCGATGTCTTTATCAATGACCTGGATGAAGGGATCAGATGTTCCCTCAGTAAGTTTGTGGACCATTCTAAGCTGGGAGAAATTGTCGATCTGCCTGAGGGTAGGGAGGCTCTTCAAAGGGATCTGGACAGGCTGGCTGGCTGGGCTGAGACCAATGGGATGAGGTTCAACAAGGCCAAGAGCAGAGTCCTGCACCTGGGACATAACAACCCCATGCAGCACTACAGGCTTGGGGGAGAATGGCTGGAGAGCTGTCAGGCAGAGAAGGACCTGGGGGTGTTGGTTGACTGCAGACTGAATATGAGTCAGCAGTGTGCCCAGGCGGCCAGGAAGGCGAACGGCATCCTGGCTTGTATCAAAAACAGTGTGGCCAGTAGGTCTGGGGAGGTGATTGTGCCCCTGTACTGGGAATTGGTGAGGCTGCACGTCACGTACTGCGTTATTTTGGGCTCCTCACTACAAGAAAGACATCGAGGTCCTTGAGTGTGTCCAGAGAAGGGCAACAAAGCTGGTGAAGGGGTTGGAGAGCAAACCTTACGAGGAGTGGCTGAGGGAACTGGGGTTGTTTAGTCTTGAGAAGGCTGAGGGGAGACCTTATCACCACCTACAGTTGCCTGAAAAGAGATTGTAGAGAGGTGGGTGTTGGTCTCTTTGCCCAAGCAACAGGTGATAGGACGACGGGGAATGGCCTCAAGCTGCGCCAGGGCAGGGTCAGATTAGATATTAGGAAAAAGTTCTTCACTGAAAGGCTTATTGGGCACTGGAACAGGCTGCCCAGGGAGGGGGTTGAGTCACCATTCCTGTATTTGAAAGAAGGGTAGATAAGGTACTTAGGGATATGGTTTAGTAGAGGATGGATATGGTTGGACTCAATGATCTCAAAGGTCTTTTCCAACCTTGTGATTCTGTGAACAAACCAGTGTAGGAGATAACAGCCCTCTGGTGTGGATATCTGAAGCGTATCAAGGACTATTTCACCCTGCCCACAAGCAGAGTGAGCACACCTGTGGCTATGCTACACTTTCTACTCAAACTCTCCTTTTAAAAAGCAGTTCACTGTGCTGTTTTATTGGATTATGTTTTTGCTTATGTTGTTCAATGTAAAGATCCGTTATTGCTGTGGATAAGTGTTGGACAAAATTACTCCCCTAAGCTAGATCAGCAGTATCATGATGAAATATCTCTTTGAAGTGTGCCTTTAACTACCTTCCATACCCTACTTCAAAATTGAGTAAAACCCATATTTTAAAGCCTGCTTGAAAAAAAATGGGTAAAACCCCACAACAGTGTGGTCGATGATACATGGGTACATGCCAAGAACTATCTTACTTAGTGCTGTCCTTCAGTGCAGGCTGGATTAGTTGGTTTTGGTTCCTGATGCACCTTTGTGCTAGGAAAAGAATTGTGCATTCGAGTTCATTGGAAAAAGGGGGCTTCATCCTTTAAAAAACCAGTACAGGATGATTGCCCATGTTTCAAAGAGCACAACATCAGAAAGACAGTTTATTAGCAGGAGATGGTTTGTTGCGATGTGCACGAAGTACAGAATAACAAAAGTTATCTGCAGTTGTTAGCCAAACCAGTTAAATTTTATTCTTTGCTAAATGTTGCCTTTAAAATAAACAAACTCCAAAAATCTCATCAGTTGTTTTGAATTTCCATAGTTGAATTCAAGCTTTTACTGAGATGGCAATAAGCTGTACCGGGCTGGTGATGTACATTAATTTCTTGGCTGGTGTAATGAGGCATATAGTTGTCATGCAGGGTCACTCTGAGCATAGGAAATTGTGCCAGTCGGAAGTGATAACTTGCATTCTGTCCTGCCCAGGTGGAATCACAAGGATTTGGCTGCACCAGCCCAAACTATAGCCAAGAGCTCATCATGCATGCAGAAACTTGAAAGATCAGATGGTGCCTTATGTGAATGGCAGGGGAGCAGGGATTAGTCAGGAACAGATATAGTTCACATGTCAGCATATTTTATGTTTCCATTCTTTATTCTTAGCTTCATAATTCAAATCCATTGATATCTATTGTGCCATCTTCTGCTTGTTTCTTTAGCTTTTTTGACTTACATTTTAAACTTCATTGGTATTGCAGTCCTTTCTCTGCTGTGCTCTTGACACAAGCTGAGGATGCATCATTTAGCATGATCCTGTGTTTTTGCTTTGTTCAATGAAATGACGACAGTAGGATGATGTATGTTGAGCTAAATATATCCTCAGGATTTAAAAATGGCATTTGGTTGGACATATGGGGCAGTGCTGTACAGCATCAAAAGTCATGCTTAAAAAGATTGTGTTTCTTCATAAAAATCATACATTTTTGACAGTTCTCAAGGTGTGTTATAGACCCAGTTATTTTTGCTACTGATGAGATCTTCACAACGTGGTTTTTTTTTGGGGAGGGGGGTCTGATCTGCACTATCATATGTGGGGAAAAGATGTTCCCACCCATATGCCTCACGCTGTAAGGACATTACTGTAATCAACAATAGATCTTTAGAAACCAGAACGGAACTAGTTTTAACAGCAGTTCAGAGTATTTTCTTAATGCTTGTTAAAGAACTTGGTCAGCTTTTAATTGAAGGATCATAAACCCAGGCTCTGATTTTTAGAGAATTCTTTTTTTACTAATTTTTTTCCCTGATTGGCCATCTGACTTTGAGCTATCATTGAAGGGCCTCTTTGCTGGAATCAGTGATTTAGTTAGACACAGTGCAATATGCTTTATGTTAGTAGAATTTTTTTCCATAACTCAGTTTAGCATAAAAATGTAAAGGATTGTTCTTAGCACTTTTTAGAGTGGAATGAAAAGAATAACTTCTTTCAAAAGCATCCTGCATTATTGATTGCTAATTGCAAATCGCTGTTTTGAATAAAAAAAACCAACCCCAAAAACAAAAAACTCCACATAAACCACCCCCCACCCTCCCAAAGTCATCTGGCTGTAGAATCTCAACTCAGCTTTTGAGAAGATGCTTCATGCTTCTCATGGGCTGCAGACAACTGGCACCTGTTCAGGTGTTTCAACTGCTGTTGAATTGAAATAATGTGTTTTCTCCAATATTATTTTAGCATGTGATTGTGAGTGATTTGCTTATCGAGTGGTATAGGAGAACATTAAATGCAGTCTGGAGGTGCAGGGTCATTCCTCACACACTTGTACAACTCAGCCATGCTGGGATATGACAGATTCTCTGCAAATGCATAGTTATTTAAAAATACTGGTTTGCCCTTATTTGAGCTACTGGATAGCCATGAAAAAGGACCAGAATTCTTCAGCCCATAGTGGCTAAGAAAACATTCCTGGGAAAATAAATTGGCATTCCTGAACTTCAAGGGCATTGAGCTGAAGGCCAACACTCACATGCTCCTACCTGGGGATGACAAAGGCATGATGAAAATAAGGAAAGAAGGGTAAAAAAAAGTCTGTCTCTTATTATCAAAAGAGTCTTGCTTTCCCAGCCTGGTTTAACTTGTGATAACAGAAATCAGCTACCACAGGGCTTCAGAGAAGATATTGTGGTTGGTTGATTTGGTGCAACTGATATGATGGGTTCACCTTAAGAAGAAACAATTGCAAGAATGGGATGGAATTAGAAATAAAGTGTTCTAGGGTTGGCAGCTCTCATCACTGTGATTGAAGCTAGATTTGAGAGCTCCGAGGCTCAGCAAAGAAAAGGCATCTGGTGACTACTAGGTGGCTGAGATGTGGTGCAGCTAATGCTGATTTATTTTCACATGTCCTTGAAAAAGACACCTGTGCCCAAATGATTGCCCCATATGAAAGTTTCTCCTATGTCTCTCTCTCCTTTCCCCCTCCTCTGTCATGGCACTCATTCTAAATACTTGTATAAACATTTTTTCCCAGTTTAATTTTCTGCCTTTTGAAACAAAATGAGGTGTTTTGCTATTGTGTATGATAGATTTTTAATTCCTGTGTAGAGAACAGGTCAAACCTTTATTTTAGTTGCATTGTCTTTTATTCACATGGAAAGGGAAGAGGTTTGGGGGGTTGGACCTTATGATCTCTTGAGGTCCCTTCCAACCCCTACGATTCTGTGATTCTGTGAAGAGTGCAGACCCAGTCAAGTTCTAACAACAGACTGAAACTGTGGTCTGGGGATGAATTGAGAAATCATTTAGTGAAACTTTTATCTGGTGGATTTTCCTGTGATTTGTTATGCTTAGGGACTGAAGGAAGAGGAAGCAGAGAAGCTTTAGCATATGGGCTAAACTTAATTTGGGTATGCTTAAAAATGGGGAAAAAAGTTCTCTGTCAGCCTTTTTGTGGGAAGTTAGAGAAGCCCTTGGCATGTTAAGCAAGCTGTTGAGATTACTTGGTAATGAATAATACATGTGTACCAGTGGAGAGATCTCACTGCTGATTATTTAAGTGGATATTTTTGTGGCCGAACTACTTGTGAAATATGCAGAGAATTTCTTATTGTTAGCAGAAGAGATAAAGAGAAGATTGGAGAAAGTTGTTGAATGATTTAGAGTGATTTGTTATAGGAAGTGGTTAACTGCACTAGCTGTATGACTTTGTGAAGGCTGGCCGTATGCATTTGCAAGCAAAAGTGTCGTCATGACCCACAGTGTAGAGGCTCTTCAAGCTACCTGCTCTAAGGAACTCATCTGGAATGTAATACCAATGTTCATTTTAGAATCATTTAGATCGGAAAAGACCCTTAAGATCCTCGAGTCCAACCATTAACCTAGCACTGCCAAGTCCACCACTAAGCCATTTCCCTAAGTACCACATCTTCTTGTCTTTTAAATAGCTCCAGGGATGGTGACTCAGCCACTTCACTGGACAGCCTGTTCCTGTGATCGACAACCCTTTCAGTGAAGAATTTTTTCCTAATATCCAATGTAAACCTCCCCTGGCAGAACTCGAGGTCATTTCCTCTTGTCCTATCATTTGTTACCTGGGAGAAGAGACCAGCTCCCACCTGGCTACAGCCTTCTCTCAGGTAGTTGTAGAGAGCAATAAGGTCTCCCCTCAGCCTCCTTCTCTCCAGAATAAACAAGCCCAGGTTCCTCAGCCGCTCCTTGTAAGACCTGTTCTCTGTGCCCTCCACCAGCCTTGTTGCTCTTTGTTGTTCTGAACCAGGGATGTGGTTTATAGCTGTGTTCTCTTTTAGCACGTATCCAGCAGTTTTTCTGGGTCGATGAAATACAATTCCAGGCAAATCACATGGAAAGAAAGAGTTTTAAATGTCTTCAGAGCATAGGCTGCAATTTGAGTGTTTCTGTCCTCTTCACCCCATGGCATCCTCACAGTGCATCACAGCCATTTTCATTGTCTTCCCTTTTCTCTCGAGTAATTGGTACTTTTTTTTAAAAGCCAAAATATGAAACAGATGCAACAGGAAAAGTGTGGAGTTCCTGAAACAGAGTTTTCATGCTGGGGACAGTGGGAGAGGCAGGCTCTCACATTTTAGGAGTATCCAAGCAATTCAGTGAGGCAAAGTAGAACCAGTTCTTCACACTGTGACTGTTTCTTTAGGAAGGCTGACACTTGCATTTCACTCAGATACAAATCAGGATTGTGGCTTTCAGGGAAATAAAACTGCTTCCCTGCTGTTTAAAAGGAATTTGCTCTCAGTGAGGGGCAAGATTTAAAGATGCTCTTGTAACCTCTTTGTTTCCTCCCAGATGAACTTGATGTGTCCTCCAAACCTTACTTGGGTCTGTGAAGTCCACATGGCAGCAAGTCATTTGCCTAGGTTTCCTTTGCACTTTGCAATTCAGATGCGTGGCTTCAGCTGGACTGAAATTAGATGATGAGAGGGAGTACTGTAACATATATTTCTTTGTTGATCCAGCTACAGTTGGCTTCTAGTACTACATCAAACACCAGGACTGACAGCTTCCCTGCATCTTGTTTTTTCATTTCTTTGGACATTTGAAAATTAAATGTGCAGCTTAAAATAACCTGTTGAAAACAATTATTTTCTGTTTTTATCTGTTGCTATGGTTTTATTGTATTTTACTTGCTGTATCTTATTTTTTTTACTCATAACTTACAGAAAAGACAGAAAATATATTTAAGCTTCCGTATTTAAGAATTTAATGTTGTATATTGACAAAAGAAGCTCCAGTTGAGTAGCTGTGTGGTCTGAATTCCTCTCTTTGTGTGCATGAGTAGTACACGACACACTTCCAGGCAGCTAGCATCCCCCAAATTCAGTTCAAAGAGAGTAACATTAGCTTGCATCACACATGCATTTTGATTTTGGCCTTTGTTTTTGTGTGGTTACCATTGTGTGTTATTTCCCCCAGGGATGTTAAAAAGCTTTCATTCCTTATTCTGAAGGGCTGTGACTAAACTAGAACGAGATACAAAAGATCTTGACCAATCTGAGATCCCTTTTTACTCAGATACAGAAATACATCTCAGATGTATTTATTCAGGGTTGGCTCATTATAATGAGCTGAATTCAGTGCATTGCACAGGCATGGTGGACAGTACAGGATGCAGGATACCAAACATATTAGCAAGTTCTTGTTGGAGAGACACGTGGCAGGGTCCTTCAGCTGCTTGTAAATGCTATTTATTGGCCCCATTGACACACTTTGTCCCCTTCCAATATCGTGTGAACTGAAATCACTGAAGTTAACTTCCTCCCTCATATATTGGACTGCATCTAACTCTTCACGTATGGACCCTAGTTCATTACCTGATCAGATATTGAAAGCTATAGCTTCACTTTCAAAGGTCTGTGCAGCATTTATCTCGAGTCAAGCTTTACATCCACTGCTTTGCTGTCATTTTTTTCAGCAAATCACCTCCTTTCTATTTCTTACATGGCCTCTAAAGTATATCATAGAACTGTTTGTCTTACGTTGAAGTTCCAAGGATTATTTTGCTTAAAATGAGACTTAAGGGGTTCTCTCACTTCTCTCAACCTCTGTCAACCTGTCTCTGATTCCATGCATGTACCATACCAAATCTTATTTGCTTGCACCTTACTCCAGTCTGTGTGCCTTGTCCCTCAGCTTTTATGTTTTTCTTTTGTTTCCATAATGCTTCTGAGGTTTAGAAGCTCATTTATAAATTTACTTCATTCTCATAGTGTTTGCATCAGACATTGTCTTCTTACAACAGATGAAGACTTAGTCTGGTAGGTTATTTTTAGCTAAATTGCAATCTTATTCCTAGGAATTAAGTCTAAAATACACTGTATGTGATTCTTCTCCTACTCTTTACAGTAATGACCACAAATTCTTCCTAAGATTGCATCCTGAAAATAAGACAGTGACCAGGAGCTGGAAATACAGTTCTTTATAGAGATGGTACGTCAGCACTCATTGTCTCCGTTCGTCATCGCATATTATTCATAGTGGAATAAATGCCAGCTTAGTTTTCCATAGCTCCTACCATCTCTGGCTTCTTCATTTGCTGCTTCTTCCATATATCAAAAGCAATGCACAAATAAAAGCAGTTTTTAAGTAGAATGAAGTGGAGAATCGTTGTGGGGCTAGGGGTAGAGTTTTCAACAGTCTTCTCACTTCATTCATTGGTGACCACTAGATTTTAGCTCAAGAAAAATAATTTTAACAAGCATCTCTGCAATCTCTGCCTATCCCTGCAATCTCTGCCTATCCCTGCTTGCCCCAGGAAATGCATTAATGCTTCAGAGCTTTCATGTGCTCATCTGTGTCTTGCTTTTGGGGGCATTAATGGAATTTACCCTGCAATTTCATTGAGCAGATATATTGCTTTTCTGTCTTGTTTGGGTTACACAAAAGAGTTGAGGAAGAAAAAAGCTGTGCAGTCTTGTTGGGAACAGAGATTGTTAAAAGCACAAATTTTTCTTAGAATTATGTCATAATAATAACTTTATAATTGTCAGTTGTAATAAACCCATGACACTATTAGATACTGATTTTTTGTGTGTATGCTTGCCCATTATTAGAGCCTTCAGATAAGATTTAGGCATGAATGTAGGACAAAAATTTTTGGGAACAGTAACAACAGACCCAGAGGATTCGCTGTCCTCTGCAGTTTTACTGACTGCATTCTACTCCTGACCTTCCATATTGTGTTTGTCTGTTTAGAGCAGTGTTGTGTAAGGCCAAAAGAAGTCTTTTTGTGGATATTGGGTTTTATATTAGTTTTGGATAGTCGTGAAAAAGATTGCATGTCATATCTATGGCAGGGGAGGTGGACATAGATGATCTTTGAGGTCCCTTCCAACCCATCATTCTATAATTCTATACTAGAGTATAGATATTGTAGTTGTAGATACTGCAGTTTACCTGTGGTAGTCACCAAGTCCCATCTCCTGTTTAAAGACGGTCTGTGCCAACTGTGGATCAGGTCAGAATTTTCTTGTCTAACAAGGTGTTAAAAGTCTCCTCGGAGGTTCCTATACCTTGAGGTCCATCCTGCCAAACACCAATCTCCCACCCTTTTGAAGGGTTATTGGATTATCTGGTCACTAATTGCTAACCACTGATTGCTGTGTTTAATGGTAGTCTGCATGAGGCTGGGAAGACCAAGTGCATAAGGCCCACTATAGCCTCATGTTCACAAGCCATGGTCCTCATGGGGAACTTCAGCCCTATGAAGACAGCATGAGAGTTGGGTTTGTTCAGCCTGGAGAAGAGAAGGTTCCAGGGAGACCTCACTGCAGTTTTCCAGTACCCAAAGGGCTACGATGATTAAGGGCCTGGAACATCTCCAGTATGAGGAAAGGCTGAGTGAGCTGGGGCTGTTCAGCCTGGAGAAAAGAAGACTGAGGGGGGACCTAATTAATGTTTATAAATATCTTAAGTATGGGATGCAGGGGGAATTGGCCTACCCCTTTTCAGTAGTCTGTGGAGACAGCACAAGGGGCAATGGCTGTAAACTGCAGCACAGGAAGTTCCACACCAACATGGGGAAGAACTTTTACACAGTGAGGGTGACAGAGCCCTGGGACAGGCTGCCCAGGGGGTGTGGAGTCTCCTTCTCTGGAGATATTCAAGACTCGTCTGGACGCCTATCTGTGCAATATGAGCTAGGGAGCCTGCTTTGGCAGGGGGGTTGGACCCAATGATCTCTCGAGGTCCCTTCCAACCCCTACGATTCTGTGATTCTGTGAAAGGGACCTACAGGGAAGCTGGTAGGGACTCTATCAGGGAGTGTAGTGAGAGGACAAAGGGTAGCAGCTTTAAACTAAAAGAGGGTAGATTTAATTTTGATATTAGGAAGAAATTCTTGACATTGAGGGTGGCAAAGCACTGGTACAAGTTGCCCAGAGAAGCTGTGGCTGCCCCCTCCCTGGCAGTGTTCCAGGCCAGGTTGGATGAGGCTTTGTGCAACCTGGTCTAGTGAAGGGTGTTCCTGGCCATGGTAGGGGGTTGGAACTAAGTAGTATTTAAGGTCCCTTCCAACCTAAAGCATTCTGTGATTCTATGTTATCATTAAATATATTCAACTTTTTTCACACAGAGCTTTCATCTTTCAGTTGAATTGATTTTCCTCACTATCCCAGTTTTTCTCACTGTGTGTAACCATTCTTCCAAGAAAAAGTTGTTCAGCTGTACAATAACAACTGGATGATGGCAATCTGCTTCTCATTTTAGAGTCTGCTATAACATGAGAAGTTTTGCCTATATCTAGGTACAACTACAGGAGTCATCAGCTGTAATGAGAAGGATGGGCAAGGAAGTAATTTGGCCTTGACCCCCTCATAGCAGAATAAGATGTCTCCAAGTACAGGTGCAGCAAAATTGTGTGTGGACTGTATTGAGGGTTTATTACTGAACCGCTTATTTTCAAGGAGCAGTATTTTCAAAGACTTTATGGCTGACAGCTGGGTTTTACTTATGAGAAAGCAGCTGGTTTTTGTCAGGGTAACATGCTCCAGGATTACTGGAAAATGTTATTTTATATTAGGTGAACTTTCCTTGGCTGTTGGTGGATTACACTTATTTGCACTTACTCTGAAAGGAAGGAAAACTTGTCCCTTTTAGCTGTAGCAAGTTGTCAGCATCCTGTTGACTTGGAAGAAGTACGCTTTGAGAGCTGAATCCTGTCCTCTGCTCCCCTCCAGTTAACGGTGGGCTGACTGGGATGCTTGTAGGTCACAGCTGCGGTCTTTTGAAAGCTAGCCACAGGTTGTGGTTAGAGAAATCAATTTTCCTCTAGCAATAGGTAACAAAGTGAAATACCTCCTGCAAAAGCCCTCTGTGATCTGTAATCATTCTGCTTGTCCGTGCTCCTAGTTTTGCTGTGCTGGAAGTAGGAGGCAGCACTTGAGATTTTAATTTTTTGCTATCAGGAGAGTGCAGTCTGAACTGACTTGACCAACATGAAAAATGACGATGAACTTGCAACCAGTGGACAGATACTGAGAAGAAGCAATTGTTAACATTTCCAGATTATTTTATATTTAGAATCTGAATAAGCTAAATCCAGGATGAAGGATTGCAGCAAACCTTTCAGATGGAACTTTGCAGCAGTCGTTTTTGAAGAGATAAAGAAACTGTATTTCTGATGGTTTGCATGAGGAACCCTCAAATCTTTACACGATTTGTAATGAAAACTCAGTTTATAAGGAAAAAGAGTAATGTTAAAAACACTCCCTTATGTTAGAAACCTTAGAGAGCAAAACATTTTCATAGCCACAATGTGTTCAAAGCACTACATGTGCTTATATGTAAATTGTCTTGAAGCTGGAGAAGATTAATCTCTGCAGCTCCTGACCATGCCGGATGCATTGGACAGACATCAGAGTTTTTTCCACTGACTTCATTTCTCCCTGTCTGTACTTTTTATGTGTCCATTTCCTTTAAGGTAAACCGAAGTCTGAATTTCCTGACTTTCTAATATTTGGAGTTTATTTGGTTTATCACTACTAGACCTTTAAAATTACTGCAGTTAGCAAAATGTGCCCTCGGGCTTCGCTTTGTCTTTGCTATTGTTTGCAAGTGTGCAGCATGTTACAGTGCATCCTTGTGGCACCATAAAGTTCAACTTTTAGCAAACACTGTAAACTTTTATTTGTAAACATTGCACTGAAAGAACAACACTGAGAACGAAAAATTTGAGCACCACTTGAACTTTCACTGGAATATTATGAAAAATGGATGAGACTGGAGAAAATAATAGGCATTGACAATTAGCTCTTTGTCAGATTTCCCCCAGAAAATCTCTTTGCTTTGCATGCTTTTCAAGGGAAGAATAAAAATTTCTTTCCTTGTCCCTAGTCTGTATCATTTAATCATTACTTGTTATGTACCGGCTCGTAGAGTATCAGTTATAGTTCAATAGCTTTTGTCTAGAGCTCATTATCTGTAATTGAATGTATGCACCAAGCTGAATATGTTTATTTGTAACTTGATAATTAAGCTGCTGTAGGCACTTATTCTAGGAGAAGGGAGGAGAAGAGACAGACAGCCTGTTATCCTGAAACACTGGCCTGAAATGGGAAAAACAGGGTGTGCTTAAAGGTGATGAAAGTTCACTTCCCAGAATTTAAAACCAGTTTGAATCTCTTTGGAGTGATGTTTTGTTTGTTTAGTAATTTTTCTCTCTCCAAACTAACTATGAGATGAAAAAAATGGGTTTCATCATTCTTTTCATAGATCGTGTTGGCCCAGGTGTTACTTAAGACCAGTATCTTGAGGTGGTTTTAAGAATGATGTTGCCCAATTTTTACCACTGTAGCTCCTAATTTTAATGCAGCCTGTTGGTTCAGCAAATGGTGATTTCACTAGTTCTCAGGCAAAATGGGTAGGGTGTGCAGGAGCACCTACCTGTTGTAAGAGCTGATAGCAAAAGTATGTGTATTTAAAAAACAAAACAAAACATAAAACCCAGCCAAAGAAAAACCCTAAGAAGTTTAAGGGAAGTGTATTACATTCTGGTATTTCTTGGTGATGAAAACGAGAGCCTACTGACGTCTGGTAGCCATGGTTGCTAACATTTCAGGAAGCACGAAAGCAGGGATGAACGTAAAAGTCTGTCTTTTTCTGTTTCTGATTCCTTTCCTATCAGGTTTTGAATAAATCAGACATATAGTGCCACCTTAATTTTTACTAAATATATCTTAGTTTGCTAGTGCTTTCTCGGAGGAGACCTGAGATGACATTGTAGAACATAAATGCTTTGGTTTTGCTCTAGTTACCCTTATGCATTTTTTAAAGCAGAGCGTGTTCGCTTGAATTTTTATTTTCTGTCAAGTGTAAGAGCTGGTACTACATTATGTCCCATTAATCATGTTTTAAAAATAAGTCCAGATCCTGAGAGGAAAATCACTACATTCACTGATTGACTCTCTAGGTAACAAAATAGGAAAAAAAATAGCGCCTTGGGAAGAGCTAACGTGCTGCAAAGTCTTAATCACTGACTCTATTCCTGCAAGGCGCTGAAGGAATGTCTAATGTTGGTGTGTTACTTGTCCTTCTGAAGCCAGTGGGACCATAGTTTTTGTGATCCTGAGAGAAAAAAAGATGATGTGATTCTTTACAGGAGTGTGGTGTACAAGAGATGAGTCTCTGTTGCTGAATTTGAAGCCATCCTCATACTCAGGTATGCAGCGTATGCAAGAGAATAATCCAAGGAATTATTTTCTATCACTTGGTTAAAGATCTTTATAAACATCTAGTTGAAGTTGGTTAAATGTATCAGGTTTGCTTTGCCAAGTAATCCACCTTAGCATGTTCTTAAATAGTAAAATTTATCAGAGGTGAGTATTTTAAAATAGGGATGCCATCACTGAAATCTCACTGCCAGGTTTGCCAGCCTGTGCTGGAGTTGTTTGTTTCAGAGTCTGCAGATGTTTTTGTAAGCTAAAATGGACCCTGATACACTGATATAGGAGATGCTGTAAACAGCTGAGCAGCATCTGTGTGCAGAACATCTCCAAAAGGGTTTCAGGGCTGAACTCCTACCAGTATTTCTCATTAGCCAGATAAAATGGTAGTTTATGATCTGTACTGTTGTGCTCAAGAGTTTCTTTCATGGGAGTAGAAAAAGGCAACAGGTTATGAAGAACTGGATGTTGTAAAAGTGAGCAATGATCACAGAGCATGTTACAGAAATTGCTAGGGTTTTTTTTTGCCTTGAATTTATGGCGTACACAAAGATGCAGAAAGATACAGCACATTTTGTACCCCAAGGAAGATTTATCATCTAGGTTTTGTTTCTGTCCTGCTTGGTTTTAGGAAGTTTGAAGTGCTTGGTACACTCATGGTTGTGTGAGCTTTGATATACACCTTTGTCATCTCCCAGGTACCACAGTTATCTGTGACGATGGCTTTGGTCCCCCAAGTTTTAATGACAGGACTGCTTTCTGCCTGTTTCCTTTAATAACTGTTGTTTGGGGATGTTATCTGTGTGTCTTGATGTAGGATCACAGCTCACAGAAGATTGTTTTGAGTCTTGTCAGCTTGTCTTGGTATTTATTTTAGGTTTTGAGAAAAAAATGTGCCCAAAAGTCATTCTGAATTAGTGCACCTTTACAGACATACCCGCAAAGAGCAGTTGTATGAGGCTGCGGACAGATTTGTGGTTCAATTTCTTCACCTTTTTCTGACACTGTTATTAGAGAACAAAAACATAGTCATTACTGTTACATTTTTGCATTTATAATCCCTTAGAATTACTGCTGTATTCTGGAATGAAGTGGAATATAAGGAAGAAATAAATAGCTGCGTCTAAATTAACTTTCTTCCCTCTAAGCTATGTAAGTTGAGTCTCTGCCTGGTGTTGTCTGAAAGATCATTAAAATCATCCGTTTGATATGATACTGTGAAAGCTTTTTTAAATTCTGAAAGGTTGCCTTCATGCAGAAATATGAGCTTAATATATAAAATGATTAAAAAGTCTGAATTCATAGAACCTTTGAGTATAGAAGAATTTTTCTTGGAGTGACCACTGCAGCATACTGCTATAAATTATTCAAGCACCTAGGAAGATGTTTTCTCCACAGCTATTTACCACCCTCGCTTCATCCTGTAATGTGGTTGCTGCCTTTCCATAGAATAATTTCAGTTAGAAAGTGGAGGATCTCTGGAGTTTGCCTCATCCACCCCTCTGCCTGTACAAGTTCACCAATCTTCATATATATTCATAGCTAATAAAAGTATTGTGCCAGTTTAAGAAATATGGATAAAAGATCTCTGTTTTCTTACACCTGGATCTCCTTAATTTTGTTTTTAGTAATCTTTTCTAGATCTTATCAATGAAATATTTTCAGCAGGTGTGTCTCTATCTTGTGATTTTCTTCTACGGCTTTGATGTTCCCCGTGTCTTAAAATAGTTTTGAAGGTTACTTCTCTGTTCCTTTCAGCGTAACCTGAAAGTCTGTGTTTTGCTGTTCAGTATTCTTTTGTTCTTGGAAGTGGGCATCAATTGGGATTTATATGTGGATGGGAGGATCTTTGGAGTTAACCCATGGTGGATTTATTTTGCCTCTTTGAATGCAGTGAAAATAATTCACTGAGGGATTGCTGAGTGCTCAGAAAAAGAGAGAAAAAAAATTAATCCTTTGAATATTTTCTCTCTTTTCACAAGGTTACTGTCTTAGAGACAAAGAGAAAAAAATGACACAGTTTTTAAAATCATCCCACCCAAACACAGCAGCATCTAAGCTATCAACAGTGGAAGTGTCTGTGAATATCTATACTGTCTCTATATATACATGTTGTCTAATTCACATGTCCTCTTTCCCAATCTGATAAATTATCCTGTGCCTTACATTTATTATTTATTGCATACTATTACTTGTCAACATAAACTACTACGGTGTGATTATATGGTGATCTCTGATGGAGTGGTAGCAAGTTAGAGGAGCAACCATATTTAATATTAATAATGGGTAATAAACTATTACCTTAGACTATAAAAATCTGAGAGCATCCTGAACTGTTTACCAGGTTTTCTTTTATTGGTAATACATCCCAGCAAAGGGTTGGTGAAGATGCCTTTGGGGTACATTTTATGGTAAGGGAGAGTCAGTCTCTGCTCCTTTCCACTTGGGAATGAAGCAGAGCATGTCGCAGCTGCGGCCTTTCTGGGGCCTCTCTGACAAATGCTTGTGGTCAGCAAAGAAAGTGGAGTCCATGAGGAGGCAAATTCAAGTTTAATTATCAACAAAATGCTTGACTATTTGGCTTCATAGAGATCTCATATCCAAATATTAGTGCAAAACCTGTTTTGTTTTAAATTACTTCTTTTTCCCTTCTTCCCAGACCTGCTCTAGCTTTGTATTTTCTGTTGCCTAAAATGTATCCACTGCCTATAATGGTATAAGCAATTGAAATAGGGTTTCTTGCCACATTTCCCTTTTGCTTAAGACACAGGTAGATACCAAGTCTGCAAACATAAACTCTGGTAGCAATTGAACTACAGGCTGGTTAGTCTCACCTCTGTGCCTGGCAACATCATGGAGCAGATCCTCCTGGAAACTACGCTCAGGCACATGGAAAATAAGGAGGTCACCAGTGACAGCCAACATGGCTTCACTATGGGCAAATCATGCCTGACAAACTTGGTGGCCTTCTGTGACTGTGTTATAGCACTGGTGGATAAGAGAAGTGCAACTGATGTCATCTACCAGGACTTGTGAAAGCATGTGATACTATCCCACAGGACATCCTTGTCTCTAAAGCAGAGAGAGGTGGATTTGATGGATGGGACAATTGGTAGATAAGAAATGGGTTGGATGGTCACACTCAAAGAATTGTGGTCACCAGCTCAATGTCCAAGTGGAGACCAGTGACGAGTGGTATTCCTGAGGGGTTGGTAATTTGAACCAATGCTGTTAGCATCTTTGTCAGGGACATGGACAGTGGGATCGAGTACACCCTCAGCAAGTTTGCCAATTACACCAAGCTGTGTCATGCAGTGGACATGATAAAGGGAAGGGATGCCATCCAGAGGCACCTTAACAGTTTTGAGAGGTGGGTCCATGCCAACTATATGAAGTTCAGCAAGGCCAAGTGCAAGGTCCTGCACCTGAGCAATTTTTTCAGTTTTCCTAATTACATTGAATAATAATGAAAGTTGTACTATTTGATGATGCCTGGATTGGCATTTTTGGCTTAAATATTTGTCCTGTGATTTCCATAGTGAT
Organism: Porphyrio hochstetteri; assembly: GCA_020800305.1. NCBI lineage: Eukaryota > Metazoa > Chordata > Aves > Gruiformes > Rallidae > Porphyrio > Porphyrio hochstetteri. The sequence continues at coordinate 5,842,666 of CM036906.1, forward strand.
GGCTGGTGATACCAGACCTGTGCTGCCACTTCCCCCCCCCCTCCCCCCCCCCCCAGAGTAACCCAATAATATACTTATGCCCTATTTGGGCTATTTTGGTCATAAATTATGCAAAGGGTATTCATGCCTCTTACTGTGGTTCATGGGGAGTGAGAAGAATGAGGTGCTCCATTTTGATCTGAGGGTTTAAATGGATGTTGCAGGCTGGGATGTGGCTGAACAACATTTTCAAATGGAAGAAAAATGCAATTTCTAAATTCTCTAAGTAAATTTGGGGTTGCTCCTGAACTTCTGACAAACTGCTAATGCATTCCCTGCCTGGCTAAGTTTGGTTGGCTTTGGGTTTGTACATAGCAGAGTTTACAGTACATTTTCCAGTCCTTTTGGAGCAACTGTCTGGATTTCTCTTCTGGTTTGAAATGCAAATGTTAAGATGTATTTATTGCCAACTGACAGAAAGCAAGAGAAATTATTTTAGGAGAAAAAAAAATCAAGCAAGCAAGCATAGCTATTCATTATTTAAATTATGGTGTTTCATGGCAATTTTGTCTTGAAATAACCTTCTGGTTTTGTAAATTGTGCAGCACTGTTTTTCAGTAGCCAAAACTCTTTGTCACACACTCAAACCCCTTTTTGATACATGCATTGCTATCTCAGTAATGGAAAGGTGGGAGCAGATAATTGGCAAATAGTATTAACCAGCAGTACGTTCCAGTGAGGGTAATGAATCAGTATTTTGCTTCGGTAAATGCCTGTTGGTATCCAAGCAATTTGGCAACCTTTTAGATTTGACCTGAGAAAATAACTAGAAGAGGTTTTTTTTCCTGTGTTCCTAGCTTCAGTATCCCAGAGTCATCTTTCCCATCCTGCCCTTCCACCTAGAAATGGGGAACCAAGAGATTATTTCTAAACATTGCAAAGACATTTTTGTGTTGGCTCTTTCATTATCATGACCGTATAAGATGGGCATTATCACTGAGGATCAGTCCCTGAGCTAAAGTCATGGGATGTGCCAGTTTTTGAGGCTGCCATGGTCTTTCAGGAGGTAAGTTAGAAAGTGGCCCTGTTGTACATGCAGTATTTTTCATTTGCAATCTGCCTGAAAGAAGTACCTTCAAATAGATTCAGATCAGGAAAGAAATTGTAGCAATTTTTCTAAATTCACCATTTTGTGCAGAATCCATTAGGGTCTTTTACAACTTCTCTATTAGAGATACTTGGCTTTTTTTTTTTTCTTCTCCCCTTCTTTTTTATTACTCCACCAATATTTTATAGATATCCTTAACTTAAAAAAAATGAAAGAACATTATTAAATGTTAGGTCTAATTTTTCATTAGGAAACTTTCAAAGAGCTGGTGGTACACATAAAATGTGTTGGCTTTCCCCAAGCAACTTGTATTAGAAAAGTCTTAGTCTCCATAAATTGTTACAACATACCTACATGCAGCCATCTGAACACTGCCTCTGCTCATGTTTTGAGGCGGAGTGTCTGACTTTGAAAGCTGCTTTTAGATAACAAAATAACTGCCTTAGGACTCCAGTCATCTTCTCAGATGAAGTTCTTCTGCTGTACCCGGAGGAAACTTTTATTTTGTTCATATCTCGGCTGTTTTGTGGTCTGTGTGTGATTTTTCGCTGCAGTCTTTTGGCTTACAGCAAGTTGCCACGTGTATTATTAGTGAACTCTCTCCGACAGTAATCTCTGTATCTGTTATGATATGGATGAGCCCTACAAAAGCTCTCATAAAAGCCCTCGTAAACACTTTCACCGTGTGAGCGTAAAGGGCTCCAGGCGAGGGCTGGTTTAGGAGGGGTGCTGTATTTCTCATGCGTTAGTTTTCAGACTCTCAGTTCAGGAGCAGTTTACTGGAATAAATTTTATTTTATATCTGACATTAACAGAACATTTTCACTGGTTATTATTTTTTTAAGTAGGCATTTATTTTGATAATTTAAGTTTGGAGGGGAGGAAAATCTGCAATGTACTCCTGTTGGAGCCCCCGGTTATATATGATGACTATAATACTGTTGTCCATTGGCACAGTCCTTACTCATCACTGCTCCATATAAAAGCAGGCTTATTTTAATGGGTTATCACAGATATTTAGTAGAAGAAGTTACTTTGACTTGCTGTTGCAGAGGAGGAACTGAAGCTGTTCCTCTCTTAACCCTTCCTGGACTCTGGGCAGGCGCTGCCTCCTCTTGGTGTGCGATGCTGGAGTAGCACCAGTATTTACCAGTGGAAAGTGATAATATATAGTGTTTGTACTGCACTTTCAGGTCCTGAGCAAAGCAATGCTTTATATTGGCTTCAAGAAATATTATAATAATAAAATTTAGCTACCGCATTTGTTATATTTCATGGTAGTGCTATGCAGAAGTAGAAATAAATCAGTAAGCGCAGTGAAGAGAGAGAAGGAGACAGTGATTCGGCAAGGCCCACACTAACACTGCATGTGCCCAGCACCTAAAATGATGGCTACATCCGTAGTGAGGCCTTTAGGTATGGTCACCATTCAAAAAAATTTAATAATCTTTGTCATTCAGTATCACTGTCAATGTTTCATGACTCTAAGCAACAAAAACCTATTGTTTTCTGCAGACAAGTGGGCTGCATTTTAGACCTTAAAAGGAAACTGAAATTCATGAATAAGTGATGACATCCAATTTTATGTTGTCCTTTTTTTTTTGTTTCCCTGACGCTGAGATTGTGTTATTAGCATCTTACACAGATGCATCAGAAATGACCTGGTGTTGCAGCTTAACGAAGTGAATATTTAATGTTCCACAACAACATGTGACTAAGGCTGGCAATGAAAAAAAATTAGTCCATTATTGGCAAAGATTATACAGACAAAATACATTTCCTTCATGCAGCGGAAAGGAAAAACGCCAGCAATGATGATGAAGACTTTCTTAATAAGATTTCTGTTTTCAAATATTCTGCTTCAGACCTCTTAATAAAATGAATGCGTTAGATGCACAGAGCTAAGATCACTGTTGAATGAGATTATACTCTCGTCCATTTAATAATGATGCAGTTATAGGGTTTTTTCCCCTACCTACTCTTGTAACTTTGAATATTTAGTGCTGAGCAAAATTAGCTTGGATTTAAATGAGTTTGTTTCTGTTTTTTTTCCTAAATAAGCTTTCAGTTTTTCTAATCTGAATGGTACCTTATCTCACAAAAGGATAAACATAATTTTTTCTAGTCATCTTGTGACTTCAGTGTGTCTATTTACTGCAGAGGGCACACAGACAGGAGCGTTTTTTAAGACAGCATTTGGAAATTGAATTTAAGAGCGCATTTTGGTTAAATTTGCTGGGTCAATTTGTTTAAATAGGCAATAATCTTGTATTTGTGCCAGTGAGACCTTGGACAGTGGGTACACTTAGACATAATTTTTGATGCTGTAGAATATAGCACTTGTGCTAATAACTGCTGGTAAACTGATACGTGTATGTATTTTTATTCAGAATGACTGATTTTTGGCTTACATATTATTTGTGATTGACTGCAGGTTGCCTATTCATTTTCTTTCTGGCTGGGCTGTGGAAAGAGGAATTACTCTTTCTCTTTACTTCCTTACTCCCCTCTGTTCTCAGCCGCCTCCCCAAGAGATCAGCTCCAATCTCGGCACCGCGTGACAGTTAGCAGTTGTGACAGGCTAGCCTATTTTTGGAAGTCTGTCCCCACTCTTTCCCTGCTGGAAAAGAAAAGCAAGTTATCTTGAAAAATTAATCCATCTGGAAAAGGAGGAGAAAGCTTCACGAGGCACTCTCCATTCAGTGCTTGGGCTGCAGTCTCACTAATTATTTGTTCAGCTTGTGTCGCGGGATCAGAGAGGTTTGCACTCTGCCTGGCATCGATCACCTGCCCTTCAGCTCTGCAAGAGCCCTTCTGTTCTGTATGGAAAAAGAAGCAGACTAAAATACAGCATGGAGCTGCATGGATGTTGTCCAGTCATGTCTTATATTTCACACATTTCTGAGCTGCTTCTGCAAAACCAGAAATACTACTGCTTGTCTCCAAGGAACAGAAACAGAAGTTCAGAATTCAGCAGTCAGGGTGGAAAGATAATTTTTTTTTCTCATTTATTTTGCCCCTACTTTAGACTCAGCGGGCTCTACAAGTAGTAAAAGATGTGTTAAACCATACTTGCAATGGAGTATGTTACCAGAACGCTGTTCCACGTGAAGAACTGCTGCGTGCTTAGTGATTACACCTCTTATTTTGATATAGACTCATTATAATCAAACTGCTACATGTCTGTGCATTGCAAACCCAGTCCGAATAAGACAGATGGAGTCCCGGAACATTCTCAGGATTATCAATTGAATAATACAAAGCAAATGCTGATGTCTGGTAGGGAAAGTATGGCAGCAGAATTAAGTTGTCAATGGGGAGTTTGTATCGTATCAAGAAAGTGTGAATTTCAAGTATGTGAAAATATGACCAAAATGGCTTTTAAGTTGTTGTTCCATGTTGTCAGTGTCCCTAAAGCTCAGGAGTGCACCAGACAGTTGATGTTACTTTTGATCTGCCAAAGCAGTATTTTTTTTTTTTCTCATTATTATTGGAACCTCATAAATACACTGATGTCTGTCTCATCTGTTCATTTACTGTTGTTCTAGATGCTTCACTTTATTACCTTATATACGTTGTGAATACCTTGCCTACACTTTTTACCACCTGTCATCAGTAGACTATCAGAACACCTTTCCCTGGAAAGTCAGTGCTGAGTCATCTTCAGAAGGTGCTCGTCCTCCTCGCATCAGCTTGGCATACAAATCACAGTATCACTGATGTAAGGAGTACAAAAGGAGTGGGAATGACTTGGCCATTCAGGGCCAATCCTAGATTTTCAAGGAGGTTTGTGGGAGCTCTGTCATTTCAGGCTCCTGAATCACAAGGCTCAGACTTACAATGGTAGTTGGCTAACAAGGCAGATGATGTATAATTTCCAAAATAAAGTACCTTTGGATGTGAGACTGTGATATCTAATCACAGTGCTCTGTTTACATAAATAGCATTTACTGAATGTGGCTTTTCCCTTGTCCTCTTTAAAAGACTATGATAATACTATGTCTGTTTCAGTCACCCATACCTACTGCGGCTCAAAATGTACAAAGGCTTATCTCGCTAGAATGGGTTGAATTGAAAGCGAAGCAGTAAATTAATTTACAGCTACAGTAAAGCAGATATCGATTCCTCCAACTCCATATTTCTTATCCTTTCTACCTCCCAAAGAAATAAATGCATATGTTACACATTTTAAGCCTCCAGGGTTAAGATCTTCAGGAGGAATATAGCTCGCCCGATTATATTCTTACCTACAGGCTTTTTTAATTGCTCTGTGACATTGAATTCACACTTTTCTCTCATGTAAGCCTTCCTTACCAGAAGGAGATGCCCATGAGTGTACAGGTACACACGAGATGTTACTGCTTTTCATATCAACAAGCATAATGCATGTGCATAAACCAAGACTGACATGCCAGCAAACCAGCCGTATGTGTTTGCCTATCTTTGGTGTGTACCTTACGTGACTGGAGGCATTAACTACATCTGTGTAATTCTGTGTATTTTGGGGATATTTTATCATACCAGTTAGATATTCTTTTAGAACCAAATAGTTTCATTGTGGAAAACAAAGAAATGGATGAGGAGAAAAATATTTAATGGTAATTTTTGGTCCATATGTGTAAGTACACATATATATTATATATTAAATAGTATATATTATTATATAATATCCATTGTTTTCAAGGTAGAGCAGTAAGGGGCAGCTTTGGGTGTTGCATTCCTTCTGCATGGTTTTGTGATGAAAGGAAAATGTTTCCTGCATTCTTGTTTACAGAAGACTAAGGATAATTAGGCCTGTAGATTGATGATTACTCTTTCATACCCATCACCACTAGGATGCAGCATTTTTAAAATATTCATTTAAAGTATATGTGAACTAGCAAAGTAATGAATGGGCTGTGCTTCTGGACTTCGTCCTTTCATATGCTAAGCAGCAATAGTTAATCAGCATTGGTATGTGGTACAACATCAGATAATCAGACCAAAAACATCCATCCGCTTCTCTTGAAGTGAATCATCATTCTAGCATCCTTTCTCAATATCTTCCGTAGGAGAAAAATTAAACACACTTCTTCTGGCATAAAAAGGGTTTGCTTACTTTGTGCTTCTCTGCACACTGACTTGCCTGGGCATGTGGGGAAGCATTTGTCCCTTGAAGTTTTCCACTGCTCTTAATTTGTATCTTGAGCAATAGACTCCAGTGATCCAGTTTTTCTAGTTTTTATACTATTTTTTATCTGAAATATGAATTAATTTTATATTCTTTCATGTATTTCAGTTAATAGTTTTCTGTGCATAGCGATCAGTGAGTAATTCCTTTGGTTTTAGCTGTATGTGTAGACATTATCTTTGTATCTGATTTTTTCCAACATATAGTATTATTGGTCTGAATTTTCTAAATGGGTTGTGTGGCTATAAAACGTCATAAGAAATTTCAAGTAAGTCTATATTTGGATGCACAGAGCAACTACAGGGAAGTTTGCTCTGAACTATTTACATGTTTAAACTGTTGTCCTCTGGTTACAAAAATCATTCTTCCTGCAAAAGATGAGAGATTTTGCCTTCACTGCTCTGTAGTTGCTTTGAGAATAAATACTACTTATACTGGGGTTTTTCTGTGGTCAGGGCTCTTTTTTACTTTTTTAATAATTATTTAAGACAAATTATTAAAATGGTTCTGGTTCTGTATTACTAAATGTTGAATTAAACCTAACAACTTCAAGAAGTTATAATAATTAATGCTTTACATGTAGGCAGGTTGATGGTCTGATAGCTTTAACAAAATTTTAATCCATTTTTGGGCTTTTTTGAGCATGCTGGATTTTGTTCTGCATGAATTTGTGCTCTGAGGTTTTTGTTTGCCAGGCTGTAGGACAACTGTTGTGAAAGGGGCACTTTGCCCAGCAGCTCCTGCTATACCTCATGCAATTTGAATGCCCAACAGGTTTGATTGACAGCCTCGTTGGAGTGTCCCAAAGAGTCTCCTGGCTTGTTTCTGCTGTAGAAGCGATAAGATCAGAAGTGATAAGACATTTATTAATAGTCAATAGAAAATTTCACATATAAAGGGTTAATGCAGAACAGTCTTTAGTATGTTGTTATTGGACAAATTTTGTATCTAGTCAAGGTACAGCAATAGTGATAAATTATGCCTGTGCTGGGGCGTCACAGATGACTCGATTAAATCACTGAGCAAAAGTGATTTGAGAAGTGTCCTCAAATTTAGGTTGCACAATGTCCTAGGGGAAGTTTTGGAAATGTTGGAGAAAAAGGAGGCAAAGTGTTTATGTAAGGATGTAAGTTTGAGTTGGTAATTTTGAGGTCTGTGCAAATAGATGTGTAATGTGCCTCTGCACTCCACTGAGGATGTGTCACTATCGCTTGGAGCAAGCGAGAAATTCTACCAAAAAGCATCTGGCAGAAGATGGCCGGTTTCCTCCTCTCCCTCCCACCTCCATTGGTCTCCAGCAGTGTCTCCTGTGGGGTTTCCTTCGCTGGGTCTTGCCAGTGAAAATCTGTCCTCTGTCATTTCCACTACTTGGAGACTGAATCAGGGAGTTCAAAGTGCATTTGAAAATGTGGGGGAAAACTCATTTTTGTCAGCCTGAGGTTAATTCTCTCTTTGGCCAAAGCTTGTTATTTCTATCTACTTCTGGCTTTAGTGTTACACACTTACCAGTCCTTTTGTGCTCTTTGTGTTTATTGTCATCTCATTTAGTTATATGGCGATGCTTGCATATTGTGGGGTGGGTTTTTTTTTTCAAATTCTACTATTTCAGTGGCTTTCCAAGGCCTAGTTATGCATATGATTGTAATTCTGCAAATCATGTGTGTCACTGGAATTCCAGAGCATGCAAATTAAAGTGCTTCCATATGGCCACCTCGGCTTCAGAGCTTTGAGAATCAGTAGAGGAGGGGGTCTAGCTGAATTTTTTTTTTTTTTCCATATGAACATCCATCTGCTGTATGATTGTCCTCATCTCCATGACTTTGGCATCATCATGTTTTGCTCTGGCATTTATCTGATTTCTTTATAGATTTGGTCATTATACTTGTTTCTCTTTGATTACCAGCTTGCAAGCTGATCAGTGTCAAGAAGATTCCATAATATTCATTATAATACAGAGTAAATCAATATCTGTGTAATGGAACAAGTATATGTGCATTAAGGTTGTGAATTATTGTGGTGTCTCTGATGTTGTTTAGTGTTTCTGGACTCTGGCCTTTCAGAAGGCTGGGTTGATGCTAACTGATACAACTATAAGAGACGTTAGAGATAGTTTGTGTAATTTTTCTTTACTTGGACTCCCAGATAAAGATACCTGTTTGTTGTTAGTGTCACCTTTTAACAGGGAAACCCAGGGTGCTTTATACTAACATATCTAAAGCCCACTATGCCTGTCTTCATAGGAGAAGAGATCCAGCCCTCTAATCATCTTTGTGGCCCTTCTCTGGATCCATTCTAGTACTTCTATGTCCTTCTTATGTTGGGGACTCCAAAACTGGACACAGTACTTGATGTGGAGTCTTATGAGAGCAGACTAGAGGGGCAAAATCACCTCCCTTGTCCTACTGGCCGTGCTCCTTTTGATGCAGCCGATGATACTAACATGAAGAGAGCTGACTGCTGCATCATAAAAAGCAGCATATACCAGTCTTCACCCAGTTACCTAGAAAGAAATTCTATGCCACTCTTCAAAGCTTGCTTATATCTCTGCTCTTATATCCCATCCTCTGACTTGTGTGGAAACGTGCTTTAGGTTCTTTTTTTTATTTCTCAGGACCCTTGAATCCAGTTCACCAAAGACAGCCAAATAATGTCTGTGCATCACCATATATTAGGTTTTTATAACCTTATGGAAAGGACTGTGCTGGGATTGATGAAAAACATACTCTTTTGGTCCCTTTGATGCAGTTACCTGCATTGCATCTGTCATGACATCTTGTATTATAAACACTAGTGGTGTTTTTGCCATGTTCCCAAGAAAATGGCAAAAATTCGATGTCAGTGAATAGAGGAACCACTTAAGTGGATAATTCATTTTTGTTAGCAAAGGTAAAGGTGTAGATGTTCACCTGTATTTGGAATGCAAAGACATGGCTAGTGACATCCATCATTTTCTTCAGCCTTGAATCCGTGCCTCCATGGGCAACTTTATCCTGGCACATTTCTTACCCCCAAACTGGTGATATTTTGTGTGTCTAGACTGCAGATCATTTGGAGGCATTAAGAACTGTAGAGCTGTATGATCTAGCTGGTGTAGAATTGTGTTTGTGAGATCTTTACTATTGGTGATGTTATGTGAGAAGATAAGGCAGGTTGACGTTTAGATCCATTTCAGAACCCGGGCTGATCATGAAGCACTAATTTTTAGAGCAAAGAAGAACTGTTGCATTAAATATGGCACTATGGATTCTTAGCATGGAAATCCATATTTGTTTTTCCATTTATATTTTTCAAAGCAGGGTCTGTTTCTCATCTCCAGTGTCCTTCATATGACGCACTTTTATGAGATACTCAACATGGCAAAGGATATCCCTACCCTGCTAATTTGGTCTATAAACTTTGAAATGTTTTCTTATATCCTTATGTTTATTCATGTGAGTTGGTCATTTGACTAGCCTGGTTGCTGAATAAGAGCTGCATAAATAGTGCATTTTGAGTTTATTATGCAAAGTTCAGAAAGATAAGGGAAAGCATGCATGCCATTGCAAGCTCATTTATTTCACAGTGTACTGTACAGAACATACCAGTGTGTTCTACAACGAAATTTATCCTTGTGCTGCTGGTGGTACAGAGGAGTGAACAAAATACATTTGTTATAATAAATCATATTAATACTGAATAAAATGGCATAGGGATCTTGTTATAGATACTGTGGCTGTAATATAACCCAGGGCAATATGTGAATAAGTAACATTTATTATTAAGTGTAATTTTTATACTGCTTTGAAAGTGATAAACATTTGACATGTTCATTTAATAGGTTTAATTAAAATTCAAGATTAATTATTAAGATGAGTAACTCTCCTTCATTACCTTGTAGGAACAAAAGATACTTACATTTTGCGAAAGAAAAGATGATTAACCCAGTAACATGTATCAGAAGAATTGCAAATACTCCCTTACAGGAGCAGAGATCATAAATATTAAATTCTGCCTCCCCCAGCAAAGAGGGAATGAGAGTCAAAGCAAATTGGGTTTGTGGAACTGCTGGGTTTCAAAAAAGTTATTTTAAAATAACTGTAAGTGCACTTGTCAAAGCGGTGAACAGTTGCTTCAGACAGATCAGAAATTATTAGAACAGGGGGAAGGTGTTGGAGTCTTGCTCTAAATTTCAGTGCATTACAGAACTATAACTCAGATGTAAAACATTCACTGTGGGATTGGTTCCCTGGGTTTAAGTCATCCAGTCGTCATGTAAAAAACTTGAAAGAGGGTAGACAACAATCCTCATTCCTTCCACTGTTTCCAAGAAAGTGGCACCACCAGCTGATGCATTGTAATACATTATATTTATAGGTCAATTTAGCAGCTTTTTCTATTAAATCTTGTCAGGCTCTGTGATTTATATGATATTTGTTCAGCATGCCTGTAGCAGATTTGACTGATAATTTGAAATACGAAATGTGTTAACCTCTGAGTGAAGCTAATGATAAAGTTGAATTAGGCTAATAACAGTTTATTTTTCCTTTCAACTTTGCAGACTTTCAATCTTCGATGTGCTTTAGCCGCATATAAAAATACAAAACTTTATTTCTTTGTAAGTACAGCGTGTTGTTTCTGAAGGGTCACCTCCAGGTCTTTAACTTACAAGTAAGGAAAAAAGATGTTGTTTATAATATGTTCTGAAAGTCCAATTTTTGAAAGCCAGAATTGTCAAATCACAGAATGGTTTGGGTTGGAAGGCACCTTTAATGATCATCTAGTCCACCCCCACCCTACAATAAGCAGGGACATCTTCAAATAGATCAGATTGTTCAGAGCCCAATCTAACCTGACTTTGAATGTTTGCAGAGATGGGGCATCATGTCTCCTTCTCACATTTTGTGTCAGTATTTAGCTTAGACCTTTAATCAATTGCTAGATATTGCCACTGCTTTAAAACAACTGGTATAGTTGTTTCATTTCTGCAGCCTTTTTTGTTGAGTCCTTTGAATTAGCTCAAAAGAAGCTACAAGTACTGCAACCCTCGTACCATTTTATGCATTTGATGTGAAAATAATGCATCGCTGTACCTGTCATACAAAGAAGCTCTTGAAACTCATCTGATGAGATGAGAGTGTGTTTTGGCCAAGGTTCAATGCCTTACTATGAAATCTGACAAGCAGGTTCAGATTTCCAAAGCTGCCATCACTTCAATGAGATCTTAGGTTGTTGGTGTGTCCAGTTTTCTAGTGTGTGTTGCAGTCAAGCTATTTTAAATGTAAAATGCTATCAAGTGCCTTTATAAAAAATGGAGTACTATTTTTTTCTTAGAAATTATGGAATACAGTTTTAAGGAGTGATATTTGTGTCAGTGTCAAGTCTTGAAGGTCACAACTTGTTTAATGATCTCTCGTCACTGCTGTTCTTTTTATCCCAGCTTTCCCACTTCTGTATCCCACCAGTTTACATATGAATTCTTAAAAATACCCAGATATGAGGATCATTCAGATCTTGCTTCATCCGTGACAATAAAAATTTGTGACTGGCAATTACTAGTGAAGCTAGTAGACTGAGAGAGGGCAAGGTGCAGATCTGAAATGGGCTCTTTTATTCTACAGGTTGGGAAATTCATACCTCAGTCAGGAAGGCTGTCCCTGCCAGTCACTCCATGAACTGCTGCACAAGTGTAGAACCCAAGATTTTTGTGTCACTCTGAAAGAGCAGTAATGACTAGAAAAAGTAGAAAACCTAGAAAATCACACCCCCTCTTCTTCTTTTTCCATTAATGGGTTTACATACAAAATTAGTCTTCTTTTCATTGTCTTGATTAGCAGCTAATTTATGGTTTCATCCCCAGCAGCTTTGCAGGCGAATTGTTATCCAGATCTGGGTGTGCTTGCTATGTTCAGCCTGGTTACCAGCTCTCTGAGTCTAAAGCGTGTGGTCATGAAGATTGGCTGCGATATCTGGTATAGAGGCCATAGAACATAATTAAGTTCCCGCAGGAAAAAAAAAGATTGCCTCTGTTAGCTGACTCATCTAATGCCTAGAGGTAACCCTTAAAATCACACAGATTTGTGCTGTGTAAATGGTGCTTGTCAAAAAGCTGCTGTCGAGGGGGTGTGGGCTTTTTATGTGGACAAGATGACTGCTTGGGCGCATTAGCAGAGAGCTGTGCTTTGCCATAGGCAGTGCAATCAACTTCCAGATCTTGACTGTCAAAGCGGGGGTACCGATCTAGGGTGAATTTAGATTGCTTTTCAACACATGGCCATGAGATCAGATTGGAAGAGCCCAGGAAAATCTTTTGAGTGGAGTGTATCAGTCACCCCCCACATCCAAATGTATTTGCATCGCACAGAAAGGGTCCTGTTATGTTAAGCAGTGACTACAACATATTTCCTGGGTAAGTCACTGCCTGGTGGTATGTGGGAGATTTGAATAAAATAAAGATTATCTGCAGCACAAATAAAACCACAATGGAAATCCCTTTGCTGGACACAGCTGTGCTGCAAGTTGTTTAGATATCTTGTGTGTCATTCTCCCCACTTCCTTCTGATGCACGTTTATGTTAGGGGCTAATGGTCCCTCAGTGTCCTGGATCTGCTCAGACCATTTCGAATAGTTTCCCAGCTTTTTTTGCCAGCAGTGATTTGGAAATCTGCTCAGTGATAGTGACTCTGCACTGCGATTCTTCAGCCAAAATGGAAAATCTGATGAGTCTACTGTTTTATGCCAAAGAAACTTTCTGTTGTTTTCTTGATAGCCTCACATCATGGCAAGACACCAGTTTAAGGAAACATAGGCTGCCAACCTATATAGGATCACCTCATCAGCTTCACTGAGACCTTCCCAATCCAGATGGTGAAAACGTTCTTAAAGAAATTCAGAACTTTCTGGAACATTGTTAGGAGCTGCTTACTCAGCATCTTTCAATACGAGGCCAATCTTGTTGCTCATGGCCTCATTATTCCTGTTCTGCTTTGGTTTGGGTTTTTGTTTTATCATCTGAGGAAGAACTTTAGATGCCAGTGTCAGGTAGTTATGGCAGTTGGTTTAATAAAAGTGATTGCCTCTCTTAGAAAACTTACCCACATCAAAAAATAATTTACCCTTAGTGCTGAGAGAGGCCCAGCTTTGCTGAAAGCTGTCACCTGATGGTGGAAGTTTAGTGGGAGTAAAAATAAAAATGAAAAATATGGAGTTCTTCATCTGTGAATGTGTTTAACCTGATTTTCTACTTCTTTTTCTGCTGCTCACTTCTTTATGGGAAGAAATAGAAAATGGGAAATAAAGAAACACAAGTAAGTGCTTTTTCATTGTAGGCAGTTTTGAATAGGAAAGATTGCAAGGTCACATAATTAAAGACAAAAGTTTGTGTGGGATGACATATTATAGCTTTTATACATGGTTTTACTGTTGGTATTTTGTATGTTAGGTAATAAACATTTAAACCCCAAGCACATTTGGATCTTTTCCGAAGCGCCTTCAATCCCAGAGCTAGGCTGCATTTCAGTCTTTGCAACATGTAGTCCAGCAAGTTGGCTACTCTGACAGATGGTGTTGAGACATGCTTTTAGCTCTGAGGATTTCTTAGAACGTATCACAAAGAAAGTCTCCAGTGAGGGAAAGAGCTCGTCCCTTTTATGTTTGAAAAGTTCATAGTCTAGCAGCAAATAAAAATACCCTACCAGCTTGTGCATTTCAGTACTTCAAAAGGGGGTCTGTAGAGACCTCTTCCATATTTATTCTTCATTTTTTCTTGGAAGACACTGCAAAAAAAATTTGTATCCAACTTGGATTATGGTGAATCTTTCTTAGTAAGATTTCTTATTCTTCTCCAGGAAGGTTTGGCCCACAAAGACTCAGTTCATACCTCCTTTAAAACTGTTAATTAGTAGGGAGATACAAGAAGACACCAATGTCTCATATTTAGGCAGGGATGTGAAGGCACATAGAAAAGAAAGTGAGGTTTAAATTATTTTTTAGTCAGAGTGACCTGAATTTTTCAGAACTGAAATGCCTTTCTGCCACTTTTGTTCTCTGATTGGTGCCTAACAATCAATAACAAGTCATTTTCTACATTCTCCTGCTGAACTTTTTAGTAACATTCCCCTATGTATGAGCTGGTGGGATGTCACGTCTTCAAAACCCCTTGCCCTTAGGCTCCTGTATTTCAATCCATCAGGTCTAAGGCCTCTATACCAATCAGAAATAGGTGCCTGGAAAGTTACCCTGAAAAAGAAATGGAGGACTCGTGGAGCACTTAAATATTGCTCTTCTCTTCAGCTTTTTGTGGTCTAAAAAAGGCTAACCATTCCAAGATCTGGTTTAGGTGAGACCAGAGGTTCCAAGTTAAGCCAGTATCCTTTTTCTGACAATAGCCAGTAACATAAGTCTTTCTTAGGGAATAAAATGTCAAGTCTAAAATAACACTTTCCTTCTAGTTTTGGAAAATCACATCCTCGGTACTTTTTGAGCCAGAGATTGTGTCCACAGCTTTGTGTTTATTAGGTCAGGTTGAACTTTCTTTGATGGATTTATCTAATTAGTCTTTGAAACCACTTGTACTTTTCAGAGCCTATATCACAGTGAGTAATTTTTTATGCATATTTTATAGCAGCTTAAAGGACCTCCTACAATTACCTAAAGGGTCTCATTTTTTTTGTCTACCATAAATCCTTTCCTAAGTGTATAAATCCAATTAGTATAGGTTTTATTCTATCTGTTGACATTTTGGTAAACATCTCTGCATCAACATTTTTATCAACAAGTTTATATAACAAGCTATTATTCCAGTTTCTAAGTACAACTGTCCTTTCTTAGCTGTGGGATCAGGAAATACTTGTACCTTGCCAAATTTTATAAATGAAATTTACTAATAAAGATTTAAAGGTCTTTTAAAGCATATAAAATTCAGATATGAACTTATATATAATTTGATTATCCAGCTTCATCTTCTCATTCTCTTTGTCTTACTGAAGTTGCTGTCAATCCATAGGATGGTTGGTTGTGTTTTGTTTAAAGGAAATGTATCTGTTCCACATAATTCTTTATAAAACATGTCCAAAACTTCTACTGTTTATTCTGAAGAAGTTACCACGTATTTCTTGCTATTCCTAATGAACTGAATGTCCTCATAGTTCATTTTTCTCCTTAAGCTAAGCACCCTATTATTTTCTCTACATTGTCTTCTGCTTCTAAAGAAATGTGGTTTCTCTCTCGCTTCTGTGTTTTCACAAGTTTTAGATCTGCTTGTGCTTTAATTCCAGGGCTAAAGAGATTTTTGTCAGATAGCATTCAGCCCTTGATTTTTAGGATCGGAAGCTTTATCAATTAAGGGTGCTTTTCATCACAGCAATGTTCATGTCCACTTCTGGTTTTCTGTGTTTCCTCTTTATCTTTTGCTTTTAGTTCTGGAAAACCTGTTCATAATTCTTAAGGGACACAAAATACAGGTGTGCTGAACCTCTAAGGTTATTACTCGTTTTTTATTTCAAGCCTTTTTCACCCTAAATTGTTGGGTGATCTTGTATCTACAGTGTATTTCTTACCAGCCAGAACAGAATAAAGGGCTTGCTTTAATATTTAATAGGATCTCTCCTCTGGAAGCCTTATAACTAACTGGATGTTATTTTTCCGTGCTTTTCTTATCCTCCATGTTCTCTGTATGGCACATCTTTTTTTTTTTTTTTTAATTTATTTATTTATTATTATTTTACTGGTCTGGGCTTAGTTGTAGCTTTCAAATGTATTGAACTTAGAAAGGACTTCTACAGGAAAGTGGGAGAGGGACCGTCCATCAGCGACTGTAGTGATAAGACAAGGGGCAATGGCACCAAACTGAAAGAGGGCAACTTCAGATTAGAAGTTAAGAAGAAATTCTTTATATGAGGGTGGTGAGGCACTGGCACAGGTTGCCCAGAGAAGCTGTGGCTGCCACCTCCCTGGCAGTGTTCAAGGCCAGCTTGGATGAGGCTTGGGGCAACATGGTCTAGTGGAGGGTGCCGCTGATCTTTGAGGGCCCTTCCAACCCAAAGCATTCTGTGGTTCTATGACTCTGTGACTGTACTTGATTCAATTTTGGAGATGCAATTTCTGATCTCTGCTCATCGGGGAGCTCTCTTCTCAGAGAGGCTGATTTATGTCTCTTCTCTTCTGCATATTCTGTTTCCCACTTGAACAATCATAGTATATTTGCCAAATTCCGTGTGGTATCCAGAGGTGTGATCCTTAATCAGAATTTCTTCTGGAAAATAGCACTTGTAATTGCTCCCTTCCATAGAGTCTCTATTTCACAGCCAGAGGAGTAAAGGTAGAGAGTGAACAGGGAGTGGTACTTTTGATTGATTTTAACATCACCCCTTTAAATAGCAGTGACACTGTAAGCTCCTGGTCTCATAGTGTTTCATTTCTTTTATGTAATTTTTGCCAATTTAGCATAAAGGTGAATACAGAAATTTAAAAACTATTTGAATGCTACTAATGGTGCTATTATGAAGGTTGTAAAAGATGACTACCAGAGAGTGTGTTCGATGGATTTTAAAATACTTGAACTTGCTTTTAGATTGCCAAGCTGTTGCTGATGTTCCTTAATATCAATCTCAAATGTCAAAAGAAAAAGCCCAGAGGAAATATTAACAGTTATCCAGGTAATGATTTCTGCAAAGGATAAAAATAGGAAGTCTTTACAAACCAAAATTTATCCTTTTTATAAAGCACTGTTTTAAAGATTATAACGTTTGCTCATTTTTATACAAAACAATTTGTCTGGAAATTCTTGAGCTTTTCCCGTAATAAAAAGTCCTTTAATGGAAAATCTTGGAGCAAGGGATACTCTGCAGTTTCAGCTATGGAAGATTGACAGAGGATAGCAGAGGAGCAGTAAGAACAAAAGTGAGGAGGAAATAAAGGCTGTGGGTTTGGAGGCTTAATGAAGGACCAAAGGGCTACAATAAGAAATGAAGTCCAAGACACAAGGCAGGGATTACTGCAGAGCCAAGAACATGCACGTGCTGTTGTTACACGTGATGTGGTGGGTGGGAGGGGAGGACTCCATATAGTAAAGCTTATGCATCTTGGGAGGAAGGGAAGGAAGTTTTCAGACTGTTAGAGTAGGAAAATAATTTAGCTACTATAATTCCTACAGTCTGGAAAGGAAGGAAGCAGGTGGTTACTGGATCCCAAGTAGGAAGGAGATGATCAGGACAAGGATGAATGATTTATCTGGGCTGATAGGAGGAACATTTGATACGGAGTAAGTCACAGGACAGGGAAAGGATATGACCTGCTGAGCATCCAGGTGCTGCACTGAGGGCAAGTGAGCAGCAGAATGGATGTTGGTATTGCAAGGTGAGAACTTGTTCATGGTGGGATTTTGTGGGTGAGAGAGTGAAATGAGAGAGATGTTGAACAAATGCTTGGAGAGGAGGTTAAAGGTTACCAAAATATTCATAATTACACTATTACCTCATACTACAGCAAAGCAAGCAGAGAAAGGAGCTCTTTAGTTACATCTAATACTATTTACTCCATCAGGTTTTGATTTTCTAACAAAGTAACCGTATGCTGTGTTTTCAGCTGGAGGGAAGTGACATATGGCGTTGTTTAATAATTGAATTTATTTTAGAGCATCATGTAACTTAATTGCCCTGGAAGTACTGTACATACTGCTTAGCTGCCTCTGAGAATGAAGAACAGTGCTCATTTCTTTCCTGCAACTGTACTGTTGTGCTAGTAGATGGTTATGAACATCAGCGAGTCAAAGAAGTGATGTTAAATGGTGGAAGTGATTCTGGAACCACTTTATCTGGGGAGGTGAGGGATTTTTTTCCTGGCTTTCAGTCTGCTTTTCTTGTCAACTGGTTTGTGACCATTTGCCAGCCATCTTGAGAACAAATTAGGCCACCTGATTGTCACTGTCTGCAAATGAAGTAAATATATGCCCAAGCGCTTTTCACTCTTGACTCCTCTGTTCAATTAATACCTTTATTTGTGAAAATGGATGAGGGAAAAAAGTGAATCTTTACTCCACTTTCCCTTCCCGTATCTACAAATATCTCAGAGTGAGTTTTTTGACCTCCTTTTAGCAGTGCTGGTAGATGGGAACACACAGGAAGACATTTGTAGACTTCTTGCTATCTTGAGCAGCAGATGCAGTGGCAGAAATGCTCTTCCAGCACGGTTCGTGCCCACTGCTTTATCGGTCATTAAAAGACCCTGTGCAATGGTGACAATCTTCCACTTTATCGGCAAAAGCAGTAAAATATCTGAGAGTACTGGGACTTTTCCTTGTGTGAGTCCCTTGTGATATATTTTTTGATTCTGGAAAAAAGACTTTTGTTCTAATTGGACTGTGCTAGTGTGTTATTTATGAATATATTTTTTAAAATCTTCATTTTGTCTCTTCATAAGATTGAAGGCGAGCCAGAAACAGCAGGATTGATATTCTGCCTTGGTTAGATATAAATTTTTTATAATATTAGCAATTTTGTTGTCATATTGGTTTTCACTTTCATTAGTACAAGGCATTCAGATGTTTATTTTTCTTCTGAGTTATCTGAAATAAATTATAATTTAATAAATGCAAATAGCTGCATAAAAACAACACTAGGACTGAGGTTGGAAAAAAGGAAACAATTAATATAAAGGTAAAAATTCTGATTCCTCTCAGACTCACAGTGAGGGTGACAGCACCCTGGGACAGGCTGCCCAGGGGTTTGTGGAGTCTCCTTCTCTGGAGATATTCAAGACCCGTCTGGACACCAACCTGTGCCATATGTTCTAGGGAACCTGCTTTGGCAGGGGGGTTGGACCCGATGATCTCTGGAGGTCCCTTCCAACCCCTACGATTCTATGATTCTCCTTCTCCTGCACCCACAGGATTCCAAAATCAGCATTCCCGTTGCAGACGGTGCTTTGGTTTTGCCATGCAAGCAATTTCCCTGTGGAAGTGACCACAGTATGATCCTTCCTCACACTGCTTTGAGCCGAATAGGGATGCTATATGGTTTGTCAAACAATTTCCCAGCCTCTTGGAATTGGGGTATATCATCTATCATCTCATATCATAGCATATAATGTAATTTATAGCATTGTATATTAATAATGCTATTAACTGCCACAAATGACTCTGTTCTTAGCATTTTACATTGTGCTCAAGTCCATAGGTCCTTAAAAAGGTAAATCAGCTTTTTTAGGGACCATAGTGGAGCAAGTTATGTTGCTTCTGCAGTTCAACTTCTGGTCCTTAAAGCCTCCATCAGTTCTTCTAGTACTCCTGGCTGCTAGTTTTTCTCATTCAGAGGAAATTCCTAACTATATTTGAAACAGCTAAATAATTATTTCTGGATAATGATTTGGCTGCATAATGTGTTTTTCCAGTTCTGAATTATATCTGCAATTGCACTTATTTTGGGCAAAGACAATCCTTTCGCAGAACTCTCTCAGAAAAATGTTTTTACCAGCAAATGTTTCAAGAAAGCAAACCAGAAAATCAAAGGCATCCGTCTCTGTGTCCATTATAAGCCCATTACCCCTGTGTTACAACAGGTTATTTTAGCTTTTTGGCTGGTAAAAGAGGCAAATAAGAGAACTATAGTAGCTGAATCCTGCCAAGGAATCACCCCTTCCATCCTTCCATTTCCTTCAATAGAAAATGTGATGTACAATATGAAAGATAATATCTATATCTGTGAGGATTTCACCAGCAGTTCTTCTAACCATGGCTGACAGTAACATACCACGGACATTGTCAGTCTTGAGAGCAGAATACCTACTGTGGATGAGGCTCTGCTGTTTTTGGGAGGAAGAGAGTTTAACCATGCGTACAGGAGATGTGCCATGGCTCTTACCTGTCTGGTGAATTTTATTTGTTTATACAAATCTAGTGTTAGAGGCCATCAGAGCTCCTTTAAGAAGTTGAATCTCCAGTGTCTTCCAGGAGAGATTCATATGTGACCTCTTGGAAAGGGAAAACCATAATCTTAATCTCTAGACTCCCTGGAGGGGAGATTCGTGGCCAAACACAAATGACTCGAGTTTCAGTAGGAGAAATGAATGAAATTATAGATCCTGGGAAGTACAAGAGGTCAGAGAAGAAGAAGATGTAATGTTACCTGTTGGTTGTAATGTCGATGAATCAGGGACAAACTCTCAAAGGAAACATTCATAAATCTGAACTAGTTACCCTACTCTATTTATTTTAAGCTGAACTGACGGGTTGGTAGTTGGCCTCTTTGCATCACAAATGGCAGTGAAGTCCCTTCTCTCCACTTGAGGTATAGAAACCTGAAATCTCAGATTCTCTGCAGAAGTAACATGTTTCTGCCTGATACTTTCCTACTGATCTGCATGGCTATGTAAAAACCATGAAAGAAGAAGAACCATGCGTATAATTTCTTATTTACTCACCTGTCCAGAGCTTTCATGGCATGTTAACATCACATTGTACTGTTTGATGATTATGGCAAGCTACTATTTCCCTGTCCTTTTCTACCCAACAAGAACAGAAAACAAACCCTCAAAATCCCCTCAAAACAAATCCACCATTTGGCATCAAAGAGGCCCAAAGGAGGGTTATTGGATGGAAGGCATATCACTGCTATAGGCTGTAGAAATAAACAAACACATTTATTCCATTCAAAGCAGGGTTTGTGATCTGAGTAGTTAAAGAGAAAGCAAATAATAGCCTTGCATTCATTTGAGAGACATCTCATTTATTTGTATAAGCATCCAAGAAAAATTATATATATTTTTACAATTAACTCAGGTAATATTCTGTAAAAGGAAGATGTATTCAAACAGAAACAATAAGAACTGGTTTCATGGTACCTGATGTAGAAGTCTGTATCTAATCCTGCTGTATTAGGCTGCATTTACACTGAAATGATGGGAATAGGCACTTGCAAGGTTTGAGTTGCTTCACCTATGTAGTTGTCTGGGTCAGGACCAAAAAATGGTGTGTCTCCCCATTGACCTTGTAGGGAGCATAGGCAAATATTAAACTGATGAAAACCAGCTACGTTTGCTCAGCTAAATTCTGCCTTCATTATTTCCTATGTTAAGCTACTCAGGTGTTTTTTTCTAGCCCTGTGAGTTACAGATACAACCTTGGAACAGCTCTAAATCTCCAACCATACAGCATACTTTAGTATGATGCAATGATAAAATCTTTATAGTTATTAAGAAGCCTAGAAAGGTTTGTGATAATTACTGATCCAAATGTTGCTTTACATCCTCCTAACAGTCACTGGCATGTATGACATGCCAGAGCAAGACCTGTATAAAAATATTTAAATGCTAAAGGAAAGACCAAAGCACTGTGCATCTCAGCCTCAAATGAGGTAAGACTGGTAACAGTGATCGACAATATTATTTGCTGAAATCTACTTAAATAGTTGCTTTGTATATTAAACTGATTTGGGGAATGTTTATTGTTACAGATAAAAATTTCACAATGGAATTTGCTTCTAGGAAACCTGGAACACTGTGTAAGGTCTCCCCAGTGTATCTGAGGGCAGGATTTAAGGGGCACACACGTTTAGACTAGCAAACACTAACATGTGAGCAAACCCCTGATTCATAATTTTGTGAGCAGGAAGAGCAGAACATTCATTGCTTTCATAAAGTTACCTTAAAATTCCAGCATATTGTATTTAGAGGATACTTGAAGGATGCAGGTTGGTTTTATTGGATCAGTCCCAAACCAGATGGGTTGTTTAATACACAAAACTGAGAGGAGCAAAAGATTTTGAGTGTGTCTTGAAATCTGAGAGCGCAACTACTGTAGTTTACCCTGGGAATATTAAAACACTAATTTGTTTGCTGAAAATGTGAAAGTAAATGAAACTGGCTGGTAAACTGTTCATGTTTGTTTGCTTTTCTTTGTCCTCTTGAGGTTTGATCTTTGGAGGTATCAGTTTTATTGCAGGTTTGGAGGGACTTTCTTTGTTACAGTTTATTTTAAACCATGTCCCAGAAATTAGATGCTACTCAGAGATAATTTCCAAAAACAAATTAGGTCTCCTGAGTTGAAGCTTCTGTTTACAGTTCTGTAGGGCTCTTTCTAGAGCATCTCAAAAGGTAGCTGTAATGTATGATACTGAATTTCCATAAATTCAAGAAGTAACAGTTTTGTCCTTGGTTCCTTTGTAATACCCACTTCCCAGTGTTACAGCTTCAATTTTCTGCGTGAATTTTTATGTGATTCATAGGAATGTAATTGAGAGCAAAATCAAAGTAAAATGCTTCCTATTGGGAAGCCTCTTTGGATGAGGCTTGCTGCGTGGTGGTAGGTCTTCTCCCAAGAGAGGTGGTGGTTGTCTCATAACTTGTGGGGCCATTATGGCTACTGAGGGAAAAACCAGAAAAATATGGACCAACCTTTTTTTCTGTTTCATAGTCTTGAACTCTTCAGCCTACTTCCTACCCCAATATGAAATATTGAGCTATAACTACCTTGGCATCATAACTTCCTTCTCTTGCTTCCAGCTGACTGCTCGGCCTGGAATACTTTCACTTCTCTCACCAGGCAGAGTATCTTACCTGACATGTGTAGCCAATAGAAAGTTCATGTAAAATAGCATAGGAACTTAAGTATTCAGGAAATTATTAAGAAAATCCTATAAAATACAGCATCACCCCTAACCCCTCTATGCTATGCACTTAGCACTGATCAAGTGAAAATAGAGTATGCCAACCAAGGAAAGTAGTCCAATTACACTGAAGATGTGAAAGAACGCATGCCTGAGGTAAAGAATTACTTGGATTTCAAAGTAGTTTCTGGTTTTGAGAAGCTTTTGTGAAATTCAAGTTCATTAGCAGCTTCCAAATGGACTGCATGCCTGCAATATTCAGGTCACCTTTCTGTGGGTTTCTTCTTGTGACTGTAGGAAGGATTCTTGCACATGTTGAGCAAGGAGTTGTGTGATTTAATAGAGCATTTTTCTCCTTAATTCCTAAGATTTTTTTTACCTTGGGATTTGGCATTTGTGTGAGTTTTACTGGGCTTAAAATTGGTCTCCTTTAAAAGTTCATTTGGTCAACAGCGCCTGCAATGTATACCAACTGTAAAGTGTTCATTGTGAATAACGGCCTCCTTCCAGCAACCTAAAATAGCACTGCTTTTTCTGTCTGTGTCTATGAATCCTGGTGAGGATTTTGAAAAGCCAGCCACTAGGCATAGATATAAATCCTTCCTCTTTGACAATGAAAATGCTATTGGTATCTTCAAGCTAGACCATAGTTCCATATGTCAATATATCTCTAATATATAGAGAAATAGTTTTATTTATAATATTAGGAAACTCATATTTCTGTTTTTACTTGAGAAGAAAAATAAGGAGAAACCTAAAATATGCAATCTGATTTTTGAAAGACTAAACTTAAGAAGTGCTAATGTGGAAAGTAAATTAAAAAATACAATCAATGACAAATGGCAGAATTACTTTTCATTTTCCCAAACTCTTAATAATTTAGTTATCTATTATTTCTGCTAGTATAGAGTCTATAAATCCTGCTAATCCTCCTGACTAACATTGCAAGCAATGGGACACAAGACTGTGTCCAGAAATAACCATCTGTGTGAAAGATGAAAGAAAATAACTGAATGAGCTGGGGAGGGCTTGAGAAAACAAGGAGATGCTGCGGCTCACTGCGATAGGCAGTGATCTCTAACATGTCAACAGCATTACCCTTGTGAAACCTTCGTGGGCTTCAAACCAAGGAAATGCTTGATGGAGGGAGTAAAGCAACATAACTCTTCCAAGAGCCAATGGGCAGCATGAGCAACAGCTTGGAAAAAAGCTTGATTTAAAAATCAAACAGATGGCCGATGGATGTTCTCGCATGCCTGCTAGAGGTGAGCACAGCCGTACAGCGCAGAACAAGAGAGGAAAAGACACGGGAGGACAGACTGTGGGAAAGGCTGAGAGCACCAAAATGTGGCAGGCATTACATTTCTATACTTCTTATGCGACGGCATGAAGTCAGAATTCATTAAAGCCTTTTTATAGGTACAGTAGCAACACCATATGGAATACTGCTGTCTGGCCATGGCCACGTGATAGTCTTTGAAGAATACCACGTGCATTCAGTGTGTGACACTGAAACTCTAGATGTGTGTGGAAGGGATATATGCACACAATTAAATTTATGTATTACCTAGCTAGTATCTAATATATTATCTTCTTAGTACCTGGAGAAGTACACAAGCAGTTATTTCCTGAGGAGGGTTGTGGTGGGTTGCCCTTGGCCAGGTGTCAGATGCCCACCCTAAACCCCCACCCCCCTTCAGCTCCCCCCCAGCGTAAGAGATGAAGCTCATGGGTCAAATTAAAGACAAGGAGATGCATCACTCACCAGTTATGATTACAGGCAATAGAAACTCAAACCCAGGAAAACTAATTTGATTTCTGGCCAATTACAGTAGATCCAGATAGCGAGAATCAACTGCAACAGTGAAAAAAACCACTTGCCATTCCCAACTTTTCCTCATTTTTACCTTCATTGCAAACTCCCCTCCCCACGATGGGTGCAGGGCTAGGGATGGGGGAGTTGCTGTGGGTCCATGACAGCCCCTCCGGGACGCTCCTCCCTCCTCCCCCATCTCCCTGCTCCAGCGCGGTCCCTTCCCCGGGCTGCAGGGCGGGTCTCTGCTCCAGCGGGGGCTCTGCAGGGCTGCAGGGGATCCCTGCTCCAGGCCTGCAGCACGCCCTGACCCCCTCGTCCTGTGTGGTGTTGGGGTCCCTCTGCTGCTGCTCCCTCCTTGGTGGGATTCCTCCTGCTCTGCCTGTACCGCCTTTGGGCCTTGCTGAAACCTGTTTTCCTCTTCCCCTCCTGGTGCCCCCAGCTCGGCTGAGGGGCTCAGCTGTGTCCTGCGGTGGGGCTGTTGGGGCCGTCTGGGACGGGCTGCGTCCGGGCCGGGACAGCCCCGGCCTCTCCTCACAGAGCTGCCCTGCAGCCCCGCTGCCAGTGCCTGGTTATGGAAAGGTCCTAATTAAATCCAGTGTCTTAATATTATTTCATAATTGGACATTTCTGATATGTTGCTATATAAAGATGACACAAAATACAGGATTTTCAACCTCCATATTTACCTGTGGGAACTTGGAGAATTTCACAGCAGGAAATTGTCACCATCCCTTCATATGTATTTTATATATAAAGGGATGAATACAAGAGCTTCTAATTACTCTAATTTGAGGAGATACTACTGAATAGCATACCATTAAGCTACAGAATGGGTTTTCTCTCTGATTGTACTATTTATTTTTGGCATGCAATAGCAAGCTCCGTCAGTAAAGTTTCTTTATTGAGAACAAGCAGGCCACATTTGCCACAGTCTTATTAAAAGATATCTCAACTTCAAGTAGACCATATAGTTCATGAGCTGCTCCTTAATATACTCTGTGGGACCCTACCTGTGGGAAACAGTAAGTTCCATCCCCCTACTGAATCATGTCCTTTCCAAATACTCCTTTCTGGGAGGTGAAGGAAGGCTTTCTATCTTTTCATTACAGTGGCCGCGTTAGGTGTGGTAGATTCTGTTGGTGAATTAACCTATTCAGTCTACACAGACCTTAACAGCATGGAGAAGCAGCCTTGGGCTAAAACTCCTGGTCTGAATTTCATATCTCTAAAGAGACAAAAGAACTGTCTGCCTAAACACCTGTAAATTTAGGAATGCAAATGAATCAAAATGTCAGGGGTGGTTTTGTTGCTGCCTTTGGTGACAAATATCAAAATATTAAAATTCTGTCAAACCAGGGAGTGTTTGCAGTTCTTCATCACGTAAAGCACATTTCATAAAATAGGAATGCTGATGTAAGTCTTGGTGCAGATTGCAGATCTGGGGCTGAAATCATTTCCATTTTCAGTTCAGCTAATTGGTTTCCAATTGCCTCTTTCATTTCACTGCACCCAAATGCTCATTTTCAAATCTGGAAGCAACTGCATTACTAGCTTTATAAAACAGAAATATTTTTGCTTGGCTTGTTGATTATCTGAAGCGTTTTTCTGGTATTGGTGAACTTAGAGCTACTTATGACACTGATAAGTAGAGTTACTTGGTTTACATTACTCCTACAAAATCTAAACTTAGAAGGTTCAAATTGATTCCTACTCTACTGTTGTAGCTGTGCCGTGAAACCAGTTCATCACTTGAAGCTACCATTGAGACAGGACAAATGCATTGTGTTAGAAGTGTTTTTGATTTAAAAGAAATTCACATCCAGGAAAGATGCAGGTTTTGTAGGCTGTCTACACCCAAAAGGTGTGGTACACATACACCAGATGTGTTTGATGTGTATCTTTTCATCAGCTATCCCTTGCCAGCCCAGAACAAGAAGAATTTGTACATTAGTTACGGTAGGCTGTGGACATTTTTCTTTCTTTATTGTTTACATAGTGAGGAAGACTTGTTGATTTGGACTAGAGCTTTACCCCACTGCCTATGTTTTCAGATTGCCAGGTTAAGGTTGTATATGCCCATCATTCATGACATGCTGCATGTCTGCTTCCACAATTGCGCTGTGTATGAATTTCAGGAGTTCATATTTCTTGAACCAGCAAGTTACTGACTCCATTTTCAGTAAATCAGGGAAGATAAAATGCATCAATTAAGCATGATATATTTCATGTAGAAGCAAAGTTGAGCACTATTAACATCCAAGACAGTATTAATCACAAAAATTAGAACAGAACTAATACAGTTTATGAGTTGAAGATTGTTAATGTTTCCCTGAAGAAATTTTTACATTTTTGTTTGCCTGATTTGTGATGCTCGCCTCTTTCATTTTAATACTGTAATTTTCTCTTTTAGTTGCCTTCTTGGAGAACGTCTGAGAAACCCCTTTATGTTTATATGAGCACTTAGAAGATTTAATGCTGGATTACTCCCCTCAAAGATAATTACATTTTACAATTAGATAAATTTTATTTTAGTTCTGTCTAATTGTTTAGATGGCACCAATACTAAAAATTGCTGTGGTCTTTGATATCTACTGTTCTCTGAGCTGGCCCATGTATATTACAAAGAAGCCTTTGGGAAAACATTAACCAGCAAAATTTCATTGTTCAAAGGCAGTATGTGTTGTGTACAGTGCATTAAATCCAGTCATTTTCCAGTTATGTAACAACAGTATGGAAAGCTTGATAAAAACTGGATATGGTAATCCAGTTATATATATATATATATATATAAACACAGACTTTGAAAATTTTCAGTTGTAAGTTATTTTTATGTTTCCTTTTTTGTAACGTAATAGTTCTATAATGAAGGATTTAAAACGTTATGTTAAATCTATATAGGTTCCCAACATATGAACAGACTTTGATGTACTTGCATCTCTAGACCATCACAGTTACACCAATCCTGCTTCCTGCTGTTATAAAGAAAAAAAGATGCTGTTTTCAAAAACTGAATGAGATTCAGAAAAACTTATATGACTAGAAAAATATGGTGAAAGGATTGGGAGGGTATTTAATTTTAAGAAGACAAGGTTATGAGGTGTTGATTATAATCTATGCATGTCTTTTTGAGGAACAAAAAAACCTGGTGATGGAAAGAAAAACTGGTGATGGGAAAAAAAGATCCAGCAACTGGAGACTGAAGCTAGATACATTCAGACTTGAATTGGGTAGCTTTCTGAATGGGAAAAATAACTCACTAATTACAGGGGCACTCAAATGAAGGCCCTTGGATTTAGCATCACTCAGCACTAATGTTTTTCTGTAAGTTGTTCCCGTGTGCACACAGATAAATTTGAGGAATATGGTGGCATGTGTTGCATAGGTCAGACTGTAAGTTCTCATAAAACCCGTTTTCTGTCTGAGTTATGGCTAATGTGGGTGGATGTGTTAGAGCTGCTACAACCTGTAGAAGTGACAGTGTGATCTGTGGATGAGAATATTTGGTTGATGTAGTGTCAGGTCTCCTCAAAGGTGTGATTGCTCTCTGAACTGAAATGTTTTATGAATACTCCTAATGCCCTACTTCCTTTATGTCTAATAGGCAGACTGTCAGGAACAGTCACTGCCTACAGCGTGAGAAGAAGATGAAGTTCAGCTAGAGGGATGAAGTGTGTGGTCCTGTTCTTTTCATTACCAAGTAATATTCTTGCTATGAAATGATTGTAACCAACATACATGGGTAATCATTTTTCAAAGTGACAAGCTTTTCTGCTCTACTTTCAGGCACATGATTCATCCCGTGGCATGACTTAGATTGAAAATAAGCATGCTATAGTTTGCATTTTTTTCAATACAAGCTTAATGCCATAGGCTGAGTTTTCCAGAAGGTGTTAAAAATGTCAGTGCTTATTGATGGTAAGAATTGTGCCTATTATATGTCAAGACCTTTTGTAAATACAGATTTGATTTATTCATTCTATTTTATTTTCTTCCTAAACTGAGATCTCCTTCTATATAACTCTACAGTGATCAAAGAGAAGGATGTAGGATTCTTTTATATTTTTTTTCATTCACATTGCATTGAAGTTACTAGAATACTGGAAGAACGTCATAAGAATTCAGGCTCTCTCAGTTGATTATCAATTCCACACTACCAGTGAACCCGCTTTCCTTAGAACTTTGTTGTTACTACAAAACTTTGTTGTTTAAGTTCTTTTAGGTGCTGAAAACAAACCAGAGATTAGAATGAATAAAATTTTAATGTTAAATATTAAAAAAGAAATTATGGGAATTTAAGTGAAGGTTTTATTTTGTTACAAGTGGACAACCAATCAAAAGCAGAAATGTCCCTTTTGGATATAAAAATCTTGAGGGTGCTTTGTGGTAGACATCGGTGTACGTGGTAGTTTTTAATGTGAATAAATGTGACTTTACAGCCTTGAGAAACAGTATTTCTCTTTCACATGTGGGATCTCTTTCACAAACAGAAACCTGTAGCAGTGACACAGACGTGTAAATATATCCATATTTACAAGTGTCTGTGAATCTAGTTTAAAATGGTTTGACATATATGATATAATACTAATGTCTAATAATAATAAATGTGAAAATATTTACCAATGAATGATCATAAAATATGTATTTTCAAATCTTTACTAAGAGGTGGTATGTGGAATAGTGTTTTCTGTACATTGTATTGCCCATTCTAAGAATATCTTGGGTACCACTATGTTAAAAACTCCAATATTGACTTCTATTAAAAAATACACTTAAAATTATGGTGGTTTTTCTGCCTTCAAATCCCACATCTGAGCTAACCGTGATCAGCTTGCTACCAGGGAGTGTTAAACAAGAAATCCCAACTACACTCAAGAGACCAAAGGTTGGCGAGTGGTGACCAGTTTCCAGAAAAGAGGAAGTAATCACTTTGTAGAGATACAGAGAAAAAAAGCAAAGGTTTATAGTTTTATCTGTTTGGGGTTTTTTTGTTGTTGTTGTTTTGGGGTTTTTTTTAACAGCTTCTTCTCTTCTTCAATCTGTAATTAATTTTAGCCATTAGTACACTCTTGTTAATACTTTTTTATATATATAATATTTAGATATTTGCATTGTAGTCCAGGTAGAATGGTGAGCCAAACACAGGAGCTAAGAATCATGTATATTAGAAGATACGGTGAAGTTGCAATTGATTTTTTTTTTGAGGAAAAATTCTATTGCTTTTTGTTTAATTCTTAGATTTGTGCTTCCAAGTGCTAAGTCATACTGATCAGCATGGGTTTATTGCATTATTTCAACAGTGGAGATAATTAAATGAATGATGACTAAAAGAGGACATTTATATGACATTCAATTATTTAACGATGCAAACTGTCAAGGTGTTTTATTCCAAGACTCTAAAAGCTGAATTTAGAAGCCAATCCAGTGAAGTCTTTGGAATTGAATTTTTCATTAGCTTTAATGACTTTTTTCAATGGTTATTGTATGGGTCATCTGGCAAAATGCAGTAATTAAAGCACTGGTAGTAATTACAACTTACAGAAAATAACTGGAACTTGAATTTGAGTATAATGTCTGTCTTTGCTCCACAGGACAACAGCAAAGGCAGGTTAGGTGTTTTCAGTTGCCATGTTTTCCTTTCTATGGTGGAAACCCTGGGGAAATAATCACTCAGAATTTATTAATACCTTCCACCACATTATATTTAAGGTTGTGTTGAGGGGGTTTTCTAGTAAAATTTTAAAATAATCTTATAATTGCTAATATCAGAAGTGTGTTTATATGCCAGATAACCCTCTTAGTCCTTGGATATTCTTTACATAGACTTCATACACAGAGTCCCAAGGATTTGACCATTAATAGATATGTCAAAAAGAGTAGATGCCCATTATTTCCTAGACACTTCATCTTCCCTCACTCTTCAATCTTGTCTTTAAAGGGCAGAAGTATCAGAACATAGTGTAAAGCTCCTTACCTCACAAAAATTGATCCAGCAATCTTCTCAGATTCAGATTAATTGATGATCTTCAGCATATGGTCTAGTTTTACCCGCCAGTAGTTTGATGACTACAATCCTTAGTACTGGGGGACAGTCCAGTGGGTAGGGTGGTAGACTAAGATTCAGGAATACCTTGTTTTCCAAGATTTGAAATAAATTAAAAAGATATTTGTATTATTATTTTACTTTGGACTTCACAGGGAAACAATACATCTAACATATCTTAAATACACTTTTAGGTTGATTTTGATGTCTGACACTTATTTTATATAAGTTGGAAGAGTCACTTGTTGGTCTGTGGCTTGGTTTATATTTGTAGACCAGGAGAGGTGATCCTGCACTGCTGTATTACCCATGTGTTTTAATGACTTAAATTGCTGGGGGATTTTATGTAGGGGTGCTCAGAATTACCACATATTAAATGGCCTTCAACATAGTGCCAGGGTGCACAGCAAGTAATAAAACTGAGGACAGTGTTGCCCCTATTACAACAGCTCTTTTTTGGGGCAAAATGTCTATTTCATCATCAAGTATGGTGGCAGAAGGAAGGGGAAAGAGGTTGTTTCCAGTATTACGGGCTGCTGGCCTACTGAAGTTCTGCAGCAGGGACCCAAAAATGAACTATCAGTTGAGGTGATAAGGTAATCAGCTTACCATATATGAAGATGCTTTGAGACCCATGAATATGAAGTGTTCCCTTTGAGAAGGTGTAAAACGTGGTTGTTACGTAGAACAGAGAAAGTTAAATGCAGTTGAGGGTTTTTTTTTGTTTGTTTGTTTCCTTTCTAATATCTTGAAAATAGATGAGATCTGTGTTGTTTGTTTCATTAGTGTGCAAGAGTTATAAATGTCTCGGCTTTGGCGAGGGGGGGGTGTTCCTCAGGAAATATTGTTTTATTTTTTCCTGGTTTTTGAATCATTTGTTAAAAGTCACAGGTCCTTGTTTACAAATAAAGAACCCATATGTGAAGCAGAATTGTATTTTCTTGGATATTACTCTTATTTTTGTTCACATTTTAAAAAAACACACTAGTCTCAGGGAAGGGTGTTATTAATAATTTAGGTTTAAATTTTTTAGAACTGTGTGGCTTCCAGAATAAGTGCAAACTCTTTCCTGGGAAAGTCTGTTCTGAATTTATAGTAAAAAGGGGTTTAAAGTTTGCAGATGTTGCAGTTTTGGAAGCAAGCCAGACTAAAGCTACAAACTTGATTTTATACCCTATAAGGGTAAAGAGATTGGAGAGGTTTTACCAAGAATACTTTACTAACAGATTGCGCTTCACTTCAGAGAATGTTGCCAATTAAAAAGTCCCTCCAATACATGTTTATGTATTTTGGTTCTACAGGGCAGAAGTCATAGGCCTAAGCAATTTTCCTGGTGAAGTTAAGGGCATCTGCTCTTCATCAGTATGTGACATTATGGTAGGATAAGTTTGTGTGTCACTAAGGACCCAGAACCCCCGCTCTGAAGATGTGACTCAGAGTCTACCTCAGGCAAGAGTAAATGGAGATCTTGCCTGAGGAATGACTATATATAGGGATTCTTATGGTATAAAGTGTTTTGTAGTAAATGATGGGATTTCTTATAAAGTGCTGTTGTGCAATTCCCTTTGGCTCATCCAAGGAGAAATTATTCCTTTTTGTCTGATCTTGGAAAAGTAATGTCTGCAGACCCTTAAAAATCTTTCTTTGTACCACTGTCACTGTGAGGGGGTGATTGCCAGCTTCTTTCTGCTGGTTGGGAGGGACTGGTTTGGTGCAGATGAATATTCATTAAAACACGTGATGGAAACCTGAATAGCATTTCAGAAAACTGAGACACTTTTGGAAAATGGGCAAAGATATTGAGGGTGATGGAGCACTGGAACAGACTGCGCAGAGAGGTTGTGGAGTCTCCTTCTCTGGAGACATTCAAAACCCGCCTGGATGCGTTTCTGTGTGATTTAGTCTGGGTGATCCTGCTCTGGCAGGGGGGTTGGACTCGATGATCTTTTGAGGTCCCTTCCAACTCCTAATGTTCTGTGATTCTGTGATACGGAAAATTTCTATTTGCCTTATGTTTCATAGATTTTTTGTGAAGAAGCTTTCAAAAGGCTTAGTACTAGTTGTTAGTTGGTTACAAAATTCAAGTTTTGTTAAACCAGGTTTCTTGAGACCAAAGCAGAAGAATTAAAAGGGCATGCTGCTCATTTTTTGTCCCCTTCCCCAGTACCAGAAGATGAGCCTCTGTGCCTTCTTACTGATGTATCTGCTGCAGAGGTAGAGTTAGACTACATGAGTCTTGTGTGCAATTCAGCATAGTGATTTCCACAAAGAGAAAGTACCATGAAATTACATTACTGATCTATATGGATGGCTTCTGCCAAAGCATCCTATCCTTGTGATCATAGAATCTTAGAACTGTGGAATGGTTTGGGTTGGAAGGCACCTCACGGATCATCATGGTCAGTGCCCCATCAAACCTGGGCCACAGAGGAGGCATTCACTGCTCCTCTGGGCAACCTCTTCCAGTGTCTTACCATCCTCATAGTCAATAATTTCTTCCTAACATCTAAATCTACACACTCTTTTAGTTCAAAACCATTACCCCTTGTCCAGGGTATTTCTCTCAGAGATTTGCAGTCTCTCTCCCTTTAGGTACTTGAAGGCTGCAATAAGGCCTTCCCAGAGTTTTCTCTTCTCCAGTCTGAATGAACAATACTCTCTCAGCCTGTCTTCACAGGAGAGGTGCTCCAGCCCTCTGGTCATCTTCATGGCCCTACTCTGGACTCACCCTAGCAGCCCCATGTGCTGGGGGTCCCAGAGGTGAACACAGTACTCCAGGTGGTGTCTCACCGGAGCAGAGGGCCAGAACCACCTTACTCTGAGAGAGTTGGAGTTGCTCAGCAGATAATTTGGGAAATCCTTTCTGTGGGTTGTGCTAGAACTGTAGATCACCTCGGTGAAGCCACCTGGTTTCATCTAAGTTGTGAGTCCATCTCTGAGAGAGCAGCAAGGAGTTCCCAAGACAGAACTCAAGTAACCAAGGGCAGGAAGTATATATCAGGGTGCTTACCCAACTCTTCTCCATGGAGTTGCTAGCATATGTGCTCAAAAGGATAGATAACAAGATAGTTTTGTGAAAATCTGCTGAAAGTTATTTTGGGTAGAATAACCTACCCCCAAGCCCTTCTGTTACTGTGCCCATAGTTGAAAGAGATTTTAGCCACCAAATTCTCAGAAAAAGAAGTTTGAGGTCTAATTGGAATCTCAGTCCTTTGGGCGGTTTTCTCCTGTGGAAGTACAAAATGCAAAAGTCATTGTTTGACATGTGAGAACTCTGCTTTCACTTGATACTTGGAACTGCCTTTGAGCAAAGACAGCATCGTGTTCCTATTGAAACGTATAGATTTAGATATGTAAGTTCTAATTTACAAGGTAAATGCGCTCTGCAGTTATGATTGCTTTAAATCTATCTGGTAAGTTATTTTAACTTGCTTTCAGACTGTTCTTTAGATAGATTATTTTCAGGTTTTTTTGAGAGAATGATGATTGAATTTACGACTGTGTTCTCTATAGCAACATCAATTACTCCAATAAAGGCCAAATAAAAGGAACTATGTACTTGTTTTCTCAGACAAAGACTTGCTGGGACTTTCAAGTAGCTCAGATATTTGTATCACAGCAAGCCTCTGTAACACAATGAATTCTCATGCTGCCTTCACATGTGTTCCTACACTATTCAGTAGAGAGGTCCATGAAAAGGCACTTGGTGATGCCCTAGAGACTAGATTGTTATCATGGTTTTTGTAGGCTTGTTTCCCCAGATAATGCAGTTCTATGCAATGGAACTTAAAATAGGCATTGAAATTGGTTTTGGTATTTCACTGAGTGAGTGTCACTTTAGCAGGAGTGTGTCTTTGGTCTGCTGGAGTGAAATAAATTTGTTGCTGTTGCATGTGAAAAACTAGGAAGCTCCCTGCTGTTTATGTTGCAACAACAAAGATTGTTTGTTGTCTTTCTGCTGGAGTTTAGAGTATCCTCCTACAGAACAGAGAGGCACGAAATGAAGTGTCTTTAAAAGATGGAAAAAATCTCAATTTCTGCTGATGGGAGGCAATTCTACTCTGTATGAAAAGACAGAATAGAGGCCTTGTCCTATGCATGTGCCAAGTGGCTACTCAAGGCTTAAGCGTAAGTCGAGATCACTTCACTGATTCACTCAGCTCTCCTAAGTTACTGCTTTTGACCTGCTTATTGCATAGCTGATTGCTTGGTATCAAAGTTAACAAGTGATGTTTTTCAAATGTCCTTTTTTAAAACTATGGGAACAATAATAATTAGCATAGGATTTGTTTAGATTTGTTTTTCCTAAGAAACTTCATTTTCATTAAGTTTGTTTCAGACTCTGACCACGATTTCCTTTACCCTAAACCAAGGGAAATGATCTCCCCAATTTAATATTTTCCTTTGATTAAAATTGTGTAACTCATGCTGAGAGTAACATGTTTTGCTTTTTATTTTTGTTTTCTTTATCTGTACCACTCAAAGTGATCCATAAAGAAGAGAGATTAACACCATTTTGTAGATAAAAAATTGAAACAGAAGGAAATGCTTTCCCTAAGATTTCACTCAGTTGACCAATCTGGTGCCCTCTGTGACAATGTAATGCCATTTATCTGTAAATAACTCAACCAAATGCTGGTGAATCAGATTGTTTCATGCTTTATCTCTCTCTTTGGTGATTTAGCTGTATGCTAAAGTTGTCTTGCTTTGCAGATAATGTGGACTGTGACGTGCAAATGATCCAAGTGCTAGTAGAAGAAAAACATATGTACTTAATTTTGAGCTCTCAGCCATGATTGTAGCAGAAAGACCCATCTTTCTAGAATAATCACAGTGAACAGCAGCAGATAGGAGGGATGAGCTACTAAAATTTCCTGAAGTTCAGCTTCAGTGCATGGGCATTGAAGATGGAAGGCAACCAGATCTTGAAGGAAAAGCATTCTGGGAAGCAGACAAAGAAATAACACCAGAGGGACATGGATATCCAGCAGTACCCCTGGCAGCAGTGAGGGTTTCATTAGCCACCTTACTACTGGTTTCTTCATAGCAACAGAGGTTGAGATATTAGAGTTGTACCAATACATTTAAGTCTGGTTTGGAGCTGGCTGTTGGATGATGCTTATGGTAATTCATTTCCAGTCATTCGGTATTTAACACTGGTAGAATGTCTTCATTCACAGTATCTTTCAAAACACTAAGATGAAACAAAACTTGAGTTTCTCTAGCTTCATTATTTTCTGGAAGTAGTAGGTGGAAAGTTGGAGCAAACAGTAAAACTACAGTATATAATGGGTTGCCTGACTCTTTTCAACTTTTGATGAGTTTCTGTTTGAGGGCAGCTCCATGAAGAGTTGCCAAACATGCAAGATTGTTTGCAAAAGAGGACTTCAGTAACATTTTACAAGTTTTCAAAGACAACAGCTATGATTAGTTGCTGACTCCTAAATTCTGTAGCCAGGTTTGATCAAAAAAAAAATCTCCCTTATTTGTTTGCTTTTACTCAGATGAAAAAGTGCTGTTTATAGTCCAATAGTCTAAGGATATAAATGAGGTAAAGTTTGTAAGAAGAGGTCATCTCTTCTATTACTTCTCTCTACAAAACCTTTAGACTCATTATTATGCATCCCTGATCTTTCTACTATAGAAAACATAATCATGCACTGAAATTATTTTTCCTTTTGAGATTTGTTACCTCAGGCTTTACAGTGTTATTTTGTGTTGGTTCTCATTTAAGAAATTACTCAAGTACTGGTTCTAACAGAGGTTTGGAATATTAATTAGGTCTATGTCGAGGCCATCAAATTAATGTGTCTTATGTAGATATGAATCTCAGCTTCCTGAATTGAAAAGACTCTTGCATTATATACAACCCATTGTGTCCTGGAACTTCTCTATAATGGTTTATAGTACTAATCAGTCCTGAAGAAGTTTTTGTGAGTGTTTGGGATAAGTTTAAACACCTACTTTGCAGAAGAAGCCAGTCTCCTCTGTCTCTCTTTACTTCTAAACATGTTCTTATTTAAGCCATAGGACTTTTATGAGGGCTTCAGAATTCCTGGGCATTTAAAATTTAATAAGAAATTCTGCATCTTTACTTCTAATAACAGTGCTTATTTTATGTAAACTCCAGTATACAAACTGCACTTAAATACTTTGTGAAGTTGAATAGTAACAGGTGGGAAGAGAATTCAAGGCCTTGGTTTGTTTGAAGGAGGCAATACTTTGGGTTGTTGGTGTCAGAAGTCCATTCCGATCCTACCAGAGATATAGACATGATATTAAAGCTACTAGAAGACAAGTTTACATGGAAGGCTGAAATGGATGATAATCTTGAAGGACTGCTTAAGGAAAGTATTATTCATGCTAGAAGGCACATAAAAAATGTAACCTGTTGGGTAAATGGCTGAAAATTCAAATTTATTATCATTATTGCAAATTTCCTTGTAAAGCAAATCTAGAATACAGGGTTGTTGTGCATTTTATGACACCATCAGGTTTAGCATTTTTCTCAGGACTCCTTTGGCTCATTTTTCCAGAGTGCCTTTGTCTCTGAGTAGCCTCAGGTGTTCACATAAAATCATAGATTCATAGAATGCATTAGGTTGGAAGGGACCTTTAGAGGCCATCTAGTCCAACCCCTCTGCAGTAAGAAGGGACATCTTCACTAGATCAGGTTGCTCAGAGCCCCATCAAGCCTGACCTTGAATTTCTCCAGGGATGGGGCCTCCACTGCCTCTCTGGGCAACCTGTTCCAGTGATCTACCACTCTCGTAGTGAAGAATTTTTTCCTAATATCCAACCTAAATCTCCCCTTTTCAAGTTCAAAACCATCACCCCTCATCCTAATGTTACATGTCCTTGTGAACCAGTTCTTCCCCAGCTTTCTTATAGGCGCTATTGGAAGTCACCCCAGAGCCTTCCCTTCTCCAGGCTAGACAAGCCCAACTCTCAGCTTATCTTCATAGGAGAGGTGCTCCAGCCCTTGGATCATTTTTGTGACCCTCTTCTGGACACGCTCCAACAGGTCCATGTCTTTCTTGTATTGAGGGCTCCAAAGCTGGACACAATATTCCAGGTGAGGTCTCACCAGAGTAGAGGGGCAGAATCACCATTCTTGATCTGTTGGCCTCACTTCTTTGGATGCAGCCCAGGATGCAGTTGGCCTTCTGGACTGTAGATGCACATTGGTGGCTCATGTCCACACATCATTTGTGGTCACTAGCATATGTGTCACATCTCCACGTGCTTCACATACAACTCAAATACCCACCTAGGAAATCTAATGTCAATTAGGAAAGAGAGATTTAAAATCTTCCTAAAAATTATCTGTCCCTGTTTGGGATTTTCTAAGGGGAGATAAGCAGTAATTACTTTATGACATTGGGGGTTGCAACAGTTTAATTAATGAATGACTGCAGATGCACTGAAAACCTCTGATAAAAGATACCCAAGACATAGAAAGTACACTTGTTTTAATGTCTCATTGCAAGGACCTTTTCTTCAAATGAATATTCCCTGGGTTAATATTGATAGTCAATTACAAGTCTGTGTGGGTCCTCTGTAATTTTTTTCCTTTTCTAATTGTTGCTTTAGGAAGAAATATTCCAGTTACATTTTTCACAGCCAAGCTGTAAACTGTTAAGTTCAATTTAAAGGAAGCTAGCAAAGGAATTAGAGAGTCACAGAATCCTAGGGGTTGGAAGAGACCTCCAGAGATCATTGGGTTCAACCCCCCTGCCAAAGCAGGGTCCCTAGGACAGGTCGCACAGGTTGGCATCCAGATGGGTCTTGAATATCTCCAGAGAAGGAGACTCCACATCCCCCTGGGCAGCCTGTCCCAGGGCTCTGTCACCCTCACTGTGAAAATGTTCTTTCACATATTGGTGTGGAACTTCCTGTGCTCCAGCTTGAAGCCATTGCCCCTTGTCCTGTCCCCACAGACCACTGAGAAGAGTCTGGCCAATTCCCCCTGTGTCTCACACTTCAGATATTTATAAACATTGATCAGATCCCCTCTCAGTCTTCTTTTCTCCAGGCTGAACAGTAAGAAGATGCGGGTTTATTTATGATGTTGGGAAATTAGGATTTTTCTCTCAGAGGGAGGAAGAATAAAATCCTACTCTGGAGAACACAAAAAACCCAACCACCACCACCACCCCCCAAAAAAAAAACAAAAACAAAAAAAAGCTTTACATTTCTGATGTTTGAAATGAGAAAGAGAGAAAAAAGTTATGAGATGGAAGCAATTTACTGAGGTCTATGCTATGGAGATGAGCTAAGAAGGTAGGAGATGGGTATAGGAGCTTGTTACTGATATCTTTTCTGGCCTTGAACAAGCCATTGAACTGTGCCTTGATTTCTTCATCAGGAAAATTAAATTAGGGATTGACATTTTGGTTCAGAATATTGTGATGAACATAGGCGAGTATGTTTGAGTAGTTTTTCAAACGTGTTTGCCAGTAAGCTGAATTTAACCATCCGGATAATTGCAGCTGAAAGTATTAGTACTTCAAATCAATTTTACTTCATATGTTGTCCTTTAAGCAATCAAAACTACAACAATGTAAAATTTGATTTAGTGTCTTTGAAGTTCTGATTGAGGACTTGTTGGGAGTTTGAACCTACAATATGCCCTACTACCCTGCAAAAAGTTTACCATAGGACGGGAACGGTTGGACTCGATGATCTTAAAAGTCTTTTCCAACCTTGTGATTCTGTGATGCTGTGAAAAGAAGTCACAGCTCTCTTCCCCAGAAAGTTTACAAGGTAAACACCATGGTAGAGTCAGTGATAAATACATATTTTGATTTCATATGTGTCTTTTTCCCACAACCTTTGATTTTATTTCTGAAAACAAATTTGTAAAGTTTCTTTTGGGGGATTCAGGGCTATGAGGCTTGGTTTTCCCAACAGCAGATGGATTTTCGTTTCTTTGTACCATTTAATTCGTTTTTCTTATTAACCTGATCCCTGAAGGTATGCAGCAGTCAGAAGTGCACCATTCCTTACTGCTTTTCTTTCCTGGTGGTGAAGTATCCAAATACATCTTCACTAAAAAGTGTTTTCATACAACAAGAAACAAGGAAAAGTTAAACCTTACTGCAGAGAGACTTATTTGACATAGCTAAGGGTGTCTACTAGGTGAGTAACCACAGATGGATGCTCTTAACTTCATATATATGATGGCATTAGAAGTAGAAAGTGAAACAGCATTTAGGAGGTGAATGCAGACATCATTTGCCTTGTGATTAAAAACCCTAAGTTAGTATAAATTCAATAAATTATTCCAGGTGTTTATGAGGATTTTTGCATCTTTTAAATATGAAAACTTACAGTTTTCTTATGACGGGTTGTGAAATATCTCACTGAACTACAGAATAATAGATTCTCCACTTAAAAATTTTGATCCATATCAGAATGAATACATTGCAAAAAACTCTGGGGAAATAAAGGAAGACAGCCAAACCCATGGGAAAAAAAAACCTAACCTGAAAACATTCCCAATAATATATCCAAAACAGTATGTGAATTATCAAAACTAGAGCATAAAAACTGAGCTGGCTCTGATGTAAGTAAATTGAGTGTTTGAAGTAATAGCACAAACTGAAGTAAATGAATGCTTCAAGGTAAAGCTGTGCTGCTCTGCTGCATCCATCTGTGTCCTCACCGCCTCCAGTGATGTGCATTTCGGCTTTTTGCTGATGATGCTTGAAAAGACTAGTCTACCCAGCAGAAACCTGGTTTTCCTAGATTGAATGAGTGCAATATAGATTTTAAAATAAACTTTCCTATGTGCTAGTTTTGATTAGAAGGGGAATAAAATAGACTTTCACATCCCTGTATATTTTGAGATAAACTAACTGCCTGTGGATTCCTACTATATGTATTAACATAACAGGAACATGAAAAGGCCTTTGGAACTGGGACTGGGATGAAGTGTTGTCCCAGCTCAGTAGAAGGGATGTACATATTGGAAATAAGAACAAGTAGAACATGAATTAGCTATTTGAAGGTTTTGGTCTCCAGGCAAATTGTTGCTTGGCAAATAGCAAATCTTCAGTGCAGACTCGACAGTCAAAAGTAAGGCTTTTGAGCCTCATAAAATAGTGTGTTTTTTACAACTGAAGGACAAGAGTTGCCAGTTAGGAACTGCACAGTGTTTGAGCACTGCTGATAGAGGACTGTGCAAAGATGTTTCTTACAAAGTCTGGTGACTGAAATGTGGGGAGATTATGAGGAACATCTTTGTGTCTTCAAGGTTTTGAAGGAAGTATGCACAGTGGTAGTAGTAATATTGGGCACTCACACCATATCTGATGCATGGTTAAGCCATTACGGGATGCTCATGACATGTCTGTGAATGAAGAATAATTGCTGATGAATTCACTGTCTGAGGTTTAAAAATGCATGCTTTGATCTTTGGGAAATTGCCTATCTCTCTGTGAGTCAATGACAGATCATGGTTTTAACTTAGGTGTCTATGTTGAGGAGCCACAGAAACCTCATTGGCTGCAAACAAAAGAAGAAAATAATATAAATAAATTTAAAAATAACCCCCAAGGCAACAATGCAGTATGTTCATTGCTGCAAAAAAAAATCATTTCGTAATAATCCTCTCCTTTTTCCTACCTTATTTTCATTGTCCTGGATATCCTCAGATCTTCTCTCTGTTGAATTCATGGCTTCAAGCAGTGTGTTTGCTGCAGTCTGTCAAAAATGTGAAAAGAAAACAGAGTGCAAGCTTACTAGGACCATCTCTAGTACAATTGCAATGCCTTTCATTCCAAAATCTAGAAAAAAATCCCAGAAATATGGGATTGTAGCAGAATATAACAGCATGTCCAGCAGACACAGGAAATTAAAAAGCTGAAGTAAAGGCCAACAAGGAGTATTACACCTCCTGTTGCTCACAGCTTTCAGCATTACTACCTGCA
This sequence comes from Porphyrio hochstetteri, assembly GCA_020800305.1. NCBI lineage: Eukaryota > Metazoa > Chordata > Aves > Gruiformes > Rallidae > Porphyrio > Porphyrio hochstetteri. Next base: position 5,884,287 of record CM036906.1, read on the forward strand.
GCCAGCCAAGGGCAGTTACCTTGACCTTCATACCCAAAGATCCTGAATTTTCCCTGCAACGTTTTTGAGGAATCTCACCTTCAGCATGTGTGGTTTTGTCCTCTCACAGGTAATGACAACATTTCCAGGGCTTAGCTTTAATAAAAGAAAATGCTACACTATTGGAACAAATGCTGTCTGGAAAATATATTAAGAGAACTTTCAACTGAACCAGTTCAGATCATTCATGCACTTCCTCTGTTAGTCAGGAGGAGCATTTGTTTAATACTTTTCTTGAATGATTTTCTTGAATTCTCCCCAAAAATGCTTTTTTTGGGGAGGAGAGTAGTGAGTCCCTCAGAGATTATGATGCTTCTTATGGATTTAGTTAGAGATTCTGTTGCTAGGAAGCCTGTAAAGAAGTGTGTGGTATGAATAACATGAATACATCCAGTAGTCCTCGAATAGCCCTTGCATCCATCTGTCATATGTCAACATTTGTTTATGGAAATATCCTTTCCCAAATGTCAGTCTACTTCATTCAAAACTTCACAAGTTTACTGTAAAATTTTCATCTTCAACTATGCTGTTGAGTCCAAACGACTGTAATGCAAATAATAAGCTTTGACCTCGAGCAGAACACTTTTATTGTTGAGTTGCTGCATTTGTCCTTTAGCTTTCACTGCCTTTGTGCAGCTCTACGTGTAATTTATTCTTTCTTTATTTTTTTTTCCTGTTACAGATTTCATAATTGCAATGTAAGTGTTAACACTGGGACAGGGCAAAGATTAATTTGATTTTAATTCTTTTTTTTTTATCACAGTTTTATCCAAAGCTTGAATTACATTTCTCTGTGTAGATTTGCTACATTAGTCTTAACATATATATTAAACCACTTAAAGATATATATTACATCTAATCTTGGAAAAATCCTCCTTAGGAAGACATTTCATCTCAGTTCAAGAAATTGCTGCAGATGAGCATGAATAGAGTTGTGCTGTTAATTCTACGTGTGTGGCATTGAATCATTATTCTTTAAGGCATTTATGAATTATCCTTCGAATAGAGAATATAATTTTCAAAGAAATGTATGGATTTAATGTTCTCTTATCTCAGAGATGTTTCTGGATTCTCCATGATCTGTATCAGGTCTGATGTTTGCCTGGGCTAGGGCTATCTACTGCTATTTCACAGGTCACAGGGAAAGGTTAAACATTTGCTCTAGAAACAAAAATAGTCTAGAGGATCTGCAATCAGTTTTCACCAAGTTGTGAAGTTTAATCGACTTCTAAATTTATCTGAAGAATTAAAATAACAAAATGATAGTCTGTTATGATAAAAGCCTTTTGAATTTGTACGATTTCAGAGTTTTGTCACTATAAATGTCTCTGTCCTGGGAAACAGTGTTCCGTATTTCTTGCACAGATTGGAGGAGCACCAGGAATGCATACCTTTTCATTCTCATATTACCAGTCATACTGCTCTTAATAAGAATAAAAATTCTTCGTAATAACTGTTTGTTCCAAGAACAGGTACAGGTAGTGTTTCATCTTACCTCCTGTGGTTTGTAGTCTTACTCCAGTGAGATCACTTTGAAGGAGCAGACTACATCTGTCAGCCCTGACTCATGTACCAAGGCTTTAACTGCTGTGGCACATCATGATCCTGATATGCCTTCCCTGGGTTTGCTTTGTAGCAATATTTCAAGAAGACTTGTGAGAATTTGTGAGAATTTCAAGTGCCTTTTGATGAGGAGCAGGAACAGATACTCTCCAAAGGCCAAAGGGTGGAGCCATGGCCAGCAGCTCTCCCAGGGACGAAGACCCACGGTGATGGCAAGGCACGTAGGAGTGCTGAGCCAGGATGCAGGGCACCAAGTCAGGATTGGGTCCAGAGACACTTCTCAGTGTCACACACAGCCCAGTGAATCCATAGCCATGAAACAGTTCCCGGGTCAAGCCAGGAAGCCCAGGCACCAGGTTTGGATGGGGGAGGCAGGAGACCAGATGCAGACGTAGCTTGAAATCAGCTTTGGCATTTTTTTATTGATTTCACCCCTTTCACCACCTTCCTTTTCTGCAAAGAGCAGCATCTCCCAGCATGCCAGCAATGCAGTGCACCTGTATTTGCTCCTGCGTTTGCCAACCATCTAGTGTACAGTGAGCCATCAAAGATCATAGCAGTAAGAGACTTGCAGGAATTCAGACAGGTCATTTTTATGATTTTGCTGCATTATTCAGCCATTGTGAAGAATCTTAGAAATGTATCTGTACCCCAGGAATCTAAGTCATTTATTAAGGTGTCACTCAAGTGGATATTCTTGCCTGTAAAGTGTTCCCTGAGTACTAGCCCTGCATATGATATTTCCTACTTTGTGATGGTGATGAAGCTTTCTAATGTTAGCAATTTGAATATGTACTAAACTTTTATATAAGTACTGGCATAATTCCTGTAGGATTCCTGGATTTTATGTGCTGTTTTGGGTACTGGCAGCTTAAGTGGTTTTATGGCTAGTTTGTCCTGCCACTATTACATTAAAGCATTTGGAAAGATTTTGGTGAATCTCTGCCCAGTGCTATGTCCTTCTTTTCTGGAAAAGCTTTTCTTGGTGGAGATGAAGAAATAATAAAGGATTCTAAAATTTCCATACTTACTCAAAATGTGAATTTATTTATTTATTGAGCAAATAATCAATCAGAAAAGGTATGAAGATATAATCTCAGTGAACTTTCCCATTCTAGATCATTTAGCCTTCCATCATTTGGTAATACATAACATTGCAGAGCCACCTCTAAAGTAAATTTTACTGTAACTCTGCCAATGTTTTAATAAGGTAACTGGGAATTACAGAGTTTTTACACTACATTTGGTACTATTTTGCACTTTTGTTTTGAAAAAGAGTCGTGAAATAGGCATGGACTTAAGCCTATTAGTCAGACTGTAAGTCGGGAACTTGTACAGCGAGTGCTGGTAATGTGCTCAAGTATCGTCTGTTGTAGGTGCCAGTGCTCAGTCTATTTTAAATTTGCTCATGTTTGTAATATTTAGACGTCAGCAATGATTTGGAGCTTCATGTTCCACATTAACAATAAAACTGGAGCTTTGTCTAAGGTTTCTGTGAATGAACTTAGGGGTCTGGTTTTCTGGTAGTTAAGCAAAGAGATCCAAAACAGGAAGATGAATTTAAAGGGAATGCAGTTTGAGTCTGTTCATTTGACTCCTCATGCATCATGGGTGCTGAAGTGGGTATTTTTTAATTTCTTTTTCTTGTGGCGTTTTTTCCATGCTTCTGGCTATGGATTTTCTCTCAGTGAGGTGTTGAGGGATTGATATATGAAAGAATTTTTTTCTCCAAAATCTGTATAATCCATATTATTTGCTATACACTTGCTATACACCTTGAAACTTCTGTGTGGTCATGTGTACTCATTCTGGAAAGGTGATAGAAAGACTTCTAGTAAGAATTGGGTGATAAATCAGGATTGTACTTTAACTAAGGTAACTGCAATCCTGAATTTGCCTGAGTGTTTAACTTCTCATGCTACTTTATTCTAAACTTAGAGGTGATCTAAATATTGGTTTTTCATCAACCAGGGTGAATGGAAATACTTATTATGTAGGTGGTTGGCTATGGGGTTTTATCGTATCTCTAAAATAGAAACAATATTCCTTTTCATTTGTGTGGAGACTTTTGCCTGAGGATGTTAATGCAGCTTTATAACATTCTTAGGAAGGAGATGAACTTTATTAAATCTAGTCTGCCACTGGAGTAGATTTAGTCACACTTCAGCAGGGAAAGCATACCCCAGTGGGGAGCAGAACTGTGTTTTCCCCATCTTTCAAGTTCAGAACTTATATTAGGCCAAGTCACATGCTCTTGGTGGCAGATAGATAAATATTTATTTGTAGATAAATAACTCCGTTGCTGCCTTTGTTCTGTCTCATCAGTATGGTCCATCAGATCATAGCAAACTACTTGTGGATTATCAGGATCAAACTAAGACTAGTGTACATGAGCCTATGCCATCCTGTCACAGCAATTCTACATATTTTATGCAGTGATAAAATCCATCTTAAATCAGGGGATGTCTTTTGTATGATACGAATAAGCATAAAACACCATAGAACTTCCATCTGAAACTGTGAAACTGCTGAGTTGTCTCATTCAAGAATCGAAGCTCATGGAAGTCCATTTCCCAAAGGACTACACAGACTCTGTTACAAAGTTTTAAAAGCCTCAGTATGGGTTTATCTTCGTTAATCATGAAATAGAAATTAGCATCCTCAAGTAATGTTGGCTGGCTAATGCTGTGGGTAGTTGCTTTTCAGAAATGTTTTTCTTTTCTCACTTTCAAATACCCTTGACTCCCCCTTCTTGTTTTTCCTCACCTTGTTTTTCCTATTTGGCACATAGAGACTGACCAAAGCTTGTTGATTAGATGCTGAGATGCTGCTGCTTCTTTGGGCCATTGGTCCTGGCAGCCCTGTGAAACACTCCTTTCCTCAGATGTCTTGTCCTTTTTCTTCCATTGGAGGTATACTGATGATATTTGATGAAGACAGTGTCTTAGCTTTGTCCCTGTGCGTCTTCCCTGTTGTGTAGTAACTAGCATTGTAACTATGGTCAGGTGAAGCATAGAACAAAGAGGGTGGAACACAAGCTATTTCAGGCACTTACCGAAGACATTAAGGAGAGTGCACATGAAAAGTTACTCTGTCAATAATTGCCTGAACTTTTTCAGGACTGATAATACATAGAAAGTAGAGCGACAGTGTGTAAGACGAGGCTGCAGGAAGAGAGGATGGAGAGCACAGTGGGAAAGGTGGTGTTGGAGGCAAGGCAGGTTCAGTGGTGCTGTGAACTAAGTCCTGTACTTCAAAGCACTTCGCTGGGTGCTCGCTCTATAAGGCCTGATAAAAAGGCCTCCTTCATCTTTTACACTTTCCCTGCTGTCTGAAAAGAAATCACACAAACTGTACCTGCCTTACAGATGCTTCGTTGTTTGCAGGCTGGATTTATAAATAGATGTGTTTATGTGGCAGTTGATTAGGAAAAGAAAAAATCCAAATAAGAAACTTACTGTGTGATGAATTCTACATGCTTGCCTAAGGAATCAATACCCTCTTTGATTTGCACACTATGGATTCAATTTATATGTGCTGAGAGAAGCAGGAATGCGCTTTTCTAAAGGAAACAAAGCAGTTCTTTAAGTTGTTTATGTAGAGTATTTTATTTGCAGATGAAGAATATGTGCGTGTGTAATGGGTCTGTCAGTTGCAAATGATTTCTGTGTGAATAAAAAGAGATCAAAGATATAACCTTCCTAAAATAGACCTCTTTATGTAATCATGATAAAATACTACCACAGACAAGATAAATAGATGCTCATCATGGTGATAATATACTTAGAAAGTTGAGTTCAAGCCTAATAAGGAAAACATTTTGCTATTATTGCCGTCCATATATTTGAAGTATTTATAAGTGTACTATCAAGAATATGACAAGGGCTTTACAGATAAAAACATTAGAAAGCCGGTATCTTTTTCCTTTTTCTTTCTTAAAGGTTTTGACCATTATAATTTTGTGCAGAATGTTTTATGTGGACTATCTGATGTCAGTTCGAAGTGGGAAGAAAATGAGAATAATAGAACAGAGGTTTGAGTAGTTGACTGAAGTGAAAGGAACAAACAACTAAATTAATATAAAGTGTGAAGCATCATTTCAGTTGCTTTTGCTAGAGAAATAAGGTATGTGCTTTCAGGTTGTGATTTATGACCAGCTTTATAAAACTCTTGTATAGTTTCTGTAGAGATGGAGAAATCAGAGTTGGGATCCTGGAAGCATTTTTGCAGAAACCTCTACTGGGATGTGTAGAAGCAGGGAATTTGTGCTGTTTATAAATGTTCCCAGGGCTAGGGCCTAGAAAGAGGAAAGAACTAGCAGAGTTTTTAGTTCACCCTGCTACCAATATAGAAATGTTCAGCAGAAGATCCAGTGGCTTAGAGGCCCTTCTGCTGGTTCCTGCCCCCCAGCTCCTCGAACAGAGCAGTTGTTCAGTGCAGGCTTTGTGTCTTTATTTTTTCCTGATAGTCATTTAGTTATTAATTGGCCAAGCTGTGCTTACTGCAGTATCTTTCATACTAATTTAAGCACTCCAGCTTTTGAATGATTAATGTTGACTGTGCTCAGAAATCTTGTTGAACTTTTCCAGCTCTGATATGTGTTGCAGTGTGTGAATTGATTTTGATCTGAAGTCCGCTGTGATGGAAAGGAATAACATGTGTCTGGACTGGGCTAACACATTTCTTCTGTAAGCAATCTGATGACCTTGTTGTCCTGGCCAGTTGTAAAGCTGTGGCTGAGTTACTGTAGGTTCTCTGGGCAGGTTCTGGTGTTGATGCTTTCAAGGCTTTTTTCTCCTCTTGAGTATCTTTTTGATTTTACCCCCCTGACATGTAATACTTTCTGTAACTTTATTTCTGATATATTCATACCTGTATTGTACCCTTTTCCATCTTGACAGCACTGGAAATATGCATTCTGGTGACATATATGGAACCATTTCAATTTAACTAATTACAAGTCCAGAATTTGCCTTACAGCTCTAGCTTTTATTAAACACCACACTGCCATATACCATTACCACTTATTATCTGCCCTTTGACCAATTTTTGTTTATAAATAAAAAACTGAATTAATTTTTCATTTCAAGTCTAGTACCTCACAGTGGGGAGTGCTTTCCCAGAGTTCAGACAGGCAGTTAGATGTACCATGTCCTCTTCATTGACTAATTTGTGTAGGTTGATCAAAAATTGCTTTCTGCATGAAATTAAATATTCTGGGAGAGAGGATATTTTGAAAGCTGTGTGGCAAGAGACGTTCATATAGAAATTAATATTCAGTGCAGAAGAAGAAGTTGGCTGTTAATTTTCACAAGTGTTTTATGATGGCACTAGTACTTTAATACAGAAAGCACTCCGTAGCTAGAGAAAATAGATAACTCTATTATCTGTAAACAACAATAGAAACTATACATCAAGTAGCCATCCCATTTTTAAGATTTAGTGAGGCTTACTTTTAATTTTAGTTTCTACCAAGCCTTCCTGATTTATCACTTCAATGTCTCTCAGTTTATTGTAGTGCTGAACTGAGCACAGTCTCCCCTCCATAAATAAACACACCCCATTATTGTATTGTCTGTAACTACAAAACTGAAAAGTAATATTTAGGCAATAAACTTACATAAAATTTGGTTATTGTCTTCTCTAGTTTGTTCTGTCATCTCATTCTTATTAGCAGAACTGCTTGACAGCAGATAGTGAATAAAATAGGAACATAAAATGTGTTTTACCTGCTGAGGTAGTCCTTGCCACCTACTGATCCTTCTCCAGGACTAGGATCTCCTAGGTCTTATGAAAAAAGATGAACATACCTGAGAGCAGGCATTTCTGGAAATACCTGCTAAGAGACAAAATGGTTTTATAACCCACCCACAGTCTCATCTGTTCCCCTAAAGATGTCAGTGCATGTGTCTGTCATATCTTCTTTATTAATTGCAATAAAGTCTATTCCCTTTGGTGGGGAGGGGAATGTTTATAAAGTCTTACTGAGCCGTTTGCTTTACTCATACCTTGGAGAAATGAGTTTAAAATAATTGTATAAAGTTATCTTTTGATTTATTGCATCCAAAATGCTAGTCAACTAATTCGTATCAACATGGGGTGTTTTCATGTGTGGAAAATTTGCATATGAAATCAGACACAATTATCCAATGGCTGCAGGAAAGTCAGAGGCCATGGTACACTGCTCACTCTCCTTGGACTTGTTTTAATTACTCTAACATTGCCCAACAAATAATTCAGGTCTTAATTTTTAGGTGGCTGATACAGTCCTAATACCGGAATGTCTTCAATGGCAAATGAGAGGTTGAGGGGAAGGAAAAATCCACTAAAAAAATATAACCAAATTGAAACCAGGTACTAATGACTATTTGTGCTGCCCTCCCACACTTGCACATGCTTTCTGCCCTGGGTCAGGAACTTTCCGTCAGTTTAAGGAACTTAAGTTATGGTTCTGCTCTTTAACATGTGAAGAAGAGATGAGGTCAAACCTAGAGGAGTCATCCTATGCCTTGTGGGAACCTGTAGATAGCACAGCATCATAGAAATGAGTTATGAGTGTGATGGGTTATGCTGTTACATCCCTTTTAGACCAGTTTTTCTAAGAATTGAGGAAAGAGACTGTCAGTATAAATGAAAGTGGGTGTATTTCACAGAGAGGTGAATTTGTGGTTGGAAATGTTTAGGAACCACTGCTATAAAGTTGACTATGCATCTTTGTCTCCAGTTAGATGCTCACAAGGGCCAAAACTAAAAGATAAAGCAGTTCTGACAACTTTATACCTTCTGAATGCTGTGTTTTCTGATCACTCTGTGATGGTAAAGTTGGTCTCTCTTCAACACCAGTCCTAGTCTTCTATCTCATCTTCCTCTCTAAATACACTGGAGGGATACTGTGACATATTAGCACTTGGCGAGTTGATATTTCAGTCATTAAACTTGGGAGTGATCAAAGCATTGTGTCGACAGCAGTGAAGGATGGGGATCTCTGCAGGTCTCCCGAGAAGCCTGGGGGGAGAGGGGTGTTGTCTTCAGAGAGTCCTGTAAATTTATCTTGAACTCTCTTGGGAGGTGCCTTCTGCATGAGTCAAACTGGATCATCTCAAAACAAAAATGCTCTCATGAGATGCCAAGAAAGGCCATTATTCCTTTTGTGTTTCAACTTATTACTGTGCTTTCCCAAGTCTATTGAACCTCTGTTGGGGAAGGGAGAAAGATGAGAAAGACCAGACATACCTAACACTTAAGGTTGGGGTGGTCTCATGGGAAAAACCTGATTTTTCAAGAACTACTCATCTATTTAAATATAACTAAATATAATTATTTTTTTTTTTTTCATTCTTGTGTAGAGGGAACCAGAAAAAAATCGCAAAAATTCTTGATCTCATTTGCATGTACTTCAAAAGAGCAATTAAAAGAAAATTTGGCCTCTAAAATGTTGTGGAGGTGAAAGCAAGACTTGCCTGTGCTAAAGAAATACTCTGTAGCACATGGGATCAACTAGGGACTGCCTTTCCCAGATGAGTGCCCTAGCCCTTCTGCTGGGCATATACAGAGTGCTGCTGTAAGGAGGGTCTGGTGGAGAAAGGTGTCAGTCCAAGTGGTTAACATTCTCACCTGAGGTAGGACACAAATGGAAATCCTGTCTTTGTGTGGCTAGAGAGTGGATATTAATCTAAGTAAGTACATTTGGAGTTGAATCCCTTCTTGAGAACTGAAGTTCTATCAGTTTTTGTGAACTGAACTTTTGAAACACTGAAACAAAACTTGGCCTATTCCAACCCCTCCATGGAAAGCTGATCCCTTTCATAGGGTTTATTTTTAATGTACTCTTGAGATCTAGCAATGGGATTACTACCACTTCCTCAGCTGGTAATATGGAGGCTGATCTATTATTTCCAAGATATGCTTGCCAGGTTCTGAAGCAGTACTCAGAAATTTCCTGTTCTTCCACATCCTTCATTCAAGTTATAGCTACAAATTTTAAAGGTAATCACAGACATTCTGAATAATCACAAAGAAATGCTACTTTTTAGAGCTGCTCAGCTACAACCTTCTCTGAAAGGGGAGAGTGAGGAAACATTGATATTTTATTTGAAATAATGTCCCTGTTAAGGACGGCTAAAATACCCACATTTGCTCTCAGCAAACACCTGTTCATTTTACTATTTGTAAAACATGGAAATATTTAGATTTCTCTTGTAATTTGTGTAAACCTTAGCCTGAACAGCATTTGCCAATGGCCCTTCAGGTACTGCAAAGGTTTCTTCTGGTCCTCTCCTGAGAGGAATAAAACCACATTAGGAAAAGCTGCCAGTGCTCAAGATTCTTGCTAGCCAAGTGCTAAAGCATTCAGCCTAATAGCTATAGAGATGAACTGAGCTATAAACTGTGGATACAAAGCTGTGCTGTAAAGCACTTTATAACTTACCAGCACAATGTACTATTTTGCAAAGCAATTTACAGCACTATTCAAGTCTGGCCAGTGAAAGCACATTACCACCTTGCAGGTGAGAAGCAGGTTTTAAACCATGGCAGTCCGGACAGTTTTGAATCCTGCTATAATGAAAGCTCACTAAATATACCAAAAAGATGCTCAATGTATCTTAAAAAGGAGATGTAGTCTTGTCTGTAGTCTAGGGAGGTGATATTTGATGAAATTGCATCTGTACTTCCTCATGTTATTTATACCCAAAGATATTGCCTTCTATGCTTGATATAATCTCTGTATTATCTCTGGTACATATAGGCTCCCTCAGGCTTCTCAGGAAAATGAGGCATTTATGATTTCCCTGGAAAATTAGATTTTACCTAAATACATCCACACTGATTACAAAAAGCACTGCAAAAATCTTCACATTTAGGGTTGCATGAATGTTTTCATCCTAATTCCTTGATTGAAGCATTAAACCTTTCGGAATTTTCCCTCTGAGGAGACTTTCTTTTCCCTGTCCCGATTTCTGCCTGAAGACTAATAGATCATTTGTCAACTTTGAGTAAAAGTTGCTCATCTGCTTTTGAGCAGAACAATAGACAGAAATATTATTTTTCTTACTATTAAATAAACACAAGCAAATAGATTTTGCAGCTCAGGTTATATCCTTGATTATATAGCACACCCCCCACCCACAGCCTGAATACTTTTTGAGTCTTTAAGGGATAATTCAACTTTTAAACATTTAAGTAGATTTTTTTCTGGAGGCATTACGATAGTTTCTTCTTGTTTAACTTGTGCAGTTCCCCTAAAGAAAGTTTACCGATTGATTAAAAGAAAACATACCATGTTTTTTAACTGTATATTATTTTAAATGCAATTGTATTGAAAAGAAAAAGGCTTTTGGGTAGAATTTTCAGCAGTTTAGTGACTGCTTTGTTTAAAGCAACAGTCCTGTGAATTGTGCAGCCCACAGGATTATCTGAAAGACAGCCGTTTGTAGAAAGAAACCCAACCTGTTATTTCTGTCGAGACAATTTCTCTTGTTTCACTCTGCAGAAAAGGGGCCAGCAAGAAGATTTCTCCTTCTCCACAGAAGGAGGAAAAAGCACATTTGGCCAGCTGAGATGATTGGTGATTGCTACTAAAAGAATTTGTCTTCACCAAAATTCTATTCCTAATGTTTGTTAAAATGCAAGTGAATAAATTATGACTTCACTTATAAATCACCAACAGCAGATGAAACTCAGAAAGAGGGGATTTATTTTGAGTTTTGTCGGGTATGGATGGAGAGGAAATTGTTTGCCAAATTTTTATTATCTGCCCTGGTTCAACTTGTCATTTTTTTCCTATTTTTTTGTGAGGAAGGGCAACCTTTAAAAATTAATAAATACAGTTATGGTAAATACAACAGTGGAATGGGAAGGAGGGGAGGTCAGTTTAAAGGAAGGTTTGGCAATCACACAGAAAGATCCTTAAGTGAAAATTTTTACTTTTTTTCCATGTAAATCAGATGACTGCTTTTAATAACACTTGAAATGGAGTATAAAGCCCAAGCTTTAGAAATGAATTTTAATTTTGAATGTTAATGTTTCTGAAATTTACTGAGTAAACTTAAGCAAAGACTTTGCTTTCTAAAAGCAGGGTCTGCTTCATCCTCAGTACCTAATTGAGAACTTCTTCGTGTTTACTAACAGAGAGCTACAGCGATGCTTGTTGCTAGCACGCTCAGTATCACAGAATCATAGAATGCTTTGGGTTGGAAGGGACCTCAAAGATCATCTAGTTCCAATCCCCCTGCCATGGGCAGAGACACCCTCCACTAGACCAGGTTGCCCAAAGCCCCATCCAACCTGGCCTTGAACACTGCCAGGGATGGGGTAGCCACAGCTTACCTAGGCAATAAATCATCAGAGCATGGTTGATTAGAATATCATGTATGGTCAGAACATGTTTGAGGTTCTTAAGATTCTAACAATAAAAGTGAATCAGCACCTTTTCATATGAGCACATTTTCATATCTTAAATTATTTAAAGGATTTGGGGGGGAGTTATCACAAGGAAGTGTTTTCTAGCACCCTGCATGTTTAAAGTAGAACCTGGTTGCACATTCTTATGTGAAAATGACCATCTGACCTGGACAAGGTTTGTCAGTATAAAGGCAAATTAATGTTTTGCCCAAAATCCTACTGTATAAAAGAGGTGGGATGATGTGGAATAGTGGGACTTAGACCAGAGAACAGTTCCCAGAAGGGAGAAGGGAGCTGGATGCAATGGGTTGGGTAGTGGTTATGGCTTTGAGGACATCACAGGCAACACATGTTGATGAAATGAGAGGTAAGGAAAGAGTTCCATGATGCTGCCATACCTCTGCATTTTGCTGTGCCCAGAACATGGGGACTTTTCTTAGGAGTCCATCAATAGCTCTTGGTAAGAGCAAACCAGGCAGAGTGAGCCTCTAAAGTGCACGGATGAGTGGAATAAAGATGCTTTTAATCTGTGTTTGCTTTTCTGTATTGTCAAGTGTATAGCAGGCATGGAAAGGTAAATCCAAGCTTAGATTTCTGAGTGAGTCTGAGGTAAAATTAACGTGCTGTAGTTTGCATGGCTAGCTGACACAGAGAAGGCTTTGAAGTATGTGCTTCATTTGCAATAGGTTGGCTTGTTTTCACCCAACAGAAACTGCCTTTTTATTCCCTCTCCAGTTCATTCATGTAAATAACCAGCACCTTATTTTCCTTTCCAAACTACGGGAAAATTTATGGTACTGATGGAAGTTTAATGAAGTCCTTAAATAGGGTTGTTTCCAAGAGCCAGGGATGTCAAGAGTTCATCAGGCAGTGATCTGGGGCCAGCCTTCAGCTCCTCTTGCTAAATGCTTTGATGGAAATCAAGATGCTTGATTCCAGATTAAGAAACATCATGTTAATCCCCCTGTACTATAAATTTGGATTAGAATGGTTTCTTTAATCCTATTGGCTAACAACTATGAATTCCTTTTTTGTCTTGAATGGAGCACTGGAGAGAACTTCTACTGACCTCATGTTTTAAATAAAGCCTGTGACATTATAATTTCATACTGCTGTCATAAATGTTTTGTAAGTGATGCTATGGGGAGTTGCATCCTCAGGGGATCCAAGGGTTGTGAACACCTCCAGGGGGTACCTTTTCCATTAACCTGGGTCCAAAATTATTCCCTAATGAGAAGCAAGCTAAAATCTACTACTGGCAATCTGTTGTTCCATACCATGGAAATGACTAAACGGGGATGAGCTGATAGTTTACATGCTCCTCTGTTGTGTTTCTCATACCAAATGAAATGAGCTTTCTGACTCCTGGAGTAGTTTTGTCTACTCAGAGCACGTGAGTGAACACCGTTCAGAAGTAATGAACCAGCAGTGTTAGAAACCAAAAAATGGACATGGCTTGGGAATGAATACAGTATATTTTTTCCCCACAACACTATGTTATTGGTGTGCCTGGGCTGAGATTTACAGTGTAGGCACTTGCCACTATGAAAGTAGGTAAAGACCACTCGCTGCATTACACCACTGTGAAGCAGGCTGCAGTTTTTACTGTTCAGTGGGTTTAGTTATTCCAAACTAAAGGAAAAAAAAAGCCTGCCTGAAGCCTGTAATTGAAGCCTTTGCACTTCTGAAGTAGACCAGCTTGTATTACTTTTGAAATGTGTCCCATTATTGTTAATGGAACCTGTTCATAAAATCTGGTTCCCCAAATGCTTACCAGATAGAAAGCATTGGGCAGCAAAATTTATAATTATAGAGAGACGTGTCTTGTCTTTTTTGTACTTCTTAGTTTATTTGTGCTTTATTATATAGAAACACATGGAAGAGAATAAATAGAAAAAACCCCATATGATAGTGGGTAGGCAGAGAAATTAGGAAATGGAGCCAAAAGAGAGGAAAAAAAAATGTGTTTCCATGTATGTCATTTCCATCACTACTATATATCAAGTTAGCTTATAATCTGTCTCCTTGTTTATAAGAGCATCACAGTCCTGGCCAGAAGATGACAGACTGAAGCAGGGATGCTTGAACTGAAAGTGCAAATCTGTGCCTCGTGCTGGCGAGCTCCTTGCTGCAGCCAAGATGTTCCAGCTGGCTTTTTGGGTCACATCCAGAATGGTGTGCAAAGCACATACTGAGTGGAGCAGTCGGTGGTGAAAGGTTGTTGTTTTAACAATATATAGGAGGTTTTACAGTTTCCATTGAGAGGATATTCCATAGTCTCTGAGGCTTCCAATTTGACCGTTAGGCCAAGTTAGCTTTCTGAAGACTTTGCAGAGATTGCAAATGAAGACTAAAGACTGCAAGAAATGTGAGAAGGAAGAATATTAAGTATTTTTGTAGCCAAGGACTGAAGCACCTGCCCAGTACTGAGTTTTCCTGGCAAGTCCAACCTGGTCAGTCCAACGATCTGGGAGATTAAAATACATTGTCATGACTGGCATGCATTTATAGGTCTCCATCGGTTCTATTTTAGCTCATAGATATCCTTTAAATACCCTTCTTAAGATACAAACATTGCATAGATTTGGGCAAACAGTAAAATATTACAAATATTTAGATAAATTAGAGCTTCTTCATTTAATTACTATATGTGGCTGAAGGACAGTGGGAGCAGAGAGAATTTAAATATGTTCAACTGATACGCAGAAATGGAAAGTTTTCAAATCTCCCTTGTCAAATACAGAAACTCTTCTAATATTGATCCCTTGCTTTGTATTAGTTTAAGTGGTAGAAATGCCCCTTAAAAAAATTCATGAAAGTACTTTGGATATATCTCTTCGGTTTTCAAGACTTAGCTGTAGGATTATTGTTATCATTGATTATAATTTAAAGTGACTCATCTGCTTGCCTGTATGTTAAGGCATGAGATCTCTTCATTTTGTACACGGATCCACTTCTCAGCTTGCAGTTGATGAAATATGTACCCTTTGCCTTAAGAATAAAGAGGCAGCACAAGACATTAGCTGAAAAAATATCTTCTGCAATATCGTGTTTAGGACTTGCTTTGTAGAAAATAGTTTCTTTTTTACTGCAATTTTGCTGTTACAAAGAAGAAGGATAGCGATGTGTTGAGCTGTAGCAAGGCAGTCCATTAGACATTTCTCTCTTTGATCAGAGTAAATGCATAGGTAATTACATCTTGTCTTGTCACCCCGTGGACTGAGGCACTCCAGGCTCCAGTGGCATCTGTCCTTTTGAGTTGTGGTGTGACCTGATAGAAATCCTTTCAGTTCTAATAAGTGAGTGAATCTCCCTGGTTAGAAACCTGTAAAATGACAGTGATAATTGTTACCTAGCCAGGAGTGTTATGAAGTCTAATTAGGGACTGTTTTAGTGTTCATTGGGAAAAAAACCCATGATGTACAAACGTTGCTTTGATTTTTCTCTTTTAAGACTGTATCTATTAAATCTGCTATTTTAGAATTGTTCTCAGTACTTTCAGACTGGTAATCTAAGGGGGCTTTGCTGTCCTGAAATACTGTGGGTCTTGACCAGCCTTAGGTATAAAGGCTTTTTCTCACAAATGTAAGGAAAATAATGCTTCAGAGCTCTTCTCTTCTTTTGAATAGGATGTTCTAAAGGGAAACTATTTTAAATAGGAATGCAAAGCAAATCACAGCACTTCAGTAACAGGCTCATCTTGCCACTGTTTAAGGAGGTAAGTTACTTTACACTTGTGTATTTTCTTCTAAGTTTGCAAGGTCTACTTGAGTAGAAGTGTTACCAAGTCAGACAATGTTATCTGCCTTTCTGACAAGCTCAGATGCTTCTGTCTCTGTTCTTTGTTCTTTTTCTTTTTTTTTTTAAGTTTCTTTCTTTGTCAGTATTTTAGCACTTGCTAAACAAATTAGATTTACCACCACAAGCCTCCCAGTACACTTTATGGACTCATCTTCCAAGTGGCTTTCTCCTTATAAATACATTGAATTACTTAGTTAAGTAAAGTATGGGTAAGCTTCACAAAAAAAAAAAAAAACCCAAACAAACGCAAATCTTGCAAGTTTACCTCCTCATAGTAAAAAATCTCAAAGCTTGGTGTTCTTGGGGAAGCCAGTCTACTGGTCAGAAGTGCTATTGCTTTACCTCTGCTGTTTCATGCTGAGCTCTGTTAGAAATATCTTCCCTAAGGAGGAAACTTTCCTGATTGTCATAGACTGGGAACAATAAATAAAATTATAGTGAATGAAATTATAGCCCTGATAGTGTGAATAGTTGAAATGGAAGAATCAGTGGAAATATGTTGTAATTGTCTTCCAGTCTGAGATTGTGGTACAGTGCCATGGAGATGGGTAGCCAATATTTTTGGCCTGGTTTGCCATGTAATCATAGCAGACTATGACGTATGTTGTCACTTAATGCAGCAGCACGACTGGGATTTCTGATCTCTTCTAATTTATGTTGTGAGCCAAGAAAAAGTAAATGAGACAAATGACCTCCTTGTCTTCTGCACTCTGTCTATCTTCTTCCCTCACTGCAGTTTGAAAAATCCATGCAGGACTTGGTTCAATTGCTGTAGCCTGATATCCAGCCTGTGATAAAGAGGTTTGACATCAGGGCATTATCTGAGAAAAGCCTGGTTAAACTAGAGTTATCCTGGTGTTTAATTTAATTTAATTTAATTTAACCCTGGAGAAGACTGAGAGGGGATCTGGTTAATGTTTATAAATACCTAAGGGGTGGATGTCTAGAAGATAGGGCTAGTGGTGCCCAGTGATGGGACAAGGGACAAAGGGCACAAACTGGAACAGAGTAAGGTCCATCTGAATATGAGCAAAAACTTACTCACTCTGAGGTGACGGAGCCCTGGGACAGGCTGCCCAAAGAGGTTGTGGAGTCTCCTTCGCTGTAGAGATTCAAGACCCACCTGGACACAATTGTCTGCAATTGTCTGCTCTAGGTGATCCTATTTCATAAGGGGGATGGACTAGATGATCTCTGGAGGGCCCTTCTTTCCCCTGCTGTTCTGTGATTCTGTGAATCTGTGAATTAAGTGCAGGTTTCAGTAAGAAGAGAAGATTGCATTTCTTTGCTGTGTTCTCACACATTGCCCCTTTCCTCCCTGTGTGTATAAAATAACAGATGAACTGATTTTTACTTGCTGTTGATTTAATAGTCTAGTAGTGTAATGGCAGAAGACCCTCCGACCATGTCTTTACATTTAGGAACAGCTGTTCTTTGGGATTTAGTTCCCAGGAACCGTACACTGTTGTCCAGTATTTTCTCTGCCTAGGCATTTATGGCTAAGACTGTCTCTCCTGTACCTTCTTTTACTGGAATGAAAAACTCACAAGGACATCTTGTAGTTTAGTGAGGTGATTATGGATCCAATTTAATAGTTCGACAGGCCATAATATAGTTATTATTTAATTATATAATTAACTTCCATTAATTTCATAAACCATTAAGGAAAAAGAAGCGTGGTTAAATATTTGACCATAATTTTGACAGATTAATCCTTCCCTGGAGCAAGGGCTTCTCTTAGCTGTTCTGTCCTTCTAAGATTATGCAAGCTCCTCCTTATTTTTAATTTTACACTTGATTAATTCTACTTTGTTTATGAATTTGTTATTTGCGGCTGACTCCCCAGGATGCTAATTGCTACTGTAAACTACAGATACTGCTGAGCTAATGTATTCTGAAAATATCAGGAAAAGAAAGGATGTCACGAATGTACAGTTAAAAAATGAGCCACTGATTTTTCAAGTTCTTTCCAAAATAATTTTTTAAAAAAAAGATGCTTTATTCCTTTATTCTTTGCTTCTTTTGGAGAAAATTACCATGTCTACCTATTTCTGTCTGTGAAAGATGAGACTTAATCTGGTAGAAAGAGAGGGGATTTTTCTGTATTTGGTCTTTATTTGATGGGTTTTATTCCACAGTTATTAAGAAGACTATGACCTCATATATTCCAGTTCAAGGTTATTTAGACTACTATATTTAGGAATTGGGTTCTGGAAAAAAATCTTAATCTAAGTGAAAGGAATAAAAAAATTGATTGTATTCCACTTAGAAATTCTTAGTGCCGTCCTTTCATCATACCAAAGTGAGATGGTCAGTGGCGTGCAGATTAGCTGTAAGAAATACAAATCAAGATATCAGCCCTCTTCCAGGGAGAGTTGTCCTGTTGGGTATGTGCTGACCTGGATGTAGAGTAGAAAAACATTTTGTTGCTGTGTTGAACTTCCAGACCAACTCTGACAGCCAAAGGAGCAGTGTCCCATGCAGAGGTTGTGGAGGTGTCTCTATTGACATCCAGGTGTTGCAAAGCTTTCGAATGGCCTGAGGCAGATCAGTTTAATCAGTTGGACTTGAATTTCAAGTGTAGGCATATTTGTGTTAATCCACTGTTGTAAGATGTTCCAGGGAGCTCTCTGTTGTAGTTTTGTGTGGCTGGGTTCTGGTGGAGGGGTGGTGGGAATGCAGGGGTGGCTTCTGCAAGAAGCAGCTAGAAGCTTTCTGTAGGCCCGACAGAGTAAACACCAGCTGACTCAAGGCCGGAGTCATTGCTGGCCGAGTCCGAGCCAATCCATGATAGTCACAGCGCCTCTGGGAATCACATTTAAGAAGAAGAAAAATGCAGATGCTTTTTGCCACCAGTGAAGGGAGTGAGAAAATTTAAGAAACTGCAGACACCAAGGCCAGTGAAGAAGCAGGGGAGGAAGTGCTGGAGAGAAAGATTCCCCTGCAGCCTGTGGAGAAACCCATGGTGGAGTGGATGTCTCCCTGCAGCCCATGGCAAGGCCAAGACCCCACCTGCAACCTGTGGGGCAGGTGGAGACATATAGGAGAGGCTGTGATCCGCATTGGAGCAAGCCTCTGCCAGCATTTCTTGTAGCTGGACAGTGAATTACTATGTGGCAATAAGAGATGCTTTACAGTAGCCTTTTCCTTTCTTCAGTCTTCATTAAATATGCTAATTAGCATGTGTCTGACTTCAGACTGAGGTTTTTTTATTGGAAGCCTACTGAAGAAACCCTGGTAGGACTTTCTATGTCAGATTGTCTCAAATATTTAGACACACTTGTCTTCAATGTCTTGACTGTTTTCTTTATGTGAACATTGAATAAAGGGAAAAAAGGATGCTTAGACCAAGTGCAAAATCATCCTCCCCAGCAAGCCCTCTGCTGCAGGATGAGTTTTACTCTGGCTCTTAACAGGATTCCTCTTACACCACAGCGTTTTGAGATCAACAAGCAAACAGTTGCAGTTAAAAGCATAGTGTTACTTCTCAAGGAGGAACACAAATTAGTTGTAAAATAGATGGAGATCCTTATAGGAGTTGCTTAGATGGCCGTGACTTTCCCCAGTGGGGTGTACAGAGTTTAACTATCAGGCTAGCAAAACATTTGCCTGCGGGAGCAGACAGCCCTGTTGTGGTAGCATCTGCCAACTGCAGGAACAGCCCTGAAGAGCTGCGCAGTGCCATGCCATGTTTCAGCAGTAAATTACAGCAGTGAAGGTGCTGATAGCTCATTATACTGCAAACAGGTGGCGTGGATTCTTGCTGCTGTATCTAGAGAGCCTGCAGAAATGTGATGGTTCAGCTGGAAAGGCATCACTTGGCCACTCTGGATTTTCTGCAGTTTCTGGTGGTATCTGAGGCGAATTCTGTTTCTGTTGTTTGTCCAGTTTCTAGGGCTGTGTGCTGTGTTTTCATGCTGCGTTTGGGCTGAGACTTTGCATTTTCATTGGGAAGCATTAACATGCTGTAATATCCTGAGGATGAAGCAATTACCTTAATAGATGCTTCTGTCTTATTGTGTGGTCTAGAGTGCATTGCTTGCCATCCTTTTCTCAGCGTTGCCTTCTGTAAAATGAAATGTTTACCACCAGACTCCTGCAGACTCTTCGAAACAGTGAAAAAATATTCTGCTGCATATTAATGTAGTGTCATAATGGCAATAATCAGAGATTAGAGGCTGACTTTGTGCAGAACTAAAAAGAAAGTTGTTTCATTACCTTTATTTAATCTTGCAAATCGGAAATCTGTGTGGCCAAACATTCATCTCCCTCCCTCTGGGGTTTTTTTGTTTAAGTTGCGTCCAAATGAGCTGATTTCTAGACTCTGGCTAGCTGATCCTTCGTTTTTATGGTAACTGGGTTCTCGTGGCCTCTGTCCTCCTCTCCTTTGACACCGTGTAGTACTTTCAACTTCAGTTCTAATAACCCAATGCAGAGTTTGCAGGTACTGAAATCAAAGCAAACATTAAATCAGGATGTGCCCAGCAACTATTTAACTTGATTAGCATTTTGACTGCATAGGGACCGAAAAGTACTTGATAGATGCAATATAAGGTTCTGCAGTGGCAGCAAAAGATATTACTTGTTTAATGTCAGCACTAAATAATGTAATGTTGATACTGTTGTCAAATGTCAATTTTCATTGCTATTTTCAGTGCAGCTTGATTGCTGGAAAATTAATACATCACAGTTTCAGAAATTCTTACAGCTTTTCCCTGAAAAAGTAATCTTTAGAGCCAGTATTCTGAATAAGGAAGGCTTCTTCACCCTAGACACCAGATTTTAAAATTATTTCTTAGGTTTTATTCATTAAGGTCAACAGAGAGGGAATAAATCACTTTCAGATTTTAGGTTGTAATTTTGAAAATCTTGTGATTTGAGACTGTTTCTTAAGGAAAGAAAAGCAGCTTTCTGCTCTGCATCATTAATGAAGTATCAGACTTCTGTGAATAATGTTCTGGCTCAATTAAAAAGTATTTAACCAAATATTTAAATCAGAGTAAATGTAGGAAAAATAACATCCTGATTTAATTAGAAAGTAGTTAAGAAATATTTAAATCACTGCAAATCTGAGGGCTGAATAAAGTATTAGAAAGTACAGACTCCTATCTTAGAAACATCAGGGCTTTGAGAGTGGTTGTCACAAAATACTGATGGCTATTATGCCCTTGTGACCAATAAACATCTTTGTCTTCTGTCCCAACCACCAAACGCCTCTGCCTTTGTATGGACACAACAAGCACCTATAATAGATTTTGTTTGAAATTAACCCCAAATGCTATCTCCTCCAGTAGCAGTCTTGCTGAAATGTGTTTGTGTCATTGGTTGTGTATATACATTATAACTATTTCTTCAGCATATGTTATTCTGACATAATTCAATGGCTTTCTTTTGAAGTACAAGTGAATATAGTCCACTAAATTGCATTTGTACTTGGGAACTCCCCCTGGTAGTTTTTCTTAGTCATTAAATATACCACAGCAGTCTAATGGTGCATTTTACTTAAGAACAGCTAAGAAGCCTTTATTCGCTGAAGTGGGGCACGGGATCCTCAGCTATAATATGACCACATCAGTTTCTGCAGATGGATGGAAAATTTCAGTTTCTTGTATTTAAGATGCTTTCAAGGGGAGGCCTTGA
Organism: Porphyrio hochstetteri; assembly: GCA_020800305.1. Lineage (NCBI taxonomy): Eukaryota > Metazoa > Chordata > Aves > Gruiformes > Rallidae > Porphyrio > Porphyrio hochstetteri. The sequence continues at coordinate 5,905,731 of CM036906.1, forward strand.
TTTATGTAGCTATAAATTTCAGCAATGAGGTTCTTGGTCAGCTTTTCTTTGATGCATTGTTAAAACGTGTTGGTGATGAGACACCCAAAAGCCAGTTTGCTGCTGGAGTCAGTGTGTGGCTCTATCTTTTCTGAAAGTGACATTGAAAGAAAGTTAAGTCAGGAAAGTTAAGACTGAATTGCAAAGTCGAATCTTCAAGGAGTTGGGAAATGTAAAAATTGAGGCTGCTTCTTTGATTCTTGATAGATATTCAAGCTTTTGCATTCCACAATTATTCAATGATCTGACTTAAAATATAGATCACAGAATCGTAGGGGTTGGAAGGGACCTCAAGAGATCACAGAGTCCAACCCCCCCCCCGGCCAAAGCAGGTTCCATAGGATGTGGGACCTGCCATAGCTTGTTGTTAATTCCTATCATTTTATGTGTTCAGACTCCAAGCAGGGTGTATGGAGAGCTTGGCAAAACCACTGCTTTGTGTGCTGCAGTTTTTCCCCACTCCTTAATAGGCTTTACACATCAGGATGCCTTGTTTGTGGTTTCCTTCCTTTTCTTTCATTTTCTCAGATGTAGAATTTATGTTGAAAACCACGTTGCTGTGAAGGGCTCCCAGTCTTCCCCTACTCTAGACTGTGGGCATGTATGGGCAAGCATGTAAGGGAGGACTGGATATGCCTGACAGTCATCCTGCTTGCTTTCCACTCCTCTGACATTGCTAAGACCTTGCCTACAAGTGTCTTTTTCCCTTCTGAAATGGACATGCTATAGGTAAAGTCCTTTAAAGAGGCTTAGATGTTATATCTTTCTACTCCCCTATATATATTCCCCTATATATACATGCACAATTGTTCTATTTGTGCTGTGAAAGCACTTCGTGCCTCTGCTAATTGTTTTTATCCCTCCCAAAGATATCTTGACAAAAGCAGAATACTTCCCTTCTGCCTGAGCTTGTGAAAAAGACAGGAGGAGAACAAACAAAATCAAGATTCCTGCTGACTTACATGGCAACAGTGGTCGCCTTCCAGTTAGAATTTATCAGTTGTGTAGCTGTGTGAATCAACGTGTCTGCAGGATGCTGTCAACTTATTAAAAAACTGAAAATGAGTGCTCAATAATCAGTTGGAGCAAATGACTGAAAGGGTTAACTGCAGTCTTGTTAGTCATAGAAATAAAATTATGGGAAGAAATGTCTTGTGATGCAGTTCTGCCCTGGGATGCAATAATGGACTGATTGACCACACTACAGAGTTACCTGCCATCAGAGCTAGGATATTTTTCTCCAACTTTGAATTAAAAATGTTCTGTCTTTAAGTGAACTTCAAGAAAATATTTTGATTTACATCTCTCATCAGTTTAGGGTTAGATGTTAGGCTACACATTTGAAGTAAAAAATAAATAACTAAGAACCAATGAAACCACAAAGACATCCAGGATTATTAACAACCATTGCATCTGTACAAGGCAGCATTTTTGGAGAAGAGAAGGCTCCAGGGTGATGCAATTGCAGTGTACCAATACTTAAAGAGGTCCTACAGGAAAGTGGGAGAGGGACTGTTCACCAGGGAGTGCAGTGATAGGACAAGGGGCAATGGCTTTAAGCTGAAATATGGCAGGGTTAGGTTAGACATTAGGAAGAAATTCTTTACTGTGAGGGTGGTGAGGTACTGGTACAGGTTGCCCGGAGAGGCTGTGGAAGTCCCATCCCTGGCAGTGTTCAAGGCCAGGTTAGATGGGGCTTTGGGCAACCTGATCTAGTGAGTGTGTCCCTACCCATGGCAGGGGGTTGGAACTAGATGATCTTTGAGGTCCCTGCCAACCCAAAGCATTCTGTCATTCTATGATTTTCTTTATGACCTTTTCAAGTTACAAGGGCTTATAAGGAAATTGGGAGTTCAGCAAGATTAGGCAAACAGGTAGAACTGGTCACTGTAAGGAAAACCATTTCTTTCTGTTCATGGGGTATATCTGCTCTTAAGCAAACAACATGATTTGGTGATGTTTCTCTTAGCACATAGCTACCATGATGAGAGATCCTTAGTGTCACAGGAAAAAACAATGCATATGATGAATGAACAGGTCATGGCATTTTGTTGTTGTTGTTTTATTTTGGTTTTTCTCATGGCATGTACAAATGTGGCACTTCCCTCCTACTACCCCCCTTCAAGTCTTCCTCTACTTTGTGATTGATCTTAGAGGAAAATAACTCCTCACTTTATACTTGAAATAGTTGTGGACTCCTTCTATGTCTACAAGGAAGATAAACATAATAAAGAATGCAACAGAAGCACTTACAAAGACATAACTAACAGCTGAAGGAGGACTAGTAATTTTGGAGATTCATGTGGGAAAATGTTCTCGAGCTGCCATTACCAGGACACTGCCATTCTTGACTCAATGATATTTTTTTAGGATGCACCAGAAGGTTTCAAACTTACCCCAAGATAGTACATTAAAAATAATTTCATAACTGTGATTATTATCTATGGCAAAAAAGTCCTGTGGTTTAGAGATAGAAACTGTATGTATTTCCATAAAAACTCTTTTGTGGGGAGGCTCACTCTTCAAGAATCTCCAGGTGATTCAGACCTTTTATTAAGAATGGAAGAACCTGTTGCCTTAAGTGACACAGAGGAGGAAAGCCAGCCTCTTAGAGCATCTAGAAAGCAATCAGAAACACCTCTCAACGTTTTCTACCACATAAAGTTATGCAGTGTATGGATTCTTTGTCCAACAGCTTATCATGCCTCCTTTATTAATTATAATCAAGTGTCTGCAGCATTAATGGTATTAGAGAAATTTCTCATGCATGTCAGTAATTCAACAATTGAATTGTATCAAAACTATTGAGTTGTATCAATCACAGTAGGTATAATATCATCAAAGACTGGGTAAAGAGAACTAAGAGGGACTTGGAAAACTGAAGACAACAAAACGTTGTTACTACGTCTCAACTTAGAATATATTATTTTTGCTTAAAAGTGTGACATTACCAGAAGTAAACTATTTATTGGCCTTTTTTTCTATTTTTCATATAAATAAAAAAGGATGGTTTATATTTAAATACTAGAAATACAGCATTGTTCCATATCATGCTATTACTGGAGCTTGTTTAGCAAGTGCCAGTGATGTAGCATCATAAATGTGGACACAGAGGTGCCCTCTGATTTATCAACAGCTTGTACCTATGTCTTCAAGAGGAAGCCCTGTTGAGACTGATGCAGACATCCTGCATTTGAAATGGCATCTTTTGCAGTCAGTTGAAAATACTGTGCTGTAAATGCAGTGTAAAATGTTCTGTGTCTCTGCCAGCAGGTACTGCTTGCACATAGGATATTGGGCAGAGCTTATGCTGTGCTACTCAGTTAAAAAATCTGTGAACCTTTCCAATTCAAGCAGCCTAACAATTTGGTTAAGGTTTCTTTGCTAGCTTATTGTTGAAAGTCCATGTCCTTTCCTCCACTTTGTTCATGTGCAATGCTATAGAGAGCTTTAGAAAACATCACTGCTAACTGAAAGCAAAATGTAATATTGTTAACCAACTGTTAAGCTATCAATGTGATCAGACAATCTGGCAGTGAATGTTTGCTGGTATATAGGAAATAGCTTAAAAGACCTCCAAAACACTGCTAAGATAATACTGCTGAGATAGAATTTTCTCTCTGGAAGCTGGTATAGTGCCATGTTTTGGGTTTAGGATGAGAATCATGTTGATAAGACACTGAAGATTTTAGTTGTTGCCAAGCAGTGAAGGACTTTTCTGCTTCTCCATACCAGCCTGCTAATGAGAAAGCGAGGGGCACCCAAGAAGCTGGGAGAAGACATGGCCAGGACAGCTGATCCAAACTGGCCAAAGGGATATTCCATACTGTATTACATCATGCTCCATATATAACATGGGGTGAGCCAGGAGGTAGTTCAGCTGAAGCACTAGCTGAGTATTGGCTGTGGTTGGTGAACAGTTGTGCTGAGCATCAGTTGTTTTGTATATTATTATTGGGTTTGTTGTTGCTGTCTTCTTTTTCTGTCCTATCAAACTGTCTTTACCTCAACCCACAAATTGTACTTTTTATTGCCTTTTCAATTCTCTTCCCCATACAACTGGGAGCAGGGAGAGTGAGCAAATGGCTGTGGTTGTTTTAGCTGCTGCAAGGTTAAACCATGACAGATAACTTCATTGGGTTTGTTTTTCTTTTTTAAAACTAGAGGTTAAAAGTCCAACAGGCATATGATTAAAAAGTGATGGACACGAAGCTCTCTAATACCTTCATGGCTGGCATGTAGCATATGAGATTAAATTTCAGCAGCAAAGAGCAGATAGAAAAAATTTAACTGTCCCTGCATTTTGATATCTGGTTGCCAAGGCTATCCTTCAACAACTCAATAAAGCAGATTGGTTGTGATATATTGATGGTTTAGAAAACTTAATCTAAGTGTGTGAATTTTTTTTCTCTTTCGTCCGAGTGAGTCACAGTAGTTGGGACTATGCTTGGTTTGCTTTAAGTATGAAATACTTAGATAGCTTGCATTACACTAAGGTGGCAAATTGATTTCTTGTTTAGGGAACAAAGTGAATTTTGGATCCAGAATTGTATGAAATCATCGAAGTTATTTTTACCCTTTGATAGGTTCCTATTTCTGCTGAGATAACTTAATCAGACTAGTTTGGAAGTTCAGCTCCTGGACTCCTTTCAGCTGTTTTTTCTTTTGACAACTGTGCATCTTTACAATTTAATGAACATGTTTCATCTGAATTCAATAAGTTGATCTGTGTTTAGAACAGTGCTGAAATTAAAATGCCCTTAAATTTTTATTATTCCATAGTGGTTTAAATAAACCTGTAAGTTTAACTTGTGCTTGAGCATTGTTTCGTTTCCTGAATTTTTCATTTTACAATTTGACTTCTTAGAATGTGGCTATGTCTGAGCACCCCTGAATTTTTTGGCTGACAGCACCCTCTTAAATTAGGAGGAACTTTTATCTCTGTTGTGCAGCTGAGAAGAGGGAAGAAGGAGTTCAAGGCGTGCCTCAAGGTTTGCAAGAATACTGTGGCAGAGCAGAGGATGAAGCCTGGGTCTCCCAAGTCCTTGGCTACAGCATTGTCACTAAATGTCGAAGCTGTAAACTGCCTTCTTGATTCATTTCTTTTCATGCAGCTTCTCAGTCCCACTTAGACCAAGGAGTGAGAACTGATTTTAGGTATGAGCATTTATTCCTTTACTCTGATTAAGGGCAGACAGAGGGTGGATGGTGAGAATGAACAACTGCAGCCAGCACTTGCAACTACTTCTTGTCTCAATGCTGGAAAAAAACCTGAGCTATAGCTGACTAGTGCTGCTTTTTCTTAAGCTTTATAATCCCCATCGAACTCAATGTCTGAGTTCCCTGGGCTAGCATTTGTTAGCCCAGCTCTGGGCTGAACCATCCTTTTTCTCCAATTATAGGCCTTGGCATCAGTGGTTTTTATAAATCTTCTTTTTCAACGTTTTTTCCCCCCATGGATAAGATTGGGATATTGAATGACTACCTTTCTGTAAGCTAATCTAATAACGCAATGATTTTCAGACTCTTAGGTACAAAACGAGAGAAAAGCCTCTTTAGACTTCCTGCTTAATAAGATTTACAGTGTTTTCGATTAACCACAGACATAGTTTCATTCCTAGCTTGGAGTACGCTGGCTTCACATTCAGTCTTCCTAAATTAATGCCTGATTCTTTTTCCAGCAGTTTTTCATCTCTTTTAATTGGCATCAGTCGTTGGCCACTCTTGTCACATTTTACCACCTCCACTTCAGCGCCGGCCAGACGCTGCTCCCTGAGCTCATTCATTAACCTCCCTTCATCCCCACATTTCTCTCCTTCAGCCCTTTCCATTACATTCTACCACTTCTGTTCTCTGTCAGAGTTCATCCTATGCTTTTGTACGCCCAGTGATATCTGAGGAAGAAACAGCCTATTTTGTTCATTTTATCTTGTTTAGGTGAAAACACCTTAGAAAAGGTAAGCAAGCAGGTGTCAGATAAACCTCTGATCTTCGTGCACTTTTTAGAATATCATCTTTTAGTATTTTGAAATTATATCCTTAATGGCAACATTAAATTCTGTAATATGCAGCTTCTGTGTCCTGTGATATTTATCTACAGGAGAAATGGCAGGTGTGTAACCTTAATTTTCAACTATGCAATTAAAATCGCACAACTTGCTGATAAAGTATTTTTAATATGCAACTTGTTATATATAAAAATGCTTTTTTTTTTTTTTTAGACCACATCCTAATTATATGAATAATAACCAACACACACCTACTCTGCTTTTCTTCATGTAGGTGGTTGTTAGAGTGCTCTCCAGCAGGAAGCCTATGGTCTGAAAACTTGCATATTATGTATTTCCTAATTTTTAAAATGAATACTTTAGACCTTGCTCCAGTTTATCTTACCTTACACCGACTGAACTGCATTGACTTCAACAGAGTTAACCATAATCTTCATTTACGTAGGAGGTAAATTGTGCACATTTAGCTAATTCTCTAGGTGTCTGGGCTTGAAATGGAGTGTAATGGATCTTAGTCACCGCTATGTTTTCATGAAAACTGTTAAAACAACACTTTATTTGCAGAATTTCCCAAAGCAATGGAAAATAAAGAAGTTCATGAGCATGCTTTTGGCTACAGAAATGCAAATCTAAAATGTGCTGATTTCACAGTGAATGGCCTTGGAAGAAAGGAAGGAATTTCAGTAGGATTAGGGAAACTACAAAATATCAGTGGTCAACAAACATTTCCAGCTGTGTCTCCTTACTAAGGATTTTCTTAATATTTTTTAATGCAGCCTTTTCTATTTTTAGACTTATTTTCCATTTGAAGCTGACATAGGTTAAGCGTGGCCTCTGCAAAGTGCAATTCGGAAGCAGCGGAGTGTAGCTAAATAGAGAAGATAAACCGTAGCACTTTGTCATTCTCTTGTTTTAATACCAAACATAAAACAAACCCAAAGCTGTGTAAAATGTTTAGACAGAAGGATGTAAACATAAACGGATGATGAGCCAGCTGGGAGCTGATGGATCAGATTCAGAGGGCAAACCAACTCAGGCAAGGCTGTGCTGGGTGTCACCCTACAGACTGCCTGGTCAGGGAGAAGTAGGTGAGACCACCTTCTGATGGCTGGAAGAAGCCTCAGTGGACAGGCACTGGTCCTCACGATGGGGGACTTTAACCACCCCAAAAAGTGCAGGAGGGACAGCAGAGCAGGGCATAAGCAGTTCAGGAGGCTTCTGGAGTGCATTGGTGGACAGCTTCCAGACACAGTTCCAGAGGAACTGGCGGGTGGACACAATATGCCTGGACCTCAAATTTTAAACAAGGAAGAACTGGTCAGGGATGTGAAAGTCAGGGGTAGCCTTGTCTGCAGTAACCATGGGGTGATGGATTTCAGCATCCTGAGATAGATACTTTATAATACAATAATATTAGCTTGACAACTCTGGATTTCAGAACAGTTTTTATTGCTTCCCATAACATTCTCACAGATGAAGTATGGACTAAAGAACTGGGCAGTGAGGTGGAACAGGATCTAGGATCTGACAGTCTCCAGTTCACACAAGAAAGCTTCAGAATGAGTAATGGTCCTCTTTCCCTGCCTCCATTCTTGGGTACCAGTCAGTGTAAAAGAAGGAAATATGGAAAAGAACATGTATATTATCCAGTTGATCCCTCCCCACTGATGAGCCTTTCACGGCGATTCCTTGAGCAGGGAACTACAACTTTGCCCGAGATGGTTATACTTGGAAAAGGAAAACAAAGGAAACAGCTGTGAAATCTCCTGGACCAGCCTACTCAGAGACCCACTGGGTGTAGTTATTTAAACTGATTTAAAACAATATAGGAAACACAACACAGTAATGGAATAAGAGGGTGTAATTTAAGTTTCACTTAGCAGGGGCAGCAGCAATGCCTTCAGGCCCATGCTCTGCTCCCAACAATCACAAACTCTTTCCAACATCTACCTCCTGTGTGACACAGAGATTAACATACTACTTTTTTCTTCGGAGAGATGGAAGGTAGCACAAGTATGATAGCACAAGTTCAGACATACCCATCCCCGCTTCCACCTCTCCTGTCTTCAGACTTCTCTCCCTGGCTTTTTTTAACTCTCATTTGATTTTGATGCTGCCATCTTTCTTAGTTGGTCATGAATATTTTAATATTTTCTACGTGTTTTGAAGAATTCCACAAGAGGTTTTTGTCACCCCATTCTCACACTGTCTTATACTAGAGAGCATCCATCATTCCCTGTTTACCAGCTTTTGTCTGTGCTGTACAGGGATTGTTGAATGGAAGTAGTGACACTAGTCTGCCAGATGAGTAAATATGTGAGAGACTGAGCTGTGAATCAGTTTTATGAAAAGCTTTGAGTCCGAGAAGATGTAAAAACTAGTTCTTGCAGACCTCTGATTGGAGCTCTCCCCCCTGTAACATTCAATACAGGCTGATATATATTTGAAGTCTCTTTATATTTATAAAGAATTAAATATGTTTCTGTAGACAACTCTTTGTTAATGTCTATTTTGACCCAGTAAAACTAGATCCCTGCCAGAGACTTCCTGCTTTTCTAAAACAATTCCGTTGTCATCTGCTTTATATCCATGATATCTAGAAAGGCTCTAATTTATGCTCTTGTTATATGCTTAATGCTTTGTCTTTGTCTTCTCTGTCTTCCATGGACGTCTTTATGAGTAAGTTACCCCAGACTCCTATCCTCCCTCACTGTTTATCTCAGAAGGTGACAGAGGAGTGGGAATGAAAACTGATGAGGGATTGAATCACTCAGGCAAGGGGCTAGTTCCCATTTTCCCTGACTTACCCAAGCCACTCTCATCATTCACCTCTTGGGTCATTTCAGTGATTACTTTAGTTTGAGTTATTTACACTCACCATCCAGAGGGATCTTGACAGGCTGGAGAGATGGGCCCGGGTGAACCTAATGAGGTTCAACACTGCCAAGTGTAAGGTGTTGCACTTGGGCCGGAAGAATCCCAGACATAGATACAGACTGGGAGAAGAGCTTCTTGAGAGTAGCCCTGCTGAGAAGGACTTGGGCATTCTGGTGGATGAGAAACTTAACATGAGCCAGCAGTGTGCTCTTGCAGCTCGCAAGGCCAATGGTATCCTGGGCTCCATTAGAAGAGGGGTGGCCAGCAGGGACAGGGAGGTGATTGTCCCTCTCTGCCCTCGTGAGGCCCCATCTGGAGTACTGTGTCCAGATCTCTCCAGTGTTCTGGGAGCTTATGTGGCACTCCTTGCTAAAACTTAGTGCTCAACAACTTGAGTTTGACTGCAGAAAGGCACTTATTGTATGAAGAGGTCAGGATACAGGTAATAGTCCTCTTCCCTGCCTAGTTAAGGCTTCTCCTGATCCAGCTTTGAGACGTTATTTGTAGTAACCTTTTTTTACTAAATTAAAGAGTTCTGTATTGCTCTTCATTTTCCCTCCATAGACATAGTTGCACACTAATGTAAATTTTTTTTAAATCTTTTTGATAATATAAACAGATTAAGCTTTTAAAGTTTGGTACTGAAAAATATTTCCTCCAGCACTCAGGTATTGTGGTTTTTTTCTTTTATGGCTCCTTATTGTTCTGCATTACCTCTAAAAAAAGGGGGCACCTGAACTGCATTCTGGTTATAGGGTTAATCTCACCATTGGCCAATATAAAGTAAATTATTTCTTTCTGCTTATTACCTCTTTATGCATTTTGCAATTTTTTTAAAGCAACATGGCATTAGAAGCAGAAGTTACTTATTTCTTGTGACTCCTCACCTGCAGAAACATCTAAATGTCTTTTCAGGGTTAAACTAGAGTCTTCTGCTCCAGCATCTTGTCTCTGACAGCACTCAGTGGTAAATCTAGGAGAACCATGTGAGAATAAAGCAAGCTCAGCAATTCACAGCTATTGCCATAGCAGTTTATGGCTCACCCAAGAAATAGCATTGCTGTATGTAATAGATCTCAGTGGCTTTCTTTGCTGATCCTTTGGTCCACTCACTTTGTTTTGAACCCAGGGAAACCTTTTACACTGATAACTTATCTTTGCAAGAGACTGTGAAGCTTAACTGTGGATTGTGTGGCGAGGCAAATCCTTTCTTTGTTTTCAGTGTGCCATCTGCTACTTTTGTTTGACTTCCTTTGCTGCTTCTGATAGAAGAGACTGAACAGTCATTCCCTGCTCACCTACTCCATGTCACTCATGATTTTATGGATCTATATCATAACCCTCCCACATCAGTTTCAAAACTACTGATTTTCATGGCAGGTCTTCCAGTCTCTAAGAATAACCTTTGTTACTTGAAGAAATACAGAGGTATTCATTTATATTTGTTTGCATCACAATAAATGCTTTTTTGTATGAACCCAGTTCTCCCAGTGGTCTCCATTGACCTTAACAGTTCCCCTGACCTGATTATTTATTAATATGTCTGTGCTTGCTAGGAAATAAAAGGGGTGTAATATAATTTCTGTGGAATATTTTCCTCATGAGCCTCTTTTTAAAACTCTGACATTTGTTCTATTTTACAATTTTTCTCCCAGACAGGTTGACAGTAACGACAGCTCAGTAACAGTAATGTCACCTAATTAATTCCAGTTTGAAGTCTTAGATCCTTAAACAGCATTAGCCAAATAACATCAATCTATTTATGATCTTTTTGCAATGGTCTCTTTTACAGGTATTATAATATAAAGGTTTGCTGTACTTAATAATTATAAAAACCTCTAGTAATTCTTCTGTTTTTAGGGAGGTCTTCAATATAACTCCAAGGCTTTGGGTGAACTGAACCCATTAATAAGCTGTAGCTGCAAGTTTCTATTTTGCAATACATTCTTCGCAATATAAAAATATCAAGAGTTCACTTTTACATGATAAGAGCAGCTCTACAAGTACCAATATGTGTGCTGAGGATCTGTTATGAACTTCTTGTTGGAAAAAAATGAAAAGCAGACCTTGTCTTTTCTTGCCTGCATCATGTACTGGCACAAAGACAACCTCCCAAACGAGTAGCCTGTTCCATATGCTTGGGCTTCTAAGCCAACAGCATTGCATAAAAGGGTTTGGGTGGTGGTGTGTTTTTTTAACATGATGCTAGTGATAATTTTAAAGAAACCAACCTGTGAAGAATTTCATAGCCCTGAAAAGAGTCTTACAGTGAAAATCAGGTTATGTTATTTCAGTTCTGCATTCTACTACAACAATAAAAAAATCTGATTAAACTAGGAACATTAGGAAATAATGGGCAATTGCTTGGCACTGGTCTGTTAAAAGTGTGCAGAGTGTAATGTTAAATGCAACTTCCCAAGAAATTATAAGGAAATTAGAGAAAAGATTTGGAGAGTTTTTGCAGTCCTGAAGAGGCAACATCTTAACGTGGTAATGACAACAATTTCAGGGGAGGTTGAGAGGGAGAAAAGAATGAATATTAAAAATAATTCAGGTTTGTTTTCAGTAACTCACAAAAGCTAGTCAGAACTAGCTTATTTTCCCAGCTGCTTCTAATGGAATTAATTCTTCAAATTAGGATGTTACTTGTTTTTCTGAGGATTTTGTATTTCAAAATAGTGCAGTTAGGAACTGCGTAAAAACTATATCTTATCTCAGTCACATAGTCCATTTGGAAGACAGTTGGTTAACTCAGTGCTTCAGGTCATGTTCCATTATCCAGAAGTACTGAAAATGCACTTGGTTCTGACTCCAGTACACATGAATAGGAGAACGGGGACTTTAACGCAGAATATTGCAGGTTCTGTGCTGTGTTTACCTCTTGTTGTGGTCCTGATAGAAATAGGACTGGGTGCCTTTAGTAAGAAGCTGTACAAAATCTGGAGAAAACATATGTAGAAACTTGGAAGAATCTCTGCAGTATGCTGAAAAACATGTCTAGACCCTGACAATAGCTCTCTGCCAGAGAGATGAATCTCTCTGATGCTTGTAGCTGATACTTAGGAGAGACAAAGCTTTTCTGGTACTCACAAGGATGACAACGTGTAAGATTGACTTGTAGAGCTGTTGTGAGTAAAACCAGAAAGTTATGTATTTCTGCAGTCACCCTCAGATCTGTCACTATTCACAAACCTCACCAGATCTGCAGAGCTGTGTATCTAAAGGTTTTGTGTCCTGTACAAATCACTATTTAACCATGAGTTTCATCAGCATTATGTTATGAATCTGCTCATGCCACTTTTTTTTCTTAAAAGTATATGACTTATGACGAAGATGGGTGATGGGACTCGATACCATTACTGTCCAAAGCAGTGACTTTCAAAGCTGTGTCCAGCTTTGGACCCCTCAACACAAGAAGGACATGGACCTGCTGGAGTGCATCGAGAGGAGGGTCACAAAAATGATCCAACAGTTGGAACACCTCTGCTATGAAGACAGGCTGAGAGAGTTGGGCTTGTTCAACCTGGAGAAGAGAAGGCTCCAGGGGGGCTTTATAACTGCCTTCCAATACCTGAAAGGTGCCTATAAGAAAGCTGGAGAAGAACAGTTCCCAAGGGCATGGCGCAATAGGATGAGGGGTGATGGTTTTAAATGAGAAAAGTGGAGATTTAGGTTGGGCATTAGGAAAAAATTCTTCACTATGAGGGTGGTAGATCAGTGGAGGAGGTTACCCAGCAAAGCAGTGGAGCCCCCAATCCTTCAGATGTTCAAGGTCAGGCTTGATGGGGCTCTCAGAAACCTGATCTAGTGAATATGTCCCTGCTTACTGCAGGGGGGTTGGACTAGATGACCTCTAAAGGTCCTTTCCAACCTTACACAATCTATGATTCTCTGATTATGATTTTGTGCAGGTGAATTCCTCTCCCTGCACAAGAAACCCACACTTACCTTTATACAATAATTTGAACTTTTGGAAGAAAACCAATCAGTCCATTGATCCAAAATCATAAACCAGGTTGAGAGTGAAGATTAACTATCTACAATATAAAAAGTTTCCTATGTCGGACCACAGAGGGATTGTTTTAAAGCTTCTTTGGTGCAAGTAAATGCATATCAATGTAGTGTAGTAAGAGATTCAGATTTGCTCTCCCACTTTCATTTTAGGTCCCTAACTTGTGGTTTGCTGGGGGAGAGGAAAGATGGAATACTTTTTGTATAAGCTCTCTGTCTATATTTCTAGAAATTTGGGCTAGAAGTGAATAATGAATTATTCTTTCTCACTCCTGTGCCATACACATACATTCATATTCTCAGAAATAGCATGCTTTTTATGCAAAGGCTTCCCTCTTATGACATAAAACCAATATAGTTTTTAAACATTTCATAAGCAGCAGAGAAGTTGATTACCTTATGCTCCTAAATTCAGTTGTTAATTATTTATTTGGAAGTGTTGGGTGGGCTACCACAATTAGCCTTGGCATATTAAATAAATAGGTTTTTACAGTAATTGGTGTTTGATGCCATGCTGCTTAGAATAGTTTTCAGTATTTCATTCCTGTCTGGGAGCTAGCTGTAATGTTTAATTTTGTAAACCACTTTAGGACACTGTAAGAAAAAATAATCATATTACAAGTGAGAAGTGTTGAGTAAATTTCTTTTACAAAAATGCACCCGTTATAAATTTAGCCCGTAATTGGGAGCATTACAAAGTGCTGAGATGGAAAACAAACAGGAGGAAACCTAATAATCCGGAACGTCAGGAGTCTGCACCTGCAGCTCGGTCGTGGTCGGCTTGCCAGTTTGCATATACATGCTGCTGAAGAGGTAGGAGCTTTCGGTCCTAAGACAAAATAATCTTCAGATACTCAGTGCCTGTGGTGGAAAGGTGTCCAGCTGAGGAAACAAGAGGTAGGCAATGACCTTTCAGTTCTTATTTACTTTTATGGTCTCAGCCAAAGGGCTTTCCTGTGCTGTCGCTTCCAAGGCAGCAGGGCGAGTCACTGGTTCTCCAAGTTTCCTTTCTGCCAGGCTGCTCGCTCTCCACGGGCAAGCTGGCCTCTGTGTTTTATCCAGTCTGTTACTTGCTTTCAGCTTCAGGCAGGCAACTTGTGCTTCTCAGATCACAGTCAACTGGATGGCGAAAAAGCCCCAGATCTTACTGGATGTTGAATTAATTGGGCTGTGCAGGTATATAGATCTGGCTCTATAGTATCTTCCAGCTGACCATAAGATATCCAAGCTAGAGGACTCCTTCTTCTTTTACTCTGGCCTCCTGATGGAACAAAGCAGCAGCAGGATTTGGGTTTTCATAACAGGTCTACCCATCCAGGAGCTCATTTGGCATTCCTTATGCTGCCTCTCTCCTTCCATCTCCATCTAGGTAGTCTGTACCTTGAAAAGTGTACAAGGATGATAAGAAGTGTACTTTGGGAGCTTTAAAGTATCTCAGGCTTACATATGTCCAGCAATCTAAGATGTTATCAGTATTTCTTAGTTGACATGTTATCAGGGAGCTTCAGCACCCTGGTTCTTCCTGTTTTCCCTGGGTTACACCAACTCAGAGGATCCTTCCTTTTAGTTTAGGCATGAGTTCATAATATGCAAGTTGTCCATTGTGGTGGGTCCTCCCAGTAGCTGGTTCCCCCTAGTCCTTCCATTCTGTGTCTGGGTCCAAGTTTATGCCCCTGCTTACTCACCAGTTTGATGAGCAGTGTTGTCTTCTGAAGTTCTCCAACCTCTCCAGCTCCAGGGGGCTACTGGTTGTTCTCTGTGGACACTACTTGGGCAATTCACAAGCTTCAGTATTCAAAAATGCCGAGAATATAGATAAAAGTCCAAGAAGAATCACTTTTATACTGAAAGTCTGCAAGAGATTTGATGAAATCACTGCTGCATTTCAAAGGCAGCTTTGAGGGAAATGGTACACTCTGCTCCACAGTGCTGGAAGTTCGATAGGTGAATATTTCCAAATGATGGACTTTGTGCAAGTTATCTGTGTCTCAGCATGCTTAGAGAACAGATCTTCATTACCATCCTTTAGAGGCTGGAATTCGGGAAACATTTTTAGCTCTGTCTTCCTTTCCTTACTAATCAGAATTCTGTTTCATTTTGAAAATAGGTAGTAATTTCTCCATACAGCTAAAGACATTGACCTTGCTGTCTTTATGTGGTGGTTTGGCTTTGGCTGGAGGCCAGATGCCCACCAAAGTCTCTCTATCACTCCCCTTTTCATCTGGACAGGGGAGAAAATATATATTGAGAGGCTCGGGAGTCGAGATAAGGACAGGGAGAGATCATTCCACAATCAGCATCATGGGCAAAAGAGACTCAACAGAGTATAAAGGAAAGAAAACTAATTTATCACACCACACTGCACACACAGTGAAACCAGAGTCAGATAATGAGAAGTAAAACCAGATCTTAAAAACATCTCCCCCCACCTCTCCCTTCTTAGCAGACTTCACTTTAGTCATGATTTTGCTCCCTTCTTCCCCCCATTGTGGCACCGGGAGGGGCAGGGACTTGAGGAATGGGGGTTTATGGTCAGTTCCTCATAGGTTGTTTTCCTTCTTAGCTGTGGGAACATTCCTCACACCCTTCCCCTGCTGCAGCGAGGAGTCCCACCCATGGGAGACAGTCCTTCATGAACTTCTCCAATGTGAATCCTTTACCACAGGGCTTCAGCTCTTCCCTAACTGCCCCAGTGTGGGTCACTTCTATGGGGTCCAGACATAAAATCATAGAATGTCTCTCAAGCCCAGACTGCTCCAGCCTGGTCCTCCACAGTCACAAGGCCCCCCCTCCCATAGCAAACCTGCTTCAGCATGGATCTCTCTCTCATCTCTGTCTCACTCTCTCTCCATGGGCTGCAAGTGCTGGCAGCTCCAACACAGGTCACAGCATCTCCTGTATGTCTCCACCTGCTCCAGTGTGAGGCCCCTCCACGGGCAGCAGGTGGGGTCTGGGCCTTTTCCATGACCATCACTGATTGGCTCGGCCTTGGCTAACAGTGACTCCAGCCTTGAGTCGGCTGGTGTTTACTCTGTCAGGCCTACAGAAAGCTTCTAGCTGCCTCTTGCAGAAGCTACCTGTGTAGCCTCCCTCCTCCACCAGAACCCATCCACCCAAAACTACAACACTTAATACCTAGTGTAACAATACTCTCAGAGGCTATGGAGAGAGACAGATATTTTTCCCTAATGTCACTTTATTTTCTCTGCAATGCCTTGTGTTGAACTTGTGTCTTCATCAGGCCCTTCTTCTGGAAATGGTAGCCACAAGCATGCCTTATGAAAAGCAGACAGATTTTTGGGTGCTGGTGTGTGGATGGTAGTGGGGGGAACTGTAACAGAGTATCTAATGTAATGGAGAAATTACATACATTCTTTTTGGAGGAGAAATTAACTTCTTGGCTTTCTGGAAAACCTAGTTTTCTTTTTTCATTGTCCTGTAAGACGTAAGGAGTTTTTAAGGAAGAGATACAGTAATGTGTGTGATGTGGGGAACTGTGATAGACTTTGCTGCTTGTTCTGCACTTCTGCAGGGATAATGTCTGACCTGGAAGGATTCCTCTTATTGTAAATCCCTGCTGCACCAATGATTTTTGATGCTATGTCTGTAAGTCGTTGCTTAGTCAGTGGAGGGAACAAGAAGAATCCCACTTGCTTTCCTCTTTAGAAGTTCCCAGTCAAATATTGTGGCCTCTTACATTGAGTTGTTTCTCTTCTTCTGCTCCTTTTGCATACTGCCCTTTTCAAAGGGATGGACTTTTTATGAGATAAACTTGTGAACTGACTCTGACAGACGGTTGTTGTCTAATACTGGAGGAGATAAGCATTTTTAGCATTTATCTCTTCCTTTAGGCATCTCTATAAATTCAGACAGTGGTGTTTGATGTCATGATTGTTTGAATTTTAATAGAAGTTTGCACTGAATCTTAATAAAACTATAGTAGCAAATAAAGGCAATTACATACACAGGTCAGGAAACTGAAGTCATCTGTCCATACAGCCAGGGAATGAACTAACTTCTGCCAAGTGCTCTGTTAATATGTTTCCTTCCTAAATGGAATCAGTTATGTGAAACTTATTTCTCTCTTTGAATACTCTCCTATCTCTAGCCTAACATTGGTAAAATACATAGTGGAAGAGTATCTACGTGAAAAACATAATCTACCACTTGTAGATGACTTTGGTAACCTGGTACCTCACTGTATAAAGTCAGTTTTGTATACTCAAAAGCCCTATGCTAGAAGTAATTGCAGACTGTAGTGCAAAGCTTAGTGTAAGTCTTAATCAAGATGTCCCATTTGAACACTTTTTTCTGGTGTTACTATTCCTGTGGAGCTCCCAGCCTTATTGCAATAGACACAGCATGGGTGTGTTAACAGAGAAAATGTAGTGAATCTATCATTCAAACACCAAAAAAGAGCCTCCAGTTGTTGACGATGAAGAGGGGAGATAACAAAGATGGGCATAATCTGCACTTACTGCTGTGAGTTTGTGGCCTGGCACAGGCATTTGGGTGAGAAATCTCTGAGACTACTGCTGTGAACGGGGACAGCTGTCACAGTAAAGGTTTGTAAGACTGTTTTAATGCAAGGAGGAATTGAAAAATGAATGAATTTCATAAAAAGCTGATATAATCCGTCTCCAGTGCCTCGTATCTATTATCTTTCCACTTTTCTGTAACCACTTGAGAATGGATTTCCCAGTGGGCTAATTAAAATCCTCCTGTGACATCCCGTTCTCTCAACCAACTCCCATCTCCCTCTGTGATGATTTGACACTGTCACTGGGCGGATAAGTTTGGTTTGTATAGGCTGTGTGGCACAAACATAGGCTGATTTGGTGTTGGTCTGGTTTTTCCAGATTGTGACTGTATTGGTTGACTTTAAGAGAATGTCCAAGAGGGAAGTAATAGAAAACTGATAGCAGCAAAATTTAATAAAGCCAGAAGAAAGAAAATGCTGTGCCTGTGACTATCCAAAGAGACAGACATGAACTAAAATGCAGCATAATAATGAGGACTGAAGCAATCTTCCTCATTCATCTCTGAACTGATCTCTTAAAAATCCTGTGCATTTGTGCTCTGTGCACATAACCCCATTAATTTAATTGAGTTTTGGGATAACTCCAGGTAGAAATAAAGATTTATTTTTTTTCTTCATAAATATACTTGTATATATATATTTCTTATTTTAATAGTGGGTACCATTTTAGGGTAAGGAAGGAAAATATTCTGCCGTAAATCATGGGAGCTTATTTTGCATGTTCTGTAGTTCCTCTGGTGTGTGGCATTTCTCTTAATACACTAAAAGTTAAGCTGAAGGGCACAAATAATCAAGCCAAATATGAATTTTCCTTGCTTCAGGTATGCTGTAATTGTCAGGTCTCCTATTTGTGACAGAGTATTGGTCCTTTGAGGAGAGGTCATTAATATGTTGGCAAGAGCTTTTTAAAAACTGTTTTCACTTTTCAGGCCTCGTGAATTGGTGATGTATGTTTGTGTGGCAGTCATGTATGTTTGATGTGGAGGATTGCCAGAGTAAAACCAACACATTGAAAAATTGTGGGGGCTTTGCTTCTGTTTCAGACATCGGTGTGAACAGAAATGATGTAAAACTGGACCCAAAAAAATCACTTGAGGTTGCTCAACAGCGTAGCCACTTTTTTTTTTTTTTTTTTTTCTTTCAGAATGGTGTTGCACATATTGAAATACATTGTATGTGAAGAAAGGCTGATTTCCTGCAGGAATGCATTGTTTTTTAGAGACTTAATCTCATGGATCACTTTTATGGTTTTCCATTTCTGTCCTTTCTCCGTAGTCTAAACAATAAGTCTTGTTTGTGTTGCTTCCTTGGGGTCCCCATTCTGGGGATTGCTTTTTACAGGGTTTTATATTGCACTAAAAATGAAGATAAAATAAACTGTCCAGACAGGGCTTTAAAGATACGGGCTGTGGAGATGTACAACCTCCACATACTGCAAATGGTTTCTGATTGTCCCGCAGCATTGTAAGGGAAGTGCACTTTCTTTGTGCTTCTTTTCTACCTTGAAAGCCCAATACAACAGAAAACTCTCTTTTTACCATCATCGTTGTTGCTCTCATTTTAAACAAATCCAGGACAATGAGAAGCATGAGGGTAAAGGAAGCCTGACAGCAGAGGTTTAGACCATAGATAGGACCTCCAGTCCAGACAGCCAAGAAATTGCTGTGATATGTCTTTGGCTGTTGCATTTTCCCATCTGCTGAGGTGATACTAAAGAGGTGGATGTGAGGATAGTTTCTATGATGGCTCACACAGAACTGCAAGAAAACATCTCAGCATTTTCATACTGGGTCCTAGAGTGGCTTGATAGTGATTTTAAGTTGGTCTTTTAAAGATTGAAGTCTGCATATTGTCATTACTAAGCCTCCAAATGCCCAACTCTGCTCTAGCAATGTCTATATGTACGTTTAGACTTTAAATGCAGACTTAAATGCCCTTCCTTAGTAATAAAATTTTAAAATATCATGATTTTCATGAAGTCTATTCTAAATTTCTCGGTAGCTACTTACTGTGCAAGAAGTGGGGTAGCCATGGTGCACTCCAACAGGACCAGGTTTATATTCTGGGGGACAAGGACACTGAAGCAGAACACCTGTGTCCATCAGCCAGGACATAATCAAGATTGACATCCGAAGTTATATGGCCTGTAGGTCATATAATTCACATTGTGGGTGCCCGGTGGTGTTCCTGTCAAAATATAATACAGCAGCAAAATCTGTCACAAAGAGCAAACCTGAGCCTTATGTTTAGCTATAAACCTAAACTGTGTAGCTCTTCAAAAGCTGTTTAATTTACATTAGATCATTCCTTAATGTAAGCAAATGTCTCTTTGCACTAGTTGTATATTCTTGTAAGTGCTAAAAATCTTACTTTTGCTTGGCAGTGCCTCAGTAGTTTAAATACAGTATGTTTGAATCAAGGATAATAGCAAAAAAAATGTAGATTTTTATTAATTGTATGACAGGTTATTCATTGAAAACCTTAAAATCTGTAGCCTAAGTTCAAACTCTTGAAAGTTGTATATGAAAGTGCAGAGAGCTGTAACTTAAAAGCTGATGGTTTTATTTTCGAAAGAATATACAGGTTCAGTAGCATAAAGATCTTAAAATATATAGGATGAGCATATTGCTCAAGGGAATAACTTATCTCCTGGATTTTAATGTCTTTCAATAAACTACTCCTAGCTACATTCATAAATACTTGAGCACTAACTAATAAATAAAGTATTATTAATTGATAAGTAAGTGACTTTTTCAATGATTACCATCACATCTATACTCAATTATTTGATGGGCTGTCATGGGCATTTCTTTTTGGTAGCTACATTCACCTAGCTCTTATTCCAGTGCTGACTTAGAGGAGACTGAAATAATCTTTTACAAGTTTATTTTACTGTGTGGTCAAAAGGTTGAGAGCTAAAGCTTATCTTGATAATGTCCAAGTGAATGAAGGCATTAGGTGGACTATAAAGTTTTACTTGATAGACATACCTAACAAAGGGGAAGAAAATGTAATTTGAAGCCAAAAAGCTTGCCAGTAAAACTTCTAGCAAGTCAAGGCTCTCCACTGAATATTCATCAAGTGCATAGGAGCATGAGGAAGATGAGCCATCTCTGTCAATTCCAAGAGGAATACCAGCTTCACAGAATCACAGAATCACAGAATCACAGAATCATAGGGGTTGGAAGGGACCTCGAGAGATCATCGGGTCCAACCCCCCTGCCAAAGCAGCTCCCTAGCTCATATTGCACAGATAGGCGTCCAGACGAGTCTTGAATATCTCCAGAGAAGGAGACTCCACCACCTCCCAGGGCAGCCTGTCCCAGGGCTCTGTCACCCTCACTGTGTAAAAGTTCTTCCCCATGTTGGTGTGGAACTTCCTGTGCTCCAGTTTACAGCCATTGCCCCTTGTCCTGTCCCCACAGACCACTGAAAAGGGGTTGGCCAATTCCCCCTGCATCCCATACTTAAGATATTTATAAACATTAATTATGTCCCCCCTCAGTCTTCTTTTCCCCAGGCCGAACAGCCCCAGCTCACTCAGCCTTTCCTCACAGAGGAGATGCTCCAGGCCCTTAATCATCTTCGTAGCCCTTCTCTGGACTCTCTCCAGGAGATCCCTGTCCTTTTTATACCAGGGAGCCCAGAACTGGACACAATACTCCAGGTGGGGCCTGACCAGGGCAGAGTAGAGGGGGAGGATCACCTCCTTCGACCTGCTGGCCACACTCTTCCTGATGCATCCTAGGATCCCATTGGCTCTCTCAGCCCCCAGGGCATACTGCTGGCTCAAAGCCAACCTGTCATCAACCAGGACCCCCAGGTCCTTCTCCACAGAGCTCTTCTCCAGCAGGTCATCCCCCAGCCTGTACTGATACAGATGGTTATTCCTCCCCAGGTGCAAGACTTTACACTTGCTTTTATTAAACCTCATCTGGTTTCTCCCTGCCCAGCTTTCCAGCCTGTCCAGGTCTCTAGAGACTGTCAGCATACTGCCTGGGAATGGCCTGGTACACTGCATTGGTTTGGGCTGACACGTGGCTTGGATTAGAGGAGTCACGTTGCCAGATGAGCTGTGCTGGGAGGGAAGTGCTGAGGTCTCGGGGTTCATAACTCTGGTTTGCTTCATGAGTCTGGTGCTCCCACGCTACAGAGCAACACGAGTTTGGGGAAATTTACAGTCCTGCTGTTCCTAAGTATCCATTTTATGAGCACACAGGGTGGTAAATACTTCCCCTTTCCTTTCCTGCTTCTCTTCCCTTGCTTTCCCAGTGATTTGCAGGAATTAATTATTTTTTAAGCTATCTTTAATAAAAAAAAAGACAGTTTTAACTTGACAGTCTTCCTGTCAAGCACTCTTGAGCAGAAGGGAACACACAAGGTACTTGCTGCTACTGAACATATCAGAAAAGATGAAAGGGGGGAGTTTGAAATCTTGTGTGTAAAAGACCTTGGGGTTTTGCATTGTTGTTTTTCCCAATGATTTATTTTTTAAATAAACTATCTGACTAGAGCAGCGTTCTAATATCAAACCCTGATTTTCTTTCTCCTTAAAATGGCTTTAAAATAGTAAGCAGTGTTCTGCTGGCCTGTTAATCTTAGCCAAGGTCTTCTTCAAAAGAAAAGTTCCATGAGAAATGCAGTCTAATTGAATACACTTAATTTGGTGTCTTTTGCAGCATATGCAGCACAAACTTTTTAGAAAAAAAGAGACTTTCAAGTGTGCTGTATCCCACGGAAGGGGAGGAACTGAGGGATCTATTATTTGACAAGAAAAAGCATATCCAAATTCTCAGTGCAGAAAAATGAGGATAAGAAAGAAACTCTTCTACAGGTTTTTGAGAAGAGTTGTTTCTCTGTTCATTATAGGTGGATGGGATCAGTATTTCATACTGATATTAACAAAATGTCCCAAACTGATCATCTAATTTAATGCTAGATTGGGGAGCCTCTTCTGCTGCATTCTGGAATCCCTAATTAAATGTCAGGCTGCATTCAAAGACTTCAAGGGATTGGCCACTATTGGTTTATTTTTAAATAGCTGTTTTAGTTCCATTAATAATGATATTCTCTTTGACAACATTTTCAGCAGTCAATGATACCCTCACCGTTTAGTTTTCTTTTACTATAAAGGAACCAGTTTCCCAACTTACTGATAGAAAGCACTCTATAAATATCTTTGGCCTTTGGAAAGAAGAGACCCTTTTCTGCAGTTTATATATCCTTGAAGTATTTACTGAAGTAGAAGTGCCTCCATTTTGGAGTGTTTTTCTCATTGCATGCTTCCTTTCCCGTTTAACAAGATATTAAAAAGATATCCTTCAGGGCAGGCAGTGAAATGTAACAGCGGAAAGGTCACCCAAAGAGCAAGAAGATGGCCTTTGAAGAGCTAATTCTGCAGGAAATACAGAAGAGAAAAATTTGCTTCCTGAAATTTCAGCCCAAGAATAAGAGGTTTTCTACTTTCTCCCCCTTTTTTTGAACACAGCGTTACCAGTTTTCCCCCTGCATGGCTAGTGACTGCTGTGTTTTTCAGATTTTAGGATACTTTTCTTAATATTCAGAATATGTTGTAGGGGCCTAGAGTGCTACAGATTAAAGTTGTGCCTACTGCATCTAATTTTGGGTTGTGCTTTGAAGGCCTGTTTTAGCTTGTGCAAAAATTAATAGGTCTCTGTTTTCTTAAAATGCCATTACTTTTTATAGCTTTGATATCAACTTTTCTGTCTGATCTTGTTAGCAAGAGGATGAGTCCTTCTAACTCTGAAATAAGGGAGTGTCAACAAGTACTGCATGTGTAACTGGGGTTGGATAGAGTTTTAAGATTGATGGTGACTGGTTTGCCCTCACAGATCCTTTCTCCTTAGCAACAAATACTTATTCCATGGTGGTGTTAATCCTTCCATTTAAATGAAAGTCATGGCGCTTCTTTGTGTAGATGTACAGGAAAGAAAACAGTGCACAGGAGAAGGAATTGCCTCCATGCTTTTGCCCTTTTTTTAATTGCTTCAATTCACCCGGGCAATTTAAAGACATTATTAGTGCTGTATCTACTTTGAGTGTCAAGGCTTTAGAGGAAGTCATTGAAAATGTTAATTTTATCTTATTTCCTAAATTTCCAGCTCACTTTGATATTACTCTGAGGGAGATGAGTTATCGAAAATGTCATTCAAAGATGAAAAAACAAAGAATTTCCCTGTTGTGAATGAAAGCTTTGCATCCCTGGACAGCCTTATTAAAAAAAATAAACTTGAAAAAGTGTGAGGAGAGGGAGAGGAAAGCAATACCCCAGTCAATTCACTGCTTAACAAAATGAGTGAATAATGGAAATAGAGCTGTTTCTGATGGTCCAAGCAGATTAGTCAATAGAACAATGACATTTCTCTGACTCACCAGTTCAAGTTAGTAAAGGAGTTATGATAGCCTGTACGCAATAAAAAACCCACAAACTTTTCATTTAATTTTTATACTTTGATTTTTCTTTCCATTTTCTGCTACCAATACAGAAATAGTATTCCTTGGGGTGCTATTCAGGTGCTCTGTTATTATGAAGAAGTTGTGTTTGTTTCCTTATTACTGTGTTCCAACTGACTCTTTAGCAACTTTTTACTAGAGATCCCGGTGTGGTAGACCTGTATATATGGTGCTTTATAGTATCATATACTCTGTAAAAACTCCAGTTGCTAAATTTGTATCAAAAAATAAAGACATTTAGGTATGCCTCTTTGCTAAGGACACATCTTTCATAAAAACAAAACATGTTCTTTGATCACAGTGTGAAAAATACTGCAAAGACATGGCAAACTCCTAATTCAGCTGCTTCTTACTTAATTTCAAGGATCAATGCTGCAAGGTACTAAAATGGTTGGGTTTGTTTGGTTGCTTGTGAGGATTTTTTTAAATTTTCCATTCTGAATTTGTATTTCCTAAATCACCTTAAAGCCTCAGGAGCTTCTTAAAAGTTCTTCTGGTATATGAGTGACTTTAGGATGGAAGAAAACCAAGGAAAAGTAATTTTACTTTTGCCACCCAAATTACTATCTCTGTTAGTAGTCTTAGAAGGAGCACAAATATTTGATGAGCCACTTTTCCTTTATTACTCTACTTTCCTGAACTGCCAGAGTTCAGTTGTTCCCCACACTTTATCAGTGACTCTTTCCACAATGGTTTTGCTTTTCTCTTGAATATTTTAAAGGAATTAGTCAAACTCTAGATAGTCTAAATTCAGGAAGACTTTTTAGTTTTGCTAGGTGTAAATTCTCTGTTAATCCTTTGTTGGGGTCATTAAGACATGAGTATTAATGAGGCAAAACACTGAAAACAAAATGTTATCACAAACACATTTTTCCTTTACATGGTCTATTGCTCTTAGAGTAAATCTTTCTCTTTGTCAAAAGGTTGTTGACTTAGTGAAGCATGCAGGTGGTTAATTACTTACATTTTAAAGTGCAATACAGGAAGTCTCACCTGTAGCTCAGTTAGAGCCATTGTTCCCCAGCCTGTGATGAAATTATTCTCTGGACTAAATAAAACTCCCTCACAGGTTTGTATTTGTGCTCTGGTTTGTGTCTGTGTTCTTCATAAAACCTTCTGTTGCTAACTGTGAGTTCTGGAATCTGTCACCATTACCTAGAAAACACCCTGTTCTTCGATCTCTGTTTTCTCAACTTGAAAAGCTGGAGTGAATTTCTTAAATTGTTTGGCCACTAAAGTGATATTGTAGCACTATGAGCTTACACTGTCGAGCAGGATGCATAGCAGGGGTGCTAGTTTTCGAAATGATCTAAGCATGACACAGTGAAATAGAGTCACAGTTGCTGTTATGAAGAACAGTAGGTCTATAATTCCCTTGCTTGCTATAGCTTGCTGTAGCCCTCTGTATTTTATTTCTCAAGTTTCCCCGGTGGGAATACTGGGAACACAGGTACAATGAACCAGCTGCTTTTGGTCACACTGAGGTCCTGTGGCTATACGGAAGCTAATGAGCAGTAGGTTTGGGGTTTCCTCCCATCCTTCCATTACTGGAGTACTTACAGATGTGGGTAAGTATGAGTTGTACATCTCTCTCTCTCTCCATTTACTCTTCTTGAAAAGTAATGATGCAAACCCAGTCCCTTTGCCTGCCTTTTCCTGTCTCAGTCATCACAAAAAAAACCCCAAGTCATGAGTACAGACCTAGATATTGAGAATCATAGAAAATTTTTTGTTGGAAGGGTCTTCTGGAAGCCATGTAGTGCCACCCCTACTCAATGGAAGCCGAACTATAAAGTTAGGTCAGATTGCTCACAGCTTTCTCCAGCAAGTTTTGCAAATCTACAAGGATGGAAAAGTCCACACTTTCTCTTAGTGTGGATTTTTTTTTTTTCCATATCTCTGATCAAGATTTCCTTCACTACAACTTGTAACTATTGCATCTTGGGCTTCTGCTGTTCACCTCTGAGAAAATCTCTCCCTGTCTTCTCTTTAAGCTCCCTTTAGGAAGGGATATTGATGGTGAGAAGCCCCCTGAGACTCCTCTCAGTTTGTTCAGTCTTTCCACATGCATTATGTGCTCCAGCCCCCAGCCATGTGAATTCATTCCACTTTGACAGCATCTCTCTTATACTTGGGGATCCACAGAACTGGACATGATATTCCAGCTGAGGCAAGTGAGTAAAGGGAACTAGTCAATTCCAATTGACTTCCAATAGTTAAAAGGGACCGACAGGAAAGCTGGAGAGGGACTTATTATCAGGGAGTGTAGTGATAGGACAAGGGGTGTCCTGGTAATGGCTTTAAGCGGAAGGAAGATAGATTTATATTAGACATTAGGAAGAAATTCTTCCCCATGAGGGTGGTGAGGCACTGGCACAGGTTGCTCAGAGAAGCTGTGGAAGCCCCATCCCTGGCAGTGTTCAAGCCCAGTTGGATGGGGTTTTGGTCAGCCTGGTCTAGAGGAGGGTGTCCCTGCCTGTGGCAGGGGATTGGAACTAGATGATCTTTGAAGTCCCTTCCAACCCAAACCACTCTGATTCTGTGACTCTATGGCTTGCAGACAGGGCTCTCAGGAGAGCAAACCAGCATGCATTTAGCTGTCATCGCTGGCTGAGCACCTATACTGAGGTTGTTCCTTCACAAATGCAGGACCACATGTGTGTTTTCTGCTGGATGTCCCACTGAATGGCAAAACCCTCCAGTGTCTTTACAGATCTCCCTCCCCAGTTTGGGGTCATCTGCAAATTTACTGAGAGTACATTGGATCCGATCAGCCAGGTGAAGATGGGAAATGCCATCAGCTCTAGTACTGACCCCTGAAAAACATCTCTTGTAACCACCTGTGAAAAATCCAAGCTTGGTAGCAGTATTCTTTGGCTCTGGTCAGGTTGTTTCTTTATACCCACGGGAAAGAAAAATGGCTATAGCAGGCAAGGGCTCTTTTTCCCTTGAAATGAGACAGTTCAATTCTTAATGTCAAGGCTTTGGTTTTTTTGAATGAGAATGTTCTTTGCTGGGTTTTATGGCAGAATAGTAGACTAGACTTATTACATAAAAAAGCAGAAAAGGATCATTCTTGTAATTTTTTTGTATGCAATGTGATATTCAATTTTGTCCTAATAGGCTTAGTATTGCCCTTCATTTATTTCAGTTCAACTGCAAAAAGTCAAAAGTACTGCTATGCTTGTTCTAGACAAAATGCCCTTTCAAAAACCAGGCGAAAACTTCACATAACCACTGGTATGGAACTGCCAATACTGGTCCTGGTCTGCATAATATTGATGTATCTGTATGCTTGTGGAAGATGAGCGTGCTGAGCCTCAGATGAGTTTGAGTGCCAAAAGGTTATGTGTGCTTAGCTGAAGCATTTGGAAAAAAAAAAGGGGGGGGGGATGTCTTCAGCATGCAGCTGCGGTCCAGAGAGCTGCCCTCTCCTTATCACAGCCTTGGTCCCCTGTGATTCTTCTCCCTTCGATCAATTTAATAAACTGACAGATACAAATTTACATTACTGTCAGCACAGCGTGGCCAATGTGAGAGCAAAAGATCAAGCTGTGTGCCTGCTCCACTCCCCCTCTCAGCAGCACGGTCACCCAGCTCGGTTGTGTCTCTGAGCTCCTCGGTGCGGGGAGGAGGATGGACTTGCTGGTGGGGAAGGGTCATTGGCTGATCTTTTGATGCACCAAGAGGAGGTTGGAGGCTGAACAACGTGAAATATCATGGTTTTATTTGAAAACTGAGCAAGCAGAGAATGAGACCCATTGGGATAATAGCTCTGAGACTACATAATACCATGGCTGTGTGTGGCTTTGCTACAGAAAGTCAATGCTTTTCCCTTTCCTTTATAAACATATTTTTCAAGTAGACCAAGATTTATTTTTCTCCTTCCTAACACCTCCCAAAACAGCTGACTTTTTCCCTGTGGTGAGAATTACAGCTAGAGGAAATCCTCCTCCCCTTGCCCATCCCCACAAGCAATATTGTCCCCTCCTGGGAACATGTGTGTGTCCCCTTCTCCAGCTGGGAGGCAGCTCAAGGACTGACTTGGCCACCTGTATTTTTGTGAATGCTGCTGAGCAGTTGTGCTCCAAGCCCAACATTTGGCTTTTTAATTTGTATTGTTTTAATGCAATCGAAGATGCTAAATAACAGCGCTCTGCTTCTCGAGAGTACAGGAAGATCATGTTAGCTTAGCCTGGGCTGGTTAATCATTGATGGAGATGCAATAGCTCCCAGCCCGTCTTCTCCTCCCCTCCCCTTGCTTTCATTCTCTCTCTTCCTTATATGAAACTCAATTAATAATCTACATTATTTCAGGACAAAACCTCATCTTAAAATATGCAAAATAAAGTTTTCAATTTTATGTCTTCAGTCACCTTGGCAGGGGGTATTTTTAGCCCAATTTTCACATGAATATTATATCATAAAAGGGCTGATTACAATGAGGTAACATGACAGGATGGCTCATAGTGAATGGATATGTTATTTGTCCTGTTGAAAGGACATAACTGTAACCTTGCCTGCAATCCTGCAGAGTGGTTCCCAGTAAGTTATGTGCCATCTAACCTTCCCTAAAATGTGTTTCTAACAACTGACATACAGATTATCAATGCAGCAGAAGCCTTTATATTCTCTTCAGAACAGGGGGGTGGCAAGTAAGCAACCAACCTTTCAGGCAAAACTCCAAAGCACCCATTGATAAAACTGCTTACATAATTTAGAATCTTTTTTTAAAATTCATCATTTCAGCAGAGGAATAAAAGACAAGCTTTGAAAGATTTTGGCACTAAAAGAAAAAAAAAGTGAGCTTTTTATTCTCATTTCAAAGGGTTTTGCCTTTGCTTGGGTAAGTATTCAATTTCAGATACCTGTTATAGTGTGAGACTTATTTTAGAAGAATGACAGTGTTATCTTTTCTATTGAAGATCTACAATTAACCAATGACAAAGTTTTCTGGGTTAACAGTAACATCACTTTAGTAGAAAATTTTTCAGCGTTAGATCTCTTAAGTCCTAACCAGAAGACAAGTTCATCCTTTGTATTAACAGGTGGGGAAACCAAAGCAAAGAGGGAGTCACCAGTTTGCCCAGTGGCAAGGCTCTAAACCAAATGTAGGTTTTCAGATTTCTGCTCTGGCACTGTGTTCTCAACAGTATCCCTGGCAGTGCATGCTGAGGCACATGGAGTTCTGCAGGTGGTCATCTCGTATTTTCAAGAAACGTCAAGGAAATACTAGAATCTTTTTGCAGATCCTGGTGCCAGGGTCTTTTCACAAGAATAGCTTTCATCTTTAGGGCATCCTGCTTCTCTTTGCTCCGTTCTTTTCATAGATTTGATGATTGAAATGTCTGGAGGAGAACTGCTGTGGTCATCTTGTTGCTAAATATCACCAATACTACTACTTTACTTCTTAATTTCTGCACCACACCTAGTAAATTCTGGTTGATGGACTGCAGGATTTTCAGGATACCAGATTTCGCTCTGAATTTTCCATATCATTTAAAAATCAGCCACCCCCATGATTCATCTTTTATTTCCTATTCTAATTTCTCTACGTTTAACATCTGCCACTGCATGTCATTCTGCCTTTGCTAGATTGGAGCACCTTTCCAACATCAAATAAATCAAAGTAGCCTCTAATATCAATTCTCTGAGCAGATTCAGTGACCCAGGTGGTGTTTCTTTTATTTATTTATTTTTCCATTCTGCCTTTCAGCTAGTGCCCAACAGAGCCAAGACTAGTTGAGAAAAGGGCACAAACCTTTTCTATACTCAGTGGCAAAAGGCTCTGAGAAAGTTCCCAAATGGAGTGATTTTTTCCTCAAAACTGTGACTTGTTTCTCTATTGATTGAGAATTAAAAAAGAGACTAAAGGATATTTGCAGTCCTAATGGCAAACAGATGCGTGTACATTGTGCACTTATGTTATCAGCTGCTGTTATGTTAATGATTGATGTAACTAAGGATGTGGCTTGTTTCTTTAGCTGGGGTATAAGTTGGAGCTAGAGACACATGGGGGTTAAGGAAAGGGGACTTCTGTCTGGCAATGTAGTCAGGAAGCTGGTTTTTAGTTTTATTTTCTAAGGAAGGAAATTAGTGTCTGCAGTGCTCTCTGTCAATATGCCCATGCCCAGGGGTTGATTTCAACAGTATTTGAAAAAGAACAGAAAATTCAAAAAAATAAGTATGTTCCTACAGATCTACACAGGTGAAGAACTCAGTGGGTCAGAGATGGGCTGTACCCTTGAGGGAATCATGAAGCCTGGGTGGGAGCCAGGTTGATCACGGGAGTGATGGTGCAGCACACCTTTTGCAGATTCTTTTCTTCTTCTGCTTGCAGGAGAACTTACACTTGGTGTTCTCAAGGGAGGGCATTGTGCAAGAGAATGGCTGCTGCTGCACAGCAAATTGTGGTCACTTTGGAAGGAGCGAGAAGGATGAATTTCCTGATCGTGTGCTGTGCTTTTGAAGATGAAGGGTAGATGAGGTACTTAGGGATGTGGTTTAGCATAGGATGGGAACGGTTGATCCTGATGATCTTAAAGGTCTTTTCCAACCTTCTGATTCTGTGATGTAGTGGGGGCCAACCTGTTGGCAGGGGCGAGAACGGAGGGGGAGCAGATTTAAGCCCTTCAGCCAGTGTGGCAATGAGACACAATTTATTGCTAGTTTTGTTTCTCTGTTTCTGTCCTTCCTGTGAAGGAAAAGGTGTTTGTGGGAAAGGATTCCTCTAACTCAGGATTTGTAGCTGGTAAAGCCAGATCATCCTTGGACTAATTAAGGCTGAAGCTCCTGGTTGGGCAATAATACGCAGTTTCTTCTGGTAGAATTACTTTTGCTCATTTGGTTTAACATGCAGGGAAGGGAAATGGGTGCCAAAGAGATGGTTAGGACAAGCTGTTTGTATCTGGTCTTAAATAGGAAACAGTTTCTTCATCCTTGATTTCTTTCTCACTTTATTTGAGCTATATTAAGTGAATGTTATGCACAATCTATTTTCAGAAAGTGGTAATTATATTAAATTTTCT
The DNA here is from genome assembly GCA_020800305.1 of Porphyrio hochstetteri. NCBI lineage: Eukaryota > Metazoa > Chordata > Aves > Gruiformes > Rallidae > Porphyrio > Porphyrio hochstetteri. Next base: position 5,936,708 of record CM036906.1, read on the forward strand.
TCTTCCGGTATTCTTTCATTTTCTGATGTATTCAAATTCTGGTAAGATATTGTCCAGACAAGATGATGATAAAATCTGATCATCTGTTACTGTTTAGTAATGAAAGCAAAATTGGAAGATTGTGTAGCAACTTTAAAAAGGGTACTTTGACAGTTTTTATTTTATTGGAGTTGTTCTAGTCTATTATTTAACAAACCGTCTCTTTATTGCTTAAAGAAGTGATTGCAATATTTCACAAGGAGCTCATTTTTCTTCAATTTCTATTCACTTGTGCATCATTCTTCTGATAGCTTTGTGCTCTGCTTCTCATGCTAATTCTTTTTACAGCAGCTGCTGGAGAATCTTAATGAAATTTGGTGTTTTAGCCTCCTTCCCTGCCTGCCATATACAGTGCAGCAGCACAACCTGGGCAAGCTTACACATTACCTGGCTGGTGGTAAATCTGGCCACCCAACTCCTGAGGCTGCAAACCTTTTCTCTAATATCCTTTATTTATATGCATAACCTTTCTAAAGTCACAGTGAATAATACTGTATCATCTTTTCAAGACCAAACTGGTATTGCTTCAGCAATGGCCAAAGCTGTATGTTTGTAGCAGAGGAAAAACATGTCTAATGCAGTTACCATTTAACGGTGGTAGAACATTGCTGCAGGTTTTTGACCAAAGACAACCATCAGGTTACTGTCTGGTGCTATAGACTACTCTGACATTTTCATTCCAGTGAGGTATATGATAAAAACTATATTAATTCGCATGAAAATCAGCCTAAATTTGAAACTCTTGGCAGGGAGTTCTGCAGGTTAATTGAGTTTGAGTATATGTGTGCTGCTTTATCCTATCAATTTTTATCTTTTAGTTTTATTGATAGATCTTTTGTTTGCATAGCTGGGAGAAAATGAACATGAGAGTCCAACCAGCTTTCTCATTCTTTTTGTGCTGTTCAGTCATCAGTATTTTTCCATTTCTCCTTTATAAGGAATTTATTGATATTTTTCTATGTTTCTGCAAACACAACCAGTCACATTTCATTTAGGCTGCAAAAGTTTGTTAGGTTTAGCTCCAAGCCTGCTACTGTTTATCTGGTAGAAAATAATAGCCTTATTTTCTTATCATTTGCATACATATATGTATATGAATATATGTTTTGCGAGGTAAGAATTTTTTGAATTTTACACTTGCTGATTTAAGGTGTAGCAAATACTATATTTGCTATGGAAGATAAAGTCTCAGATGAACTTTTCTAGAGGGCAGAAATGGAAGTTAAAGGGTTATCCTCTCTTGGTATATCTAGTGGTGCCCAGTGACAGAACAAAGGGCAGTGGGCACAAATGGGAACACAGGAAGGTCCATGTCTTCACTTTTAGGGTGACAGAGCACTGGAACAGGCTGCCCAGAATAATGGTGAAGTCTCCTCTGGAGATATTGAAAACCTGTCTGGACACAATCCTGTGCAATCTGCTTTAGGTGATCCTGCTTTAGCCGGGGGGTTGGACTAGATGATCTCCAAAGGCCTCTTCTAACCCCTATCATTCTGCGATTCAGAGATTCTGTGAAAGCTGGGAGGTGGTGCTTCTTCATCTGCTGCTTTCATTCTCAGTCTGTCTTGAAGAATCTGCCACCCAAAATCCAGTGTATATTCAGTGCCCTGTATCACTTAGCTGAAAGACAATACTCAGGGTATTTAAGTGCCTGCCTGCTGTTGCTGTGTGCTTCTCTTAGCTCTCCATTCTGAGGTTTTGGTGTTTTGCAACCAGCCAACCAACCAACCAATCAAACAAGCAATTTCCTGTTATGTACTGTGGTCTATAGGTTGGCGTATATCACCAGATAATATTTGCTCCTGCAGCCACGAGCCTTCACGTGTTCTTTTTCATTATAGCTCTGTATTCCCCATTCATATTATTGCGATTAATGTTTATGCTGATGCTGTATTTGTTAGGTGTACTTCGAGCAAGACACTTTTCCTGCTACCTTACTGTACTTTACAATTTCCATGTAATCACCGCATTTTCAAAGCCGAATTTTACTGTGGCATACACAAGAGTTATGTTCACATGGATCACGGGGAAAGTCCTCTGTTCTACCTCAGGTAGACAGGAATGTGTTTAACGTAAGAGTGTGCCCTAAAGTTTATCCCAGCCTGTTCCTTCCTCAGATCTAAACCCATAGTATGTCCATTTTGCACTCACATATTGGTAGAAGTTCAAAATAGATAAGGTTTTCTTCACCTCTGTGAGTGAATACACGTGCTCCAAGTCCTCAGCTTTTCCAGACCTGCTGCTCAAGGAATACAGGGCATGTCTACAAGCAGAGTCTGGATATGCAAGTGATGTGTGCAGTGTTGTGATGTTGCTAGAATACTCAGGAGCAATTCTTATGGATGGCAAAAGGCACTTTTAATAAAACCCCAACCATTTACTGCATGGTTTTTTGAGGAGCTGGGTTACCACTGGGGTAATCACACTAATGGAACTGGAAAAGTGTTGTGCTGTAGTTGTTTTCATATTTATGTGGTGCTCTCTTTGGCTATTATTTTACTTTTACCGGGTCCACTATTGTATTTCCCAATTGGAGCTAAACACTCCTGAGCCCTGGGAAATTTCGCAATTATTGCCACTGACAGAGCAAACAGGAGTGAGGAATCTAAGCCGTTGCTATAGAGGCTGTATAGAACACAATACCCGTGGAGCACTGGGCATAATAACCATAACATGAAAAATGAGCTATTGATTCTCTGCCCACTTCCAGGGAATGAAAAATTTCCTCCCAATCCATGAGCCAGTGCACTGACAGCATCATCCTCCTGAGTGCTTGTCCACAGAGGTCTGGTCACTGTTTAGTTTAGACTAATGAAAATGAACATGTATTTGAGGGAAAAGCTTGTCGTAGGCTTATTTAGAGGCTGTGCAGCATCCCCCGTGCAATGATTTCATGACACTTAAGCTTGCAAGACACTGTTTTGACTTCGGTGGGTACCAGACCTGCCTTACGTCTCAGGGAGGAGCGAGGGCTGAATCATGGAAAGCGTCAAGAGGCAATTCTGGCACTGTTACTCATTTGGAGCATTGTTTCAACTTCTGCATAGTCAAACGTCCTACTTGATGTGAGCAAAGATGTCATGGTTTGAGTGATTTTAGCCTAATCACACAGGAAATGTTCAGGAATGATTAGCCCCCCAATCCTGTGTCATAAGTAGACATAATATGAAAAAATTATCACTCCCGTCCTCATGAGATAAAATTCAGCTGTTTCCTTTGATGTGATCAACTATTTAGTCATGCTTGAAATTTTTGTTTTGCTTCTTGTAATTCAGATTTTCAGCGCTGCCCAGGGCGGGTTTGCTCCTACCTCTTCTGTGTGCAGTGGCCTGAGGCGGGTGATGGCCCCCGGACACATCTGCCATGAGGACTGACATCAGGTTTCCTTTCCTTGACATCCCTCTCATTGGTTTTAGGTACCGATGATAGGGCAAAAAATGCACAAGGTGGTATTAATTCTTTGTGAGCAGCTGAAAGAGAAGCATCGCATGGATATCAATAAAACTTGGCCGCTTTGTTCCGCTGGCATCAGTGCCAGCGTTTTCTTTGGTGTGTTCCATGCAGATCTGGGACCTTGTGTTTCATTTGGAATTCTGCTCGGGACTGCACCCAAGTTTGGGAAATGATGCTGCCAAGTTTTCTCTGGTTTTGTATCAAAAGCAACTTTGGATTTAAGCTGGAATAGAACCAGACACGTGATCTAGCTCCTATACTGTCTCATATGTTGAGCCAGTCTTGTCTAGCCAAAATGGAGTCAGACAGAGGGTGTTATATATTCTTGATGGAAGATTAAAGTAACATCTATGGACAATTTTACTCTCCCTTTTACAATCTGTCTCACAAAAGAACATTTGTGGAACAAACCTTCAATGTGACAGTTATGAATGTGAGGTTTTTTTCCCCTCTTCACACTCCCTTCCACTTTCAGAAGTGGCGTGTTGAAGGATGACTCTGCCCTTTTTGAGTGTGTGGTTGAAGGAGGATGTGAGAGCTGCAAGTGAAGCCCAGGGGTTGAATGCAGGTGCTCAGAGCTGCTGCCTCCCTGTAGCCTTGGGGACAGGTCCCCACAGCCAGTATCTGTGTCCCTCTCTAAAAACTTTGAGCTATTCTGCTGGGCACTAGGCTGAAGGCTGTCACCTGAGAGTAATATATCAGAAGCCAAGTAAATTGTTTGATATGTTAAACATTTCTGTTAATACAAATAACTAATGAGAAGATGGCTTTTTGGACAGAATTCCTTCTCTTGGGGAGAGCGATGATCTCACTGAAGATATCTTGGTCTCTATTCAGGTCTTTCTGCACTATTTGTCACATGCACAAACAGGCATTTTGAAGAGGTTTGGGATGGCATTTTAAAACCTGTTTTCAAGACGATCCATAGCATGAGACTCTCAAATTTGAGCAGTGCCTCTGTGTAACCTCACAAACAGGTGGGACAGGCAAGCAGCCACTTGCCTTATCATTATCCATTTGATTCATGCTGCAGTGCTTGTGTGCTGCTTTGCTGAACATTTCTGCTTTGATGGTGGGTCTCTGAAACCAGTGAGCCCCTTCCATAGTCTTCTCCTGAGCTTTGCCTCCAGCACAGAGGGCAGACCTTTATGTTCCCAGTTCTAGTCCCTGTTATATTTGCTCATGTAAAATATCTGTGCTGTTGACAGGAATTAATTTGTCCAAATTGGGAAGACCAAGAGAGTTGTTTCGGGCATATTTTATTTCAGATGGAGATCTGACTCCCACCTATTCATAACTTACAAGTTTTATTTTTAGCATTTTGATGTGGGTGATAAACAGGGGAAAAGAAACCAACCTCAAACTCTTGTTTTCAAATGTATAGAGATATCACTCTATTTCATGGAGTTTCTGCTGTCTCTTGTCGTATCAGTGCATGACTCTCAGCTCTGTGCTGAATCAATCTATTTGCTTTCCCTCTTGGGCTGCCTTTCAAGCAACACCTGACCGATGCTGATCAGCCGAGAGAGATGTGATGTGTGACCTACCCACTCAACTTACAGCAAATCAGGCTCCACACAGGCTATTTTTAGAAGTCTGGTTTCTGTGTTAGGCTCCTGGAATTCTGTGTTTGCTTCATCTGGAGTAAAACAAAAAAAAAATCTTATGATTAATTTTAGAGGCAAAGCTCCTTGGAATAAAGTTTAGTTTAATAATGGAAGTGCATTAAAAATTTATATGAGAAATGGGAATTTATGTCTCTTGGGGAACTTAAATTTAAATACAATCTACCTGAAACAGACAGTCAGGATGTAATAAACACAAGATTCACGTTGAACATTTGAGCCCTGCTAAAGTCTCCAATCCCATCCTGCTTAAAAACCTTTCAGTGTAGGAGCTGGTTTCCATGCTTCCCACTCACAGCCTTTTTCTGTTTTCTAGCCTAAGTGAACACACTCCCTACAGGTTTTTTCTTGGCAAGGTGAAAGCCTCTTACCTTTCTTCATATCATCTTCTGACCATTTTTTTCCACTGACCTGTGCTGAGGCTCAAAGTGTGGGCCAAACCCAAACCTGGTTTTTATGCTGAAATGCCAGCAATGCTGCATGCAACGGAGAGATGCCCCCTGGGACTTTCCTGCATATGTTAGTACAGCTCAGAGGGACGAGTGGGTATTTCACTATACAAGCCACTTGTGCCTGGTTGGGAAACCTCTAGCAGAGAGCCTTCCATAAGGGGCTGGTCCCTAAGCCAGGTTTTTGGGTGGATTTTTTTTTTTAGGTGCTAGATATTTACATTTGCATTCACTTGCTGAAGATTAATATTCTGTCCTCATCTTCAGTGAATTGCATTTTACTGATTTTTGGGCTGCGTTATCAACATGCCATTGAATTTTAATTCGCATGCTCCAAATAGTCACTGGCACCTTCCAGTTTGAATCAGTTCTCCTTTATTTTTTTGATTCCCCTCCCCCTCCCAAACTTAAATTATCAATGAAATTATTGGCTAGACTTCAGCATTCACCCTCATGGGTTTCACCTCTTTGAAATATTGTGAAATATATTTGGCAAGTGCTCCAGATTTTCAACGATTTCTTTTTGAATACAGGTTTTCAGTTATCTTTAAGTCACATGCATTACATACAGATTCAGACCACAAATGGGAAGGTAGGTAGGGAAGTGTCATGGACAAGGCTGTCATTGCTGTTCTTCTATCCCAGCTGGAAGCAGGAAACTTTCTGATTATCAATAGTTATTTTCTGGTTCTGGATATTACTTTGTATCCCCACGTCAACCAGCCATTGAGGTAAGAGTCAGGATTTAAAAACAGATAACCTACAAAAAAACTTGTATCTTTGACAATATGAAACTGAGCACCCTGAGGTAGTAGATATTTTTAAAGTTAGGTTTAAGAAAATGAAAAAAAGCGACGATGTCATTTAATTCTGGGGTCAATACACAGGGCTGAGAATCCAGAGCCTTAAAGCTTTACACCTGTCTCAGTGACTCGGCATAGCAAAAGGGAAATTGTGCTCTGGATCAATGTCTTCTTTTTTTTTTAAGATGTGTGTGTGGGCAAAGTGCATTTACCACTGTGAAGGCATAGCATTTTTTAAATTTACTTGTGCCCACACAAGTTGAAATGGAAACTATTATTTTAATGTTAAGCATTACCTTTTCTTTTGTTAGACTGCAGGGTCTGGATCCTGCACTCTTTTCCAGTGAGTGCTGGACTCAAATCAGATTTTGGTCATACATATAAATCTTATTTTTTCTTCCATCTTTTATTCCAGTTTGATCCTTGCCTTTTAAAACTCTTCTAAAATCTATTTCGTTTTTGTGTTCTGCTTAATATACTCTCCCAATATTTAATTTGTTGGAGGTTAACAGCGTTCTGATTGAAATTTCCATCAGTTCAGAAATAGTATCAAAGGAGAAAATGACAGATGTGGGAAATCTAGGGTATTTTTAAATCTAAAAGGCTAATTTAGACTAAATGCCAAATGGATGTGAACTGCCCTAGTATTTTCACAATAGCCAACCAGAAGCTATTGGAAAAAAAAACCAAACTCAAACCCAAAAAAATAGCACTTACCTCTTCATTTTATTTTAAACAAAAATATAGACAGGTGTTGATATAGGAGGCATACTAAAGAACTTGAACTACACTTTGTAGTTCACACTGAACAACAGGCATTCAGCTGCAGTGGCATAAAATATGGTGCAGAGACCCCATGATCCTGGAAAATAGTGTATGAAATTACCTCAGAACCACATCTTTGTCAAGTTACTGTTTTTCTAGAAGTATCACACACTTTTGAGGGGTTTTTTAACTGAGATTTTCTGTCTGGCTCTCAATTCCAGAATGCAGACTGGAGTGACTGCATCTAAAATTTGGGAGTACAGGACTGGGCATGGTACTGTCTGCTCTGACCATCTTCTTGACAACTCCTTTGGTGGTACAGGAAAAAAAATCAAAGCTAGAAGTTTTGAATATTTTCCCAGAGATAAATTTGGGGTTTGCCATGGCAGCAATGGTTCTCTGTTATCATGGCAGTAAGAAATTTTTCTTGGTAAAGATTGTTGTCTTGAAATACCTGGTGATTTAAATCTTCTATGGATGTCATAGAAGATTTGTCATCACAGCGAAGGGACTCCACTGAAAGATTTTGTGTGGAAGTGAGTGAGTGAGAAACCTTTGGGTACATCACCTTTACTGATGTATTTGTAGCATTGATGATGATCTCTTAAGAACTGGAGTGAAATGTTGGATAAGACATTCCAATTTGTTTTTATTTTTGCAAGGTATTATTTTTCTATAGCTTATGAATATTCCTTGTGTGTAGCTGGAGCTTCCTGCCCAGCTTAGTTAAATCCTTTGCTGACTAACCTGTAGTCACATGTCACCTCATTTGGGACTTTTCCCCATAATATATCCACCTCAACACACTCATCCTGTTGCTAAGACCACTGTCTATTGTCAAATTTGGGCTCTAGATAGGAAGATGCAGTGAATGACTGGTCTGATTCAGCTCTGTTAATTTATCAACTACACAGATGTAAAGAAGTTGCACAAATATGTTAATAGTGCAAGTTATATCAGAGTCATACCTACAGAAAAGCCTTCCCAACCACAGTAATTGGAAGATTCAATCAATATATGGAATGGATAGGTTACATCAATAGATATTTGAGGTCTTATCTTAATATCAAAAAAATTCACTGTGGCTGAACTTCTTGAAAGTTCAGTAACTTTCTAATCTCAGAGTTTGATCCAAGCCTGTTTCATGAAGGAAAGTCTTTTAAATTAAATCAGTTAGCACAAGTCACACGAAGGATGATGAGAATTAATTTTCTTTGTCTATGAGCTTTTTTGATCTGCCAAATACATTTGCAAGAAGCATCATATAAAGAAAAAAAAAGGCAGTAGGAAATCAAGAAAGGGAGGGAAAAGGGCAGGAAAAAAGCCCACTATGTGGTCTTTGAGATTCCCTTTTGTAACATGATTTATTGGTCTCAGTTTTATTTCATGCTCAAGCTGGGAGGACAGTATCTTACGGTGCAACTACATAGGCTGTCTTGAGAGAGATGTGTATTGGATTTGTAATGTAGAGGAAGCTGGAAGAAAAGATGGCTGAGAGTTCAGGGAAACAACCAACCTTCCTTCCTTCCTTCCTTCCTTCCTTCCTTCCTTCCTTCCTTCCTTCCTTCCTTCCTTCCTTCCTTCCTTCCTTCCTTCCTTCCTTCCTTCCTTCCTTCCTTCCTTCCTTCCTTCCTTCCTTCCTTCCTTCCTTCCTTCCTTCCTTCCTTCCTTCCTTCCTCCCTTCCTCCCTTCCTCCCTTCCTCCCTTCCTCCCTTCCTTCCTTCCTCCCTCCCTCCCTTCCCCACATGCATTTCCTAAACTATTCACTTTCCCTCAGCCTTTTGACACTAAAAGCTTGTGTCTGCTTGTCCTCATTATGTTTTTGCACTGCTTACTACTTATATGGAAGTCTAAATTCATGTCATTGATTTTTCTTAATGACCCATAAGCCATAAATCAGCAGGAAGATAAACAACTTCCAGTAGTATCTCCATGCATTGATATTTATCTTTACAGTGGATGTGAAACAAGATGAACTACAGAAACCCCACCTACACTTGCAACACCTACATGTTTCTCAACTGTTTTTATGCCCATGCTCTGTGAAAATGGATTTGGCATTAGAAATGTGCCTTCAAAATATTGATAACAATAAAAAGGCATCCCACTGATTATTGTAAAGCTGTGACTATAGGAGTTTGGGCATCATTATCTTTATTATATACTCTAGGTGATATTTATCTCCCCTAATTTGAATTGCCTGAAAGTCTAGGCTCTGTCCAACATCAGTGGAGTTAGATGAGCAGTCCCAGGGCAATTCTTCCCATCCTGCAAGAACTGCCTAAGAAAGGTAGTGTGGAGACACCTTTGGAAGTTTATTTATCTCTGTGAGCTTAGAGAGGATCTTGCTTTTGCATGACTGCAGTTTGATGAGATGGATCCTGTTGATGTGAATGATTATGTTAGTACTGTGTCATGCCTTATGTGTAGGTGACACTGTAAAGGTGCTTGTTTTATGGGGCAGATATGAGGAAGCTGTATATTGTGTCTGAGTAAAGAAATCCCTTGTGTGGAAGGGCACATATAGATGCATTAGACATTCAGGATGGATCATCAACTCTTTTTGTCACAGACAGCTAAATGTCACTCAACCACACTTTCACAAGCCTAAAGACATTAGGGATATATGTTTTGGTCTTCCAGAAATTCAAATATGGGCTTCAGGCAGAAAAAGAGGCAAGAAGAATCCTAGTGCTTATTGCCCATCTTAAATTACTGTGTAGGTGGAGTTCCTTCAGAAACCCTGTCAGTGTGCTACATCTCCCAGTAAAAGCCTTTGAAAAGTCCCAAAGGATAGAAGGCTCAGTATCTGCCCCAGAATCGTTGTACATTAAAAAATAGCAATAGCTCTCTCACACAATGCTCTCTTGGCCCTCTTCTTCCTGGTTTTCATTAAAATGCAGAATTTGTTGTTGCCTTCCAAGCTGCTCAGTGTGACGCCCCTTTGAGGAGAGCCCACAGTTGCTCCATGAGGCTCATTCTTCCTTCTTGGTATTCCTGTCATGGCTTTGTATGGGATGAATAAGTTGGGGAGGCAATTCAACTGGAATTGTTTGAAGCAGTGGATGATTATGATTTTCCACAGCAAATGTAAGTCTTGGCATTGTCAAACAATAACTCATCCTGGGTTCTTCTGATAGATTGGCTCGATCATGGTTGATGAGCACTGTACAGCCACAGTGGCTGTGGCAGCGAATCTCTCAGAATCATTGCAAATTCGTTCATCTCCGAATACAGCGATAGAGGCATTTTTTTTTCAGTGAAACCTTTGTGACTGATGCCACAGACTGGTTTGGCATGACTAAAAATTCACTCCGTCCATTTTCATTCAATATCTCCTATTCAGCCTCACAATGTCCCTTTAATGAAACCATTTAGGAAAATGATTCTATTTTGTGGTAATACTGGCAGGCTGGGGAGGTTCATGCTTGTTAAGCAAACTGGCTCACACTGACCAAATCACTGCTGCAATACTGTCTTTGAGAAGGCATTTACCACTAAGTGTTTGTTAGCACAGAGAGAACCCAAGCTGTTTCTAAACCTTTGCAAATCTAATACAGAGTAGCCTTATCCTGGAATATCTTTTTAGGAGGTGAACTCAGGAGCTATTAAGAGGCCAGGGTATTGTTAGCAGAGAGAAGAAAATAAAATACATGCTGAAAAGAGAACATAAGATTAAAGATAATAGTTCTGCTGTAGGGGCCCCTTTAGGCGATTAGGAGAAATAGAATAAGGTTTGTAATATTCTTCTCTTTCTCTCATAGCCTAGAGAAGTCTTCGTGTGCAAAGTATTTTTAATCTGGTTTTCTATTTTGAGACTCTGTTTCACAAAGTCGTTTTTATACATCCCAATATAAACACTGCTGCAGATTTAAGAGGGATTTTGTGTCTGTCAAAATTAAGTGCATCAGTCTGTGTGTGAGGCTGGGAAATGTTAGGAGGCAATCATAGTGAAAAACAAACATAGAAAAAAAAGGCAAACATCAAGTATGGAATAGTTTTATGTTTCAGATAAGTGACTTTATTCCCAGGGCTGAGTAATGACGGAGGAGAGAGAGGTTATCACAGAAGATGGATGATTGGGGCTTTTGGGTTCTTTCTCTTTGCTGACTCATTTTCTGGCCTTTAATGAGTCAAACTCTGTGTCATTGTAGTCTGTAAAAATGGGTGTAATAAGGATGTGTGTCCCAGAAGCATTCTGAGTCTTAATTGACGTTGCAAAATATTCCAATATTTTTGTTGGAAGACACTGAAGTGAAAATAACATAGCTAAACAGAAGCACCAAGTCTTTCTATGTGAAATTTCTGCATGGAACCACACTCTGGTGGACCTCAATCGTTTGGATTTTCTTTGCTTTCCTTTAGTTTTTGTGCTTAATGGATCATGTGGAAGCCTGGATGTTTCTACTGGTGCATTCAGCAATTCCACTCAAATCCGACATTTGAATCTTCCCATGTCTCTTTCTTTCTCCAGCATGAATGCTTTTATATTGAAATGTAAGGTTTATCCAAACTGAGCTTTCTCCCTGACAGTTTCTTTAGCTCTGTTTTTGTATATGCTGCCAGCTCTTTGGGAGAGTAAATGCATTAATTCCCTCTCCCATGAAAATCTGGGACAAAATTCCATTGATTTTCAGTAGGGCAAGATCAGATTCAATATTAAGAAAACTCTATTTCCTGCTAATAATCTATTTTGGTCTCCAGACGACTTGCAGAGTTGCCTTTAAAACAGATGTCTAAATCTGATCGTCTGCTTGTTTTGTTCTCTCTAAACCTGCAAAAAATTGCATTTATAAGGTTCAGTCGTGCAGATTCTTATCAGCATTGTTGCTTCTCATTCAAAGGTGACCCTTTTTATAAATAAGGATTACTTCTTAGAATAGATGCTGGCAGTATCAAGCACTAAAATTCTCAAAGCTGTTTGTGTTTCAGACCAAATTTCATGTCAGTCAGATGACTACACTTGCTTTGACTGCATCGAAGCCTGGTAAATAGAAAGCAGATAAATGATTTAATAAGGAACTCAAGTAAAGCAGTAAAGTTTGGAGAGATGCTGGAGAACATGGCTTGAATGAGAGTGTATGTTATGCTGGAGGGCACCTGGATTACATGGTCAGTAATACCTAGTGCAACACTAGCCCTTTTCTAAGCAGAAGTCTGTAAATTGTATTAAATAGAATATTAACAGGACCTGCAAATTATTTCCCAACAGGGATTACATAATGCAAATTAAGAGAAGTACTAATAAAGAGGGATAGAAATTGTGAAACAGAGACATGGTTATGGTACGGGTTCCAGGAAAGAGACACTGAAGTGCTGAGCATTTCTTGCAGTATCTTTGATGAGATTTTGAGAGGTTCAAAGCTGGGCAAACACAAATCACAGGAGAAAAATTGGCAGAGATGCGGGGCCATATTCAGACTGTTTTTCTACAGAAGCCTATCTTTAGCATCTGAATTTGAGAAAGTGATCAGTGATGCAGGCCACCTACAATCCAGCGCTGCCAGACCCGGCTGTCTGCACTGTCAGTGGAGAAAAGCAGTCATGATACTGAAATTAGCTACTGGGAGCAGATTATTCTGAGTACAACCCTGAAATTAGGAATGGAAGTGAGTTCTTGTGCTGTTTTAACTAAAGAAAGCTGTTAAAACAGCTGGGGACCCAAAAGCATGAAAGTGTGCCTACTGCTTGGCTCTGATTTCCTAATGTAATAACTATGGAGGAACATGAAAATCTAGGAGAAAAAAGAAGAGGAGAAAATAGAAAGTAATGGTGGGTTCTCTGGTGCACCTACGTATTTTGGGCAAGGGTTTAATGTTGTGCACGATGTGAAAATTCTAGGTATTCATTGAGGAACCTTAAAGCAGAAGAAGTGTAATGAACAGTGCAGAACTCTAGTTTGTAGGAAAAAAAGGTCATGTAATTGCAAGTAGGATTGTATTTAGCTGATATGATGATTCTAGTGAACATATTTGTCAGGAGTCACATATTCACTGTTTATCTTTATCTTTTTATATGGTTGCTTGTTATCAAGGTACTTTTGCCTAGCTTTTTGTAGCTGGATTTTCATTTTAATTCGTTGTCATGCTATAAAATTTTAGCACTAATAATAATTACAGGTGGATTTTAGTTGTCCCATGTGGGTCCATTATGTTCGTTCTTCCCTGTTAGTTTTTTTTTTCTCCCTGCTTTATCTGCTCTGTTGTGCTTTGAGTTGTGTACCATAATGCCTAATGACTTTCATGGGTGAATAAAAACACTTGTGCAAATAAGACTAGGAGACAAAGAATAGAGAAAAGGGGAAAAATAAGGGTGCTTCAGCTCAAAAGTGTAGGAAAAGGTAAGAAAATTGTAGAAGAAAGTCTATATTACACAATTCTATTGCATATCTCTGACAAAGATGACTTTAGCCTCTTTATTTTTAAAAAAAATAGAAAATTTGGAATTCAGTAGGTGGCTTTTCTAATGACTCAGTGGGTTTTGGCTGACTAATACTCTGAGTCTGAAGGAATATGAGCAAAGTACTGTTGTTATCTGTCAAGGAGTACCTGATTGCTCTGCTGAAGAATTAAGCAATGTTTAGGATGGAATTCATTTGGCCTGATGTTGGGTGGCTATAGCTGAGCTAGTCCCTGAGCTTGTGCCAAATCCAGGAGAAGCCAGATTAGATTTATTTTTTTTTTTTCTTTGATGGGGTCTCAGGTCAAGAAAATGAAAGCTTCCCATCTCCCAGTTTCACATTACATCAGGTAGCCTCAAAAGATCTGCCTGGTTTTTAATGATGTAACAGAATGAGACTCCTGGATCTCCCCACTGTAAAAAGGAATAAGGTGGATCAGAAAACTCTGTACTCAGCTGGAGGTGAGGGATTTGAGACAGTAGAGTTCTGCCTCTGGAATGAGCCCACAGGCAGACGGTGTGTATCTGTATCCAAGCCTTGATCATCATTAAGAAATAGTGCTCAACTTCTTTGAAAAAAAAGAAATTATATGAATGAAATTCACAGTACTGATGCTCTTGCTTTCCAAGCAGGAAAAAAACCAACTTTGTCAAATAGCAAAGCAAAGAAAGACACAAAATCTCTTTCTCATTTTGGGTTTTTATCAAGACAAAGATTGCTATCACGAACTCCTACAGGGTTTTGGTATTGGTTTTACATGGAAGGTTTGGGGAAATTTTGGTGAAGGATGGTGGTAAATACATGACATTTTATGATAGATGGAGTCAGAGCTCTAAAGACTCACTTGAGTCCAGTATATCCTCTTTTCCTCACCCACTGGGCCAGCATCCCTGTCTAGGAGTATAAAATAGACAGCTAATCTCTTCCAAGCAAGCCAAAATGACGTTTTCTCAACCCAGATGTGGTAGCTGGTATTTCAGACACCAGCTCATGCACTGTGTGGATGCACATTGTGCTTATCATTAAGTGTGGAAAATAATAATTAAATGAAGTATTAAGGAAGACTTCCAGATTCTCTCCTCAACTTCCCAACATGGGAAGCTACATGTTTCCCACTGAATTTATTGGCTGACAGTGCTGGTATTTATGATGCACAGGAACATCGTTCTTTGGCAGTTTTATATGCTAACTTTGATTTCTGCTTTAGCATCTTGGAGAGCCTTGCATTGTGATGTAGTCTCTCAACTAAGTCAATGCATTAGGAGAAATACCACTTGGAGGTCATAGCATGCTGTTCCATCTGCTCTGTCCTAGTCGATATCCTCAGCTGGATTTGCAAATCAGGTCAGGAACATAAATGTTACATGGGAGCCAAAACACAGGAATTATAATACCAGGTCAGAGCAGTTGTCTGCCTCGTCTGGGATTATGTCTGGTAGAGTTGGCACCATGTGCCTCAGGAAAAGCAGCGTGCTAGCGAGTAGAAGTGTGTTGGGAAGATGAATGGTGGTTTTGTGCCTTCATATCTTTGTGTTAAGGACATACTGAAAAGGACAAGAATTCCCACGTGCTCTGACCTGTGGCGATCTGCCCTGTGGCATAACTTTGTGGGAGCAAAACAAAAAATAAAAGTGTGTGATCGTTCCCTTCTGGAAAGAAAGAGAGAGTGAGTATGTTTCCATCTCTGTCTTTCTGTCTCTCTTTTCTATATCCCCTGACATCTTTTGAACTTGTTCATTTTTTTTTATGCAATTTGATAAAGAGATAGAAACTCCTGCAGATCTGGGGATTTCACAAATGATCATGTAGGCAACCAGAACTCCTGGAATTACTTTTTCTTTTATAAATGGGAAGATGGGGGGAGGAGGGATGAGAATTAGGTGTTTCTGCAAAATTTTATAAATAGAGCTCTGCAATGCATTCATCTCTACTTCTTCTGATAGTCCTTGAAGAGTAACATGATTGCTACAGTATTGCTTGTGTCAACATTAAAGAACAAAAATCAGTCTTCTATCTGCCAGTATTATGTATTTCATGGTAAGTTCAGCTGCTCCCCTCCCTAGTGCAGTTTCAAATCAGTACCTCATTTGCAGAGTTTATGTAATGCCTTGTTGATCTCCCACAGTGGTCCCTTAATGTTTGAGAGTTTGCATTTCAGAGCTGGGTTTTAAATAATTTCAAAATTGCAAACGTATTATTGTTTTGCTATTTCTCCCATTGCCTTTCAAAAATCATTAAAATATTTCCATTTTATTTTTCCACAAAGAATTGTAACAGCTGCTGGTTACACAGGAAAATCAGGGCAGCAAGAAAACTAGATAACTTCAAAGAAATTTAGCAATTTGCCCTATGTCCCACTAGATGTCAATTTATATCATTTGAGCCAGTGATGGGCTATGATTTAGCAACTGTCTTTCATTGCAGTCTCAGAAGGTCAGCTTGGTAGCTTGTGTACTGTTGACCCTTAAAGTTGTGCTCTTCTCTGTGCTTCCACAAAAACAGGATGCTTTGAACACAAACTGCTGTAGTTCATGATGTTCATCAGGACCGTAGTAAACTCATGAGGTGAGCACAGCTAAAAGAGGAAGCCAACAGCTGAGCAGTACCTATGCTTTGCTTTGAGATCTCCTGGGATCTTAGGGGGTTGTCAGAGGACTCCTGGGAACTCCTTAAGGATGTTCAGAGTGCTGGCTGCTGTTGGGAAAGGATAGCTACAGGATGATGGTCTTCCAACAGGCTCTAGCGGCTTGTAATGAGCTCTGCCAGCTATTACTGATCATAAGGTGCTTTGATCTTGTTTTTTTCCAGACGATTCCTAGTTAGGGAGGATCAAGCAGGTGCTGTGGAGAGAGCACTGAAGGATGTGCTGGCCAATCTGTGCTTATCAGTTTGGGAAATTAAGACTTCCATGATGGTGAAGGCAGAAGTGTGTGACTTCTGGCCTCAGGAGGAAGACTCCTGTTCCACCTGCAGATCTGCAGCTACAGGACAGCTTCAGTTCCTTGGGTGCAGTTGAGGAGCTGGGAGCTCTGTTGAATAAAGCATCCGAGCCAGATGAGACTGAAAGGGAGGGCTGATATTAGTGGCTGAATCCCTCCCTATGGGGCATGTCAACTTCACCTGCTGGCTGGGGACTTTTTCTGCTAACCAATGGCTCTGATCTGGGATGTTTTACACAGACTTCTTGGTCCTGACCAGCCCTTGAGCTATTACCCATTTCCATGTGAGGACAGATGATACAGTCAAGGAAGCCTGGAGCATATCAAGTATTGTTTCACAGGTCATGGTTGAGGACATACGGCCCAGATGGTTTTCCCCTATGGGGGAAGGGCTACAGAAGGAGTGGGTAGATGCTGTAGATCAGTGATGACCAGATCAGAAAGGAGATGATGCCTGAAGAAGCCATCCCTGAGAAGACAAGGCTCAAAGGATTTTATCCATGTGTATAAATATCTGATGGGAGAATATAGAGACTGAGACAGACTTCTCAAGTGAAAGGAGAAGAGGCAATAGGCACACGTTATTTAGGAAATGTCATTTAAACATAAGAAAACTTTTACAATGAGGATGTCTGAAAGCTGGTGCTGGCTGCCCCCAGAAGTTGTGAACTGTCCATCCTTGCAGCTATTCACCTGGCTGGACATGGCACCGGGCAACCTGCTCTAGCTGGCCTTGCTTTGATCAGAGATTGGAACAGATGATGCTTAGAGGTCCCTACCAACCTCAGTGATTCTGCATCTCTGTGAGAAACTGCATTCTTTCTTTTCTTCACTTTTCTATAAGTGAATTTACACACAGAAGTGAGGAACAAGGATTTTTTGGGATGTTCTTAGAGTTTGCATGAAGAGACAACAAATGGGAATGGTTTGCAGCACAGCTTTCCCAGAGCATATTTGCTTAGAGCAATGTAAATTTTCATGAGTGAAATAATCTACCTGGAATTGCTTAATTATTGGCAATAAAAGAAACCACAAGGCTGACCTGCAAATTACAGGGATAAAAAACTAAGTGCAGGTTTAGACTTCACTGAAGCTTTGTTGTAACTCTGTAGGTATTCCAAGTGTATGTTTAAGAATGTCAAATGAATAAATAACAGCTTCTTGGACCATCTACTCTTTTTAACTACAATTAGTGGTACACTGCAATCTGCTTTCCGAAAGAATTGGAATACTTCCAAAGACAGAATAAGCCATAGGATTTTGGTACAGTAGGTAGATATGAAGTGATGTGATGTCCTTTCAGGGTGGAGGAAGGAAAGCCAAAAGAGGATGACCAGGCAGATGCTGGATGATAAATTTCTGGATTCCAGCTCAAGCTGGTCTGAGGAAGAGAATTCACAGGCTTAGAGTATAGCTGGTGTTACTCTCAAAGCAATACTTTGAAGGGGTCTTGACCATCTCTTCTCAAAAGTGCAGCATAAAATGAATAACAAATTTGTGTATTTTGATAGTTAATACAGGTCATTTGCGCAGTGCTCAATTCTAATAACTCATATGTTGTATGCAGTTAAACATATTTTGGGACAGGTAGGTTTAGCATCTACAGGAATTGTTTGGAGACCATTCAAGGAACACAGGAAAAGAAGCTGTTAGTGTTGAAACAGAAATGGTAACAAAGGGAAGTCAGTGTCACATAGTAGAGTTAGTTTTTTGGACTGAAGAGAGCCCTGGAAACAAAGTTTCTTCAGATTCAGAAATTCATCTAACTTCCCTGCAGTGTTTCAGAAGCATGTTGGATGTTAGCTTAGATGGTCAGAGACTTTACTAGACCAGCCATAATAGAGACGTGGTTGTCAAGCGCTTCAGCGCTGCCTTAGAGATAAATAGGATCAGCTCTTCCCTGCTGTGCTGAAGGAGGAGGTCTGTTCCTGCGCTCTGCCTCTGTGGCTCAGGATCACTGGCAGTGGGGTGATGGGAAATTGGGTAGTGCAGTTTTGGTGGGTGCCAGTTTGCAGCAACGCTCCAGCTAGTCACTGAGTGGCATGCCTGGGCTCTCCCCAGCCCCTCTGCTGCACCTACATAGTGTGAATTGCTTATGTGTAATTGGTGACTCATCCCTAAAGCCTCTCCTCGATCTCTTGCATCTCCAATTGCAAGATCTAGCCAATGCTGATGCAAAGACTGGCAAGGTCTCCTTTTTTTCTTGCTTATTTTTCATTCTTCTACTACTCTGTCACTGACAGAGGCTTCCCACTTCCTTTCTCTCTCTAGTTTCTGTACCTGCCTCAATGGCCTTCATTTACAAGATAATTTCAGGGCCTCCACTCTTCCACCCTCTCTGTACCTCCTTTTCACCTTGACTTCAAGATTTCATCTCTTTCTCTTTTTCTTCTTTTCAGCCCCATTTCATGAAGTCTGCTTTGATCAGGGCTATATTTCACTGTCTCCACTTTGTTTAGTCCTAGAAAATCCATTATTATTTATTTCTGTCCTGCTTTAAAAGTTAGCTATAAAAATACATACACTTCACAACTGCAGCTATTTACAGGCAGAGTAAATAACATCCTAAACCAAATCCAAACAGCACTACTACAATTCACCTTTCCCTATGGAAAGGGAGAGAAGATTTTTTCTATGTAGCTAATGCCAGTGTGGGAAAAGGAAAGCAACTTCAAAGGAGTGATGATTCTGTTACTCTGCTGAAAGGGAATAAACTATGAATGAAATGAAAACAAACCTCAAAAGGTGACATTCTCCTGCAGAAAACTGAATGAAGTTGTTTTTCCCAGCTGCAAGTAAAGTTCTTTTGCTGTTGTGAAGCTTGGAAACAATTATTTCTCATGTGTGTTGGAAATTAATTTCTTGCTAGAGACTGCATCACAGTGGACAGAGCTGAGGAGTTTGGAGGGGAATTCCTATTCCCTCATACACATCTGGCATATAGTATAATTGTGAGCAAATGGTTTCACACCTCTGTGTCTATTTCTCACTATTAAGTAGGGCTAATGACACTTCCTTCCTTTGTAAAGCTTTTTCAGTCTGACTGGAGAACCAAGTTATGAAAGGTACATATCCTTGCTGTTATTACACAGCAAATTATCTCGAAGCCTTCTTTTAAAATTTAAGAGAGGACACTTCCACATATATCCAAAGTCAGCATGAAACATTATGACTGTAATACTAAGACATAAGTATTCAAATAAACTACAGTTGGTGCCAAATGCACATTTTTATGCTTTATGTTGCTGGTTGTTCATATGTATAAGGTGGTATTTCTTCTGTTACCCACCAACCTCCTTTCTATGTGTGGAGCTTTTAAAATTGCCAAGATTAGAAATAAGTTCATAACTGGATATATTTCTAAACGACCTTCCCCTTTTTACCACAGTTCAAAAGGAGGAGGTTTTCTGCTGTGCTGTAAAACGTGGAGTTTGCAGTGGCTTTGGGAGGCTTCAGCACCATAAGCTTTCCAGTCAGTTTAAAGGATATGGTTCTATAATGTCTACCAAAAATAATGAAAAATGCTAGTTTTCTTCTTTTATTTCTCCAAGGCATTGTATTTGTATTACAGTACAGAGTGGTGGGATCTGATTACTTCAAAAGCAATCTAACTTTGAGCCCTTGAGTTCATAACCATTTGGTCATCACACATTGGTCTCTCTGAAGGTAATGAGGTTTCCATTAGAGCTTTTATCTGTGAGTTAAGTATTTTAGGGAATTCATCAGAGCAGCTCTGCTGCAGAGAAAGCATTGACAGTCTGTATTCCTTTCTGTCTTGCCACTTGCCTTCTGAGATAGCTGCATTCTGAGAGAAACTCTGTATGTATCTAAACAAAGAGTTTGCTCCCTGTAAGCATATGCAGGAAGAATGAGATCCTCAACAGGGAAGACTTCGCAATGCAACCTCTTGTTTTTTGGGAAGATCCTTGGGGAGATAGATGGGTGGGTGGGAGCGATACACTTCTCAGTACATTGACTTTCTGGTGGGGTTGTAGGTCAGCCTGATTAAACCTGGGATCTCTTGAAAGAGATGACTAAAGAAAAATATTCCAGCTGTGCTTGCCACAAGGACATGTCTGAGACTTGGCATTGAAATCAGGGTGTTGATCTTAGCTTGAAACATCAGTTGGTATTCAATGCAAATTGCAATTTTTTTTTTTCTGAATAATGGCTGAAGACCTCAGTCCTGGTTATCTGCCCTATGTCTGCACCTCCTTTATTTGCCAATTTAGCAGAGAGAACAAGGCTTTAGTGTACGTAAATAGAAAAATGCACTTCCAACCAAAATTAATGTTGTGTTATTAGGGCTGATAATGGTCACATTCCTCCCTGTGCTGTTAAGGGAGTCAAAACTGAAACTCATTTATAATTTGAAAAGCTACAAATCCTGTCTTGGAATGTGTTTTCATTTCAGATTGTATCTGTCAAAACAGGAAAGTCCTCTGCACAGTTATCCACAGTGTGAGTTGTGGATCCATGACAGAGATGTGCAATCCCACATCAGGATGTTTGCCAGGGCATGCAGTAACATTTTCTTTTCTTTTTTTTTAATCCTTTACATCTACATATTAAGCTATGTATAAAGACATTTCAAAAGGTACCTGTAAATAAGTGAATCTTGAATCTTTCCAAATAACTTCCTTTCTTCCAGATTTAAAAGTAAAAAAAATCATACCTGAAACCATATGACAGATGATTATTGTTAGTTAAATCTGGGACAGCTTCCTAAGGAGAATGAAGGTTAGGAGATACGTAGTCCAGTTGTCCTAATTAACTGCTTCCTGTTGTGCCATAGATGCATCAAAGAAGTTGTAGAGTTACCTCTTAGACTGGTTTTCAGTTGTTAGAAATGAGCTATAATAGCCGGAAAGTGTTTGCACACAGGTCCTTTGTAAAACTTGGAAGTATTAGTGTCAGTTGTTCTTGTCCTGGGTTAGACAGCCCTTGTGAGATTGAGTTCTTCTGGGAAATACTTTTTTTGCAGTTTAAGAAAGGACACAATAGTCAAAAGACCAGCAAAACTTACATGTTGGGGTTTCAGAATAATTGAAAGCTGGGTTGAAAAACCTGGCCTTCAATGCCTGGCCCATCTAACCTGGCCTTGAACGCTTACAGAGAGGGGGCATCCACAGCTTCTCTGGGCAACCTGTGCCAGTGCCTCACCACCCTCACAGCAAAGGATTTCTTCCTAATGTCTAGTGTAAATCTACCTTCTTTCAGTTTAAAACCATCATCCCTTCTCCTATCATTACTCACTGATAAAGACAGGTACTGGAAGGCTGCTGTAAGGTCCCAGAGCCTTCTCTTCTCCAGGCTGAACAAACTCAACTCTCAGCCTGTCTCTGTAGAGAGGTGCTCCAGTCCTCTGATCAGCTTTGTGGCCTCCTCAGGACTCACTCCAACAGGTCCATGTCATTCTTATGTTGGGCCCCGAAGCTGAACACGGTCTAATGGGAGCAGAGTAGAGGGCAGAATCACCTCCCTCAGACTCCTGGTCATGCTGTTTTTGCTGCAGCCCAATATACAGTTGGATTTCTGGGCTCCAGGCACACATTTCTGGCTCACATTGAGCTTTTAATGAATCAACACCCCCAAGTCTTTCTCCTCAGGGCTTGCAAACTTATTGCAAATGCTCTTGGCACTTACCCCCATAAACTGACATGAGAAGATTTCCAAAGTTTTCTATAACTATTCCTCAGTGTTTTACTCACTTAATTTGAAGTCTCTCCTATGGCTTTGGGTGTATCTGGGGGTGTCCTGAGGAACCAGACTGTTCTGACCTACAGCAGTCACAGCTGTAACAGACTGCACATAATATGTAGGGCAGAAACTTTCCATACCTTGTTGAGCTGGAAATGGCACATAGTGGGTATCTGAATAAATATTATTGACTACAAACACAGAATATGTTATTTTACAAAACTTATATTTTGTAGGAATTTGGGTTGAGCAGAAAAAGTATCATGTATAACATGCAGGCAACTATGCCTCCCTAGCCAAATTTCAGACCCTAGCTGTATTGCCTGAAAATGCTAGAGCTGCTCAGGGAAAAAAAAAGGTGTAAATTCTCAGCTGATCTGAGAAACTTTTGAGTCATCCTAGACACTATACTAAAAAAAAGCTGCTGTAATTGTGCCCAAACTCATTCATCTCAATGGTGAAAGACAGAATTGGCATCTTCGGTCAATATTTATCCAGGAATATTGAAAAGAAGACTCTCTGCTGTCACTCAGACCACTGTATTATCAGAAGAAATCTGTGGCAGCATTCAAAAAGCAAAAAATTAACAAAAATATAATTCTCCTTTTGGAGAAAAGCAATTTAACATTTAATAAAAAAAGTCACTTCACACAGGGGGGTGAATCTGCAGCCTACCAAGCCTGCCATATCATTTTTAAATTTATAACTCTCATGATTAGAAAATGTCAAGATAGTCAAAATACAGGGGAAATTACAGCTGCTACAGTAAATGAATGCTCTGAAAGTACTCAGATCGCGTGATACTATAACATCCCCATAACAATCCTAAATTTTAGAAACACTTTTGTCCCACGGTTTTTTGCTTATACATGGCTTGAAGATAGTGAAGATTTGGGTACGATTTCATAGTTGAACTTAAAAGCAAGTTATTAAATCCCTTACATTTGATACACTGCTCTGATAATGCACCTGAGCTGCAGAGAAAGTGTCTAAAAAGTTTCATTCCTTTTGTGCCTAAACCCGCCGTATAAATCTGCGTGGGGAATAAAATGATAATCACATATTCATACCTCTTTGCAAAAATAAATGTAATGATACTTTGTATTCCCTTGGCACCAGCTCTCTCAAGTTCTTCAGGCACTTTATAAACATTAATTAAGACTCGCACCTCTGTGTTGTGGAAGTGCCACACTGATCGCCTTCATTGTTTTGTAAAGTGTCTGCCTTATTTTGATTACTCCAGAGCCCCTTGTTAATGTTATACACATCAGTAAACTGAGGCAGGGCATTTAAGTCGTATGATTAAATTCTTGCAGCAAATCAGTGATTAAGGGGGCTGCAATTAAGAGAGTTTTGCTGTCTGGTTCCCTGTTGTAACGACCGGAGTAACTCCTGTGGGTCTTCAAAGCATTTTTGGTGATTTGAATTGCCTTCTGTGTTGGAAGAAAATTAATTCTTAACATTAATAGGTGTAGGATTGCTAATGCATTGTCAATTTGTGTCTCTTGAGGGCAAACGTGTGACAGTAGGGCAGCCATGAACCGTACCGTGGCACCCATTAAAGGCTCTTTTCCTATAATAAACTATAATAGGCAGCTGTCTGCAAGCACAAGCTTTGCTTTATTATGGTGAATCTATGGCTCATTTATGACTAAATGGACTCTTTTCCTGTTGGTCTTTAGCTTGCAATGTGCTACTTTTTCCTTGTTTTCCAGTTGAGAAAATTGTACCTTCCCTGGAATTGGCATGTCTCTACTCTCTTGCCAAAGGCTGTTTTATTAACTCCTGTCCAACTTCTGTTTCCTGTCATTTTCTGCTACTTTTCCATCTGAAGGAAGACAGTGGTCATGTCATAATTATTTTCTTTAGTAATTGCCACAAAGATGCTGAGTGTTTCCTAATTAGATCAGGCAGCGTTCATGGTGAAACCTCAGAGATGCTGTCCGGGGACACGAGTTTCCTTCAGATCTCGGTAATTGAGTTGTACAGCCCGTGCTTGTGCAAACTGAATTTCTCCCTGTAGCTCTTGAAGCACACCAGAGGGTTAGGAATAGTGGTATTTAAAGAGACAGAGCGAAAAATGCTTAACTGGAGAAGTAAACCAATGGGATTTCCTCCCCCTCCCCTTCCCCCCCTCTTCTTGGAGATCTATTTGGTTGTATCTCATCATGGTTTCATTTTGCAAATGCAAATGGTAGCTAAAATACTTCTGTACAGGTGAGGATCAGCTAAAAAATTGAAGACTTAAATGGGTTTCTTGGGCAGATTGAAAACATTCTTCAAATGTACTGTTATTTTGATGCAAAATAACTTCACAGAACGTTCTAAGTAGTGCCTTATTTTGTTGTTGGAAGGCTGCAAAATTATAAATCTGTCGATGAGATATTAATTTGAGGGAATTTATGAGCAATATAGGATTGCTGCATACACTTGTTCTGCTGCTTGCTTTCATTTTTATGTGTCACAATGAACAACATGGTGGTCAGCATTTGACAGCACCAACAGTGAGGTTGTTCCACCGACAGGATTAATGTTCATAGCAAATGCCAGAAGGGATGGAGTAAATGGTAAAACTGTCCTTTATCTAACATTGTGGTCATGGTGGTGGTATGTTCTCTTTGCCCTGCTATTCCCTTCCACCTTTTTTTTTTTAGTGAATAGGAACAGGACGTTTTACTGGAAATAGGAACAGGACACTTGCCCAGAGATAAACCCCAGGGCACCTGGGGGCTGTGATCTTGTCATCACTTTGACTGCTGCAGTGTGTTTCCCATGCCATTTTGGAACATTGGCTGCTAGGGCAGGATTAAATAGCTCTCTGTATCTTGTAACATCATTACAAAGCAGATTAAGAGGAAGAGTGAAGCTTGCATTACCCAGCTCAAAGTTGAGGTATACCAAAGATCTCCTACCACCCCTCAACTCCATGTTTCCCTTGAAAATTGCTGTTTTAATTGTAGATTCTTGAAAACAATTGCAGCTTATCACCTTCTTTGATCCATCTCTTCCATGTAAAACCCACAGCAATACCGTGCCCAGGTATTTTTGGGGAAAGGGGCAACTTTTGCTTCCTTGAGCCCTCCCTGTTGCATGCTGGTCAGACCACATGCAGCTTGGCTTGTTGGTCTTACTAAGCTTTCAACTCTACAGGGCTAAAAAATAATTTAAACCTTTGAAGAAAGAGTTGAAAATTGAAAGTATCACTTCAAACAGAGCCGTGAATTGTGTATGGTGGTGTTTATGTATTGGCAGGTAAAATCCTGGAGAAAAGGAAGCCATAGGTTAGTCAGGAAAAGGAGATATTTTAGTTCTGTGTTAATAGCAATGAATAACAACAGCAACAATAGTAATTGTAATAATAATAGTAAGAATATACCACCAGCACCAGCTTATGCTTTTCTGCTATGATGATAAAATCAAAGGCTGGCCTTCTGAATTTGCAGTGATAGGTAGATACCCCGTTCATCCTAGTTATTAACCCCTTCACACGGTGAGCTACTTAGTGTAAATGCCTTCAGTGACATCTAAAAATGACTCTGAAGCCTGAACCACAGGTAGGCAGAACACAGCTAGTTCTTTTGCTGGGGAGGAGGATAAAAAGCTAACTGTCCCCTGGAAAACAGGCAAAAAGATAGGAGAAAGGTATGGACCATCTGCTTCTCTCCTGTCAGCCTGTGGCCTAATGGTTAATGATACAAAATGCTACTGTGGGACACCAAAGCAAAGGAACCTTTTCTTTATCCAGCGGGTGATGAAAAACATTGCTGTCATTTCCAGGGCTCAGTGGATTCATTCTGTTCCCCAAAACTCCAGCCTGCTGATGCTATGTATACAGTACAATAATGGAGGAATGCTGTTGCACGCTGCACAAAGGAGAGGCATGTATCAGCAGCACAGTTCTGCTTTGATCTGTGGCGATGTGATTCAGTCATCTTTCTCTCTTAAGAAAGATTAGAAACAAATTCAAGAAACACACTATTTCTCACAGAAAGACACCACCACGATATATAGGATGGCAGAGCTTCTCTTTATTAACAGGGCTTTTTTGGGTTGAGTTTTTTTTTTTCCCCTTTCTTCAGATGGAATTGACATAAATAGTTTCAAAAATACAAAACTTGGTTCAACCTGTTTGTCCAGCAGAAGAGAACATAAATATTTGCAAGATTATAAACTATATTGTGATAAAACAGACATGTGGCTGGATTCTTCCCAGTGTTTTGTGGACTGTTTGCTGTTCCAAACTGGTTTTGCCAATTAGATTCTCCAAAGAGTCTGTAAGATCATACCAATGTTTAAGACTTTTAAGTCTTCTTGACTTAAAGATAAGATATCTTCTTGATATGAAGATAACAAACACTTAACTCATAGTGACAAAAAGATAATTTAGGATGTTTTCCTGCAGTGTGTGTCAACGGTGAATGCAACTTCTTAAACACAGCCCATGACTCAGGATGCTGTTTGCAAAATCAGAATCAAAAGGTTGCAATTGCTATCAAAATTGTACCAGTCAGACCTGTTTTAAAGGTTGGTTGCAAAAATAATTGGCCTTGCATGAAAAATTCAGGAAACCTTAATTGATCCTTTTAACTTTCCAAAGATTGGTGAGCATTTGAAATCATGTTAGGGGCACATGCTTCCAGCTAGAGTCTGTCAGGTACATCTTGAAAAAAGAACTTTTTTTTCTTTTTTAAGATACTCTGGACACTGTAGGCTTTTATCATCATGCATAAAAGGTGTTTTATTTATTCAGAAACTATCAGATCTCTTTCATTGCAGTCTCCAAGTAAAAGCTGTCATAATTGTTGCTGCAGACACTAGTTTTTCTTTAAAAAACCAGAGTATTCTTGCTGTTCATGATGTCTTAAAACCAAAATGCCAAAGCAATGACCATCTTAAACTAGGTGCTGGAGAAACAGAAAGCAAAACATAATGCTTTGTTCTCTAGATGGCCAGTACTGGATTGTGGTTTAGATGTGGGATGTCCTTTAATCTTCAAGACAGGTGAAGTCATTGCATTACACATTTTGAGTGTTCAGGAATGAACTGAAATGTCTTTTTATGTGCTGTTTATACAAAAGTGAGGAGATAATGTTCCACTCAACACGAGAAGCCCATCATGCCTCAACTTTTCCAGGATGAAGGCAAATGGGAAGACCTGCACTCAGACCTGCTTCCTCTGTGCCTTGAGAGCAGAATGAGAGCATCCTTACTGAAATGATTCACATAGGTCTGCAAATGTCTCTTGTATAGCAAGCCTGAAGAGGTTGGTAATAAAGCAAGGTAATTTAGCAAAGAGACAAGGCCCTTTGGTTTTCCCCTAGTTGTTAGCATGGACTGTAGTTTTTCCTGCTTTACCTAAGTTGCTAAGGAACCTTATTTGCTCTTGCATCTATTTTTAATTGACCCAACAATGTAGAGTTTCATTACAAGAAAATGCTTTCTTGAATCTAGATTTGTGAATCAAGATCGTTCCAAAAACCAGAGTTCATTCTAGACTGAGATGTCTGTTATTTTCAGAGCAACTCTTCAGTCCTTAAGACAAATGTTTAAAAGTAAATACAGACTGTAACAGACTGAATTAGATATGTTGGAGATTAACGGTCTTTTATTAGTTAAAAAATTTTAGGAACAACTTTACTATTCTTCCTTGAAGGTCTTCTGTTGAAAAGGTGAATTTACTTGTATCTTGAGTTAATTCAGATATAACCACAAAGAAAATCTTGCTGAAGTGGTGCTGCTTCTGATCACAGCCATGCTACATGGTCTCACTTTTGGAATGTGTATTTCAGTTTATCTTCTCTTTATCATAACTTTCACAAGACTTACAAATTTGAGATTTTGTTGCATTGCTGTTTCATTTAGACCATCTGTTGTCTGATACCCTGAAATGGTATTTCTTGTTACACAGCTCCTATCAGAGTAGTGGTATTATTAAAAATGAAATTTCATCTTTTTTTTTCTTTTCTTTTTTTTTTTTTTCCCCAAGCAAAGCTGCTTGGCATCAACACTGTTGGTAAACAAACACAATCAAATATTCTTCCAGTACTGCATTCCCATGTGTGTTTGTTGAAACTGCAGCTCAAATGAGGTTGGATGCAGCAATTCTACCTGACTGCAGACAGGCACAGCAATATTTCCCTTTGCACTCACTTTAAAGGAGGCACAGGCTAGACAGGTTAAATCTGTGAAGTCCTGTCCAAGACCTTCACATTTGGGATAAGTTTGCTATAAGTTTCTTTAAAAAATTAACTTGATTTTTGAGAAATAAAAATTCACACACCTTCAGGCACTGCTGTATTAGCATTTTGAGACATATATAAAGGCCAAGAAATTCTAAATTAAGCAAGATATGTAAGATTCCTCTCGACCTTTTGGCATAGATCACATTTAGTATCAGATTAATTTAAGACATCCTGTATTCAGGGGCACGTTCAGTAATCTAATAGGCCTTCTCCAATTTTAACTGCTCTAATTGTGTTTATTTTTAAATTATCTGACATTCATTGGTTTTTCTGACAATTTTAATTAATTCTAGTATATTTTTCTGTCTTCCTGTGCGAGAGGGTAGTGGATGCTGGACATATTAGAAGGATACCAGCCCCTTGTGGGAGTGGAATTATTTTGAGGCTAGAATGTAGGCTATAACTAAGAATAATGTGGTAAAATGAAGATGGGAACATTTAGTGTGAGACTTAAGGAGCCTTGACAGTAAGATCTATTGAACTGTGAAGGTATTTCCTAGAGGATACGGTGAAAGTCTCATTATTCTGAAGTTGCAACTAGACTGGATAAATTTAAAGAATTCGTATACATGGAGCAATGATAGACTAGTAGTTGGAGATTACAACTCTTTTCAATCTAAATTTGGGCTATTTCTCCTCCTTTGCTTTATCCAACTCCTTCAGCGGGACTGGAAGGAGTTTATGGAGAAGAAAGTATGCTGTATATTAAATATATGATTACCTGAGAAGCTGTACTGCAAGAGATATCTGTAGCCTTTTTCCAGTAGATACAAGGAGCCACCAGAGATTTGATTTTTCTCCACCTCTACCTCTTGGGGAGAGAAGTGCTATGACTGTTCTGTGCCTTGCCACCCAAAGAACTAGTAAGACTTGTTGTTTTCATTGCTAGTATCATTGAGACAAAAAATGAAGAATGCAGAATAAAATATCTCTTCCTTGAACAGCTATGATGGCATCAATAATACAATAAAAGTGAATTTTGATAGTTAATTTGAGAGACCTGCCTTCCTGAAGTGCTGAGTTTTCAGTGAGATTTTCACTGGGACCTTGTATTAAGATGATGAATGTGTAACGTGGTAGCACCTAGGTGTGGTGGGGTCTGAGCACCTATGACTGTCAGCACTACTTGTGCATATGGCAGAGATATCTGCCCTAGTGAAGTTGAGGCAGGTGCAACACAGGCACAAAATGCTCCATCTGCAAGCCTGGGGAGAGAAGGCCTAGGAAAACTCTACTATGAAAGTGTATGCGGTGGCCATAAAAAGAAAGGAAAGGCTGAGTGAACTGCTCTTCAGCCTTGAGAAAAGAAGACTGAGAGGGGATCTGATCAATGTTTATAAATATCTCAAGTGTGGGACACAGGGGGAAATGGCCAGCCTCTTCTCAGGTGACAGGTTATAGGACAAGGGGGAATGGCATGAAGCTGTGCCAGGGCAGGTTTAGATTGGATGTTAGGAAAAAATTTTTTACTGAAAGAGTTGTGAGGGCCTGGAACAGGCTGCCCAGGGAGGTGGTCGAGTCACCTTCCCTGGATGTGTTCAAAAAAAGGGTAGATGAAGTACTTAGAGATATGGTTTAGTTTAGGATGAGAATGGTTGGACTTGATGATCTTAAAGGTCTTTTCCAACCTTGTGATTCTGTGATTCTGTGATTCTCAGTGGTCTGTGGGGACAGGACAAGGGGCAATGGCTTCAAGCTGGAGCACAGGAAGTTCCACGCCAATATGTGGAAGAACTTTTTCCCAGTGAGGGTGACAGAGCCCTGGGACAGGCTGCCCAGGGGGGTGTGGAGTCTCCTTCTCTGGAGATATTCGAGACCTGTCTGGACAGCGACCTGTGCAACCTGTTTTAGGGACCCTGCTTTGGCAGGGGGGTTGGACCCACTGATCTCTGGAGATCCCTTACAACCCCTACGATTCTGTGATTCTGTAATTCTGTGTTGTACTGTAAGTGCTGTGGGAAATAAGGTCAGATTGCTACCTAGTGGTCTTGTTTCGAGAGGCCATTAGATGTATAATTGGCACTTTAGGAGAATGCTGGAGAAGAAGGAGAATTTGAGAACAACTATGGTAGCAGGGCAGAGTGTGAGGAAGAACAAGACTGTGGTCATGGATGGCAATGGGGTCACAGCTCTAATGACCATCAGAAGTAGTAACTGCACCTTTTTTTGCAGTGAAGAATAGACATTCAGGGACAGGATACAACAAAAGTGTGATATGACCAGAATGATGGTCCAGGAAATAAAATCAGGCTATTTTTCCACTTTAGTTAAGCTCTTTTGAGTCTTCTTCTTTGAGCCCATTAACTGTCTACTGTGTAGTGATCACTGATTTTCGGTACATTGGATATACAGTTCCAGCTTTAAGTAGGGAACCGTTTCTGAGGCATCCGTTTGGTTGCTGCCAATGTTAACAGAACTGTGATAGTGATATAGTGAAGATAAAGGAGGGAAATATAAGATAAACCAATGAGGCAAGTAAACAAATTTTTAGTCTTTGAAGAATTTTTTGTCTCCCCTTAACTTGAGTAATCTTTTTGAATAATGACTGTTTCAGAAGTACTGGAACTCATTTCCTATAGCAACTGTTATCTCTGTTGCTATAGGTCTCTCTCTGCAGGGGAGTGTGGTAACGTGAAAAGCAATGATCGTAATACTGCCTTCTGATAATTAATATAAACAACCTGCAGAAAAACTTGAGCTATTTTATTAATTAACAGCTGTATTGTTCTCCCTTGGAAATCTCAACAGAAATGCCACTCGTGACTACCCAGCAGAAATTGCTCAGCTGTCAGAGCCAAAGATGGCAGGTGGTTTTCCAGGGCTCTCAATATAAGTCTCTCATATTTTTATTCTACCCGGGGCTCAGTGAGTGGGCAGTCAGGGGAATGCTGTTTTCTGGCTTTGATGGCAATTCACACTATGGCCAAGCAATAGAGCCATGCTTGCAAACGATCCAATAGTAGATTACAGTCCCTGGTCCCAGACAATGCATATTCTCATACAGGTTTCACATATTTAGGACTGTTTTGATAGGATGATCAGTCCTGGTAAGGTACATTGTTGCTCAGTGTTATTAACAACCAAATCAGATCACAGAACAAAGATTTTTAAAAATATTGTAGTGGGCTGCAAAAAAACAAACTTCATGCTGATTTCAGATGGATTTTCCTAAGTGATTTTGCCTTGATGTCTTTCAAATACTTAGATTTTTTTCTGGGGTTATTGTGGTTCTGTGGATTCACAATGCACAAGGAAATATCTGCATGAAATACATTTGCAAGGGAAAGGCTGACAGAGCAAACAAAGCCCTTTTTCCATCTCAGTGTCAAGTAGAAATACTCCAGATATAACTAGACCTCATACTTTTAGGCACAGCAAAGCTGTTACTGGCACGGAATGGAGTTCTTCTGGACAGGCATAGTTTGGAAGAAAATTTTATACTGAGATGTGGACAGGGACAGGCAAGGGATGAAAATGACCAAGATTTGAAATCCTGCAGTGACTTTCAAATGAGCAAAGGAAGCTGACATTATAGAAAGTACATGATGTAGCTGTATGTATAGGAAGCTACTAGTTAATAGTAAATCAATTAGCTGTCTTAATCGTGAACTTGATATCTGGAGTGAGTGATTTCTCTATAAACCTAGTGGATGCATAAATGGGTAATTATACATAACATGAGTTAATCAAGGGCCTAATACCAAATTTAAAATAAATGCAGGAGGCCCAAATGCCAAAGCCATGCAGAAAGAGTCTACAGGTCATTTATATTAATTTTTGTATCTCATGTGTCATAAAGCTGGAAGACCCTTCCTTTCTAGACCATCAAAATGTAGGTAGGAAAAAGATTTATTAGAAATTATCCCCGTGCATCCTGACCAGAAAATATTGCCATAAATTTTTGACCAGGTTAATGATTGTTTACTCACAGAAGACCTAACTACAGCAGATATTTTGTTAACCAAATTACAGTTCACCTTTTATGAACCACAGACATGTTCCTAGGTTGGAAAGAGGTTGACTGCTCTGTTAAATATTTTCCTCATTCTCACTTCTCTGAACTTTTTAATCATGTTTTCTCATTAGCGGAATATACTTGATTAACTCGTTTAATGAGGTGCTTTGGGATGGTAAAGACAGCAGTCCATTCTGCTGAATGACTTTGAGATGTTAAAAGATAAATAAAACTTGTAAATGCAGATCTCCTGTTGGTCTTTACTGGTAGATGGTTTTTGATGTGAGAGAATATTCCATCTTGGCTAGTGTCTCCCTCCAAGACGTTGATTTTCAGATTGTTGTTAATAACAAGTGTTGGCACACTGTGGCAGATACTGGCTTCTTTTCTTAGACAAATACTTAAATTAAGTAAGAGTAGGTCAAGCTTTCCTGATTTTCAAGTAATTAACAATTTTATTAGTTTTTTATCCTACTTTTTAGAGAGAAGATAGCGATACTAATTTAAATTAGATCTCAAAGAAAAGTGTCAGAGGAAACAGACCTTTGCACTAAGAAAGCATTCTTTTACTTGAGGCTGCTATGCTCCAGAATGTAAAAATGGAGCCTAGCTACAAATAAAATTAGGAGAACAAGAGGATGGATGCTGGTTGGGTTTTGTATAATTCAGGTCATTAAAGACAACTGGAATAGATATTTCCTGTCAAAGACCATTCTCCATTATTTTTCTATGTTTTTTGGTGACTTTTATGGTGTGTGTTTGTTGCTTCTGTACTTAAATAAGAAACTTGAGAGTAGCATTACCTTATTGCATTTTATGGTGGCAAAGACCTTCACTCAGCGTTTTTCAGACAGGGAGTGAGTTCCCTCTGCACTGGAAGGTTGAATGTTTGCAGTTCAGCTTGCTCAACAGCTGTGTGTCACTTCAGCAGCTGGCAAACTCCTTGCAGAGCATCTGCTTTCTATTACAGCTACTTTTCATTGAGGCAAATTAAATGTGGCATCTGAAGGGGCTCTTTGCATACATGGAGATTTCACTGGTCATTACGTGACAAAGTGATTAAGGACAGAGATTTTGCCTATTCTCATACAGTGCTCGGTGCACTGTGGTTGCTGTCAGAGACATTAAGAAATGGTCAGGAACAATGTGGAGAGGGAGGAAACCAGAGAAGAACGGATAGCAAAGTTATACCTCTGTAGATATCAAAAATGCTCAAACTGAACTTTATAGATTTTGGATACTTTCTATACTTTTGAATGAGATAATTCACTTTAACAGCTTATTCTACTCTGATAGATGTTTAAAATTGGTGCTATTTTCAGAAGCCTTTCAAAGTCACACCTCTCATGAAGGGGAGTAGGTTTTCACTTCTGATTCTTTCTTCTTTTATTGTGATCAGGAATACTCTATTGACCAATTTGATATCTAAATCTCATGAAATCTCATCCAGCTTCTAACATATTAGCATGTAACTATGTGCTTTTATCACTAGATATAGCTCAGGAACCTCAGTGATACTTCTATGGAAAGAAGTAATAACTAGGATTTGGCCAGTGATCTTCCCAAATCACCATCTTATGATGCCTGTCATTTCTCAAGAAAGGAATTTAAGAGGTTCTTACAGAATGGGCTCAAGCAAAAAAAATCTCCTCAGAGAAAAGACTCATGAACGGTATATTAATAGGTGATTATGTAGCTATGGACAAGAGGCTGAAGCCACCTGCATCGAAACTATATTCCAGCAATAATGTCTGACACTATGGGTCAGGACGTTTTATTGACTTACTGAAACATCTGTATACAGTTGGATGAACTTTATCACAGAATCACAGAAGCACAGAACATTAGGAGTTGGAAGGGACCTCAAAAGATCATCTAGTCCAACCCCCTGAGAGAGCAGGATCACCTAGACTAAATCACACAGGAACACATCCAGGTGGGTTTTGAATGTCTCCAGAGAAGGAGACTCCACAGCCTTTCTGGGCAGCCTGTCCCAGGGCTCCTTCACCCCCACAGTGTAAAACTTCCTCCTTACATTCACTTGGAACTTCCTCTGCGACAGCTGCACCCGTTGCCCCTTGTCCTATCACTGGCCATCACTGAGAAGAGCCTGGCTCCATCATCCTGACACTCACCCTTTACATATTTATAAACATTGGTAAGATCACCCCTCAGTCTCTTATTCTCCAAGTTAAAGAGGCCCAGCTCCCTCAGCCTTTCCTCATAAGGAAGGTATTCTACCTTAGTCTAGGTGATTCTGTGATTTTGCAATTCACTCCCTTCATCCTCTTGGTGGCCCTGCACTGGACTCTTTCAAGGAGTTCTATGTCCTTCTTGAACTGAGGGGCCCAGAACTGGACACAATATTCCAGATGCTGTCTCACCAGGGCAGAGAAGAAGGGGAGAAGGACCTCTCTTGACCCACTAACCACACCCCTTCTAATACACCCCAGGATGCCATTGGCCATCTTAGCCATGAGGGCACATTGCTGGCTTATGGTCATCCTGCTGTCCACCAGGACCCCCAGGTCCCTCTCACCTACGCTGCTCTCCAACAGTCCAGTCTCCAACCTATACTGGTATCTGGGGTTGTTCTTCCCTACATGCAAGGCCCTACACTTGCCCTTGTTAAAGCTCATTAAACTTCTCCCCGCCCAGCTTTCCAGCCTGTCTATGCCTTGCTGAGTGGCAGCACAGCCCTCTGGTGTGTCAGCCACCACTCCCAGTTTTGTTGTTCCATCACCTTTCCAGGGATAAAAGTGAGGTTGACTGGTCTGTAGTTCCTTGGGTCCTCCTCTTGCCCTTTTTGAAGACTAGAGTAACATTTTTTTTTCCTTCAGTCCTCAGGCACCTCTCCCATTTCCCAGGATTTAGCAAAGATGATGGATAGTGACCTAGCAATGACTTCCACTAGCTCCCTTAGCACCTTTGGGTGCATTCCATCAGGACCCATGGATTTATGGATGTCCCGATGGCTTAATTCATCCCTAGTCCTCATCAACTGAGGCAGACTCATTGTTCAGCCTGATTTCCTCCAGGGCTTCAGCCATCTGAGGCTCCTGCAAACAGTCTTCAGGAGTATACACAGAGACAAAGAATGCATTCAGTAACTTTGCCTGCATACTATCCTCAGTCACCAGGGCACCCACCTCACTCAACAGAGGGCCTACATTGCCTCTAGTGTTAGTTTTGTCTGCAGTGTGTTGTGTTGTTCTTGACCTCCCTTGCAAGGTTTAATTCCAAAGAGGCCTTAGCTTTCCTAGCTTCCACCCTATGTGCCCTTACAACAGTCTTATATTCCTCCCAAGTGGCCATTCCCTCCTTCCATGTCCTGTAGACTCTTCTTTGAAAGCATTTCAAGCACTTCCCTTCCTTGAAAGCATTTCTTCTTTAAATTACTTATGCCAGGTCAGGCTCTCTGCTTCACCCTGTGTGTGTGTGTAGTGAAAGTGGCTGTCTCCTCCATGCTCCACCCTCTCGTGGAGTCCTTTCTTGAGGTACATGAGCTCATGTTGCAAGTGCTTAACCAATGAACCTCAAGGGAATGAAGATTGCCAGCTGAAACTTTCTAAAACTCATGGTCAGGGCTCTGAATATGAAGATCTTCTAGGAAGGGACTGCAAGTTGTTTTCTTCTTACTCCCATCCTGATATTTGACATCTGTTTTTAAACTTTGAGCCAGGAACCACATAGTTTGTATTCTCTGAGCTCAGATGTACACCCTGATTTACAAGGGGGACTGCAGTATCTGTTCAGGACCTTTATGGAAAAATAATTCAAGTATTGTTGCTCTTTTACTGCTTCCTCATAGCTGTTTACCCAGTTGTCATGTTCTCCTGTGGTCTTGCCACTGAGCATGCTAATGCCATTAATGGAAATGGATGAGAGAAAACTTCATTTGTTTTAGAGAGTTTTCCAGGAGAGGGCAGCCATAGTTAATTCTGGGTCAGTTCATGTAGTACAATGTGAATGTCGATTACTGGCAGCATTTGGCTGGGATGCTTTATTGCCCAGCATGGTTTGTGTGTTTAGTTCTTTTAATTTGTTCTTTTGTTTGGATTGCAAATGCATAAAAGATAGACTTTTTCACAAATTAATGCTGGAAAAGACAAACCACATAACAGAGTGGTTAACTCCCAATGCCCTGTACTTGCTGAAATCTCAAATGCTCTTGGGGACAGTTTCTATTATATATCACTGTTTGCTTTATATGCTCCCCAACCAACCCATAAGCTTTTATTCAGTCTCCTGCTTCAAAACTATTTATGGAAAAGCATAGTCCAAACTCATGCTAGGCACCTAAAATTTCAGGAAAAAAATTCCCTTGCACTGAAAACTTCTACTTGTTTAGTAGTTTAGAAAGGATCAGGACAAAATGATCCTCTGTTTTGTTTTACATAATGAGATTTATAAAACCTCTGAGTCTGGATGTAAGGGAGGTAAGTTCACACTAAAGGGGCGTATCTCATTTCCACAGTTTGGAGGCTATACTCAACCAAACAGCAGTCGGGATGTAAATGGAAGCAGGAGACTTTTTTACTATTGTCCTCCCAGAGCTACTGCCCTGGCAGAACTGCTTCTGTGACTGGAGTGGCAATCAGGACTCTGTATTACACTGCAAAGAAAGTTGCCTTATCATATGAAATGGGTAGCTGCATTTCTTGGATCAGTTCAAAACAGCAAAAGCAACTTTTCTTCTTTGCCTTCTTTTCTTTTTTCTTTTTTTTTTAATTTTAAAAAAACCCCAAACCCACAACTCTTTTTTTGCTCCTGCAACAGCAAATAAAAAATCCATGAAATACCTTCTGTAAATCCATGGATTTTTATGAAGCTAAAAATCTGGTCCCTGCAGGTATAGCAGTGATGGGTTTTGTATTTTGTTCACATTCTGTAGGAGGAAACAAGGTGCAGTCAGCATCACTTCATGTAAATCTGAAAAAATGATGCATGACCTCAGAGGTATGGAGGAAGAAACACAGCCTTTCCATATGTTGAACTTTGAGTACTTTTAGCTTCAATTTTGTCAACTTTGTCAACTTCCTGTTCTTTACAACCTCTCTTCATTTCTCTAGGCATTCAGTTGATGTGTATCAAACATACACATGTAATTTCCAAATACATAAACCTTTGAAATATTGCACTAGCAAGAGTTTGTCAGATGATGCAGTGTTGCTTTGCCTGCCATGGAGGGTGAAGAGTTAATAATTCCTCTTCTCTTTCCCCCTCTACTCTGCCCTGGTCAGGCCCCACCTGGAGTATTGTGTCCAGTTCTGGGCTCCCTGGTATAAAACAGACAGGGATCTCCTGGAGAGAGTCCAGAGAAGGGCTACAGAGATGATTAAGGGCCTGGAACAGCTCCCGTATGAGGAAAGGCTGAGTGAGCTGGGGCTGTTCAGCCTGGAGAAAAGAAGATAATGGGAGGACCTTATTAATGTTTATAAATATCTTAAGTATGGGATGCAGGGGGAATTGGCCAACCCTTTTTCAGTGGTCTGTGGGGACAGGACAAGGGGCAATGGCTGTAAACTGGAGCACAGGAAGTTCCGCACCAACATGGGGAAGAACTTTTTCACAGTGAGGGTGACTGAGCACTGGAATAGGCTGCCCTGGGAGGTGGTGGAGTCTCCTTCTCTGGAGATATTCAAGACTCGTCTGGACGCCTATCTGTGCAATATGAGCTAGGGAGCTGCTTTGGCAGGGGGGTTGGACCCGCTGATCTCTGGAGGTCCCATCCAACCCCTATGATTCTGTGATTCTCTGCTTATACATCTGTTGGTCTCTGGAAGGTAGAGCAGAGACAATACTGTTGCTGTAGATGAGCTGATAGCTCTGGCCAGTCTGTGCACAGAGCCTTGTGCAAATAATTCTGAGAAAAGAAACCTAATCAGGCACCGCACTACGCTGATTTGCACATAATTGTATCTGTCTTTTAAAAGCCCAAG
This sequence comes from Porphyrio hochstetteri, assembly GCA_020800305.1. NCBI lineage: Eukaryota > Metazoa > Chordata > Aves > Gruiformes > Rallidae > Porphyrio > Porphyrio hochstetteri. The sequence goes on from CM036906.1 coordinate 5,975,020, forward strand.
ATAGAAGGACTGAATCTGACACCTGCTCATTGCTCATTTTTCCAGCGGCTCAGCGGGCTGGAGCACAGTTGCAGAGTTTGAGCGAGGAACAGTTTTACCACCCAAATGGCCAATTAAAAGGAGAGGGGTTTGCAGGAATGCTTTGCAGCACTTGACAGGTGAAGCTCGAGGCATGGCTCACAGCCTCCGATACAGAGAGGATTTAATTTTTTACTCTCTCAAGGTTAACACAGGGCTTATTTTTTTCTCTCACCCCCAGCATTTAATTTGAAATTTTACTTAAACCCAAACTTTTCATCCTCTCAGAACTTTATTGTTGTGATATCTGAGGTCTCCATTCCTTCAAAATGAAGTGATGGGGAAGAAAAGATTTCTGGGCTCTTACTTTAACTGTCTGATCAAAGTGTTGTCTGTAAATAGCATTACTGTTATTCCAATTTAGTTTTTTTAAAATTTCAATTTACTTTTCCTTATGGCTGGGTTTCCTTTGAGCCTCTCTTGCCCTTCCTGCATGTCCTAGAAATCCTCAGGTTTAATATTGATTTTAGTGTAAGACTTATTCCTGTAAGGAGTTGGTACCTCGATGAACTAGCATAGGGATTTTGAAAGTAACAATTAAGATATTTTTCTCTATCTTATGTATGTCACCTTCCCCTCTCAATTCTTTTATGTAGCTTTACATTCTTTCTGCTCAGTGAAAACTCCTGACTGCTCTTTACAAGGCAGGTTAACTCCTTCCTAAAATGTCTCAGTGTTCCCATTCGGGAAACTGGTACAGTGCTAATTTCCTTTGCCTCACCAGACAGCCTTGAGAATTGAGATATGGAGATATTTTTAATTAATTTTATTATTTATATTTAATTACTGATTCTAATTCTCTAGCAATGCTGGTTGGACATTCAAGGAAAATAGATCTGTATACTTCTAGGAGCCATACAAATTGTTCTGCTAAGCTCTTAGGAACATGACTACTGTTATCCCTGAGAGCTTACAGTTTAGTGTTATATACATTATTATGTATGTGTATATGCGTGTATTTTATATATATATGCATACACTATGGAAGTATATATTGTTATATGAAATAGTTTAGAAAGAAAGATGGATAGGGAAAAAGGTATAACACTAATAGGAGAGAAATAGTTTTGTACACAAGTTCTAGCCCATAGGTAGCAATGATCGCGACTTCCCACTTCTGTAGCAATCAAATGACAGGTCTCTGGAAGTATTACTGTGTGACCTCAGCAACAGGTTTCAGCCTGCGTAGGAAATGTTGGGTCCATATGTGGGGATTTAGTCTGGGCTGAGCTCTACTGCTATAACTAGAAAGCAGACAAGCTGAGAATGACATCTATGGAAGGGGCCATGTGTATATATGCAGGTTATAGACCTACAGGATAATCTTTGAAGCAAGGTCTTCAGTAGACTAGAAGGGAACTAATTTGGAGGTGTCAAAAGCAGAGATGAAGAGATTTTAATTGTCAAGGTTTATAATCCAATTATATCTTAGACAAGGGTTTGGCAACGTAGGCAGAGGAAAAGGTCAAACAAAGTTTTGTAGAAACTGGCATCAGGATTTAATCACAGACTGCAGGTGTGAGTCATGAGAGGAGATCGAGTCAAAGAGAAAGCCAAGATTGGCAGGAACGACTGATTTCTGAAAAGACAGGTATGGAAAGGAAAGGATTTAATGAAAAATTCAGGAGCTAGGGGTTTTTGCATGTTCAGTTTTGGCAAGTAGTAAATTATTAACAGAAAGATCTCAGAGATAGGCCAAAATTTGTTCATGTTCATGACACTAGGCTTAAAAAATGTATTGTTTTCATAGACTCATATCATAGAATCCTGGAATGGGTTGGGTTGGAAGTCACCTCAAAGATCATCTAGTTCCAACCCCCTGCCATGGGCAGGGACACCCTCCACTAGACCAGGTTGCCCAAAGCCCCATCCAGCCTGACCTTGAACACTGCCAGGGAGGGGATATCCACAGCTTCTCTGGGTCTTTTCTGAGGACAGTGCCTCACCACCCTCACAGTAAAGAATTTCTTAATGTCTACTCTCTCTTGGTTTAAACCCATCACCTCTTGTCCTGTCACTACACTCCCTGATAAAGAGTCTCTCTCCATCTTTTGTAAGTCCCCTTTAGGTACTGGAAGGTTTTCAGCAAATCTGATTGTTATTTGTGTCTTCACATCCTGTCTAACAAGGAAGAATATGGATTTGTGTCGGAGGATGACTGAAAACTAGCACCTAGATATTTCTGTTAGTGCAGTCCTTTTGTGAATTCAAATGAGATTTTTGAGACAAGTCTTGATGTAGAAGGATGCAGTTAGAATGAAGAAGTCATAGCACCATAGTAGTGTTTAATAGTTTCCAAGTCATGTTTAGAATCAGATAGACTCATAGAATGTATTAGGTTAGAAGGGACCTTTAAAAGTCATCTAGTCCAACTCCCTTGCAGTGAGCAGGGACATCTTCACTAGATCAGGTTGCTCAGAGCCCCATCAAGCCTGACCTTGAATGCCTCCAGGGATGGCGCCTCCACTAACTCTCTGGGCAACCCGTAACAGTGATCTACCACCCACACAGTGAAGAACTTTTCCTACTATCCAACTTAAATCTCCCCTCTTCTAGTTTAAAACCATTATCCCTCAGCCTATTGCTACATGTCCTTGTGAACAGTTCCTCCCCAGCTTTCTTATAGGCACCTTTCAGGTACTGGAAGGCCGCTATAACATCCCCTCAGAGCCTTCTCTTCTTGAGGATGAACAAGCCCAACTCTCTCAGCCTGTCTTCACAGGAGAGGTGCTCCAGCCCTTTGATCATTTTTGTGGCCCTCCTCTGGACACGCTCCAACAGGTCCATGTCCTTCTTATGTTGAGGGCTCCAAAGCTGGGCACAGTATTCCCAGTGAGGTCTCACCAGGGCAGAGGGGCAGAATCACCTCTCTTGATCTCATTTAGCTAGATTACATTTTCATGCCTTGATACTAAAGTGGCAGAATGGACTAACCACACATAGGGGAAATAGTAAAAAATTAACTCAATCCACTGGTAAGTAAAACAACTTAGAATCATTAGACTGAAATATGCTGTGATTGAAATTCAGAGAAACTTCATTAATAATCTGTTCATTTTAATGTGCACCTCTGCTTTGGAGCCACTCTGGTCTGTAGTCATTAGCCACATGTAGTCTAGTAACCAGACGTCACACCTTCCCTGTACATAAAGTGCTGCAGTACAGCGTTTGTACCTGGCGTTGTTTAATATCTCTCATTTAGCTCAGCTCATTGCGTTTCAATCATGGTTGGGCTAAAGGAGGCCCATGAGGCTCAGTGTCCTAGTGCTCATATTTACACAGTTACTGAAATGTGGTAAATCATCTACCTGCCTGTTAATAGGGGGGTTATATATTATCTTTTACCAGACTTTGGCTGATCTGCAAGGATACAAAAATTCTTATGGTGCAGGCATCTATGCAATATTTCACTGTTCTTTTTTAAGACAGGCTTGGAAAATGGGTCATGTACCCATCATTCTTCTTTCAATAATCAGTATCACTTTTTTTTATTTTGCTTTCTTAAGGCATCCTGCCCTTATATTTGTATACATCTGGTCATGGAGATACCCACTGTCTCATCTCTCTTCTCATCTGCGTTTGAGTTCCTTCTTCTTCAGATGGTACATGGAATATTTCATCCTACAGAAGCCCCAAACACTTTTCAAATATGACAATTATACTACACCTAGGGCTAGTTTAACTAGCAATTTTTAAAAAGAGCTGTCTGCTTGGTATGATCCCTTATCTGTATAAGAGTTCAGCGTACCACTATGTACCTGTTGAATATACTCTTTCCACTGGAAAGAATAGAAAATTCAGAAAATCAGTTTCCACTTCCATATTTAGGTAAGAATTTAGGTAAGGAGACTGTGTAGTGAAATCCACATATTTCACTTTACATGCAGAGAATTGGGTATGGGGCCAAGTTTTGTGTCTCTGCTGTTAAGTAGGTGTTACATCATTTGTAATCATCTGGTAGCTCACTACTAATTCTATAGCAGGTGTGCTACAATCACCACCCTCATCACTGATTTTTAGAGCAGGTAACACTCCCTAGAGGTCTCCAATCTATGTAGTGTCTAGACTAAACCTGCTTTAAGATCAGACAGACTCCCAACCCTGTGCATAAGGGCTACAGACTCTTTTTACCATTAACTTTTCAGCAGCCAGCCAGAAACTCTCACAAAGGTTGCATGAGACCTTTAAAAATTCCCTCTGCAGAGGGAGAGGTTTATCTCACATCCATCATTGCAGAATGGCAGAAAGAAGATGAAAATTTTAAGTCTCATTTGCAACCAGAGGAGAACAAGGTGATTTTCTTTCGGTAAGCTGTAGGTTAAGCCATGTTACTCATGACCTGCAGCAATTTTTCCTGCCAGTATACAAAAAATAGTATTATATAATATATACTAGTATGGATTACTTTTGTTTAAATGCAATATAGGGCTGGTTTTTTCCCTCTTTTTTCCTTTCCTTTTTTTTTTCCCCACAAGGCATAGTGAGAGTGCTCTGAAAGTAGTCCTGCCACATACAAGCTATAGAAATAAAGTTTTCCATACTCTAAAATACCTTGCAAATCCTGGGATTGTGAAATTTCAAAACACAGGCATACACTGTATGCCAGCCTGACCTTCTGTAGAAGGAAGTCTGCAAACCTGCTTGTGACGAACAGATAGAAAGGGGTTGGCCCACATTCAGCAATGAGACTATTGAAGCAAGCTGGGGCTATGCTTTGGAATTCTTTAAAATAAGTCAAAAGGAGCTCAGGCTCACTGGAAAACACAGCTTTGAGAATTTTAAAATTTTAGGGACCTGCCATTGGGCTTTTGGTTAGGACAGGACACCACGAGCACCAACTCTGAGGTGATTTTCACTTCTAGAGCAAATTGGCAAATCACCAAATGACCGATTATCTTGGCTGCCAAAAGAGAAATGAGACAAGCCCGTGGCATCCGTGTGCCAGCAATTTCACAGGACAGGAGAGATGTCTATCATAAAAGGCATGTGCAAAATAAAATAGTGCACATCAAAAGCAGATAGGTTAAACTCAACAACTCAGTTCTCAAATCTGTAGTTAATGTGCATTCAGGTTTGTTGTTTGAAGATCTCAAGTAAAAGTTGGAGACAGTCAAACCCCAGAGCACTAGACATCATACTTCTCTTTTCAGCTAGCATGACCCTGGTATTTAGAGCTAATTGAAGAAGATTGTACCACATCTGAATGTTTGCAGTTGAGATCAAGTAGCACTGAAATTCAATGCTGATCACGTGCCTGCCAAGGATAGATTTGGAGATTAAAATTGGACATAAACATTGTATGGGTTTGGAGGAAGAAAGCTTACTCAATGCAAATGAACAAAGGCTGATAAATCCTTTTGCAAGCGAGTCCTGTGGGGATGCTGCAGCATCCTCAGTCCGTTGTCATCACAGAGTTAAGAACAGACACAAACTCGAAACAATTTGGCAAGAATGATAATCGGACCAGTCGGGATCTGTCATCAGCATACTGGCCACTGCAAAAGAGTGATTAAATAGGAAGACACAGACAATTATCAAAGACTAATTGCTTATTCTTGCTAGAACTATATTTTCAATGTGTTTTTCTTTTTAATTGCTTTTGGAGCGAATAACGTGTCCTTAATTCAATTGTAAAATGTTTGGGAATGGGAAGTCTGCCAGGAATCAGGCAGCCCAGAGGTCTTGTGAAAGCAATTGCCTGTATTCATGTTCAGTCTTCCCATCCTCTGCCAACTTCCCTGGTTTCAGGTCCATGCCCCTGTGTTAGCTGAAGGTCTCTGGGCTGTTGCTACTTGCAGGAAGCTGTAATAGTTTGTGCGTATCTTTTTGTGTGTTTTTTATTCAACCCCATCCAAGGGCCTTGACTCAAAGAGGAGCTGAACTCTTGAAGTCCATAAGGGTTTTGGATCCACAGGCTCTGAGTATAAGGGTAGTTTCCAGGACAGGACTAGCAGTGGTTGGCAAGGAGAGATATTCATGTAATTTGAACCCAATACAATGCAAACATCTGTATGCCTCTGTTCTCTGTTAGAATTGACTGCAATGAAATTATGCAGGGGATGGATTTGGCTCAGTTGTGTGTCAGTATAACAATAAATGAAGACGAGGATGTTATTCCAAGTTAAGAAGCTCAGGTTTGGTGTGAGGAGCAGATCCAAACCACATACAGAAGATTTAATGCAAATAGCTATGAGGCTCTTGCGTTATTAAATAACCATTCTGCATTTTCATGATGAGAGTGACAGGGAACACAGCTTTCATATTCATAGGAATATCTTTTGTATGGATGTATTCAGCTCTGAAAAATACAGCAGGACCTTGTAACGGTCAAACAAATGTAACCAGTGCTATATCTCCGTGTTAATAATTTACTTGAATGGTTTAAAAAATGAAAGGGAACTGGTCTACATGAGGGAGAACAAATGAGAAGAGGGGAAATAGAAACAGTGTTTAGATTCATGTATTGGAGAAAATGCATAAGAAAATTCGAGGGGCCCGTTGTCTCAGCCAAATGACACATTTCACCTGCCAACTCCTCTAAGCAGCTGACTGAACCCCAAATAACAGGCTGCTAAAACTGTTGCTGACCTCACATGCAGCATGAGAGGAGGGACATGGAACATGCTTGTTTGGAGACAGGCAGGATCAGCGTGCTCTGTACACACACAGTTTGCCGGTAGAAAAGGGTTTTTTTCTCCATTCTTTCTCCCATCTGCACAATACGTTAAGGTCAGAAACAGTCAGAATTGTTCAACTTATTTCTAAATGAATGGTTTAGAAAAAAAAATTAAACATACTTCTCTTTCCATTGTTAATTTCCTTGCAAAATCCTGAACAAATGTTCTTGAAGAAGAGGAAACTAAAAAAGATGTTGTTCCAGACATAAATGGCTCTTTTAGGGCAATTAGAAGTAAAGCTGTCCTGGGCAGACATTTTAATCAGCACTTTAAATTTGGTGAAGGCAGAATAAGGGAATCACTCTGAGACTTCCACTGCAGCAATTCCGGCTTGCGCTCTTGGTCTTTGGCTTTCCTCCATCAAAGTACCTAATGGGCATTGTCTAGAGATGTCAGTGCTGTTGCTGCTCTTCTCCCCACCTCAGACCTCAGGTCTCCCAGTTCACAGGTGGAGAGGAGTAACACTAGTGTTTTGGAACAACTCTAACAGAAAAAAAGTTTGATTGACTAAAATTCCCATAACTGTCACAGTACAGCTGAGCAAGGCTTGCTTTGCTGGGACTTACCATCTCTTTTATGTCTTATGTGAGGAGTATTTACTCATTTGACATCTCTTGCCTCCAGTTTTGTTGACCTATCTGTTTGTGTGAAGCCATGCCTCTGTGAGGTGTCTGCTCAAAGGCTTGAGACAGGTTCCCAGCTGCAGCAAATGGCAGAGACAATGCATCTGCATCAGTTCAGGATTCGACATCCAGTTTAAAAGCAAATATCCAATGGAAATTTCTCCACACCTCGAGTACTGTGTCCAGTTCTGGGCTCCTCACCATAAGAAAGACATTGAGGTCCTGGAGCGAGTCCAGAGAAGGGCAACCAGGCTGGGGAAGGGGCTGGAGGGCAAATCCTATGAGGAACGGCTGAAGGAGCTGGGAGTGTTTAGCCTGGAAAAGAGGAGGCTGAGGGGAGACCTTATCACCGCCTACACTGACCTGACGGGAGGGTGCAGAGAGGTGGGTGATGGTCTCTTCAGCCAGGTGACAGGAGATAGGACAAGGGGAAATGGCACAAAGCTGTGCCAGGTCAGGGTCACATTAGATATTAGAAAAAAATTCTTTACTGAAGGAGTTGTGAGGGCCTGGAACAGGCTGCCTTGGGAGGGGGTTGAGTCACCTTCCCTGGATGTGTCCAAAAAAAAAGGGTAGATGAGATACTTAGGGATATGGTTTAGTTTAGGATGAGAATGGTTGGACTTAATGATCTTCAAAGGTCTTTTCCAACCTTGTGATTCTGTGATCCCCCACTGTAAAGATAAGTAGAAACACCCTGCCTTCCTCTGCAGCCTGGTGATTTTTTTTAAATCAACCCAAACTTGAGTGAGGAGAGTAAACATTGATGGAATATGCATTCCCACTGAGATTAAACATGGATTTATGGCTTTCCAAAATTAAACTTTCACAGGGGCAAATAGGGAGTTGGGTGCCAAAATTCAATTAGCCATGAGGCAGGACTCTTGACATACAGGTGGGCCAATGTGTTGTGATTGCTCACATGGAAACTTGACAAAGTAGCAGAACAACTTACTGTGTGTTAACATGAGCAGAGTAAATAACACAAAATATTAATATTTGCTGTTAATTTCCAAGCTTCTCCTTTGGGTGATGTAGAGAGAAGTGCACCTGGCAGGTGATAGTAAATGATGTTTTTCTTGTGGAATAGTGTTTCTCTTCCCAGTAGTAACATTTGTTCCCTGTTCTTGAGTTTTGAGATCCTGAAAGACAGACAGTATATGAAATTTGATGTATTACTTTCATATGATGGTCTCCCAGCCATTGTGGTGTCAGTTAGCATCACCTGTGAACTGGGCCATGAAGTAGCTTTTCCAACTAAAAGGTGAATTCACTGAGAGGCCATCAGTGAAAAAGCAAGGTTTTCTGATCACCCTTCTCACCCATTCTTTCGATTATCTTAAGGGTCTTTTCCAACCCTAATGACTTTATGATTCTCAGTGGCTTGTATCATCCTCATCCTCTGCCTTCCAGAACGTGTTGGGCATTTTCTCCCTTCATACAAGAATCACTTAGAGAAGGACAAAGAAACAAAGTACCTTGTGCTTCCTCAGACAGATCCTTTGCCAGTTCATGGGTGCAGACTAGAGACTGTGTCTTTCCTTTTTTCATGACTATCAAGAGTTGCAGAGTAATGTTGGCATCCAAGGGTGCAAACATAGTGGACATGTGTAGGTAAACGAGGAGGGAAAGGTGGGGTGGGAGGGGAAGCACCATTCTGTTGGCTTATTAAAGTGTTTAAAAAATGATTTAACTTTTAATTAGAAATAAATTTCTAGGTCACAGAATCACAGGATCACAGAATCACAAGGTTGGAAAAGACCTTTAAGATCATCAAGTCCAACCATTCTCATCCTAAACTAAACCATATCTCTAAGTACCTCATCTACCCTTTTTTTGAACACATCCAGGGAAGGTGACTCGACCACCTCCCAAGGCAGCCTGTTCCAGGCCCTCACAACTCTTTCAGTAAAAAATTTTTTCCTAACATCCAATCTGACTCTGACCTGGCACAGCTTCATGCCATTCCCCCTTGTCCTATCTCCTGTCACCTGGCTGAAGAGACCATCACCTATCTCTCTGTAACCTCCCTTCAGGTAGTTGTAGGTGGTGATAAGGTCTCCCCTCAGCCTCCTCTTCTCTAGGCTAAACAGCCCCAGCTCCCTCAGATGCTCCTCATAGGATTTGCCCTCCAGCCCCTTCACCAGCCTGGTTGCCCTTCTCTGGATTTGCTCCAGGACCTCCATGTCCTTCTTATGGTGAGGAGCCCAGAACTGGACACAGTACTCGAGGTGCAGCCTCACCAATGCCGAGTATAGGGGCACAATCACTTCCCCAGACCTACTGGCCACACTGTTTTTGATACAAGCCAAGATGCCATTGACCTTCTTGGCTGCCTGAGCACACTGCTGACTCATATTCAGTCTGCAGTCAACCAACACCCCCAGGTCCTTCTCTGCCTGACAGCTCTCCAGCCAGTCTCCCCCAAGCCTGTAGCGCTGCATGGGGTTGTTATGTCCCATGTGCAGCACTCTACACTTGGCCTTGTTAAACTTCATCCCATTGGGCTCAGCCCATCGGTCCAGTCTGTTCAGATCCCTCTGAAGAGCCTCCCTACCCTCAGGCAGATCAACACTTCCTCCTAGTTTAGTGTCATCTGCAAACTTACTGAGGGATCATTCAATCCCTTCGTCGAGATGATTGATAAAGCTGTTGAACAAGACTGGGCCCAGGACTGAGCCTGGTCTTTGTGCTGCTTTTTTTTTTTTTGCCATCTCAGTCAGAGTTTACACTGCCACCTTTTAAATGTAGTTCAGATGTGTTGTTTGCATTAAACTTGGTCCTTCTGACATTCTAAAGTAATGTTTCCCTTGTACCTGAATCTTTGGAGGATGGAGATACAGCCACCACTGTCTTCTGTGCTACCGTCTCTATCTTCTGATTCAGAGCTGCTGTATGCTGAAGCCAGTAATGATTCACTCTCACAGCAGTGGTGTGAGCAGTCTCAGCTTTTATATGCCATCTGTGTGAGCGAGCTGAATCTGCAGAAATGGGACCCTGTACACATGGCTTTTCCTCTGTTCATGGATGAAAATATTAAAGCAAATCCGTATGGTCCATGAGATGTTTTCTGTGTCAGGAAGGGAGTAAAACTGCCTGTCAAACCAAGCTGTTCTCTCTGATGAAAGGAGACTGTTTTTAAACACTCCTTTCCATAGTATTTTGCACGCCAGCCATGTGTGTTTTCTCATCTGACATCTTATGGAGATCTTTGGCCTCAGTGCTGCTGGTGAGAAGGGTGTGCTGCAAGGGAAAGAAATAATCTCTTGATATGTACACAAGCATGTGCATGCACATACACTGAAATCAATCTTAAATTAACTGGTTTTTTCTAGGAATATGAAAGAAAATTAATCTGGTTGAACCAAACTCAATTTCTTCCGTATTTTTTTTTTTACTTTCTATTTTCACATGAAGATATTAGGAAGGGATGCTCTGGGCTATTATTAGACACAGAGGTGGAGACAGAGGGCAAAGAGTTCATTTAAAATTCCTACAGCAGAGCATCGAATTTTAAAGCTAAAAGGCGAGTTGATGAGCAGCTTGAAAATAAAGATTCATCCATTTAGCTTACTGAGTATTTCTGAAGGTTCATGCTGGTCTGGGGAGCTAAGCATTCTCACAGCTGTAAGACCTGCTGGCTGAAGGAACCAGAGAAAAGATGTGGGTTGTTGGTTGTTGGTTTTTTTTTTTTAATGAAAGCACTTACCTTGCTGGGAGAAGCTTGAAAACAGAAACTGATATAAACTCATGAATTGATAGAAATGCATTTCTTTTGAATGAAGCAACTGGATTTCACTTCTGTGGCAGGAGGCTGGGAACCATAAATATTACACACACACATTTTTGTGTTTTGAAAAATTCAGGTCAGTTAATCCCAGATAATGGGATACCATTTTAACCACCACTTCACCTCCATGATCTTAGGGCAATCCTGCCAGAAGCAATTTGATCACGTTGAGCACAAGAGCCTATAATGTTAGAGTGGGCTCTTGCAAAAGAATTCTAATGCCACACAAGTTTTCTAGCCCTTTCCTAAAACACAATGGTGATTATAACTTCCTTTCACAAAATCACAGAATTGTTGAAGTAGGAAGAGACCTCTGGAGGTCATCTGTTCCAACTCCTCTGCTCAAGCAGGGCCACCTAGAGCCAGTTGCCTATGACTGAGTCCAAATGGCTATTGAGTATGTCCAAGGATGGGGAATCCACAAACTCCTTGAGCAACCTGTGCCACTGCTTGGTCACCCTCACAGTAAAAACGTGTTTTCTGATGTTCAGAGGGAACCTCCTGTGTTTCAGTTGGTGTCCGTTGCCTCTGGTCCTATCACTAGGCACCACTAGACAGAGCCCAGCTCCATCCTCTTTGCACCATTCCTTCAGGTATCTATACACATTGATGAAATCATCTTGAGCCTTCTGTTCTCCAGGCTGAACAGTCCCAGCTCTCAGCCTTTCCCCACAGGAGATGCTCCAGGCCCTTAATCCTCTTTGTGACCCTTCACTGGACTCTCCAGTATGTCCATGTCTGTCTTCTAATGAGGAGCCCAGAACTGGACCCAGCACTCCAGGTGCAGCCTCACCAGTGCTCTTGTCAAAAAATGGGCATCTCCTTTGGAAAGGGAAGTTTTGGCACAGGGACTGTGCCAAGTAGGACATCAGCATGGGTTTTGGACAGCTGCAACTTAAGCACTACTGGGTTTCTTTGTGCTTGTCCTGCCAAGCCACTTGTATCTGGGATGTGCTGCTGCATTTGGGAGCTTTGGTCAAGGATGGGTTTTCACCTGGGTGGTTCAGCGTTACTCACCTAGCCTCTGTAATAAATGTCCCTTTCTGAACTTGTTTCTTCTTTAGCACTAGCTTTTTTTTTTTTCATTTTCTGTACTAAGCCTTGTTCAGTTTGCCAGGCTAAAGGGCATCACGAGAACATGCATCACTTTGTAGTTTTTCATCTAAGGCAACAAAACAAAAATAAGTAAAAAACAAAGAATCACTTTGGTGTAGAATTCTTTTTCTCTGAAAGTTCCTGAAGAATAAAAATAGTGTCTTTTCTTGAAAGGGAGATATTACTAATGTAAATCTGATGCTGTTGGCTGAAGAATAATATGCTATATGTCATAAGGCAAGCAACTGGAGTGATCGAAATGCCTCATGGGTGTATGAGATTGTGGGGATAGGTATTCACACAGAGGATGCTTTCTTACATGTGCCCAAGGCTTTCTCTTATCTCTGAACATGAACCCATAGTGAAATAGAAATGTTAATGCATTAATAGTGCATTGGAGATAACCCTCCTCTGAAAAATACAGTAATACTGCACAACTGGGAACCCTTTCAGCTCAGGGAATTGGACTAGCAATTTCATAGTGTGTTGGTAATGAAACATTTTGGTTCTGTATAAGCAAATGGGCAAGGTTAGTGGACACATTACTCCAGCTGTCATTGTCCCAGCAGTAACCAATTTAGAGGCTTTATATTTTCTGCGATCCCAGTAGCAGAAAGAAGAGTAGAAAGTTAAAAATAGAAATCCCAGAATGAATTAAAGTGCAAAGAGTGAACAAGCTCGTAGTACTGCTGTATAATTTTAAAATATCTTTTTTCTTTATAATCTGGACTTTAATATATGTATTACATTGCAAATTCTGACAGTGTCTGTCCTGCTCCAAAGGTCACCTCCATACAGGAGGATTTATTCTGGCTGTAACATGTGAATGTGGGCATCAAGCCCTGAATCTATCTAGCTACCATTTGTATTGATGATTCTTGTTTGTATTTCCCTTCACCTTGACTTACAGGAGAAGCAGGAGAAGTTGCCTGTGGCTTTGGCCTTCAAGGAAGGAGGTTAAAAAAATACCTTTTGATGCCTTTGTATAGATAATCATTTGGTTTTTTGTAGGTCTTTCAGCAGCTGTGGAGAGATGTCATTAATTCATTAATTATTTTCTTTTGCAAGTAGTTTCCCTCCAACACTACCCTATGCAACAGTGCAGCATGGGGTTTTCTTTCCTAAGGTTAACTGTCATGGACTCTTGGTTTCATTGAGGTTACTCTTCCTTTTTAAGTTTCCTATCAAGATTAATACAGCTTCTAAAGCAGGAGTCCAACCTAATGTGGAATTGGTATTTGATTTGCAGATATCCTGGTTGATGGCAAGCTTTGCGACTGCGATATTGTGGTAAACTGCAAGGTGGGGGACCCTATCCCCTTGCAGGTGAAGCTGACCAACTGGAGCAAACACAGCGTGGGGCCCTTCGCTCTCACTGTGACGCCCTACCAGGATTACCAAAATGGGGTGCACAACTATGAGCTGCAAGATGCTATCACCTTTGTGGGATCCAACACCTTCTACATCGAATCAGTAAGTTTTTCTATCCGATGGATGATGGTTCTGGATGACATGTGTTTGCAGAAGAGGTCTTCATTATTCAATGGTGCATTTGAAGGAAGATTAATTTTTGGAAAGCACCAAGATGATGGCAGCTGTTGCTAAAGGTGCTGCTAAGTTTGGAGACAGAGAGTCATCTCTCTGAAGTGGTTTAAGACTGATTTCTTATCACGTAAACTATGGGAGACAGTAACTTCTGGTTACTCCAAATCTGACTAAATGTGAATGGGTAACCTAGATAAAATGTTTAATACCATATTGCCAGTCCCTTGAGCTATCCAGTGCAGCCTACAGTAATAGATTTTAAGTAACCTTTTCTCTTTAGTCCATAAGAAATATTCCCCAGGCTAAGCCAAGGAACTCAGCAAATCAGTTTTAGTCAGGTCCTAAGGAAATGCAACAGAGTGCAAAAAGAAAATGCTAAACATTAATGACCAGTATGATGAGCTGGTTGATTTCAAGAGCCGTCTGGACGCCTATCTGTGCAATATGTGTTAGGGAGCTGCTTTGGCAGGGGGGTTGGACCCGATGATCTCTCGAGGTCCCTTCCAACCCCTATGATTCTATGATTCTATGATTTCCTTCTTGTTTAGCATACTCTTATAAAAGCATAAAGAAAAACTGCTTAAAATGGGATTAAAAAAAAACCCCAGCCACCTTTGGAGAACAATTGAGATTTTGATTTTTATCTCAAATTCTTTAGAAAAGTAAAGTCTGGGAGCTTTTTGCTTCTAAGGAAAAACACTGAAAATATTTCCCAGATACTCCTTCCTACATCCTTCCCCCAAAAAACAGCAACAACAACAACAACAAAAAAGGAATGACAAATATATGTACAATACCACAGAGGGGAATGAGCAGTATTTCTGCTGACTTAGAAGATAAACATGAAGTAGAGGGTGAGTGTTTGGGATAGTGCTTTAGGACCTATGCTTAGGTCAGCTCTTCAGATAATAAAACGTACCTGTCAAAACTGCACATTTAAGTGAACCTTAGTAAGAAAGAAATAAAGGTTAACCACAGGGAGTCACCATGCATATTTTTCAGTTACACATGATGGGAAGAAAATATTTCAAAAAGCTAATGAGCATGGAATGCACCATCAAGTTGAAATTTAATGGGGGCTAGCTATATTCTTAGCAGAATAATTCAAGTATGTCAACAGAAATAATCAAGAGCTGGCTTTCTTTTTCTGACAATGTGGATTTTTTTAATCAGAGTGGCAGTATTTGGATACCCAGCTGCCAAAGGGCCTGACCCTCCAGGCTAATGAGGGAAAAGGGAGATGTCAGCGTGATGTATTCTTACCTTCTGATTGAGTCTCCTACGGGGCAAAAAGTCAGGAGGTCACATCTCTTGTGCCTGCCCAGGCAGCCTTCTCATACGTTACGGTCCCTGCTTTTGCCCCGTTGTTCTGTATTGTGACATTTCTTCTGTAAACACAGTCTCCAGTAAGTTAAAAATAGAGTTGTTTTCTGCTATTTGTCCTCCTCTTCATCCGAAAGGTGAAATGAAGAAAATGTTTACTCTTAGATAATAAGTGTTTTATTTTGCAGTATGTAGTATTGATACTTGTCCTATACAGACTCCCAGGGAAAATGCTTAGTCATATTTCTTTGAGGCATAGAGCCCTGGTCATGGAAGAATATTCTTCAAACAGTGTAACTAATGCAGTCAGAGGCCCTTTCATCCCCCATAATAACTAATTTGGTAATGGAAAGAAGGTTTCAGAAAACCACACCTCTTTCAGGGACAAGAAGAAAGTCCTATTTTGTGCATTTGATGCTTCAGGGAAGAATGAACATATTCAGAATTGTGTTCATGCTCTGAGTTTGGCAGAAACTCAGATGCTGGTTAAGAAACTGAAGAAACTCACGGTAGGGTCAAATGAAAGAGATTCAAAGATTCTCTTTTTTATTAATGAAAGCCGAGATACTGGACCAGATTCCCTGCTGGGTAATTCAGTGCTGTTCTGTTGAAGCTATTAAACATCTGCCTGTTTTTTTCATAAACTAAGGTCATGGGCACATCATTATTTAGCTTGTTGAATGGAGGTGGCTGGAGGTGCTACCGTTTCCCAGCTGCTTGTTTCTGCCCTTCTACGTGAAGATGCTCCCTTCTTCCCCAGTAGATCCAGCAGGAGGGATGGTTTGAGCATTTGTTTTTGTGCAAAGTTGGCCAGTTTAGCACAAACTACATTCGTCAGCAGTTCAAGCTAATTGGGCTGACTTCACATGACACTGGGAAGGAGGTGGTGACATGATTTATTGCACTGCTGAGCTGGGTGGGAGGAAGGATGGAGAACTAGTGCACGGTTTGGCATATCAGTCAAGAAGAAGTGGGAGCATCAGGTATACAGCAAGTGAAGATGCTACTCACTGAAAATTTGGTCTGCTCTCATACTGATGCAGAAACTACATTATTGGTGCTCAACTGAATTTGATTTCTCTGAGGGAAAAAAAACCAACAAAACCCATCCCCCCTCTGCTTTCCTAAATATTAATTTCATATTAAGCCTGATGCTCAGCAAATCACAAGTATTTTTGTTTCCTGACTAAAAAAATCAAATCAGTTTCTCCTGCTGCCATGAAGACAGGAGATATGTACAGGAATTTTCAGCAGCCACATGCTGCTTTGCAGTATGCATATGAATTGTTTAAAGGGTAAAAGTCATATGATTTTGTATTTCTCTTTCTTGCAGCTTGAAGTCTAGGTTTGATGATTTATCTTGGAAGGAACATAATGAGTGCTTTTTCACCTTCTTGTGCTCTTCCTTCTGTTTGATGCAGCAGTCTGGGTTTGTGTCACGAAGTCTTTGCTGGGATACACTACTTCAAAAAGAAAATTATTTTACTGAAAATTTTAAAGGATATTGAGATACTTTCATGCCTTTTAAATAAATTCTTTATTTTTAAGCACAACTTCTAATTCGATTAACCTTATATTTGTCTCTCTGTATTTAGCAGAAGAATTGACCTCATCAATTATCATTTAGATAGTAGAGATTTTTGTTCAGTGTGGGGTTTCAAAACATTAAATGACTTGGTGGACACCCACTCATTAAAATACACTGATTTATTTTTTTATCTCACTTCACAATCTGAAGTTTAGCTTTAGCCATGTAATGAGAAGTTATTTGTTCTTACCAATTTTGATTTTTTTTTAATAATTAGTTGATCTGACAGAGTTGCTTCTTGCCAAATTAAAACAACCCCCGAAAAAAATCTTCTATGGAGATTCCTGTAACTACCAGCAATTCATCTTTCCTTGTTGTTCCTGCTTTTGCCATTATTATCCTCAAGCAGGTTTTTCTCACGCACTAGCTCAAGTGATTGGTGGTGGGACATGAGGAGAAATTCATTAGTAGATGGTCATTTTGAATCAGCTCAGAAGCTATGATGAACATTTGCTCACTTCTGGCAGGTCCTCTGTGGCCCATCTGGAACAAATTAGTTTTCTTGGCACTGTTTTACTCACACTGTAAACTCTTTGGGGCAGCGAACAGTAGCTGGCACTAGCCCTAATCTCCGACTGAGCTCCCTAAGTACTACAGCAGTATAAATAAGTAGTAATTAGTTCTAAGCAATCACAATCCCACATGGTAGCCTGAATCAGGGAAGGATTAGGAAGGAGCTAGAAACTTAATTTTTCTCCTATCTCACTGGAACAGAGGAGTAATGTGGGCATTTTTTTCTTCGTTCCTCAGTCATGGTTTTCAGGGGTAGAAGCTTCCCATCTTTGGTCTCCACATAAAGGATTTGGTGGAGTTTATCTCTTTTGACTCGATTCAGCGAGCATATGTTCAGTGGTATCCCAGCTTGGCACAACATGTAAGCGTGTATCTAGGCAGTGTGCTGCAAGATCAAATGATACACAAATTTGGTCTGGGTCAGTTGCAAGGATGTGATGTACAGGTTTCTGATAGGTTAGCTGTATTATGCATTGCCATCAGTGGGATGGTGTTTACTGTCAGCTACAGTGGGAAACGTCTGTGTTGTGTACCATTCTGAACAAGTCCCCCTGAATTCCCGTCATAGGCAGTGTGGAGCAAGTCCTCAGAGTTGATGGAGTTTAGGGGATATTTGGCCTTATTCTAAATTTGATCTGCTGCATTCTTGTGTTCAACAGCTGGCTTAGATGTGGACGTCCACTTACAGACATTTGGGTGGATTCAGTTCCAGACTGAGACATCTGAATGAGTAGGTGTTACCATGGATGCTGGCCAGCTCAGCTCCCATTTGTCAATGGAGATTTTGTCTGCAGCTGTTAGAACCTGGCTTACACTTACATAGATGCCAGGGGTGAGATTCAGTGACCTAAAAGTAGGTGCCTAACATAATTTGGGTAGTGTGGGTCCCACCGGGCCTCCACCTCTGCCAGAAATCCTATAAATCATCCTGTAAATCTTGCCAGCCCTGTGCAGATGTCTTAGTGCCTTAGGTCATCCCGAATGCCATGAGGTGGCTATGTTTAGGCAACTGTATCCTGACTCTATAGATTGACCAGCTAGACAGTTATGTTTTTGCTCTACTGGCTGAGCTGACTAGATGTCTTCTTACTGTAGTAGGAGCTTGGATACCTATGGTGCAGAGAGACACTTAAATGTAGGTGGTTTAACATCAAAATTAGTCCTGTGCCCAGTATACCAGCTGGGCTCGATCTGACCTTCTATTGACCTGACTGCTGCTGATGTTCTTGTCTTTCAGCAATGTTTGTAGGCAGCACCACTAGAGAGGCAGCCTTACTTTCCAAAGTTAGTCACTATTTTGGAAGAAACTTTTTGTAGTTTCTGCAGAGCCACTTGTATCTCAATAGTGGAAAGGTTTCAAGCTACTTTTACTTCCCTTTTTCTTCCCCAAACTGAAGTGTTGATTGGAGTAGTGATTGTACAGGTTGTCATACAGATGACTGGCACAGAGACTTGTGCTGTAAAGGCAGGAAAAATGAGCAAACATAGGCAGAACTTCAAATGAGTGAAAAGAATGTGTTTATGCTTATGTGCCTGAAGCCACCTTCCTGCTTGTCAAGAGCTCTGATCAATGCTGCTACAGGTATTTATTCATGGTGCAACTAGAGTAGGAAAAATGAACTGGGAGCTTTAAAAAGGGTCTTAGAATCATAGAATCACAGAATAGTTTAGGTTGGAAAGGACCTCAAAGATCATCCAGATACAACCCCTCTGCCTTGGGCAGGGACACCCTCCACTAGACCAGGTTGCCCAGAACCTCATCCAACGTTCCAGGGAGGGGGCATCCACAGCTTCTCTGGGCAACCTGTAGTAGTGCCTCTTGCTTTAATCTAAATCTACCCTTTTTTAGTTTAAACCCACTACCCCTTGTCCTATCACTATATGGCCATGTAAACAGGGGTTAATTTGCTCTTTGCCTCCACCCCTTGCTGGCATTAATCCCTGCCTCTGACATCCTCTGGGTGCAAGTACCCATCAGTGCCAGTGAGGCAGAAATAAGGCAGGCAGCCCCAGGAGGAGTGGAAGGAAGCAAGAGGGGAGACTGCTTGATCTTGTTCTGCATGCCCAGATGCAATGCCAGAGGGCAAGAACTTGTACCCAGCGAGGAGGAGAGATGCCAAGGACAGGGGTCAGGAGAACAGCTGTGCCTGCTCTGTTCCCTTACATGGATGGTACGATGCTGATAGAAAGTTTGCTGTAGGTCAGCAAAGTGCCCAGCACCAAGACCGACAGGAGCCTGGGCTCTGCCAGCTCTGATGGTCTTGCTGCTTGTGAACATGCAGGCCCCTGTGCAGAAGCAGTGCTTTAGACAGGTTCAGCAAGGAAGCCTGATGCCCCAGGTAACTAGATGGGGTGCATGTCTTCTGGCTAAAGGCCCCAACAGTGAAGGTCCAAAAAAAATTAGAATAGGAAAGAACAGAAACAAACAGCTCATTTCCCTTACATCTGACAGCTACAGAGAACCTTCCTCACTGGAGGTGGTGGCAGGCAATTTTCAGCTCTCTGACATATTCTTGAGCTGTCCTGAACCTATGGAAACATTTTCTAGTGGTTTTTCTTCTCCATTTCCCCCACCAAGGTCTAGGCATCATTCTTCTTTTAGTGTTCCTATGCAACGTCAAGATGCCTTTCAGCAAAAGTTGTCCATAGACACTTTCCAGTTAATACCCCATTGTGGATGTCCCAGTTTACCATATGATGACATTTTTTAAAGTGAGCATGAATCCTGATAACTTTAGCCTCATCACTTTACTGTTCCAGGTGGTAATGTCCCATTGGTTCCTAATGATGTCCCTTGCAAAGGTTTTCTCCGCCTGAATCCAATGGACAGCTCATATGGACAGTGCTTCTGGATCCAACATCAGAGTTTCTGTTGTGATTTGGCTTGGGTCTCAGCTTGGCTAACCAGTGTTCATGCTGTCATTTGGAATCAATGCTGGGCTCTCTAACGTGATGGACAACTGGGGTGTTTGGAGATGACCAAAGAAAAGTCCATTAGCAATGAGTATCCAAGCAAAAAAGTAAATACATGGGCATAGGCCTACCTACCCATGAAAGTAGGGATGACCCCATGAGTATATCTTAAGTTGATGTTCCTGGGATCCAGAAAGCAGAAGGGAACTGGTAAGATGATGTTGACTGAGGGAGAACCAATACTGAGGACCATCAAGTGCCCTTTATTGGGTCTTTTGTGATGTGATGAAGTTGCCTTCTCACCATTTTTAAAATAAATTCTATCCAATGGTATGGCTTTGTGCTGATTCCATGTTTTGAATCTGCAGCAACTTCAACCCAAAAACTGGGTTTAACATCTTGTGGAAGCAAATATTAATTTAAACATTATCACATGCTGAACAGTCATGGAATTTAACAATTCAGAAATTAACAAGTCAGAAATTACTTCAGTGTCTTACTAAAATGATGGACTGAGATTTATTATTTGTTGTAAAGATACGGACTGTGAATGGTTTTGTGATGAAGGGAGATATATAAATGTAGAAACAGTGTGGCTACTTTTCATAGGATGTTTCTTGCTAAACTTAATTATTTCAATGAAAGTGAATATTAAAGATTCTTGATTAGAATTGGCAGTCAGGTTGTGTCTGAATAATAAGTGGGGATGAATTTAGTTGTTAGATGGCGTTTAACCATGTGTTTAACATGAGTTCAGAGTCATGATTTAGACTTTTAATATAGATGTTGTTAAATGCAGTCTGAGAAAAGATGTTCCTGGATATTCAGGACACTTTTGGTGACTCCTTCCTTAAACCAACTCTGTTCTAGAATCAGTGACTCCTGAAGATCTCTGTTCTGGATTGAGCTGTGCCACAACTTTGCTGCAGGAGGGAATAATACAGGGTTTAATTTTCAATGCTCCAGTTTCACCATTGCTAGAATGGGAACAGTATCGTTACACCTTTTTGTGTGAAGGAGAGATTGAGATTCAAATCTAGAATATCTTGAGATCATTTGCAGGTGCTACTGAACTGCAAAGTGCAATTTTTTGGTTTTGTTGCTTTAATTTAATTTTTGTTGGTTTAGTTGTGCTGATTTTTATATTCTGTTTTCCAGGTGAAGCCAACCAAAGACTCTGTGTACTTTGGAGCACTTCTCTTTCTCTACACAGGCGATTTCTACTTGAATATCAAATTCCATGAAGACAACTGCAGCAAGGAGCTGCCTGTCTCCTGGTTCTGCCTTCCCAGTGTCCATATCCGTGCTATGGATCCCTTAACCCAAACTAAGCTGTAAATATACTGTGCTACTTGATTAACCACAGTGCAGAGAAATGCTTGGCACATCCTCTGCTTGACCCCATCTTGTTTCTGTCCAACCCCAGACCACAGGCCCTACTTTGGAGGAACAGCTGAACACGTTCTGAATTGGCTGATAGTCATTTGGGCAGCTGCTTTAGCTAATTTCATAGAGAGAGGGAGAGATTATAACTATGCTAGAGTGTCCCTCTGTTTCCAAAAAGCCTTTGAAGCTGCATTACACTTTCTGATACTCTATTGATATCAGTGGGTTTGTAAGGGTCTTGAGGGCTGAGTTTAGGAGGGCTGAATATAACCATGTGTTTGAAGGTCTCAGCTCCAACTCCAATAATCCCATTTCAGCATTCTCCAACGAAAGTTGTATATCTGTATGAAATTCCTCCTGGCTTAGGCTGGACCTATGGAATATACCCTTGTGATGTAGTTCCCTCCCAGACTTGTTCCTGGGCTTGTTCTTTTTCACTTGCTTGCTGAGGTTTTGGTGTCTTTGGTAGGAAATAGCAGTAGTAATACATTTTCCTGTGTTACTGAAAAAATAGAAAATGTGCCTCCAGTTATTCTCTTCCTCCCCTGAGTCCAGTGCCACTTGTTCCTGGTAAAGTCATTGCCTTTAGTTTGGTAGATCTGTGAACAAGAAATGAAAGAAGGCAATGAAGACCTAAAGAGTTTTGTCCTTGAGAAAGGAAATAAGCCAACTTTTGGGTTGCCTGGGGCTTGCCTGTGAATTTGGGCTTTCACAGTTCTGTTTTATACAATCACAAGCACTTGAAAGGTTTGAAGGCACTTAAAGAGCCACCAGAATTAATCAGCTGGACATAGTATCACTTTGCAGGAGTTTTTGCAAACTCTTCTGGTAAGATTTTTCATGCTAAAGCGCTGGGCTTGATTATGTGCTTTGGGTTTTCTTTTTGTTTGTTTGTTTTTTGTTTTTAAGAATGATTAAGTTTCATTATTAGGCAATTAAAGCCATGGAATTCTTGATTATAAAAGTAGTTTCTGAATGTACTGAAAATTCAGCCTGTTGTCTTTCAGAATAATGGGGGTTGCTTTTTTTTGGTATAAAAAGACCAGCATTTACCCCATGTAAAGCAGGGAGATGTCTTGGCTGTATGATTAATATTGTTATTCCATGGACCATATGCTCCAAGCCTGGCTCAATCTTTTCTGAAATGTACAGCCTGTAGCTCTTAAATTTGGTGGTAGTATACTTTTGGGGAAAGATACACCATGATGTGGCAGGGGTGCTCCAGTTAACTCTATACATGCTAAATCTACATGCACAACTTCGTTGCCCATATTTTTTTTGTTTGTTTAGGCTTCATTCAAATGTGAGCACACCAGTTCATACCAGATCCTGGTCTGTCCTGCTCATGTCATGGAGCACTAGCCCAAATAGTTCATTCTGGTTCCCTGTGCTGTGCCCAGTTGTCCTTTTAGATGTGACTGAAGTTTTCCATAGGGATGACAGTGCTCAAATCTTGATTCATTCCAGGTTTGCAAATGACTATAATGTATTCATCCTCAATATATTTCTAATTTGGGGGAACTGTAGCTATAGCATGATAGCTATATTTCCAGTGTATGCAGGGTATTATCTCTAAAAATCTGTATTGTGGCAATGTTATCAGTGTTTGCTCTTAAGCTGTGGCTCTGTATACAGCTTTGAATGCCAGAGTGGCAGTCTTCAGTCTTAGACTGATGGAAATCTGAGACTGTACAGATTTACTCACAACTGCTTCGTCAGCTGCCAGCATGCAATGTCCAGTTAGAAATCTGTTCCTTAGACTTGCACGGTGGTTCTAGGCCAGACATGCATGGAAAGAGGGTCCAAGCAGCTGAGTTAGCCATGTTTTTCGCATTAGTGGAGCTTGGTTGACCAGTTTGTGCCATGAGGCAGAATTCTCTGTCACTACATAGGCATATACACAGAAAAATAAGATCCCAGGGGAGCAGGAATTAAACCAGTTAATCTCCATAAAAGCTTGCTTTTGACATGTGTCTCTGTACTATGTTACACAACACTGATGCAGTGAAATCCAAATTGGGTTTTACTCAGTATTCCCAGCAGGTAATCTGCAGATGCTAGGAATACAGCTAAGGCTTTGCAAGGACCACATTGCATTTGAAACAAAAATATTGTGAAGCAGATGCTGTTGTAGTCAGGATGCTTCAGCTTACCCAGCTAAGGGATCATTTCCTCGTTTAATTTTAAGAGTGTTCTCTGAGAAGAGAAGATACTGTTCCGTGAAGCTTATACTGGGATGCAACATTCCTGCACCCTTTACTTACAAAGAATCCTGATCCACAGCCTGCCAAAACTGTTGGAATGGGAACAGGCTTTATTAAAACAAAAGCAAGCTGCATATTTCAAATATGCCATTATAAATCTGCCATGTGTGGTCATAAATATAAGTTTTTATGTGTGAGATGACCCTTAATGGTCTATCTGTTCATTACAGTAGACCACTCTGTCCCTTGTCAACTTTGATGTTTAGTTGCTTTTGGCATTTATGATATCTTTCCCTGTTTTCTCACACTTCTACTTGTCTTGGTGAGAGAGATGGAACACAAGAAATTCTTCCTTCTGGGGATTATTTGTGGCTTGTCCAGAAGGAGAATATTTAAGTGTCAGTGTAATTTAAAGAAA
Organism: Porphyrio hochstetteri; assembly: GCA_020800305.1. NCBI lineage: Eukaryota > Metazoa > Chordata > Aves > Gruiformes > Rallidae > Porphyrio > Porphyrio hochstetteri. The sequence continues at coordinate 5,999,173 of CM036906.1, forward strand.
GGTGAGGGAAAGGTACTTGAAATGAGAAGACTGCATCGCTTCTGGTTTTCTTTTTAATGGAAGCTTTCACTGGGGTTGCTGTCTGGGTTGGTCTTTGCAGTGCTTGAAAAAAAAAGGATGATACTTTTCTGATCTGCTCTCCTCTTCTGGAACTGAAAACTTGTTTTTATTTCTCTGAACCACCCAGCTATTATTTTGAACACCATGAGCCAAACTGCGCCTTGTTACACAGATGTAAATCTGATATGATCCTACTTGGTTGAATTAAATCATTCCTAATTTAAATCACCATTGCTGAGAGCAGATGTTGGTCCAGTAGATGTATCCATTGGAGAAGCGTAAGTTGTGTAAATTTAACTGTCTGAATAAACACTTATCTTGTGTTATTTACACCTCTGCCTGTCTCTTTTCTCTGTAATTCTTGATAGTGTTATTTTGTGCTTTTACTGGCAATAATAACATATCTGTGGTGCTGCATTCTTTCTCTGAAGAAATGTATTTGACCAGGAACTGAAACTTCAGCTTCACAAACTTTCTCTTCCTAGATGAACTCAGAGCACACTCTGCTCTGTGGTGTGGCTCCTGTGTCAGTGTCCATTAATTGTGAGCTGAGGGGAGGGAGATGTGCACTCCTGTGAAAGGTTACTTATACCTCAGTGTCGTGATAATGACAATGAGGGTGGTGAAACATTCACACAGATTGCCCAGAGAGGTAGTAAATGCCACCCCTATGCCTCAAAACATTCAAGGTCAGGTTCAATGGGGCTCTGAGCAACCTGGTCTAGTTGAAGATGTCCCTGCTTATTGCAGGGGGTTAGATGAGATGGCCTTTAAAGGTCCTTTCCAACGCTATTCCATGATTCTATGATCCTTTCCATCCTCTACGGAAACAGCTCAAAGGCTGGAATGAGAACCACTCGCCTCTCTTTGGTGCCCAGGGATAGATCCCAAGGGAATGGCATGAAGCTGAGACAGGGGAGCTTTAAGTTGGATATTTGGAAGAGGTCCTTGGCTGAGAGGGTGGTTGGGCACTGGCACAGGCTCCCCAGGAACATGGTCACAGCACCAAGCTGGGCTGAGTTCAAGTGTCTGGACAATGCACTCAGTCCCATGTTCTGACTTGTCTGGCCCTGTGTGGAGTCCAGGAGTTGGACTTAAGAATCCCTACAGGTCCCTTCCAACTCAGGAGATTCTGTGATTCTATGATTCTATGATGATGGCATGTATGGGGAGACTGACTGAACGTACCATCTGATATCCAGCCTTGTCTGAGCCCCTTCTTTTAAACAGTCCTGAGGCTCCTGCGTTTGGGTTCCCAATATAGAAACTCTTCTGCTTTCCACAGTGACAGCCAGCTGCACTCTCCCTTCCTTGGATCCTCTGGCTACCTTCTTGGATAAGAGCACTCATCTTTCACTGAAATGGGACTATGCATCCATCCTACTTGCATCAGACACTAGTACAGTGCTATCTGCCACCTCCCTGGGATGTTCAGCATGCCTTGTAGAGCTCTGGGATTGCAATGCAGTTATTTGTGCACAGGTGGGATTTCACAGAATCACAGAATCACAGAATTGTAGGGGTTGGAAGGGACCTCGAGAGATCATCGGGTCCAACCCCCCTGCCAAAGCAGGCTCCCTAGCTCATATTGCTCAGATAGGCGTCCAGGCGGGTCTTGAATATCTCCAGTGAAGGAGACGCCACCACCTCCCTGGGCAGCCTGTCCCAGGGCTCTGTCACCCTCACTGTGAAAAAGTTCTTCCGCATGTTGGTGCGGAACTTCCTATGCTCCAACTTGCAGCCATTGCCCCTTGTCCTATCCCCACAGACCACTGAAAAGGGGCTGGCTGATTCCCCCTGCATCCCCTGCTTCAGATAATTATAAACTTTGATTAGGTCCCCCCTTAGTCTTCTCTTCTCAAGGCTGAACAGTCCCAGCTTACTCAGCCTTTCCTCATAGGGGAGATGCTCTAGGCCCTTAATCATCTTCGTAGCCCTTCTTTGGACTCTTTCCAGGAGATCCCTGTCCTTTTTATACCAAGGAGCCCAGAACTGGACACAATACTCCAGGTGGGGCCTGACCAGGGCAGAGTAGAGAGGGAGGATCACCTCCTTTGACCTGCTGGCTACACTCCTCCTGATGCATCCCAGGATCCCATTGGCTCTCTTGGCCACTGAGGCACACTGCTGGCTCATGGCCAACCTGTCATCTACCAGGACCCCCAGGTCCTTCTCCACTGAGCTCTTCTCCAGCAGGTCATCCCCCAGCCTGTACTGATACAAACAGTTGTTCCTTCCCAGGTGCAAGACTTTACACTTGCTTTTGTTGAACTTCATCTGGTTTCTCCCTGCCCAGCTCTCCAGCCTGTCCAGGTCTCTCTGGATGGCAGCGCAGTGCTCCTGCGTGTCAGCCACTCCTCCCAGCTTTGTATCATCGGCACTTGCTGAGGGTGGATGTTATTCCCTCATCAAGATCGTCAATGAAGATATTAAACAGGACTGGACCCAACACTGAGCCCTGGGGAACACCGCTGGTAACAGGCCTCCAGTCAGATTCTACTCCACGAATCACAACCCTCTGGGTTCGGTCCGACAGCCAATTCTCAACCCACCTCACTGTCCACTCATCTATCCCATGCTTTCTCAGCTTTGCTATCAGGATGTCATGGGAGACAGTATCAAAGGCCTTGCTGAAGTCAAGGTAGATGACATCCACTGCTCTCCCTCCATCTACCCAGCCTGTCATGAGATCGTAGAAGGCTATGAGGTTGGTCGAGCACGATTTCCCCTTAGTGAATCCATGCTGACTACTCCTCATGACCTTCTTCTCTTCCAATTGCTTGGAGATGGCATCCAGAACAAGCTGTTCCATTACCTTTCCAGGGGCAGAGGTGAGGCTGACTGGCCTATAGTTACTAGGTTCCTCCTTCTTGCCCTTTTTAAAGACTGGAGTGACATTGGCTATCCTCCAGTCTTCAGGCACTTCTCCTGTCCTCCAAGACCTGTCGAAGATGATAGAGAGCGGCTCAGCAATCACCTCCGCCAGCTCCCTCAGCACACGTGGATGTAACCCATCTGGGCCCATGGATTTGTGTGCATAAGGGTTTCCTAGACATACATGCTTTACAGAGGTTTGTAAACACTAATGCTCTTTTCTTGATACAGAACACATGCAGATCTGGACAATTTTCATGTCCAGTGTTCAGTGATACAGATTTACTTCTGCAGGTTAGACCATTCTGGGGCTTAGGTCAGGGTCCTTGTGTTGTCCAGCATCATTTTAGCTTTCCTCTTTCAAGTCATCCTTCCCACTAACTGTTCCACTCACATCTTTTCTGCTTTTCTTTAACTGGTCCCAACAGAAAGGATCCATTTCTTTTTCTTCCTCCATCCGTCCTGTGCACCTCCATCAGAATTCTCCTAACACTTCGGTTACCTACTGGGGAAAAATATTGCTTCAAACCCTGTTTCAGTTGTTAAACTGGAGGAGTTTCGCTCTCATATCCTCTCCTAAAAGCATCCTGAGATATTTCATTTGAGCAGGACCTTATCTATTTTATTACCACCTGGTTTTGCTTCTTGGAGTGATACTTAGGCTACTACATTTGTGATGCATCAATTCCACAACACCAATGGGACTTGTGCTCTGTGTAGAGGACATGTTATTTAAGATATATTGGTTATTTATTGTCCCTGTGTTCCCAATTCAGCAAGATATCTAAGCATCTGCTTAATTTTAAGCACATCAATAGACCCACTGATTACAGATAATTCAGTCACAAATCTGCCTGGTGAACTTGATAAACCTGTGTCCAAATAACCCATCTGCATCTGAATCTGCAAATCTGAGATTGAGGTCCCTGTCCCATTACATTGCATGGGCCATCACCACAGGCACCCAGGAAAACAGGTACAAGAAGTCATGTCATCAAAATCAGGCACTGTCATTTTAATACGTGAGGGTTAGATACATAACAGAGTCTTGAGAGTGCAGAAGATCCTTCCAGGAGAGTATGCTCTCAGTGTCCATCTATACCAACCACAGTAATGAACCTTGGAGGCATAAATTGAGTTGCTTGGGAAGTCATGTTACACCTAAAGGCTGTGTCCAGCAGCTGCATCCTGAGACAGTGCTCCTCCACCTCCTGCTTGCAGTTTCTCTTCCAAGTGTTTCTTTTCCAAGGGCTGGTACCAGCACAGGTGCCAGTGTCCTCTCAGCCTCCACATCCACAGGAAATCTCCCCAGGAACTGTTCAGAAATTACTTGGCGTAAGAGAAGACATATGTTAACAATGAGGAAACACAGCAACACTTGTGACAAGGGAGTGCTGGATCCTCTGAAGAGAAGAATTCATTACAGACCAATATACTCTGATACCATAACTGAAGAAAGATGATTTCAGCCCCTTTTCAGCATGTATTCAGTTTGAGCAAAACAACACAGACACTGCCAGAAAGAAATCAGGCCAACTATTGAGACAGTTTAACAATGAGCATCTTGTTAATGACTATGAGGATGTCATCACTAATCTGTGTCAGAAACAGGGCCCTGCTGCTCCCAAGTCCCCTCGTGTTCTTACAAAGTGATCCAGGCCAAAGGGTGAAGTGATGCCATGGTCAAGTTTAGGCATCCCCCTACCACCTCCTTTCCCAACAGCTCCAATCTTGAGCTCAGATGCTATTCCCTCCCCATTCCTTTGCCTGAATCACTTCTTCACGTGGCCACACCAGGCTGAACCCATGCAATGGGTTTGGCTTGAAAAGGGGAAAGAAAAGGCAGGGGAGTACTTTCCTTCAGTGTGTGTGCGATGCGTGAAGGGGTTACTGATGTGTGGCTCAATCACTGAACAGACTGTTGAAGCTCAGGAGGTTGCATCATCCCTCACAGACACATTTACAGCCCTCTTCAGAGCAGCACTGGAGCAAATAGGCAGTGTGAGGAAGGGAGTGTAGAAACACATTGAGAAATGATAGAGGGCTACAACCAGAGGCACCTCTGCAAGGTGCCTGAAGTTAACTGAGATGAATCAAGGCCACATCGGTTATGTAACTGCTATGACATTAAAAATAGGTTACGCTGTATATTAAGATTTCATTTATAAATTGTTTATAAAGCATTCATAAATGTTAGATGTGGTAAGCACGTTATGCACACGAATACTTTTGTGTTCCAACATTATCGATGGCTGTATATACAGCAGCTGCAGGTATTATAGATGTTAAGTCACAGCTCTGTAGACCAACAGTTCAATAGCAATATACAATAAATGATTCATCAATCACTTAAACGTGTATTAAGTATTTATGTGTTCTTTATAAATGGAACCTTAATACGAAGTGTGACCTTAAGAACTGTGAAGCAGAGAACTTTTCCCCTTTCATTTTTTATTTCTTTCTAAAAAAAAAAACAAAACCCAAAACACCTCTCAAATCACCACTTCAGTGATTGTTTTTTCCCTTCAACTCTGTCCTGGGAGAGGCCACAGGCTCCTGAGAATTAAAAAGGGTGCATGGAATGAGTGCAGTATTTGAATGTGCTCCCATCTGCCTGCAAATATGTTTTATGTCAGTTGGGGGTGTGGGGCTCTACCGAGGCTGAGGAATGTCACGCAAGAAAGGTGGCACCTTGCTAGCCTTTGACCTTGCTCAATCGGATGTCTGCAGATCCCTGGAGGAAGCACAAGAGCAAAGGTGAGTGTAAAGTAAGTCAAAAGCAGACAAGAAGAGCTGTGAAATGAGACTTGAATAGTATCATTAAAATCATTAAATTAAACGCAGCAGCCAGCTCTGTGGGCATGGGAGATGCCACCAGAGAAGGTGCCACTATTGCAAATCCTCAGCAGAACGCAGACTATGTAAGAGGTTTCTCCTTCCCTACCTGCAATGTAAAAAACCCACAAAAGCTGGAGGAAGGTGTAAAGCTTGCCCATCCCACCCCAGTTCTCACTCCCTTGCAGAGCTGAGCCCCTTGAGACTCTATAAGTGGAAGAGATGCAAGGTGCTCCTGTCTTTACACACTTGGCTGACATCCTGTCCAGGGCAGTGCCTTTACAAGTCCCTTGAGGAGGACATTGAAGGGAGCTGACCCAGGTCTGTAGCATTTGAATTACACAGAGATACTAGCCACTTCTGTGTGGTGTCACCCACTGTGCATCAGGTAAGTCATGTTTCTAACCTGAAATGCCAGTGGCTGTAGTGAGATGCCAAGGTGACTAGTTGAGATGGACATCCTCTTACCAGACCATTGCATCTGGGTGAGATAGATCTCCCTGCTCCCCCATCAAACACAGATAAAGTTAGGTAATATGTTTAAAAGAACCTAAGAAGACACCCATGCATGTAAATAGCGTGACCACAGCAGCCTCATTTATTTGGAGGTGGGCTAGAGCAAAACCCTTTTCTCCTCCATCCAGGGTGCAGTTCTATGGGGAGCAGGTTTGCATGCAGGCTCTTCAGCACTGCTGTGCTACAAATACCAGGACTGCAGCTCGTTCCCAGTATTTTTCCTTTTTGGTATGCACACCATCAGCCAGATGCACACTGACCTTCTGGGGGAGCAGGGCATCATGCGGTATGTCAGCAAGGAGCCACATGATGGGGAAATACAGGTCTCCTGGGGACCACCACTGTAAAACATCCAGGGGAAGAGGGAAACCTGGTGAAGCTTTATCTTGGCTTTATGCAAATCTGTTCTGATGAGACCCTCAGCTGAGAGGCCTTTTGAGCTGTTCCTGAATGAACACAGTCATATTTTCCCTCTCTCTTTTCCCCACACCCCTTGCTGCACTGTAGATAAGGCGGCAGTGTTTTGGCAGCTGGGAGGTGATGCTCTATCTGTTTGCACATATAGGATGCTAATGGAAATGTGCCACCCATCACTGTTACTGGGGTTTAGCTTGCCTCTGCTCATTGTGCTGGGGACATCAGCTGGTTCTTTTGGTGGCAATGCAAACAGAAGGGATCAGATCACAGCATACAGACCAGGTAGACACCTGCATTCAAAACTGAAAAAGCCTCTGTATCAGCCTTGCTTACTGCTGTTGCTGCTCAAGGCTCTGTTACAAGGCTTGGCTGCAAACCTCTTTCCCCCCTTGCCTCTTCAGATTTTCAATTTCAGGAATTTTTGCTGACATCAGATTTATATATTTTGTAATACCTCACTCCTCTTTGCATCACTTCTCTGCAGCTAGACTGTACTGTATTGTCCACTTGACCTAATGACTGGTTTCTGGCTTTAGAGCAGTCAGAGGTACGTCAGAAAACATAAGGTTTTCAGGTGCATCCTTCACATGCTCATGGCTTGTCCACCTCCTGCCATGCTCTGCTGCCTGCTTTATTTCAAGATGGGGAACCAGAAGGAGAATAAGAGCCCTGCTTGGCACATTTGGTTTGAATTAGCCCACAATACTGTTGTCCTCTCTTTCCTTATGTATCAGTCCTCTCCCTATCTACCAAGCAACACACAGGGTAGAGTCTATCTTCTGGTGACCTTGGTGCATTGGAGAAGAGGGAGGAGGAAAGGCGATTTAGTACACCTTACTACCTCCTGCAAAATCCTTGTTTTGTTGCTTAGTGACAACATCTTTACACACAGTCCCAGTGCTACATGTAAAATACTGAATGCCAAGCAAGAAGTTAAACTTCACTAAACACCACTTCTCCCTGCTCAGTGCTGGTGACATGGCTCCCAGCTCCTCTTCCATACACTAAAGGGCACATCAAGTCCTAATAATCCAGATTGGCACAGGATTGACCCCCTAGCTCCATGGCAGTATGGTGCTTTGCTGAAACAGTGGTGGTGGTTTTGGTCTCTCTGCCATATTTGCGACATCCTGAATACTCTTGGTGTCCAAGTGGGTGGGATCTGGGGGCAGATTCAGGCTACCTAAGAGTTCAACATCCATCCGAATGCCTAGCGGAGCCCAGGAGTTTTAGGTGACTGTCTCACACATGTAAACACAGCCTTGCTTAGCTCAACCTGAAGTTTATTTTTACTCCACAGTCTTTCCCAGGAGGAAACACTTCAGCATCTCTATTTCTCACTTCCACCTGAAGATGTAAAGACAAGTCCTAGCTGTTTTCAAGCCTACACCTTGGTGATACTATAATTCACATTAAGAGAGGAGGCTGTGGTGCTATTTGTGGTCCAATCCTGACAGCTGCAGTGTGTACCAACCCCAATTACTCAATCAAGGGAGTGCATTGCCCTGCCCTATGCCCTACCCTCAACTTTTGGACTCCTTGGGGGGTCAAAAAAACCCAGTATACCATAGGATAGCATAGTATAGCATAGTATAGATTAGAAAAGACTGTTTCAGTTGGGAGGGCCTTACGGTGGTCATCTAGTCCAACTGCCACTTCAGGGGTAACCAAAAGTTAAAGCCTATTATTAAGGGCATTGTCCAACTGACAGGCATGGGGCATCTGTGCAGTATGAGCTATGGAGACTGCTTTGGCAGGGGGGTTGGACCCGATGATCTCTCAAGGTCCCTTCCAGCCCCTACGATTCTGTGATCTCTCAGTAAAGATATATCCCCTATCCCACAATATCAATCAGCAATGTCAATCAGCAACAATCAATGAATCAGGATCAAGCCACCCCCTCCATAGCAGACAGTAGCAGGGAGAAGTGGATAGGATTTTCTGTGCCTCCTCAGCATCTCCTCTCGGATAGGAACAATTAGCAGCCACTCTTCTGTCACTCTGACAAAGCAAAGCTGGGACTTGCAGATCTAACCTCTGGCTTGTGACACACCTTGTTATATTGGTACTTGGATGTGTGAGATAAATTAGGCAAAACCAAACCACCAGCAAAATCCCCCAGCTGTATCAGGGAGAAGTGCTCAGGGATGGATGCCTGATTCAATCGCAATGAAGCGGCTGCTGTATGAAAATGCATATTTCATGGGCTACCTGTGACTGACAATGCACCAAATATATTTTGGACGGTCTGCCTTGCTAGTAAACTCTGCCTAATCGACTCCAGGGACTGAAGTGGTTGCAGCAGCCTTGGCTACACCAACACAGTATTCCATTTTTGTCTTGTTTGATACCATTTCATACAAGGCAGCACACTCAGCCAAGAGCTGCATCGCTATTCTTATAACAAAAGAAAGATCTCCTCTCATTTTAGGTGAAGTCTCCATTTGCATTAAGAATGCCCAGGGGATGTCGATACACGAACACACTTTATCCGAGGGAAATGTTGAGCAGGGTTCCTGGTAAGACCCAGCTCATCTCTCTTAGAGAAAATTAAAAAAAAAAAAAACCCAGTCAAGGCTGTAGCAACACTTTTTTTTTCCCCCTGTCACGCTGGGCAGCAAACCCGCGCTTGCGATGGTGCACAGGAGGGCTGTAACAGCAAGAACATGCCTCTGGAATGGATTTAGAGATAATAAGAAATCATCTTAATGCGACTGTTGAATGTACAAGGGATCCGGTAATAGTTATCACAGGTACACTTTCATTAACTCCCTTTAATTTAAAAGCTCAGTGTTTGCAGCAATCTTTTACAGGCAAGAAGTCAAATCAAATAATAATAATAATAAAAAAAAGAAAAACCCTGCTGAAGTGCAGTGCTGCTACTTCCCCCAGGAACTGTACAGCACAGCCTGAAATCCATGTGCAATGATCCCTCCAGCAAGGTCCCACAGCCCTTTGATGGGCCAGGTGGGCACTGCCAGTCCTGTGGTGCCACTGAAACACCCTGTGTCATCCATTACCCCCCTTATCTCTTTACAGCAGGGACCCACACTTGCTGCATACAAATGGGGCTCGGGTGGTAACTTTCCAGTGAGCAAAACACAAGTGACAGCACCCACCACGTCAGCAGAGCTGCAGCTTTTCCCCATGCTCTGGATGAGATAGCAAACACAGTCCAGGCTTGGGGCAGTAATTTTCCTCCACTAGCTATAACCTATGTTCATACCTCTTGGATAGAGGGGGAAAAAGAGAAAAAAAAATAGGTAGTTTAATACCCAAGCTTAGTATTTCTGCAAGAAAAACCTAAATTGTATAATAGGGATGCTATGTAACTCTCCTGAAAGTTAATAAACTATTCAACCTACTCAATGCATTAGCTGCATGAATCAATAAACATGCCAGAGAAATCAGAGATTTCAAACAAAAGCCCACAGCTTATGAAACGTGATTGCTGAGTGGGGGGGAGACAGACCATAGCTTCAATACAACGTTATCCCCCTTTCCCCCTCCACTCCCCACCCTCCACCTGAAGAAGTTACACTCAATGCTGGCAGTGAGGAAGGAGAAAAGGTGACTCAACTATGTGTTGGTTGACTTTACAACAGCTTGCTGATCTCTGCCACTGGTTTTCCTGTGAGCATTTCAGCTTTATGAAAGACTTCATACATATTCAGGGATTTCAGAGGACACGTTCCAGGAAGGCTGTAGGAAATTTCAGGGCAGGGATGGAGTATCCCTGTGGCTGCAGTAGGAAATGCCTTTATTTGAGGAAGCAGGATGAGGGGTGGGGGACAGAGAAAGGAAAAATAGTTTGGTTCAGGAAACGTTTATTAAAGGAAAATAACCCAACTGTTAGATGCTGTCAGTGTTGTGAATCACACACCTTTCCAGCTCGGCTTCAATGGAGGACAGATAGCAGCACCCTGCTCTGCTGGGAGTGTGGTGTAATGGTGTGGTGACCTTTGGGGACAGATGGGGGGTTTAGGACTAAATGTGTGATAGCTGTTCTCACAGAATCACAGAATCACAAGGTTGGAAAAGACCTTTAAGATCATCAAGCCCAACCATTCTCATCCTATGCTAAACCATAACCCTAAGTACCTCATCTACTCTTTTTTTGAACACATCCAAGGAAGGTGACTCAACCCCCTCCCTGGGCAGCCTGTTCCAGGCCCTCACAACTCTTTCAGTAAAAAATTTTTTCCTAACATCTCATGTGACCCTGCCCTGGTGCAGCTTTGTGCCATTTCCCCATGTCCTATCTCCTGTCACCTGGCTGAAGAGACCATCACCTATCTCTCTATAACCTCCCTTCAGGTAGTTGTAGGTGGTGATAAGGTCTCCTCTCAGCCTCCTCTTCTCCAGGCTAAACAGCCCCAGCTCCCTCAGATGCTCCTCATAGGATTTGCCCTCCAGCCCCTTCCCCAGCCTGGTTGCCCTTCTCTGGACTCACTCCAGGACCTCCATGTCCTTCTTATGGTGAGGAGCCCAGAACTGGACACAGCACTCGAGGTGCAGCCTCACCAATACCAAGTACAGGGGCACAATCACCTCCCCAGACCTACTGGCCACACTGTTTTTGATACAAGCCAAGATGCCATTGGCCTTCTTGGCCGCCTGAGCAAACTGCTGACTCATATTCAGTCTGCAGTCAACCAACACCCCCAGGTCCTTCTCTGCCTGACAGCTCTCCAGCCAGTCTCCCCCAAGCCTGTAGCACTGCATGGGGTTATTATGTCCCATGTGCAGCACTCTACACTTGGCCTTGTTAAACTTCATCCCATTGGGCTCAGCCCATGGGTCCAGTCTGTTCTGTTTAATGTGTCCCCTCACCTTGCCGTTGAGGCTTCTGTTGTAGGTGAATTATTAAGGGAAGTCATCCTTATGGGGTTAACTCAAGGGGTTTTATTAATGATCAAACAATGGTCAAATAGTAATTAATTGAAGATTGAAGGAAAATCAAATGGTAATCACATAGTTATTAAGCAATAATTGAATGTTAGTTAAACAGTGATTCAACAATGATTTGGCAATTATTTAAATTATTTAAATGAAAATTTAGATGGTGATTAGATAATGATTTAGACAGTGACTTCAGCAATGGTCAAACTACTCTACTATTTAAAATACTTCTAATAAATAAGCTATAGCTAGATATATATAAATGCTGCTAACATACAATATATGTTCAAGCCCAATGTAAAATATCGCTTACCTCATTCTGGATATCAGGTGCTGGGTAAGGGTTGTCTGAGTCTCGAGGAATAACCTTGACAGGCCTCCCTGCTAAGGGAAGATCATGGCTGTGCAGGCTGCTGATGGACAAGAGAGCTCAACTGACTCAAAGGAGCTACAGATTTTGATGAAGTAAGGTGATTGATTTGTAGTCAAGCCTCTAGATGTTGTAGTTTTGTCTATCCCAGCTCAGGCTGCTGCTGTTAGCTCCTGAAACATGACAGGTAGCAGGACAAAGGCACAGCAGCCCTGCTGAGGGATATTGACAACTGTAATTTGGCTATAATCACCACCCCCACCTGCTGGGGGGTGGGGGGTGACTGTTAAATGGCCAGTGGCATGGGGCTGTGGTGGGAGTGGCTGTGAGAAGGTTGGTCTCATCTGCTTTTAAGGGGGGAAAAATAGTGCCTCAGAGTCTGTTTGGGGTCTTGGGGCAGTGGATGCTGCCTGCAGTGGGGAAGCTGCCCTGGGAGGTGGATAGAGGTGGGCTGGTCTAGCCTTTGGCATCCTGCAGCCCAAAGAGGGGCAGGAGGGGCTGGCAAGGTGAGAAGCTGGGGAGGGCTGTTGCAGGCTGCTAGGGACAGTGGTTGCAGTTTTGCATGGTGGGGTTCTGGTGGAGGAGGGAGAGCTGCAGGGGTGGATTCTGTAAGAAGCAGCTAGAGGCTTCCCCCAGGCCTGACAGAATAAACACCACTGCTGACCAAGGCCAAGCCCATCAGTGATGGTCACAGCACCTCTGGGAATCACATTTAGGAGGTAAAAAAAGCAAGAAGCTGTTTTTTCTACCAGAGAAGGGAGTAAGAAAATGTAAGGAACTGTGCAGATGCCAAGGTCAGTGAAGAAGGGGAGGGAGGAGATACACCAGGTGCTGGAGAAAAAGATTCCCCTGCAGCCTGTGGAGAAACCCATGGTGGAACAGATGGAAACATATGGAAGATGCTGTGACCTGCATTGGAGCAAGCTCCTGGCATGACCTGCAGCCCTTGGAGAGAGAGAGAGAGAAAGGCCCATGCCAGAGCAGGTTTGCTGGGGGAGCTTGTGACTCCATGGGGGACCAGGCTGGAGCAGTCTGGGTCTGAGAGACATCCTGTGATTCTGTGACTGCACCCCATAGCAGTGACCCACGCTGGGGCAGCTGGTGAAGAGCTGAAGCCCTGTGGGAAAGGGCTCACGTTGGAGAAGTTAATGGAGTATTTTCTCCTGTGGGTGGGACCGGACACTGCATGCAGCAGGGGACTGAAACAGTGCTGTGCCTCGTTGGGTAACCTGGTGGTGAGTTGGACTTTATGGTCTTAGAGGTCTTTTCCAACCTTAAAGATTCTATGATTCCTTAGTTCCTGAGAAGATGCAGCTGAGTGCAGTTCTCACAGGTTGCCCAGCAGAGCTGATTCAGTCAGGGCCACTTGTCTGGTGCCTGAACCAAAGTGCTGTTCACTCAGAGTAGGGGCATCCCTCACAACTTCCCATGCCCTTTCTGCTCTGAACATGGGTGAGCATCAGACAACAAGACTTATGGTAACACTAACAGAAGAGGAAGAAAGGGGTAGAATAGATAAAAATTGAAATTAGGATCCAGAGATAGGTAGGGAAGGTGGAGCAAATAAGACAGCACCTGCATTGCATGTGAACTGATGTGGAGCTCTGTGGAATGTAGGGACCTTCCCTTAAGATGTTTAAAGACATCTAGCAAGCAGCCCAAGCCCAAAGGCCCAGGTGATGGGCTTCCAGCAGCTTTTCTTTGGAAGCTGAAACCCATGCAAGAACAAACTGATTCGTGGAGCTGGAGGGAGAGGAAGCAAGAGGTGTAATGGGGGTTATGGCATGAACCCAGGAACAGATTATACCTCCTTTCCCCAAGGAGCATGATGGTTGTTCTGACCCTCCTCCAAAAATATATCCTGAAAGGAGCTTCTGTATCTCCCTGTGCCAGTGCTGAGTCTCTGGATGGACCAGAGCTTGGATGCTGGGGCAGGAGCACCTCTGGATGGATGTCCTACTCAAACAGGAAAGTGTTGGAGTTAGGCCCTGTCGGGCTAGGACATCATGGACATGGGGCACTTCTTGGCTATTATTATTATTTCCTGTTTAATATCTTCATTGACGATCTTGATGAGGGAATAACATCCACCCTCAGCAAGTACGCCGATGATACAAAGCTGGGAGGAGTGGCTGACACGCAGGAACACTGCGCTGCCATCCAGAGAGACCTGGACAGGCTGGAGAGCTGGGCAGGGAGAAACCAGATGAAGTTCAACAAAAGCAAGTGTAAAGTCTTGCACCTGGGAAGGAACAGGCTGGGGGATGACCTGCTGGAGAAGAGCTCAGTGGAGAAGGACCTGGGGGTCCTGGTAGATGACAGGTTGGCCATGAGCCAGCAGTGTGCCTCGGTGGCCAAGAGAGCCAATGGGATCCTGGGATGCATCAGGAGGAGTGTAGCCAGCAGGTCAAAGGAGGTGATCCTCCCTCTCTACTCTGCCCTGGTCAGGCCCCACCTGGAGTATTGTGTCCAGTTCTGGGCTCCTTGGTATAAAAAGGACAGGGATCTCCTGGAAAGAGTCCAAAGAAGGGCTACGAAGATGATTAAGGGCCTAGAGCATCTCCCCTATGAGGAAAGGCTGAGTAAGCTGGGACTGTTCAGCCTTGAGAAGAGAAGACTAAGGGGGGACCTAATCAAAGTTTATAATTATCTGAAGCAGGGGATGCAGGGGGAATCAGCCAGCCCCTTTTCAGTGGTCTGTGGGGATAGGACAAGGGGCAATGGCTGCAAGTTGGAGCACAGGAAGTTCCGCACCAACATGCGGAAGAACTTTTTCACAGTGAGGGTGACTGAGCACTGGAATAGGCTGCCCAGGGAGGTGGTGGAGTCTCCTTCACTGGAGATATTCAAGACCCGCCTGGACGCCTATCTGAGCAATATGAGCTAGGGAGCCTGCTTTGGCAGGGGGTTGGACCCGATGATCTCTCGAGGTC